>OX375872.1:13427017-14733267 GCA_947359465.1 Metellina segmentata
AATAAGCATGTTTTTCAGAAGCACGGTCAAAAAAGTTGTATCGTCTCGTTTTCTTCAGTGTACAGATTTTGTATTAGTTTTCAAATAATCGAAACAGAAACATCGAGGCTGTTTAAGCTGTTAATCCTTTGAGCAGTATGGTGTTGCTTTTAACTCACAACACACTTAATGACTCAATGGCTATATCTTTCTAAAGACTACGTGTATTCTTTCAACCTTTAGAAAGATTCTATTGGTCCTTCCCTTAAAAGAGAATTTTTCATTGGAACGATTCTATTGGTCCTTTGCTTGGAATAGAATCCTTTTGAAGGGTTCGATTGGTCCTTTCCTTAAAACTGAATAATTTTGGAAACATTCTATTGCTCATTTTCTTAAATTACAATCTTTTGGAAAGATTTTATTTCTCCTTTCTTTAAAATAGAATCACTTGGAAAGATTATATAGTTCATTTCCTTGATATGAAATAAAATCCTATGGAGGGTTAAACATACAGTTACGATCAAAACCATCAGTTGTTTTTGCTTTCAACTCATTACAACTGATTGAAAAAATATTAATATGTAACTTACAGAGAAGATAAGCATTCATGCTTTATCACCAGAGGTTTTTCATATGTCAGATATATCAGTAATACTTACGTATGTAATAGTTTAGATAATAGTTCAAGAAAATAGGCGTAGCCTCTATATCATTACATAGCAGAATAAAGAGATAATGGTCTGGTCCTCATACAACATTTTTCTACATATCTTTCTTTTCATTATGCCATAATAATTGCATCATAAACGTCATAACAATAGCATTTTTGTTACTATATGAAGCTTAATCTCTGCATTAAAGAGATCCCCTATTACTGACATAATTTCTTTCCATAATATCCCTAAAATCATATATGTAGTTGGGTTCCAAAAGTATTTCTGGAAGCTTCGTAAACGAAATACTTCTATACAAATATTAATTTGAAAAGCATTTTTATAAAATTTTCTCGATAAAAAAACTGGTTCGACATTAATTTAAAATAGATCTACACTGCTCTGTATCTCCAAAATATCTTGTATATTTTAGTAAGCGTTAAACGCGTATTTTTCATAAATATTTTTAATGATCAAATGTGCTATGCAAGTGAAACAGTTTGATCAACGCAAATCAGTACATAACTTTGTTTTTAATACAATCATAAGCACTTTCTATTTGTAGTAGAATTTCCCGCATTTAAAATCATTCCCACAACATCTCACTTTTTTTTATTTATAGCACAAAGTTTCCCAAAATGCTTATGTTTCACAAATACTTTCTGTGATAAAATGTGACAGATAAAAACGATTCAGGAAACAGCTACATATATATATATATATATATATATATATATATATATATATATATATATATATATATATATATATATATATATATATATATATATATATATATATATATATATATATATATATATATATATATGGGAGTATATTTTATATTTTATCTGTATCTCTTAACAACTATTGTGCTTCTCAAATACCTTTTTAAAATGTCACACAAATACTTTCTGAACACCACTGTGGGTTTGATCTAAATTTCTTAAAACACCTTCCTCCGCTCCTCAACTGTTTTCTAAAAGTTGTATTAATTTAATTTAAATCTCTTAAAACACCTGCTCTGAACAAATTTTTTCTAAACAGATGTGTATGTTTAGTCTACATCTTTTGAAACACTGTGTTCCACAAATGTTCTGTAAACATATGCATGGGTTTAGTCTAAATCTCTTAAAACATTTGAAATATTTTCTAAGCATGTGTGTAAGTTTAGCGTAAATCTCTTAAAGCACCTGCGTTTTATGAGTATGTGTTAAAAATGTGTGGGGTTTTCGTCAAATCTCTGAAATGTTTGTGCTCTACAAATATTTTCTAAACATGTGTGTGGGTTTAGTGTGAAACTCTTAAAACACTTCCCTTCCACAAATATGTTCTAAGAAGGTTAGTGTGTTTAGTCTAAATCTCTTTAACCCTCCTGGTAATTGTTTTCAGATGTATCTCGTCATTAGAACACTGACTAGATCTTGATCTCATCATCATAAAAAAAATTGGCAACTTTTTTGATAACGAGATATCTCGTCGTCTACAAATTTGGTCATTCCTTGATGGTCGACATATCTCGTCGAAACCACTTGGAGGGTTAAGCATTTACGCTCCATAAATATTTTTTCAACATGCGTGTGGTTAGTTAAAATCGTAAAATACTTGTGTTCGACCTCATTTCTAACAATGTGTAATTAAAACTTCTTGGAAAACAGCCCTCTATACAAATATCATTACTTAGTTTCTCATCATTTTGACTTTTATTCCTAGTTTAAAGGGACGCTGGTACTGCAGCTGCGCTGTGATACCGCAAATTACAAAATTTTCTCAGCTTGTTGAACAGCCTTTGGCTCGTGAAATCAATCTTCACGGTCAGTGCTCGAGACAATCTGCGTTCTTGGCGGCTAATTAGACCTTTCAGCTGCAGCTGCAGAGAGCAGCGGTAGCTTTCTCCTTTTTAAGTGTTTTCCATCGGCGACCGCGGAACCTGTAGGAGGCTTGGACTGTGCAGGAGCTTCCCAATTGATTACCATTGAAACGGAAATTCGAGGCACTAGAGACACACATCACGTCTAGGCACTTTTCTCAACGTATCTGTTATGGGATGGATTTTCTGGTGCAGTGATCTTATAAATAGGAACTTTTTATTAACTTGGTATTCGGTGGAGTAAACATTCTGAAGTATGCAATTTGTCTGGCGCGAAAGTGTGTATTTTTGCTTATGATGCAGAAATATAATATAATATAGTCGTTGGGGAATATATTTGATATACCATTAGTTTTTGCAAGAAATTCATTATTCGGGGCATATGGAAACACGTCCCCCCATGCAATTTAGTTTATGTGTCTGATATAGACACACGCCACTCCCCTGCAGTTTGGTCTGTCTGTAGTAAAAAGGGATTTTGTTGCGCATTGATCTTATAACAAGGAAACTTTTTAGTGACTCTTAATATTCGGTGGACTGAAGATTATGTAGTATGCAATTTTTTTGGTGTGAAAATGTGTATTTTTAGGTTATATTAGATAATATGTCGTTAGGGCAATATATTTTATATACAACTAGTTTTATTTCAACTTTATTATTCGGGGCATATAGACACGCGTTAAACCCATGCACTTTAGTCCGTGTTTGTTGTAAAATGGGATTATTTTGTGGTGTGTGCAGTGATCTGATAAATTGAGGATTTTTTTTATTGTTTTGGGTTTTACACTACGCAAGATCCAAAAATAGTTCAGCTGGGCCAAACGCAAGACAAAATAAGATTCCCTAAAAATAGTTTTAAAGATGTAGGAAATTGACAACCAGGTCAACACTAAAAGCACGATAAAGCATTTAAGTTAAAACATCTGAAACAAAATACTTCAAAATACGTAAAAAGTAAATAAATTAAAAACAACTTATCATCAACATTAGAAAGTAAAATTTGGTTTCAAATGTGTTGAAGACAAGTGTGTAATTTCTCAATTTGCATGTGTGAAAGTGCTACGAAACCGAAGATCGTTAAGGACATTTTTAAGAGTTTAAAGGAACGTATCTCTGAAGTCTAAATTATCTTTAAATTATAAATTTGTTAAATCATCACAATAAATACATTCTGTAACACAAATAAATTCGTGTGTAAATTATTTTTAATACCTACTATTAATAGTCGCAGTTAAGATTTTTTTTCTTTGCTTCCTAGTCTGTTTTGTGTTACTGCGTTTATATTATTCAAGCTTCTGCTTATCCGAGATGGTATCGGTTCACATTACCTGTGATAACTAAGGTTGTACTATATCTTTAGCTTAAAAACTTCGTATTTTAGTGTCTCGGAATCCAATTTAAGCCGTAGGTCCAGGTCTGATAAGATTATGCTAGCATATTGCCCAGAAAGTCTCACCACTCGTCACATTTTAACTTCTTGCAAAGGTCTCGGCAGATTTTATCAGCACTTTCTTATTATATCATCATTTATTTTGTAAAACTTACTGGGTCACCCTCGTTATTCGTCGCTTTTTAACCCTCTTTGTGGCTATTGCTTTTGTGAGGTATTTGATCGTAAGCAAAATTGACCAGATTTCGTTGGACGAGATATCTTGTCACTAGAAGAAAACTAACTAGATCTTGAACTCGTAATCGTCAAAAAATCGCCAATATCTTCGTGAAGAGATAACTCGTCATTAGCAAAATTGTTCAGATATGGAGAAACAACTTGGAGGGTTAAATTACAGCTCATTATGTTTTAAATTAACTAAGATTAGGTCTCTGAAGATGAGTTAACTCTCATAATTTTCTTTCAAGTGTAACTCATATGAGCTTTTTATATCTTTTAAACTGCATCTCTTGTAACCGTTGAAGTGGTTTCGGCAAGATTCTCGTCCGACAAGTCCTGACCAATCTTGTTATGAAGAGATATCTACTTATCGAAATATTGACGATTTTTTTTTATGTCGAGATAAAGATCTGGTCAACTTTGCTAACGACGCGAAAGTTTGTTGAGGCAGCCACCAGGGGGTTAAATTATTTACATCAATGCATTTTAATTCTGCCCGTTGCTTTTTATATTGATGATGGGCCAAAACGTTTACATTTTTTATTCTTTGAATCAGTTTCAGTTTTCGTTTTTATATTGTTAAAATAAATTTTTTTATCAACTTCTTAACCCTATCAGTGTTTCAAAGAGATATCACGTTAAAAATTTGGTCAATTTTTCCAAGGACGAGATATCTCGTCAGGACAAAACTGTTTGATTTTTCTTCGGGGAATGAAAATTTAAATAAAGAGGAACAAACTGCCCCTTGCACAGAACTGGTAATAGTTTGGAACAGGTTAAAGCACCAGTGGATGGCCCCTAGAGGGCAGTTTTTGAAGCGCAGATAAACTACCAGGAGGGTTAATGTTGGTCTGGATACTATTTTGATATTTGTTTTAATTTATCTTAACAAGGGAAACTGGGATTAATTGTTTTTCAAATTTCAATCACCTTTTAGTGTATTGCTTTTATGTTATTAATATAGTAAAAGTCAATTTTTGTTGTGAACACACCTGGATGTCTTCCTCCACTCTCTTATAAAATGACATCGGCTATCAATCCCTTGATATTGGCAGGAGCAAATTGTAAAGTTCTGTACTCATTTTCACTGGAACAAACGATACCGCATGACTTTCTCAGGCAAAACCCCTCCTGGTGGTTATCTTAACGAGGAATCTCGCGTCATTAGCAAAAAACCATAAGCAGATCTTGAAAGACATCTCGTCAATTGAAGACAACTGACCAGATCTTGATCTTGTCATTAAATAATTGTCAATATCTTGATGACGATAATTAATTTTAATTGCTGTTTTATTATCTCGCATTTGTCACAGCTTATCTATTTTTGGATCTTGCACCATCAAACCCAAACAAAAAACATGGCTCAGTCCTCATCTCCGCAAGAAACGACCTTAGAGAGACAAATCAAAAACCCGAGCTTACTTAATTCTGCAACTTTGCAAATAGTACGCAATTCCGACTCCTTTAAAAACTCGGTTCGCGTACAAATCGGCATCCAATCCGTCATCCCCTCGATTTCTTAAACTTTTCCGAAGTCAAACGAACTAATTTTGGGTGGGAAAGAGGAGAGCTGTTGAGAAAATCTGTTCCATTTATTACTGTGAGAAATTACTCGACGAGCCGTGGTTGGCGGCGGGTGAATTTATAACGCGGTTTCAAGATCTTTTTAACAGGGAGAGGCGAATAATTAATGAGATTTTTTCCCCCTCTGCGTCGTGTTTCTTGCGTCCAAAGCAAACGTCTCGAATTCTTGGAGTAACTTCCGGCTGATTCCTATTTAGGCAAGAATTATTTCAACTTGCGATTCGCGTATCTAAATCGATCAATGCATTTAATATCTCTGAGCGTCGAGGTGTCCGAGTAGTGTGATATTGCTTTAACCTCATAACACAGTGAATGACTAAATAATCACATTTACGTTTGAAAGAATTTATGGATTATTTTTTACCTTTTGAAATATTCTGTTGGTCATTTCTGCTAATTAGAATCCTTTGGAAACTCTCTCTCTTGCGATCTCCTTTCTTACTTGAGAATGCTTTTGACAAAATTTATTTCTCCCTTTTCCTTAGAATACAATCCACATTAAAGATTCTATTAGTCTTTTCCTTACGCTAGATTCTTTTGGAAGGATTCTATTGAGCTTTCCTTCGGTTAGTATTTTTTGGAAAGATTCTCTATTGATCCTGTTTGGAGGTTAGAAACCTTTGGAAAGATTCCATAAAGTTCTTAAGAAAAACTCTTGCGTTCACAATTCGCAAGCTATATAATCAATTTCTGCAACAGAATCCCTTGCGTAGAATGTCCTCGTCAATTTCCAATTGCTCACACTTCTGGACCGACTCGGTTCATTCCTAGGGACATTCACGTTAAAAGGTTTGAGGATTCTGCGCTCTCGACTATTGGATAAGCTTTCCCACAGCTTACAGTGAAAACTCTAAAAAATGCTTGAGAACTCAGCACTTGACTATTGGAGAAGCTTTCCCCACAGCTGCGGCAAACACTAAAAGGTTTGAGGACTCAGCCCTCGCCTATTGGACAAGCGTTCCTACAGCCGATGGTGAAAACACTAAAATGTTTGAGGATTCAGTACTCGTCTATTGGAGAAGCGTTCCCAATAGTTGAAGGTGAAAACGCTGAAATATTTGAGGACAGCACTCTACTACTGGAGAAGCTTTCCGCACAGCTGCGACAAACACTAAACAATTTGAGGACTCAGTACTCGCCTATTGGAGAAGCGTTCCCACAGCTGACGGTGAAAACGCTAAAATGTTTGAGGATTTAGCACTCGCCTATTGTTAATTAATCGCCTATTAAGCGTTCGTGTGATCCACAGACTTTAGAATCAATTTCAAGCAACATAATCAGCATCTCGATGATTCAGCCGTGGAGTGCTTATTTGTACAAAGAAACAGAACCGTTACCCCCAAATCACCTGCTGCTATATGTGCTTGCTACAGTTACAAGAAGTATATCATCATCTAAGGTACGCAAGATTACAGGTTACAAAGGGAGGTTCTACGCTAGAGATCGGTAGTACACTTAATCCTTACTTCTGTCGTAGAACCGCTCATTTAAGGCTATGAGAGGGTAAAACGCATATATTCGTTCCGCAACCTGCAGTCTTCTCTGTATGACTTTTAACCAGTTTTGACCTTCTTTACCAATAAAATCTTTCCTGAGATTGTCTTCAAGGATGTGGTTAATCAGTCATTATATGTGTTATGGGGTAAAATATACTTAATCTCTAGGAAATCTCGTGACGCTTACTAGGTTAACCCTCCAAGTAGTTCCGATGAGATATCATGAACATCAATAACTCACCAATTTTGTTAATCACGAGAGATAACTCGTCATCAAGATATTGACGATTGTTTGATGGTAACTAGATCAAGATCTGGTTCGTTTTTCTCTAATGACGAGATATCTAGTCCATCAAGATCTGATTAGGTTTTTTTTCTAATGACGAGATACCTCGTAGAGATAAAATAATTCTGTTCTAAGAAAAGAAGTAATATAATCATTTAAATTATAATATTCAAAAGAAAGAGCAATAAAATATTTATCAATGATTTCATTCTACGAAAGGGGATGAATAGAATACTTTCAAACGATTCTAATCTAAAGAATTATACCTTCAAACTTATTCAATTCTACAGAATAGGTATATCGTTCCAAAGGATTCTATCCCTAGGAAAGGAACAATTCGAATCGTTCCAAAGGCTGTAATTCTATTCAAAGGAAAGGACTAATTCAATGTGTTAATGTGAAGACTCAAGTTGGAAGGAGTCCGTGGTTTTCTTAAAAAGATGTGTATATTTAGTCACACGAAGTATGTTATGGGATGAAAGGCAAGGCTATATAGTCTCCCCCCCCCATAATCTAGGAAGGAAATAAATTTCGCAGTCAGAAATACATGCTGAAAAAGACCTGTTTTGCGTTTGATAGATGCTGTATGAAGATTTTGGGCTGCGCTGTACAAATTCCACGATGCATTAGTCTGCTCAATTATGCAAATTCTTGCAAAATAAATTGTGTGACTTTTCATGTCTGGGAAAAATAAGCTCTTTCTGTTTTCTGAATAAATTTCAGAAGGTGAAAATGTTTTGGGGATAAATACGAGAACCTTTTAAAGGGAAACAGGGCTTTTTTTTTTCATGCTATATTGTCAGTGAAGACGGTAAGAAGCTTTCAAAGTTCTGTAAAAAAATTCAAATTTAAATCTTTTATAGGATGAGTGTTTTATTTGAAAACAATATTACTTTAATGCTTCTATCCTTTAACCCCTGAACGTTGCGAGATTTCCGAGTAGTGCAGTTTTATTTTTTTTACCCCACGACAGCTGAATGGTTAAATGACCATGTTCTTCTTCTCTCTCTCTCTCTCTCTCTCTCTCTATGTCTATGTATTCTTTCCACTGTTAGAAGTATTATATTTTTCCTTTTATTAGAGTAGAATATTTGTTTGTAAGTATGCTTTTGGTTCCTTAGAATACAATATAATGAATCTATGGATTCTTGCCATTGTTACAAATAATCAACACACTGCTCCTTTGATTAGAATATAAATTTTCTTTGGAACGATTCTATCGGTTCCTTAGAATATAATCTTTTTAGAACTATTCTATTGGTTTCTTGGAATAGAAGGCTTGACAAAATAATTTTAGACTAGCTCGCTAATACGTGCACCCGTTTCAGCCGCTTTGATTTCCAATAGGAACGCTTGGACTGGCCACACATTGGCTAAGTGACACTTTTTCCGACACTTACGGCCGTATTCACAAGTCCGAATTAAACAGTGGATCAACGATAATCCCCGGGTTATCGAAAAAACCGTATTCACAATGCCTGATCCGAGGTTTAAATCGCCGTTTCGGTGTTACATTTTGATCCTCCAAAATCAGCGAATTAACTCTCGGTTGAGAATTACGCATGCGCAGTACTATTGTTTTGCAAAAAAACCTAGATGTACAGTAAGCAAAACAAAATGGACGACACACTTCATTCTGTGCTAAGTTACAGTATTCTTGCGACATTCAACTGATCTTATATGAATCGGAACAAGAACGTGATTACATTTTCTATAAAACAGATATGCCCAGATGTGTTGTAGTTTGAACTATATTCTGGCTCGCCAGAGTAAAACCCAATGAGAGAGCGAACGGAAGAATATAACCATGGCAGATGCAAATTCGTCGTATAATAAAAATTAGTTTGTTTATTTATTACGAATGAAAGAAAATTTACAATGCAAGTTACTTCATTTTACACCAACACACACCCATACTGACAAGTACAACCTTAGCATTAAATATCTTTCCAAACCCAAATTAGTCTGTTTTGTTGCTCTAGTACGTTGTTAATTAAAAATTACCATTACCATTAATTACCAAACCCAAATTAAATTGCTGTATGCATTCTATTAAAATCACAATTTGGAATCAATTCTGCCGGCAAAGTACGTGCTTGATTGGTATGAATGCGAATTCGGGCGTCGTAACAAATATAAACAATATCACGTGAACGTGATGAGACGGTAGTAGCCAATCACAACTAGCGTAGCATTTTAATCCGTGGATCACTTAACCCGCTGTTTGAGAATATGGTTATTGATAATCCGCGGTTTAACTCTGACCCGCGGATCAAATTATCCTCGGGTCAGACTGATTAACTCGAGACTTATGAATATGGCCGTTAAAGCTTGCATTCATTGAACAGGTGAAATAATCCGCATCGCCAACATGACTAACATTTTAGATTTGGTTTCATTAGAACCGATTTACCTGTAATAACGTCCTCAGCATTTTCCGAATTTCTACGGTTTGTTGGCCGCTCCTGTTTTGCAGCATCCAATGTAAAAGTCTAGTTTACTATCAAATTTCTTTGCACATTTTTGTCTTTAAGAATACTTACGAGGCAATCTCCCAGCACAGAATTTATCTGAAAGCTCAAGTTACAAAATTTGGAGAGACATCGAAGCTCAGACAAAAATTCAGAAATAGGTTCATGCTCACCTTGCTGTCGCTTGTGAAATTTGAATCTCGACGATATTTCACTCGTCCAAAGTGACAAGAGTTCGTCGGTATTCTACATTAATTATTCAAAAGGTACATTACCCGGAACTTGAGATGTACAGAGGGACCTTATAATACTGTATAGTTCTAGACCACAGGAACTCGAAAATACAGCGGACCTTTAATCAGTAGCAGCAATATCCTTTGCTGAAAAATACACTGGTGGACAAAACTTAAGGATGAAGAAGAAATGGGCATGTAAATGAAAATCTACGTCTGGTTGTAGACCAAGAAGTAAAAAATAGTGTGGACAGCATGTTCAACATGATTTTATATACAAATTTTGTTGAAAGGATATACACAGGGTAAGAGGTTGTTTTTGTACAAAGTGCATACTGCCCGAAGACATGGTTGAACAAAGAAAGCACAATACTTGCAACAAACAATCCTCAGAGTCATGTCAGTAAGAGATGTGCGGGCAACTTTCAACACGGCGTGACTTACTCAGAACAACATTATCCAGGAGCTGTTGAGGCAAGTTTTCAAAATTCATCTCTAACTGCACGTTTGAGGGTTTCCTTGTTTGTGGGAGGAAATTTCCGAGCAGCACGTCTCGCCAAGGTATCCGATACATTTCCAATGAGATTCAGGACAGAGAACGTGCTGGCCAGGCTATACGATGAATATCTTCGGCGTCAAGACAATCTGGTACAGCCAGTGAACACAAGTCGTGTCATCAACCATAAAATGAAACTTTTTCGGAGACAGCAACTCAGAAAAATCGAACATGTGGTAGCAGAACATCCTCAATGTACCGTTGGCCCGTCATGGACCCTTAGACAAGCATATAGAGGTTCGTGCGGTCTATAACTATGATGCCTGGTCACACCATGATACTGCAAGTCGCATATCGATCTCTTTCCAGAATATTTTCGCTACAATAGGCACTGCCAACATCGCGCAATATCAGTTTACGTCTACAATCAGACGGTAGACAATATATTCTCATTTGAGAAGAGCATGGTAAACCAGTCGTAATCAGTCCAATTTCTATGCAGACGGCACCATTGCAAATGGGTGCTACGGTGACGGTCGTCTCAGTGTTAAATGTTGATCCTCCGAAATCGGAGGGTTAAAGCGAATTCAGTGCTAGCAGTGCTTTTTACGAAGGAAGCGACGCTGTCCGTCAACAAAACAAAGCGGACGACACACTTCATTTTGTGCTAAACTCCAGAGTGTATCGACTAAGGATTTTAAAAATATTACTTGTGGTAGCTGAGATAGGTGCCGAATTTGTAAAATTTTTTCGTGTGATGAAATTTGATGATGTTATTAGATAGCAGAATCGCTAGGAATAGTTCGGGATATAGTTGGTTTGCAAACATGCCAGCTGCGTTGACCAGGGCAGGTGCAAATTCGCCGCAGAACAAAAATAATTTTCTTGATTTATTATGTATTAGCCACTGTGTGGCCATCACGGCGTTGCTCGTGACAGTTCTTTTCGCGGGGTCAGGTATGACCACTGCACTCTAACGCTCGCCAACCCACGGTGATTGCTAAGTATTCCCATTTGAACGAACTCCACAGGCAACACCGTGATGGCCTCGAAGTGGCTATTATCAAGAACGTAAATCAGAACAGGCTATAATCAGAAAACTTTGCATGGTTCCAAAGCCATTAGAACGAAAAATGCTTGTGACGTCAGCGGTCGAAAATAGCAAAGTCCGCTCCTTCTTCATTCGAGGTAGCTTATTGCGAAAAAACTAATAAAATAATTAAAAATGTTCTAGATTAAATTTTAAACTTCGGGCGCTGCACAAAAATCTCCAAACATTAGAACTACCTGTGTGCCAAATTTCATTATTGTACGTGCCATAGATTCGTCAGGACACTGAGTACATAATATATTTTATAATGGTAGAGATAAAAGAAAAATGCTAATGGCAAGTTACTACATTCTTTGTGTCAACACACCAATGCTGACGAGGAAAACTAATCCTAATTCAATTCTGGCGACAAAGTATTTGACCAGTTATGGAATGTTTTTAAATTCGGGCGTCATAAGAAATGTAAACAACGTCACGTGATCGAGAGAGTGAGGAGACAGAAGCCAATCACAGCAAGCTTATCGCTTTAATCTGTGGATCACTTACTTTTGTGTTTCGTTGAATACGGTTCTAGGAAAATCCCTGATGTCACAACGCCTTTTTACGCGCAAGTTAGGTTCTTTTTGTATCACATATCAAAGAGGGCGACGCGGTTCATGGTTAATTGACTTTATTTACATCATAACATTAACAAGTCTATGTACAACAATATCTTGCTCTAACTATAACAGCGAAAGTCTCCTCGTATGTCCGTCGTCTTCTGTATCTGCTAGTTAAGTCCCCCATCACCCCTACAGTTCTCCTTTTTCCCCCTGACGACCGTTCAAGGACACCCCCCGCCAACGTCCGTCCGGGATCCAATGGATCCTTCCGACCAACATTCATCAATGTGTTGGCCGGAAAACCTCACACCTGGTTTAACTCTGAATTTGCTGATCCACGGATTAAGTCGAGACTTGGGAATACTACTAAGAACTGAGCTAGCCACGCCAGCTTGAGTACACATCAACACAGTCGGGGAACGCGATAAGCATACGCGCGAGCAACTGGAACAGAATCTGGGTGGAGTTTTTCCGGAGCATCTGACCCGGAGGCCCTCATCTCCAGATGAACAAAGTCTTCATGAACTACCAGATTTTTTGTTGCGGAAATCTGTTTATTTGTGTATCCTGGAACTTGGAAACCGAGCGGGTGAAAGCGGTGCCGGGGATAGAAGAAAAAGCAGTGTGAAGGCAATGACATGCAACTGTAGAGACAGTGACAGTAAACAAAAACCAGTTTCGGAGTGGTATATGGCTGCTGTAAATCAGATAAAATAAAGTAAAATAGTGGAAGTAATAATAAACTAAATCAGATAACAAAGGAGAAGTAGTAAAAAAGTTTACTAATGTTAAAAGATAAAATACGGTCCAAAGTTCATTTCACGCACCAGCCGGATCGGAACTCAGCAGGTCACCCTCACAAGGGGTAATGCTTGAGGTCAAGTTGATGCTTGGGAGGGTGTGGGATTTTTGTGTTTGTTAGTTCACTCTGCGTAACTGATTATAGTCCTGGGTCTGTTTACATTAAACGATAGACCGACCGTGGTTCAAAATGGCATGGTACTGTCCTCGGATCTTTCCTTCAAGTTGATCCCGGACCGGCACTAATGACCCATTGCGTTGTTGCAGTGCGAACGTTAATTAAATGCTTACCATAGTAAAATATCATAACCAGGAAATTCTGTAATGATGTTTCGGTAACGTCAATTCTCACGAAACTCAAAAATGTTTTTTTTTACAGGTATTCAATACCCAGTTGTGAACCCTATTTTTAAATTAAATCAATATTTTTAACATTCTATTAGTGCATGCGCTCATAAGAGGTAAGAATTTAATTAACGTCGTACTAGTGGAGCAACATAACGGGCTGTTGGCGACGATACGGGATCAGTCCTCCAGGAAAGGATTCGAGGACAACACATTTTGAAACATGTTCAGATGATGAGGTCACACCTGAGCTGGCACCCCACTCTTTAAACCTCCACACCACGCCAACGTTTAGACCATGACAGACTTAACGTGCACCGGCGTCTTTTGTACACGACGGTATTTGGTTGGAATCGAACTCGCAACCCTAAGGTTGCTAACCCGTTACTCTTTCAACCGGCGACCCCTGTGTTCAAAAGAAAAGGAGAGAAAAATTCATTCATCAGTGCAGATTATAAAAGAATCAAAATATCAATGAAATCAAGCTAAACTCATAATGAAATATGAAACCGGTATTGATGTAATAACTCTCACTAATCTCTTAAACCTATAGAATAGGTGATACAAATATCACCTACTCTAGCTATTTCTCTCAATCTCAGCCTACTGGGAAATCAAGCTGGAAAATAAACTGAATATCAGTAGGAACTATTCTAATTTAGTTCACAGAGAGCATATGCCTTCTTTACTTGTGTCCGTTTAAGTTAACTATTAAAACTTCACAGCGTTTCCTAAGAGAATTTTCAAGAGTAGGTTCTTAATATTGCAAATCCCTGTACCTATTACCACCTACCAGGCGATATGAGGAGCTACTATTAAAAACGAGTTACTAGTAGAGCATAACTACCTTTAGTATTGAATGTACTTTCGAGTCATAGAAACGAAATTATGATTTCGAAACACTTACCTGGATATTCTCTGAATTGATTGAAGACAAAAAATACGTTGATCACAGCCTCAAATACTTCAGATGCAATAGTGTTGTTGATATAACTGATAGGAAACTTGCCGGTGGCGCAGCGTGTGGCAAAACCCTCGACCGTCAAGGTAACTCCATAAACTCATAGAAGTCGCGCATAGTAGCTAGCAAACACGAGTAGGCGATATTAAGCACAAGAGCGATGTTTGGAACTCCTACCCTATAGAAGTGTTCAAAATGTTCAGAGACAACGAAAGACCAAGATGACCGACTGACACGGAAGATAGGGTGGTGGATATGGAACAACGACGGGAAGAATTTCAAGGATAGTAGCCATCGTATTTGGAAGCGATTCAATTGGGAAAATAATATAGCATAGGATATTAAGCACAGGGGCGATATTTGGAACACCTGCCCTAATTACCGGTATGTCATTACCGATCTTTAACCCTCCAAGTGGTTTCGACGAGATATCTCGATCAATTGTGTTAACTACGGAATATCCCGTCATTAGGATGTTGACGATTTTTTGATGATCACAAGATCAAGGACTGAACAGTTTTCTTCTAAGGACGAGATATCTCGTCCATCAAGATCTGATCCGTTTTGTTAATGACCACAGCGAGACAGAAGGGTTAAGCCCTTCACATGACCCCTTGTAAAGTAAATAATGCATTCAAATGATGAACTTTTTCTCTAAGTGAGCTTCTACGGCAACCACTTAAAAAGACTGTCCGACACACCCGTACTCCCGCATTATTCAGTAAGCATTATGCAGTAGATAGAATAGTTAGTTTTAGGCAAATTTAATTACTATACCCACACGAAAGCTATAAAAAGTTAACGCTTTGTCGTGGGTTGTTTAGCTTCGAATTTTTATTCTATAAAATATTAACATCCGACCCATGTGACAAAGACGTTAGCTTAATAAGGATTCGCAGTAAAAGTATATTTACGGCTCACTGCATTTTCTCTACATAAGAGCAATAAAACATCTTATCGGTCGAAAACGCGAAATCCTCAAAATCAATAGATTTTTACGAGCCAAGCTAAGCCACACTAAACTTAACATGCCTTTAAATAAAAACGCCTATCTGCTCGTCAGGCCACATTTATAACATTTAATGAAGATAAGTGAAATAATTATGAACACGATGCTGTGGCTATTCGGCAATTATGTGATATATCAAGGCTTTTAGTTTCACACAATTTTTAAGGCTCGATTAAGGACTATTGTGGAAGGGGTCGGTCTAGACCAACGTTCTAGACCAGCAGTAACGGGAGCTGCTTTTATTTATGCCTCTAATTAATCACTCACCATCAGAAGCGGTATCGTGTGTCTAATTTAAGCGAGAATTTTCTCTTTCTGAATACATTATTCTCCTCGGCGAGTCGAAAATGCGAGGGTTTTTAAGATGGAGTTTTGCAAAATTTGTAATCGGAACTAAAGCATATATGGCATGTACCCGGTTTTCGTAAAGAAAATAAGAACGTCGAAGTTTTAAATAATCTATACGAATTGAATTATTCTCGTGAAATTCTTGGGAACTCGATTTATCCACTATTCACCGAACGGTCTTATATTTATTCTAAGCTCAACGTCGTATACATGGGATGGTGTACGTTAAATCTGTTGTGGCCTCAAATGTCATCACGTTGGAGTGGTATGAAAGTTTGGAGAGTTGGGCGCCAGATCAGGTGGGTACCTCGTCATATGACACTGTGGTTAAAAATTACGAATTGTCCTCGAAGCTTTCCCTTCGGAATTGATCCCGTATCGTCGCTAATAGCTCGTTGGGTTGATACAGTGCGACATTAATACAACATTTTCTCATCTAGTTTTTCAAACTACTCTAGTCAAATTTCTAGTTTTTCATCGATTATTTATTTACGGTGTATAAATAAGGTTCCTTCACGTTTTTTTATCGAAAATAAGAATGTCGTATTTCTAAATAATCTAAACAAAAATTATTCTCGCGAAATTCTTGTACTGATTCAGAATTTACCAATCAGTCCTTTACTTGTTAGAGTTTTTCAAAGAAATTGGCTTCGTCAATTTTTATTTTGCGAAATACGAACTATGCTTCTTCCAATTTTTTTAAGGACTAGGTGGGATGCTCGCTACGCTCACCAACCCGCCTCGCTATTTTTAAAGAGAAGGGAAGAACAAAATTGTTTACTCAAACAGTAAAAGCAAGAGAGAACAAACGATAGACTTCAAACTATTTTTTACTCTCAATTAATATTTATGCATTATTGCCTCACTTCAAATGTCATAACACAAAACGTTATTGATGGATTCTCGTAAAATTTTGAGAACTTGTTCTTTATAATGTTGTCTAGAGAATGAATTAGAAAATATTTATGCTAAGTTGGAAAGTTTTTAAATTATGGGCATTTATTTAAGAAATAAGACTAAAACTATCAAAAATCTTGCATTCATTTTTCGAACGCTTGTAAAATTTTTGTTTATTTAAATTTCTTTTTGATTCTAGTTCATTCCCTAGCAAATTGCATGTAATTTATTTTGGTAGCATCATTTTCAAATGGGTTGAATAGATTTTCATGTAGCACATTTGAAGTTTTTGACAAATTTCTTTAAAATTTTATACATAATCATCATTTTTACAAAACATAGCGGAACAGAATCGTATGGAGTAGAGAACTACTCTGAGGCCAAAAGAAAGTGGAGGACCAAACTTTATATATTACTTGAAAATTTGTATGAATTTCATATACAAATTTTAAAAGAACAATAAATCCACGTCAAATTTTGTCAATTCCCTATCGTTCTACACTATCTCAAAAAATCTAACCCCAATACAGTTCTGGTAAATAAATCACTCGTTGTCCAAGACAAGAGATTTAAGTTCCACCCAGTACCAGAGTGGTCAACCTAAGTAGAGGACAATTCTTTATATTTACTTGAAAATTAACTTGAATTCGGTATACAAGTTTTTTAGAGCAATTTTTCTCCATTGTAATCTTTCATTTCTTGTTGTGATTGTGTAATCGTACTACGCTTTCTCAGAGAAGCTAACCATTACAGTCCTGATAACTAAACCCTACCCTTTGTCCGAAACCAGATTTAAATTTCCACCACGTACCAGAGTTGTCAACCTAACGTAGCGAAACAAATCCGTACAGGGAACGGAGAACTAGCTTGAAGTCAAAGGAAAGTGGAGGAGCATACTTGGCTGCTTTTATTAACTGTCCCCATCATCCATTTCCGCTGCTAATCCTTGCAAGCTACTATCTGCGACCAACAGATCCGGCGATCATTAGGTTTCATACATTTCAGAGCCTTGTTTTATCTCGAAGATATGCTGTAAGTCTAGTGTAAAGAATGTTGATATCTGGCTTCATTACTCTGTTCCCGGCCAGCTCTGCTCTTATTAATAAATAATAGATTTCTAATAATAGACCGTCCTCTTAATGGTGGGAGTGATTAACCAGGTCTCCAGTTATGCGGATATTCGTGTCATAAACCTGATAATTAGTGTCACGAGATAAAACACGAATTGAACGCGTAAGAATCGAGCTATGAGGGTTATATCACTGTTCCTGAAGAACAATGATACAAGTGCGATTCATCGATCTGTGCAGAAAACGAAAACTAGGAATACTTCGTGATTAATACGATTTGCAACGTGTGAGAACCTTTGATGGTATTACAAGTTGGGTTAATAACAGTATATTTATGTTACTTTTAAATGCTACTCGTATAATTTGAATTTCGCCTTCAACATTGTAGTTGCGTCGGTGTTCTCCTAAAACTTGAAATGAAATATTCAACACAAAATCACTTCCAATACAAAAAATTTTTAATGAATTTATTTACATTATTTTTACAACGTTTTATTGTATTTATTTTCACGATTTTTCAATTTTTATTGAATTCATTTACATTATTTACATAGCGTTTTTATTGAATTTATTTGCATCATTTTCAAAACATTTTTATTGAATTTATTTGCATTATTTTTACAACATTTTTATTGCATTTATCTACAGTATGTTAAAAACATTTTTGTTGAATTTATATATATTATTTTTATACCTTTCTTATTGAATTTTTACTTACATTATTTTTACAACGTATTTATTGATATATCAATTGATATTTTTATTCATTCAGTTGCTTACATCATGAAACCTACAGAGTTTAGATGAATGATGATGCAATATACACTTATGCCGTTGTTCCAATCGAATTCGACATACGGATTCTTATACAATCATTATAAACAGTACTTGTGTCGTTGTTGCACCGTAAAGCTAACTTCTAGTATCAAAAGTTGAGTCATAACTAACACTTGTGTCGTTCTTCTAAACAACGATAACAAACAGTAGAAATTTGAACAATAATGCAAAGCTCTGTAGTGGAGCTGAGTTTTACTACAGTTCTGTCCTGTTCCAGTAGAGGTATGAATCATGTCAAAGACAACTGACACATTACTCTCAAATTTTCAATACATTGCACTTACGTCAATGTTCTACCAGAACCCCGAAATAATTATTTTAATGTTATTCTTACGTGGTTTTTTTCTTAATTCTGCTGGTGGTTGTCTTCGAGAGGTACCTTGTCATTAGGAAAGCTAACAATATCTTGATGGACGAGATATTTCGTCAAAACCACTTGGAGGGTAAAGAGTTATTTATCATTGTGTAGTACTTTTTTAATAGCGAGACTTAATTTTGCTTTGGAATCTGACAATAGTAATAGACTAAAGATCAACTAAAAGCTAGATTTTAAGAACTTTAAATTTACTGTAAAGCATAGTTGCGTTATGATTTGGGTCTCACGTGTATCATAGTTCATGGCCTATTTTAGGCGTGGGAAAAATACATTTCATTGTAAGAAATATAGATCTTTCCGTTTATATAACATTTTAAAAATAAGGGTTGATGAAAACGTAAGAGAGGGATTGAAAGAGGTATTTACTTTTATCAAGACAATTTCCCAAGGATAAAGCTTGGATTGCGAGGTGTTTGTTTCAACATAACTGCATCCATGGAGATAAAAACCTTCCCAGTCTTGAAACAAAAATTCTATTGGAAATTTATGTTATATCGCGTAAATATACCGAGTGGTGATAAAGTACGCAATCAAAAGTGGCGTCGAGTGGTGAAAAGATTAGGATTGGTCTGTACGCATCGCTTTGCGCTTTCTATTTGACCACAGCTTTAAAGCGCCTTCTCAAGAGTATCGTAGAAGATGAGTATGAATGAGAAAAGAGGAAAGAGAAAGGCAATAGAAAACCATAACAATTCACCTTTATTATAAATGCTGGTGTCTATTGGTCTTTTGGGATATGTGAGTTATGCATATTACGTGTATCATTACCTGCTTCTTGCCAATCTTTTCTCTTTTGTCACTTAAACTGAATTCAAAGAGGAAGCGCAAAGTGGATACCACATTTCAATGTTTTTTTTCGTCGTGCTTGTTTACACCGGAGTTGCAAACTTCTCCCCCCTCCAAACATCGAAGCTATTCCAAGAAATGCATTCATTTTATCGTCAAGATCTCGTATCGGGGTAGCGATTTGGCGAGTTTGTTTTCCACCAGGAGTCGGTAAAGATCAAAGAATTGCAACTTTGGAGGAACATTTCTCAGAGATGAAATTTGGGATGAAAATGCTCCCTATTTCGTCCCCTTTTGGTGTTGCTTGACAATCACCGCTCCCCTCTGCCCTTCGGCAACCCGTGGTCACTCACGCCGTCTTTTGTTCGCTCTCTGTGACTTTTTGCCCTCAGCTTGCATTGACCACATCTCCCGCTATCAGTGAATGACCCATTCGATTAAAATGGCGTGATGAATAGTGATCACGTCACTCTGCAAAGGGGTAAGAAGAGTGCCTTGGTGTTGCCAATAAAGTTGACAAAACGTTTACAGCGGGGTATTTGGAAAAAAGGGTGTAAAGGGGGTCAGATAGGGTAACGTTATACGTCCTCGACACAAAAAGGAGAAGAAAAGTATTCGCAACTTAACGCAGATTAATAATAACTCAAGTTCTGTTGCTCGAAATAAAAAACGAACTATCAAAATAAAGAGCTCGCGTAGCTTTCATACATCTCCTTTCATGTAATTATGGACAGCAAATTTTCTTTGCCTTGAGGAAGCTTAGAAAGAGGATATTAAAAAAAGTTAAATGTCAGCACATCGAAAAAAAGTTTCTACAACATTTAATTTGACTGCAGTTTAAGGGAGCAGCTCATAAGACTAGCAATTATAAAGTCTTTTACCGTGACCACACGCAATTAAGAAACACTCCGAAACTGAACTCATTTGTACAATGCTTATTCTATTTATATTAAAACTACATTTTCTGAAAAATCTTGAAAATGTCTTTTAATTTTAGCCTTCTTTTCATAGCGGAAAAACCCAATGTCTCATTTTTGGGGTATTAACATCAAGTCTGTTACGTTGTATCCGGTCATCGCTTGTATCATGATATATATTGGCAATATCCGTATCTTCCTTTGCTTCTTTCCCGTCTCAAAAATTAATATGTTCCTGAGCTGAACATGGAGACAATAATAAGCGGTGATACGAGGGGACAAAAACGTAGCCAAATGTTTAAATGAATCTTTCTTTTCTTTCATTGTGATGTGACAATGAACAAGATTTCTGCTACCGTCGCTGTAATAAGAATGATTTTGTTTCAAATCGAAGATGAAATATTGCTCTTTACAGTTATTGAACACTTTTTTGTAAATTAATCTTTCCGTGGGACAAAATAGAAGTAATTTATTTACTGTTTATACAGTAGTGGTGCCAGAATTGTATTTCATGGTGAATATCCGAACATAGAAATGGAATAATTTTGCTAAATTAAGATAGTATCGCATCATTAAATGTAATTTTTGATTATTGGACTATTAACTTTTAAACGTCGTTTTTGGTTACAAAACGGAATTTCAAAATTTCAGTTGTAGTTACATGATTATGAAGTTTAAAATGTCATTTTTGTTTATTAGAATATGAACTTTGAAATTTAATTTGTTCCACAACCGAATAGTTATGGCACAGAGAACGCATGTCGATTATTTTTTACGTGATAGAATTATCGGCCGCCTGGAATGTGGGCGAACTTAGACGGCAGTTTCAGAAGAACTTGGAATCGAACGAAGTGTCATCTCTTAGCTTTGGCAACGATACCAAAATGATGGAAATGTCTGTAGACGTTACAGTACAGGTTACCCCCGAGTTACAACGCCGACTGACGACCGGTATTTTGCAGTAACTGCAAAAAGAAGCAGACGGAACACAGCATCCGATCTTTCTCGTCAGCTATCTTCAGCCACGGATACGACAGTTTCAAGGCAAATCGTTTACAGACGTTTGGGACATGTTGGTAGCTCGCAGGCCTGTCAGACGTGTTCCGCTCACGGCAACTCACTGTCGCCAGCGGTTAGCCTTGAGTAGAGAATATGCAATGTGGACATCATCACAGTGGGCTTGTGTGATGTTTTCCGACGAGTCCAGGTTTAGCTTGCAGTCTGATTCACGGGGGACGTTCATATGGAGAACGCCAAGTACCAAAACGACATCATTGAACGACAACGCTATGGTGGTGCAGGATTGCTCGTTTGGGGTGGAATTATACTGGGCTCCAGAACAGATCTACATGTTCAAATCGGAACCATGAGAGGCCAAATTTATAGGGACATCATTCTGGAACAACATGTACGTTTGTTTAGGGGTGCCATGGGCACAGAATTTGTGTTTATGGATGACAACAACCGTCCTCACCGTGCAAGCATTGTAAACGAATGCCTTGAATCTGAGGATATCACCTGTAGGGAATGGCCAGCATTTTCACCTGACTTGAATCCGATAGAGCCTGTGTGGGACATGCTTAGCCGACGAGTTGCAGCCTGTCAACCACCTTCTACATGTGTACCGGAACTTCGGAGAGCAATGCTTGCTGAGTGGAGTGATCTTCCCCAAGATCAGCTCGCTAATCTGATCCTCAGCATGTCTAGGCGTTGTACGGACTATATTTCATCGTCTGGGAGATATACAATGTATTAACCATCACACCAACCATGTCATGTTAAGTTCTTGTAAGGTCGATATTTTTTGTAATTGCTCCAGTGAGCAAAAATCGTAGTTTTTATGAATGGTATCATACATACACCATCTTTTTTGTTCTTTATCTTATGTTCAATAAATGGGCTTTATGAATAAGTCACGTTTGTTTTGTTTCTGAATCTTTATTTGCCGGAGCTGGCATTATCCTTAATTTATGGACATGAGTGTATTTAACCATATTAGAAAAATTAACTTTTTAATTTAAGATTGAATCGTCTATTTTTTCTTTTTACAAATGAGACAACTATTTCTGAACGAAAACAAGTATCATTCTGTCCCATAATAATTGACATTTATTATGGGGCAGAGGGGTTAGTAAACTGAAATCAATACAGTTATTTTAGAATAAATAAGGAATATCTCTCGAATTCGAGCAATCGTAAAATGATACATTTGCCCGTTCAAAGTTAGATTCTATAAGAACGAAGGCATAAATTGGGCAACATTGTCGAATAGCGCCCGCAAGAAAATCCAGATGGCAGATATCTCTTTGACCTACGTCCTTATGTGAATAGAGCTTAATTTTGCGTTCCGTACCTCTCTTTATGGCTTGTACGAAAAGTTGAATCACTCGTATTTAACACTAAAATAAGCCCTAATTGCGATCGTGGTAAATTGGCTCCGAATCACTGTATAACGAACTGTGCCCTCACTTCTAAATGACTTGTAAAACCACTAATAATGCTACTAATTTCAACACTTGTGCAACCAGGTTGCGCAACCAGGAAAAACAACAACACACTAATATGGATCCTCCTCCGAATTTCTGCAGTGTCAAAATACTTTCGTACACATATAGTGTACATATTAAAACTTTATCCAACCCCATAAAATAAAGATGGAACACTTTTGTAACACCCATAGCCCATAGTAGGTGCCCCCCTGAGTTTCATGAATTCAACGTACGTTGGGGTACTTCCATTGTAAATGCTAGAATACCCTTTCTCTCACTCATCAGACATTGAGTTTCTAGTTTATCTCTTAGTTAAAACCTCTTAGTTAAATTTAACCCTCCAAGTGTTTTAACGAAATATCTCTTCTATCAAGATCTGGCCAATTTTCAAATGACGAGGTATATCCCCATCAAGATGATGCCTATTTTTTTATGATAACGAGATCAAGATCAGGTCAGTTTTTACAAATCATTAGATACTACGCGGTCTTGATGGACGACATATTTCATCCTCAAGATCTAGTCAATTTTCTAATGATGAGGTACCTTGTCGACACAACCATCAGCAGGGTTAAGTAGACCTTACTTAGATAAATATAAGAATGCAATATAAAGGTTTAACACAGGGGTCGACAAACGTATTTGACCGTCAACCCCTTCAAGTGTTTCTTAACCTTTTATCGGCCTCCTCTATTTTACTATTGTGTAATTAAATAAGAGAAAAAGACGCTTATACGAGTCTTTAAATTGTTTATTTCATATTTACTGTGTTTATATATATATATATATATATATATATATATATATATATATATATATATATATATATATATATATATGGGACCCGTAGTTGTGGTGGAACAGACCATGAACGCTGTGACGCTGTGAACGATCTGAACATCATTGCGGATCAGTTGCACCCTTATATGGCGTCTGCCTTACCAACTGGAAATGGAATCTTCCAGCAGGACAACGCCCCATGTCACAATGCTCGGATTGTGTTGGAGTGGTTCGAGGAGCATACTGATGAATTCCACTTAATGTCCTGGCCACCTAACTCGCTGTATCTTAATCCGATAGAGCACATTTGGGGTGTCATGAAGCGGCAGCTCAGAGCTCAAATACCACCATGTCCGAATATTTCGACTTTGCGTGACCGCTGCTTAGATATTTGGTACAACCTGTCTCCAGATATGTACCAAGAACTTGTGGCATCTATTCCCAGGCGAGTTGCAACTGTTATACAGGCCAAAGGAGGCCCAACGCGTTATTGATTAGGTAGTCATGATGTTTTGGCTCTTCAGTGTATGTATTATATAGATTATATACACGAACAATAAACACTGTAAATATAAATAACCAATCCAAAATCTCATAAAGCGTCTTTTTTTTTTCTTATTCTATTATAATTAGATAATAGTATATATATAGTGACTCTTGAAAATCTAACCAATGCTGGATTCAAAATTAGTTAGTTTCAGCCTTAAATCGCCACGGAATTCTAAATGCGCTCTTAGTTGCGTTCTCATTCAGGATTAAGGTAATTCAATTTAACCGAACAAATGTTACCCGTACAATGGTGTCTCTATTGATGTTCTATTGACCTTAACAATGTTATATCGACCACTGGTTTAACTAATGAGTAACTCTTGTTTGTGTGTTTGTGTAATGAATATAAGAAATGTATGACTATTTATTCCATCTTATAGGTGATGTTCCAGTGCCAAGCTGATGAGAATCCCGCACCTGAGAAGCGGTATATTGCTGCTTTAGCTAAGAACGGTCGTCTTCCAAAATTTGCCCAAAAAAAGAATGAGGATTCCAAAGAAATTTTGCCTGCAGAGGCAGTGGTCTATCCCATGACGGACGAAATAAGCTTGGAATATCCCAACGATGCTCTTGCAGAGGACAAAAGAAGTGTCGGGGCGTTTTTCAACTCTCGGGGAAGGCCCAAGTTCTCGTCTGACCGTAGTGATCAAGAAGTGGATGCGTCCAGCGGGGAAGTGAAGAGGAATGTTGCCACTCTTGCCCGACTCGGCAGACTGAACGCTATTCGGTACGGACGTTTCCAATCCCGCTTGAGCGGTAAAAAGAGGCTGAACAGTGAAGAAACTGCCAATCCAAAAGGTTCAAATGATGAAGAGAATGGCATTGACGTTTTGGGAGATCCAGATTGCCATGAGACTGGAGCCAGTGAAGCTGGCGTCACTCCAAACTGGACAGAACAGAAACGATATGTTGCTGCTCTAGCAAGATCCGGCCGTCTTCCAATTTGGCATTCTCAGAGAATGTGGGCCACCGGCAAAAGAGATGACTCTGCTCCTTTTGAGGATGACTCAAAGTACTATGATAACAACGAAGATTTCAACAACGTGATTGATGAAACAGCGAGATTATCCCAAAAGCATAAGCGGTGCAAGAAAGTCTTTGGCTACCAAGCAGAAAAGCGCAACGTTGCAGCGTTGGCCAAAAACGGAAAACTGCCATTCTCGAGCTCTCAGGGAGACAAACGCAATATTGGAGCGCTGGCTAAAAACGGCAAGTTGCCCGGTCGGGGTGAGAAACGCAATCTGCAGGCTATGGCCCGAAATGGAAAGCTTCCTTTCAACAACTTCGAAGATTCAAAGCGGAATATTGCGGCACTAGCGCGAAACGGAAAGTTGCCGTCATACAACCAAGACGGAAAAAGAAATATTGCAGCTCTAGCCCGTAACGGAAAGCTACCTTACAACTCTTACGAATCTGATAAACGCAATGTTGCGGCACTAGCACGCAATGGAAAGCTACCTTTCAATTCTTACGAAACTGAAAAGCGCAATGTTGCGGCACTAGCGCGGAACGGAAAGCTACCTTACAACTCTTACGAATCTGATAAACGCAATGTTGCGGCACTAGCACGCAACGGAAAGCTACCTTTCAATTCTTACGATACTGAAAAGCGCAATGTTGCGGCACTAGCGCGGAACGGAAAACTACCTTACAACTCTTACGAATCTGATAAACGCAACGTTGCGGCACTAGCACGCAACGGAAAGCTACCTTTCAATTCTTATGAAACTGAAAAGCGTAATGTTGCGGCACTAGCACGCAACGGAAAGCTACCTTACAACTCTTACGAATCTGACAAACGCAATGTTGCGGCACTAGCACGCAACGGGAAGCTACCTTTCATCAGCAATCCAAGCGAGAAGCGCAACATACAAGCTTTAGCACGAAACGGGAAACTTCTTTACAACTCATATCCAAACAAGAAAAGCGTTGAAGAGTCAGAATCGAATGAGAATATGCTGGTGGACACCTTTCCCGACAAACGTAACATAGCGGCGCTAGCAAAGAATGGAAAGCTACCATTTAGCAACTATAGGAACGAGAAGAAAAACATAGCAGCTCTTGCTCGAAACGGAAAGTTGCCGTTTAATACCTACGATGACAAACGCAGCGATGAAGATTACGATAATATCTCTATAGATGATGACAACTACCAAGACGAGAAACGAAATGTAGCTTCATTAGCTCGGAATGGAAAACTGCCAGGATATGCCTATAGAGAGGGCAAACGCAATGTAGCGGCACTAGCTCGCAACGGAAAGTTACCAGCCTACAATGGCGATGGTAAACGCAATTTGGCAGCTTTAGCTCGCAACGGAAAACTGCCAACTTCCATGTAATATATAAAACTCATCCACTGATTGTTTTCAGATATAATACCAAACTACATTTATGTTTCCTCAGCATCAAAATTATTACTTTACAAAATCTTTCTCTCGATCGCTTTGGGTATCATATTTTTGGAAACTAAGAATCGCTGTGGTTATCAAGATACGAAAATTTGATGTCAAGTTATTGGCGCGCATAGAACATTAGAACTTATCCTGACTTACGCGTTCGTTCTTTCTTTTGTATTTTAGGGAAACTCTGTTATACGAGCTGTGTTTTAGAACTCTGAAATATTCGTTGGTGTTGCTGCTTCTGATAATTTTTGTTGTTTTGACGAATGGTAATTAAACTAAACATGATCTTAAGCTGTACATTTTTATTTTCCAAATAACATACTTCTGGATCTTCCTACATATCATGTGTTCTCATCAGCTCAGTCTCAAGCATTTATGCTCTCATATACTTAGAGAAAGCAAGATACAGCTAAGGAATATTACTCTTGTATACCATGTTGTTACATCTTGTCACTGTTTCTTCCAAAGTAAAAATAAAACGAAGCAATCAAAGGTTCTTCCATGTGTGTTTAAGTGAATAAAAGACCGAAGTATATAAATAGAATTGCGTTAAGTCAATCATTGCATACCACTTCGTATTGACATTTACAAATGCATCCTTTCATATTAAGTGACAGATTACACTATCAAAATATATTTGAAAGTCAATTTCACCTCAATCAAAATTATTAGGGTTTTAGGCCTCTAAGCACTTTAAAAAAGTTTTCATCAAGGTGTCATCATTTCAAACAAGTAGAAAATAAATATAGTTTGACAAATTTTTCACCTATTTCTGAAATTAAATTTTAAAAACCTTAATAACTTAAGCAAGAAAGAAAACAATTTAATTTACTCTATGTATTCCTCTGTGAGCTCTCGTATTCCAAATATAGAATTGAGTACCCAAATATTCAAACCTAAGAGATCAGTTAGAAAATGTAATTTTTAGTAAGATTTTATTAAGCATATATATTAGTACTATACTGAAGACATTTTAAAGTTTTAGAAAGAAAGAAACTCTATTTTATACTTTCGCGATAAAAATGAATTAAATTTCAGCAAACTCACGAAGTTTTTTGAAAATTACATTGTTACAAATCCTCGAGAAACACAGCTTGACTATATAATATTTTTTCGAATTGTTGTTTTTATTATTTGTAGTATGGTTTGATTAAGAATAAATATCATTTCTATGCTGAGAGACATTAGCATTAAGAAAGGGATGATCTTACTTTAAACAAACCTCAGTAATAACAAATCTAACTTCAGCGAGCACAGGAACACAAAATTTATTTGAAAACGACACACGCATAACTTCTAGAAATACATTATTGATTGATATTGTATTGATCGCTAAATTATTCAGACGTAAGAGATTCATTAGGAAAAGTAGTTTCCATAATTTGTAGTATGGTTTGATTACATATAAATTTCAGTCATTACAATGAATCCGACTTCAGCGAACTACAAGAGCACAAAAAATCTTTGAAAATAATATTGCTGCATATCATATTGGTACTCAAACTCTTCAAACCCAAGAAATCAGTTAGAAAAATGTATTTTTTATCATTTGTAGTATGATTTGTGATAAAGTATAAATATAATTACTATAGTCAGACATTGGCAACGAATTTAGAAACACAGAAAGATCTTCGAAAATGACGTTCTTGCATATCATCCAGAAAAACATCTTGCTGTACTTTATTGATCCCCAGATTATTTAAACCTCAGAGATCCGTTAGAAAAATATAGTTTTTTTATAACGTGATATACAGTTTGGTTAACTATCAGCTTCAGTGGAATCTTTAAAAACATCATGTTGCATATCCTCCACATATACATTGCGACTATGTTACATTGGTAAGCAAATTATTCACACCCAAGATCCGTAAGAAGAAAGTAGATTTATAATATGTTGTATGGTTTTTTAAGAATATATATAAATTTCCTTATTATATTGAGACATTATAATTAAGATATGCTATAAACTTTACTTTTAACTTCAGCGACTAAAATTACTTCAAACTTCCGTGATAACAATAATCAAATTTCAGCCAACTCACGAAAACTCAGATAATTTTGAAAATGACATTACAAATCCTCCAGAAATACATCGCGACTATATTATATTGGTTCCCAAATTATTCAGACCCAAGAGATCTGTGAGAAAAATGTTTTTTATAATTTGGAGTATGGTTTGATCAAGTATAAATATCATTATTTTACTACATTAGCATTAAGAAAGAAATTCTTTTACTTTAAACCCCAGTAATAACAATAAATCCAACTTTAGCGAATTCACAAACATACGAAGATTTTTGAAAACGACACTATTGCATATCCTCCAGAAATACATCACAATTACATTGCTGTGGTCCACAAATTATTCAAACCCAAGAGATTCGTTTGAAAAAAGTAGTTTTCATAATTTGTAGTAGGGTTTGATTAAATATAAATTGCAGAGATAATAATGAAATCCAACTTCAGTGACTTACATGGGTACATATAGATCTGTGAAAATAATATAGCTGCGTATCATCATAGCATACATAGCGACTATATCATATTGGAACCCAAATTATTCAAACCTAAGATATCCGTTAGAAAAATGTAATTCGTATAATTAGTAATATAGTTTGATAGTGAAAATAGTATTATTATACTCATACATTAACATTTTAAGAAAGGAATAAACTCTTACTTGAGACTTCAGTGATAACATGAAATCCAACTCAAGATAACTCACGAAGATCTTTGAAAATGACGATGTTGGAAATCAAAAAGACATCGCGACTACACTATATGGACAAAAGGATATAGACACTGCATGGTTTTCAATAAAGTACTTTATTATTTTATTTCGTATCGGGTAGGCCCTCCTTTTGCTTGACAATGAATCATTACAATAAATCTGAAATCAGCAAACTTCAAGAGTACACAAACATCTTTGAAAGTAACATTGCTGCATATCCTCCATATATACATCGCGAATATATCATATTGGTACTCAAATTCTTCAAAACCAATAAATTAGTTTGAAAAATGTAGTTTTTATAATCTATAGTCAGACATTGGCAACGAATTCCGAAATACAGAAAGATCTTCGAAAATGACACTCTTGCAGATCCTCCATTTACTGTATTTTATTGATCCCCAGGTTATCCGTTAGAACCATGTAGTTTTCATAAATTGTGTATTGTTTGATTGAAATAAATATCATTACTATGCTGAGACATTAGCACTAAGAAAGGAATAAACTCTCACTTTAAACCTGTGATAACAACGGATCCAACTTCAACGAACTCACAAACACATAAAAACGACACTTAAATATCCTCCAGAAATACATTACGAGTGTATTATTATTAAAGGTACTCAAATTATTCAAGCCTAGAGATCAGTTATAAAAATGTAGTTTTATATTTGTAGTATTGTTTGATAAAATATAAATTTCTGTTGATAACAATGAATTCAACTTCAGTCAACTACAAAAGTATACAGAGAACTTTGAAAATAACATTATTGCGAATCCAAATTATTCAAACCTAAAAAAATACGTAGTTTTTATCATTTGTAGTATGATTTGCGATTAAGTATAAAAATAAATACTATACTGAAACATTAGTATGAACAGAGAAATAAAAGTAAAAAAGATCTTACTTTAATTTAAACTTCAGTGATAAAAATTATTGGGATTGGATTTCGGGTTTTGTGGCGCGAGGCCCAAAAATGGACAAACTGAGCCAGTAATAACAACGAATCCAACTTCAATGAACGAACACACAAAGACCTTAGAAAACGACATTGTGGTATCGCACTTTAAATCATAGCCAGAAAAGTAAGAAATGGAATTAAGATTTATTTATATATATATATATATATTTTTTCAAATAAAATGTGTGTGCGCTTATAGCTTATTTTTAATTACCAGACTGAATTATCTAGGGATTGATATGAGAGCGTAAAATTTGTGAATCTCAGTTAATCTGAGAACACGCAGAATTGTTGTTGCGCAAATATTTACAAAATAAATTACATTATAGCATCAATTTTCAATCCCTTTTTGAGGATTGCCGAGTTGTGTAGCTTATTTCAGAAATAATTCTTTAAACATACACAAGTTTATTGTAAGACAGAGCACAGCACAGACTAAGACAGGACGCGAATACTTTAAACATAGAAGAACACTGTTTTACATCAAAATTAGATATCAGTATCTCAACGTTCCGAAGAACTTATCACACACTCCGGAGTATACAATAACCTCCGACGTTCTCTGTAGTACCACTCAACTTGCGATAGATGGCGTTATCGCGCCTGTGATGCTAACTCGCCTGTCCCTGACATGTGAGACACATCTTAATTACTATTATAAGATAATATACAATAATTACTTTTACCAATTACCCGATTGTATAAATCTGACCTTTAATATATATAGTATATATATATATTCATCTAATCACACACACACACACATATTATATGCAAAATTAACAACTCAAAACATATACAAAAGAAATAATTAGAGATAGATAAATCAGTTAAAACAATTAACTTAGTATCCCAAAAATATTAAACTTTCATCTATAAAATGCTTAGCAAGAAAAATTTTAAAAAAGTTCAATAAAAAGTCAATTTTCAGGAACAGTTTATAATGACATAGTTTTTTAATCACTAACAGTCTTTAGTGGAAATTGTCAAGATCAAGAACAGTGTCTTGTGAAATATTTTAGTCAGGCATCATTCTGGACAAAGCGTCAGCGTTCGACAACTTTGACCCTGGACAATGTGATAGGGAGAAGTATTTTTGTAGAGCCAAAGACCGTCTCTGAAGCTTCGACGATTGTGGAGTATTCTTTGTAATTAATGTTAAAGGGTTATAATCAGTAATTCGACCTTCGAACCGAAGGTCCAAAAGTCTCGAACTTCTTTAAACTCCATATAACTGCGAATGCCTCTCTCTCAATTGTCGGCAAAGCCTATTGCTGTTTTGTTAATTTTTGGCTTGCGTAGCTTATAGGAAAAAGAGTTCCGTCTTTCTTCTGCGATAAGGATGCACCAACACCGACTGAAGATGCATCACACTGTATCACAAATGGTTATCCAGGAATTGGCGTGTGCAACCTTGTGCGTTCGCCAAGGAATCGTTTAGCTTAGTGAAGGACTGACTATGAACCCCATGCTAATTCCTCAGGACATCGTTTCTTCGTAAGTTCCGTGAGAGGGTACACTGTTTCTGCGTAGTGGATGTTATATAATCTCGGTAGTAATTACATAGACCAAGAAGACTCTTGAGTTATTTCTTAGATTAGGGAAGCTCCAAATTTTGAATAGCTGTAACCTTATCTGGGTCAGTTTCATGCTTCCCTGATCCGATTATATGACCTAGATATTTTATCTGGTTTTGTAAAAGAGCATTTCCTCAAGTTGATAGTGAAACACAGTTCTTTAAATTTTGACAGTATGATGTTTAGATGGGATAAATGTGTGTCCCATTCATCTGAAAATACTGCCATGTCGTCGATATTGGCAAACAAGAAAAAAAAATACCTTATGATCTGATAATGCCTTGTTCGTGACACGTTGAAAGCTCGCTGCAGCATTTTTCAAACCAATATGCATCACTTTAAATCGGTATTGCGCTCGATGTGTCTTAAATTTTGACAAATCTTGACTTGATTTATTCATTGGTATATCCCAGTAGCATTTTAATAAATCTATGGTTGTTATGACGTTGGCTTTTCCTCTATACAATACATGAGCTCGGTGGCATTTTCTATTGGAAAATCGTTTGCTTTAGAAGCAGCGTTAAGGTATATAAAATCACAGTACATAATCGAAGATTACCATTTTTGTTCAAAACACAAATTACAGGGTATCTCTGCATCACTCTCCTCGATAAGACCTTGACTTAACAATTCTTCAACTTGCTTATCAACTTATCGTTTAAAAGATTCGAGGATCCTGTAAATGTAAGGTTTCTACCTTTCTGTTACTGACAATCTAATTTTTATGTTCTCTGACCTTAGCTATTTGTGCTTTATTAAAAAATAACATTTCATACTTCGTCACTAAATCCAAAATATCTTTCCCCAATATTAGGTTTTTCCCTTTAAGTGTGGTTAAGGTGTAGGATGTATTTCTCCCAATTCTGCTTCATTTTCAAAAATTACACCAATCATTTGTACTATTTAGTGGAACTTTCTGATTTTATTTACATGCACGTGTCTTATTTTTCCGTCTAACAGTTCTACTTTATTACTTTATATGAATGAGGGTTACAGCGAGAAATTATTTTTCCTTGTCCGGTCCATCTCGCGTATAATTTGTTATTTGAATCCGGAACTAGTAAATGTACTTGGTCACTGAAGGCGATTAAAGTGAGGGGATTAAAATACTCAGCATACGCCTTTAGTTTCCCTTCTGCGACTGCCGATGCTTGTTCTGCAGCCTCTTAATTTATTTTCAATTCTTGAAGGTAATCTATAGTTCTTTTGCCAAGATTTAAGGGTAAAGGTATTTCTCCTGACCAAGTAGATTTTAGTACCGATAATGGACCTCTGGCTTCTCTTCCTTAAAGTAATTTAAAAGGCTATACTCCAGTAGTGGAGTTAGGAATTTCTCGATATGCGAATAGGAAATACGGAATATGTTTGTCCCATTTCTTAGGATCTTTTCTAATAACATAGTGAAGCATTTGTTTTGAAACTTTATTAAATCTTTCGACTAATCGTTACTAGCTGGATAACAGGTATTGAGAATTTAGGGCAAACTCCTAATCTAGTATGAAATTCTTCCGTCAGTTGAGAAATGGAATTCGAACCTTGATAACTGGCTATAATTCTAGGTATACCAGTACGCATAAAAATTTCGAGCAAAGCATCGCATGTTGCTTTGGCAGTGAGTGATCTCAAAGGTATGGCTTCTGGTCATCTCGAATGTAGATCCATTACTGTAAGAACGTACTTGTGGTTTCTAGCTAAAGGTAGATTGATTGGACTGGTGATATCTGCGTTTACACCTCAAACGGGAGGTTTGGTCTATTTATAGGGGGAAAGGGGATTCTATCTGTACATCTTTCTGGGCTTCAGTCTTTACAAGTTTTGCAAAAATTCAGTATATCATTTGACATCCCGGGCCAATAAAATTAATATTTTATTCGTTCTTTCGTCTTCCTCAACCCCAAATGACTTCCAAATACTGATTCATGCGCGAGTTTTAAAATTTGTTCCCTCCTATCTTTTGGTATAATACGAGTTGCGTAACATTATCACCTGAAATTTTTTCCTTGTGATAAATTAAATCATCGATTAAAATATAATTTCCTATCCCTTGCTTAACTTGCTCGAGAACCACCTTTAACGATTCACACTTTTGCTGCTCCGCTCTTAATTTATCAACATCTAACATCTGGTTAACCTTTTCCGTTTTTCTTGATGACTGCGAATTTACAGAAGTAATACTGTTTACACCACCAGATACATATTTATTAACTGGAGCGAAAAAAATGATTCACTCAGCGAAATTTGTTTATCATTTCCCTCTGCCACCTGCGTTGGCGTCTCACTGCCCTCCTGTTATTTTTTTAAAGAATCATTCGAGAAAGAACATAAATAAAAATATATATCCGCCCAACGACTGTTATATATGTGGAAAAAATACGCACCTTGTCAGATTTTGTTCGCAAAGGAGTAACAGTGTAAGTTGTTCCTATTGGTTACTTACAGTTTCAGTTCGCATTTGAAAAACGCGTACTTCTTTGGATGCTAGTAGAGCGCTTATGTCTCTCTGTCGTTGTAACGTGTATATGCTGTGATGTTGGTTAAATAAAAAAACCTTCTGATTATCTTCACTGGTGGAATCGAACCTACACGACCTAAAACCGCTCTAAATACGCCACTGATGTTAACTATTACTTCATTGAAGGAATGTAGTAAAATCATTTCACACATTTTTGTATTTTATCGGTAGAGATATTTTAAAAATGAGAAATCAACTCCCTTGGTTGAGCTAGGACCCTAGAGCTCCCTCTCTATATTAGGTCACTGATAATAACTATTATTTTATTTAATAATATGAAGAAAAGTTTATTTTGTTTTTGCACTTTATCTCTCTCTGTTGAGCTATTTTAAAAATCAGAAATCGATACTCTCTGGGGGTCGGGCTTTAAACCCCTTCTGTCTGCACTACTGATCGTAAACAAAACACCTTTAAAAAATGTAATCTCAGGTGGTGCCGCGGTAGACTGGTTTGAAGAGTAACGTACTAGCAAGTTCGAATCCAACCAAAGACCATTGTGTACAAAGAAGGCTGGTACGCGTTTAATCTGTCGTGGCCTCAAATGTCCTTACGTTGGCGTGGTGTGGAAGTTTGGAGAGTGGGGTTCCAGTTCAGGCGTGACCTCGTCATCTGACCATGGTTCAAAATTACGTGGTGTTATCCTCGGATCTTTCCCTTCGGGTACGATCCCGAATCGTCGCAAATAGCCCGTTGTGTTGCTCCAGTGCCAGTTAATTAAAATTCTTACGTTAAACATAAATTATACCTACCTACGTTAACTCAGGTGAATGCAACGAAAGAGCGCATTCAAATCAATGAACAAATGAAGTTGGATACTGAATTACATGTTCTGCTCAGGCCTTTCGATCTTCATCTTAACCTGATGATATTTATTTTACCAATGAATCACCCTCCAAGCGCTTTCCAAATCATCTTTCCGAGGACGTATTATTCTTTACTTTAAGAACATAATTTCATTACTCTGCAGAAATGCCAATAACACAAGCACTTTCCTTAAACATTTCTAGATTAAACTTTACATCGTTTTAGAAACGAAAGTAATTTCTATTTTCTTAAAATATCATCTGAATACGATGGCTGCATCCACAGTTCTAGAGAAATGTCCTTCATCTTTTTATTCGTTTTCGACTATATACATTTTAATTTTTCAATAAAATTTCTGCTTAACTTGCCCCAGCGGAAAACTATTAATTTATACCATTCCAGAATCAAATATCAGCATGGGACAATGCCTCCAGTCTGAACATCAATTTTATGCCGTGAGGTCTGAGTTTGAATTAACGTCACTAAGGAAATTGACTATTTTTATGATCATGTTGGAAAAGGATCACTATCCCAGAGTTAAAATACATAAAACCTCGGAAAAAACTATTGTACATCTTCTGGTTAGTAATTAGTTTATACGTGCAAGAGGGGATGAAAACGGTTGAAAATCGTTGTTCTTGTCACCCTGCTTTCACCATCGGATAGTTCGTTAGGATGTTTCATTCTCGCTTATGATAATCAGCATCATTTTGTCATCACTTCGTATGCAATGCCCAAACACACAGAAATACAATTTACATTCTGATTACTGCCTCATACAATTTCTAGCTAACTTGCAAGACTTTTAGGACACCTTTGCAATTATTTTCAAGGTTTTAGCTTAAGTTTGCCTATGTAATGGACTTCATAACATGTTTGTTGAAATATCCCCTATTCGCAATCTGCTATGGCTTCGTTTTTAGTACACAAAACAATGCCAATGACTCATCCGCCAGCGAATGACTTCAAAAAGATCTGTGATATCCCTCTTAAAACCGATCAAAGAACGTCCAGGCGTGAATCATTGACATCTGAACGAGTGAGAGATGAAGAAGGGTGTTCTTAATCTTGACAGAAGGAAATGAAAGCGCGTAGTTTATTTTTTGGGGATTACTGGTTTCATACATCGAATTTTGAAACTATATATACAAAGCGAAGTCCGTTTCGAATACGCACAGTAAACACGAATCACCGCAGAAACACTGCCAAAAGCATACATTGAGCTTGACAGAAAATTATTCGGAAAGATCTTCACAACTTTCAGTAAAGCCTACTTGAAAGAACTTTAATAGAAATAAAAAACAATGAACAATATTGTTAGAAGCATTTTTCTCTTTCGTGACAAATAAACAAGAAATTTTTATTTCTACGAGGAACAAAATCAATCAATGGATTTTTCATTAATGTGGATGGATATCAGAGTAAAGTATATCACTGTGCATTAAAAACAAACTACACTATTCGTAAATTTCGTGAAGTTCGAAGGTGAAGGGAAAGTGAAATCAACTAAACAATACTAACCAGATTTTTATCATACGTGAATTGATTTCTAGCTAATCGGAATATTTTTAAGAACGCGTCTTTGTATTCCCTTAAGCTATTGTAAATTTGATTAGAAAAGTTGTTAACATATCTGTTAAGTTTAATTCCCCAGGGCGTCTTAGAGACGATAGTTTTGTTCAGCTCATAAGCTCATCCAAAAATTAAGAAACCACGGCTCATTAATTATAGTCATTTGACACAAAGGGATCACACCACACCCAATCTCCGCGCATAGATTCGTTGCAAGCATAGGTCAAAGTGATTCCCACGGTAAATTCAATTAGTTGAGTGATACATATCACACACTTCAGTATAAATCTAACACATCACGAGTTCCTTGTAACACGTACTCCTCACCCAATGCCAACGTTACTCTATTCTAAGGTGTTGATGAGGTCATGGAGAACATGGCCCCGAAGGTGCCTCAATCTCCAGGATTGACAGTATAGTACTTTATAAATGGTCATGCTTTGGTATTTGTGAATCCTAACAAATTAGTGGATAAAGAAGAGAACGGAATAAATGTAAATAGATGTACTGACTGTTTTTTAGTTTTGAGTTTTTCTCTCTCTATCTCCCCGGTACAACAAATGAGAGGAGGTTGAATTGGAGGAGTTACAGGATTTTAGTCTCCAAAAAGAGTTGTACGAGGTCTTGTTTTGTTTTGGGGTTTGCCTATTCATGCTTGCGGGAAAGGCTAATGTATTTGTCCATAATATGAACTTTTTATATGGTATTTACTAGCATCATGGTAGCGGGGTCTGAGATCCTTCCCTCTGGGTGTCACGAGATTTAGGAGAAGTGTAACATTTTTTTTTACACCACAGTACAGTTAATGACTAAATAGCCATACTTATTTGTTAAAAGAATCCATGGATTCTTTCAATCGTTTATTGTGTTACTCCAGTACTTGTGTTACTCCGTCAATTAACTTCCTGCCATGAAATCTTTCAACTCTTCGAATCCATGGATTCTTCCAACCCCTTGAGACCATGGATTCTTTCAACCCCTTTGGAAAATTTTATATTGTTCCTTTCCTTAGAAATGAATACTTTGGAAAGATTCTTATGTCCCCTTTGAATGGAATCTTTTGTACGATTTTGTTGGTCATTTGTTTAGAATAGGGTTATTTGAAAATAATCCATATATCCTTTCCTTAAAATAGAATCCTCAGGAATTATTGTGCTAATACTTTCCTTGGAAAGATTCTGCTGGTCTTTCCCTTAGAATAGAATCATTTGGAAAGATTCTCTTGGTCTTGACTTAGTATATTTCACTTGTAAGCCCACGATATATCAATTTAGAATTTATTCTTTTGAATTTTTACTGGCTAAATACTGAAATCGTATTAGACAAACAAGCCAACTGACGTCACATTCGAAATACGTACAGGATACGCGGATTGCCATAGAAACACTACCACCAAACTTGACAAAAAACTCTTGTCATAAGCGACATATTGAAATTGAGTTCTAGTAACATCTTCGTCTGCTTCAAAGACCAGACTATTTGGTTCCATAACATTCCAGGACATCGAATGGATGAAAATGTTTACTATTCCAAGCCATTGTGTACTTTAACCTGTTCCCTAATTTAATGAAAAGACTCATTCAAAATTCAAAATCACGTAATTCAAGTGCCAACCCTCTGGAACCGAGATATGAGAGCGTTTTCAGTGTAAACAAACCAAAAGGGAGACGTGGATTTTAATTCTTGTTTCCCAAATATTCTCCCATGGTACATTTCGGGGTTACCCTTAAATGTAGTTGATAGCCGCTTAGGTGACGTTGTAAAAGTAATCTAATTTGCATTGAACAATCAACTGTCAGATATCAATTCGAAATTCCTTCTTTGGAATTTCTATTGGCAAAGTGCTGAAATCGTATTCGAAAAACAAGCCATGTGATGTCACCAGAATATATTTTGTCTCACATACTTTTTAATCCCTTCATGTATTACATAAACATATTTTAATTTAATTTTTATGTTGATTTCGTTGTTTATCTGATACGTTTTTAAAAATAATATATTTGAAATTTTATTTTGACTTGCATTTAGCGCAGCTTGTCCATTACTGGACCTTGCACCATTGAACTTAAACCAACCATCACCAGAATACGTACAGGTAAGGTTGCCGAACATCTCTTTTAAAGAGAATATGTCCTCTTTTTCCGGTCGGATCTTTTTTTCACTCTGTAAGTCGGATCTTTTTTTCACTCTCTTTCTTAAATCGGAACTTTTTGTGTCCCCTTTTTTTCATTGTTCACTTTTTGTTCATTATTTCGGATTTTGTAAAAAAATATATTTCACATTTTAAACCTTATGCGCTAATATATTCACATTGCCTACTGTACCGTTATGTAAACCACAGCTATTCAAATACTTACTAGATCTAGTACATTGTACGAAAATCGTACGTATTATTAAAACGCCATCAACGTATAATAGGAAGTTCAACCTCTTGTGTATATTGAGCTCCATGTTAAAACGTCTCATTAGGAGATCAAATAGATAACCAATGAGAATTTAGATTCGTGCTAGAATGATATGAATAAGAAATATTGCTCTTATTATAACAGAATGAATAGTAAGAAATATTTTTTTTATTATATCAGAGAATGAATAGTAAGAAATATTTTTTTTATTATGTCAGAATGAATAGTAAGAAATATTTTTCTTATTACATCAGAATGAATAGTAAGAAATATTTTTTTCTTATATCAGAATGAATAGTAATCAGACGAGATTCGCAGCCTTTTTTAGTGTTTGCAAGGAAATCGCGTTGCTAACTTAGACACCTTTTAGCATTAAATCGAAGTCGATAGCTCAACTATGCGCAGAATTCGGCGAGTTATAATTATGTGTTGGGGTATTATTTACTCGTGTTTATCAATACTTGTATTAGTTCTGCCTATTGTTAAATTATAATTTTTCGTATTTGTTTATGTGATAAAAATAAAAGAATATAATATTGGGAATATAATATTGGTTGCAGTTAATTTATTAATCGAAATTCTAAACAGGCTGTACATTTGGATATCGAATTGTGCTAGAGGTACAATCTCATCCATGTATTTTGAGACATAATCTTGTCAGTAATTTTTCTCGTAAGCTTTTCATATGATCGATCCCTCATTCGGAAGTAATTGAAAAACTTCTCTGGATTTTCACTTTTCCCGTCCTCTTTTTTTTTTTAATAATTTTACCAAATGTTCTCTTTTCTGATATTTATCTTCTGGCAACCCTACGTACAGGAAACCCGTTTCGCCTCAAAAACACTACCACCACCTTCACTTAGCTGAACAGAAATATCCTCTTAAAGTAATAGGAAGAAAAGAGGATGTTTTGCATTTGATACGCAATTTTCCTCAATAAAGTAATGTAATCACTAGGCTCAAAATAAGACTAAGTTAGCTGACCTCCATAGCGGTGGACAAGGGGAGGCATATAGACAGATGGTCATAATTAGATGACGAATGCAAAAGTACTGTTCTGAAATAAAAACAATAATAGAGGGATCATATGAGAGACGACCACTGAAGCATGTTGACGAAGACCTTTGACCCGAGGATCTGATATGGTCGTCTGCTAAACCATCTCACAGCTACCTAGTTATGCTAATATGCCCGAAAATACCCATAATAGATGAGACTGTGGAAAGGGAAATATGATTTTGTTGTGCAGAAACTGCCGAATTTTCAAAGTAATGGCAAACAGGGTAGTATTTCGCATGGGCTTCATAGTCAAGTTTCTGTATGTGATTGATCTCTAACAGATCGAATTTTGAATTAAAATTAATAGTCTTCGTGTCTATAATTTCTAATTATACCAATGAGGAATATGAAGGTGGCTTCTCATAAATATATCATTAGAAGGGATCAATTTATCCATCATATCATCAGCTTAGAGCAGAAACTCACTAATTACAATTTTTCGGATGTACGTTTTCTGACGCTAAATACTTGTTTCCATGATTATAACACATTGTCCCATTGCAATGTGTTTGAACAAATTCTAAAACTACAAAATGCCTACAACTTTTATTTGTGACCAAAAAATTAAAGCCTGAACTATAAAATTTGTTGTTTTGTCAATTAATGAGTTTATGCTCTAAATTCGGGACGATACATTAAAAAGTTACCTTAGAAAATATACCTTAGAAAGATGGAACACAGAATTTTCAAAAATATCAATTTGAAAAATTTATTTTAGAAATTTTGATAGACTATTTTTTATTTTTTCAAATGCTGCAACAATTTTGTTTCCCAACTCCTATTAGAAGTTTTGAAATACAAATAAAACTTATAACAAACTTTAATGAGGAACATTAAATTGGATTTTTTCAACATGTAGTTTGTATTTTCGACGCACGTTTCATAGAAACTACTTTAAATTAACACATCAAGCAACATAGATCATACCAAAAGACCGTTTTGTGACCAAATGGATTGTAGTATACCGAATTGAACATTTTTTTCGTTTTTAAGTACAAAAAAAAAGAATATTGTGACTTCTAATTATTTTTTTAAAACATATTTTTATACTATTCACTATAATTATAAATCCTTAGTTTAGTGTGTAAGTAAATATCTATTGGTTTACAAAATTTTCAAATTCATATCTTTGATATATTCTGAAAAAGGATACATAGAAATTAGGTAAATCAACATCGTTAGTATTATACTGAGTAAACGTAAAATTTCAAATCGATATCTTCGGAAAATTCTGTAAAAAGATACTTAAAAAATTAGGCAAATTAAAATTGTTAGATGTTTACTGAGTATACAAAAATTTCAAATCGATATATTTGATGTGTTACGAGAAAAGAGACAGAGTAATTAGGTCAATTAACATTGGTATTATTGGACTTCCAACACCAAAAACTCTGAAAAATTGGTGTTGTCCTCGGATCTTTCCTTTGGGATTGATCCCAGACTAATAGCCCGCGTTGCTCAAGTATGACGTTAATTAAATACCTCCCTTCCTGATTGAAAAAAATGTACCCTATTGATGTACTCTATGGAGCACATTTTAAGCTGTTTACACACATTCTTGGTTGATTGGTTCTTTGGCGCAAGTGCCATATTTGGTAATTATGCAGTAAACACAAAACAGACAACGTCAATAGTTGTAAGTAGGTAGATACTTAATTAACCTTGAACTGGAGCAACATAACTGACTTTTGACTAGGGTCCGGGATCAATCCCGAAGGAAAAGATCCGAGTACAACACCTCTTGATTTTGAACAGTGGTCAAATGACGAGATCAACACCTACCCCCACTCTCCAAACTTCCACACCACGCCAACGTGAAGACATTGTAGGCCATGACGGATTTTACGAGCACCAGCCCCCACGTACACGACGGTCTTTGGTTTCTTTGAGTTTCGAACTGACAACCCTCCAGTTGCTAATCTGCTACTCTTCCAACCGAACTACCGCGTTCGCACTGCTCCACGTGAATACAGCAATGTGTTCCTTTTTAAGGTATAGAGATGCATATGCATCCATTTCCCTCGAATCAATCCCGGGTCTCTGATACTACTGCTACAAGTGTTAATTAGTGATACCAGAAACCACAGTCTATTCATCATAACCCATAATTAAATTCGCTTAATTCTCTAATGAAACGTCTTAGCTGTGAATGTATGTACCAGCCGCTAATGCTCATTCGACAATACTTACTAATATCTACATTAGTTAGGGTTAGTCAGTTATTTAAACCTACAGCTCACAATACAGCACTGCGTTTACCAACTGTAGAAACTTCTTTACCACGATTCCTGTTTTGATTGATTTGCTACAGCATGTTTATTTTGACCAAAGCATATTTCGAACTAACTGTCGAACTTCTAAGAAGCCTCTCATTTCTCACTCCAATTTCTTGAATTTTGTAATACAGGGTTTTTAATTAAATTAACACAACAGTAGAGTAGCCAGCTGAAATACAATTTTTGAATTAAGATTGTCTACCCTGCGTGACTTCTAAACAATCTTGACCTTCTTGAGGAATATAATATTTCCAAAGGATTCTATAAGAAAATGAGCAATAGAATATTTTCATAGGATTCTATAAGAAAATGAGCAATAGAATATTTCCAAAGGATTTATTTTAAGGAAATGGGCATAATAAATCTTTCCAACGAACTCTATTCCAAGTAAATGAGCAATAGAATATTTACAAAATATTATATTATAAGAAAATGAACAATAGAATATTTCCAAAGTATTTATTCTAATTAAAAGAGCAGCAGAATCTTTCCAATGATTTTTTCTAAGGATTTAAGGATTGAACAAAAGAATCTTTCCAAATGCTTCGTTTTTAAGGATAGTAGGAATGGAATTTTTCGATGGAATTTTTTTCTATGAAAAGTGGCAATAGAATCTTTAAAAATTATTCTATTCCAAGGAAATAAGCAATTGAATATTTCCAAAGGATTTTATTCTAAAGAAATTAGCAGTAAAATCTATCCAACGAACTCTGTTCAAAGGAAAGAAGCAATGGAATCTTTCCAAAGGATTCTTTTATAAAGGAATGGGCAATAGAATCTTTCCAAAGGATTCTTTTATAAAAAAATGGGCTATAGAATCTTACCAAAGGATTTGATTCTAAAGAAACAAGTTTACAGAATCTCTCCAAACTATTCTTTCTAAAGAGTGAGCAGTAAAACCTTTCCAATGGATTTGATTATAACGAAAGGAGGAATGAATTTTCTATGAAAGTATTCTATTCTATGGGCAGGAGCAATAGAATCTTTCCAAATGATTCCATTCCAAGAATTGAGCGATAGAACATCTAGAATCTAAAGTTCTAAAAAATCCACGATTTCTTTCATACACTAGATGTAGTTATTTAGTTACTAAGTGTGTTGTGTGGGGTTGAAGGAATGCTACGCGGCTCGGAAATCTCACGACGCTCAGAGGGTGGGTCACAGACATGTTTTGATTTCGCATTCACCCCTTTAAAGGTTGAAAAAAAAGGTCCCCTTTAAATGTTCTATGTGTCCTTTTCTTATAGTGAATCCTATAAAAAGATTCTGTTGGTCCTTTCCGTCGAATATAATTCTTTTGAAATATTCTATTGCTCCTTTCGTTGACCCGTTGAAGAATTTATATATCTTTTCTTTGTAACAGAATCCATCGGAAAGACTGTTACTCATTACCGAGAGAGAATTAATTGCAATCCCTTAGATAAATATAATAAATTTACTTAGAATAGAATTAATGAGAAGAGAATTAATGAGAAGAGAGTCCTTAAAAAAAATTATATTGGTCAAGATCAAAATCGTTTAGAAAACCAGCAAGGAAGGCGTCAGGTTGCAAGGTGGAATTATGGTTGTGAATCCTTGAGAGGATTAAATTAAAAAGGGATCGCATACTTCTTTCAGGTTATTCTATTTTTAACCTTACGCGGGGAAACCTCATCTTCCTTTTGACATTATAATTAAAAAAGAGATTTAACATTACGTTGGATTGAAAAAATACCTGTGCTGTGTCTGCACACTGATTATCTCATACCTCTTAGAAGCTCAAAAAACGATTCATCGATTATTTGAACTGCAGTTTCATTTCAAATCAAATGACACCCAAAACGATGTAGTGAAAAAGGCCTTGCATTACGTTGAGGTCTTAGTTTTTAATTCGTCCAATTTCCCTAGCATTCTCAACTTTTAAAAGTGACTGCAAAAATTATGATTAAAATGTGTCAAGGTGTCTTGGATTAAAATGTTTTTAATAGGAATCTATAAATAGCGCTATAATCATTAAGATTATTCCCCTAGGGTAGTGAAACGACAGTTTTAAGTATTTCTTGCTTTGCAGTTAATAGCGTCAAAGCTTATCTTTCGTGGTTTTTTTTTTTTGTGGTATTTAACTCCAAACATATGTAAGAGTAGCGATGTTATGTTACGACTCACAAATCGTTTGTTTACTATCATTATTTTTGAAATTATTTTTTGTCGAGAAGCTTAAGTTCTTTGAAACACCGCTGATTCCTTCCTCACTGAAGTAAATATCATTAATTGTGAAGCCAAAACTGAGAGAGAGATTTCTTTCACGAAGGATTACTTAAGAACAGGATCGGTTTAAGCCAGCGACTTTCAACACAGACAATGATTACTAGAATTCTGCTGCACACGAAAAATAATATTTTTGCCAATGCACGATTAACGTATGTATTATAATTATGTTTATTATAATTATAAACCTGCATAAAATGGTAATAAACTTCGATCCTCCATGAACCTTTTTTGACTCATGACACCATACAATGGTTTCTAAAATTATGCGACACACCAAAAAAATGTATTTCGTGCTCCGATCGGACAAAAAAAGATACATTTTGCTCGATTTACAAAAAAATATGATCTACTCCCTTCTTGTTACATAGTAGTTTAAGAGGTTTCTGAAACAGTATACAGTGAAACCCCGATTTAACGTATTTCAAAGGACCGTAAAGAAATAATGTTATATGCGGGGAAACGTTAAAACGGGGTCGGAGGGAAACAAAACATAGAACTTGAAATAAAGACTAATTTAAGTAACATACCTTTTATTTCTTCCTTTATAATAGTTTATTGTTTAAAGAAATCTGCTATTTTGGTTTGCGTTTTGCTTTTACTAGCTAAATCATCATTACATCTAAATCAATTAACATCATTCTCCGCAGATATGAGGTTTTGTAAGTTTTTAGAATATCTATTGGCAATAGACGCATTTGACGAAGATATTCATTACAAACACAAAATGGACTATTTGAGGTTTTCTATCTTCGCAATCGTTAAAGATCGAGTAAAAATTTCAACGGATTTGAAAACTGCGGAAAATTTTACACCAGATCAATAACTCAGGTAGTCCGAATTTTATGCGAATTTGCGACATGCTTGTGTCAAGTCCGGATGAAGGTGGGACTCATTCTTAAAATTGTTTTTTCTTTCTTATATTTTTAGTACCATTAAGGACACGAAAAGAACTGCCTGTTATTTTAAAATCTGACAATTTTAAGAAAATCGCTTTGAGTTCTCCACGCTGAAACAACGTTAAATGCGGGAAATATTTCGAAGTGATCATGTTAAATACGGGATTTTTTAATATTGAAAGTATAGGAAATTATTTGGTACCCCAATGAAAACTGACGTTATATACGGGAAATTTTTGAATGCGGGTGACCTTAAATCGGGGTTTCGCTGTATTTATAATGCTTTTTGAGTAGAAAAGAATACTTAAAATTATTCATACAGGTATTACTTGAAATTACTTGCGCACGCACTTGTCAAAAGTTAAAAAATAAACCGTTGGAACGAATTAAACCTTACGCATTTTAAGCCATTTCATCACCCGTAAAGCCCTACCTGTGACATTCTACCTGACAACTATGCCACGGCACATTTGAGCAGGTGATCCAAACATCGCCCATGTACTTAATATCGCCTACTCGTGTTTGCAAGCTACTATGGGCCACATGTATGACTTTATGTAGTTACCTTGACGATCTAGGGTTTTACCACATGTGGTACCACCGGCAGGTTTCCTATCAGTTATATCAAGAACAATATTGCATCTGAAGTGTTTGAGGCTGTGATCAACGTATTTTTTGTCTCAAATCAATTCAGGGAATATCCAGGTATGTGTTTTCAAATAATAATTTCGTCTATATGATTTGAAAGTAGATTAAATAAGGATTCTAAAGCTGTTATTATTTTCGAAAATAGTTGTTACTAACCTCTATCGTGAGCATGTTAGTGTTGACTGAACTGTGTTCCTAATATCGCCTACCAACGCGATTGTAATACAGTCAATACCGGCTATATGGTCACCCTCTTATAAGGTCAACCCGCTTAAATGGTCAGTTTTCTAAAGTCCCATCTAACTTAATAGGGAATATGTGTTAAAGCGCACCGCTTATATAGTCATTTTATTTTCCTGGTTATCGGTTATATGGTCGCATTTTTTATCTTTACAATAAGGTTATCGTTTGTTTGTTTTTTTGGAAAAATAGTAATTGTTGTAACATTTCTTGATGCGGGGAGCAATATAGGAAATGGCCAGAAGCAAAAAGTATTTGCGACCCAGGAGATGACCTTAATTTACGCCTTTACTTCCCTCCTCTTCCCTTCATTTCACTTTTGCATTGAATCATCGTCGGGGTTACCCACCCCCTCAATTCTCTTACTCCCCTAGCACAACAGGTGGGGAATTGTCTATTTATTGGTTGGAGTTTTCTCGCCCTGTTTGAAAAATACGTTGAAATTGACACGAAAAGCGTATAAAAAAAATTGTTTCATTTGGATCATACGTGACGAATAAGAACGTTCATTTGTGTTAAAAAATTTTATTTGTCTTTTTAGTCTGCTCACAAATTGTTCCTCTGCGCAAAATAAAAACGGAAACGAAAAAAATGAATTTAGAATCTGCGATCTTTCATGCTGTTGCCATTCCAAAGTAAACAATTATTATTAAATTCATTTAAAAATGTTATAGATTGAATTTTAAAATTAACCGCGACCCAAAAATTGCTCAAAAATTCGGACTACATGCGTGCCAAATCTCATTTTTGTAACCATCATTACCAAAAGTGCAGCCAGTAAACGAAAGGGTGGAGAGAGCGGATTGTTGACCAGCTTTCCTTATAAGAAAAAGCTGGAAGACTTTTATACTGCTAAATACCAAAACAATTCGAATCAGGCCTCTACTAGTGGGGCAATTCAAAACAGGTAACCTGACACGCCAACAAGAAGAAAGTTAAAGGAAGGAATCGTAAAGTCTCAAGATATTCTGACAGGATGGATTCAAATGAACCTCCACTACTGAACGCCGACGATGATCTCGATGTGGACCTTGGCGACTCTGATTCTATGGGTGCCACCTGCTTGTTTTGTAACGAGAAGTATTCAGACGATTTCAGTAGGCAGCAGTGGCTTATGTGCTCTTCGTGTTTCAACTGGAATCCCAAATTTTGTGATGCAGCGAGTGGCGAGCGAAGAAAATACACATGGTCGTATTGTCTGAATGCCTGACGGGTTTTTTGGACTAGATTATTATATAAGAGTATAGGCCTACTGATTGTACATACGTTTTTCAATTTTCTGATAAATTATTAAGTATTTTTCTTTGTCTTTGTTTTTAATTTAAGTCCGTTTTCGAAGTAGTTTCAACAGTTTAAAATTAGTTTACTAAAGGTAAGTATGTGTGCTCTACTACAGGGGTTGGACAAAATAATGTGAACACCTGTGAAAATATAATTTTTTTTTTATTAATAGGCCGTTGGTCCTTCTTTTGCATGAATTATAGCTTGTATCCGACGTGGAATTGACAAATACAAGTCACGTACAACATTCAGATGGAAACATTCCCACTCAAATTGCACAAAAGTCCCTAATTCAGAAAGTGTCCTTGGAGGGGGGAATCGACTGCACAGCTCGTTTTCCAAAGTACCCCACAAAGGTTCAATTCTATTGAGATCAGGGGACGGAGGGGGCCAGATGAGGTGCTCTATTTCATCGTCGTGATCATAAAACCAGTCTCGGGCAATTCCACAGGTGTGAATGGGGCATTATCATCTTGGAAGACTGGTCGTTTATCAAGAAACACAGTTTGCACCATTGGGTGAAGATGGTCAGCCAAAAGACTGACATAATCCTCTCCTGTAACACGGTCATTCAGAACAACAATTGGGCCAAGACCACGATGTGATATCGCACCCCAGATCATCACTGAACCGCCGCCATGCTTAACCGTAGGCCGAAGATAGTCAATTTGATAGGCTGCTGGTGGCGTTCTACAAACGTAAACACGTTCAACGCAGGGAATAATGTGAACGACGATTTGTCTGACCATATTACACTCTCCCATTGTTGTTGTGTCGAATTTTTATGCTCGCGACACCATATTCGTCGCTTCAAGGCATTGCATGGTGTAATTAATGGTTTTTAAATAGCCGCTCTACCATGAATATTTGCCATATGCAGTTCACGCCGGATAGTTTTTGATGAAACTGCTTCCTGTATATGTGTGTTTATCTCAGATGTTATCGGGGATGCTGTTGTTTTGAGTTTTTTTTGCCACAATCCGCTACAAAACCCTTCTGTCTCTGTCATTCAGTTTCGATTTTCGATCACTGTTGTTCTTTTTAGATGATGTTTTTCCCTATTTCAAATATGCTGAAATTACAGTCGACACTGTACTTCTCCTAACACCTATAAGGTTGGCCGTTATCGTTACTGAGGCTCCAGCAAGACGGGCCCCAACAATCATGCCTCTTTCGAAATCAGAGAGGTCATACATAACGCAATTTTAACTCAGAAATATATTTCGCATCCGACTTCTATCACTGCTAGTAACAAACTGATGTGTGTACTTTCTCATCGGCTAGGTGGCACCCTTCACCGCCAGAGGGCAGGAGTATACGAGAGGTTTCTTTCGAGTGCTATTTTTTCACAAGTGTTCATATTATTTTGTCCAACCACTGTACATAGCAACACATTTTTAATAGTAGCTCCTAATTTCGCCTGGTGTGTGGTAATAGGAACAGGGGTATTAGGGTGGTCCAAAATTTCGAAGGTGAAATTTTTTTAGGTCCTACCCTCCTATTTTGTTCCGATGTATTAGAAAATAAATCAGACAAAATTTGAAAACATTTTAATAATATTATGAGGTAGCTCAATGCAGATCAAGTTTACATTATTGTTCAATAGTGAGTGTGTTGTCCAAAAACCAAACTAACCACAAATAAAATTGCTACTGTAATCACCAAAAAATAATTGTATTATAAAAAAGTCATTTTTATATAAACGTCAGATCGCAAGGCTGTGTTTGTTGCTGAAACGGCAAGGAGTTTGGGTTTTGAAGTGGATGATATTATCCTAAGCAGCAGTTCTATTCGCCGAGAAAAAATGAAACACTTCTCTTATATGATTCAGCAGCTGAAAACTGAATTTCAGGAACATAATGCTAAATTAACAGTTCACTGGGATGGTAAACTGCTATAAAACAAAACTGGGAAAGGAAAAGTCGATAGACTTCCTTGTCATATTATCTGGAAAAAGTGTCCATCAATTACTTACAGTGGCCAAACTTGCATCAAGAATAGGAGAAAATCAAGCTGTTGCAGTTTATGCAGCTTTGCAGGACTGGGGCTTAGCTGACAAAGTGTGCTATGTGCTTTGATACAACGAGTGTGAATACTGACTAAAGCAATGGCACCAGTGTCTTACTGGAACAAAAAATGAACAAGACCCTACAATATTTGGCATATCGACACCACATCATGGAATCGATTATTGGTGCAGTTTTTAATAAATGCATGGGATTCTCTTCTGCACCAGATGTACTTCTCTTTAAAAGATTCCAAGCCTACTGGGAGTTCATTGGTAAGAATAAGTATAGGGCAGGAATCAATAAAAAGTACATTTGTGCCCAAGTGGCTGATATAAAGAACGATAGAATTAAAATTGCTGAAAAATTACTGCATGATTCCCACTCAAGAGATGATTATCGAGAATTTCTTGAACTGATTTTAATATTTTTCGGTAAAACCCCTTCTTGTGGAATTCGATTTATGGCACCTAGGGCTATGCACCACGCTCGATGGATGTCAAAAATATTGTACAGTCTTAAAATATGGATGTTTAATTACCAGTTTATAACATCACTCCAACAGAATAAAAAGGATTGCAAAAGATACGTATATATGCTATACATATGTGTATTTGAAAGCTTGGAAGACAGCTTCTTTACCTCAAAATACACCATATAATGCTTTTAATTTAATGAAATATTTATTACAATATAAACATTTTGATGAAGAAATAAGCGAAGTTGCATCAGACAAACTAGCCAATCCCCTTTGGTATTTATCAGATGATCTTGTGACCTAAGCACTTTTTGACAATCAAGTGCCTCATTGCATTAAAAGGCGAATGATAAAGGCTATGAAAGAAACAAATGGAAAAAATAATCTTGCAAAACATCCTGACTTTAAGATTAAAACTTTTACGGACATGAAATTTGAGGACTTTGTAACAAAGCAGTCAGCGTTGTTATTTAAAAGAATGAGTTTACCGGATTCATTCCTTCATGTAGATCAACAAATTTGTGAGCATCAGGAGGATTATTACAAAGCACTAAAAATTATTGAAGGAATTCCAGCTGTTAATGAACTTGTTGAAAGGGGAATAGCCCTCATAAAAGAGTTAAGTGGGAAAATAACACAAAGTGAAGACCAACTACAATTTTTGTTGCAGGTTATCGTATAACACTGACGAGTTTATCCCGATTGCAAAAAACAGAGTTTAGCAGACACTTGCACAAACACAAAGCACACCCATTGCTGTTTAAATGTCACTTGTATTATTTTTAACTCACAAAATGCTAGAAATTTCAAGAAACTAAAATTGTATGTTTTCTCTAGATGGAGTTTTGTTTCGTTCTACATCTATATCATAAAATAGAAAAACACAGAACTTTGAGGGTGTGGAGCTACCCTTAAATGTTAAAATTATGAGCTCAAACTTCACAATAATTATTTTTTACATAGATGCAACCAAATAGGAGGGTAGGACCAATAAAAATCTTTCTTTTTAAAAAAAAAAGGCCTTTTTTGGACCACCCTAAGGGGTATGCGATATTAGGAACCCACTCTTGAAAATTCACTTGGTAAACTTTTTGAAATGTACTAGTTAACTTAAACTGACATATGTAAAGAAGCTATATGATCTCTGGAAACCAAAGGAGAATAGTTCCTAGTGATATTCATGTAGTTTCCAGCTTGATTTCCCAACCCAAGAGGGTGAGATACAGAGAAATAGTTAGGGTAAGCGATATTTGGAACACTTACCCATTAATTTAACGAAGACTGGATTTTCCCTCTAAACCAGCAATTTTCAATTCATGTATCAGGACAAGGATGACGGTAGTTGGCCTTTCGGACGTTGAAACGTTTAAAATTTTGTTCGATTTATTTCAAGTGTGGTGCACAAATAATTTCAAATAATACCCGTAGAAATAATTTCGAGTATTTTTTTATTGCAAAGCATCATAAATAAATTGCTCAAAAAATAATTTTTTTTTTCAAAAATTGAAAAAGGGTAAGTAATATTTTTTGTGTATTAAGTAAAATAAATTTATTTTCCTTCTTTTGCCAGATCGATATATAATGTAGTATACTTTTTGGTGTGCCATATAATTTCGTATTTATATTATGTGCGTTATGAGATGAAAAATGTTGAAACTCGAAGATAGGTAAGTATTTTAATTAACGTCGCATTGCAGCAACACACGGTCTATTGGCGAAGGTTTAGAATCAAACCAAAGATCCAATGAGTCTCTCTGGTATTGGGATGGTCCGACTCTTGACTGTTTAAACCTATTTTTACCAAAGATATTTACCAAAAGTGAGATTTATTTCACATTTGAGCGCTGTGGTGTGGTTCTGAATGTGGAATAAACTGGAAGTGATCCTGGTTACGTTGCTGTATATATGCATACAATATCAATCTTATAAATTACAAGCCGACCAACCGGTATAGTGGTTAAGGTGTTAGCCTCTAGATCGGAAGGTTCCTGGTTCGAATCCGGGACCGGGCATGGATGTTTGTAAACGTATGGTGTAGAGGCGGCTGGTGCACCTTAAAATCTGTCGTGGACGAAAGTCCTCACGTTGGGTTGGCGTGGAAGTTTGGAGAGTGGGGTGCCAGCTCAGGTGTTACTTCGTCATCTGACCGTGGTTCAAAATTACGAAGTGTTGTCCTCGGATCTTTCCCTTAAGGGACTGATCCCGGACCGTCGTCAATAGCCCGTTGTGTTGCTCTAGTATGACGTTAACTAAAATTACCATTACCATTATTAATTGCAAATTATTTGATAACAAACAACATTTTTGTAGTCTTTTCTATTTACTTTGTTCATATTCAACAAATTGTTCGGCAAAAATTACTCTACATTCGAAATTTGTTTTTGAATTTTGCATGAAGAATTCCACATTTCACTTATGGCCCCTTCCGAAATAAAACATCCGTCTTTTATAAATATCAAATTATTTGACGGCAAATGTTTTTTCAATATTTTTTTTATTTCGTGTGTTTTTATTCAATTTAACGTTCTTCAGAGAAATTACAACATTCTCAGTTTCTCTCTTAGTAACCCAAATTTTGGTGTACATTACGTACTCGGCATTTACCCGTATCCAACTTTTTTAAGAGAAAACTGTTCAGATGCAATTTTGGCGCTTGTAAATAGACACTTCTCATGTTGACTCCATTACTTTACAAAGAGCGCAAATTACTTTCTGCAGTCGACTGAGTGCTAAATAGTTCTAACACTTGGCGACGCTTGAAGGAAAATTTAATAAAATAAGTTTTGGCGTGTGTTAATGTATAACACCTGAATGATTTTTTCCTGTCTGCTTCGGATGGAGGTAATCTCATTTTTTTTAATCCAGGCTACAAAATATAACCGTATTGGTAAACTCCAAATGAAATATGATTACTATTTAAGTAATTTTTAAATACTAGGGGGCTCAAACTTAAGTGTCTAAATATTAATAGTAAAGGCCAAAAAAATGCATTTTATGACCTAAATATTCCTGAGCTAATTGCTAAAAATTAGCCCCTTAATTGTTCGCATTAATATTAATGTTTTTATAATTTTGCTATAGCCTTTTGATTTTAATTGTTAAATAAGAGTTTGTGCTATTTACTGTCTTTTATTTCGAAATAGTTGTTTTTCTGTTTCAGAACGTCAAATTGTCACCACTAATCCTTAATGCGATTGGCATGGTGTTTGGACAGTGAGGTGACAGCTCAGATGTTGACCTCGTCATCTGACCGTGGTTCAGAATTAGGAGGTGTTTTCCTCGGATCATTCCCTTTCCTTATTGATCCATCGACAATAGCACATTATATTTCTCTAGTGCGAAGTAAACTCAACCACCTACCGGCATTGAAATGTATTTTGCATTTTCTAACCAAGAATATAAAGTATAACCGTTTTCGGGGAACTTCATCGTTTGAAAAGTGATGTCGGACGAGATAGAACACCTGAGCTGGCACCCCACTCTCCAAATATCCACGTATCGCCAACGTGAGGACATTTGAGGCCATGACAGATTTAACACCATCCGTAAGGAACACCAGTGCCATTCTTGCGTGCACACCGGTTGAAAGTCGTTAAAAAATACTCTTAAAAACGCAACTCAACTTGTTACAGTTTCTCTGACAAACTGGAAGTCCCCGACGGAACAGCGAAGTGGTGACCTATACGGTGTTGACTTGGCCCCTCCGATAAGATTTATGTTTCCTCTCCATGCGTTGAAACAGCGAAAAAAAACCGTTGGATCGGTGGAAAATGAAACCATAACAACCACAGGTATCTCATTAAATATTTATACACTACCCTAGGGGGGTGGTTTTAATGGTTGGCCTGGGACCTTTTCAAGTTACTCCTGGTCAATTGAACGCCAACATGAACATTTTGGACAGCAAGGTTCTTCCTACGCTCTGGCAATTCTATGGAATGGACGAATGTTACTTCCAGAACGACAACGCTCCGTGTCATGTTGCAGCCTCTGTCAAGCAGTGGTATCAAGATATGGATGTAAAATGTCTTCCCTGGCCTGCTCAGATTCCCGACCTGAACCCAATAGAACATTTGTGGGAAGAGTTAGAGCAATGTTTACATTAAGGGACTAGGGGACCACGTCCGAAATCTACAGCTGAGCTGGCGGTGTTCTTGCAGCATGAATGGACACAAATAACTAAAGATGTGTATCAAAACCTTGTTGAAAGTATGCCCAGAAGAGTTGCTAGAGTCATAGCAGCACGTGGGGCTCCATCCCCCTATAAAAACATGCATTATCTACCTTATAGCATCGCATCTTGCTGTCCGGTCCATTATTGTAGGGTAGAGTACCTTATTTTATGTTATGTCTTTATTTAGGCCAGAGGGCCGTGGTGTTATCCTGGGGTCTACGTGTTTGATCCGTCACCAACAGCACGTTGTGTTGCTCCAGTGCAACGTTAATTAAATACTTATCCAATTAAATACTAAAGCCTTACTAGAGATGAATTTCCCTCTCAGGTAGCCCGGTTGGAAGAGTAGCGGATGAGCAACCGGAGTGTTGCGAGTTCGAATCCAACCATAGACACATGTGTGCAAAGGAGGCTGGTGCACGTTAAATCTGCCGTGGCCTCAAATGTTCTCAAGTTCGCGTAGTGTGGGGTGCCAACTCAGGTGTTATCTCTGACCGTGGTTCAAAATTATGTGGTGGTGTCTTCGGATCTCTCCCTTCGGGTTGAATCCAGGACCATCGCAAATAGTCCGTTGTGTTGCTCCAGTGCGACATTAAGTAAAATATCCACCTACCAGTAGGACGACACGCTGTCTTGAAGCAGAAGTTTGATAGATTATGCTCAAGGACCAACTTCACATATGTTAAGCTGGGGTAGGATCTATTGTACATGATAATTGTCATTACCCCTCTAAGAGTCACAAAATTTCTGAACAGTGTAGTATTGCTCTTACCTCACCACACATCTGATGACTTAACCACATTTATTGGTGGATTCTTTCAACATTTAGAAAGATACATTTTTTTTATCCTCTCCTTATAATAGAATCCTTTGGAAATATTCGATTTCTCTTGTCCCCTTGGAGATAAACTCATAGGAATTATTCTCTTGCTTCTTTTCTTAAAATATAATTTTTTATTGGGATTTTCTGGTCATTCCATAGAATAGAATCCTTTGGGAAAAGACTATTTCTCCTTTCCTTGGGAGTGAATCCATAGGAAAGATTCTATTGATTATTTTCTTAGAATAGAATTCCTTGGAAAGGGGTTCTATTTTTCCATTTCCTTAGAAGTGAATCCATGGGAAGGATTCTATTACTCCTTTCAGTAGAAATGAATCTATAGTACGAATTCTATTGGTCTTTTTACAGAATAAAATCCTAAAGATTATGTTGTCATTTACTTAGCATAGAATCTTTCGCAAAGATTTCATTGCTTCTTACCCTTGAGTAAAATCCTCGAAAGATTATATTTCTCATTTCCCTAGAATACAATCCCTTGAAAAGATTCTATCGTAAAAAAAAAAATGTTTTGCAGCAATGATTGCATGTTGAATAGTGGAATTATGCGTGTGAGCCCATCAGACGGTTTAACAATGAAACAGAAATCATCCCACTCCCGGGCATAGGAGTATGTGGATTGCTATTGCGATGGCAAAAAGCGTGGTTAGAGGCGTGCGGGAAGAAATAAACACTTGAAATCGAAACTGATGTTTCAGTAAGGTTTGCATCAAGAATAAACTTTGTTTTTAACTTAAAGTTTTTGTGATTCAGTCGACATAATATTTTACAACTGGGAAGGTCGACTTCTGGGCTTACATGGGCGCTTGACCATAAATATCGTGAATTGGTGATGAACTTTAGCTTTCAAATTGTTTAATGTTTGAAATATGTCAAATCTCAATGTCCTTCAGCTTTTAAAAAGGTTTTTTTTCATTCTTAAATATAGTAGATGCATCAAAATGAAATCAAAAGTACAGAAAGATAAAAATAGATGGCAGCATATGTCACCTTTTAGATGCTTGAATGTCCCTAAGGGGAACATTCTTGGAAATATTACCTTAAGTATATTGTAGTGTGTTGCCATCTACTGACTAAATTATGAAACTTATTTAGCCTAACTACTGTCAATTTAATTTTTAGAGGGGGCAGCATGCATAAAAATTGAAGGAAAACTTTATACGCACCTTAAATTAATGTATTATGGTCCTTAAAAAAATTAATGCCTTCAGTTTTTTAGGAGATGAGACACAATATGTCGAAACTATTTACACTTAAGAAAAAGGTTCAATTGTGATTTGAATTCATAATTATTATTATTCATGTAATGAACCAAATGAGGTTACCAAATAAAATTTAAAAATTACATTTGAAAGAAAAAGTCAAAAACTATGCAAAATTTAGCATAAAACTGCTTTTTTTTACGAGAAATAAATACGAAAAATTGTAAAATACCGCTCCATTCTGTCCATCAACCCCCTCCCCCACAATACCACCCAGGTCAGCGTTCCAGTATTGCTTAATTTACGACTACAACACTAGGAGACACTAGAAAATGCAGGGATAACATTATTCAAATATGAATCCTTCATAACAACAATTCAATAGTAAATTGGATTCTGCTTTATGAACAATCATGCCTCCATTCAACATTTTGAATCCTGTGAAAATAGTATGTGCATGTGTGAAGAAACAAAAATACCTACCTACAAACATGTTGAAGAGGAAAACTACAATAAAATGTAAAGACGGATTAGCATTAAGAATTACTATAGACTGATTTATATTTTTAACAGCGTAAAGAAATTCACTTAGCACAACAAAAAATCAAATTTTAAAATATGAGCAAAATAGAGAATAAAATTTAAAAAAATGGGCAAAATAAGTTATCAAATTACAAAAAAATGAACAAAATAAAGAATCAAATTTGTCGGTTAAATTAGTATCTTATAGTAATGAAATCATTTCTTGAAATGATGTAAATTGGCTTTGATTATCATCGTTTCTCAAACATATCGTCTAATTATTTTAATTTCGGAATATTGCTTTTTTTTTTTGCAATAGAAAACTTTTCTACCTATCCAGATAGAAAAGACGTCAACACACCTCTCCAAATCACGAAGCGATTCACGATTCGAGAAAATCTGAGATTGATAGTATAAAATTTCGCCACATTAATTTTGCATAGTTCTACCACAGGAATTTAGTAACGTATTTATGACAAAAACAGATGATTGAATGATTAATGACTAATTCATTTACTTATGACTACGACACATTTTTAAATCATGATCAACACTAGTTCTGATTGAATTTTTAGTTAACTAATCATCGATTAAAGAAATTAGTTCTTTTTCGCGCCTCAACACTGGGGATGCGACATCGATGTTTTATAAAAACATCGATTTATTTACCATCGATATATTGGAGCCGATGTTTGCTTAACATCGATGTTTTTACATTTACGATGTTTTCACGCTGTTGATGTTTTATTTCTGAATGAAAAAAGTACCATAGTAAACATTTAAAAAAATAACCGTGCAACGAAGAGTGATTTTACGTATGGCGACATCACCGGTGATGTCGCCATACGTTAAAGGTGTCAGTGATGGCAACTTCCGTCCCATCAGAAAGAGCTTTTTCCCTAACTGGTGGGATAGTTAATGAAAAAATAAGTCGGGGCTTAACGAGGAGAAAGTTAACAAACTTCTTTTTTTACAAACTAAATAACAAATATTGGGGCCTATAAGAAATAAGTTTGTTGTGATTTCCCCATCAGTTGAGAGGTTCAAATTCACGTGGTGATGTCCTCGAATCTTTCACTTAGGGATGGATCCCGGACCGTCGTCAATAGCTCGTTGTGTTGCTCTAGTACGACATTAATCAAAATTACCTTACCCTACCACATAAGATGATAAATAAATAATAATAACTAACAATAATTATTGTTATGTACCTACTTATACTTATAGTTAGTAGTACCTATTTCAAATTGTTGTAAATATTATTTTCTTTTGTATTATATTCAGTTTGAAAATAACGATTTGTTAATTGTTGTTACTAATTTTTTTGACTTTGTTTTGACAGTTTAAAAAAATCTTAGCCATAAATCAAAAAACACGACACCTGATAAATGAAATTCCCCCTCGGGCGAACATTAATGTTAGAGGTTAGTAAACCAGTTTTAAAAATCCGGGGGGGGGGAGTTTAAATACACTGATGTTTGAAAGCATCGATGTTTTGTAGTCGCATCCCTACTCAAAATAGCATCTAAAGCCCCGTCCACACTGGACGAGCCGATCTGAACTGAGCACAACCAAGATAATTGATTAACAACGTCGCCAGGTTTGGTTAATCAATCTCTCTTGTTTTATTGGTTCGACAGCTCGTCCACAAAATGTTCCATGTTTAGGTTGTGTGCTGAAATTAAACTGCAAACTAATTGTTTAAATGTCCCATTCATTACGAAGTCGGCGCATAATCGCGAGTGCAGCGTATATTGTAATTGACGGTTTATCAAAGAGAATGGGGAAAAAAGTTCACGAAAAAAAAAAGGTGCTTGTGGCGGGATTCGTTTTATGAAGGATTTATTTGTCGGTTATTTTTCCTATGCAAACATTTTAACTAAAAAAAATATATCTAAAAATTCTATTTTTACTTTGTAACCAATTTTTAGATTTGTTTTTGCAACATTAAACATCTCCTTTTATTTATTTCTTCTATGAAGTTCGTAAATTAACACATTTTGATACAACAGTTTTTGCGATGAGAAATTAATATATTTATTACAGAGTACATGATTTATGAATATTAAGGAAATATATTTCGTTGTCATTAAGAAAACTCGGTTTAAGAAATAACTATTAGCTTTTAAGTAAAAAATATAAATTATAACTATTTTGACAGTGTGAACAGAACAACGGATTTCAACATTTTGTTAACATATTACAAATGGAAATGCATTTCTCGACATCATGAAAATAAGAATTTTGCGTCGACGAAAAAATGTCAGTTAATAAGTTCCTTCTCTAAGCTATATATAATCATGCATGCATACATACATACTTAAATCGAAATTTTTAAGCAGATTATTTCCCTTAACAAGATAAATTTTCTTATTGGAATATTTCACTAATATTATGTTATATACAGGGTGATTCATAAGTAAGTAAACAATTTCAACGCACTATATAACAGTGATAATGTGATATATTTTATGTTATCTGCAATAGAAGTGTAGGTGAATGTTTAAAGTTTTTAGAGACATTCACACACATATGTTCTATGTGTGCACCCTTAATCACACTACACACATCGACCCGGTAACCCATTTCTTCCCTGACGCGTGTTAGGGTATCTGAAGCAAGTACAGTGATAGTGGTTGCGATACACTGGTTCAACTCCGCTAGATCAACAGGAAGAGGAGGGTTAAATACGCTATACTTTATGAAGCCCCGAAGAAAAAGTCACATGGGGTTAAATCAGGTACTCTGGGTGACCATTGGGTTAGTGGCATGCTGGAGTCGGCGCTTCGTCCAATCCATCGGTGAAGAAGATGTTAATAGAAGAAAATTCGCATGTCACCTGACCAGTGTGGTGGTGCACCAACCAATTGGAGAATAAAGTTTTTCGACTGTATTATCCAATTGGATAAATAAAGTTTTTGACGACATCTGCTGATACATTCGGTCGTCCTGGCTTTGGTAATGTGTACAAACAGTCAGTAGTTTCAACTTTTTTAAACCAATCGTAAAAGAATTTTCTGGCTGGAGGTTCTTTTCCAAATCGTGATTGAATATGTCGTTGCACAACGGTGACAGATTCCGTTTTTCTCAATTCAAGAACACAAAATGCCTTCTCCACTGTGGACGAAACCATTTCCATTGACTAGTCAAGTGACACATTCACTATCACCTATGTCACTTCGCTCAGGGGGGGGGACACAAATTTTATGAGTATACCTAGCTAACAGTTCGGATTTGGGGACCGAGTTTTAAACTGTTCCTGTTTTACAGCATCTGGAAACGGTATACGTACTTATGAATCGCCCTGTAATATTGAATATTTCTTTCAAGATTCTGCTTATTTCATAAAACGTATTAATATTGCAGTGCAACAATTTTAAATTTTCTTCGATTGAGGGTGGGGGGCAAAAAAGTCGAAATACATTTTAAATATAGCCACCTCTTCTTTATCTTAAATTTAGAAATGTAATGTTTCCCCAATATCACTATTCGTCTAAAACACATGAATGGACACATCATGTTATTTTTAGCATATGGGCATTTACATTTTCACATCTGATAAGATTTAATCGTCATCTATGTATGACAAAACAATGCTTATCGACAGACTACTTAAATTGTAGTATTAAATATATTAAAGTAATTAGAGCTTTTCTTTTAACACTTGATAAATAATGTAGAGCTGTTAAACTAAAAAAACAACAAACTCGAACTATAAAAAAAGTACAATTGCGGGTAAGGTATACAAGGGGCAGTTGATGATGGTCCGGGATCAATCCCCTAAGGGAAAGATCCGAGGACAGCACCACGTAATTTTGAACCGCGGTCAGATGACAAGGCAACACCTGAGCTGGTACCCCACTCAACAAACCTCCATACCAACCCAACGTGAGGACTTTCGGTCACGACAGATTTAAGGTGCACCAGCCGCAGCTTCACCATTCGCTCACAAATACCCATGCACTGACCCAGATTAGAACCAAGAACCTACCGATCTAGAGGTTAACACCTTAACCACCAGACCGGTTGGTTGGTGTACAGTTGCGGAACAACTGTCAGTGAATCTGAACTAGATGAGAACACTCCACACGCTACAAATCAGGACAATCTCTTGCAAATGTTCTTTGTCTATTTAAGATAGTATGTGATCTTCCGTATCATTTATACTAACTACATTAACAAAGAAAAGCCATGTAGCACAAGCCACATAAAAGTAACTAAAACTCATATACCGTGAAGTCAGATGCCCTCCCCTTTTCTTTTTTTTACTATGAACACCCATCATACCGTTCAGGAACGGTCTGTGAATCAATTATCACTTTAAAATGTGAAGAAAAATAAATATTTCTATGTTCCGAGCGCAGCCCCGTTTCTTCCCGAGTGATTGATTGTACGGTGAGCACTAGTGAACCAAAACACACAGTCCAAATTGAGAGAGCACACACACTCACTTTCCTTTGATGTACCGAAAAGAAGAGGATCACTTTGCGCCTGGTCGAAACTGTTCAGTTCTGCACAGTTCACCGTCCACACTAAACGAGCAATCAATAAAACCTGGCGCTGTTGTAAATCAATCATCTTGGTTTTGCTCGGCGCGTCCAATGTGGACGACAAAGGAAAACCGTTGGACCTTTGGACAAGGAACAGACGCAGAGCTGGTCAGCTCCGATGAAATCATTAGCCTCATTTAGCCTCGAAAATTGCCTTAATGTGTTAACTTTGTAAAGTATCTAATTAAATGTGCTTTATGTCAGAAAGACTTTTTAAATTGCCTAAAATCCACCCCCCAATTTATTTCGCAACGTTTCACCACGTTGAAAAAACGCAAGAAAATTATTGAACAAAATTGGAACGTGTTTTTAGTGTATAGGTGACTTTCTACAAAAGAAGGAACTGGACATAAAAAAGAATAGGAATTAGAACGATACTTAGCTAAATTGATACAAAAACAATTCCTCAAGTTGCACTTGATTAAAATATCAATATTGAGAACAAAATATCTCCCTGCGATTTTTCTATATAGCGGGAAAATGAAGTCCAAACGTCAGAAATAAATCAAGCTTTTCCGCATTTTCCTAATTTCTTTCAATAAGGCTCTATATGAAAATAGACTAGACCCCAGTATAGGTGAACCACTGCAAAATGTTTTATTAAGTTTGCAAGTTCGAATCGACAAGAGACAGTCGTGTACAAAGGGAGCTGGTGCATGTTAAATTTGCCGTGGCTAGAGATGCGACATCGATGACGCGCGATGTTTCCAAAACTTTTTATAAAAAACATCGATGTATTGGAGCCGATGTTTTTTTAACATCGATATTTATACCTGTCGATGTTTTTACGTTGTCGATGTTTTATTTTTAAATGAAAAAAGTACCATTATAAAAATTAAAATGTAACCAAGTAGCATAATTTTCATAATCAGTAGAGACCGGATTTTTATGCAGTAAAAACTGCCAAAATATGCAGTTAAAAATGACGAAATAAGCAAAATATTCAGTAAAACATGTCAAACTATGCATTTTTATGCAGTACAAATTAAAATTGAAAATGAAAAAGACTATATTTGAAGGAGCACTATAGGAAAGGAACAAAATGATAAAGTCAACTACAGACATCAAGTTTCAAATACAGATGCACATATATTGCTTTTACATTGCACAGAATTCTCAATACAGTTTTATAAATAAACTACTAATAGATTAAAAAAGTCTTTAAAATCAAAGAAATAATATATACACACAAATTATATCGGCATATTAAAAAAAAATTATATAAAAAAATATTTAAAAATACTATGGTTATTATGGGAGTAGTTATAACTTTATTGTACTTGAGAATAATTTAAGTTAATAAACAAGTATTTTTCTAAATTATCTTTCATAAAATTATGTCTACGGTCACTTAAAATACTTTTATACGATGAAAAAGAGCGTTCCACATCCACTGACGTTATGGGGTGAATTTCAAGGAACTTAAAATTTTAGGGTCCCACATATCATTTTTATTTAGTTCGGTCCCTTCCTCGCCTTTAAGGATTTTATTAATAGTTATCAATTTTGTCAACCCAAGATTTTTTTTAACACATCATCTATCTTTTCTTTAACTATGTTACCAGTTTTGCCTGGAATCGAATTGATTTTCATAACCGCATCATCAAGGATTGAAAGGCTTTCATTTAATGTCAATCCTTTTTTTTTTCTTCAAGTTTTTGGATCTAAACTAATACTTTGCTACTAAAAATAAGCAATGCGTTTTTACAAATTTCAATGATTTAACGAGGTTTACGTTTTCTATTAATATAGCTACTTTATCTAAACTTTGTGCGGAATCAGCATTATTTTTTTTTTTAATTTTCGAATCACTTCCTAATATTGGTTCCAATGCTCGGCGTAGAACAAAGCAACAGACAGCCATGTGCCCCATCTTGTGAGCACAGGTGTCGGAGGAAACGAAACATTCATCAATTCCTTTTAAACTACCATACGGGAGGGTGCTTTTAGAAAGATTTTTTTTCCTTGTCCAATAAAGGAATTTAATTCCGGAAAGAAATCTTTAACTTTTTCAGCAATAAAGGTAAGTGCATGGGCAATACATGTGACGTGGACTAGGTTTTTATAAAACGTTTGTAACACTTTTCCAGCCTTAATCATATACGAAGCAGCATCTGTCAAAAGTAACAAAACTCGATTTTCTATTCCGCTATCATTGGGAAAGATTTTAAGGCTAGAATTAATAAAACGGCATATTGTGTCGTGATTAGTTTTATCGAGGATTTTAGAAGCCAAAAGAAATGGGTGGCCAGCTTCGTGGAACTCAATTTTCCTTTTTAAAGATTAGCCACATAATTACCCCTAACATCAGTGGTTTCATCGACGACAAGGTACACATAATTCTCGCCTATGTGTTCACTAAGTTTTGGTAATGTTTTTTGATAGCAAAGATCTAAGTAATTCTTTCGGTGAGTGCTCTCATCGAGGATATTTCAGTTCGTGTATTTCGAAAGAAATTCATTGAGGACGGAATTCTTCAGTTTAAAGAAAGGAATGTCGGCCGAAATTAAAATGCCAGACATAAATCTTCACAAAAACTGCCTTCCTGCTTTGAGGTTGATTGTGATAGATTAAGCAAAACTTGACGCTTAAAAAATATTTGTTCGGCGTAAGAATGTGCTCCGGCACAGAAAAATTGAAATCAATGCTCGAACTTAATCATGCCTAAATTTGAATGTAAATTTTAAAGGTATGTACACATGAGCCTCCCGTAACACTGGAGTTACACCCCTGAGAAACACCAAGTAAAGAAAAACCGTGTTATATAATTTATATGATAATATGAGAGAGCTTTTGTCTTGCTTTCATTTAATTTTTGGATGAACACATAATAGGTGAAACCGTATTACTCGAGGATCAAATTTATTAGCATCTGCATATTTGTATGTAAATGATTGAAATTCTCAATTCGCTTCTATAAAGACAATGAAAAGAAATAACTTACCAGTTTTAATATGTTGTTCTAGTTGAGATTTCCTATCACATGTTATAGTTTTGCCACAAGGTTGGCAATATACGATCTGACCGTCGTACGTAAACATTTCTTTGTTATATTTTTTTATTTAAATCCTTCAGCCACCCTTTGACTTTGAACGAAAAAGTTTGTGAAATTTTAGGCATGTTTCTGAACAGCAGACAAAGCACAACTGAATTAAATTAAAAATGAATTGATTGCTGTTTTGTGATTTTACATCATTTTCTTTTTATATTCATATAATTACTTCCTGTCTTTGCGGCCTATTCAGCTTTCTAGCCTGAATGTTTATCCCCAGGTGTTAATTTTCTTCATTTTTTTTTAAATTCTTCCTCCGAAAGTAACTTAGTTGTTTTCGCACATGAGGCGCAATTAGAATAGATTCTGTATACAGTTTAATTCATGTTTAGTCTATGTGCCCGTGATTATACATCTTTATGAGGATTCAATTCTTGATCTGGTTGTTCTGCAATGTGTGTGCTTATCTTTTCATTTTCATATTTCCTGTGTTCATTTTTGTGTGTGTGCGTACCATTTTCAAATTCTATTCTGCTAAAAATAAATGCAGTGTCTCGTCCCGAGATGCTCCATATTTTATTGCAAAAAAGTGCTATAACATTTGAAATATTGATATTTTGGGTGAAATATGCAATATATGCAACAACCCTTCATTTATGTAATTTTATGCAATAACCCCTCAAATATGCAAAAATAAGCAATATAAAATTTCACCTGTAGTATCCTAGAAGCATAATTCGGATAGAAAATTGATCTTCTGACTCGTATGTGGTGTTAAACCAAATATGCAATTCCATAGAATTACAGTCTCTAATAATAAGTAAGTTGAACATACTTTTAGACCAAAGTGGCCAAGGGTGAAAGGTCTGAAAAGTAGTGATGCGACATTGATGTCGATGTTTTCAAAACATCGATGTATTTGCCATAGATTTATTAGAGCTGAAGTTTTTTTAACATCGATGTTTATACTTGTCGATGTTTATAATTTTCGATGGTTTGTTTTTGAATGAAAAAAGTACCATAGTAAAAATTAAGAAAAATAGCCGTGCAACTAAGTATTTGTCAGTGTTGGCGACATCCGTCCCATCAGAAAGAGTTTTTTCTCTAACTGGTGGAATAGTTAGTGAAAAAAGAAGTCGGCTGAAAGTGGAGAAAGTTAACAAACTTCTTTTTTTACAAACTGTAAATAACAAATATAAAGGCGTATAATAATTATACGCCGCAATACTTTTTTTTTACAGTAAATCAAAAATACGTATGTTATGTTACCCCCCCCCCCTCCATAAGTTGATAAATAATTAATAATAACTAACAATAATTATTGTTATGTAACTACCTTATTATACTTTGTAGCACCTATGTAAAATTGTTGTAAATATTATTTTATTTTATAGTATTCAATTTAAAAATAAAAGATTTGTTACTTGTTCTAATTAATTTTTTTTAATTTGTTTTGACAGTTAAAAAAATATTAGTTATAGATTAATAAACACGGAAATGACAAATTAAATCCCCCCCCCCGGCGAACATTAATGTTTGTGGAGGTTTTAAGAAATTGGAGGGAAAAAGTTTAAATCTAATGATCTCTAAAAACATCAATGGTATTGGGTCGATGTATTATTATCAACATCGATGTTTTAGTTTTGAGCATCGACGTTTTGTTGTCGATGTCGCTTCCCTAGTAGTGGCCTCAAATGTTTTTACGTTGGCATGGTGTGGAAGTTTGGAGAGTGGGGTTCCAATTCGTCATCTGACCGTGGTTCATAGTTACTTGGTGTAGTCCCTTCGGGTTTGTTCCGGGATCGTCGCCAATAGCTCGATGTGTTACTCCTGTGCGCTGATCATTCAAATACTTAACCACTACATTAAAATAAAAATAATGAAGACAAAAATTTCGCCATGGAGCCGCCGTATATTTACCCTCTAAGTCAGGAGTGGCCAACCTTTTACAAACCATGCGCCAATTTTTTTCACGTACGAGTTCAGATGCGCCATAAAACTCAAGCACCTATTCTACCTTCTTGCGTTCATGATTGAGGTTGGAAAATAGAGATTTGGGTAGGATCTGCTTCATTTAGGGAAAACTAAATTAATTAATGTACGCCAGTTCAAAAGACACGCAAAGAGCACCAACAAACAATAGTGAGAGATGATCTTTCGGACGATAGGGAGATCGCAGTCGTAGAGCCCGCTGATGGTGCTTTTGAGCCTGTTTCGATTTTGCTAAACTTTCAATGTTTGGTGTTGAATTTGTTACCGAGAACAGCATAGAATTCTACAAATTTGAATATTCGCGAAATCGTTTTGCTTTTAATAAATTTCATGAATGAAAATGTTTGTTCATATCTGTATATCGTTCCGAAACAACATATATAATTTTTTTGCAAATGTTCTTAGTTCTGGGAACTGTTTATAGTGTGAATGAACGCTAGAAATTAATCAGGTCAAAAGCATTTAGGTATGAAAAAATCCAATGAAATTTCATTTTCAATAATGAATTTGCTTTTAAAAAATTGCGACGAACTGGTAAGTAAGAAGTCTGTATGAATTGTTCTTAGAGCACTCTGGTGTTAAAAATATGAAAATGGATTCAGTTATGGCGACTACTTTAAAAGATTAAGTAGGCAAAAGGATGCAAACGCGCCACTTGTACTCATCCAATGCGCCAAGTTTGGCGCATGCGCCACAGGTTGGCCACCCCTGCTCTGATTTCGACGAAACATCTAGTTCAAGATCTGGTCAAGTTTGTTAGTGATGAGATATCTCGTCGACACCAAGCTGTCCTATTAATACAATGAGGATGAATATCCAAACAGAAAAAACAAATTGTTGCTTGTCTAGAACTGGTGACAGTTTGGTGCAGGTTTTGCATCAAAGGTTTGCCCCTACAGCTGGATTTCGACGCAAAGATGGCGCAGTTTGGCCTTTGAGCCCCCAAACCAACCAATCGACGCAATGATCACCAGGAGGGTAAGATAAAGTCCAAACCATCTGAAATACATCAAGAAATCCACATTTTCCCACTATTTGGATTAGATCTCGGAGTGGTAGACCAAGACTGAAAATCTTACAATTTATACCTCTCAAATTACACTTCATAAATATACAAATATTGACGACAAAAATATTCATGGGGCTCTTGCATGTTAAAATGGCAAGCAGGCAGAAATAAATCAAATGATGTCATATTTTCCAGGTTTTTTGAAGAGGGCTCTAATCGAAAATGGACAAGATCTCGATGTAGAGTAATAGTTCTCAGCCTCTGTTAAACCTCTACCCGATTCATTTATTTTTATAAGACGAGGACCAGGCTCTAAAAAATTTACTCGTACATACATTTACATTTTTTTTATAATTCATACATTAAATTAACATAAGTACGGCATAATTATAAAGAGTATTAGTCTGTTATTTAAATTAGTTATAAATCACTTTACGAATAAAATTTTATAGCGAATTGTAGTTTTCTCAGTCCGATACCATTAAATTATTTTGTGCTTATTTTTATTGGCATAGCCCATTTGGATCACCGAAAATATATAGTTGCTCCGTCACGAGTATCTTCAATAAAAGATACATGTACGCCAAAATTAACACAAGGTCCCTTGTATCCTATTCACATTCAAATTTATATCTGTAAGCTTGTTACTTTTAAAGAAGCACGCGAATTTAAACAAGCACTCATACACAGCAACACAGACTTGCGAAGAAGCGGTATTCAGTGTCATTAGAGTTCAGAACCTGATACATACTGCCTTGCTATTTAATTGAGTGGAACATTTTTTTTTATACTTCCTTGGTGATTGATTACTGACATTTGCTATAGACCAATCTTATTTAAGCGTTCTGCTTCTGAGCTCTTCGACACATTCACGAATTTGGTTCTTAGAAAAAATTTCTGTTTCTCCAAAAAAATATTTAATTCATAAAAGTGCTTGGGGAACTAAAATAACAAAATCCAGAAGAACCTCTCATTGCCCGATATTATTGATACCATAGCCCGAGACACGACTAGTCGGCTGAGAAACACGTGTTTCTCAAATCTCTTTTGCTCGTGCTGAAAGCCTCAACGTCTGAAAATGTTGAAATTAATACTGTATTCAAGTTCATTAAAATACATGTATTGAAGACAAATGTCACCCTAGAGCTCCTACATAACGTTAAAATAAACTCCAAGCCGGCAGATATAAATCAGGTGAAACCACATTTTTTCAAGAGGGCCTTCATGGAAAATAGACTAGACCCCAGTATAGTGAAGTTTGAAAGGGAATTTTCCCTTGATATTTCAGGCACGCGTGACGGAGGGACCAGCACCCCTCTGGGGTCAAATGCTTTCGGGTAGGGCTGAGCAAGATCGATGGTCTAAGTTCCCGAAATTATTTCCGCATCCTTGCTCTGGTAAATGCCAGGGACCCCGTGACAAATCACGGCTTCCCTCCGATCTTGGCTTTGAAATTGCCTGAATATATTCAATTTCTTGTCGGTTTTTTTCCCGTTCGCCCCTTTGCAGGGTCTGGGATAGAAAATAGATTATGTGGGACAGGAACTTGAAGTTCTGGAGTCCTTCGGTTTGTCCAGTTGACATTGGAGATGATGATGTGGTTTTAACCTTCGACTCGTTATAATAGATTTGCTATCGTTTCGTTTTATTTCTTAAGGCAATGACGGATAGTGTATGATCACAGATTGTCAATGTCTAACGATAAATGATGTGAACATATCTACAGTTTTAATAGTTTGACAATGTTGTGAAGACTTCTTAATGACAAAGAATTTCAATATCCAAAGACATACAATGCGGATAGGTTGAAAGTTGAGTTAACGTTGGAGCAACACAACGGGTTATTGGTGACAGTCCGGAATCAATCGCGAAGAATGTCAATATCTAAGGATATATAATGTGAATATATATATAATTCAATTGGTTGACAATGCTATAAAGATATCTGAATGTGTCAACTATAGACTGTCAATATCTAAAGTTATTTCATTTGAACATTCCTTCATTTGTAACGGTTTGACAACATTATGGAGTCTTCTAAATATAACACACTGATGTTAGGCAGTTGATTTAACATCGCACTGTAGCAATATAACAGACTATTGGTGATGGTAAGAGATCATTTCCGTATGGAAAGATCCGAGGACAACACTTCGTAATTTTGAATCATGCTCAAATGACGAAACATATAATGCGTGAATTTACCTCCAAATCAATTGGGGACAATGTTATAAGGATATCTGCATATATGGACTATACGTATGTTGTAATTGAATTTACGTGGGCCCCTGTAGCAACATATTGCACCCCAGCAAGAAAAATGACACAACTCAAAAAATAAGAATTTTGTTGTTATGTCATTGAAAAATATGTATGAGGTGCCCCAGCGTGTTATATTACTATTCTATAGAATATAATAGAGAATTTAAAGACATAAACACTTACCTAAAATTTAAAAGAAGCTTTTACTATTTCAGTGTAAGTTTTATAGTATCTTTTAAGTTGATGTTTCTCAAATTCTGCAATTTTGAGTTATGTCACTTTTCTTGCCGGGATGCGATATGTCAACTACAGATTGTCAAAATCTAAAATTATTTTATCTAAACATTCCTTCATTTCTAAAGATTTGACAACGTTATGAAAACTTCTTAAAGACATAAAATGTCAATGCCCAAGGATGTGGGTAGGTAGTTTAATTAATGTCGCATTTCAGTTACGGGGAATTGACGAAGGTCTAGAATAGTTTCCGCCCAGGAGCAACTCAAGGGGTGTTGGCGAAGGTCCAGGATCGATCCCACAGGGAAAGATCCGATGACAACACCTCGTAATTTTGAATCCCAGTCATGCCGAAACATGTAATGTGTGAATATACCTCCAATTCAATTGGTTGACAATATTATAAGAATATCTGAATTCGTCAACAATATATTGTCAATATCTGGAGTTATTTCATATGAACATTACTTCTGTTGGAATGGTTTGACAACATTACAAAGTCTTCTAATCATAACATTGAGTGTCAATATCTCAGGATATATATGAATCTACCTCCAATCACAAAATTGGTTGGCAATCTTACAAGATATCTGATTATACCGGCTATATATTGTCAAAATGAGGCTCCATTTCCAAATCCCATTTGGTTTGCTTCCAAACCAACTTTACTTTCGCAGAGTGAATCTCCTGGACGGAGAAGCTATATTCATAATTCGTATAATCCTGATTTGACTTTCTGGTCCATAACGTCACAGCAAGGGCTTCGCCCCCTGCTCGCTTACCCTGGAAAAACCCCTTTGCAAACCAACACTACTTTCTCAGATCCCATTTGGTTTGCTTCGCAAACCAACATTCCTTTATCAAACTCAATTTCCAGCGACGGCGAAACTATCTTAATAATACCGTCTATGACGTCACAGCGAGGGCTTCGCCCCCTGCTCGCTAACGATCCCCAACACCCTGTTTTACTTCAGGCCTATGCTTAAATGTTTAGGAAACCATGAAAATTTTTAGGAAAATGTACTCATACGTTTTTTAGTAACGTCAACTTTTCCCCTAAATTTTCCAATTTTTTAATAAATTATAATAATTTTTAGTGATTTCTTTGTTTTATGTGTCTACTAGCCACTCCGTGGCCAGTAAGTCGTATCCCGCGACAGTTCTTTTCATGGGGTCAGGTGTGACTACTGCTCGCTAACGCTCGCCAACCCCGGTGATTGCAACGCATTTCCATTTGGTTTGCTTCGCAAACCAACACCACAGGCAACGCCGTGATGCCAATAAATTAATTAAAAACTATTTTGGATTAATATTTAAAAATCGGGCTGGACACAATAAATTTTATTGATACTGAAAACATTAAAAAGATAAAACAATAATTTTAAGAATCAGTTTCGCAGATTTTAATCCGTTGAAATGTTTACTCTATCTTTATCGATCGCGAAGATAGAAAACCTCAACTAGGCTTTACCCGAGAAAAAGTTGAAATCGCAAGCAAGAAAGTCATACTAATCAACAACATAAATGAAAACACGCTAGAATCGAAAAACTTGGCATGGTTCCCAAGACTTTTGGACGAAAAACGCTTGTGACGTCAGAGGTCAAAAATCTCCAAATCCTCGCCTTTCTTCAATGATGTCCCATTCCGGAGAGAAGAAAGAAAGATGAAATAAGAAACAAATAAATCAATTTTAAAATGTTATAGATTAAATTTTAAAATTCGGGCTAGACACAAAAATCGTAAAAAATTCGGACTACCTGTGTGCCACATTTCATTATTGTAAGTGGTATAGATTCGTCAGGACACTGCGTACAGTACACAGACAAAAGTTTACTTTTATAATAGTAGTTGTTTTATTTAAAAAAGGAAAACTAGTATCATTTGGACATTTTTTAAAAGGACTCCGAACGTAGTTAATACTTCAAAGTATAATTCTTTCTCGGAGGTTGATGCCCCCTTTTTAAGGTTTCAATTCAATAAGTAATCTGCTTCAGCGAGGATTTTGTTTCTTGCAATTTTTGGATCATATCTTTATTGTTCTTTGCAATGGGATATCTCACTGTAGAGAAACAAACAAATAAAAACAAAACAGTGGGCTTTGGAAAATGTTTATTGATATAGTATCATTTTATAGATAATCCATACAAAACTGCTTATTAAGCACTAAAAACATGAAATAATGTATGCAGAAACAATATACATAAAACTTGAACGTAACAGTACAATAATGCAATTGAAAAGATGTGAAACAATAAGAAACTGGGTAGAAACAGTAATTCTAACATGAACATCATCTAGATTTTAAAATATCTACAAAATGAGTTGACAGATTTCTAGAACATTTGTGACATTGACTCATACACAACATAACCAAACTGAAAACAGATTCTGCATAATTACCAGTGTTGTTGTTGGAATCAATGTGGTCTGTTATATAAAAGCGCTTATGCGTAACATTGAGGTACAAGTTTTCAAGTTTTAAAAATAGAGTAATTCCTCCTCTTTAACTTGATTGGTTCTGAGCAAATGTAATGCTTTGCACTCTGCAGTATTAGTTCAGTTAAGTGACAAAAATAATGAATTGAACTTCTGGCATAGTATAAGTACATTACAAGCAGTCAGTGCATCTAGATATTGATTGCTTTTACATCTTAGCGTCGTGTAAAAAATAAATTCTCTTTTTCAAAAGTGAAACGCTTTTGAAAAAAAATACGAGTGCATCGCTTTGAAATTAAAATTATCAAAATCTATTCAAAATAAATACGTACTAGAAACCAGTGCCCAATGTTGGGTAAATCTTGATCTGACTAATGATTGAAAACTAATGACTTAAAAATTAATCATGACTAATGAGTAGAGATTGATTAGTTTTATTAACTAATGAGTAGAGATTGATTAGTTTTATTAACTAATGATTTATTTAGTTTTAGTTTTAATCGAGCAATCATGACTAAAATTGTGATTGAAATCGTGCCTACAACATTCTGAATCCAGTAAAAGTAGTATGTGCTAGTGTGAAGTTAGGCACCAAAAAAAAACTACCTGCCCACATGTTGAAGAGGAAAATTAGAACAAGGTGAAAAGGAAGATAGCACGATGAAATAATTTATTGATTTATATTTTACACTGTGACAAAATTCACGTAGCATAACAAAACATAAAATTACAACAAATGAATCAAATAAAGTATAAAAATTTGTTGGTTTAATCAGCGTGCTTTATAGTAATGTAATTCTTAACTCGATTCGAGAAAATCATGCAAATTGAGAGTAAAAATATTACATGTAATTTTCTGTGCCTCTACTGTATAAATTTAGTTCACGTATTCATCACAAAAACTAACGATTGAATGATTAATTACTAATTTATTTAGTTATGAATCTGATCGATTTTTCAATTATCATTGAAATTTGAGTTACCTAATCAATAGATTTGAAAATTATTAGCTGATTACGTCTAACACTGGCAGTACCTGTGCAATTTCGATTCCAAAAGTTAGTTCCAGATATTTTCCCAAAGAAACACAGTGAAGTGTCTTTACTCCTCACATCTCGACTACCAATGAACACATGACTAGATAGATGATGAAGCGACAACGTAAAAGCACGTGAACTATGAAAGATGCCTCACAATATTCACAAAACATCGTTAACAATATTCACAAAACATCGTAACATTTTCAAAATCACAGAATTTGACATTGAAACACATTAGCAACAGCATGGAATGTATAAAGTAACGGTTCCTCTTTAAAGAGAGCCTCGAACAATTAACAATTAATACGCTTTAGATCGAAATACCACAGAAAAATGAAACCTTAAGCCGTGTTCTCACTAGCAAATTGTACCGACTAATGTAACGGCTTTAAATGTGAACGATACGTCCTCACTTCACTTTGCTATAAGTGATCAAAGCGGGATCGCAAGCAAGCAAACTTATAGAGATGTGTGTAGTAAACACTTACAATTGGCACAAATTGGCTTGGATGATCGGTCCGTCCTCTATGTAACGCGATATAAGCAGTCGGATCCAGTGATCACAGCGGGCTCGCGTTCAGACAAATCTACGGAAATGTAAGCATTTATAGATTGGCTTGGATGATGAGTTTGTTCACTTTATAACGTGCCATAAGCAGTCGAATCTAGTTATCAGAGTGGTCTAGGGTTCAAACAAACCCAGAGATGTAGTGTGTAGTAAGCATTAAGAGATTGGCACAAATGATCGGTCCTGGAAAATCAAACCATCTACTAGTGATGGGCTGTTATTTTGATAGCAGTTGAAATAGTAGTGTTATTGCAAAATACCAGTTAGCAACTATTATCGAATATATTAACAGTTATCTATAAAGGCTATTGAGATTTAAGTAGTATAAGTAGATTTAAATATAATTAAATTTGATATATGTGATAAAATAAAGAGTGTTGCAGATCTAATTTTTACAAATTACTTACCTTTTAGAAATTACTTTCAACTGTTAATATCAGATAAAGGCAACTATTGATATCAATTTCTAACAGTAAATAAAAACGATTAAATTTAGTTGCAAATTGTTAGTAGCCAACGAATAACAAATGACAATCCAACGAATAACAAGACAAAGCTGTTGATATTAGTTGTTAATTCTAACTTTTATTGTAAATTAGCAATCTATAACATTTGTCGTAAAATAATAGTTTTGCCCATCTCTGCTGCATTCCCCTAAAATTCTCCCCCCCATCCAAAAAAAAAAATACCCACCAATAGGATAGCTTGGAGCATTACGTAACTGCTTCCCCGTGTTTGATAGGGGTAGTCATACCGGGTACATTATACGGTACATTACAATTCCCTAGTGAGTACGGCTATGCCATCAACACTATTCTCAAACCTAAGCCCGGCTAGGTTTTGGTTCAAAAAATCTTTTCTAAACAACTTTTTGCACACAGCTAAACAATTTTAAAACTTTCCATAGACGATCAAATGCACTCCAAGCAATATATAAGTTTAGAATATACTCTTACCGCTAATAAAGTAAAACATGTTTGCCACGAAACTTGTCGAGAAATCATACTTCCTTTCACAAAACACATATAATTATTGTATTCAAAGTAGCAATAAGCATTTTACAGACCTTATAGGGAGCTAAGTACAGAACTAGACCAAATACTACACAAATCTAAACTAGCAGCAAGATTAATATCCCTAACCACAATATATCCCCTAGATATTGGATATCATCAGAAAATTCTAGATAAGAGTGTTTTATACCAAATAAAAACTAATTTAAAGCTGAAAAGACTCAAGGATTGATATTATAACTTAAATAACAAAAAATGTTATTTACTCGACAAGACACCTTTCCGACGCACATGTTATTTAATTAAAATGACAATAGATGCGCGACATGTGTCCGAATGAATTTGTATTGAAATCTTGTGTCTGTGTGTGTCTGGTTTTTAAGATGCATTAGGACTATTTCGAAAGATTGAAAATAGCTTTGTTCAATTCAGAGATCAAATTACATGATCATGTTTCAATAATGTTTAGTTAATATTTAATTCAATTATTTGTATTTTAGAGTGACATAGCTCAGTATATTTTGCGAAAATTAACATCTTATTTAACGTAAAATTTATTTAGGGTCAAGGCCGAAGTGTGTGTTTAATCAACCAGCAACTCTGTTCTTTAACAAGTTCAAGAATAGATAAGATGTTTTAAAAAATAAAAACGACTGTGAAGAAATGAAAGATAGAGTACACTCAGGAATTAATATCACGCGGATTTGGTACTAAATTAATTTACTCTAAATATTTCTTAAGTACTGATCCATAAAAACAGATGCGTCCAAAGTTTATTTCGGAGATATTAACTTCTCACTGGAATGAATTGCATTCTAATATTCAAAATGGAAAATAAATATTAATTAGTAGAAGAAAATATTTCATTAAGAAATCAACAAGGTGCTTTTTATTTAGTGAAATTCATGATAGAATTCAAAACGATATTGATGGAATCTGCTTCGAATGAAATAATAATCGAAAAAAGAAAAGAATTGGAATCGATCCATCAAAAATAATTTCGCAGTAGGCATCAAAAAATTAAGTATCACCGCGTTAAGAAATTTAAATAAAATATTAAGCATTGATAAAAAGAAACATAAGTGATAACATTAGGGGATTTAAATAAAGATAAGCATCAGTAAAGAAACAAACTATTCATATGAAATCTCAATAAAAATTGAGTTTTGGTAAGGAGACATAAGATATACACATTGTGAGACAAAAAAATTTAAGCATCCGTAAGAAAACATAAAAGTTACGCACATTATGGGATTTAATTAAAAATCAATTATTGCTAAATAAAAAAGGCATAACTCAAAAAATTATATATGTAGGATAATGGATAAATCTCGTGAACAACTCCAATTTTTTCAATTTCGTTAAGTACAGACAAGACTTCTCATCGATAAACCAAATGTTTTCTAACTAAAGATACTTAAATGCGTCGTAACTGATAAATTACACTTTGCAAACAAAGACGGAATGTGTTGTTTTAACAAAAAAATAAAGGATATCTTTAACATTTATGTGATTTCCTCCACCAATACTGTCTCTTCTAAGCAGTCATTAACTTTTAGACTTAGAATTTTACAGCTATATGTACATCGTAACCATTAAATACAGTAAAAGCGTGAAAGAGAGTGTTATGAATTGGGGAAAATAAAGTTCAGTTATTAACGTGGAAAATATTTTGAAGTTGTCAAAATAAATAAAATGAAAAGCTCAATATTTTTCGTTTTTCCATTCGAACAGGACTTTGAATGTACGGAAATTAAAAAATGAAAGAATGGATCCTGATTTTCTTCTTATTGCAATCTAAATGCAATACTTCTACAATATCAACTAGATGGATACGAATAGATTAAATTCTAAGTTATGCATTGTTAATATTAAACCTGTTATAAAAAGTCCACATGAAACATCGTTTTGACTATAAGAAATGCCTCCTTTTATATCTTTCTCCTACAAATTCAAATCAACTTCTTTAACCAATCTACCCCGACAAAAAAAAATATGGCAAGCAAATATACAAATTAATTTGTCTCTAAATAACTAGAATTTCAAATATGGACTAATGCTAAAGAGGAAGCAGAAATTCGAACTAAATCTTTGTGGCTATATCTTTTAGAACTAATGTAACTGTAAACATGTATTAGAAATCTATTAGACTTCTAGGTTAGGACATTTTATAATGAAGGTAAGAGAGTAATAATAATAGGTAAAATTGATTTAAGTACACATCTATACAGCTATTTTTACATAATTTCTATTGATTAGAATTCTGCCCAGTTTTCTCTATGAGTCTAACTTTTATCTAGAATTATGAAACGTGTTTCTTTATTCTTTTTTTTTTATAAAAACACGTTCGAAGTATTATTTCACATTCGATTAGAATTCAAATCTAATTTTTCTCAGAAATCTCAAAAAATCAACATTTTTATGGTCGGATTTTTTAGGTATTTGATTTATTGTGTTTCGATAATGTATTTTTGCTTAAATTTTAGCAATAAATACATTTCAGGACAAGTTTTCTATTTTTTTCTAAAATGCCCAAATTGTATTAAAATATTTTTCTAACATTGAAAAATCCAATGAATTTTAACATCATTTCGTGATCACTTAGTTTAGTCATTTCAGAGTTCAGATACTTCACTTTTTAAAAGTTCATGCTGTTAAGACGAGAACTTATAATTTCATTAGAAGTGAAAACATTTTCTTCATTTATTTTACTTTGATTTTAAGTTTATACATCAACATAATTATCTAAATCAAAACTATGTAGGCAGTTTTTTTTATTATAAATGCAACGCATCATTTTACTATTAGATGTAAATTCGATTACATTATTTATTATGTTATATTAATCTATAAAAATGATTGCCTTAAAATTGAGAACATTTCATGTGAATGTTCGTAGTAAATTATTTATGTACTTCAAAATATAGAGTATAAAGCAGAATTATTAAAAATATACATCATTATTATAACTTTTTCACTTATTAATAGCAACATAATTCAATATCCAATTCATAGTACAGAGAAATTCATAGTACATCATAATGTTTAAAAAAGGTAAAAATATTTTTATGCAATTCAGTTGTGAGCCATTATAAATTGAAGTATAGATAAGAGAATTAACCTGTGTCTGAAAAATAATCCGGTGAATAGTTCAACAGTTTAATTTCATCCAAAAGTCTAGTACAACCGTCGTCAGCAGAGCCTTTATGTAGTTTCTTTAAAAAAATCACGAGTTTAAAAAATATTTACAATAGCCTTAACAGGCATAAAAGGGTCGTTGTAAAAATACGGAATGTCTTGAAAGTGCATGGAACCTAAGTGATTTTTATATATGTAAATATTGCACAATAAATAAAATTATTCAGTATAGTGAAACTCTGGTAAGAAGGCAGATGATCTAGTACATGTGCTCTCTTAAACGTTACTAAGCTCGGCTGGGAAAAGGGCTGCCATACGTAAAAACATGTAAGGCGATTGCTATGGATGATTATTTTCCCGCCAACAAGTAATCACAGTTATTACGCTCTGCGCTTCAAATAGGAAGCTCAAGGCGCAAAGCGACACGCGCAGACCAATCAGAGATCCTGTCACTAGCCCATGAAATGCTCTGATTGGTCTGCGTGTGTCGCTAAGCCTTGCACTTCCAATTTGAATTTACTTTAACCTCGAATCTCTCAGGAATCTGCGTTAAAGACGCCAGTTTTAGAGTCGCAGTGTTTACGTTTAACCTGCCACCTAATAGCGAATAGACTTATTCAGAACCTCGTGGAGCAAATGTCAACTTTCCAGAGCAAGACTATACTCATACTTTCATCATAGTTAAAAACACCGTGCATTATGGAATGTCATCTGAAGTACAAAGAATGTAGCTGATGTAGCTCGATTATCTTGCTGCGCAGATTTCAAAGTTATAAAACTAGATTATCTGCACAGTTTTTGAAAGACAGGTTTGGTTGAGACATAATTTTTAAATCAAAGTCATTCGAAAATAACTTCGAAATGAAAAAGCTGAATTCAGCTGAAATAATTTACTCGAAACTAATCAATTTCTTTTAAAATTCTTATAAAAATATTTTACTGCATTAAAGAGTTGTTAAAAACGAGGATATTATGTAACAAGTAGTATGCTTCATAGATGTTAGAGAGGTAAACTTGCCCCAAAAAGAGATATTGCCCTTTTAGAAGATTTTTCAGACGAATCTGAATATTGTAATGCAAGTTGAAACACAAAATTTTGCAATCTTCGTTGCATATCGAAAGTGTTAGACTCTCAGTTTCAATAAGAAATCGACAAAATACTAATTCTAACTCAATTGCACATTAGCCCATCAAATGTATGCTAGTTAATGCATCGTTTAGAGTTGATAAAAATTTGAATATGCTCATATATTGGAAGTACTCAAATTATGTGCAATAGAACATGTCTAATGCTCATCATACATATGTCATTTACTTATTACGAAACTTGAATTTTAAATACATTCATGTATAATTTCCAAATGATATTTCTGAAACTAGTTTGTTTGACTTCAATAATTAAAACTTAGTTAAATCCTAGCACACGGTTTTCTAACCAGTTAGCCAAGATGGCGTCTCTTAAGAAATGATAACCATAAGAGATGGACTTTTATTTTGATAGCAGTTGAAATAGCAATGGTTTTAAAATGAATCATCTAAAACTGTTATTGAAAATGCTAAGTTATTTATATTTTTATAAGTTGCTTTTAAAAGTAACTGAACTAGTGACAAAAATTAATAAAGAAATTAAAAGCTATGAAGTGTATTAATATTTGTTTAGAATAAAAGATGAAGTTACTTATAATTTTTAAGCAATTATATACAGTTTAAATTAACCGTTAACATAATTTTTTAAGTAATTTTTACTTCTAAATATATTTACTAACTGTTAGTTATGAACTATTAAGAAGTTATTAATGTTAGCAATTAATAATAACTGCTCCCTCAAATTAAATATAACCATTAAGATTGTTACGATTGTTACCATTAGATAAGTTGCCTCATCTCTACTGCCTATTATCATTTAGCATTGGGTTGGCGTCAAAAAATTTAAATCACGCCAAGGTCGCACCGTGAACTAGGATTTTTACCAAAGTTGTTTTAGTATGTATTCAAGATCATTATTTTGAACAATATGGGGGCATATTTGCCAGTGAATGTAAACTTTCAAATATATCATTTCGTCTAATTAAAATACAAAATATGCTCTTAAAAACAACTGCATGTGTGTTTTTCTGAGAGACGATTACAAAATATACATAGTTAACACACTAAGTAGTATGCTTAACGAAGACAAAAAATTTTTATAAATTGACAGTCGCAAGTTTTGAGGACTTTTGTACGCAATTGCAAAAACTGCTGAAAGTCCAAGCAAGCACACATAAGTCTTTTCACAAAAAAATTCAAATTCATAAGCATTTAAGAGATTTATAACGTTTCTTATTATATTTTTCTAATCAATTTTCGATGAAATTAGGGCTTTATTACAGTGTATTTTAATTTCCACCAAAATCAACTTTTTTTATAACTGTTTTTGAGCAAATGGATTTAAAAATGCACTTATTTGTTTATCTTCAACTATTAAAACTTAATTGATGCTGTTATAAGGACGTAGCGTCAGTGTTACCTGTGTGTAACGGAATTACTGGCAGTTATATGTTAATTGTAAAATTAAAAAGAATTATCTGCTATTTGATTATTACACTCTATTGTCAACGCATCAGAAAATCGCTATTCATTTAGCCCGGATACAAAATACTGCGTTATTGCTATAGTCTTGTTTTTTTAATCAATCGCCAAGAAATACGTGCCTTAGAAATGACGACGAAAAATTGACCTTACTAACGAACTGTAATATGTAATATAGTCAGTAACGTGCTCGAGAGCAGACGAATTCACATTGTTCACAGCGTGTTCGAGAGCAGTCGAATCAACACTGATCTGAGCGTGCTCGAGAACAGACGAATCAAATGATCTGAGCGTGCTCCAGAACAAACGAATCAAATGATCTGAGCGTGCTCGAGAGCAAACGAATCAGATGATCTGAGCGTGCTCGAGAGCGGACGAATCAAATTATCAGACCGTGCTCGAGAACAGACGGATCAAATGATCTAAGCGTGCTCGTGAGCGGACGAATCAAATGATCTGAGCGTGCTCGAGAGCGTACGAATCAAATTATCAGACTGTGCTCGAGAACAGACGGATAAAATTATCTAAGTGTGCTCAAGAGTAGATAAATCTACAGTTCCTACTGTGTAGAAGGGGAAACCAGTCGCTTCAAGGCAGAAAAACCGATGAGTTTCGAGCATCAAAAGGTTGTTCGTACACCCTACTTAATAACAGATATACTTCGAATTTGGTTACATTACTTATTACATTTTGCCGAGTAAGGGTGCTCAGTTTAATACGTGTCAGAGCCATGCAGAGGGTAGAAAAACAGTGACTCATGCACCTTCTCTTTTTGTTTGTCAAAAATGCTCCTTTGCAAGAATATCTTAACCAACAAATTTTATGAATAAAGTTACGTGTTTTACGATATATCTATTCGTACTTTTTGCTTAAAAGAATTAAATTCACACCACAGAATTTCTTTGTACAAAGTTCGTTCAAACGTCAATCCTGTGTAGGTTGAAGCCAAAAACCTTTGACAGTAAATAGGGTTCCAAATGCCCTGATATATTTAATTTTATTTAGCCTATAGCTTATAATAACATTAAACTTAAAACACCTTAAGCGTTAAGAATGTGTGTGTGGTATAAATTTGCAAAATGAATCAACGTTCCAGTTTTCATTTTTGTAAGTTATGATTAATTTTACGTGTGGAACATAAGTATAAAACATTTTTTCCCATTTCAGTCCCTGTCCCTAGCCAGTTTTCTGCACGGTAATGTTACTTATTAATGATCCAATGTAACAAAACAAGACAAAAGCGATGCCAACTGAATATATGGTATGGATATTAATCTAACAATTTCTTTCTCTTGGCTCATATTTAAACCTAACTATCGTTCTTTTAACAATACATTTTTACCATAACGAATAACAGCGAATTTTCATATTAGTATATCGATTGTTGGACTTCCTCTCATATTTTATCAAACTACATTTTCTTTTTACTTAACCGATAACACTTAAGAACAAGCTACGCCACGTCCTTTCTGTTGTATCATTCGACTTTGCTACAAAAGGGGAAAGTAGAGATGGGCTGCTATTCCGATAACAGTTAAAATAAGTGTTGCAAATTAACAGTTATCAACTGTTATTGGTAAATGTTTCCGCCAAACAACAACAAAAAAAGAACTTTTATAAAACAACTAAACTTTTACAAAAATTAATGAATTCATTTAAGAATGGAGACTAAAAATTTCTGGAAGTTAAAGGTTTTAAATTATTAGAATAGTCGATAATGAGAATCGTTTGCTGTAAAGATAAATATAAAGGTAGTAAATATTTCCTGTTTCATTCCGGAAGAGACGTTTGCTTATTTTTCGAATGCGATTTCAGCATGTCGCTTACAGAATTACCCTAAATTTATGTGTGTGTTTTCAAATTTCCATTTATATATACATAAAAAAACATGCCAGGCACAAATGTCTGATCCACAAAGCCTGGTTCTAGCTGTTCCACACGAGTAATTTAGTGTCGGAGAGAATCAACGCCAAGGCATCGCTGAAAAGGCGATGAATCAAATTTTAGGGTTACTACTAGGAACCGGAAGCATCTATTCTTCCTGTAGCTTGTTTAATTTAAATTAATTTACCAACTGTTAATATTAATTTATTCGAACTGTTATCGCAAATAAAAGACAACCGTTAAGACCGATCGTGAAAAAACAGTTCTGCCCATCTCTCGAAAAAGGAAAGAAACGAAATCCAGTCTATCAAAGAAGCTCGGTTTGAACCTGAAGCCACGTCTCCTCTTCGTCTTGAGGGGGGTTTTCCTCCTCTTCTGGATGACCCCCATAGGACCGGTGGAGGCGTTTTCCCCTCTTCTCCAGTTGGTTCCGGAGATCAGACAGTGTCTGTAATAAGATGAGTCTCCTGAACTGGACAAGCTCTCTTTGCAACAGGAGCTGTTCCTCCCGGCGAATGATCTCTTCAGCCCTAGCCTCTTGCATCCTCTGGTCAACTAGGTGACGCTCTCGCCGCAACCTCTGGACCTTGTCCTGCAGCATCTCTTTTGTCTCGGCCAAGGATTTTCGGGGGCCGGATGATGAGGCAGGGGTCTCCGAGAGTGGAGTTGTGCTACAGCTGCTGTTGTCACGGTCACTGCCACATGCGCTGTCCGCTTGCGGGCTTCCTGTGTCCGGAGGTGGACTTTTCGATGACCCTGTTCCAGAAATAAAAAATAATTGTATACAAGTATTGAATATTTCTCAAGGTTTTTAATTCAGAAAAATCAGTGTCTATGGGTGCTACCGAAATATTGCTTAAAAGTATTGAATATTACTCAAGGTTTTTCATTGGGAAAAATCTGTGACTAAGGGTGCAACCCAAATATTGTATACAAGTATTGAATATTGCTCAGGGTTCTTCTCATTAAGAAAAATCAGTCTCTACGGGTGCTACCCAAAAATTGTTTAAAAGTTGTTAAATACTGCTTACCAGTATTGAATATCACTCAATGTTTTTCATTATCTCTCCTGGTGGTTTTCTCATAGAGATATCTCGTCATTTGCAAAAGGCAGATTTTGTTGGACAAGATATCTTGTCTAGAAAAAAAATGGACCAAATCTTGATCTAATCATCACCAAAACATCGGTAATATCTTGATGGACGGGACATCTCGTCATTGAGAAATTGATTAGATCTTGATGAACGAGCTAACTCGTCTAAACCACTTGGAGGGTTAAGTTGATTCAGTGCCTGCAAGCGTTACCCAAATATTGCAAGCAAGTATTGAATGTTGCTCAAGGTGCTTCCTTAAGAAAAATAGGTGCCTGTATGGAGACTCCCAAATATTACATACAAGTATTGAATATTACTGAATGTTATTCATTAAGAAAAATCAGTGTTTACAGGTGCTACCGGAAAGTTCAAGATATTGGAAGGTAAAGAAATGTTTGTCCCGGAAACGCACCCAAATTAAACTTATCGATTTGTCACAAACAGATACACTATACATCTATTGATATACCCCCGATTAAGTGGGGTGACAAGAAAAGTCTTATGGTAAAGCTTTAGGAACTTACTGGTTTGTTGAAGAGTGATCCAAAAACTTATCAGCTATACTCTTATTTGAACTTCGGAACTCTAAAACTTAAGTCTGCCATGAAGACTCAAATAATAAAAGCATTAGGTTTTAGCTTGCAGAATGATGTCTTATGAGCAGGCGATGCAAATTGGGGCGATTTATGTCATCTGAATATCAATGTGAAGGTTGGGGATCATTCTCATCATACTCAAAAATTGATCCTAAAACTCATTTGGTTCAGATATTTTCAAGTTAATCCGCCATGACAGCAATAGTTTACAATCGTTTATAAGCGCTTGAAGAGATCAAACAAAATTGCATAATTGTCTAAGCACATGTTTGTAACTACACTCATGTCCATAAAATAAGGACAATGCCAGCTCCGGCAAATAAAGGTTCAGAAACAAAACAAACGTGACTTATTCATAAAGCCCATTTATTAAACAAAAAAGATGGCGTCTGTATGATACCATTCATAAAAACTACGATTTTTTTCTCACTGGAGCAATTACAAAAAATATCGACCTTACAAAAACTTAACATGACATAGTTGGTATGATGGTTAATACATTGTATGTCTCCCAGACGATGAAATACAGTCCGTACAACGCCCAGGCATGCTGAGGATCAAATTATCGAGCTTATCTTGGGGAAGATCAATCCACTCAGCAAGCAATGCTCTCCGAAGTTCCGGTACACATGTAGGAGGTGGTTGAAGGGCTGCAACTCGTCGGCCAAGCATGTCCCACACATGCTCTATCGGATTCAAGTCAGGTGAGAATGCTGGCCATTCCACACGGGTGATATCATCAGATTCAAGGCATTCGTTTACAATGTTTGCGCGGTGAAGACGGGCGTTGTCATCCATAAACAGAAATTCTGCGCCTATGGCACCCCTTAACAAACGTACGTGTTGTTCCAGAATGATGTCCCGATAAATTTGGCCTCTCATGGTTCCGATTTGAACATGTAAATCTGTTCTGGAGCCCAGTATAATTACCCCCCCCCCCCCCAAACGAGCAATCCTGCACCAACGTAACTGTGTCGTTCAATGATGTTGTCTTGGTGGTAGCAGGTACCTGGCGTTCTCCATATGAACGTCCGCCCTGAATCCGAATGCAAGCTAAACCTGAACTCGTCGGAAAACATCACACATTTTTATAGTGTTTATTAGACATCAACTGCATTATCCGTCTGGGGCAAGTTGGCATCTCAGTCCCAGTGTTTTGAACACGTCTTCTCACTAAATTAGGGGCAGATTAAAAATGAGCAATGCATTCCAACGATTGGCATCCTCAACGCGGATTCTGACTCCGAGTTTATTGTGTCAGAAGCAATAGGAGTGGTTACATGTTGTTGATAAAATTAAATACCAATGGCTGACATCATATAGGATATGGCACTTTCCCCTGGCGATCTTATTACCTTTCTTACAAATATACTTTCTCAAGGCCTTTTCCCTGGCGGTCTTCCTTTGTACAAATTACCTTACCTTAAGTCTTCTGCCTTTCCCTTGACGATTTTAGCACTTTTCTATAAATGAACTTTCCTGGGGTCTCTTGCCTTTCCCCTGATGATCTCATCACCTTTCTACATATGGACTTCCCCAAAGTCTTCTGACTCTTTCCTGGCCAGCTTACCACTTTTCTACAAATGGACTTTCTCTGAGGTCTCCTGCCTTTTTCCTGACAGGATGCCTTTCTGCTGGCAGACCATTTATTTTCCTTTAAACAAATGGACATTCCCAGGGTTTTCTGCCTTTTCCCTGGCGGTTTTGCTTTTTACACATGAACTTCCTCAGTGCTTCTGTCTTCCCCCTGTACCTTCCTGGAAATGGATTTGCTCAGAGCTTCTGTCTTTCTCCCCTTCAAATTGACTTCCAAGCTGCCTTTGACCAGAGCTACTCTATCGGGAAAATATTCCATGTTTTGTATTACATGTACGACTTAACGTACATAACGACTATCTGTTTAAAGACCATTCGTACTTACGATCAACCCTCTAGAGAAGAGAAATCCCCCTTCTTAATATAAACCACCCACCAGCAAAACCCTAAACGTGGCAAAACCAGAGCTGGAGTCAATTCCGGCCAAAGATACAATGTAATCAAATGGAGGGTTTCACATGTAATCCAGTTAGGCAAACGACACTGGCAAATGCAGAGGGCGTTGAACTCGACAATTAGGAAGCGTGAATGCAATTGCATGCCTTGTTTTACATGCGCCTGTTATTTCCCTGTTACGATTTTTCCGCTGCGTCCTTCTGGTTAGTCCCCTGATACAAACTACAAGGGCTGTTCAATAAAGAATGATCATAATTCTTTTAAAAGTGATTAAAAAATCAAGAAAAATAAAATTCATATTGAATGTGTTGCGGGATAAGTGGAGCATAGATCGCGCAAGTTTCACAGTCATGACGTCATTGCTGAGGCCTTGGCAACCGGCCAAGAACGCCTACGGCAAAAATGGATGTGACACGCGAAGTGCAATGCACTGCATTGAAATTTGGTTTTCGCCTTAAAAAATCGTCAGCTGAAGTCTATGTGATGCTACAGGAAGATTATGTGGAGAGTCATGTGTGTTCCCCATCCCCCATATAGTCCTGATTCCATGCGATTTTTTTTTTTCTTTTCCCGAATTTGAAGAAACACCTCCGGGAAAAACGGTTTTCATCATCACAGGCAGTGGTACGAGTTGCGTAGATGATTTTGAAGGACCTGTCAAAAATGGCTTCCAGTATGTGTTTGAAGACTGGAAAAGAGGGGGGGGGGGATAATGTAATTGAATGTAATGGGGAGTATTTCAAGAAATACCATAAAAATTTGGAGGATTAGTACAGAAAATTGTTTTTTATTAATTTATGATCATTCTTTATTGAACAGCCCTCGTAGCTATCGAAAATAATTCCTTTAGACCTGATCTTTATTCAGAATGAATAAAAAATATTGAACTCCTCGTTTATCGACCAATTCGCTTGACGACATAGTCGTAGGAACGGAACTCATTCAAGTGAGATTTCGAGTTCTGGATCGTCCCCTAAAACAAACTAGATATAAAAACGAATTTCTTTAGACCTTATCTAACACGATTGAACTTCTCTTTTGTCGACAAATTTGCTTAAAGACCTTGTAGTTGAAAGGGACCTAGTACGTGAAATGAGGATTCGAGTGTTCTAGATACTTCCCTAAACCACAAACTAGCTTTTGAAACTAATTCCTTTAGACCTTCTCTTTATTCGGAATATATAAAAACGATTGAACTCCTCGTTTATCCATCAATTGGCTGAACGACTTAGTCGTGGAAACGAAACTTGGTCTTTAAGTTAGGGTAAAAGTTCTGGATGGTCCTCTAAAACAGCTTACGATGCAAATTTCTGTAGACCATTTCTAACACAATTGAACTACTCGTTTATCGACAAATTCGCGCTTAACGACCTATTCGTAAAAACGAAATTCAGTTAAATGAGAATTCGAGTTCTGTATAGCCTCCTAAAACAAACTAGTTGTCGAAACTAATTCCTTCGGACCTTCTCTTTATTCAGATTAAATAAAAGCGGTTGAAAGCTCCTCGTTTATTGATCGATTCTCTTACCGACCTAGTCGTAGGATCGGAACTCTGTCCTTTAGAGAGAGTACCTTTTTTTGTTTGTCTTTTGTGCTTTTAAACGGTATATAGAAGTAAAAGTGTTTAGAGGATATTAAATACTCACGTATAACATCAAGTGAGAGCTCATCTTGTTCTTCCAAATGGACATAGTCTTCAGAGTAGGCTTCGTCGCTGCTTTCTCCGTCGTCCTCCGGTTGGACTGTGGTCTTTTCGAGGTCAGCGGTCAGTTCTCGGAAATTCATCCATGCGCTACGAGGTATCGGACGGCAATAGGTGACAGGACAATAAGGCGTGTCTTCATCGTAGAAAGACAGACGGTCAGCTTCGACCACGGAACGCTGTCGATGTCCGGATCGTTCGAGGGTGACCCGGGGTAATCGTTTGGACGATGGACTTCGGCCATTCGAACGAAAGCCATTCCAAGGTTCCCCAGAAAAACCTATTAAAATGAACAGATGCCAATGTAAAGACGTTTTAGGAAAAATTAAATCAAACTAGCAATTCCATTATTTTGCACACACACAACACCCCCAGAAGTACCACACTGCAATTTGTTTGAGGTACCTACCACTTTGATGGGCATTCCTAGATACTTTATTGTATAGAAAAAAATTGCTACTTATTGAGGTTTCTTGTAGAAATCACAACACACACACACACACACACACACACACTGTGTATAGACCCTCTCACCAGGGTCTTGACAGCAGGTAGTCTTTTTCCATAAATGTTCCCTGGTTATGAACACAAAGTTTAACAGTAATAAAGGTTTTTAATATAAAATAGATAAAAAAAAAAAAAAAAATAAAAAATAATACACAATATACAAACATCTAGGAAAATAAATAACATAAAAATAAACAATAAAGTATTCAAAATATATAAATAATAAAAAAACTATTAAAATATATAAATAAATAATGATATTTAAAAAATAACAGAATAAATGTTCCAACAACAAATATAAAAATATTTAAATGTTTACAAATTTGTTTAGTTATTTAACTATTTTAATTTTCATTATTTCTTAAAGAATTAATTTTTGATATTTATTAAAAAAGCAAATAGAAAGTAAAAAAGATAAAAATATTTTTGCAACATAAAAGCATATCTGTTACTCAATGAAAAACAAAGACACGGATGCCAACTCCTAAATGCCCCACAAATAATTCTATTGTTGGAGCTGGTCTACCTTAACATTTATAACAAACATACATATAATATGGATAGCCAAAAAGGAAGAGCGATTCAACATCTCTCATATGAACGTGTGGCCGTTATATCAAGAGTTCATCGAGAGTGTGTCAAATCCAAGAGGATCGAACTTCTTAGGCCCAAATATGTCTATGTTTCCCAAGTGCCAACTACAGTAAAACCCCGATTATTCGAGTTTCCGCTACCGAGCTATCAAATATTTCTAGGATTTTTTGTGGTCCTACATTTACCATTTTTAAAACTACCGAAAAAAATTCTGAACTTGATCTCATAAACACTCAGGAAAACGAAATCGAACAACACTACCCCCTTTACTTTACATTGTATCACGTACTAAAAGCTATCGAAAGTGCTATTGAATATATAGAACAACAAGAAGAAGCGACACCAGCAATCTTGTTAACCTTAAAAAAATGTCGAAACATTGCTGCAGGAAAACGCCAAAGTAACGCAAAACAAAAAACAATTAAGGACTTTTTTAAGTAAGAACTCTTTAATCATCGTAACAATATAAATTGCATGTGGTATACCTGTATAACTTTTGTATTTGTTAAAATATATAAAATATACATTTAAACCAACACGATTTATTTTATTTACAGCTTTAACCGAGTTTTTCGGTTATCCGAGTTAGTCTTGATCCACATTTACTCGGATAATCGGGACTCTACTGCGTTTCCCCCACCAAAATGAAGTATAAATGTTACAAGTACGCCGATCGTGTTGGTACTATATAATTTGTATACCAAAAGTAAAGAATTCCTGAAACACAGATATTTGAAGCAACATTGGTTTTATTTGCCTTCCAATAATATCCTCGAGGTGGCGCCTCTGGTCAATGCTAATTTGATTTTGTGTTCTCTACAGTTCTAAGGTTGGTGTCATACGGGGAGAATTGAGCAGCGCGACCTGGTGGATGAATAGATTTCGACTAACCCTGTCACATGGGGTAGCGTTCTTCACCAAAACGCGAGCGACGGTAAACCATCCGCAACTTTCCTATGATTTACAAGTCGTATCACCTTTCCAGTCTATAGTTTTATTGGGCATATGACAGACGAAAAGATTTGGGCGGCGTAACCCGGATTTGTTTTATTCTTCCTGATAGGGAAGAAAACACTGAACTGCTCTGAGCGACACCCAGGTCGCGAGTTAATTCGAGTTGAAAAGAAAAAGTGCGAGCTGGAGCTCTCTACTTCTTTTCGTTGCAACTTGGACCCGGGTGGTATAATCAGTTAATCATCCCTGGTTAGAATGAAAAGCGAATCCAAGTCGCGCTGCCAAGGTTTGCCACCTACCTAAAGATCAAGAAGTTGGCGAGGTGGCGCGACTTGTAAATCGCTATTGAGTCATCCGCGATTTGGTAAGCAGCGCTACAGCGTATGACTGGAGCAGAAAAAATGTAGTTGCAGGTCAGGTCAGTTAGTTGGTTTAACGGAGCCCATGGCCCCGTAGGGGACTTCATCTCCAGTAATGACGGTAAGTGGCTTGACAATTGGTGCTTTCTAGTTAAGGGAGAAATGTAGTCGCCTAATAGGTCGCACTGTTTATGCCGCCCCGTTTATGTCGCTCCATTTGAAACAAGAGGTTGGCGAGATAGCGCGATTTTAAATCGCGACTGAGTTGCGGATGGTCAACAGTTGTGTGCGATTTGGTGATCAGCGCTACAGGGTATGACTGGAGTAAAAGAAATGCTCTACTGCTACAGCGTATGACTGGAGCATAAGAAATGTAGTCTCCTACCAGGTCGCGCTGTCTATGTCGCCCCATCTGTCGTCTGCCTAAGAAAAAAGAGGTTGGTGAGGTGGAGCTATTTGTAAGTCGCGGATGATTGACAGTTAAGCTCGATTTAGTGAGTAGCGCCACCCCGTGTGACAGGAGTATAAATGTATTTACCTATCAGGTCACGCTGCTCAAATCGCCCGTCTGTCACCTACCTAAGACCAGAATCAATTTTATTCGATCATTTACATTCGTTGCACAATGAAGGCCTCACCGAAACAGTACCCTAGCCAAGTACCCTAAATTCTGATTTGGGTATATAATAATGTAAAATTAAACTATTGAATTTAATGATTTTGCGTAGTCTATTTTTCTATGCGTTTCTCTTCTACTTAATAAGAAAAAATTACTTCAAAGCAACAATTAAAGTATCTTCCATCTAAAAATTACCAAAATGTGTACCATTGTGTGTTATTCTACTGAACAAAGGCTATCAAAATTGACAATACCTGTACCGCACCAAAACCATAATATAGTCTGAAAAATTTCAATACATTTGTTACCATCTGAATCTCAAGCACATCAATAACCAGGGTTGCACCCAAGATGTTAATCTCGAAGGGTCAACATTTATATGGTAAGCTCTTTATTTAAGGGGAATTTTTTTAATTAAAAATCTTCACTGAAATATGAGTAGCTTGAGAGTGTTACCTAGATACTAGTTTTGAAATGTATTCCCAAGAGACTAGTTTTAGAGCGCATCACCTATAAACTAGTTTTAGAGTGTGTTTCCTAGGGATTAGTTTTAAAGTGTATTCCCAAGAAACTAGTTTTAGAGCGTGTTATATAGTTTGGGGGTGTATCAACTACAAATTTGTTTTAGAGTACGGTAACAAGAGACAAGTTTTGGAGTGTATTCCCAAAAGTCTAGTTTTAGAGTGTTTTACCTTGGGACCAGTTTTAAAATGGCTGCTCCGAGATTAATCGAAGTTGCAGTGAAGGGAAGAGGTGGACATGTTTTCTGAAAAATATTAAACTTTTGAACTACCTGTATTTTATCCAACCCCAGCCAGTAAGAAACGGAACACTTTTTAAGTAGGCTATAAAAACAATAAATACATATTTGTTGACTCCAAAGAGAAAAACACCTCTGTAAATGATTTGTAATGCAACAATCAATGAATTAAATAAGCATATACTTTGGCTTTTATTAGGACTGAGAGGGGCCTAAGGCCTCCGCTCGTAGAGGCGCTGTTCTCAATAACAATTGATAAGCGGCAACTTTTATTTTTCTCATTCTGTATTATTTTACCCGTCTACAATCCACTCTTTTCTATTGGTTGATGTTACGTGATGCGAAAAATAAACCCAAAGGTTCTTATATTTCAAGATCATAGCAAACCACATGATCAATAATTAGAAATAGTACATATTTCGAGGATGAGGAACACGAATCAGTTTTCGATATTTTCATCTTGTTCGAAATAACTATACCTCAGACAGCAGTAATCTCTTGCAAACTTCAAGGACTGCACGTCCCATTCGTGAGAAATAGGCCGAGTTACGTAAAATTTATTTGATCACTTTCTGTCAAGGTGCCTGAACATTGCAATCAGTAGAATAAGAAAACTTTATTATTGCAGTAAAAACTAATCTGCCAGGATAGCGCATCTACGCTGAAATGCCTAATGCTTGTATCTATTGATGACATCTATTAGCACATTCATCTCACATGGGAATCTAGCCACAGCGTGGCTAGCCCGGAGCTACCCTTGCCATTTGTTTTTGTGGGGTTATTGGTTTGCTTCGCAAGCCAAATGGGAGTTCGTAGCCTATTGGATAACAGCCATAGCGGAGTTGCCCATGACAGTTCTTTTCGTGGAGGTCCCATAGCCCGTGTGGTGGTTTGCTTCGCAAACCAAAAAATATAAATATTTAATTGAAAAATCATTTATTAAAAGAAAATCAAACGTATGAGGAATCTATCTGGTGTCAAATTTTCCGCAGATTTCAAAACCGTTGAAATTTTTAATCTGTCTTTAACGATCCCGATTTTACAAAAAAAGAACTAAATAATCCCAGCCAAAATGTTTTTTATTTTCTTTGCTCTCTTTCGCTGAAATCGTAAGAGGGCAGGAAATGTAATCTGTTTATTTTTTAAACACGAACGTTGGCGTGACGTCACATTCTCTTGCAAAAAATATAAAAGATATTCAATTTAAAATTTCATGTGTTTAAAGAAAATCATATTTTTAGGTATCGATCTAATGTGATACTTTCCGCAAATTTCAAATATGTTGAAATTTTTATTCTACCTTTAACGGTCTAGGAGATAGAAAAAAGAACTAAATAAATAGTTAAAACTTTGTTTTTTTTGTCTGCTGAGAAATCGTTCCTCCGCAAAATGAAAACAGAAGCGGAAAAAAAAATTTAGAATCTGCCATCTCTTTATGCTGTTGCCATTGCAATGAAAATAATAATAATTAAATTCATCCACTCAATTCAAGTTATTTTTCCGTTTTCAGCCTTTCTAATGCAAAATCAGTGGTTTCCGCGTTTGGTATCTGTCTGCCTGTATGTATATATGAAGGATCTAAATATGTGCCTAAACTACGTCCAAGCTGTGGGGATATTTTTATGAAATTTTGCATACTGTGAGTATTTACATTCATTTAGTGCTGAACTTGATTGCGTTTGTCTGTCTTCCCGTTTTTTGTCTGTTTTTTTGGTTGTGCTAGGGATGCGACATCGTTGTCGATGTTTTCTAAACATCGATGTTTTATAAAAACATCAATCTATTGGATCCGATGTTTGTTTAACATCGATGTTTTTACATTGTAGATGTTTTTATGCTGTCGATATTTTATTTTTGAATAAAAAAACTACCATAGTAAAAAAATTTTAAAAATAACCGTGCAACGAAGTATTTGTCAGTGATGGCGACATCCGTCCTATCTGAAATAGTTTTTTCCCTAACAGTTAACTTTTATTTACAATAAAGAAAAAATAAGTTTGTTATGTTTTGCGCATAAATTGATAAATAATTAATAATTACTAACAATAATTATTGTTATGTACCGACCTACTTATACTTTTAGTTTTAGTAGTACCTATTTCAAATTGTAACTATCATTAAAAAATCTTAGTTATAAATTAATAAATACGTCAACTGACATTATTAAATCTTTCCCCCCCCTCCGGGAGAACATTAATGTTAGAGTTTACTAAAGCAGTTATAAAAAAGGGGAGGGATGGTTTAAATACATTGATGTTTAAAACCATATATGGTTTTTGGGCGATGTATTATCAACATCGATGTTTTAATATTGAACATAGATGTTTCAAAACACTGTATCGATGTTCAAAATTAAAACATCGATGTTGATAGTACATCGCCCAAAAGCCATGGATATTTTTAAACATCAGAATGTATTTAAACTTTTTTCCCCCTTTTTTCAAACTTGTTTAGTAACCTCTAAAATTAATGTTCGCCCGAGAGAAGAGAGATTTAATTTGTCAGTTACCGTGTTTATTATTTTATAACGTTTTTGCAACTGTCAAAACAAAGTTTAAAAAATTAATACGAACCGTTAACAAATCTTTTGTTTTCAAATTGAATAATTCAAAAGAAAATAATATTTTCAGTAATTTGAAATAGGTGCATACTACTAACTACAAGTATAAGTAGGTGGGTACTTAACAATAATTATTGCAATGAGCAATGAGTTTCTTTGCGCAACGGATTGTAACAAAGTTTTTAACGAAGGAAGGCGTTAAACCACCATAAATGTTGACTCGGTTGAAAGTGCAGTTAGGCGACGCTACTTTGTCTCGGACTCGAGTGTTTGATTGGGCCATCCAGTTTAAGGTGAACGAAAAAGTGGTGAAAACCCGTCTCTCAGTCGGAAAAGATCTCTAGACCGTCTTTTTTGACTGGAGAATTTTACGAATTGGTTTTCTCCGCGATCTACATACCATCAATGCCGCCAACTATTGCTAGCTGTTACAGTCAGTGAAAGCCGCATATAGAAACAAATGACGGAATATGCCCATCAGAGAAGTCATCCTTCTCCATGACAATGCCAGGCCTCACACAGTAGTTTTGAAGAGAAATAAACTGGACGAAATGCATTGGGAAACCCTTGAACAACCTCCCTACAGCTCAGATTTGTTCCCTTGTGATTCTTTTTTTGTAGCCTTGAAAGAAGCCCTGGGAGGAGAAAGCTTTGAGAAGAATTCAGAAATTGAGTATCGCGTGCACAATTGGTTGACGATTCAACCTCAAAGTTTCTTTGAAGAAGGGATATACAAGCTTCCGAAACGCTGAGGGAAATGTGTAGAGCGTCCAGGAGACTATGTTGAGAAATGTTAAAGGTTTTGTTTTAGGTAAGGTATATAATGTCCCATGTAGAGTCTACTGTCCCCATGTAGAGAGTTGTAGGCAACGCTAATTCAATTCCTGTCAGGTGCATTCCTCCCTGGGTGTCTTTCTTCTGTGTCAGTAAAACTTTCATTGTGTGTATATCTATTACTTGTTACTATATGTCTTGTGACATAGCAGCATGGCCCTTGCGGTAGAAAGAACCCTCAAAACAAAATCAATACACCAACCCTGTAGAATCTAAAGACAACAGAACCCTCAATTTCCTTCCGAAAACTTGAAACTTATTAGTCCTCCGTGGGATTTGAACGAAATATCTCTCCCAGCAAGATATGACCAACTAAGGGATATCTCATCCATCAAGATCTGACCAATTCTGCTACGATGAGATATATCGTCATGAAGATATTGCCCATTTTTTTATGATGCTAGATTGAGATGTGTTCTTTTTTTTCTGACGAGACATGACGTCCAACAAGATCTGGTCAGTTTTCCTAGTGACGAAATTCCACATAGATTCAAACAACAGGAAGGTAAAATTAATCCGTTTTATTTATCAAGCACATTTATTCAAGCTAAGGGCCGCAATAGCCCGGTTGGAGGAGTAACGGATTAAAACAAAGAAGGCTACTGCACGTTAAATCTATCGTGGCCTCAAATGTAGCACGTTGACGTGGTGTGTAAGTTTGGAGAGTGGGGGGGGGGCACCTCAGGTGTGCCCTCGTCACCTAACTGTGGTTCAAAATTACGTGGATTGCCCTCAGATCTTTCCCATCGGGGGTTTGATCCCGTACCGTCGCCCATAGCCCGTTGTGTAACTCCATCGCGACGTTAACTAGATACCTACATACCTATTATTCAAGCTAGAAATTTTTAGAACAGTTAAGGGTCTGGAAACACAGTATAGCAGAGTTTATAAAACCAGTAATAATGAATTTAATCTATGGTTAGCACGTTGGGCGTAATTCAAGATATGCAAGCATACCTTTTTAATATTTTGCAACCTATTCAGTGTGATTCATAAGTAAGTATACAATTTCAACTCTCTATATAACAGTGCCAATATAAAATATTTTATGTTTACCTGTAACAGAAGTGTAGGTGAATGTTTCAAGTTTTTTTAGAGACAGTCACAGATGTTCTATGTGTGCATCCTTAGTCACACTACACACTTCGAACCGGTAACCCATTTCTGCCCAGACGCGTGTTAGGGTATCTGAAGCAAATGCAGTGATAGCGGTTGCGATACGCTGTTTCAACTCTGCTAGATCAACAGGAAGAGGAGGGTTAAATACGTTATCCTTTATGTAGCCCCAAAGAAAAAAGTCACATGGTGTTAAAACAGGGCATCTGGGGTGGCCATTAGGCTTGGGGCATGCTGTAGTCGGCGCTTCGACCAATCCAGTGGAGAAGATGTTAATAGAGGTAATTTCGCATGTGAATTGATCAGTGTGGTGGTGCACCATCAAATTAGAGAATAAAGTTTTTCGACTTTATTGTCCAATTGAATGAATGAAGGTTTTGACGACATCTGCCGATACACTCGGTCGTCCTGGCTTTGGAACTTTGCACAAACAGCCCTAGTTACAAATTTTTTAAACCAATATTAAATTAATTTTCTGGTTGGAGGTTCTTTTCCAAATCGTGATCGAAAATGCTGTTGCACAGCAGTGACAGATTCCGTTTTGCTCAATTCAAGAACACAAAACGCCTTCTCCACTGCAGACGGAGCCATTTCTACTGACTAGCACGTGATACGTTCACTATCGCCTACGTCACTTCGCTCTGGAGGGAAACACAAACTTTATGAGTATTCTTAGCTAACAGTTCGCATTTGGGGACCGTGTCTTAAACTGTTCCTGTTTTACAGCATCTGAAAACTGTATACGTACTTATGAATCACCCTGTATTATGATCCGAAAACAAGTTTCGAAACAGCTGGCATAACCATACAGAAAAAAACATTTGGAAAACAAGATGAAATGCTTTGGTATTCTAACGATTACCAGCTGCTTTGCAATCAGAGCAAAACAAAGATTGAATGAAATAACTCGGGTGACGCTTTTAAGTTATGAATATTTGACTTTGCCTGGTGCATGTCAAAGGAGAACGGTCACCATTGGTTCACGTGTTTGTTTCTTATAGATTAACGGGGATTGGTAATTTGGTAATTTTTTAGTTATCGTCATACTAGAGCAACACAACGGGCTATTGACGACAAGATTAACTGGGAAGTTTTATTTCTTTACAAATCAATCGTTTTTTTCTTTACCCATCAATTTTGAACTCCAAATAATTTCTTTATCCAAACTCCTTTATGAAAGAATAAATCAAAATATATGAACTTTTTATCCTCAGAATTGGTAATTGGTAATTTTTAGTTAACGTCGTACTAGAGCAACACAACGGGCTATTGACGACGGTCCGGGATCAGTCCCTTAAGGGAAAGATCCGAGGACAACACTTCGTAATTTTGGACCACGGTCAGATGACGAAGCAACACCTGAGCTGGCACCCCACTCTCCAAACTTCCACGCCAACCCAACGTGAGGACTTTCGGCCACGACAGATTTAAGGTGCACCAGCCGCCTCTACACCATACGCTTACAAACATCCATGCCCGAACCCGGATTCGAACCAGGAACCTTCCGATCCAGAGGCTAACACCTTAACCACTATACCGGTTGGTCGGCATTTATCCTCAGAAAGGAAACATTCAAACAGACTGTGTTGCTTGTTCAGATTTTGTGTTCTGGTATTCACATTTCCTCTTACACGTTCCGGTGTCGGTATGTATGTATTTTAATGAACGTCACACTGGAGCGTAACAACGGGCTATTGGCAACGGTCCGAGATCCATTCGGAAGGGAAAGATGCGAGAACCACGTAATTTTGAATCACGGTCAGATGACGAGGTCACACCTGGGCTGGCACTCCACACATCCACATCGAGTCAACGTGACGTCATTTGAGGGCACGGCAGATTGAACGGGAATTTTGTACACGACAGTCTGGTTGAGTTCGAAATCGCAACCGTCCGGTTATTATGCCTCCTCGTCATCTGACCGTGGTTCAAAATGACGTGGAGTAGTCCTCGAATATTTTCCTTAGGGGATTGACCTTGGACCGTCGTCAATAGACCGTTGTGTTGCTCTAGTACGACGTAAACTAAATTTACCATTACCTTGTTAATTGGTAATTTTTAAATACCATCGTACTGGAGCAGCACAACAGGCTATTGACGACGATCCGGGATAAATCCCTTAAGGGAAAGACCCGAGGACAGCACCACGTGATTTTGAGCCACGGTCAGATGACGAAGCAACACCTGAGCTGGCACCCTACTCTCCAAACGTCCACACCAACGCAACGTGAGGACTTTAGGCCACGACAAATTTAAGGTGCCATAGCCGCCTCTACACCGCACGTTTACAATGGTAATGGTAATTTTTAGTTAACGTCGTACTAGAGCAACACAACGGGCTATTGACGACGGTCCGGAATCAGTCCCTTAAGGGAAAGATTCGAGGACAACACCTCGTAATTTTGAACCACGGTCAGATGACGAAGCAACATCTGAGCTGGCACCCCACTCTCCAAACTTCCACGCCAACCCAACGTGAGGACTTTCGGCCACGACAGATTTTAAGGTGCACCAGCCGCCTCTACACCATACGTTTACAAACATCCATGCCCGGACCCGGATTCGAACCAGGAACCTTCCGATCTAGAGGCTCTAACACCTTAACCACTATACCGGTTGGTCGGCACCGCACGTTTACAAACATCCATGCTCTGACCTGGATTCGAACCAGGAACCTTCCGACCGAGAGATCTTTCCCTCGGGTTCGGATCCAGGAACGTCGCTAATAAACCGTTTTGTTGGTGGCTGAAGTATGAAGTTAATTAAAATACTTACTGTGCACGTAAAATCAGTTCTCAATTTGGCGTGGTGTGGAAGTTTGGAGAGTGGGGAACTTGCTCATGTGTTGCCTCGTCATCTGATCGTGGCTCAAAATTACGAGGTGTTGTCCTCGGATCTTTGCCTTGGGGATTGATCTCGGACCGTCGTCAATAGCCCGTTGTGTTGCTCCAGTACGTTAATTAAAGTACCTACTTACCTACCATAGAAAGGTAGAAAGTTTATTGGTAGAAAAACAATGAACCTTCCTAACAGATCCCCTGGGTCCAATAATATTTCACTTAATCTCCCTTATCCTCCTAGTGAATTCATTTTCAAACCAATCTTCTTTTCACGAGTCGTTTAGAATAAGGAGCTCAGAGCCGTCGCAAACATCCAACATTCAACACATCCATGCATTAGGAATGTTATAATCTGTCTTGTATTCAATAAACTATTGTTATGGAATTTTCTGCCTCTCCATTTGTTGAACCAACGCCCAATGGATTCTTCTCTGGTTGCTTTATAACACTCTAGTCACGCGACTGCCGGCTTTAATAATTTCTCTTATGACATATATAACTTTAAAGTATCGTCACTGTGTTTACAATACAGTCATCCCACCTTCCCACAAGGGATGCGACATCTATGTCGATGTTTTATAAAGACATCGATTTATTTACCATCGATTTACTGGAGCTGATGTTTGTTTAACATCGATGTTTTTACGTTTTCGATGTTTTTTACGTTTTCGATGTTTTATTTTTGAATAAAAAAAGTACTCTAGTAAAAATTAAAAAAAAAATAACCGTGCGACAAAGTGTTTGTCAGTGATGGCGACATCCGTCCCATTAGAAAGTTTTTTTCTTAACTGGTGGGATAGTTAACCCTTCTTTGCATAATGGTGGAAATTTCCATCATAACATTGAATGCCCAAAAATTATATAAAAGAACAAGTTCACTTTAAGTTGATTGTATCTGGATACCTTTTTAATGTCCATTCCATTGCATAAAAAATAAAAAATAAACATAGCTGTCAAAAATAAGCAAGTGTCACTATCAGTAAAACGAGCTTGAGGTTGTCATTCCGCTGTTTGTTGTAGTTGAATAAACGTATGATTTCGTTTTTAATTTTGTTTTATTATATTTGAGTTTCTATTGCTAAAAAAGTGAAAATGAGTGGAAGAAAGGTTTGTAACATGTGTTTCTGTTATTTTTAGAGCAATTTCTGAAAAAGTTTGCGTTTAATTTTTAAAATACCACATGATACCATCATATTGTTTTTTGCTAAATTTATACTATAAATATATACTAAGATTTTTTTAACAATTTTTCTTTTAATTTTGAAAATGAATTAAATCACCTTGATTTATTTCACCAATAAAGAAAAAATCATGCAAAGAAGGGTTAAGGAAAAAAGAAGCCGGGGCTTAAGGGGAAGAAAGTTAACAAACTTCTTTTTTTTCAACAAAGATTGGGGCATATAATAATTACAGGCCCCAATATTTTTTATTTACAAGAAATAAAAAAAGGTTTGTTATTATATTCCCCCACAAGAATTGATAAATAATTCACAACTAACCATAATTATCTTGTTATGTACCTACATACTTATAGTTTTAGTAGTGCCTATTTCAAAATGTAAATATTATTTTATTTTGTATTATTCAATTTGAAAATAAAGATTTGTTAATTGCTATTATTTTTTTCACTTTGTTTTAACAGTTAAAAAAATCTGAGTTATAAATTAATAAACACTGCAATTGACAAATAAAATCTCCCCCCACAGGGCGAATATTAATATTGGAGGTTACTAAACCAGTTTTTAAAAAACGGGAAAAAAAGTTTAAATACGCTGACTGAAAAACATCGATGGTTTTTGGGCAATGTATTATCAACATCGGTGATTTAATATTGAACATCGAATTTCAAAACATCGATACAGTGTTTTGAAGCATCAATGTTCAATATTAAAACATCGATGTTGATAATACATCGCTCAAAAGCCATCGATGTTTTTCAGTCAGTGTATCTAAACCTTACCCCCTTCCCCCCCAAAAAAAAAGGGGAAAAAAAAAAAAAAAAAAAAACTTTTTTTTAAACTGTTTTTTAAAACTGGTGGTAAACTCTAACATTGTTTTAACTCTTAAACAAAAAAAAACATCGATGTTTTGTTCTCGATGTCGCATCCCTACCTCCTACAAGATCCCTCGGGACTGGCTCCCGAAGACGCTCCTAGATATTAACTCGGAGTTCTCGGACCCGAGGAATGACGACCGGACGCCGGGATTGCCGGACGTCCACCCGCAGTCCATGGTCGAGTTCTTGGGCGACGGTACCCACTGAGAGAGCTTCAATATATAAGTAATTAACTAAATGTAGCTAACTTCAGTATCACTTCTGATACTAAAGTTAACTATTTTGTGATGGTAATAAACATCCTACTTTGAGATACTAATAGACATCCACCATACCACAAGCTCCCACTCTACTGGTTACCGAAGCTGCTCTCGACCTGACGCCGGGGTTGCCAGACGTTCACCCGAAATCTAAGACCGAGTTCTTGGGATAATATCCCCCGACATACGACATCTACTTGTATATATCGCACCCCGGCAAGAAAAGTGATACATTTCAAAAAATAAAAATGTTGATGTTATGTCATTGAAAATATGTATGAGGTGCCCCAGCGTGTTATATTCTATTCTATATGGGATATAATAGAAGTTAACACTATAAATACTTACCTAAAATTTAAAAGAAGCTTATACTATTTCAATATAAGTTTTATAGTATATTTTAGGATGGGTTCTAAAATTCTGTAATTTTGAGTTGTGTCACTTTTCTTGCCGGGGTGCGATATATAAAAAAGGATGTGGGTGTATGTGTGTATATATTCTGTATACAAATCAACACAGTTTGACCCTAATCCACGCCAAATTTGGTACACTTATACTTTAGAACACTGCGAAAACATAGGCTATTTCTTTCCTGTCTTCAGACCAATCTGTAGCCATGAAAAAGGGCACAAAGGTTGTTCTAAAAGCCTCTCGAAACCCCAATTTTAAAATCTAAAGTTTGTTTTTCTACAATAAATGGACATGGACAAGGAAACACGTTCTACAGGATTTGTGTATTTGAGTTAACACAGGGTAATGTTGCGGTCATATTTGAAACCCGAGCAACGCCGGGTTATTCAGAGCACACACACATAAAACTAAATCTTCACTTCAGTGCATAAGTAAATGTCTACAGAGTAACTAGCTTTAATATCGCTACTTTGCGATAATAATACAGACATCCTACCTTCCCACAAGCTCCCACTGGATTGGCTACCGAAGCCGCTCCCGGATATGGACTCCGAGCTCTCGGACCCGATGGACGACGACCGGACGCCGGGGTTGCCGGACGTCCACCCGCAGTCCAGGGCCGAGTTCTTGGGCGACGGTAGCCACGGGTTGGTCCTGATGCGGCAGCGCACCCGCGGCGAATCCAACGCAGTGGAGGAACCGTACGCCACCTGTTGCGGTCCGGGGCTGAGTCCGGGGTCCAGGAAGCTGGTCCGGATGTGCAGCCGGGTGTCCGGCGCCCGGAGCAGCGGATGTGGCGACGGAGGGTGATGGCCCCGGTGCGGGGTGCTGCCGGCGGATCGGGGAAGGTCTTTTCCGAGGGGCTCGATCTTGTGCAGAGGTGTGCTGGGGGTGCTCTCGTCCTTCCGGCGGCCCTGGGGGTCGTCCTTGTCCTTCTTGCTCTTGCGGCGGGACCGGCCGATGTGGACCTCCACCCAGCGAATCAGCTTCATCTTGCCGCGTTGCTCTCGCTTCCCACCTGCAAAAGGGATGCCCACACGCATAAGCACTTTTCAGATAAAGGCGATGACAATACCATAATGGTCAAACTGACCCCTTTCATTCCCGCGTCGTTCATGCAGTTAAAAAGTACCATATGACTCTCCAAATGGTGTAGTCCATCCAGATCTGACCAATTTTGCTAATGACGTCATCAAAATATCACCGATTTTTTTTTATGGTGACGAGATTAAGATCTGGTCAGTTTTATTGCAATGAAGGGATATCGCGTCCATCCTGATCCGTCATTTTGAACCACGGTCAGGTAACGAGACTTCACCTGAGTTGGCACCCCACTCTCCAAACTTCCAAACCAACCCAACGTGAGGACTTTCGGACACGACAGATTTAAGATGCATCAGCTGCCTTTACACCATATGCTTACAAAGATCCATGCACTGACCCGTATTCGAGCTAGGAAACTTCCAGTCCAGAGGCTATCATCTTAACCACCAGATCGGTTGATCGGCTTTTCCTAGAGGTTCACAGTGCCTCAGTGGGTTTGCCCACTGCCAGTGACAGACAGGCCTACCGTGACTCTGCGGGTAATTTGATAATTTTAATTAAAGTCGTACCAGAGCAACACAATAGTCTTAGGAATAATTATCATTTCATAAAACTATCTAGTCATAAAATCGAACTTGGTTTCATTTTGCTTTTCATGAATTGATACTTGACTGAATTAAACGAAACCCTTTTTGACAGGATGACAATTGAAACTTCTTTGAATGAATATTGCTGAAAGCAGGTCCCAATTTGAAACGCGTCAAATTATTTAAGGTAAGGTAAAGGAAAGGTAATTTTAATTAACTTCGTACTAGAGCAACACAAGTCAAATTATTTGAAATGACCTATTTTACTTTCGGCAATATCAAACTTACACCTTAGGGATTGATCCAGACCGCCTCCAATAGCCCGTTGTGTTTTGCAGTGCGACGTTATTTAAATATCTATCTATCAAGTTTACACCTACAGGAGGCTCGTCATCCGACCGTGATTCAAAAATTACGTGTTGTCCTCGGTCTTTCCCTTTGGGATTGATCCCGGACCGTCGTCAATAACCCGTTGTGTTGATTCAGTACGACAGTAATTAAAATACCTACCAACCTACCTACATGAGGCTGGTCAGTGTCTAGACCCAGATCAATCATCTCAAACAGTCCGCCAGTGACCCCCTACGCTGTTAACATACGAGTTGTAGATGGTTCAGTTTCAATTCTACCGTGGACGTATTTCTTCAACTTTGTCAAAAATTGTATATTTATTCCTTGATGTTTTGTTTTGGGTAGTAGCTTGGCCAAATATAGTCAGTGCGCTACAAAACGAATCATTTTTTGCTACACGAAAGCTCATTAGGCCTTAGCAACGGCTTCACCCTCCAAGTGATTTCAACGAGATATCTCGTCCATCAAGATCTGATAAATTTTACTAATGACGAGAACTCGAAATATTACCGATTTTTTTTTATCAAGATCTGGTCAGCTGTCTTCAAATGACGAGGAAGACAACCCCCAGAAGGGTTAAGGCACCCGATAGAAAATAACGTCCATCAACAAAAAATGTGCGAAAGGAATTGTTTTCAAAACAGATGAAGCACAAGTCGCGCAATTTCCAAAAGGAGCCCCCAATTGTGTGCTCAATTTCGAATTTGTATCAGAATGTAAGTCATTTGGTGCAGGTTGGTATTGTAATTAGATAACGTTGCATTGGCGACGGATGAATCCTCGAGGGAAAGGTCCGATGACAACGTAATTTTGTATCACGGTCAGATGACCACTCTCCAAACCTCCACACCACGCCAACATGAGGACATTTAACGTGCACCATCCCTCATTTTACACGACGGTCTATGATTGGATTCGCAACCAATCCCTTACTCTTCCAGCGGCCTACCCTAATTTCCCTTTGGAGTGCGAGGTTAGTTTAATCTCAGTACCACGTCATCAGCAAAATTGACTGTACGAGATATTCGTCGATACCTCCGTAGGGTTAAATGCATTCAATTAAACAATGTATATGTATGCTACTATGTTTTCAAACATATTTCATTTGCATTTTAAAGTGTTTCAATCAATGATTAGTCTTGCAGTCGACAGTAAAAAATATAATTCATAGTTGTCTCTGAGCGTCCGAAAATTTGATTCTGCTTTGCTTTAGCAAACAGAAGACTTAATAGAAGTATCTACTGATTGGGAATCATAATATTGGTCCAGGAAAGTCATAACTGGCTAGAAGTCATAACAGTGAAGACTGAACGTTGACGAACGTATAAATCCATCAAAAGGTTAATCTCTTACATAATTACTTTCTTACATTATTTACTTGAATTTAGCTCTTACATAATTACTTTCTTACATTATTTATATTTGAATTTTATCTCTTACATAATTACCTTTCTTGTATTATTTACTTAAATTTATCTCTTACATTATTTACTTAAATTTATCTCTCGCATTATTTACTTTCAGTGAAATTTTTCGATTTTAAACATATTAACCCTTTTGATAGTTGTCTCAACGAGGTACTTGGTCTAGTTAAACTTCCCTAATCTATGCCAACCGTTATAATGGTTAAGGTGTTAGCCTCTAGATCGGAAGGTTACTGGTTCGAATCCGGGTCCGGGCATGGATGTTTGTAAACGTATGGTGTAGAGGCGGCTGGTGCACCTTAAATCTGTTAGCAGCGTAATAATGTTTCTGACAAAAATAGTATGTAATTTGTAAAATTAAAAGCTCCAAAAACTACAAGAGGATGAGTTTTAAATTGCAAATAAAATGGCTCTTATAAACCAGTTTTCAATTTCTATGCACTAGTTTCATAAACTTTTTCGGCTCAGCATCCCTTACAAACACAATCTTTTTCAGTATTCGCTCTAGAATCTAACCAAAGACTGTCGTGTACTTCGAGGGACTGGTGCACGTTAAATCTGCTGTGGCCTCAAATGCCCTCACGTTGGCGTGGAGTGTAAGTTTGGAGAGTGGGCTGCTAATTGTCAGTGGGTGTGACCTCGTCATGACCGCAGTTCCCAAAAAAAATTACATGAAATTGTCCTCAATCTTTCCCTCCGGGTTCGATACCGGGCCGTCGCCAATAGCCCATTGTGCTGCTCCAGTACAATGTAAATTAAATACCTACGTACTTCCTATCTATAAAACTATCGTGGCTTATAATAAGTTGCAAGTGAAGCTGTACCCATAATTTTTGACTTTCCCTAAAATATTTTTGTAGCAATTTTAGAATTTCACGCTAGAAAACAAAACAACTTGAAGCTGAAACTATAAAGCTATTAATTAACCCTCCGTGGGGGTTATCTCGAAGTCGTATCTCGCCATTGGCAAAATTGACCACATCCTGATGGACTACATTTATCGCCATTAGAAAAAACTGACCATTTTAGCCTTGTCATCATAAAAACAGGCAATGTCCTAAAGACGAGATTACTCGTCATTAGCAAAATTGGTCGAATCTTGATCGACAAAATATTTGAAGGGTTAACCACATGGAAGGTTGAAATGAAAAAAGTCGATTGCGCAAAAATATATTATATTGCTCACTACTATTAGCAATCAATATGAATCAAATTAGTAAAACTAAAAATAATCTTAATAAGAAGATAAATGCCAGTTGTGCATGAATTTGTCTATAATATGATCTATTTTTATCATCAGCATCCTTAAATCCCCAGTCAACTATCTTGTCGACTTTCTCGTTTTATTTAAAAAAATCAATGACTATGTATCATTGTAATGTATGGTCCACTGGAAAAATGTTTGCTTAAGGTGTATACACTAGAAATCACGAAAATTGACCAGAACATTAATTTTGTTTTTATTGCTTCAAAATACTTCTCAATTTCGGAGTTTTTAAGCAATACCAAGATGTAAGTATTCGGAATACTTTTCAAGTTAAGAGGGTTTTTTGTTAGGTACTGTCACCAGTACAAACATGGTTCCAAAACTTTAAACTGAATTTCTGAAGGACTGGTTTTGCAATACGATGCTTTGTCCAAAGAGTGATAACTTGATGGAGGGTCAAAACAGGATAGCTAATTGGACAACACCAACTATATTTAGCTCCAAACGTTGCCAAAACTATAATGGACAACATTTTAAGATAATCCGTATAGTATGTATCACGAGAGCATATGTAAAGCAGAAGTAAACTCTTGTAGACCACCTGGTTTGTTGGAATAAAAATCCCTCATACATGATATAAACCTTTTATGAATAATTTATACTGAAATTTAAATATTTTTTTATTAAAGCATTAGATCTCAGACCGCTTACAAATGTTACTTTATTAACTCCTTAAATATAATTTGTCTCGTTATTTTATAATAGACCACGTCAAAAGTTTCTGGTGTTATAAAATATTTGTTAAAAATAATTCAATTTCATACCTAATGATTATGTATTGCTATTTTACAATACATGCCATACCATTTTACGTAATACTTAACATTCACTTTCGCTTACAGTACTTTTTAAAACCAAGTCATTACACGCTTTATCTAATTTTAGCCTGCCTCAACTAATTACTTTTCCTATTTCTATTTGAATGAGGTAAAAAAGATTTATGTACCGTACCTAAACTCAACTGTTTGACCAATCACCATGTAGGCTTCTTATGTAAATTTAATTTGACAAACAACGTCTTCAATTGTAATGAACTAGACATCTTCATAAATAAGACATGAGATCTGAAAAGCTTTAAACTATTGTTCCCTATAAACCATTCGATAATTTTTTCGAAGTTCAAGTGAAAACTTACAATCACACTAACTTAGCTTCATAAAAGCTTGCTTTGTAATCTAAAAATTTTATATCATCTACCAATGTAGGATTATATAGTAAATATAATTTTACCTTCTCCACACACATATTGATTATTTACCATGGAATATAAAGTAAAAATAATCCACGCAAAAAATAAGTGTTCATTTACTCGGTGCATGAACTGAACTTCAGACAAAACAGTCAGTGCACTTGTCATGTCAACTTAATATCAGTTGTAATAATAATGTAGGAAATTGTATGCAGAAATACGTAATCTGTATAATTATAAAACATGCTTTTCCAGAAAGTCATAAAATATTCTCAAGATCTAACGAACCTATATGGCTATCGGATGTAATAATAAGGTAGAAAATTGTATGCCCAAGATATACAATCTGAACAATTGCAAAACAATCTTCTCCAAAAGCCATTAAACATCTTCAAGACTTAACTCAAAACCATCCAAAAAGGAGAAAAGCTTGTGAAATCGAAAGAAAATATATCAGTATAATCTAAGGAACGTAGAGGAGGGTGACGGTTTTAAACCTATATGGATAACTGTTGTCTAAACTTTAAAGTTAGTTACCCTTTGTGATAAGAAAAACTTAATAAAAACAACTCATGAAAAAGAAGTAAATATTTTCTTGTGCATGAAACTTAACTTCAGATCAATAACCAAGTATACTTCTCATGCGAATTTTAATTTGCAAGCACGGATTTCAGTTGGAGTAATAAGAAAGGAAGTTATTTGTGTATGTGTGTGTCTGTCTGTCTGTATGTATATCTATGAGCCGCGCAATCTGAATTGTTGAACTAAACTCAGTACACTGGCTATATCAACTTGATTTCACAAACAGCAATTCAATTTATAATAAGGTAGAAACTTGCACGGATAAGAATTGCCCTCTAACTAATCGTAAAGCATTCTCTCAAGTATCCATCAGATGGCTTGTAAAGTTTACACCACCAAACTCAAAATTCTAATAGCGCTACATAAAAGCTTGGTATCTATCTATATGAATAGGAATGGAGTGTTTGTTTGTACATTGAATATTGCAAACCCATTTCAAGTTTTCTATACGTTTTGGACCCTTCTGATGCCAAATCCGCCTCTTGCGCGTTTGGTGTGTGTGTTGTGTGTGCCGAATACACGTCCAGACTGTTTAATATATTTTCATGAAACTTTGCATACTGTGAGTACTTATCATCATTTTGTGACTAAACTAGGTTGCGTAAGTGTCTGTCTGTTCGTCTTTCTGTTCTATGTTCGATTTTTGTGTTTGTGTGTTTGCAGAGGCATCATATGAATTTTATTCCAGATATTTGATTACAATGTACTTTATTTCATACATCAGATATTAGTTTAGGGAATGCAATATTAAAATTTTTTTTATTTTGTATTTAGATAACTTTCATTCTAAAACACCTGATTAAGTATATTTAAATCAGCCATAATTTGGTAGTTTTGGAAAACTGGAATGTATATTGAGTATTACGATTACTTCGATTTCTTTGGTACTGCTGAAAAAATAATTATTTTTCCAAGAATTATTTTTTGTTATGGAATTTCAGCTCTGATACTTCATTTATTTCGAGACTTATTTTTGTTCTTTGCACAATGCAAACGATTTCCGAATATTTGGGACAGACGATATTTTTCAACGAACTGAAACGGAAACTTATGATGGTTGATCACGTGCAGTTATATTTTATGTTTCTTTCGCTCGGAATTAATTTTGCATTTCTAAATTTTGTGCACTTTTTAGTTGCAATTTGTGGCAACTGCGAGATCAAGAGATAAAAAGGAATCACAAATTAATTACTTTGGAACAACTTTATCCCATCTTTTAAGTTGTTTTATTTCGCTGTTTTTTGTTTTGAGAGAGAATGTTTATGATTTTAATATATGTATTTCCTTCTCATCACACACAACACCACAACAAAGTATTCGACTTAAAGTGGCAGGTAAGTCAGAGTAAAGCAATTTTTAGGTGTAATTATGCTTTATTGAAAGAATAATGGCGTTATTGAAAGAATTATCAGCGAAATTCGAAAATGTCGCGTGTCTGATGCAAGTAAAAAAAATATTGTTTTGTTGATATGAGTGCGAGAGCACTTGCAGTAAATCGTCATTTTTATTAATTGAGTTTAACATGAAAAAAACTTAAGAAAGGGAATTCCAAATCTCCCTTAAAATCGTCTTTAGAAGTAGTAACCTTAGTGTCACCTTTCGTCATTTTGTAGCTTTGTCATACAGCAAAGGTGTGATGTATGTGAAATGTATTACATGAATAGATATGTATGTGTAGGATTTGTATCCAAAGTAAGTTGTAGAAATTAAAAAGATTGCGAAAGGTGTTAAAATATTATTTTATTCCACGGAAGACATAAGTGATTATATATTTTGATCATCTCTTCAATCTAGAGTTAACCAATTCAAACCGAGTAGGGTCGGGTATTTTGCTAGTATAATCTAAAAAAACCAACATGATGTAGTAAACACTATAAATGACCACGGAAAAGAAAGTGCTTAAAACTGCAACGTACGTCGCAGAATAATTTTTCCTTAATTTTATCAAAATTTTGGCCAATTTTTTTAAATCATAAGTTACTATGTTCTGCAGTGCAACGCGCGAATTTCCACACCTGTTTTTCTTTTCTGGCTACCGAACAACCTCTCTACACCGACCAAATTACCACAAGCACTTTATAAATAACACATCTTCTATGTCAATGACAGAATATTTAACTTTAAAAGTTATCGACAAAATTGCAAATTCTGAAAGTATGGCTTAGTTTTAAATAAAGTAATTTAATTAATTTTGATGTTTTATTATAAATATCTAATACATATTTAGTCGATAATGGTGTTTTACGTCTGTTTTTGATTTTACTGCAGTTGTCGAAATTCGGACAAAATGCCTGCAGAACAATTGAAATTGAATTGGAGTTGTGTCGCGGAACACTGAATATAATTCTGCACCTTGGTAAATGGCTTTATACATATATGGGTATCGGTTGCCCTCTTCGTATGAAAGTTACACTTCTTTTTAGAAGACAATAAAATGAAAATAATTGTGAAAAAAGAGTGCATATTTACACGTGCAAACTGATCTTCAGACCCATCACTAAAACACTTCAACTTTTCATATCAAATTAACTTCTGGTGTAGTAATATGGTAGGGAGTTGTATGGTGAGGTATCATGTCTGAAAGTTGCACAACACTATTTCCCTATAAATCATCAAATAGGTGAGGTGGTGAGAGCAGATCAAAGCTCTCAACACCCAATTCAAAACCATCCAAACAGCGCTGTAAAAAATATCAGATTACATCAAAAGAAAAATATAACTACAACCTAATAGATGTATTAAATAGTGGTTTGATGTCTTTATGGATGAATGTTACCGTCTTCAAATTAAAGTTTTTTACCCATCATAAGGCACTCAAATGAAAGTAACTCATCAAAAGGTAGTGCATATTTACTCCTGCAAACTGAAGCAGACACATCACTAATACACTTTTCATGTCAACTTAACTTTTTTTCTGTTATCGTAATACGCCAGGGAGTTGTATGGTGAGATATGATGTCTAAAAAAGTTACAATACACTCTTTTACTATAAATTATCAGACCAACTAGCTTAGCAAAGCTCACGTCCTAACTCAAAATCTTCCAAACAGCGCTGTGGAAAAGCTCCTGATAAATTCAAAAGAAAAATACCACTATAATTTAGTGTATATAGAAGTGATAGTTTTATACCTATATGGATAATCGTAATAAAAGGTAAATAAATTCGTCGTATTGAAGTTAATTTCCTTTATAATAAGAAAATAACATAAAAATAACTCAAGGAAAGGGAAGCACATGTTTTCTCGCGAATTAACTGAACTTCACACCGATCACCAAGTTCATGTATCATGTAAACTTAATTACACAGTGATTAATAGATTCATTTGAAATAACAAGGTGTGAAGCTGTATGTATCCTTACCCTAAAACCATCAGACAACTGTACTAGGCAAATTCCAAGACGGGGCTCAAATCATTCAAATAATATTTTATTAAAGAGCTTATATATAATCTAGAACATCAGTATAACCTAGTAAATATGGTAGTGATTATTTTAAATAATCATGAATGATAAATAGTAAAACTGCATGATAATGGTTAACTATTTATCATTTATGATAAGGAAATAAAGTAAAAATAATCACTGCCACAAGAAAATGCATATTTAACCAGAGTACAAACTGAACTGTTCCATCAATCAAGCACTCCTTGGTCTACGTTATTTCGAACACAGCAATTTTAGTTACATGAATGAGGAAGCTGTATGTGCAAGATATGTAGTTTAACTAGATCTAAAGTACTTTTCCACAAAAAGATCAGACAAATGACTTGTCAAGCTCAAGACTCAACTCCAACACCCTCGAAAAGTACTTCATAAAAAAATTTCTGGTCTGTGTGATCTAAGATGTCGGTAAAATATAGTAAATAAAGAAACACTGGTACATATATCTATGTATGTATTTCCTGCTCACACTGAAGTTAGTTTTATTTTACTTTCTTATAAAAAGTAAATAACATGTGTAAAAGGGGTGCATATACTGAACTTCCGTCCAAACATAAGCATTCTTATGAAGGCAGCCTAATTTAACAAGCAACAATTTCGATTCAAACAACAAAATTGAACATTCCAGTACTACTCATACTATACATTCTTTCTCTAAAACCATCAGACAACTGTCTTGGCAAAGCTCAAGACGCAACTTAAAACCCCTCTAAGAGTGACTTCATAAAATCTAAATCATGATCTAAATCTATCAGTAAACTATCAGTAAAATCTAGTATAAATAAAGAAAACTCGTGGTACATAATATTTATTTATAATGCTCTCTTTTAACTAAAGATACTTCATGGTTAGAAAATAAAATTAAAATAGCCCACGCAGAGACTACACTTCAGTTCAAACACTAAGTGCAATTCTTACATCAATTTAATTTCTCAAACAACAAATTCAGTTGCAACAACAAAGTCAGAATCTCTATGCATTCTATAACTAAAAACTATTAGACCAACTGTTTTGAGAAAGCTCAGGACGCAACTTAAAAACCCTCTAATAGTTCTTCATAAAAGCTTGCTGCATGATCTAAAGTTATCGTTATCAGCAAAATTAAGTAAATAAAGAAGTTGTGGTATATATTTACATATAATGCTCTCTTCATACTTAAGATAATTACAATTATATAGTAAGAAAATAATATTAAAAGAGCCCCTGCTCATAAACTGAACTTTAGTCCAAACACTAAGTGCAATTCTCGCGTCAACCTAATTTCACAAGCAACAATTTCAGTTGCAACAACAAAGTCGTAATCTATGTACATTCAACCCCTAAAAACCATCAGACAAAAGTCCTGGCAAAGCTTAAGCCCATATCCAAAACCCTCTAAAAGCGTTCCCAAATACTTGCTGTGCAATCTCAGGAGCGAATCATGCCAGAAGCAATAAGCAATGGGGCATGTCAATTTCCCCGGAGTGTCGCAAAGGAAAATATGAAGCGGAAACGCGATCGAACGCTCTTGGAAAAGAAACGGGAGAGCCACCTACCTGCTACAGTATTCGAAGGATCAGGATTCGGGAGTCTTGTGCAAGGTCTCCTCGACCATCTCGGAGGATGCGAGTCCGGTAGCCGATCCGGCTATGCAATGGCGGAAGATGAAGAGCAGCCGGATTGAGAGAGGCTGGCGGACCGTACCATTAGGGAGAGAGGGGTGATGGGATTTATTGATTTTGGGGCTCCCCCTTTCGTAGCCTCGCCTCCCTCCCTCAAGCTCTCGAGCCGTCAAAGTTTCGTTTTGAATGTTTGTTGAAGTGCGATAAGCGCATTCCTGAGAATTTCGGGGACAAGTCAAAAAATTTACATCGGAGATGCGATAATCAGAGCTCTACCTTTTGGGTTTGATTATACTGCTTTGTATTGCTGGTTTGGTAGATGAAATGGCTTTACAGTCGTGTTCGATTGTAGCGTTACTGTGCCACGTACATCTAAACTTTCGACAAAGTATCGCGATCAAAACAAGTCAAACGATTTCATGAGTGATGTTATAAACAGAGAGACATCTTTCGCGTGTGATCATTGTGCTTTGCTTACGCTGTTAGGTCAAAAGGCTTCGCATTCTGAGTTTGTTTTGCCATCAAATGCAAACTTTCTACAAAGAAAGCATCGCAAAAGATGCAAATATCATAGCTGTATCCCTGACGTCTGATTATTGTGCTGTATAGATACTGGAATGGAATAGCTTTTCTGTCATGTTTAGAGAATGTTCTCTCCTAAATTTAAACATTCGACCAAAAACAACAATATTGTAGTAAAAAAAAATAATTAATGTGTTATTAAATTGTTATCTACTGCGTCTGATTATTGCGCTGTGCAGATGCAGGCACGAAATAGCTTCTCTGTCTCCATTTCGTTTGTAGAAAGAAGTATCTCCTAAATTTAAACTTTCAACAATGTTCCTCAAAGCAGGCAGCAAGATTAAATCATTAAATCAAACGTCAAATCATTTGTATGAGTAATGCAATAATCAGAACAATATGTCTTGCGTCTGATTGTTCTATGGAGGAGCTGGTTAGAGAATAGTTTCCCCCTAATGTTCGTTTATGGGGGTCCGGGACACAAAAATCGTCAAATTTTCGAATTTTTTTTATTATTTTAAGAAATTCTCTCTGTGTTTTTCTGCTTAAAATGACGTCTAAATCATGTTTCTATCTTAATTAGAATTAGAGATATAATAATTTTTGTGGTGCGTTGTTTTGAAAATCTAACACTCTTGACAGTTGTTGTCATGGCAACAACATCTGTCCTTAAAACTTTAAATGCGTTTTTCTCCATGATGCATTTTTCAAGATTTCCTGTATTCAAATTGCTATAAGTCGAAAACCGATAAAGTTTAAGGGTTGAAATTTGGAATATATCTTTTTCAAACATTATACTTTAATTTTGATTCAGCAAATTTAAAACAAATATTTACTTTTAAAAATATGACTTTTTTTTTAAAAAGTACCTTAAAATTTTCAAAAATTTTCATTCAAACATTTTTTATTTTTTATTAAATTAATATTTTTTAAATTCCTGAATCAAAATTAAAGTTAATAAATTTGTGAATAATTTAATGTAAGAATTTTGAAAATTGATCAAGAATGTTTTGAGCCTTAGCAATTTAAAATGACCCCTCTTTTTTTCAAAAAATTTTAATTTAAAATTTTTAAAGAACTTTTGGAAAACTTTTGTGTTGTGATTTTGCTTATTAGTTAGATGGGTAATCAGTACAAAAAAATTCAAAATTCTAAATTAATTAATAAAAAAAAATTTCAATGTGTCCCGGACCCCCTTATAGCCCTCCAATTTGTCCCTCCTAAATTTAAACTTTCGACAAAGAAATCAGCGCGATTCAAAAGAAAAGTAAAGTCATTTATATATCCAATGCAATGCAATGATCATAGTATTATCTCTCGAGTCTGACTGCGCTGTGCAGGTGGTGTTAAGAAATAGCTTCACCCTCATGTTGGTTTATAGCCCTCAAGATGTCCCTCCTAAATTTAAACTTTCGACAAAGAAAGCAGCACGATCAAAGTAAAGGTCAAATCATTTATGTATACAATGCAATGATCAGAGCATTATCTCTTGAGTCTGATTGTACTGTGCAGGGGCTGATAGGACATAGCTTCACCATCATGTTCGTCTATAGCCTTCCAAGATGCTCCTCCTAAAATTAAACTTTGGACAAAGGAAGCAGAACGATTACAGTAAAGGTCGAATCATTTATATGTTCAATGCAATTATCAGAATATTATCTCTTGCGTCTGATTCGTGGAGGTGCTGGTAGAAAATAGCTACACCCTCATGTTCGTTTGCAGCCATGCAGGATGTCCCTCCTAAATTTAAACTTTCGACAAAGAAAATAGTGCAAAAAATAAAAAAATTCACGAACCATTCAATAATCAGAACGTTAGCTCTCGCGTCTGATTATTGTACTTGGTGAGTGAAAGGAACTTTTCTGTAGCGCGGTTTGCCACCTAAATTTTTGAGCTATGTTTGACAAAGCAGTGTGATTAAACCATTTAACTAAGCACAACCAAAATGAGAAAGGTGTCATGACTTTAAGCTGTTAGCGGCGGTTCTATGAGGAAGTATTGTACTTCTAATGACTTTCAGATTCAGTTACTTTTAGTAGTAGGCTTGTTGGCTATTATTCGGGTTCTATTAATTTAACTCCACATGGGTGACATTGAGCACTTAGTGCATATTTCAACCCGAGAAAACAAGACACTCTACTTTCTTTCTGTCTGAATAATAGCAAAACAAGACAGCAGATTAACACAGTGATGATACAAAAAAAGAAGTTTATTTTAGTTGCTCCAAACACCAGCACAAAAAATGCTTAATGACATTTATTCTATGAATTCCTTTCTCTAATTTTATATCAACTCTCCATTTTAGAAAATATTACCACTTTATATTCCACGTTTCTCAAATTAAATAAGAAAGGTAAGAAATCGAATCCCTTAAATTAGAGATAAGGAAAGTCTTTCGATTCTACATATAAGTACTCCGTAAACGAATCGCAGAGAGATAAAACAATAGCTGTCTACCATCTACAGAATAGACTCCAAAATTCTATTTGTAATCTTTGCTATAGCCCATTTAATTCTAGTATTCATAACGTTTATAAACATTTATCTTGAAAAATTTGTTTCATTAATTCCGTCAAATCATTATTTTACTACATGCACCACAGTATGTTCCACATTCTTAAATTGAAAAACAGAATCTGTTGTATATCATCAATTAGAAATAAGCTGTAGTTTTGCTATAAAACGAGTGGTATGAAGACACCACGATAGCAGTCGAAAATCTACTGCAGCGAAACAGCGTTTAATGGCATTCTTCTCCAATATGAGCTCGGTTTTGACGTAAGAACCAAGTATTCCACGTTTCTAAATCAAGAAATAAAACAGGAGCTATATAATATCCTTGAAATCAGATATAAGCAAAATCATACTCTAAAACGAGTCATAGGGAGACACAAAACGATAATTGTTGACCATCTAGTATTCATAACGGTTAAATAAATAGTGATTAAAGACGTTTTTTCTAAATAATTCTTTCCCTGATATCTATGTTTTAACGTAACAACAATGTACATTTATATAAATCAAATAAGAAACAGAAGCCATAACCATCCTTCAATTCTACATTCTACTCTTCACTGAAGTACTTTAAAACGAGTCAAGTAGAGACACAAAACGAAAATTGTCGACCATCTAATGTAGCTAAATAGTGAGTTAATGCCAAAAAATTCTTTTTCATAATATAAATTCTGTTTTAACATAGCAATCAAGTATGCCACGTTTTAATTCAAATAAGAAACAGAAGTTACGACATCCCTCAAATTAGAGATAAGCAAAGTCATTTGACTCAACAGCTAAGTACTCTAAAACGAATCATTGGGAGACAAACCGATACTCATAGACCAACTTCTGCAACTTAGTGAGTTTATTTTTTCTTTAATATAACCTTAACATGACAACCAAGTATTACACGTTTCTAAATCAAATAAGTAAGAACGTCTATAACATCCCTTAAATTACAGATAAGCAAAGTCATTTGACTCTACAGCTAAGTACTCTAAAACGAGTCGTAGGGAGACCCCACGGCAGCTAAATAGTCTTCAAAATTCTATTTACAACCTCCGCTGCTATCGACTGCATCGGAATCGCGGATGAAGAATCCATTAGGAAGGAAGCCGAAACTGCTGATGTTGACTGTGGGGAAAGTCAATCGGCGATTGACTTTTCTGCTTCTTCGTGGCTCCTGTGGTGTTAGGGAAAGGGTTAACTGTAAACTGGGAGCTACGTTTATTGAGCGTCCCTTGATTAGATAGGGAAGCCAGGTTATGGTGTGGGGAAAGTCTGCCTTATCTAACAATTTATATTCTATTAGAGGCAAACATCTATGTTGGGGAAAGAAAGATGAGATACTCTGGGGGGGAAAAGGAATGGGTATTTATCAGTGTTGTTTCATTATTACTGTTTTTGATTTTTCTCTCGAGTTTTTGAGTAGTGTGGTGTTGTTTTTCTCCACAACACACTCAGTGGCTAAATAACTACATCTTTTTAAAGAATCCATGGATGCTTTTAACCCTCACAAAGATTCACTTGATCCTTACCTTAGAATAGAATTCTTTGGAACGATTCTATTGGCCCACCCTTTAAAATATAATCATTCGGAGAGATTCCATTGGTTTTTTAGTTAGAAAAGTATCACTTGGAAAGATTCTATAGCACCTTTCCTTAGAATAGAGCCCTTTGGAAACATTCTATTGCTCCTTTCTTTGGAGTAGAATTCTTTGGAACGATTCAGCCTATCCTTTAGAATATAATTCTTTGAAAATATTGTATTGGTTTTTTCTTTAGAAAAGAATCCCTTGGAAAGATTCTATAGCACCTTTTCTCAGAATAGAGCCCTTTTTAAATAATCAATTGCTCACTTTCTTGTAATATTATCCTTTGAAACGATTCGATTGACCTATTCAGTAGAATGTAAACCTCTGGAAGATTCCATCGGTCTTTTCCTTAAAATGGAACCCCTTCCAAAATTTTTACTGATCCTTTCCTTAGATTTTAACCCTTTCGAAAAAGTTCTTCCTTAGAATAGAATTCTTTGCAACTACTCGTTTGGCAAGTTCTGTAGAGCGGAATCCTTTGGAAAGATTATATTGATCAAGAAGGCCAATATTGGTTAGATGGTAGGTATTCAGCTTAACGTCGCACAGGAGCAACACAATGAGGGATACTGGCAACTATGAATGTGAACCCCTCAAAGGGTTAACCACACGATTAAAAATTGGAGATAATGTTCTTGATCGTGAACTAAAGGTACGATTGTCACGAGATGTAGAGAATTTGAATAACGTGTTTTTATACATGGGTGTTGAGTGGGATAAACTAATTTTTTCAATCGATTGATTACTTAATTGAAATTTTAATCATAACAAAGGTTATTCAGGATTGAAAAATTAGCCAGAAACATAGCGAAATAAATTAGTCATAAATCATTCAATCGTTAGTTTTAGTCATGAATACATTAACTAAATATCTGCAGTAGAGACAACGAAAAGTATTTAAGCTATATTTTTTTCTTTCAATTTGCATGATTTTTCTCAAATTAATCGATTCAAAAATTTCAAAACGATGAAGCAAGCTAATTTGAACACGTTTTTCTATGATCTTTCATTTGATCCTTTTTTTTTCGTAATTTGTTTTTTGTTGTTCGTTTTGTTATCCCGTAAAATATGAATCAATAAATAATAATTTTATCATGTTATCCTCGTTTCATTTCACTGTAGTTTTCCTCTTCAACATGTGAGAAGGTATTTTGCTTCGAAACTATTTTACCACAGTCACATACTATTTTTAGTGAATCTAAAATAATGAATGGAGACACAGTTTCAATCATAATTTTTAGGTATGATTGCTTTATTAAAGCTGAAACTGATTCAATCATTAGAAGGGTAACTTTTTGCAACAAATGCAACTTTTTTTCACACGTCCTACACTGCATGTAAAGTACTAAAACCAAAATTCCTCCTTCATGGAGTGTATTGTAAGTTATAACAGCAACATAAATGCAACTTTCTGCATAAATGCAACAACCTGCAACTTATTTAAATTTAGCTTAAAATTAATTAATATGCAATTACTCTTTCATTTTTTCCCTCTGAACCATCCCTTCGGTCACATCTTGCCATCAACGAAATATTGTGAATCAAACAAGTTCATGAAAAGAATGTGTTCGTCCTTACAGACGAAAGTGAAATAAATGGCAAGTAAGTACTTTAAACCATTGGTTGGCACTCTTGATAATCCAGTTGAAACTTTCGTAATCGACTGCAGAGTATGCGAAGGGTGAGTGTAGATCACCAATATGTTCGTCTTGTAGATGACGTTTTAAAATCTCTGAATGTTGAGCGAAAAGTTTTTGCACTTCTGCTATCCGATGCAGCACATTATATGACTGCGGCTGGTGCATTTTCAATGTTAAAGAAATTACTGGACAAGGATCGGTCATTCGACGTTCTTCTGTATTTAATGATGTATTATAATACTGTTGTATGCGACTAAAATTGTCAATATATTTTGAATTTTTTCATTTATTGCGAATACTTTATTTTATATTTTAGTGTATCAAAAATAAATGCAACTTTATTTCCATAAATGCAACTTCAGGGAATGATAAATGCAGCTTTTTCCATTTTTACTTCAACAAAAAAGTTGCCCTAATCATTAGGAAACTTGGAAGGAAACTCAAACTTATTAATCGTTATTCATAAGTCATGATTAATTGTTTAGTCATTAGTCTTCAATAAAAGTTGAAATTAAACTTTGCCCAACACTGATGTTTAAAATTTGCTTTCACGTATTTTTCACTCCACGATAGTGAACTTAACCGTCCTATTGATTATTCCGACGAGTGTCTCATGATTAGCAAAAATAGATCAGATCTTGACAGACGAGATATCCCGCCATTAGAAGAAAACTTTTTCAGATCTTGATCTCGTCATCCTAAAAAAGTAGTCAATATCTTGGAAGACGAGATATGTCGTCATTAGTAAAATTGGTCAGATCATGATGGACGATACTTGGAGGATTAATGCACGGATATTTACAAGTTTTTACTGAACGAGTACACAATTTTTCTTCAAAATCAGTTTCTGAAGTGTTAAATTTAACTATTAAAGTAATTAAGGTGCATAAGCAGGACAATAAGTCACTTTTCAATTTTTTTCTGGGGAGCAATTTTTCAGTTTTAAACAATTCCCATATTATAATGATTAATCCATTATTCAAGAAGTCATGTCATTTTAAACTTTAAAGTATGACGCACTCATTCAAACAATCAGAAAATATTTTGATCCTATTAAATATATTTTTTATTTTGATTGCGGATTTTTTCTGATTTATCATTAAGATGCCAGGTGCCCTTCATTTACATTGAACTTGTTTCATTACATCGATGAACTTTTAAAATTTTCGCCCATCTTGCAATTTCCAACATGTTAAACACTTGAATGCTTCTTGTTTGCCATTAACATATTAGCACCGGAAAAAATTACATTAATTAGAAGTAAATTGCAAATATTTCAAGCACTTTTACTTCGTTTAGAGTTTGAAGGATACATAAATGGCTTCTACTGTTCAGAGTTAAACTATATAATCTCAACAAGAGTTTCGTAAATACCCGTGAATCATGTTTTTGAATACACGTGTAAGTGTATCCGTGTATTTAAATACACGAGTAGTAAGCATCTGTAAGCCGAGTGCTGTCCATATCTTAGTTTCTAAATGAAACAACTATTTATAACACTAGGGGTTCCGGCCTATGCTCGCCTACGCTCGCCAATCCCCGGTGATTACTACGCAAACCAACACTCCTTTCGCAGAGTTTTCAATCCTCTGCGACGGCAAAACTATCTTAATAATTCGTATATTCCTGATTGGACTTTCCTTGCCATGACGTAACAGCGAGTTTCACCAAGGCCGTTTCACGTTTCATCTCCGCGATGAACAATTTGCACACTATTGTGAAATTAAACTTTCATCGCATCGAAAATTTATTTATTAACCAATTGTACAAATAATTATTCCATAAGAAAGAGTGCATTCTAAACTTTCACGTGGTATTTTCAAATTTTGAAACTAATTGTATTAAGCTATAGATATGGCAGCTTTAACAACAAAAAAACGAAACTGTCCCAATTTTTCCCGAATTTCAAGAAAATATTACCAGGAACCAAATTGAAATTTCTACAACTCGGCGAGGTGCAAAAATTCACTTTTAGAGGTACTCTTAAAAAATCACGCCTGAAGACTGAAAACTTGTACGTGTTTTGCTCACTCGTGTTAGAAATTTGACACTTAATGCAACCTAAATTAAGAGCACATCAGAAAAAATCGTCTCCATCTTGTACCCTGAACAATTTTGAACAAACCATGTTTATTTCGCAATTTTTCAGGTCCGTACTTTTTCGGGAAACCGTCTAAGAATCGAGCGAAAAAAGCGAGTTTTCAATCCTGCGGTGGCGGCGGTAACTTTTTTAATGTAGAGAAAAAACACTTTAATAACAACAAATTTAACGAAGCTGTGGAAGGACCGCTCTATCTCTCTGTATCCCTCTTTATTTCTCTATCTCTCTCTTTATATTATTTTTCTATCTCTCTCTCTCTTTATATATTTCTCTATCTCACTTTATGTAGATTTTTATCTCCCTCTATCTCTCTTTACCTATCTATCTCTATCTTTCTCTTTACCTATCTACCTCTATCTTTCTCTACACCTATCTATATATATATATATATATATATAATCTCTCTCTTTATATATATATGTGAGTTATCAAATATTCCTCCACGTGAACCCCTGTGTTTAGACGGGGAGGCGCCAAGCGTGCTTGAAACACCCACGCAGCACTCATCCAGCAATTACGCAGTTTCCCTCTAATATCAAAAAAGAAGAGAGTCGATAACTAGAAACTGAAGGCGAAAGACGTTGCAGCAGACTAGTGCTAAGTTACAAACTTTAATTGTTAGGTGATAAGATGGCCCAACACCATTTTAATTCATAACTTTGTAAATAGTCCATAGTTAGCTCCATATCTTAGGTTCATTAAATTCTTTTTCAGTATTAATGTACATCTCATTATTTACCGAATTATGGTCATTGTGTCCCATATATATATAAACATATACAGTGAAAATCCGATTTAACGTAACCCGCATTTAACGATTTCTCGCATATAACGTCATTTTTCATTGATTCCAGATAATTTCCTATTCTTCCAGTTAAAACATCTCGTATTTAACGTTATCACTTCGAAATATTTCCCTCATTTAACGTTTTTTCAGGGTGGAGAACTAAAAACGTTTTTCTTAAAATAGTCAGGTTTTGAAATAATAGACAGTTCTTTTCGTGTCCTTACTTATACTAAAAACATTAAAAAGAAAAACAATCATTTTAAGAATGAGTCCCAGCTCCACCCGACATGACTCAGGCATGTCGCAAATTCGCATCAAATTCGGACTACCCGAGGTATCGATCTGGTTTAAAAATTTTCGCAGATTTCAAATACGTTGAAATTTTAACGATCGCGAAGAAAAAAATCAAATAAAACCTTTTGTGTTCGGATTGAATATCTTCGTCAAATGTGTCAATTGCAAACTATACTGCTGTTTGTAAAAAATGCAACACCATGAAGAAGTCATCAGAATTAAATGAAATTTAATACTCAAACGGCTTCTATTAATACAAATAAATGAATAAATTTTCAAAGCAAAAAAACAATATTAAGTGTCTGAAATCAGTATTTGGTGTAGCCACCACGCGCTGCAATAAGTGCTGCTATACAACGTGGCATGGAGTGAAACAGAAGTTGAATGTCTGCCTGTGGTAAAGAATTCCATATTGTTTGTATGCGCCGAAAGTTCGTATTTTGAAGCTGTAGGACGCGGATCACGAGCGAGACGCCGACCAACCAAATCCCACACATTCTCAATAGGTGACATATTCGGCGAATAAGCATGCCAAGGAATAAGTCATTAATCCTATTCGTTGTGGTTTCTACAAGTGTTTGCAAACAGTTTGTCTCGATTTTTGCCCATTTGGAGGAAATAGCTTTTTTTAAGTCTGTAGTACAGTTGTACTGCCTTCCGCCTGCATACACTGCTCTTGCAAGTATGCCCCATATGTTTTCTACCGTATTCAGGTCGGGGCTGCAAGGACACCATTATCCAGAAACCATTCAAAAGTGGACTTTGCAGTATGCACAGGAGCATTGTCCTGTTGGAACATGAAGAACGGGCCTCCAATGTGCTCTGATTGTGGAAAAAAATATTGTTCAAGCAGCTGTTGATAGCATGTAGCATTCAAACGTTTGTCTACAAATGCTACATCATTTTTTCCAGCACGTCCGAATACGGCCCATACCATAACGGAACCACCGCCATCTTGCCTCTTCGAGAATATCTCTACCGTTACGCAGATCGTGCCAGTAATACTGCCAGCCATCTGGAGCATCCAGGTTGAATTTTTTTCATTACTAAATATCTCTCGATGCCAGTTTTGTTCTATTCATCACTTCCTGTGCGAATTTCAATCGCTTTTCATTGTGCGGAGTTTTCTTAATTTCGGAGACGCTTTCCTCTTCCAGTAAACTAAATTGTCGAACTTCTTTACCACTCTATGGACCGTAGATTTTGATATTGGAGGGTTTTATTGTCTGGCCAAAGTGGATAAGCTCGTATTTCTAGATTTTAACTCCTTTACTATAGTCCTTCTTTGTAACTTTTGATGGCCGCCCAGATGATTTTTTTATTGCCATAAGCAATTCTAAGTCGCAAAAAATTGTTTACAACATTATGCAATCTGTTTAAAAGTTTATTTCTCTATTCGATTAATTCTTAAATGCATCAAATATTCCCTGCTCAACCAGCGAAAGTCTGCAACGACGACCCATTTCGTTTAATTACGAGCGATGTTCAAATCTGTTTAAATACCTCCACAGCAGCCAGCGTAATCCCCCAGTAAGACAAAACTATGATATTTATGGAAATTTTCTAGAAATAAACATTTTGGTTCAAAGATTTATAAAGGTGGACCTATCTTTTCGAAACGGTCTCAAAATGAAATTTGCATAAAATAAAAAGAAATTATTTATATTTAACAAATTGCTTCGTAAATAGCTATAACGATTATTGTATAATTATCTCTTCTAATAAAGTGATTCTTATTCTCAATTAAGAGTCAAAACTTTGAAAAATGAGGGTGGACCTATCATTTAGATACACATTGTATATGTATATAAATTTGTGTCGAAATTTTTATTACTTTCATTTCCCCAAAAATAAGGGGGTTTTATGGCTACATCCAAAAAGTCTACGAAGTACTTAAGATTTTCTTAACTTTTATTTTTTGATTGATGGCTGGATCTATTGTTGTCATTAGCAGGTTAGGCTCTATGGATTGAGGTAGTTGTAAACCACTCCACGAAGATCTCATGATAAAAACAAGATAAAAAGTAACCATCAATGCATGTTATCCAGTGGCCCAAATCCGAATTCAATGACTGCCAACAGCAGGTGGTAGCCATTGTTACTCGAATGGGATGAAGCAGAGATTAATTGAGCATTTGAAAGAGGGAAATAAATAACGATCAGTCTTTAAATGAAGGATAAGCCTGTGCGGAACATTTGGGAGTAAAAATAATTTTGTTCTTAAGTTCCATCATTAATCATTAAAACCATGGGGTCTCTCAAGATTCTTGCTCTGCTACGAAACTTAATGCCTTTAACTTGGAAATAAAGGCGATGCATTTGTTGCTCGAATAAATACGAAAAATCGAGAAATAAGCTCGATTAAAACAACTGTTATTTCTAAGCTAAAGCAAACACTTATTTTAGTTCCGGAATGGTAGTCATTTTATAATATTTTTAACAACATGCTTAAGTTTAGTGTTAAAAAAACATTGATGATACTAGGGTCAAATTTGGAGAAAAGTCCAAGGGACCTGAGCCCAATATTGAAATATTTAGGGCTAAAAAAACATTTGATGATACCAGGGTCAAATTCAGAGAAAGGCCCATACTGAAATATTTAGTGGCAAAAATAGCATTGATGAAACTAGGATATAAAATTCAGGGAAAGGCCCAAGCAGCTTGAGCTGACTGAAATATTTTTGGTTATAAAAAGTAGAAAAGGGCAACTGTTTAAAGCAAGAGATTTAGAAACAACCAGGAAAGCATCGGCTTAAAACCAGGTTCCCAAAAAAAGTATGAATGAAATCTATTTTTTATACAGTGACGAAAATGCTGTGTTGGAAAAACTTTTAACGTCGTTATTGCGTATATTTAACAACTTACTCCTCAGATTCCAAACGTTCCTCGAGGAAAGAATCCTAAGGACATATGCATTTAAATTAAACAACTGCAAAAAAAGCACAAATTTTAATCCTTGTATTATGGAGAAAAACACCTGCTTAAAACAACGACGATACGAAAAAGTTATCCTATTTTTCATTCAGTTTCTAAAAAATCTGATTTAGAAAATCTTTTACGGTCATCCATTCACAAATTTTAACAATTGTAAAAGCAACTCCAGAAAGTGGGGATGCAGACTTCAATTGAGGAAGATTCTAAGCATGTATCCCCATGATATTTTGCCATGTGAGCTTAATAGTTCGAGAAAAAGCACAAAAAGTCCACTCTTCACTTTAAGCCTAAAATCACTCGTGAACTTGTAAAAACAACACGAACCTGAAAAACGTATGCCAGAAATTTGTTGTTTTTTTTATTCAAGTGATTAAAAAAGTTGATATAGAAAATGTTTTCTAAAGTTGAGTTTTCACAGATTTTAAAGCTTTCCAACTCCCAAAAATGCACGATGCACATCTCAAGAAAAGAAATTCTAAGCATGTAACCACATGACACTCTTCCATATAAAAGTTATCTCCATACTATCTCCAGTAGACAAAGCTGAAGAAAATGTACAAAACCCAATCATAGCTTTAAGAGTAAAAGCACCTGCTTAAAATGATTGCAGAAAAGCACCTGGTTGAAACAAGGACCTGAAAAACATGCCCGAAATCTGACAGTCCAGTCCTCATTTTAAGCAGTAAAGCTTCTGCTTAAAACAAGGACCCGAAAAATGTATACCCGAAATCTATTTTTTATCAAATAACTGAAAAAGTTGTTATACAAATTTTCTCATACGTCGTCCTTCGAGTTTTAGGCAGAGAAAAAACACAACGCTCAATCATCGCTTAAGAAGGAAAACCTCTGCTTAAAACGGGATCTTAAAAACATTTGTCCGAAATGTTTCTTATCGTGACTGAAAAAATTGATAAACATTTACTCAAACGTGGTCGAAATTTATGAATTCTCTAAATAGCTGCCTAAAATTTACAATGCACATCTCAGAAAAAAATTTTAAGAACATAATCATAGTACACTTGTCTATATAAATTAAATATCTGTGGAAAAGCACCCAACGTTCAATTCTCGTTTCAAGCAGAAGTTTAAGTACCTGCTTGAAACGGGTTGGAGAAAAGCACTTTGCTAAAACGTGGATCTGAAAACTTATCCTCGAAATATAGTAAACTTATCCTCGAAATAAGTACAAAATACGTCTCAAGCAGGCACCTGCTTAAAACAAAGACCTGAAAAACCTATGTCTGAAATCTGTTTTTTATTCAGTGTCTGAAAAAGCTGATATAGAAAATTCACGCAGACGTCATTAAAATTTATCAATTCTCTAAATAACTTCCGAAAATTTACAATACGCATCTCAATCGAAGAAATTCTGAGCATATAACCCCACGACATTCGTCCATATAAATTGAAGAGCTGGGGAAAATGCTAAGTCCAACCTGCTTAAAACAAGGACCCGAAAAACATGTCCGAAATCCTTTTTTTATCCAATGATTGAAAAAGCTGATATAGAAAATTTACTCACGTCGCGCTTTCACAGATTTAACTATTCTCTCCTTAGCTCCTGAAAATGTAGAGGTCCATAAATCTACCCCGAACGTAGGGCAGAGGAGGATGTAGAGAAAAGCTACTCCTAGATCCGGGCATGCACTTGACAGCGATTATTGAATGGACTATCGAAAGATTCCCCCTACAGTCAAGATGGCGCTAATCCCTAAGAAATGGAAGCTTAAAAACTGTAATTTTTTTGTGTCATTATTCTTATTTCTGTCTGATCCAGAAAGGGGACTGAAGAGAGGCTACGCTCACATACATACAGGCGCACACTTAAAGGTTTTCAAAAATGATCGATCTTTTTTCGTGAAGAATTTTCTCTTTTGGACTGACGGTTGATTGGCGACATGCTTTGACTGTTTCTAGTCACATTCCGAGAGTTTCGTAGGACACGAATGTGATTCTATTGGATGAATCTCTTTCCGGATTCAGACCACGATCCCGGAAAAAATGAGGGAAAGGATCCAAGAAACGTGCACGGGTTTCTTGAGCGTGGAACCCATTTCTTGAGGACAAAAAAATTCAAAATACAATTCTCTTCAAAAGGTTGTCAAGTTCCTTCGGTTTTTCCAGAACGTGTTCGTGGAGATGGTTGAAAAAATCCATGGATTTTTTCATCTTTGGAAAGATTATATTGATCATTTTCGTAGAATATAATCCTTTAGAAGGATTCTATAGAGGATTTAATTAGAAAAATCCTTTCGAAAAATACTACTGTCCTTTCCTTAGAGAAGAATCCTTGGGCGTGGAACTCATTTTATGCAAACAAAAAATTCAATTTGAATTATCTTCAAAATATTGTGGAGCTCCATCCTTTTTCGGGTACGTATTCGTGGAGGAGTTTGAAAGAATCCGTGCATTTTTTACAACTTTGGAAATATTATAGGTCCTTTCCTTATAGAAGAATCCTTTGGTAATATTCCAGTCGTCTTTTAATTAGAAAACAATCATTTACAAAAATACTATTTGTCCTTCCTTAGAGTAAAATCCTTGAATTTGGAACCCATTTCTTCAAACAAAATAATCAAATTCAAATCTATTAAAAAGATTTTCAAGCTCCATCGGTTTTCAAAAATGTATTTGTGAAGGAAGTTGAAAGAATCCATGGATTCTTTCGGCTTTGGAAGTACTCTATTGGTCATTTCTTTTTAATAGAATCCTTTTAAAAGATTCCGTTCGTCCTTTAATTAGAAAATAATAATTTTCAAAAATACTATTGGCCCTTTCCTTAAAGTAGAATCTTTGAATGTAGAAATAATTTCTTGAAGACAAAATATTCAAAATACAATTATTTTAAAAATATTTCGAAGTTCCTTCGGCTTTTAGGAATGTATTTGTAGAGGAAATCGACAAAATATCTTTGATGTTAAAAAGCAATTTTTTTTTAAATTCATACTTGGGGGGCCCCTCTGAAAGTCAACAGATTTCCGAGTAGTGTAGTATGGTTTTTTATCCCACAATGCACTTCATGACTAAATAACCAGACCTATTGGATAAAAGAATTCACATGGACTTTTTCAACATTTGTTAATATTTGATTCGTTCTTTCTTTAGAATAGAATTCTTTGGAAACATTCTATTGGTCTTTTGATTAAAAAAACAATCCTTTGGAAAAATACTGAAGCTAACATAATCAGAAGGTTTTATATTAAGAACATCACAGCACGTACACATTACAGCGACAGACACAAACAATACTACTAGTATACGAAGAAATCCCGCCGCCCAGCCAGTATGGTGGTTATGATCCTCGGTTGTCACCGAGTGGGCCCGGGTTCGAATCCCGGATAAGGCATGGATGTAAAATTGGGAAAAGAAGTCGGACTTTCGCCTGGAATGGATTCCCGTCTTGAAAGGAAAGCAGCGCACCCCTTCTGTTCTTTGCTGGGATCATCGTTTGTAACAATAAAATATTCCTCTTCTGTACTTGTCTTGAATGTTTATGTTCATCCCTTGCTTTCATATGTATCCCAGAAGAACATACGACAACAACAACAACGAAGAAATCCCTCCCCAGTGTCAACGATATACTCAGAAGTGATCTGGAAAATGTACTGTTCGTCCAGATCTGGTGGTATAGTTTGGCGCATCCGGTGTTGGTACTGTACGTGTATGGGTTGGTGATGGAGCATCAACAGCTTGGAACCCAGGTTTGAAACAGTCCACCGACCAGTCTTGTGGACAAAAACGTGAGACGAAGAGTGGAGCTCCTTAGGCACAAAAACAGCTCGCTTTTTATGAGACTATGTTGGTCTGGGTTAAAGAAACTGCATATGCTTGCGGAGTTGCTCGAAAAACGTCAGGGATCATCCTGCACCCGTGAGGGATATAAAAACTCTCCAGGGATGTGGATGGATGAACCGTAGACGAGTTCTGAAGGGGTTGCTTTAAGATTCTCTCGGAGTGAAGCGCTGAAGCCAAAGAGGATCGTGGGAAGAATTTTAGTCCTTTGTTTTATGATATGGCACTTGATGTCTGCCTTTAATGGGCGGTGAAGGTTTTCTACCGTTACTGGACGTATAAGCAGTGATTCGAACTCGCTCCGCTCCCAAGAAGGTTGCAAGGGATGTAAAGAGTTTGGATTCGAACTATCGTCCTTGATCTGTAGTGATCCGATTGGCACACCGAATCTGCAAACCTATGTATCGTACAATGCTCGGACAACTGTGGGGGCCATTATATCAGTTAGTGGGGTGGCTTCTGGCCATTGTGAAAATCTGTCAATGATTGTGAGACAGTACGTGTAACCTTCAGATGGAGGTAAAGGGCCTATAATAGCAGTGTAAATGTGGTCGAAACGGGAGTTACTGGAGGAAATGATCCTAAGGGGAATGAGAACTAAAGCTGTAGTTCATGATTTCTCACCAGCAAGCCCGTTGAAAGAGATGTCGCTGTTCAAGGCACCGCAATATTATTGGACCTTTCCTTAGAGTAGATCCTTTTGTATAGAACCCATTTGTAGAGACGAAAAATTCAAAATACAATTTTCTTCGAAAGATTGTCAAGTTCCTTCTATTTTCAGGAATGTATTTTGTGGAGGAGGTTGAAAGAATCCTTTAAAATATTGACTGTTAAAAGAATACAATAAAAGACTGAAATTTTGACAGATCGTCTAGTTTGTCTGCACTGAAAACCCTCTCACTCCTAACGTGACGTCCATAATATTTCAGCACTTCGCCAGTAAATATTCCAAAGAATGAATTCTGAATTTGTATATACACTCAGGAATATTGAAAATAGCGCACCAAGAAGGGAGCATCGGATTGAAATGAAATTTAATACGCATAATGATATAGATGAGAGATTCACTTGATCCCAAAATCAAGACAATTAAACGAATACAGTGTGTACAATTAGACAAATACAGTGCAACTTCAATAGCGCGTCGGCCCACCTCCTGCTGCAATACATGCTGCAACACGATCCAGCATTGAGTTGATTAGACTTCTAATGTTGTCCTGGGGCAGATGGGCCCAAAATTCTTGAACAGCCACCTCCAAATCATGTACAGATTGACACGGCGGCATCAGGCGTTTCAGCTGGTCCCACCTATGCTCTATAGGGGACAAGTCCGGGGAGCGGGCCGGCCATGGAAGAGTCTGAACATGATGTAGGAAATCTTGAGCAACTCGAGCTGTATGCGGATGAGCATTATCTTGCTGGAAAATTGCCCCTGAAAGACCATTTAGGAAAAGTTCCACGTGGGGTCGAAGAATGTCATCAACATAACGCTGGCCCGTTAAGTCTCCACGTACCACAATTAGAGTGGACCGGCTGTCATAGCCCCAGACCATTTCGTCTGCTGTGAGGGCAGTGTGTTGCGCGACAGCGTGGGTGGAATTGTACCATTCACCAGGACGCCTCCACACCCGTACGCGGTATACTGTAGATGTACTTTGTACATCTGTCCCCAAAACGAACCGGGATTCATCACTAAACACCACGTTTTGCCAATCTGGGGCATTCCACGTCACTCTGGCTGGGCACCACTTACACGGAGTCGCCGATGTTTCGGTGTTAAAGGCAGTACACGAAAAGGGCGCTTGGATTGCAGATTCGCCTCCGCAAGGCGTCTGGAAATGGTTTGTGGAACAACTGGCACCCCTACATCTGATTGTATCGTGAAACGAGTCACTGTGTGATCCACGAGCGCTTTCCGCACGATTCTTCGATCCTCTCGCCTCGTCGTCATCCTGGTCGCTCCAGACACGGTACGCCGCACGTGGGTACCATCTCGTGTCCACTACTCCCAACATGTTCTGACGGCACACTCCGAACGACCTGGCGAGCAACACGGCGCGTCGACCAGCCTGTGGTTTTCATGCCGATGATGAGGCCCCTCTCAAACTCGCTTAATTGTGAGAAATGTCTTCTCACACGTCCACCTGGCATTCTTCGCTTACTAAAGTCCTCCTGGAGTCAGAATGTGATCGTCACGTTCATGAATCTTCCACTATGCGCCGGTCCCACTCCCTGATTGTAGCAACACTGCAGGGTGTGTGGTCATGCGCATTGGCACCAAACTTGGATCATTTGTATATCGGATCTCACAGTACTTATCTGCAAAGTTTCGCGATTGTAGCTTTCTTCCTTCTTGGTGCGCTATTTTCAATGTTAATGAGTGTATTAGAATTGATTGTTCAACGACAGTTAGATCAAACGCCAACCGTCGCCAAAAAGGCGATAAGCTACATTTTAAGATAACCCCGGAATACTATACCATGGTCCAGTACCCTAATTTAATTAGCAGACGGGTTCAAAACCCCCCTCGACAAATACCACAGACCGTCCAGTTGGCATTGAAAACCTCTCATTGCAATGCTCCCCAAGTTGCCTCTGTATCAATTCTAAGCCGTCCTTCCTATTGCGCATGCTCAGCCCCATTGTGCAAACTTTGATACAGGGGGAAACAAATTCGATAGCAAAATTTCATCCCGGTAGAGCGATTTCTTCACTTTGATACTACTGAAAAGATCGAATTAAATTATTTGCACAAACGAGGGTAGAATTCTATTAGTTTTTTCACCCGTGTATCACTCCGCTCTGTGTACCCCTCCAAACCCATTACGAGTGACAAACTGTTCGTGTTCATTCCTCCCTATGCAATGCTAACAACCTGGAGGAGGAAATGATTTTTCAATCGAAAGTCCCGTAGCCGAAATCTCTTTTCGGTGAAAGTCATTAATGTCCAATTTTCCTGCATTATTGCTGCGCTAATGATTTCTGTAAGAGCTCAATGGTATCCGGCATGCAAGTTTTTCGGCTCCCCGCATCATAATTTGGATAGTCGATTTTGGTTCTCTCCTTTCACCGTTCTGCCTCTCTCAATTTGATGTTTTTGGGGGGTTCGTCCTTCCGACTTCACCGTTATCGTTTTCCCATATATCCGCAATTTCGTAAATATACCTTCCGAAAAAGAAGGGTGAAAAAATGTTTTCGATAGATAAGGGAAGTGTCGTGTGGTAATCAATGTTTAACAGTTATTTGCGATTTTTTTGGGTGAGGCTGGAATTTGTTTTTGCAGAGTGGATTATGTGTCTGATGTGACGTCATTTTGTTGGTGTTACTGTTTTGAAACTCTTGTTTTATGAATCCGCAGGATTTTATGTCTGTCGAGTTCCAACCAAGTATAAAACCAAATTTTGTATTCCTTTTAACTGTTTTTGAAAGCTTTTGTTCAACAGTTGCTTGGGAATATTTCCGGTGCAGCTAAAATTTGTTTTTACAGAGTGGATCATATTTCTGATGTGTGACGGCATCTTGTTGGTGGTAGGGAATTAGGGATGCGATATCGATAGCAAAACATCGATGTTGATAATACATCAATGTTTTTTAAATTCAGTATATTTAAACTTTTTTCCCCATTTCTTAAAACTGGTTTACCAACTATTGATGCGACATCGACAGCAAAACATCGATGTTCAATATTAAAACTTCGATATTGATAATACATCGCCCCAAAAACATCGATGCTTTTTAACATCATTGTACAGCTTTTTCCCCATTTTTAAAACTGGTTTAGTAACCTCTAATATAAATATTCGCCCGGGGGTGAAAAGATTTAATTTGTCAGTTGCCGTGTTTATTAATTTATAACTAAGATTTTTTTGAACTGTCAAAAGGAAGAAAAAACAATTAATAACAATTAACAAATCTTTATTTTCAAATTGAATAACACAAAAGAAAATAATATTTACAGTTTGAAATATACGTACTACTAACTGTAAGTATAAGTAGTTAGGTCAACATAACAATAATTATTGTTAGCTGTTATTAATTATTTATCAACTTATGGGGAAGACATAACAAACTTATTTTTTATTTACTGTAAATAAAAAATATTGGGACGTGTAATTATTACATGCCCCATTCTTTGTTATAAACAGTTTGTAAAAAAAGAAGTTTGTTAACTTTCTCCACCTTAAGCCGACTTCTTTTTTCACTAACTATCCAACATTTAGGGGGAAAAAACTCTTTCTGATGGGACGGATGTCGCCATCACTGACACAATGACAGATACTTAGTTGCACCGTTATTTCAAAATATTTATTATGGTACTTTTTTCATTCAAAAATAAACCATCAACAACGTAAAAACATCGAAAATGTAAAAACATCGATGTTAAACAAACAACGGCTCCAATAAAGCGATGATAAATAAATCGATGTTTTTATAAAACATAGTTGGTGGTACTCTGTTTAGAAACACTGTCGACACGGTTTGAAGCTCTTGGTTCAGGAATCCGTAAAATTTTACGACTGTCAAGTTTCAACCAAATATGAAGCAAATTTTCTATTCCCTATTAGCTGTTTTTTAATGCGCTTTGTTTAACAGTAACCTGCTAATATTTTAGGTATGTATGGTAGGTATTTTAATTAACGTTGTACTGGAGCAACACAATGAGCTATTGACGACGTCCAAAGCAAATATTTTAGGTGAAACTGGGATTTTTTGCAGAGTGGATCATTTTTCTGATGTGACGACATTTTGTTGGCGACACTCTGTTAAAAGTATCTGAAAAAGTCAAACCCCTGTGGTCGATTTTATGAATACTACCAATTTTACTATCAAGTTCCAACCAAACATAAAACAAATTTTACATTCCTTTTTAATTGCTTTTTTAAATAATTGTTTTTTAACTATCTGCCTGCGAAGATTTTACGTGATGCTGGGATTTATTTTTGACAGAGTCTATCATTTTTCTGATATGACACCATTTTGTTGGCGATACTCTTTTTAGAAATACACTCGATGCCGCTTGGAAACTCTTGTTTTATGAATCCGCGCCGAGTTTAACACTGTTAAATTCCAACCAAATGTTAAAAAAAAATTATATTATCTTTTAACTGTTTTTTTAATGCTTTTTCTTTATCAGTTGCTTACAAATATTTTAGGTGAGGTCATTCGAACACATTTTCCATTACCTTTGAGTACATTTCTGTTTGGGATTGTTCCATTTTTTTGTGAATGTTTTGCTCAAGCTGTTGAATAATTCGTTTTTGGCTTGTTATCGTTAACTCACTCCTCTACGTAGCCCTACGGGTATAAAAATAGGTCGGCGCTATCAAACCAAAGAAACTAGGATGCCAATTCGACACCTTCAGATTCTGACATCATTTCGTAATGAAATACGTCCGTATGGCTGTATGACGTGTTCCTTCATTTTTTCGAAATCAAATATGCTGTAAGCCTTTGTTGATCAATTTCAGACAGGAAGCAATTTTGCAGCATCGCATAAAACGTTCACACTTGATTGTAACCGCATTTTTAATCCTTGAAAAAAGATTCAGTAATGCCTCCACTCCACAAGTTCACCTAACAGTTGTAAGAGGTAAAGAAGTCGTTCAGGAACAAATATTCTGAAGCATTTCATTGAAATAAATTATCACTTCTTTCGTTAAATTAAAATGCTTAATTCGCAAATGTCGTTTCTAGAACACGTCACCATCAAAATGCTCAAAACACATTTCGTTAAATTAAATGAACAATATTTGATACTAGTACACATCTCCAAGGTATCTTGTTATTGAATATTTTATAATTATCAGAAACAATTTCTGTGATTATAAAGTTGGTGCTCAATTTAATATGAAGATAACCCCTTATGCAATTTGAATTTAAAGACGACGTTTGTTCCTGTCAAACGCCATCTTTGAATTTTCTCTACTGTTACAATTGCTCGAATGAAGAGGGCTGGTTTGTTTCTTTCCGAGTCTGTAATAAGTGTTTCTTTACACAAAAGTAGAAATTACTTTCATAAATAAGAGTTTGGATTGCACTTACTGTTTATTTTATTTCAGAATTCTCGTTTCTTCTGATACAGAACTTTGAATTGTCATCACTGATCCTTTACCCTCCTGGTGGATGCCATCTCCTCATGACGAAGCAACCACTCGGAGGTAAATGCTAAGTTTTAACGTCTTAGAATCTTTTTAACATAGATCCAAATATTTTACTCCCTATATTAAGGAGGAAAAACTGGAATCTTTAGGGTCTTATGCAGGTCTACGTATGCTCCGTTTAATTTTATAATCTAGAGGGGGGCGTGGAAAAATTTTAATATTCAAAGGTTCCTTGAATTTAAAAGTTTGGGAATCACTGATCCAGCTCTAACATACACTCTATAACAAAAAAATCGACACACCAAGGAGTTGTACCGGGCTCGATCAACATGGAACGGCTCTGACTGGGGACGTATAGTATTTTGTGACCAGTCCCGTTTCCAAATGTGTCCTGACGACAACCGCAGACGCGTCGGGAGAGGTCCAGGGCAGCGTGGGGATCCTGCCCTTACTATCGCAAGCCATACATAACCACAACAGGGCGTTATGATCTGGGGTGCCATCTCCTTCGATAACCGGACCCCTTTGGTAGTCATTTCTGGCACACTTACAGCTCAGCGGTACGTAGACGACATTCTACGACCGGTTGTGTTACCGTTTCTTTTGCGACACCCCGGACTTACTTTTCAACAAGATAATGCCCGGCCGCACACGGCACGTGTTGCCATGAATTGTCTTCAGGCTTTCCCAACACTTCTTTGGCCAGCTAGGTCTCCTGATCTCTCTCCCATAGAGCACATTTTGGACGTTGTGGGTAGACGATTGCAGCCATCCCGGAATGTTGACCCTTTAGCCCGACAGTTGGAGACAAATTGGCAAGAAATTCCGCGGGACACCATCCGGGAACTTTTTCAGTCTATGCCACGCCGGTTGACGTATCCAGGCCAGAGATGGATCAACGCCTTATTGGCTTCCTCCCTTTGTAACGGTCAAACTCTGAAAAAATCATTCAATTGTTCTGAAATTTTAATCGCTTGTTCTTCACATCTACCAATTTTTATCGCAATCGGACAACTCCTTCATGGTGCGTCGATTTTTTTTGTTACAGAGTATATTAGGCTGAGTGGGGGGTTGCCAGTAAACAACGACACAACCTCAATTACAAATAATTAAAACGTTTATTTGCCTTAAACATACAGTATCAACACTATATACAATCTATTTTGTATCCCTTAGTCGAGGGAGCTGCAAATAGGAAAAAATGGGATCTCTTCCAACGGCCTGCTCGAACGAGCACACAAAAAAAAACTTCTAACCATTTGGAGCTCTGCAAGTTCTCTTGAGTCGCCAGTTTCCCTGGGAGACACTTTAATCACGCATCGTGCGCCCCCTAAAAACCATTTGGATTGCAATTAGACCAGCATGGGGACCAACTAGATAGATGCTTTGGGATTTTCGGCCGGAGATCAGTGGTAAACACCACTGATCCCGAGCTTGATGCTAGGCTCGCTACACGATACATCCGGGTGGAGCTGGAAGAGATACATCCCAATGAGTACAGTTAAAATTGTTGAATCCACCTTTCCCTAAGAGTCTGTACATAAAGTTTCAAAACACTCAGAGGCGCAAAAAGGATATCAGTTGAGAGGGGGTCATATTTTATCATAAGCTCTTCATTTAGTGGTGATTTTAAAATTTTAAAATTTATTTGAAACAGATTAGTTTTAGAGTGTGTTAATCAGAGACTAGTTTTAGAGTATACTAATCTAGACTACTTTTGAGTGTGTTCACAAGAGACTAGTTTTGAAGTGTGTGTGTTTTGCATAGACTAGTTTTAGAGTGTGTAACCTAGGGACTAGTTATAGAGTGTATTCCCAAAAGACCAGTTTTTAAGAGTGTTACTAATAGACAGGTTTTAGAGTGTGTTACCAAGAGATAGGATTTAGAGTGTGCTACCAAGAGACTATGTTTATAGTGAGTTACCTAGGGACTAGTTACCAGTTTTTGAGTATGTAACCATAAGACAGGTTTTAGAATGTGTTACCAAGAGACTATGTTTATAGTGAGTTACCTAGGGACTAGTTTTGGAGTGTATTCCCAAAAGACCAGTTTTTGAGTGTATTCCCAAGAGCCCAGTTTTTGAGTGTATTCCCAAGAGCTGGTTTTAGAGTGTGTTACCTACTTTTAAATTGAATACTCCCATTACTACAATAGAAGCTGTATTGAAGGGTAAGGTTCCAACGTTTTAATTAACTATATTAAAGTTTTCAGTTATTTTATTCCACCCAAATAAATAAGAAACTTAGCACTTTTGTTAAGGGGCTTGAAAGCAATAAATAAATATTAGTGGAAAAAATTAGGAGAAAATATCCAAACATCTGTGTACACGATTTTTAAGGAAGCAATCAATGAATTAAACAAGGATATGGTTTTAATTTTTATAAGGTTGGGAGGCTTATGCGCCCATAGTCCAGTAATAAATGCGCCGCTAGGAAACGCCCTCCACATAAAATATGTCGACATATTTTCGCTACTGGTATTTCCATCAAATAGTTGTCTCTCCAGTAGTAAAACTCTTAACTTTCCATTTTGCATAAACAAGCGTGTAACCGATTAGTTACTTCACAACACCAATTCGCAGACGCTTCAATAATTGATTTGACCCACTAGTGTCTGCATTCTATAGCGTCGTGTTTTCGTGTTTGCTTGATTACGTCGGCTCTCTAGTTAATTGGAAGTGGACGCAAACCCCATTGTCTGGAATTGTGTGGCGTGCTATATATCTTTGAAGTGGTCACTATTTATGTTATCAACCCCTCTACATCAATGATTCTCAAACTTCTCTGTCTAAGGTCTCCTTCCGAAAATTAGAAAGTTTCGCGGACGCCTCGGTATTATAAACTTAAGGTAGGCACATGAGGACGTGCTTAACCTTCCAAGTGGTTTCGACAAGACATCTCGTCTATCAAGATCTGTTCAACTTTGCTAATGATGAGATATCTCGTCTTTAAGATATATAATTGATTTTTTTATGATTACGAGATCAAGGTCTAGTCAGTTTTCTTCTAAAGTCGAGAATCTCATCCATCTAGATCTCGTCAATTTTCTTCTAATGACGAGTTTTCTCATTCATCTAGATCTCGTCAGTATTCTTCTTAAGACAAGTTATCTACTTCATCTAGATCTCGTCATTTTCTCTAATGATGAGATACCTCGTTGAAACAAATACGAGGAGGGTTACGTGTGTAGTAATCCTTTATTTAGACATTAATATATGGAGTAAAATATTTAAATCTATGTTGACCCTCCTGGTGATTGTCTCGTCATTTGCAAAACTTAGCAGATCTAGATAGACGACATATCTTTCATATCAATTTTCTTTGATAGAATACATATCATTAGTAAAATTGGTTCGTTGAAAAAAGGATATACGAGATATCTTGTCACTTGAAATTTAGAAATGAGTGATTATTTTTTTACTCGAATGAATATGTATGTGCTCAACCCTACGACTCATATACGTGACTAATAATAATTAAAATTCTTTATGATGATAAGTTTATAAAAAGCAACGCGTGGGTCATTCAAAAATCCTGCGTTGGTCAGTGTCTGACCCGCGGTCATAGGTTTGCCATCCCTGATCTAGAACTTAACGATAGAAAAGATAACCTATATAACTTCAGCTAAAACTTTTTACTTCTTTTGTTCTTCGGCTGGAAAGCGTTCCTCCGCAAAATCAAACGGAAGCACGGAAAAATTAAATTTAGAATATCATATCTTCAAGGTGCTGCCATTCTAAGGAAAACAATAATAATTAAATGCCATTAAATTTATCTTAAAATGTTCTAGATTGAATTTAAAAATTCGGGAGCGATAGAAAAATCGCAAAAAATTTGGACTAACTGTGTGAAAAATCCCATTATTGTAAGTGCCATAGATTTGTCAGGACAGTTCACACACACTGACAAACACTTCCTTTTAGAATAGTAGAGAAGGAGCTATAGAATCTCTCCAAAGTATTAAATTCTAAAGAAACAGAAATAGAATATTTCAAAAGGATTCTATTCTATGAAAAAGAGCAGTTGTATCTTTCCAAAGTTGCTGTTTCGAAATGGAGCAATAGAATCGTTCTAAAGAATTCTATTCCAAGGAAATGAGCAAGATAATCTCTCCAAAGGATTGTACTCTAAAGAAATGAGCAATAGAATCGTTACAAGGGACTCTTTTCTGAAGAAGTGAGCAATAGAACCTTTCCAAGAGATTCTATTTTAAGGAAATGAGCGATAGAATCTTTTCACGTGTTTCTTTTCTAAGTAAATGAGTAATACAATCTTTCCAGGTGACTCTATTGTAAAAGACCAATAAAATCGTTTCTTAAAAGCTTCCATCCACAAGGAAAGGACCTGTCTCTCCTTGTCTCTTTTTCTCTAAAAGTTAAAAGAATCCACAGATTCTTTAGAAAGATATTTCGCCATAAAGTGTGTTGTAAAGGCATTCCTCTGAAATCTCTCGGAGTGGGTTAAAATAACCTTCCTGCCACACCCTAAGTATTTTGATCCTATCTCTCTGGAAGACCTTCCCTCCTTCACAACCATCGGCCCTCGTTGAATCTCCATGTGTCCATCCCTGTCGGCTCGTCAAATGCTAGATTCACCTCAACACAACTCCCCACTAGATGGCGCTGAGAATGTTTGCCTTCGCATTTGGAGCGATTTTTCAACCAGGAGCCATAGCAGGAAATGATGCAAGCCGGGTAAAAGCATCCTCCCGGAACCCATTCCACTCACAATTTATTTCGCTCTAAATGAGGAAGGTGATGACGTTTTGATTTCCCATCATGCCCACCTCTGTCTGCCTCATTAAGGGTTGTTAGGAGGGGAGTTTCAACACCCTTTTTAGAAAGTTCCCCTCCTTTTCCAATTTCAAGAAGATCATGGAGATTAGTTTCCCATGCTCATTTCGCCCCAAAGATGCAAATGACATGCGGATATACAAAAGTTAACGCGGGTCCTTTTTTCTTCGCTTGTCAAAACAGATTTGTATGTCAAGGGTGCTGTCAGGCGGATTTTCTCAACTTTCAACCTCGGTTGTCCTCGCCGGTGACATTTTTATCGAGAAATCAAAATAATTGTCTAGAAGTAGGGCTGAGAAACCAGAAAAAAAAAGGGAGGGGGTTGCGATTTAAAAACCGGTTGCCCAATCAGATTTTCTAAATTTACAATCTCGGTTATTCTTGTCGGTTGATACGTGACGATTTAATTACTTAATCAAAACTGTTGACATGAAGCAGGGTTTAAAATCCGAACCAGGGTTAGATTTGAAAACCGATTGTGATTAGATTTTCTAAATTTTCAACCTCGGTTATTCTTTTGGTTGAAACATGACATTTTGATTGGGAAGTTAAAATGACTTGCATGAAATAAGGTTTAAAAATCAGACCAAGGGAAAGATTTAAAAACCGATTGTAAACAGTTTTTCTAAATTTACAACCTCGGTTAGTCTTGTCAGTTGATATACGACATGCTGATTGAGAAATCAAGAAAGCTGACTGAAAATTAGGTTTAAAAACATGGAGTGCCACCTAAGCTGCTCTGCCCCACTCTCCAAACTTCCACACCACGCCAAAGTGAGGACATTTGAAGCCACGACAGATTTAACGTGCCCCCGTGTACACGACGCTCTTAGACTGGACCAAGTTCCGATCTTGTAATAAAATACCAAAAAGAACGGAGATTGGTGAGAATTTCCGCTAACAAAAGATCATCTGTTTTTCTTCGATATGATTTCTTATTATGTTTTATCTTTGCCTTTCATTTGAGATCACTCTTCATAGAACAATTTATCTACTATAATAGTGGCAAATTCCATCAGTATGGCGTCATCTGACCGTGGTTCAAAATTACGTGGTGTTGTCCTCGGATCTTTCCTTTCGGGATTGATCCCGGACCGTCATCAATATCCCGTTGTGTTGCTCCAGTGCAACGTTAAGTAACTATAACTACGTATCTCTACTTGATTTAAGCCCCATGATCACTCTTCTAATCAGTGCCTCCCACTAAAGAAAAGAATAACCTTTAAAACCGGTACTATTGAGAATTTTCATCAGTGGTTTATAGTATTGAGAATTTTCGATAGTTTATAGCCATTCTTCGATAGTTTATAGCCATTGCTGATTTTCGGCCATAATTTACAGGTATTGAGAACTTTCGTCAGTAATTTACTGGTGTTTAGTACTTTCTTCGGGTTAGTTTGTAGATATTGGAAATTTTCGTGAGTAATTTACTGGTAGTAAGAACTTTCGTCTATAATTTACTTGTATTTTGAACTTTGTCTGTAATTTATTGATACTGTGAACTTTTGTCTGTTACTGATATTGTGATCTTTCTTCGGTATTGAGAATAGTATTGAGTTAAGTATTGAGAATTTCTCGTCGGTATTATATTGGTATTAAGAATTTCTTTCAGTATATTTATCGGTATTGAGAACTTTAGTGGGTAATTTACTACTATTGAGAATTTTATTCTGCTGTTTATAGGTATTGAAAGTTTTCTCATGCGTAAATAACCAGTATTGAGAACTTTTGTCGGTAATTTGTAGGCATTGAGAATGTTTTTGGTAATTTACCGGTATTGAAAAGCAGATACCTTTTTTAAACCCTGGCCCAAATTAAAGCGTGTGTTCAGTTTTCCTATTCTTTCGAAGAAATAGGACATGTCACCTTTTTTTTATTGTATTGCCTGTCTCAACCGTACAGATTGTTTTGTCTCCGGTTTTTTTGCTTCACATTTGATGTACAACATTTTTAATTTGACGGATCGAGAATGGTTCTTAAAATAATACTTTTGTGAATAGGAACGGAGACTTTTTTCTATTCACATTCTGAACAGCAGGAAAGTTTTCCATGGTTTCCTTATTGATTTGCTTGTTAAAATAAATATTATTTGGTCGTTTTTGATTGCTATCTATCATGACGTACGATGTTTCTTATATACTAGCCACTGCGTGGCCAGCACGGCGTTGTCTGTGACAGTTCTTTTCGTGTTCTTTTGAACCCTTGAAGTTCTGTAACCCTCGCCAACGCTCTCCGACCCCGGTGATTGTAACGCATTCCCCATTTGGTGTCCCTAAAAATCGGAATTATTCTTTTCGACAATGCAGGAAGAAAACACGATGAAATAAAATCATGTCGACTAATTACCCTTCTTCCAACTCTTAATAAAGTTTTGGAGAGATTGCTTGTGCAAAGGTTAAATTATCATCAAGTTGAAAACAAAGAAAGACATGCACTCCAAATTGGATTTAAGGAGGGCTCATCTGTTGACAGTGCTCTAGAAACATTGCTTGACAAAATTAATGAAGATAAAAAGAAAAAACTGCATTTGCTGTAGTGTCGGTTGATATTGAAAGGGCATTCTACAATCTTAACTACAGGGTCATCAAAAACAAACTAGTAAAATCTAAATACCCTTCCAATATTAAAAATACTCTTGCTAAAGTCCTCGAGGATAGAAAAGTCCTGCTGATGACAATCGCGGGTTCGGAAATTAAGAAACAAGGAAAAGGCTGTCCACACGGATCGTGGAGCTAAATTGGGCGGCTCATGTATAAACTATAGGACAAAAAGCCGATTTCAAATGCTACAAAGAATAGCTGAAACGAGATGGGGAATAGGGCATAAATTTCGAAAGCTGTTGTACAAAACAGTGACTGAAAGAATGTTGAGTTATGGTGCAGTGATCTGGTGTCATAACTCAACGTACTATAAGAAAGTTAAATGAGATACAAAGAAAATTTCTGATCTCAGTAACAGGAAGTTACAGAACAGCATCCAATATGGCCCTTCAAACAATTAGAGGAATTCCACACCACTACATCTTTCACTTCAAAATGAAGGCGGTGTGCGTCAAAATAAGAATGAGAATAAGTACAAAGCTTGGAGATGCAGATTTTATGACAAAGATGACAACGAGAAAGGGCATTAGGCTCTGGTCTATACATCCAGCTAATACCCTTTCGAATGACAGAATAAATCCAGCAGTGGGAGTTCCTCATTCCGGCATAAGCTACTTCACCAATGGATCCAAAATGGAGAAAAGAGTGGGAAATGCATTCTGCTCAATTCAAGAAGGTCGTATAACTCAGCAACGGTCCATGGGAATGCAGGACAATAACTCCGTTTTCCAGGCGGAGCTGTATGCAATTCTTTCAGCCATAAAAGCAGCAGAAGCAAGAGCAGACAAAAATGTCAAGATCTGGTCAGACAGTCGAGCTGGTCTCCTGATACTTAAAAATCCCAAGTTGCCGAGTCCACTGGCACAAGACATACAACTATTATTATATAACAACAAGGAAATTTGCTTAGTCTGGATTAAAGCTAATGCGGGTCACGACGGAAACGAAGAAGCAAATAGATTAACAAAAGAGGCAACAACAACGGAATACATAGATGAAAGGGTGAAATGGCCCAAAAGCTATTGCAGAAAGGAAACCACTAGCTGGCTACTTGGTGCGTGGCAGAATGAATGGGACGAAGGGGAAACAGGCAGGACAGTGTATGATGTGTTACCAAGAGTGTCACTAAAATCTACAAGTTGGACCACGGAATAGACACTCTTCTTCACATGGCATGGCCCATTCCCATCCTACCTAACGAGGTTTATGAAAATCAAGTCTGAAAACTGCTACTGTTGTGAAATCGGCACACTCTACATTACATCACAGTTTTCCCCTTACAATCTCGTGACATGAGAACGCCTGCCGACCACCTTAAAATCGCATGTCTCAGGAACATTGCATGTAACAAGGGCCCGAGGGTTAAAATTATTAACATGGTGAGATTCCTTTAAAATCATCAGGATTATCCTGAGAGAAAAACGAGACCTTTTTTTCGTGTGTGTGTGTGTGTGTAATGTGCTCCAACATTCTGGGTACAATGTCACCTCAGTGGCATGCTCTACTCATCTAACCACAATTATTTAAACTGGTACATTGTCTCAAGACACTAGGCACTGGAGTGTGTGTTGGTATTAGTTCCCAATACCACAGGCAACGCCGTGATGCCAATAAATTAGTGAAAAAATATTTTAGTTTAAAATTTAAAAATCGGGCTGGACACATTAAATCTTACTAATACTGAAAAATTAAAAAAATAAAACACTAAAAAGATAAAACAATAATTTTAAGAATGAGTTCCGCAGATTTTAAATCCGTTGAAATTTTCCTCTATCTTTATCGATCGCGAAGATAGAAAACCTCAAATAGTCTTTGCCCGTGACAAAGTTGAAATCGCTAGCAAGAAAGTCATAGGAATCAACAACGCAAATCCAAACACGATAGAATCGGAAAACTTGGCATGATTCCCAAGGCTTTTGGACGAAAAACGCTATGGATGTCAACGGTCGAAAATCGCACAATCCTCGCCTTTCTTCAATGACGTCACATTCCGGAGAGAATAAAGAAAGATGAAAAAACTAATAAGTTAATTTTAAAATGTTCTAGATTAAATTTTAAAATTCGGGCTGGACACAAAAATTGCAAAAATTTGGACTACTGTGCTCCAAATTGGATTATTGTAAGTGCCATAGATTCATCATGACAGTACACACCATACACAGACATACAGACAAACACTTCTTTTGATGGTAGTAGAGATAGGTAGACGGCCTCTTTTACTAACCCAAAGGGACTGAGAAAGAAGTTCGCAAAAATGACAGGTTAAAAATGCTATCGATCACGAGGTAAAGTGTTCGATATATTTTTTTTATAGATAGACGTTTCTTTTTACTAACCCACAGGGACTGAGATAGAAGTTTCGAAAAATGAGAGGTTAAAAATGCTATCGATCACGAGGTATAGTGTTCGATGTTTTTTATATGTACGAGGGCTGTTTAATAAAGAATGATCATAAATTAATAAAAAATTATTTCCTGTACGAATCCTCAACATTTTTATGATCTTTCTCAAAATACTCTCCATTACATGCAATGCACTTATCCCACCTCTTTTCCAGTCTTCAAACACATGCTGGAAGCCATTTTTTGACAGGTCCTTCAAAATCGCCTACGCAACTTTTAACACTGCCTGTGATGATGAAAACCGCTTTTCCCGGAGGTATTTCTTTAAATTCGGGAAAAGAAAAAAAAATCGCATGGTGTACATCAGAACTATATGAAGGATAGAGAACAAACATGACATTGGTTTTTGAAAAATCTGACGATTTTTTAAGGCGAAAACAAAATTTCAATACAGTGTATTGCATTTCGCGTGTCACATCCATTTTTGCCGCAAGTGAAAGTAAAACTAGGCGTTCTTGGCCGTCTGCCAAGGCCTCAGCAATGACGTCATAACCGTGAAACTTGCGCTATCTATTCTCCACTTATCCCGCTACACATTTAATATGAATGTTATGTTTCTTTATGTTTAATCTCACCTTTAAAAAAAATTATGATAATTCTTTATTGACCAGCTCTCGTATTAGATAGACCCTTCTTTTTACTAACTCACTGTTTACGCCTGCTTGAATTGCAACGCGGTAAAGACAACAGTTGAAAGTCACGCGGGTCTTCACCCTTGCTGATGCAATCTGGTGGTTCTTTCGTTAACTCCCACCTGGGGGTTGCTGCTAATGGAGTTTTGTGTTGGAGTTCGTTTTTTACTCAGTCTAAAGTGAATTACGGTTTACACCCACAGAGACTGAGAGAGAAGTTCGCTATAATGGAGAGATTAACAAAGTTACCAATCGCGCTTTAATGTTTGAATTTTACTACAACTAAGCTCTTCGTCGATGTATGATAATTGATTGGTAAACACCAATTAGATTAAACTCGAAACGTTGATATAACAGCCTTAAACTAGATGTTTCTAAGGTAGCACCGATCTGTAACAGGCGAGAACGTTTGAACAACAGGAGTGAAATATTCCCAGACCATCTGGTATATTTGTTTACACTGAAAATCCTTCTCATACATTGTCAAAGATCGGAATTAAAAGATATCTTCAAATGTTAATGATGTCGGCATTCCTAAAAATTCATTCATCTGTACTATTATAAAGGGAAGTGTTTGTCTGTCTGTTTTCTGTGATCAAAATCTTGACGAATCTACGGCACTTACAATAATGAGATTTGGCACTCAGGTAGTCCGAATTTTTTGGAATTTTTGGGTTGGGACGAATTTTAAAATTTAATCTAGAACATTTTAAAATGAATTTAGTGGAATTTAATTATTATTGTTTTTCTTAGAATGGCAACACAATAAAAAGATGACTGATTCTATTTTTTCCGTTTCCGTTTCATTTTGCGGAGGAACGATTTTTCAGCAGACGAAAAAAACAAAAAAAGTTTTAACTGGAGTTATGTAGTTCTTTTTTCTATCTCCTAAATCGTCAGAGATAGAGTAAAAATTCCAACACATTTGAAATCGGCGCAAAATTTCACATTTAATAAAGATAGATAAAAAATTTCAACGGATTTGAAATCTGCGGAAAGTTTTACACCACATAAGTACCTAAAACATTTGATTTTCTTTTAATAAATAATTTTTCAACTAAATATTTACATTTTCGCAAGTTTGTGACATCACGCCGATTGGATCTCTTCGCAATTCGAATTTGGCCGCATTTGACAATGAGCGTTACCCGTGGTGTTATCCAATGGCCTACGAATTCCCCCATTTGGTTTGCAAAGCAAACGAAATGGGAATTCGTAGCAATCACCGGGGGTTAGCGAGCATTGGTCACACCTGACCCCACGAGAAGAACTGCCACGGGCAACGCCGTACTGGCCAAGCAGTGGCTAGTTTTCTATGAAAGTTGAATCTTTTCTGCGAAACAAGTAAGTCTTTTTGTGCAATGCCCGCGGAATTTCAATTAATTTTCGCCCCTTTTCTTCTTTTCCCACTTTTAGAAACCGAACACCGGGTTAAGTGTTTTGTACCTTGATAGGTGTTTCCCCATCCAACCCCCCCACACGCACTCAATCGAGAACCCGGATGAAGGTGTGGTATTGTTTCGTTGGACCCCCAAACCCCACGTCCTCTTAATTAACGTCAGTCTTCCTGCTGTACTTAAAATATTTTGGCAACGGCGTTGGATCTTTGAAAAAAGCTCACATAGCGGAAGTTTTCCTTTTTTCACCAGCCCCCCGTTGTGAAGAAGGCGCGGAGTTTTATAGATTTTTGAAGCCGATAAAAAGTTTTTTTAAATAATAAATTTCATCTAACAACGTGTGAAGGAATGAATTAAATGAGCGCCATGAAAGCCTCGTAATTTGACTGCACCTTTTGGTGCGGAATTTCGATTTTTTATTTTGCTTTTGTCGTCTTTTGAGTCCGTTGTGTCAGAGGATGAAAAGATTTGGATTTTCTCCTGCCCAAAATGATCGCATTGTTTAATTGTGTGGAGTCAATGGTATTCGAAGGTGGAGCGCGGGTTTGCTGTCGGGTGTCAAGCACCTAATGCTGTTGAAAATGGATGATGCGCCATTTCAATTTGAGATTTGTTTGCTAAAATGCTGAACGAGAAAGTGTTTGGAAGTAGCTTCTGTTTTGTAAATTTTCGATTCAAACTTGAGATCAGTTTACTTAAATAATTAACGAAAAATGTTTGGAAGTTGATTCAGTATTGGTAACTTTTCCGCTTCAAAAACGTTGGGATTAGTTTTCTGAAATAATTAACGAAAAAGCATTTTGAAGTGGATTCTGTATTGGTAAATTTTCCGCTTCAAACGTTGAGATTTGTTTGCTTAAATAATTAACAGGAAAGATATTCGGAAGCAGATACTGTACTAATATTTCCACTTCTAGGGAAACATTTGTTTGATAAAATACTTACTAACCGAAAGAGTGTTTGAAAATAAATTCTGTACTGGTAAATTTTAAATTCAACGTTGAGATTTGTTTGTTAAAATGATTAACAGAACAGAGTGTTTGGAATTAGATTCTGTGCTGGTAATTTTTCAAAACATCGAAAAATTACCAGCACATAATCTATTTCCAAACACTTCCAACGCACAACGTTTCACTTAAACGAAGATATTTTTTTACTAAAACAATTAACAGATAAAGCGTTTTGAAACAGATTCTGTGCTGGTAACTTTTCCGCTTCAACGTTGAGATTGTTTGCTAAGATAATTTACAGAAAAAGTTTGTTAATACGAGTGTCACAAAAAAGTTACCACACTTTGATTGTTTATAAAGTGTTTGTGAAACATCGTACAATTTGCTCTTTCAGTGTTTCTAACAAACTGCTATAGCGTAGATTTTTGCTCCAATATTTTTCTCAGTTCAATCGCTTTCAAATACGATGGACACTCTCCTTTTGAATTTTTACTTGACGAGTAGCCTTCGATGTTCTTGGCCTGTAGACGATCCATTTCCAACACCCTTTCTTCCATGTCTGCGTCAGCCAATGATCTTAGTCTACAGAACGTTGTCTCTAAACATTCTGAACAGTTCCATCTGCTTCAAACTTATCTCTAACTAGCCACTGCGTGGCCAGCACGGCGTTGCCCGTGCCAGTTCTTTTCGTGGGGTCATGTGTGACCATTGCTCGCTAACGCTCGACAACCCCCGGTGATTGATAAGCATTCCCAATTGGTTTGCTTTGGAAACCAACACCACAAGCAACGGCGTGATGGCCTCTAAGTGGCTAGTAATAAATAAATGCCAATAAATTCATTTTAAAATATTTTATATTAAAATTTAAAAATCGAGCTGGACCCATTAAATCTTACTGGTACTGAAAACATTAAAAGGAAAAAACAATAATTTAAACAAAGAGTCCCACCTCCACTCGACATGACACGTTACACAGGTTAAAATTAAATAATTATTTATTTAAAGAAAATAGTATTTAAGGTATCGATCTGGTGTAAAATTTTCACCAGTTTTTAAATCCATTGAAATTTTCACTCTATCTATAACAATCGCGAAGATAGAAACCTCAAATAGTCTTTGCCCGTGACAAAGTTGAAATCGCTAACAAGAAAGTTGTGTACTAATCAACAACGTAAATCAAAACACGCTAGAATCGGAAAACTTGGCATGGTTGCAAATGCATTAGGATGAAAAACGCAGAATCTGTGTTTTCTTCAATGTGACGTCATGCGTCAAAAATGGCAAGATCTGCTCCTTTCTTCAATCGAGGAAGCCTTCCCCGAAAGAAGGAAGGTGAAAAAACTAATAAATTAATTTTAAAATGTTCTAGACTAAAATTTAAAAATTCGGGCTGGACACAAAAATCGCAAAAATTAGGACTACCTGTGTGCCGAATTTCATTATTGTTAAGTGCCATAGATTCGTCAGGACGTTGCTCTCAGAACACAGAGAAACACTTCCTTTTATAATAGTAGAGATTCGTCTTATGGTATCTTCTGTTAGGTGGATCAGTGTCAAATTGTTTTCAACATCGTCTTTGCACTTCTACCGCAATTTCGCACTTCCAGTAGCACTTTAACAGGAATTTTTTTCTTCGAAACTTAATCTGGATTGGCCCATTATTTCTCAATCGTTAAATCTGCAACAAAATTAAAATTCAGAGTTTTTCCAGTTAATAAAGTGTAGTTTTTTGCGACACTCTTCGACAAACTGCTCGTAAAGTACGTATTCCAAAAGAGAGTGTCCATGCTATTTGAAAGCTCTCAATGAAGATGGTCCGGATAGTTGAGACGAAATGTGCTTCACGATGAACTCTGTATAGATCGGAATGGTCATCAATTTGAAAACATAAACGAAGTACAAAAAATCCGCTAATGTAGTTCGCTCTAAACATTGAAAGCAAATTGCACGATATTTAATAAACACTTTATAAACAATCAAAGTGGTAACATTTTTTGCTACACCCTGTAGAACTTTTAAATTCAACATTGATATATTCTGCTTAAAAGAAAACGTGTTTGAAAATAGATTCTGTACTGATAACTTTTCCACATCAACGTTGAGATTTGTTTACTAAATTAATTAATAGAAAAAAGGTTTGGAAATGGATTTTGAATCGTCTTTTATCAGGTGAGGAAATTTTGAAACGCGCATTAGAACATCTGTTTGCTTTCACAATCAAATATACATGCGACATCTTGACTACGTAACCAAGAGGTCGATTTCGTCATCCAGATGATGCAAGGAGGGCAAGAATTAAATCAGCCGTGTCAGCAGACAGCTATTGGTGAAAATCAACGAATCAGGATCCAGCAATCGCTAGAGGCAAGAAAAGCGAGAGAGGAGTAGAGTCCAAAAAAGATGAACGTGGGCAAGACGCATTTAGCAGTAACTGAACGAACAATTATTTTCATTATCATTGTGCATATAATCGATTGTTTAAAATAAGACAGGGCAACTAGCCCAATAATACATACATAGCAGAAGAAATGCAGAAATTCGTGTTTCGACTTGGGGTCATGCTACACTTACTCCCCGATATATCACGCCCCGATACATCATTCATTCAGCTATATCTCTCCTTATAACTTGTCCCTGAATAAACTTTTTAAGTTTACAAACACCACAGGAAATTTCAATCTGTTTCTTTAGAAAGCTCTTCGAAAGCTGACGAACTGCTCTTCCGCGTACACTAGGTTCGGTGCATTTCTGCTTGATTTTTCAACAAGTGCGTGCAGACACTGAAATCTTTAAAAATTTCAACTGCGATTCAAAGTTTCACAACCAACACTATTCGATTTCATTTCTGACGTCTTAAAGCTTCGGTTTCCTAAGAAAGTGGAGCCGTTATTTAACAGCCGTGATACGTCATGATGCCGCGGGCATAACTAGACGGCCGTCTAAACAAGAATCCTGAGGTGTCAACTTAGACGGACAGAATACGTTGGAGAATGGGCAACACAGACGGCTGTCGTGGTTTATTTTATGCGAGAAACAAAACAAAGTGGTTTTTCATTCTCTAGTCCAAAGTTTCTAACTTCGGGATCGTTGAAGGTAGAGTGAAAATTTCAACAGATTTCAAATCAGCGTAAATTTCTACGCCAGATCGATATCAAAAACAGTTTTATTATTCAATTATTTACCATTTGATTATTTAATTATTTATTAAATAATTAATTATTTATTTAAAGAAAATCACATTTAAGGTATCGATCTGGTGTCAAATTTTCCGCAGATTTCAAATCCGTTGAAATTTTCCTTCTGTGTTTAACGATCCCGATTTTACAAATACGAATTAATCAATAGCAGTCATAAATGTTTATTTATTTTTCTCCTCTTCGCTCGAATCGTTTGGAGCAGGAAATGAAATCTGCCGCTACAAGAGAAAAAACGTTCTCCAACTGTTTGAGACCGCTATGACGACAGTCATGGAAATGGCGGCTCCGATATGTTTCGTTACGCTCACAAACAATGCTCTCTAGGAAACCAACACCATGTGTTATTATAAGCAACGTTTTAGGGACGTCACCCACCGATACATCACGGCCGCTAGATCACGGCTACGCTTCCTTAGGAAACCGGAGCTTATTCGACAGATCTGGACGTTAGCTTTCGTTTGTGATCAATTTCAACGTTGCAGCTCTTCGTAGGTTTGTCTCGACTCATACGGAGTGCAAGTCTGCATGACGCAGCAGAAAGTCTCCTAAACACCACCCCTCCCCTTCCTCCCCGCTTATCCCGGCTCGAGGTCACTAACGAGTCTTTGTTCCTTCAGCTGTCCAATACCACTTTTTCTGTTGGCTTTAAAAATCATTCGACAGAATTGGATGCCTATTTTTTCGCAAAGCTCAACTTCGCATTGGCTGCACTTTCCAAATCAATTTCAGTTCTGGAATACATTTTATTTGAATGGTCTTGAAATATCACGCATTTATTGTAGAACAATCTTCATTTAATTTTTTTTAAATGTATTGTCTGGTGTCCCACGTATTCTTTCTCAAGAGATTCTATTTTAAAATAGTGTATGAACAATGATTATTTTATCATTTTAATGTACAATCCCTGCAGTAGAGCTCCACATTCTCGGGCTAACAAGTTATCCGGATATGCAGAACATTCGGATAATTGGGTCATTTCCATTCGAAACACGTCCAGACGGTTAAAAAATTATCCGAACATCATTTGTTATTCTTCCGTGGAGCCGCACAAACCCACGGGGTCTCTAAAGCAAATAAATAATGCGTTTCATTATTGTAAGAGTCCATTTTCATATTACATTTTGTATCAACTCAAAACATTTTTAAGGATAATAGTTGTTTCCTATTTCAGATTCCTATTCTCTGGATCAAAATACCCAGAATTGATATGAAATATACACTCTATAACAAAAAAAATCGACGCACCAAGAAGGAATCATCCGATTGCTTTGAAATTTCGTATGCAAAAATGTTTTGACCAAATATGCCAATGATTAAAATTTGGTTTCCAATGAATGAATAGTGCGATCTCCAGCGCAGGAAACTGTGCATCCAGCAGATGTATATAAGGAGTTGTTCTTGAACTGTTGTTAAAAATTTCTGCTGCTTTGCGATTTAGGATAACTTTCAACGACTGAAAAAATGCCTCGCCGCAGGATTCGAGCTCATTACGAGCAACTTTCAGTGTTTGAAAGAGATCGTATCATTGGATTGAAAGAGGCAGGTTGGGCAAATCGGAGAATCGCTCGTCATGTGAGTCGAAGCGATGCGGTGATTAGAAGATGCTGGCAAGAGTGGGTGGACAATGGCAGATTTCAGCGTCATGATGGTAGCGGTCGACGTAGGGCCACAACAGATTGCAAGGACAGACTGATTGTCAGATCAGCTGTCACAGCGCCTGATTCATCGCTATCAACCATCAGTCGTGCGACCCACACACGAGTATCCACCATGACCATTCACAGACGGCTGAGAGAGCGAAATCTACGCTCGTACCGACCGTTACGCCACCTGCCACTCACGCCTGCACAGTGTCGAGCCAGATTACAGTGGTGCTTGAACGATCAGGCTGGAATGATGCTGACTGGGGACGTATAGTCTTTAGCGACGAATCGCGCTTCCAACTGTGTCCTGACGATCATCGAAGACGTGTCTGGAGACGCCCAGGTCGCGATCCTGCTTTCACTATTGCACGCCACACGGGCCCTCAACAAGAAGTTATGGTCTGGGGTGCCATTTCCCTTGATAGCCGGACCCCTTTGGTCGTCATTAGAGGTACACTTACTGCACAGCGGTACGTTGACGACATTCTGAGACCTGTTTTGCTACCGTTCCTTTCGCAGTACTCTGGGATTATTTTTCAGCAAGACAACGCCAGACCACGTACGGCACGTGTTGCTATGAACTGTCTTCAAGCTTGTCAAACACTTCCTTGGCCAGCCAGACCACCAGATCTCTCTCCCATTGAGCATGTCTGGGATATGATGGGAAGGCGACTGCATCCGGTAGGGAATGTTGATGACGTAGTCCAACAATTGGAGCAAATTTGGCAAGAAATTCCCCAGGAGACCATCCGGGAGCTTTATCAGTTTATGCCACGCCGTGTGGCAGCTTACATCCAGGCTACAGGCGGGTCAACACCTTATTGAGCTCGTTACTGTAACTCTGAAATAAATCATTCAATTGTTCTGAAATTTTAATCATTTTCTATTCTGTACATAATTTTCCTGTCCACCAATTTTTGTCTCAATCGGACAACTCCTTCTTGGTGCGTCGATTTGTTTGTTATAGAGTGTATTTGTTTTAGTCCTTTCATGAGTCAGAAGTGGTTGAAATTCAGACCTTCCTAATCTTAAATAAGTGTTTCAGTGTTTTCTCATCTTGCCTTCCAAAATAATCTGATCAAAGCAACATTTGTTTCCTTTCAAAGCTCAGAATTTTCTAATCATCATTAGTTATTTAATTTTTGTAACATTTTGAGTATTAGGGTATACAGAGGCTGTTCGCACATTTTTTAGACGATTTTGGTTAGCGGTAATAAAAAATCGTTTGCTGCAAAAGAAATAATTGCAGTTGTACTATGTTTTTAAAAGTCAAAATTATCGTCTGCAGCTTGAGAGGTTTGTTTTTATTCAAAATGGCGGTTTTAACGAAGCAGTGGTTCGAAGGCTATATTTATGCTCTTTCCGAAGAGAAATATTCATATTCCGTTATCCAAAAACGATGTGAGAGTCATGGTTTTGTGATATCTAAAGCGTCGATAGGTAATATCGTCAACAAGAAAGGGAAAAAAACGTCAAATTGGAGCCTCAAGTGGGATAAAAATTCCAAACAAGTATCCAAGGATGAAAAGGACATCTTCGACTATTACAAAGGTACGTTGTTTAATGTTAAAAGAAAATCCCCCTAGTCAAAGGACAGTTGTAAAATCTTTAAAATGCTCGGTGTCCACTGTAAACAAAATGATAAACGTTTATTTAAATCTTAAGAAAACGAAAAAACACAATGTGCATCGTCTTTCTCCAAAGCATATCGCTGAACGCAGGACACACTGCCGAATTCTATATGAGAAACACTTATCCAAAGAAAAATTGGAAAAACATTGTCACAATAGATGAATCATCGGTGTATTTAAATGATTGCAGCAAAAAAAGAGCCATTTATTATCATGAAAGGGGAGAAAAAAATTTAAGTACATAGTTCACAGAATCGAAAGAAAGTTTTTCTAAGGGATTCATGATTGTTGCTGGTTTTCATATAACGGCAAGTTAAAAATAAAGAGAGTGGAAAAAAATGTCAAGATTAACTCCAAATACTATCAGGAACATATTTTATCGCCAATTTTTCTGAATGAAATACCATCGCTTTACCCACAGTGCCATCAATCTGTGGAACTCCATCAAGACAAAGCTAGCAGTCACACATCAAAATCTACAGTAAATTTCCTAAAAGAAATGGAACAAAACACCGGTATCAAGGCCATACCCTTCATTGATATCCTTACTAAATCTCCCGCTTTCGGACTTTTAAAATCTGCATTATCCAAATGTCGTCCCAGAACCCTTACAGGACTCTGGAAAGCTGTTCGGGAGGAATGGGATAGAATACCTCTTCTGACACTTCAAAAGGTATTATTATCCTGAAAATTACGATGTCGAAAGATAGTTCAGAATAAGGGCTATCAAATAGAACATTTAAAACACAAGAATTTTATGTAATTTAGTTTTGTGAATACAATATACACTGTCTAAAAAATGTGTAAACAGCCTCTGTAGAATTCGGCAGCGTGTCCTGCGTTCAGCAATATGCTTTGGAGAAAGACGATGCACTTGCGTTTTTTCACTTTCTTAAGATTTAAATCAACGTTTATCATTTCGTTTACAGTGGACACTAGATGTCCGTTTCTTCCTTGGATACTTGTTTGGAATTTTTGTCCCACTTGAGGCTCCAATTTGACGTTTTTTTCCTTTCTTGTTGACGATATTACCAATCGACGCTTTAGATATCACAAAACCATGACTCTCACATCATTTTTGGATAACGGAATATGAATATTTCTCTTCGGAAAGAGCATAAATATAGCCTTCGAACCACTGCTTCGTTAAAACCGCCATTTTGAATAAAAACAAACCTTTCAAGCCGCAGACGATAACTTTGACTTTTAAAAACATAGTCCAACTGCAATTATTTCTTTTGCAGCAAACGATTTTTTATTACCGCTAACCAAAATCGTCTAAAAAATGTTTGAACACACTCTGTATTCTTTGTCAAGCGTAATGTAGTTGGCGATAGTTTTCCCGGGTGGAACGTGTTTCCTACACGTATTCCGAACGCGACGTCACTTGGCTTATTTTCCATTATGATTTTCAGCACTTCGCTAATAAAAATTCAAAACAATGAATTCCGAATTCAAATACGACAGTCGATTGGTCAACGCCGATTAGGTTAAACGCCTAACGTTGCCGGCGAAAAACTGCATATTTCATGTGACAGCATTTGAGTTGTGGAAGTAGGATTTTCGCATCATTCGCGCGCGCGCGCGCGCGCGATTTGTTTACCCTGTAAATCACCCTCTTATGGAAGCAAAAAATTATATACTAGCCTTTTTTTTAATCTGGTTCTTATAGAGCTGAATTCTTCAGATTCGCTTAGACTCAAGAACCCTGTACCATCGCCAGTTGGCTATAATTATGGAATGATATAGAGTTCATAGGTTTGCTACATGCACTTTCCTTTGCGCACAAGCGGAAGGAGGCATATCCAAATACCCGTTTGGCAAAGAAAAGTTTAGTCGCCAATTTGGCGAGGGGTTGCTACCGTGTTCTTGAGTTTCACCTCAAATTCTTCTCTTCTATCGCTTATTGATTGAAAGGACAACCGAAAATATACGATGTACGCAACAGCTTCGTCAGCGAGATTTTATTGCATTTCGAAAATGCATCTTCTCAGGCGGTCTTTGGTTTTATGAGTTTGGAGAGTGTAGTCCCATTCTTATTTCCCCTAGACAAATACCCGGGCAGAGTCCCGAATCCCGGGTTTATTGGGGAGCGGAAATCGAAACCCTTTTACCTTCGTTCCTCGCAAAGGGCGTCACAAGGGGCGGAAATGGGCGCTGCAGCCCTGCTTCCGGCTGCCTTTGCACAAACTGGAGGGCGTAAATCACTCATTAATGAAAGGTCGCAGGTATGGAAGACGAGGAGCGAAGGCTTGTTCTACTCGGCTATTCCACTGGCATGCTTTGTCTTCCTTTTTTTAGATACAGATCGATTTGTTGAAGCTTTTCGTTTCTGTCAGCGCTTTTGCGAAAACAGTGCACTTGATGTTAGGGTACTGAAATACCGGGTTTTGATAGTTAGCCAGAAGTACCGCTACCCGAAGCACAAATATTTTGTTTTTCTTCGTTTTCATGAAGTCTTGTATCCTCTTCCTCAGTTTTCTAATTTTAAGAAGTCAGTAATAATACAATAATAGTACCACTTTTCAGGAAACTTCGCATTGGAAATTTCTCCATTTAGGCTATTAGGTACCGTTTAACCCTCCGAGGAGATATCTCGTCCATCAAGATCTGATCAACTTTGATAATGACGCGATATCGAGATGGTGTCGATTTTTTTTTTATGTAGACGAGATCAAGATCTGGTCAGTTTCTTTTAATGACGATATTCCTCATTCATCAAGATCTGGTGAGTTCTGATCTAGTCTAACGAATGACGACATTTTTCGTGGAGACAACCATCAAGAGGGTTAACACTGGGTTTGAAGATTAGTATTACCGTTAAAGAAAGCATAGATGCGGGTTTTCTCAGCTTCCGTGAAATTTTATTTTATTTTTTTTTTCAACTTTTTTTATTTTAAGATGCCGGTTGTAAAACAGTAGTACCATTTTCTACACTACTTCATATTGAATTTTTTTAATTTAGGGTATAAGGAGGTACCGGAAATGCCGTTATCGAAGCTAGTTTTCTTTAGTTTTCATTAGTTCTATGAAAAATATTACTTTCTTTTCATCAGTTTTCTTTCAAGTCAGTCGTAAAACAGTAATACCACTTACTTGTTGAAAATTTCTTAATTTAGGAAATTAGGTACCAATTAATACTGGCTTTGAAGATGTAGTGAGTAATACCTTTTACCAAAGCATAAATATTGATTTTCTCAGTTTTAATAAGATTCATGAAAAGTTTTATTTTCTTTTTCTCAGTTTTCTAATTTTGAAGTCAGCTGTAAAACAGTAGTACCACTTTCCATACTACTTTCTATTCAAACTATCTTAATTTAAGGTATCATGTACCGGTTAATACTAATTTTGAAAATTAGAAATATCTTTAGCGAAGCATAGCTAGCAGTTTTCTCAAAGTTTGGTTATACAGATATATGTTTGCGTCGTTTTAATTATTTGAAGTCTCATTTTATTTTGCTCCGTTCTTTACCTTTAATAAAAGTCTGTCGTAACACAATAATACAACTTTTCAGGCTACTATGAATTGAATATTACTTAATTTAACGGTGTTATATAGATAACTGTTAATATTGGTTTTGAACAGCGAGAGTAATACCGTTACCAAAGCGGTTTCCTAAATTTGGTAATACATACTGGTTTGCTTACATTTAATTCGTTACTTTAAAGTCTGGTTGTCTCAGTTTTCTACTTTTAAGAAAAGTCAGTCATATAACAGTGGTAACACTTTTCACGTTTATTTCTATTGACGTTTTCTTAATTTAGGGTGTTAGATACTTGTTAATATTTGTTTGGAGTATTGATAAATACCGTTACCAAAGCATAAATAATGGGGGGGTTTTAGTTTAGATACACATATAGGTTTGCTAAGCTTTAATTCGTTACTTAAAAAGTCTATTTTCCTTAGTTTTCTACTTTTAGGAAAAGTCAATCGTAGAGCAGTGGTAACACTTTTGACGCTAACTTGTATTGATGTTTTTTTTAAGCTGTTACATACCTCTTAATATTGGTTTTAAATACTTAAAAGTGCCGTTTTTTTGGGTTTTTTTTTTCAAAATTCAGTAACACATACCAGTTTGCTTAGCTTTATTTCGTTACTTGGAAAGTCTGTTTTCTAATTTAAAAAAAAATATAGGCGTAGAACAGTGGTAACACTTTTCAAGCTAACTTGTATTATTTTCTTAATTTAGGGTATTAGATACCTGATAATACTGGTTTTTTAAATTAATGAGCTAAGCGAAAAGAGAAAGAAAAGGGGCATATTAGATTTATAGAAAGATGTTTACTGAAAGAGAAGGATAGAGAGGAGAAATAAAAGATAGTGAAATAAAGAAGTGAAAAAGCGAAAGAAAAGGGAGATTCATGCTAAATTGATAGAAAGATGCATACTGAAAGAGAAAGAAAAGACAGGAGAAAATAGAAGGTAACGAGACAGAAGTGAAAAAGAGAAGAAAGATAGGAGATAATTGGAGAAGTGAAAGAATGAAAAGAGAGAAGAGCAATAGAGAGATGATTACGAGAGAAATGAAAATAACAAAGGGAGATAGACACTAAATTGATAGAAAGATGCATATTGGTAAAGGAAGAAAAGAGAGTAATAGAGGAGAAAAAATAGAAGTTAACGAAAAGGTGATGCATACTAAATTGTTAGAAAGATGCACACTGAAAGAGAGGGTAAAAATGGAATTTAGCTTTAGAGAAGTGAAAAAGAGAAAGAAAAGGGAGGTACAAATACTAAAATTATAAGATGCATACGAGAAAGAAAATAGAGAAAACACAGAAAGGAATAAGTCGTACGTATTTGAATAAAATGTCCACAATTAATACGCCTTGGAAGCAGTACACTGCAGCATTCTTAAAAACGAAATGCAGGAAACCATTCTCATTCCAATTACAACATCATTGACAACATTTCGCGTACATCATTACTGGCTTCTAAAGAAAGCCGTCATCACCATAGCAACCAAGCGGTTCTAGTAGAAAGAGCAATCGAGTTGAAGTGCGTCGTTCCGAACAGCTTATTAAGGAGAAATTTACTTCCCACGGAAGTCGGTTGAAGAAGAAATTGGAAACGAAAGGATGCAGGTGTTCAACTTTTAACGACAGCAACGACCGAACGGGATTGGCTGTCTGTTTCGAGGCATTCATTCACCGTACCCTCTGCATTTGAAAGACAAAACTAAATTTATGCTTTGATCAACGTTGAAGTGGGCATGTGGGTTTTCTGCTCATCACACCCTCAGGGCGACGCGAGATTTCTGAATGGTGTATGTTGATTTTACATCAGAACACACTTAATGGCTTAAATAACCTCATCTTTTTAAATAATTCGGGGATTCTTTAAACCTTTAGAAAAATTCTATAGGGCCCCCTACCTTCGAATAGAACCTTTCTTTAGAACGATTCAATTCCTCTTGTTCTTGGAATAGAATCATTTGGCCCATTTTGGAATTTTATTGGCCCATTTTTCAGAACAGAATCCGTTGTAAAGATTATATTGCTGCTTTACTTAGATTAGAGTAGGTGTAGGTTTTATGCATGATAAGAAACTCTCCTTTAAATAAAACCTATCACTTGATTTACACGAAAGCACAACCCGACTGGTTTTTCACCAGAAGAACATATCGCTTATATAGCAAACTGTCTAAATCAAAAATACAAACTTGGAGAATAACAGACCCCATACGGCACATTTGCCGATGCACATTGGAACAAATAGCCACTGATCCAACAAGAATCCCTTGGGGAAAGATTTTATCACTCCTTTATATAAAATAGAATAATTTGAAATACTTCCATCGCTAATTGCCTTAGAATAAAATCCTTTGGAATGATTTCATTGGTCCTTTCTTTGGAATATGAAAAAAATTGGTTGCTCTCATTTCCTTTTTTTAGATTACTTTATATAGAATTAATTGCCTTAGAGAATAGAGACTATATACACTTTGAAACGATTCTATCAAACCTTTCTTTGGATCTTTTGGAAAAATTCGATTGATCTGCTCTCATCTCTACTGTTATCATCTCTACTGTTATTACTGTCTGAGTGCGTGTATGCGGTGTCCAGACGAATCTATAGGACTTACAGTAATGAAATTTGACACAGAGGTAGTCTTAATTTTATGTGAATTTTGTGCAAAGCTCGAATTTTAAAATTTAATCTAGAACATTTTACAATCAATTTATTACACTGATCCTTTTCCTTTCATTTCCTGAGTATAAAAGATTCAAGTTTTTATCTTCGCGATCGTTAAAGATCGAGTGAAAATTTTAACGTATCTGAAATTTGCGGAAAAATTTTACAGCAGATCGATAAATTAAATGTGATTTTCTTTAAATAAATAATTCTTAAATTATAACTTTTATAGTTTCGCTATACAAATTTGACCGAATTTGAGGAATATATTCATTACGAACACAGAAAGGACTATTTGAGGTTTTGTATCGTTGCGATCGTTAAAGATAGAGTGAAAAATTCAACGGATTTTAAAAATCTACGAAAAATTTTACACGAGATTGATACCTCAGGTGACATGCCCATTCTCAACAGTCCTTGCTGATACAGAAAACATTAAAAGAAAAAACAATAATTTTAAGAATGAGTCCCATGTTATGTTCCATCGGGTGGAGATGGGACTCATTCTTAAAATTTTTTGTTTTTTTTTCTTTTTAATGTTTTCCGTATCAGCAAGGACTGTTGAGAATGCGATTGTTCCACTTGGGTGTTGTTGAGGGTGGAGCTTCTTGCTATCACTCTCGGCGAGACCACGTGATCTTTCGAAAAGGAATGCGATGAAAAATATTTTTTTTATATTGTTCCTAATGGCAATCTTGATGTGTTCCCTTCTTGTTCTAGAATCTCGAACTTGCGTATTACAGTCTAATATTTACATTTATGTAGTTGTACCATTTATACTGTTTGTTTCATGTGTCTAAATAAATCACTAAAAGACAATCTTGGACAAGATTCCTTTCAAGGACACGAAAAGAACTGTCACGGGCAACGCCCTGCTGATCTGAGAGTTTCCTTATAATAGAATCCTTTGGAAAGGTTTTATTGATTAAGGTCAAAATTGTTTATAAATCATACAGAGAAGGCTTTTCAACGTGGAAAGATGCATGTAAACCCCTCAGATGGTTAATAGGATCCTAAACTTTTAATATTATGTAATTTTGCAAATTTTAGTTACTTAAACTTTACTTATCGCAAACTTATATTATTATGGGATTTTGTAAATGTTACTTATTTAAGCTTTACTTATCGCAAACTTTTAATACTATTATTTGATTGGCTATCGAAGCGCAAACTAGTGTACTCATCACGCTCGTTAATTAGTTCCACGTTAGAATTCTTACTGTCTTCTAATACCACTTGACCGGAGATCTTCAAACCGAGCGATCGGAAGAAATAAGGTGAAGCTCCATCTGTTTCATTAGAACATCGACAGTATATTCTGTTTTGATGTAACAAAATTGTTAGATCAGTGATTTAACCAAGGAATGTCGTGTACAGTAGGGGGGCTGGTTCATGTTAAATTTGTCGTGGCCTCAAATGTCCTCAATTTGTCGTGGTGTGGAAACTTGGAGAGGTGGGGTGGTAGTTTAGTCATCTGACCGTGGTTCAAAATTACGAGGTGTTGTCCTTGGGTCTTTCCCTTCGGGATTGATCCCGGACCGTCGCCAATATCGGAAGAGCAAAGAATTACTATCCGGAGGGTTGCAAGTTCGAAACTAGGTCCAAACAGACACCGTCGTGTACGTAGGGTTTGGTGTACGTTAAATCTGTCGTGGCTTCTTTGCTAATATTGAAGCGTGATCTGCTCATTAGAGCATAGATTTTCCTTTAAGTAGCCGAAAAGAAATCCGGAGCGGTCAAATCAGAGAAACGAGGAGGTTAAACAATGACACCGGATTTTGACATTCGACCAGAAAATGCGTACTCTACAATTCACTATTTACTAGAAATTTGGCATTTTTCATGGCTTCCTTGGACTGTATGCAAACTTTTCAGGGTTACGCGCTTTTCGCTGCTTCATCTGCAAAGCGTTAGATTGACATATTTCCCCCTGGAAATGAGATCTGACGCTGACCCTATTTCTCAACCCACATCGCAAGGAGGAAAAGCACAAGAACCGAGTCAGCTTTTGCTCCGAGAAAACGTCGCCTAAATGATGTCCTGCAGGAAAAAGCGACCGACGGTAGTACCTAATCTCGTTTAAAAACCCCAAAAGAAAAAAGCGGTATAGGAAATCATATCACAACGCTACGAATTGCTTGGGGGACGAAATTCAAACCAGTTTCCAGCCGAATGGAGCTGTTAAGCATTTCAGACCTCATTCATCCTTCAATGATGCTTCGTAAAGGAAAGCCGCGATAACTGATCTATCTAATTTTCGTCTTCGCTTTAGATTGAAGATACCCAAACTGGAATTATGTCCTTGGTTATAAAGGTAAGCGTAAACTTTCCTTCCCTGCTCGTTTTAATATATTTCTATTCAGCTACTATGATCACAAAGTATGGTTTACTAACACACTGGTGGAAATCTGTTGACAACTTATAACGTAAGAAAATAATAATTGTAATGTAAATTGTCATCCTCAAAATCAAAATGTTGAACATTTTAAGTAGTGATACTCGATATAATTTCGATCAGGGATGCGCAGGCCGCGACTCGCGGGCCTCGTGTGGCCCTCCGTTAATTTGCTGGTTTCGCTATATGTTATTTTAACTTTTAACAAGTCACATGCGATAGGTAATTTAGGTTAAAACTTCGTTGCTAGATAATGGCACTAAAATGCGCAAGCCTCTTGGGGTCAACATACATCTGCGAACACCTTTTTCAGTCATGAATATTATGGAACCGCTTGACTAATGAAAATTCCGAATCATTTTTGTACTTGGCTACGACGAAAACCGAACCAATTAAATCAAATCCTTTACTTACATTTCACTATCTTTCTTTGATCCGGGTCAGTGCGTGGATATCTCTAAGCGTATGATGTAGAGGCGGCTGGTGTAATTTAAATCTGTCGTGGCCAAAAGACTTCACGTTGGGTTAGTGTGGAAGTTTGGAGAGTGGGGTGCCAGTTCGGGTGTTGCTTCGTCATCTGGCAGTGGTTCAAAATTACGTGTTGTTGTTTTCGGATCTTTCCCATAGTGGATTGATTCCGGACCGTCGTCAATAGCCCGTTGTGTTGCTCTAGTACGACGTTAATTAAAATTACCTTATCTTACCTCTCGGATCTTCCCCTTAGAGCAGGGGTTCCCAAAGTGTGTACCGAGGCACCATGGGGTGCCATGTAGAGCAAGCCTCGAAATATATTTTTTAATACAGGTGCACAAGGTGCACCTAAGTTTTTAAATTAGGTGCACAGGTGCGCCTAGCGGGAAAAAATTAGGTGCACAATTTTATTTTCACGTGCACAGTGCACCTGTGCACCCGGGTATTTCGAGCCCTGATGTAGAGAGATAAGGAAGCAGTTGCATAATATGATGAAGCAGTTGCTATAATATATATAATACACTGAAGAGCCAAAACATCACGACCACCTACTCAATAACGCGTTGCGCCTCCTTCGGCCTGCATAACAGCTGCAACTCGCCTGGGCATAGATGCCACAAGTTCTTGGTACATGACTGGAGACAGGTTGTACCAAATGCCTAAGCAGCGGTCACGCAATGTCAAGATATTCGGATATGGTGGTGTTTGAGATCAGAGCTGCCGCTCCATGACACCCCAAATGTGCTCTATCGGATTAAGATCCGGTTACTTAGGTGACCAGGACATTAAGTGGAATTCATGAAAATGCTCCTCGATTCACTCTAACACAATCCGAGCTTTGTGACATGGGGCGTTGTCCTGCTGGAAGATTCCATTTCCAGTTGGAAAGACAGACGCCATGTAAGTGTGCAACTCATCCGCAATTATGTTCAGATAGTTCGCAGTGTTCATGGACGTTGACGACAGTCCGGGATCAATCCTCTAAGGGAAAAATCCGAGGACAACACGCGGTATAGTGGTTAAGGTGTTAGCCTCTAGATCGTAAGGTTCCTGGTTCGAATCCGGGTCCGGGCATGGATGTTTGTAAGCGTATGGTGTAGAGGCGGCTTGTGCACCTTAAATCTGTCGTGGCCGAAAGTCCTCACGTTGGGTTGGCGTGGAAGTTTGGAGAGTGGGGTGCCAGCTCAGGTGTTACTTCGTCATCTGACCGTGGTCCAAAATTACGAGGTGTTGTCCTCGGATCTTTCCCTTAAGGGACTGATCCCGGACCGTCGTCAATAGCCCGTTGTGTTGCTCTAGAACGACGTTAACTACAAATTACCAAATTACCGAGGACAACACTACGTAATCTTGAACCACGGTCAGATGACGAGGCAACACCTGACACGGCCATCGACTTGATGAATGAGAAATCGGAATTCATCTTATCAGACAACTCTTTTCCACTCATCCATGGTCCAGTCTCGATGTTCCCGGGCCCACTGTAGGCGTAGTTGACGATGACGCTTGTTCAACAGAGGCACACGAGTGGGACGTCTGATGCATAGTCACATATCCAACATTCCCGCTGAACTGTGTGTTCCGAAACATTTGCGCTTGGACCTGCATTGTATTGGGCTGTCCGCTGAGCCACTGTCTCGCGCCGATTTCGCTTTACCAAGCGGGACAGTCTCCGACGTCCTTTTTCTTTGATTACGCGTAGACGACCAACACTTTGGCGTCTTCTCTCGATTTGAGAGAGGCGATCTGCCCTTTATCAAATTTGCTTTGATCAGCAGCCTTTCCCATCACTCGCAAAAGTAAGAGTAAGAATGATTACTTACCTTTTCCAGCAGCAGTTAAATACCATTCTCACTTAATCACGTGCCCTCCACGTCATCCAGACGAGTTCAATGAAAAATGTGGGGATGGTCATAATGTTTTGGCTTGTCTGTGTATAATAATATACCACAGATAGATATTACATGACGAGGAGATGCCGTAAGAAAATTCTAATTCTCTTAAGGGTGCCACGATTTGGTTAAGTTTGGGAACCACTACCTTAGGGGATTGATCCCGTACCTTCGTCAATAGCCCGTTGTGTTGCTCTAGTATGACGTTAATTAAAAGTTACTTACCTACCTACCTTACACTACTTTTCTTTGTAACAGTATAATGTAAGTTCGAATCCAACCAAAGACCGTCGTCTTATGAATATGTGTGCCAAATTTCAAGACAAAATTTGTAAATTTGTACTAACTATAAGACATTACCAGACGCGCAATGTAAAATTGAAACGCCTTTTTCTCAAAACAGCTTGAGGTTTGGTAAGGTAATGCTGATTTTAATTAACGTCTTACTAGAGCAACACAATTTGCTATTGACGACAGTCCGGGATCAATCCCCTAAGCGATAAATCCGAGGACAACACAACGTAATTTTGAACCACGGTCAGATGACGAGGCAACACCTGAGCAGGTACCCCACTCCCCAAACTTCCACACCAACCCAACGTGAGGACTTTCGAGCACGGCCAATTTAAGGTGCAGCAGCCGCCTCTACACCATACGCTTAGGAACATCCATGCACTGACCCGGATTCGAACCAAGAACCTTCCGATCTAGAGGCTAACACCTTAACCACCAGACTAAGGATTATGGATTATCAAGGATTATGGATAGATCTATAATTACAGATTACAGATATCATTAAAGTTATAAGAAAAAAATTACAGCTAGGGTAGTTATTTGGAAGATAGTTGAATTTACATCACATTGGTGCAACACCCGACAGTCTTTTGTCGAAGTAGGTCTCGAACTTGCAATCCTCTAATTTAGATCACCTAAAAGACTTTACGCTAAGCGTTGCCAAAACGACCGATAAACAACATTTTAACTCAATCCAATAAGGAGGGCCGCGGTGGCCCGGTTGGAAGCGTATCGAATCAGCAACCGGAGGGTTGCGAGTTCGAGTCCATCAAACACCATCGTGTACAAAGGGGGCTAGTGCACGTTAAATCTGCCGTGGCCTCAAATGTCCTCACGTTGGCGTGGTGTGGAAGTTTGGAGAGTGGGGTGCCAGCACAGGTGTTGCCTCATCATCTGAACATGGTTCAAAAGTACTAAGTGTCGTTCTCGGATTTTTCCCTTGGGGGACTCATCCCGGTAATTCATCGTCAATAGCCCGTTGTGTTGCTCCAGTACGACGTTAATTAAAATACCTACCTACCTCTCTTATGAATTGAATAACTGTAATATTAGTACACAATAGTGCGTTTACTTTAGATTATTTCATATTTCATTGTAAATTTAATTATGAATAACTATGCATGTATATTTTTAGTGGCAACACTCTGATTGGCTGATCCTATGGTTCGGTTTTCAAATATTCTTGCATTCGAGCTATGTTTGACTACGGAAACATTATTACATACTACTCCAGCAAATCCCCAAAACAAATTTTAGTAGTCTACAATTCAAGCTTTAAGAATCGCTCTTGGATTTCCAAGATGGACCCCTTTACTTGCATTCAGGAAGACATCCGACTGAAACAAATTGATCAAAAAGAATCACAAGATTAAATTTCAACTTTATATCCGTCATCAATGAAATTTCTCCTCTAAAAACAACCATCATAAAATTATCAAATGGGCGAAATCAAACTGGCCCTTATTTTCAACGCATAACAGAAACTTTTAAGTTTTGACATTAATCCCGATAAAAGATCCTAGAATTTATCTATCCAACTAATCTCGAAAACCACGATATCCAGATTAAAATAAAAATCGACTAAGATATTTTAAAAGGTCTTTTAGTTATTTTTAGTTACCAGACTAAACTTTGAAAGTATTACCCAAAGCACTTAAAAAGTGGCACATCAGTTGATCCAAGTACACTGCAGACTGCATTGATTAATCTGCAAAATTTGCAAAACCAATTACATATAGCACTAAGCAAACAAAATTTATTTCCTGAAATTTCACTTTTTATTAGTTTTATTTGTTGATTAATGTGATAAGGTGCAGCCGTGATGAGGCAGTGGATTTTTGAATAGGTGTGAAAGGTCATTGGGAGACCATTCACAAGAGCATGAAGGAGGTGACCTATGAATTGTCCCTCCCCTGGCAACTCCTTATCACTGCATCGCTTAGGGATGAACCCAAATCTGCTCTTAAGACATCAGTTATAGGAATATTAGATATATTATAGTTATATTATAGGCTTTGTTTACGTTGCGACCTAACACCTTCTTTAAAGGATAGGCTCATTCAAACCCATGCAACTAGACTGCCTTCTCATAGGAACCAGACTACATGTGAGAAGAAGGTTGATTCAGATAAAAAAATTAATTTAGTCATTTCACTATACGATAATGAATATTAATTCATAAAATATTAGTTATTTTTAGAATAAAAAAACTAGAATTGATAGCAAAGAATATTCGCCACACTTTTGAGAGTATTCAAGAGTTTTTTGAACTTTTTTTTTTTTTTTACGAAGAGTTTTTTTTGAGTACTTTGAACCAAATTTTTCAAGAAATTGAAATTTATCGATTACAGAAACGTACCCGAAACTTATTTTATGTATAATTTACGATGTATTTAACTCTGTTTTATAGAAATTATTTATAATCGTTAGATTTTATTGAAAACTATGGTACGAGTTCACAATTAAACTCGTACAATAATGTAAGGTAAGGTAATGTGAAAGGTAATTTTAATTACCGTCGTATTAGAGCAACATAACGGGCTATTGATGACGGTCCGGGATCAATCTACTAAGGGAAAGATCAGAAGACAACAACACGTAATCTTCAACCACGGTCAGATGATTTAAAAAAAATTTGACTTCAAAAATTAGTACATTTTTCATATATTACTAATAATGCTGCTGTCGTGGTGAAGTCTACAGATATGATAAGCTATACATACACCACACTCCTACATATACACTATCGTAGAATAAGGGAACGGACGCCAGCCGGATTTGCACAAAATCTGACTACTTGTTTGGGTGTGTTTTTCGTGGTATGGACTGCGACCTTTGCATGTTGTTCCTGGTAAATTGAACGCCGACGCCTTCATGAAGATTTTGGACAATCAGGTTCTTTCTACGCTCAGGCAATTTTATGGAATGGACGAATGTTACTTCCAGGACGACAACGCTCTATGTCACATTGCAGAGTCCCGACCTCCATAGAACATTTGTGGGACGAGTTAGAGCGATGCTTACGGACCAGGGAACCATGTCCGAAATCTGCAGCTGAGCTGGCGACTTTGTTGCAACATGAAAGGACACAAATACTCATAGCTGTGTGTCAAAACCTTGTTGAAAGAATGCCCAGGAGGGTTGCTAGTGTAATTGCAGCCCGTGGGGATCACCCCCCTATTAAAGCATGTATTATTTCCCTTATACCATCACATCTTGCTGTCCGTTCCATTATTGTAGGGTAGTGTAGTTGTACTACGTGCACCTTAAACTCATTTATTGGGGATACATAAAAAATGAACTCTTTGAGTGAACTTACAAATAGTTATACAAATTGCGAAATAAGTAAATAACTCATACCTTGAGTAAAATGGTTGAAAAGAGAGAGAGAGCCAAATACAAAAATAACTTAAATGTTTGCTTTTTTTAATTCTAAGGTTAGCCTCAGAAGTACTACAATACGGATTTTTATCATTTATGTATTTACTCACATCAAAGAAATATATCTTAAACAATTTAGTTTTGCAATCACAGTCAAACATTGGAATGATAGGTGCACTCCCCAGTACAATAAACAGCTTTTCTTCACCCTCCAATTGGTTTCAACAAGATACCTCGTTCATCAAGATCTGATCCATTTTGCTAATGACGAGGTATCTTATCAAGATATTGTCAATTTTCTTATGATAGCGAGATCAAGATCTGGTTAGTTTTGCTAATGTCGAGATACCGTGACGCAACATCCACCATGAGGGTTTCGCTCCTCAGGCGAAGGTCGCCATGATGTAAGAATATATTTTAACAAATATGTCTGCAGGGCTGGGGTATGGTCTGGGAAAGTATTTGTGGTATAATTGTTGATGGTATTGTTGAGACAGTCATATTCAAATGAGAAGATTTAAACTGAGTGTGAGAAAAGGAAATTAAGGCAATAAGTGTAATACCATATTCCCTTGGGATAGAAACAGGATATAGGGATGGGAGCTGAGTAATATTCTGTATTGATGAAAGAGTAAAATGGTAATATAAAATTTTATTACATTAACATATTGAGCATTCATTATTCCTCAGTGACAGAATCAAGACAAAACTTTAGATAGAAGGGACTGTACATACCATAAACATTTCACCAATGAAGTAATCTTCTGAAGCAAATAGTGCAACTCTTTGTAATGAAGCCTCTCGCACACCACGACACAATTTTGTTTTGCAATTAACATAGCACTCACTGTAGGTCTAGTATAACATTGCTTTTACTGCACAACCATATCTATTAGTTGAAAGAACCCTAGAAAAGATGCTATTGTACTAGAAGGTCAAAATTGATTTAATGTCATTTAGGGAAGAGTGCAAGGTGGAATTATGGACGTGAAGCCCTGAGAGGGTTGCTCAAAATTTCTACTTTGACGGTATACTGTTCATAACAAAAAATATTCTCAACAAGTTCTGCACTTTGTATTAAAAGCGGGACAAACTTGGCATTTCGATTCAAATGAAGGGCTGGATGGAAAACATGAAACAAGCTACAGATGTGTGTAGTCAGCCTAATACTATTAAATTAAGCTGAATAAAAAGGGAAAGGTTTTCCGCATGACATGCGTAGATATTATATACTATGTAACAAAAAAAATCGACGCAGCAAGGAGTTGTGCCGGGCTCGATCAACTTAGAACGGCGCTGACTGGGGACGTAGTCTGTAGTGACGAGTTCCGTTTCCAACTGTGTCCAGAAGACAACCGCTGACACTTCTGGAGACGTCCAGGGCAGCGTGGGGATCCTGCCCTTACTATCACACTCCACACATGCCCACGATAGGGCGTTATGGTCTGGGTGCCATCTCTTTTGATAGCCGGACCCCTTTGGTAGTCATTTCTGGCACACTTACACCACAGCGGTACGTAAACGACATTCTACGACCTGTTGTGTTACCGTTCCTTTTGTGACACCCCGGAGTTAATTAACAAGATAATGCCAGGCCGCACACGACCTGTATTGTCTTCGAACTTTCCCAACACTTCCTTGGTCAGCTAGATCTCCTGAACTCTCTACAGATGTGTGTAGTCAGCCTAATACTATTAAATTAAGCTGAATAAAAAGGGAAAGGTTTTCCGCATGACATGCGTAGATATTATATACTCTCCCATAGAGCACATTTGGGACGTTGTTGGAAGATGGTTGCAACCATCCCGGAATGTTGACAGTTTAACTTGACAGTTGGAGACAATTTGGCAAGAAATTCCGCAGGACACCATCCGGGAATTTTTTCAGTTTACGTCATGCCGGGTGACAGCTTGCATCCAGGTCATAGGTGGACCAACGCTTTATTGACTTCCTCCCTTTGTAACAGCCAAACTCTGAAATAAATCATTCAATTGTTCTGAAATTCTAATCGTTTGTTTTTCTGTGTATGTTCTTCACATCTACCAATTTATATCGCAATCGGACAACTTCTTGGTGCGTCGATTTTTTTTTAGTGTATATTGGTAGGTGTATATTGTAAGGTATTTTAAAAATCCAAAACCAATACTTTTGGGGCATTCTAGTCCCTGAATCCTCCTGTTTATGCTACTGTCTGACAGCCCCTAGACGCATTGAAAATACACTTATATAACATTGATCCAAAGTTTTGCTACGGATGTCTACATTTATACAAAGTAATGAAACCATTAATTTCAGGTAACAGGTATCACAGTTTTACTAGCATGGTTACTCATACTTTTAACGTCCGTCCCAGGATACATTGAAGCTGGAGACAATAAAAATATTTCAGCCTGTCATTTCTGCGACGATGGAGTTGACTTTTCAGTGCGGAATCTAATCTGTTGTGGATGTTGTTCAAGATGCTGTGGGTAAGGAAACCAGTAATTTTTTTTGCATCAGGGAACAGTAGCTCTTGCCAATCTCCCAAACCAGTTTTTACTGGTGTTTCATTTCTGCTTGTAAACCCTACTGAAAATAACTAATTTCTCAAGTTAAGTCCCCTACTCACTAATGAATTTTAACTTCAAACGTGTAGATCGTGCACCCACTTCCTCTTGTGTAACATGTGAACTGTAGAATCGATAGTGCTCACAAGTCTGCTTGTAGCTCATAGTGTTGAAACCCAAGTGCTGTAATATGCAGAAAGACTAACAACACATATATGGCGGCAGTGTCAATTTCAACAAATGTTTAGAAACATATTATACTAAACAAAATAATTAATTTCCATTGTAACAATAATAATTAATTTCCACAATGTAAAATAAAAATTTACATGCCTTAGTCCTAAACGTAAAATGTATTTGTCCAGTAATGCTGCAGAACTAGGCATTTTCTTATCTTGTTTAAATCTCGAAAACTACTACTATAGTCAATTTGCTTGCATTAACTCTAATTTAGTTAATTCTAAGCTGCTTTAATCAGTTCATTCAAGGTTCATCAGTGAAAAATCTTTCTATTGGGCATACTTTGATTATATGGCCTACATGTTTTCAAACATATTTTCACGTATTAAATTAAAACTGTTAAAATATTTTTATATTGTCCAATATATAATGTAGAATTAGTGAACAATGATAAGGCAAGACTCATATTTATTTCATGAGCTACAATTATTTGTATATGCACCTACATAAATTGAGAATCTTCACTATTCTCCAAAAATCAATGCTTTCTTTCACTTCAGGAACCATCTAAATACCCCTTGACGATATTTCCAGACTGGCTATTTAGTAGCATAATCAACACTTAATGACGCTCCCAAGTTTAAAATATCTGAAATATTAAACATTTCATAGTTAATTTAATGCATTTCAACTGTACTCAAGGTCTCCCTAGGATTTCCCAGATTTAACACGTTCTAAACATGCAAATTCTTAAAATTTCGCTTCCGTTGCTTTTCACTGGTCTAATGCTCAGGCGGTATGTGTTGAAAATGTATCATTACATCTTTTTAGATAACATTAAGTTATATTTAAACATTGAATATACCATTTGTAAAGTTTTCAATAGCAAATAATTTGCCTTTATGGACCAAGACTAGGAAATACTATCTTTAAAATAGATGTTTTGTTGCTTTTTAGACAGTGATCAGGTCGCTAGTGTTCCAACACCTGCAATAAGTCCCAGATTTCAATTATGGTCTGGAAGTTCAGAATTCCTTCTAAATCAAAATTCAAGATCTAATTTGTAATTATGTACCAAAGAATAATCATGGAATGGTTACTTAACTGCGTATGCCTAATGGAAATCGGGTTTTGGTTTTTTTTTTAAATTTAGTTTTTCATACAAATTGGAATTAAATATATTCATTCTTACTTTAATTGGTACTTTTATATTTCAGGCCTGACAGAATATAAAACTAAAACAATTTCCAACTAATGAAGAAACTCAAGAACAATTTCTGCATCCATTCTTGAGAATATTTATATATTTTTTCTAATCATAAAATACACCCTATCAATAAAAACTTTTACAATGTTCTATTATTCATTGTATTTAACAAAAGAAACAAATTAAACTTAGGATTACAAAAATTCCAATGTTGTGTTGACTAATTATGAAAGTTTCGCATGTGAAGGCATAAAGTTATAGAATAAAGGAGTCTACATGGGTAGTTAGTTAATGATTCATGTTCCAAAATAAACTCTGCATTTAAGATTTTTTTTCCCCTTGTATGTACTATGTTTCTCATACAGGCATTCTAAAACCAACAGCCTATAAAAGAAACTAAACTGCTTAAGTTCAGAAGAAAAACTTGATATGTATCAGAATCACAAAATTCTGAGCCAAGTATGTAACCAACAGAAAGTATAAAGTTTGGTTATTCATTTTGCGACATCACTACACAAATTTTGGTTTAAGTTTCCTATTTCTTCAATCCTAAAATTCTCCTTGGACAGTCAAGTCTAAATTAGGAAAAGGCGTAAATATATTTCCTACATAGCTTTAAACAAGTTGGAGAAAAATTCAATATACACTACCCTACAATAATGGACTGGACTGCAAGATCTGATGGTATAAGGGAAAGAATACATGCTTTAATATGGGGATGGTCCCCCATGTGCTGCAATTACACTAGAAACCCTTCTGGGCATACTTTCAACAAGGTTTTAATACAGCTATGGGTATTTGTGTCCATTCCTGCTGCCAGAACCTCGCCAGCTTAACTGTAGAGCTTGGACGTGGTTCCCTATTTCTTGCGTCTATCTCTAACTAGTCCCACAGATGTTCCAAGGGGTTTAGGTTGGGACTCCGAGCAGGCCAGGGAAGACGTTTTTCATCCACATCCTGATACCACTGCTTGACAATGGCTGCAACGTGACATGGAGCATTGTCATCCTGGAAGTAACATTCATCCATTCCATAAAATTGCCAGTGTGGGAAGAACCGGACTGTCCAAAATGTTCATGCAGGCGTCAGAGTTCAATTTACCATGAACAACATGAAATGGTCTCGGGCCATACCACAAAAAATACCCCCAAACACGTAGTCGTATTTTATGCAAATCCATTCACATCCGATCAATCCATTATTGTAGGGGTAGTATATCTAGTATTTTGAGTCATAACATTTAAATTCTGATGTTGGATTTAAACTGAATAAATTTTAAAAATGAAAATTAGATACTGAAAGCAGATTACTGCAAAGTTTGTGTCTGAAATCATTTAGCAAAATGACAAAATTTCAGAATTCTTTAATGTCTCCAATGCATTTGACGTACAACTGACATTTGGCATACAACTGAATTTCACAAGCATAAAAAAAAAACTTTTAAACTTCTCAATTCTTAATACTGTTGAAGCCACTAACCTAGAATTGTGGACAAACCATTAAAAGATATAGGTAAGAGGTAAGCAACGGAACTTTGCATGCAAGGAACCAGTCTTAATATGCATTAAATAATGTTTTAACTATTAATTAAAACCCATTCACTTAATTACAAAAATAAAAGATTAAAAATCAAGATATAAAATAAAACCAAGTCTTATTCAAAAAGTTGACTTTTTATTAATTTTTAAAATACAAACTTTTGATACATGGAATAAATTCTTTATCCAAAAACGTTATTGTATATTTTCATAATGTAGAAAATATTTTCACATCAAATATATATAATATATATTGTACAGATATATATATACTTATATTTATAAAGATAATTTGCACTGAGTAATACACAAGAAAATTTGCAAGTTATACAAAACTTCAGAGAAACCTTGGGAATTCAACTTGTTTGAGAACATTAGCATAAATTTTTTATTTAAAAAATGGCAACAAAGATTTGTTTCTAATGAACATATTTACTTTGTACAAAACAATTAAGTAAACAAAACACAAACAACCACAATTGAATTACCAATTGAACAATTAACAATAATTTAACATAAAACAAAGATGAATATACATTAAGAAGCATGCATTTGCAATAAGCTTCATATTCAATCATGAAGTCAACTACATATTCTAAATATGAGTAACTTAACGCATCAAATTGAAAGCATTGCATGAACACTATGTTCCTGAATGACGCAACATTCTTGAAGGTGAGCAAATTAAGGTGTGTTTTTGAATGTATGTGTATATGCTGAAGGCGAGTTATAACATTAACACTTGCTAGCAAGTACAAACATTCAATATTCGAAACATTCACATACACAAAAAGTAATACAACATACAATATTTAAAATTATGGCTGTACTTCCAGAAAAATGTTAAAATAAAGACAAATCTTAGCTCAGCTTATTAATCTATAAGAGAACAAATTATATTTTGCAATTTTCCTAAATCAAATCTCACATGGCTAAAGGAATGATGAATAACTAGCTATTATGGAATTAAAAATGGGCACAGTAAAAATATGATGTGGAAGGCACACTTTTATGAAACAGTTTCTTTTTTTGACTGCTTTTGTTTATCTCACATGATTTAAAACCTTATAAGCTAAAATATAAATACATTAGAAATGTTGATTTTAATTTTATTCACATTTTTTAAATATGCAATAATAAAATTAAGTACTAACATTGATCTTCCAATAAAACTTGTCTATGAATAACCAGCTAATGAGATAAATACAAGTTTTCACATCACATTGAAAGGTATAATTTTACTTTTATTGTTATTCAATTTTCTGCATACACCAGACATTGAAGTTTTACAGAACTATGCTTAAAAGGTTTTCAAAAAATCGCTATTCACAAAAGAAAAAATTAATTCTGCCTAAAAACTCAAGCCTAATTCTGATAACATATGAAAATGACAACTTTGTGTTACCATTTAGAAATTGAAAATTAAATTCAATCTCTAAGGATTTAACCACTGCAAATATATTTATCCATATTATTTAAGGATCTTTGGTTGTGTAGATCTTACAATTTTAAGGGAAACATTTTTTAGACATTTAAAAATGAGATTAAGAATATTACCCAAAAGAGAAATCAAAGAAAACTAATTTGAGTTTTGAAACAAATTACAATTTATATGCTATACAAAAATTAGACTCAAGTTAGTTCACGTTATAGAATTTTAGAGAAGCACTTTAAATACTCATGAATTTTCAACATAAATAAACCTTTAAAGAGAGCTTTGTGTGAGTAATAAAACTACTTTATTTTAAATTATGCAAACATGAATTTAAACACCTATCTAACTTTGAAAATATGTAAAATAGAATGAAAGAAAAATAAAAATTTTATTTTCCTAATTATAATTAACAAACAACTCGTACATTCATAAATTTATACACTTAAATTTGATATCCACAACTTATCTTGATATTAATCTTTATTAACTATAGTAGTTTGGTTTCCATTTTTCTGGAACTAAATTGACACTGCAAATTATATAAGAATCATAATGAACTATAATCAAATGTTTTAAAAATAAATTTCTAAGATGCATTATAAAATGATATTAGGGTGCAAAGTTATACGACAGAAATGACTAGACTGGGGAAATATGTTAATGGATGTCTACAAAAGAAAAAATACGATGTATTTTAGTGAACACAGGTACAAACATTTAAATGTAAAAAATTCAATTCCTAATAAAATATCACTCCTCATCTTTAAGAAAAAGTCGGAAATTTTCGTTAATTATCAAGGAGTTATGGCGCTAACATCAAATTTATAGAAAACACATAAAAAAACATTGTTTAAAAAAGTTGCTTTGTTAAAAAAAAAAAAAGGTTACAGAAAAACAAATTTTCCTATTTAAATTTTGATTAAATTGTACTTATGATGCAGTAGTATATAACAGTGTAACCCAACTCTACCATGAAGTACTTTTTAGTAGACAAAGTTGCACTGTTTCATTCCAAGTTGCTTAAAAGTATTAAGAAAAAAATTTCTAGCAGGCTTAACACATTGAACATAGCTCCACTTCTATCGCACAAGCTTTGCTTTTAATCAAGTAATCGAGTTTAGAAATATCAGTGAATAGTAGGTGGAATAATTCACAAAATTATCCCTGATAGGTAAGCAATAATACCAATAAAAGCAAATAAATTTTATACTTTCAGATTTTTTCAACACTATTAAAACAAATTTTGTGCACTCAGTTTGTTACTAAACATACAAAAGTGTAATTTAGTTACAAACTATTTAGCTTAGGAATAAAAGGTTTGCTTTATTATACAGAAAATATTTAAGGCCACTTTGAAACAAAATAATACTTTACTGATATTGCTTTAAAAACATAAAACTAATTTCATGTTGAAATTATTAATTCTTTTCAGTTTTAAAAAATTAGATGGTTTTAAGGATACAAGTTTCAGACTTGACAGTTAAAGACTAAATTTTCTACAGTATTCAGCTTTATAAATGATCTGTGCTTAGTTTAAATACTAGAAAGTAATAAAAGCACACTAAACAAATATCACATTTTAAACAGACCATTTTAAAACTGAGTTCAAAACTAAAAATAGAAACCTCAATGTTACTGATGATTTAGGTTCTGATGTTAATAACCTTAAATGATGGAAAAACAAACCATGTAAATCTAAAAATGAGAAAATATAACCTAAAAAATTTGACTGAAACTTTTCATGCCGTCCACTTGTTTTTGGCATGTTTTTTAAAACTAAATCGGATTTAAAATTATTGCAGCTTATTTCCACAACTGATATATAACTAATTTATAATTTTCTATTATCAAATATAGTAAATTATGCTTATTACACAATAACAAGAGACTAACATCATTTTATAGTTTTTGAACAGAAATAATGAAGAAAAAATGTTCGAAAGATTGAATGCGATTGCTGTAAGTCGTCTGATATTTCACCTTTCCTTAGGGTCACTTCCATTTGCTGTTCGATTTTCTGTAAAGGGTGCTAGAGTTTTTGGTTAACACTTTTTGTAAATTTAGGTGTAATTTGACAAGTTTTCAAATGTAATTTCAGAATATCACTTAAATTTTAAAATAACTGCCAAACATCAAATAGGCAATATACCAAATTATTAAAAATTGGAGTATACTTTGCCTCAGGTAGTTTATGTTTACACTGAAAAACCCTCAGATATATTTTAGCACAAGAGATTAAACTTGGCTGCAAAGATAAAAGTAACTCAAAGCTCTTTCCTCACCTTCATTTAATCCAATTTCTCAGAAAGATTAGCTTTGTTGCTTAAAGGAGCATTAAAGTTTAAAATGATTTTGTGAAATGCTATTGGTATTGTTATGCAGATAAAAATATCCTTGCAAACACAAAAAATCTCAAAATGGGAGATTTTTGCATAGAATTATTTCCTAAAGCTGATTAAATAGCATATTATGTTGTTCCAATGTGATGTAAATTCAACTACCTCTACCTAAACAGTTTAATTTAAAGTCAATAAGAACTCGTCAAAATGATAATTTTTAAGTACAGTGGAGTTTTGAAATACTCTTTTTACTTATTATAACAATATTTCTGAGAAAGAAACTAGTGTCTTTTAAGTCACTGATAATATTGCATACAAAACCCTTTAAATAAATCACGATAACTTAAAAGATAAATATCATAGAAATAACAGATCAGTTGTGTGAACACAGCTTAATTTGTACAAAAACAAAATGTACAAAAGCTAAACATGTGAAAAAATTTTTGTCTAATTCTCTAACCCATGAAATATAAACACAAAATATCCACTTTTATATAATATGCCCAGTAAATGTTTTGAATACTTTGTGAGCACACAACAAAAAGGCTAGTAACAATGAAAGAAATATGTACAGATGAAGAAATGGATTTAATTTAGACTGTAATAACTGACATAACTGCTAGTATTTAGCAAATTGAACACATATCAGTAAACATTGCCTACAGTTAATCCATCCATTTTTTGTACATCAATCTGTACAAGGATATAATTTTAAATTAAAATTATGTAAAGGCACTTTAACAATGCAGGGAAGTATATAGTTTAGTTAAGAGGCAGAATGGGCTATAAATAGTACTAGATAATACACTTGACAAAAGGCACATTCTAATTTACTCTCCTGTTTGAAAGATAATGCAAACTGGCATATCAAACATACCTCACACTTTAAAGTAGGCAACTGTAAATACTGTAATCAAGCACATCTAAGCCTATTAAGTCAATATAACTTATTCACAATACTTCAAAGTCTTTCATAAGAAATCTTATATTTGTCTACTTAGATTGGCACTTCATACCAATAGAGGGTTTTCCTCTCCAAATACAAAGTTATGAAGGCAAAACTTCCTTGAAGAGCTTTCAATAAAAACATTTTACCAACATTTAAATGGCAACTGCAAAGAAATGAATGAATCAACACTGAATTAAAAATTTACAGTAAAAAATGTAACATTTACAAGCATATTGATTAAATATTAATTAACCTTGCAAGCAAGTTCTTCATGTGCCTATTAATCAATCAGTTACCATTGGGCTAGGGACAGGGAAATCCACAGTCAAACAGATCTGTTAGACCTTCACCATCATCCAAAGAAAAGGAATAGTTTTCCACTGTTTCTAGCACTGAGAATGGATATAAATCAAGATCTTGATCTTCAGTTTGCAAAAGAAAATGCTTTCCCATGGGAGCTATATCGTCTTCTTCAGTAATAAATGCATTTTTAATAACAGTATCACCTAAATAAAAATTGAAATTACTTTACTTAATATTGATAAAAAAAAAGTTCAATAATAACGTAATTATACTAATTTACAACACTAATGAAATCAAATCGGATTTTATTATTGACAATAAAAGCATCTTATAATAAATGTAATGTTTTGGTTTCAATAACCAGAGAAAACAAATGCATAAAACAGGTTAGTTTTAATGTGGTTGGGATAGAAAAATTGATTCCAAATTAAAAAATTGAATTAATTTAGCTGGCAAAAAGGAATTATAACTATAAATGTTTTTTTTTATCAATTATTGAATAGTGTAATTAATTTATAAAAGTAATTAATATTAAGTCTTATTCTACTGAATTACCATTCACTATGGGGTACTAACCTTTTTTTTTCAAGAAATTGTCTAGAGTGTAGAATTTTCTCTTATTCATATGTTCAAACATCATGTTATTTTCCATTTATGTTCATGTTGTCATCCATATATCTCCATTATCTTTACCTTCGTGTTATTTTACATTTATCTCATGTTAAGGATAAAAATTTTGAGAATCAGAAATATTAGGATTTTTCTGAAGCATGCGTCCTTGTGCAGTCTATTGCCATTTTTATATTAAAACTCATATTACATTAATTTGTATTCTATTTTAATTACAGATAAGGGTTTCCAATCAAGCAACATAAATATCCTTGTAAAGAGTCTTTGTGAAGGTACTTTTCAAGAATATCTGATTTTTCAAGGCTCCCATATCACATAGGCCTTAAAAGTGAAACATCCTATCAACACAAAGCACATTTCCAGTCTTAACAGCTTTTGATTAGGAAAAAATTATTACCGAACGAGTAAACCAAGCAGATTTCTAACCACAAATAATTTAATTGTTTCTTCATTCATTTATTTGGTCTTGAATACATTAACATCCCCTTTCAAAATTGAAAATGGGCCAGTCTAACACACTAGTTCATGTCTAACATTTGCAATTTTCATCTCAATTACTACTGACTCAGAGAAAGAGTCCAAACCATACAGAAATTGTATATTTATTGGGATAAATATCAAATCATAAATAGGATGGTGGTGAGTTTTCCTGTTCCGATTTAGATTGTAATGAAGAAATCAGAATACATGAAAATAAATACCAAATAAGGTGATAATTGCAATGCTAACAGAACCGAAAAATTTAGATTTATACCATTCAGGGTGGCACAGAATGGAAAATACGTTATGGGTGACTGGTAAATTTGTTGCTCGAAATATTTTAACATAAAAGTAAAGGTCCTTATAACTAATATGCAGGAAATATAAGGTTAAAAGTGTAATTTATGCATCATAAGAACACACAAAACATGGTGTTCAATAAAGAAATGAAGTGTAGAAACTAACGAAGAAATTGATTGTTACTGTATCAATTTTAAATACAATAAACAGTACATATGATGAATTAGATAGATTAATGTTAAAATCTGGACAAATATTTGTTAAGTCTAAAAAATAACAGCGTCTTCTAATTTCATTAGTACTAGGGGGCTTTGCCCCCTGCTCGCCAACCCCCGGAGATTGCTACGCAAACAACAATCCTTTTGCAGAGTCAATCTCCTGCGACGACTAAACTATCTTAATAATTCGTATAATCCTGTTTGACTTTCCGGTCCATGACGTCACAGCGAAGGCTTTGCCCCATGCTCGCTAACGCTTGCCAATCCCCAGTGATTGCTACACAATCCCATTTGGTTTGCTTCGCAAACCAAGACTCCTTTCGCCAAGTGATTTCCCCCTTTTTTTTACTTTAATGCTTAATGGACCCTAAAATAATAGTCAACATCACATGAGAGTACAAGTGAAGAATTTTTCACAAGTGCTACGTTATGTTCACAGATCTAGTTTTAAAAACAAGTTCTTAGCTTACAAATATTATACCACCTATTTGCACAAATGATCATTGATCTTGATTTGTCAAGGCTGGCAAAATAAAATATGTAGTATTGTTTTTTTTTAATTAAGGACTTTTTTTGCAAATATTAAGGTTTTTAATGGGCCCTTAAAACCCAAGCCAAGAAAGTCTGGTCTTTTTCAGGCTTTTTAAGGCCTGTGGAAAGGTTGGACAGAATGGGATTGACAATAGAATTCAGTTTCGTGACACTCGATTTTGTTGTATTCTGTACATGTTCAATTTGTATTTGATCATGTTTGTGCGCATTTTTTATCATGTATTTTATGTTTGTTCTAAACTCTGTGCGTTTAATTCACCTGCTCCCTACTTTTGGAAAATAAATTGTAAAATAATCATCTGAAAGAAATAAGACTACTTATGCTTGTTTTATCTGAACATGCTAAAAATGATCAAAGCAGTTGCTCACATGATTCTCAATCCTCAAAAGGAAAAAGAATTTACTGTTGATACGAAAGCAATTTACATTCTTAACAGAAAATTCATTACTTTTTTCTTTTCTATTTTATTATTATTATTTATTTATTATTTATTATTTTTTACATCTTAATCACTTTTATCACATAATCACTCATGTGTTTTATCATATTTTTTAGTTATGTACATATTTATATAAAAATGAACTACAAATATCATTCATAATTAAATACTATGGAGAAAATTCAGTAAACATTACAATTTTTTTATTTAGAAGAGACTAATATAAATTACCTTCCTTCCACATTGTGCCAGCACATATTTGGTTATAATTTAAAATTTCCTCAGGACATTTGCTAGGACTAAGGAAGTTCTCTGAAATAGGTACAAAGCATACATAAATTTTATTTCATACAAACACAGCATAACAATACATTTAATATAAGCTACTAAAAACAAGAACATTGAATGTCAGTCATAATACATAGTCATACAAATACAAATATTGACGACCAGCTACAGGCTCAAGCCCAACAAGGCTGGTCCTTTGTTTATGAATTCTCCAATTCCCACTGACTTATCCAATTGTGTCTTAAATTCGTACACACCCTTTGAATTAACTATATTTTCTGGCAACGCGTTCCAACTGTCTATTACCCTATTAAAGTAGTAGTTTTTCCTTAAATCCCGATTAAAATGTGTCTTATTCAATTTATACCCATGGCCCCTTGTTCTGTTATCCCTATTGAAATTTAAGCCCTCTGTGTCCCCTTGTTTTACAAACTTGAAAAGCTGAATCAAATCCCCCCTCCTTCTTCTTCTTTCCAGTGTATACATGTTTAGCTTACTTAAACGTTCATTATAGTCGAAATTTGCTAGCCCCTTTATTATTTTTGTAGCTCTGTGCTGAACCCTTTCAATTGATTCTATGTCCTTTCTCATATATGGAGCCCAGAATTGTACAGCATATTCTAGATGTGGTCTTACTAAACCCTTATATAACGGCAAGATTATATTCTTATCCCTTGAAGTTACAGTCTTTTTAATATACCCCAATAACCTATTAGCCTTTTTAATTACATAAAGATAAGAGGGAAATATCAATAACTTCAATCAAAACTTCAGAACTAGCCAGCAAGAAATTAAATACTTTAATATTAATACATAACAACTATACAAAAAATTTGAAGTCAGAAAAGAATTTACATGGAAATATACATAACACAAATAAAGCAGGTAACTGTTTTGCAATATGCATTAAAAACTCAGTTGTTTTTGGCCTTAAAATCTGACACCTAGTAAGGTGGACCAAACAAATTTGAAAGGTTTTTGTCAAATTACTGCTGTGTATAACTTGTGCATGGCACACCTAATGTCAATTGTATCAGACAGCATTTCCGCTAAGCACATGGGATCCATGTTTCAGAAATTTCTAAAATAAACCCTCCAATAGATTTTTCGAAGCGTCAAATAAGTTACAATTAAATCGGTTTGATGGTGAAGAGTTACTTCTAGAATAGTTAAATAAGTTAAATAATGCAAACGTTAAAAATGCAAACGTTAAAAATGTCGAAATTGCATGAATCTCATGAAAATAAAATCATTATGATCTCAATGTGCATAGAGAAAATACTGTCGTTTTTTAAGGTACCTTTATTAGGCATGCTGTGTGCATGTTTTCTGCACAACAGGATTTGATCAGAAACTAAGATTTTTTGGCCCACTGTAAGGTCAAGTTTGTTCATTACATCATAACAAATATTTCAATTTTTTAGTGAAATATTTGAAAGGATGAACAGATTTTTAACAGTTAAAGAAATTTCTTGGCAAAGCTTTTTCAGAAGTATATGTAGAAGATTAATTTCCAGTATCCTAATAATACAATTTTCTATATTTTTTAATTCAATTTCTATATTTGATTTCAATTTACATAATACAGACTCATCTCCACAACTAAGTAAACTGGAAACTTTGAATATTTTTAATAAACTCATTCTTTTAACACCCGACCTTTGGTACTTAAAAGAGCAAAATGTGATGGGCTATAGGTGAAGGAACAGTAGACAAGTCGTAACAGAAATAATCACCAACACCCATGTTCTTATAGGCCAAGATTAGAACCAAGAATCTACTCTGTGGTGATAAATGCCATATTCACAAAATCGGGTAAACAGTTTTTAAAAGAAATTACTTAGAAATTTAATCCTATACTTCCAGGTCCTGAAGTTGCTTAGTACAAAATAATATGCCTTAATATGTAGTATGTGTAATAAATAGTATGATTTAATAATGGATCAGCTATTAATTTGAGATAATGAAATTTAAAGTTTTATTGAAATATTTTGCAATTTCACACACAAAATTAACTTGCTTTAAATTTACTTATAAAATATAATAATTTAACTAATTACTTACTCAAAGATTTTCCTGAGGGTGAATCTAAATTATCGGAATTATTAGTTAAACTATTGTTTTTAATCATCACTTGGTATGAATTTTCTTTTACTAATGCTTTTTGATGCAGAATATTTGTAAATGACACATCATCTAACAGGAAATATGCTTCTATCTCGGTACTTTTACTTGAAATCACCAATGTTTTTTCCTAGAAATAAAGTAAAACAAAATTATTCGAAGTGTAAAACTTTACCTCATAAATTAAAACATTGATTTACTCTTTAAAAAAACTAAAAAAAATTTTAACAAGGAACATCATTACCACCAATGCCAAAGAATGCTCGTAACATTTACACTATGACTGGTAGTCAGTGTAAATGTTAAGAGCATAGCAATTACATTAAGTTTCAGACATTGCCATTTAATAATTATGTTTAGGAAACATTGAACTAAAATTGTCAGATACTTAGACCTTCATTATCAATAGAATGTTTCCTTGGATATTTTCAATCAATAAAGGCAGATAATTTAAACATTATGCAACATAGATAAAAAAAATAATACACTTGTAAATGTTGGTCAGAGGGTGAAATATCATCTGATAGTTCTCAAACCTTGCGTTTTAATTTCAACATCTTCAAACACCTTAAAAATTTAGAAATCAATATAATTGTTTATTTCTCTTTGCATGCTATGTACATTTTAATTTATTCTTCATATCTCTCTATATTAAAAAAAAGTTACCGCCGACGCCGCAGGATTGAAAACTGTGTTGTTTAGCTTGATTCTTAAACTATTTCCCGAGAAAGTACTGATCGGAAAAAAACGAAATTAACATGATGTAAATTCATCGTATTCCCTGGAACAATTATTAAGATTTTTTTCCGATGCGGCTATTAGTTTAGGGTTTATTAAGTGTCAAAATTGAAGAAGCGAAATTTCTTCCGCGAGTGAGCAAAACACATACAAATTTTCAGTCTTCAGCCGTGAGTTTTTTTTTTAAGAGTACCTCTCAACATAATTTTTGCAGCTCGTCGAGTTTTTTTTTTAATTTTAATTTGGTTCTTGATAATATTTTTTTGAAATTCGGGAAAAATCGGGACATTTTTGTTACTTTTTTTTTAATTGCCGTATCTATATTTTATTACTATTAGTTTTTAATTTTAAAAATATTACAGTATACCTCAGAATGTACTCTTTCTTACGGTACTATTATTTTTGAAATCGGTTGATAATTAAATTGGATGCGATCAAAAGTTGGTTGGTCATACAAAATTCGGAATCTTTGGATATTTTCGCTACATTTTGTTACAACCGTTAACTAAAACTGTCATATCTATATCGTATTACTATTAGTTTTTTATTTTGAAAATAGCGCAGTATACCCCAGACTATACTCTTTCTTACGGTACCATTATTTTTAAAATTGGTTCATAAATAAATTCGATGCAATCAAAAGTTGGTGACACAAATTTCGTATTTTTTATTTCGCAGAGCAAATTTGCGGAGGGTTGTATTTTTGACTATCGGGTTTACCAGATATCAAATTTATCGTAGCAACAATTGCCATAAAAACGATTTATTTTTATTTGGCGAGGAAAAAGGCTCGCTTTTTTTCCCTCTGTTCTCAGACGGTTTACCGAGAAAGTACAAAGTACACATCGTAAAGTTTGGAGATTAACAGGGTTTACTTAAAATTGTACAGGGAACAAGATGCAGAAGATTTTTTACTGATGCGGCTATTAGTTTAGGGTGCATTAAGTGTTAAAGCAAAAAAAAAGTGAAATCACTTGCAAAAGAAGTATTGGTTTGCGAAGCAAACCAAACGGGATTGCGTAGCAATCCCCGGGGATCGGCGAGCGTAAGCGAGCAGGGGGCGAAGCTCTCGCTGTGACGTCATCAGGGTGGTAACAAAATCCAAGAAAAAAAGTTCCCTGATGTTTCCATGATTTCCCTGATAGTCTCATAAAAATTTCCCTGATTTAACAATTCCCTTAAGAAATGTTATGATCCGTGATTGGTATCGATATAAAGTATCCACGCAACACTATTTTTAATATTTAAGAACATGAGGGTGTAAAAGGATCATTCTCCACAAATATTTTGTATTTTTCTCTACAGATATTTTAATTGTTATTGTAAGGGTTGGAACCCTTAATGGAACTCTTATAATTGCAATTGAAAAAAATTGAGAAAAAATGCAAAATATTTTGATTATGAACTTTTTACACCTCACCCTACATTATCATACTATTCATCAAAATCAACTGCAAATATACATAAAAATTTCTACAAAAATGTAATTGCAAACAAAAATAACTAATTTAAAACACAAAAAACATCATTAGTTATACAAATTTCAAATTGTATACCACCAGCTGCATCGCTAGACGGTACGACCGCGAAAATAACGGCGAAGGTTTTCACGGTGTTTAAATATTACGACGTCATGGTTCTTTATTCAAATTACTATTTTGGCGAACATGATATATTCGATTCTCAAAAGCACTCGTAATAGTGCATCTCTAAATGAACGATAATGGTAGGTAGCCGTTTAAATTGTCAAAATTTCCCTGATTTTTTTGTAAAATTTGGAAATTTTCCCTGAGAATTCCCTGATTTTTCCAGAATTAAAAAGTTCCCTGAGAATTCCCTGATTTCCCGGTATTCCAGGTTCTGTTACCACCCTGGTCATGGACCGTAAAGTGAAATCAGGATAATACAAATTATTCAGATAGTTTCACTCTGCGAAAGGAACGTTGGTTTGCAAAGCAAACCAAATGCCATATGTAAAAGGAGTGTTGATTTGCGAAGCAAACCAAATGGGATTGCGTAGCAATCCCCGTGGGTTGGTGAGCAAAAAGGGAGCAGGGGGCGGAGCCCCCTAGTATTTGTATATTTTCCATGGTAAATTTTGGCAATAATTAACATGACTTAGAATTATTTCATGCTTTAAGGAAAGTAAAAAAAAAATCATTCCTTTAAAATTAGAAAACATTTATTTTCTGTAGATTGAAGTTGAGCATCTAAATTAAAACATATTAGGGCTTTCATATCACAAAACAATATACACTTTAAAGGCATTTACATACTTGAGAAAATAAGTGTGTACTAAAACCTAAATTCATGTGTGTGTATTACATTAAAAACTTACATTAGGCTCTACAACATCCGTAAGTGGCGAAGTCTTAACACCAATCAACAATTTTTGGGAAAAATCCTCAAGGCCTTTTAAATCCTCAGTACTGACATACTGGTACGTGATAAATAGTTAAGGCTTTATAAAAATTTTATTGATAATTAGTTTTAAGATACACATACAGCAATTAATTTTATACAAAATATTCAATCTATAAATATTATGGATAAGAAATAGTATCAATGGGGGAAAATATTTTATATCACATAACATATTTTAATGTATACAATATAGTAGTAAAGCAGAGCAATTTAATTTTTTAACACAGCAACTTTACAGAAGTAAACATTTTTCAAAACAATTTTTACCAGTTAAATTTCATTTGTACATTCCTCGATTTGAACTACCTTCATATTTTTTGATATCCTGCTTTTTTTAGTTTTGCATAACTTCTACTCAATTTCATTTTGGAGAAGAAAAAAAACTAAATAACATATATAGGAATGCTTTAATATTTATAAAAACAATCAATTGGAAGAATAATCTAAAAATGCTTTTCATCACCTCATAAAACAAAATAGTAAACAGTTCATCACACAAAACTAATAGCAAATCTATAAAAATCAAAGCTATTGTAACTATTAGAAATTAAATCTCATGAGATATAAGTTTTCAGACAATTAATGGCTTGCCTGATTTAAATAAAAACCTTGTTGGAACAAAGATAGCATTGTCTATTCATACACATATTTTGAAGAAAAAAAATGTTCAACTAATTTGTCTCAAATTATATTTTCTGCTAAGATGCACAACTTTGTTTTGTTTAATCCTAGGGTAAAAACAAAGTGGGACAAAACTTTTTTACCATAAGCAAGATTTGTATTGGGTTCATACAGAATTTTGAATATAAAAATTAAGGAGTATTTAATGAGTCCTTTTGAAATTTTTAAGGAGTCATAGAAGGTTTATACACGCATTTTCAAGTGTGAAAAATAAAAACGTTTCAACACTTTTAAGAACAAAGATCCACTTAATTATCCACACACTTAAGATCCACATATTACTATAATAACTCAAAAGAATAAAATTATGCTTTGATATTTAAACTCAACAAGTTCACTTTCCCCCTGCTCGCTGTAGCTGTTTTATCCAGGATGTTACTGTATACAGTGAAATCTTAGTACGTTTCTCAGTTTAAAGTACATTTCTATCAAATCCAAGCTAAAACTGGCAATAGAAATCCATGCATATTTGTTTTCAACACAAAGTATTTTTCAAAATAAAATATCAATTTAATATTATAAGGATGTAAGTTATTCTGAGATTTCACTGTATTCTACAAGTAAATACAAATGACAGATTTCAGACAGACAGAAATTAATGAAATCTGCAATTATTTCTGTTAAATGAATTGGTAAATTATATTTTAACTTCAAATATTCAAGTATGAAATAATCCACTTCGATAATAACAGATTGCGATTTTCAATACATTCTAAACGCTACTATTTCATCAAGATTTAATAATGAATAAAATTCAAAATAAATTAAATGCAATATTTTGTTTACTCTTAGTAAGTAAACTACCGCTTTCACTAAAAAAAATCAAGAATTTGTAATAATCAACTTCGATGAAAACAGATTGCGATTTTCAATATGTTCGCAACGCTCTTTCAATATTTAGTGTTAAGTTAATATCAGCTTGATCTGTCCGGTCTCTTGACCTCTCCAAGCATTCTCTCTGTCTTATTCCAGAATCCAAAAATAAAACGGGCCTATTGATACCACTCACAATCGCCCTCTTGCCGTTGGATGGTTCCAATTCGGGATGTCCATTGGTTAAACTTTTTACGCTGCGGCAGATACTTTTGTTCCCACTAAAATTTCGTTTACACCAGCGACACTGTATAGATCTGTTTACGTTGGATGTTATCTCCCTTTTAAGTGACCACTGGCACTATTTAAGAGATGTCAGTGACTGACCTTCTAGAGGATTCCTTGTTCGTCCCTATCAACCGTGAGGTTGCGAGCGCTTTAAAGCGGGGAAAGACAGAAGGTCACGCTGGTGATATCTCTCTCACAGCAAACAATAAGCCACTCAATACTATGAAGGGAAAGCGTCAGTCGTAAATGCCACTTGAGGCTCTATCACTCAAGTTAGATAATTAGGCAAGAGGGGTTGGACATGCAGGTGGCCTTGCTTAACTTCATTTTCACCATACTGATGACGGCCTTTTCTCATAAGAAAAATTTCCAGAGCTTGCTGCCAATACACAGCATGCAACGTTAAGTATCCTTTTACAGTTGAAATGGTACGTTTTTGAATCCATTCTTGCGATGGAACATAGCGCACATTTCGAAATTGAAGAGACTAAAAAAGTATATTAAGAGTTTTTAAGGAGTAGTACATAAAAATAAGGAGTTTTAAGAGTGCTTGAAAACGAAAGTCCATTTTAAGAAGTTCTTAAGGAGTTTTTAAGGATTGTGTGAACCTTGTTCAAACAAAAAATGTTTTGGATATGAAGATCTTAAAAAAAGACTAAAAAGGATATTTTGCATCAGCCTCTTTTGCTGATTCAAGCTCTGATTTCATAAAATAAATTAACTCATCAAGTTTGTTTTCTTTGGATTCCAAAAGATCTATTTCTCTTTCAAGCTCATACTTCACAACACTGGCACAAGGCGAAGTCACTCTACCCCTGAAATTATACAAAAATTGTGAAAACCTTATCTATTTTTAAACTTGCATGAAAAAAAACATTAAATTCTAAAGCATTTGCTAACAGTATTATCAAGCACAATATGAAACCTGAGAAGAAAATAAGATTCCAACACTCCACCTATTATTTTACAACAAACTACTATTTTAAGCATTAAATTACTATGTAATCATTACATTTTTACGAATAAAACATTAATATTTTCATGCAAAATGAGATTAGTCAGAAAAGGTAAGCTTTAATTTAATTTGTTTTTTAAACAACTTTCATGTTTAACTATGGGAGTTCCTTTTATAGTTCCTTCTAGCACTCTAACTCTTATAGTTAGAAGGTTATAAACAGCATATAATTTAAGAAATTAATGTTTAATATGAATACAAATATTAAAGTAACTTTTATCCTGAATATTTTAAATGGCAAAAATTACATTTTGAACGAAATGTGAGGGTTATAAATAGTAACGATACTATTTGTACAATTCAAAATAAGACTTCTACAGAGTTCTTGGATTAACATTCCTACAAAATTAATCAACATCTTCCAACAAGGTTGGCGATTTAAATCGAGTAATTTTTTATAAAAAATTACTATGTAAATTGAATTAATTTTTCCCATATTTTTCTTAAAGTTGAAAATATTGGATATAACCTTGGGGACAGCATACCAAAACCTTTTCGCCGAAACATTTCGGCTTAGTTTCCTGGGATGCAGAAATGCCAACTTGGAAAAATCAGAGTGCCTAACGAAACAAATTATTTTCATTAGGCACTCTGCTTGCAGTAGGTTTCATAACTCTTTATTTTGTCTACACAGAATATTACCGTTCACTTTAAGAGGGCTGAGCCCAAGCCATATTAAAATATTAGGATCTAAGTGTTCAGGTCCCTGGGATACTGCACCTCTTCTGACAAAGCAACCTTATCTGTAAGATCATGTCACTTTGCATATTGTTACTTATATTATTATTAATAGTATATTTGTAATATTCATCCTGTATGTTGGAGGTTAGGCCCCAAGAACGTAAATAGCTGGAGTAGATGTTTTTTTAAAGAACATATTTGGTACTCATTAGTTATTTACCTCTCCTGTTTGGGAAACAAGCATTCAAGCCCCAAGGAGAAGTTACCACACATGCGAAAGAATAGAAGCAACAAGTTTCATTAATTTTAATTGTATTAATAGTTCAAACATTTGCACATTATGCTTCCTAAAAACTCAATTTCATCTAAAAACAACACTGACATTCATATCTAACAAATTTAAAGTTATAGGAGCAAACTAATTACAACTGAATTATAAAAATTTAAGATTTAAATATAAAAAACCCTATTTTTTTACCTTAAACAATTTGTGATTTAAAATTAATTGACCATTAAAACAGGAAGTTAAAATTCTATGTAATATCTTACAACTAAAAGTGAACATTTTCAGTGATTTTTCATTACATAATCAAACACAAATGTTGAATTTTAAGAGTTAACTGAATGTGATACAATGTGCTTTGACTATCTTATGCTGACAAAAACTTGTAATCTTATGTATGTCCCATGTATTTTGAAGTTGTTTAATCACAAACTTTCTGAAATCAATTGGTTGCCATTAAATGTTTCTTTGCATTTGCCCAGTCCCATGAAGAAACAAATACATAATCTAACTCAGAACTAAAAAAAGCCCTTGGATAACTTTTGAACAATTTTGATTTTTTAAAATAAAATAATAATTACAGTGGTATAAGGATGATAAACTATTACATGCCAGATTTCATTGATGTTATATAAAAGTATTAAAAACATTTTCCTGAAATTACCATGAAATTTTGACATTTCTTACGAATTATATTCATGTATTCAATTCTGTAAAAGTCAGTAATGCATTCTTTTCGCAAAAAAAATGTGCACTGAAAAATCCTTCAAAAACTACAAAAAAAACTGGTAAATAGATCTGACGACAGTGCTGCAATCCAGGTGGCTTACAAGAAAGGTTCTCAGGGAATGGCAGTTGATTCTAGTCACTGTACTTAATGAATAGACCTGCGTGAGCAATGAACATGCCAAGACAGTATAAAATGCGAGTACAAAAAACTGAGAGTTCAAACGAGGCCCTATTATTAGTATGGAGAAGCATGGTGGTTGTGTCAACCAATCGATCACAATTTTAAGTTGTCCTTGAGCCTGATCTTACTGCTGGATCCAAGTTGGAAGCAACAGACACGTGAAGTCATCCATACAATCCAGAGAGGCTCCATACAACCCAGACCACAAGCAGGACAGTTTAATTGTGAGAAGCATAAACAGAATCCTGAAACTTCAGTCCACTATCCATACACATGTGATAGCTTAATAAGAGAACCCTATCTCAGTCCAAACCATTTCCAGACGCGTAGCACAGACCAACCTACAATCTCGACAACCCTTACATTTTGTGCCATTAACACCTCAAAATTGTCAGTATTGCTTGCAGTGGTGTCCGTTATGAGCAGCACAAAATGCTACATAATGGCAACATATAATCTTTAGAGACGAATCCCACTTCTGTTTGGAAACAGATGACACCATGTCCGAGATTGGAGGACTGCAGGTGAGAGCTACAGTCTAAACCTCAATAACAGTGGCATACATCCTTCACTGCAGACGTGATGGTCTGGTGAGCCATCACACCATAAACAAAACACTGACAGCACAGCCATACAGTCAGGAGATCCTGCACATTCATGTGCGGCCTTTCCTAGCAGGGTACCTGGGAGCCTTTTCCCAACAAGATAATGTATCCACACACAACTTAAGTTTCATCCATGTCATGTTTTGACACTTCCTTGACCTATTCACTAACCTGGATGTCATCTATCAAGCATTTCTGGAACTAGATGAGAAAGCAGCTTTTTTCATGTCGAAGTGTTCATGATTTGGAGATAATTGTGAGCAAATCTGTTGCAGGATAATATCCAATGTCTGTTAGACACCATATATGATTATATTACCCAGTGCAATCAGGCATGAGGTGGACCAAGACACTAAGGATAATAGTGGCAAATTATCCTGACGGTGTGATATTGTGATCAATTGTCCTTTGTGCCACACTTCTCGGTGCATAAATTTTTATGTCAATGAGAGTAGATCTAAAGCTTTAGACATTGATAAAAATCATTAATACTTTATCTTATCTGTCCTCAACCATTTAAGATCTATCAAACCTTAATGTAACAAATGAAACAAAGGTTTCAATAAATATTTTTCATTTTTATATGGATTGGATTAGGTACATCACAATGGCAATACTTATTTTATTAACACCAATTTAAAGATACGAAAATCCATTAAAATTTTAAAAAAGGGCTGTAAAATTCAACATAATCTTCATAAATAAATTATTGAAATACTGGCAAAAGAATAAAAGTATTACATCCACTGAATGTTATTCCTTGATATCTTTTGAATAAGACCTGCCCCTGATAATACATTCGTAATGTCATATAATCGTCTTTTTGGAACGGATAAGAGACCACATGCTGTATTCAAGTTAATAATCTAAAAAGAGAACAAAATCAATTAGGAAATGGAACATGACAACAAAACACAATAAGTTTTTAAAAAATAAAACAACTTTTACGGTGAAATTGTAATGATATTGCTTTCATATTAATAAGATTCATGTCATGAAACTCTGAAATCATCCACATAATATTGAACATACAAACACTAGTCCACACAGGATCTACAATTTAGACAATTATATATATATATATATTAATCCTACGCCCAGCTCAAGGCCTTTCGGCCATACGCTGTCTTGCCGTCCAATATAGCGAATAAAGTCCTTGGGGAGAAGTATCCCTGGTGTCAATGTCCAGTAAATTAGAGCACTCCACAAGGTGTTGTCTGTTCATAAGACCATCACAACAAAGCGGACAGATCGGGGAGGTAGCCAACTCAATCTTATGTAGGTGTTGTTGGAGATAGTCATGTCCGGTTAACAAGCGGAAACAGGCCACTCCCATCCCTCTTGGTAGATCAGTAGGGATTCTTCCTTTGTTACTCAAATTTAGACAAATATAGATCCTGGGCTATTTTCATTGAAATAAATATTGGTATCACTCTCCACTAACAGATTCTCTAAGGGTATAACTCCAGACTAGCCTTCTGAGTTGTCATCCCTTATGAGTAGCCATAGCACACAAACCACATAGTGCTTGTTAAGCTCCAAAAGGAAACCTCTTCAGTTCAGGAAATCTATATATATAAAACACTAACGTACGTGGACCCGAAATCGACGTTATTTGTGTATCGTCAAATGGCAACGATGGAGAGCTACAAGAAATGCTGAAGATAGAGATCGGTTAACATATTTATGTTTGAACTGATTTTTTATTTCTTCCCTTGATGCATAAGTAATTTATAAATACTTGATTGAAGAAATAATATTTAAAACATTTAATTTTACACTAAAGCGTAATTTTGCTACCCGGTATCTGGCCACGTCAGAATTAATGTTTACTTTTTTAATTTGATTTAGAATTTTGTGTTTGGGTATTTGAGTTGACTGCGAGATGTTGCGGTCATATTCGAGGATTCCCAAGTATTATAAATATGTGTTATTTTTGTTAATAAATCATTATTGTCTCTGTCAATACCGTTGAAGAGTCTTTTGCCGCATTATTCTATTTCACAGTATATTCAGGAAGTCGAAATTCAACACGTTTGAATAGAAACGTATGTGCTTTTTTTCACAATTCTGCATTTTTTCAAGGATTGGAATTTTATTTTTGTTGCATTATGTGTTCCGGCATATTACTTATTGCAGAAATATTATTTAGGAGTTAGATTTTAATGATTTGTCTATTTCCTACAAAATATCACTAGACATGGGTAATTTTGTAGCGGTATATGTATATTTCGACCCACTTTCCTTAAATATTTAATTGAATACGCAATGATTTGAAGAATTATATTCCATAAAACAAAATAAAAAATACAAATCAAAACATGTTTAATTAAGATGCGTAAAAAAGTTTAAAAAAAAGCACTATTACAAACCGCCAAGCGCTAGCTGGCGTATCCCGGCTAGTATATATTATACAATTTAAGCAATTATTTTTATGTTATTTGACACACACCAATATCTGTACTTAAAAATTCGAATATCATGACAACATTGAATGAATCACCAACTTGTTCTCAGGTTATGGAATGGGTTTCTAGCCATGTGTTTCAGCCAAAAATATCCTCCCTTTAATTTTTTTCTAAATATGTAATTAAAGAGTGGATACCCTCTAACTCACTCTTTGGGATGATATATATATACTTATTTATATCTACCATCTCAAATAAAGATGGTATTAGCTAAAAAGTTTTTCATACAGGTCCTTAGCGAAAAAATGTAGTAAGATCAAGTTTTACCTTGAACTTGTTAGAACAAAGAAAGCAGAACCACAACCTTTTCCCTTTTCAAAGGAGATAACAATTAATCTTAAATTAAAAAATTTCAATAAGGCAGGAACTTTGTCAAAAAGCTTAGCTTATATGCCCATCAGGAATTGAGTCACAAATTCTGACGTGCATCGAAATTTTTATTTTTTTGGAATACATTTCTGCACATGAATTAGTTCTTATACAGTTACCAAGTTAACCGAATTACTTATCACTGAGCTTAAAAATTGTACATGATAAAAATCTATGCATAGAAATGTAGACCTTTCAAGGAAAGTTATCTTCATAAAGAATCTAGAAGTACTGATGCAAATATTGCAAACCATAGTCGACCCTGTAATTCAAAAGTTCACATTTTCGGAACCAATCATCCCAATAATTGCACCAAGCTTTCAATAGAAGAGGAGTTGATTTCTATGTACAAATGAACAAGGAAAAACTGTAATCAATTTGAATTTTTGCAAGAAAACGAAAAATTTGCCCTTATTTTAACTAATACCACTCTTGACAAATTGTCATGACATAATGGTACTCTTCTTTTTTATAGATTTTTCTAATTGGAAGTACACAATCAAGATAAATCCCTGTTTATAAATTATGAAATGCCCAGTATAATTAATAATTTTTTAGAAGGAAATAATTAAAACAAACATCTGTAAGAACAAACATTGCACAGCAATAGCTTATGAGGCATTAAGCGCCAAAACGGACCATCCCACAATTTTTTATTTTACTAGGTAAAGGCTGTTTCTACTCCGTTTTGTTAAAACAATTCATGGCAGAATGAACCAAATGTGGTTTATCTAATATAAACTATATTTGAACCGTTCTAGCATAAATGGTTTTAACAAAACAGGGTAGAACAGCCTTCACCTAGTAAAATAAAAAATTGCTGGATGGTCCGTTCTGGCACTCACCGCCTCATGTGAATTAATAAAGCACGCATAACAAAAGTTTGGAGAAACATTTTAATTCTTACCCCGTCAGCTGCATCAGAAAGAAGTTTTAGAAATTTCTTAGTCAACTGCCCAAGAGATGTATCATAACGAGGTTTCTCAGCAGAATTTTTAGCTAAAATAAAAATATGGTTAGATATTTTCAAGACTCATTGTTTCTTAATATTCTAGAAACTATTTGGCAGACCAGAAACTATTTTATTTTGTGAAATAGAGCACAATATTATTTATAAAATGAGATAATATTAGCACTGCAATCAGATTGGCAAATTAAGTACAGTAGACAGGGGTAACTTTGGGGCAGCAGGTAATTTTCGGCTTTTAAATTTCCAGCCAATGCCATGCGTTTTGAATTGGAATGCAATGACTGCCACAGAACCTGGTGGTATGTTCTGCTACTTAATGGCACTTGTTTGAAGCTGTAATTGTTCCGACATATGAAGGCATCCCAACTTGTTTCAACCTTGTGTTGTCAAGTTTCTAGTTTTTGTGTAAACTTTCATGCACTTTAGAAAAACTACAAATACTTCACTACAGGCAGGTATGTTATTTTGAGAAGTACATGCTTTGACAACTATTTCATGTCATAGCAACATTCAATAATGTGCTTGCAAACAGCTCACCATTGTACAAATCCAGAGTTCACGATTGGTCAGATCCTTCCAAGTGACTTGAGATTGTTCATGAACCTCGTATAGAAGGCATATTCATAAGTGAATTTAGTCACATTAGTTAGATCACAAATAAGCAGATGGCTAAATGTAAATTAATTTTGCTGCCTGGTTAATTTGGTAAAACTTACTTTAAAGAGGAGTGACATCACGAGAGTTGCAACCTACATATCTCTTTAATGAAAATAGCATGAAAGTCAAGATTTCATATCAAAATGATAGCTACCAATATCCTTCAAGCATTCTAACACTTATTATGGAACATCCTATGGAATGTATCAAATATCAATTTGTATACAGTGAAAGAATTTTCTACATCTGTAATATCAGGAAACAAACTTTTAACTATTACAGGGTGGCAACAAAACCCTCGAAAAAAAGTTCCATGATTTCCCTGATAGTCTCAAAAAAATTTCCCTGATTTTACGATTCTTTTAAGAAATGTTGTGATTCCTAATTGGTATCGATATACGGTATCCACATGACAGTATGTTTAAATATTTAGGGTTAGGTGGGGTTAAAAGGATCATTTTCCACAAATATTTTGTATTTTTCTCTTTAGATATTTTAACTGTTACTGTAAAGGTTAGGACCCTTAATGGAACTCTTACGATAGCAATTGAAAAAACTGGAGAAAAAATACAAAATACTTTGATTATGAACTTTTTTAAACTGACCCTACATTATCCTACTATACATCAAAATGAAATACAAATTTTCACAAAAAATTGATACAGCTTTAGTCTACGTTTATAGCGATGGCAACGGTCTTGACGTTTTTCTTTTGACGCATTTCTAGTAGCAAGTTATGGCAACTCATCTGTCATACGACATCCGTCCTTTCCAAAATTCAGTACCAATCCCGAAGAACAGAACCCAATTTCCCAGTTTAACACCATACGAGAGAAACGATTTGCAGGCCATTTGAAAGACGCTTCAGTTCTCACATCTGCAAAATCGCTTAACGAAACTTTTAACCCCTAATGAGAAAACCAGATGTGTGAAGTTCCCATGTCCGTTGGGGCCGACAGAATTGGAGTGGAATCGCACAGTGCTTGGCGTATAACGACATTCCACCCAACCATAGCACGAGCGCTGTCGCCAATCTTTTCGCTCCAAGCACTGCTTGGCAAGAGAAATGCTCAAGCGCGAAAACGAGGGTTTTCGATTTTCCAGTCTTCCCTTCGTTTTTCGGACCGCCTGGCGTGGCCCAACGACTCAGGTATTTAAATGTTTTGAACTACACTCTCCCCTCCTTAAATTTTGACAATTTCATATCTCTAGTGAGACTTGTCACCTCCCACGGAAGTAACGATTCTATTCTTGGACGATTTCTGTGGCTTGTTAAAAAGACTAGAGCATTATAAGTATCCGTTTCAACTCCCGCTGGAACACCACCAGCCCTTGAATAACTTTAAACTGACCACTATCATTATTACCTGTACAACTCATGTATGCATATATTCTCAAATGAATAAACAGGGGTTCATTTATCACCAGTACTCTGTCTTCCTTAGTAAACATTTTTAAACTCCCACTATACGATCCTTAATCTGAAAATCACCATTGTAATCATTGTTACATCATCTATTACGGCTATTGTGGTTTTCATGGCAACCTCGGCAAACGGAATCTTTAAATTTTCATTTTGATTACTCCAGAAAGTTCTTTCAAAATCCGTTAAACTGTCATTTCATTTCATTGGCTCAATTGAAATAATTATTTTCTTGGCGACTTTAGAAGTGCACCAAAAAAAGCGCCAAGGTCGTTACAACCGCTATAAACGTAAACTGAAGCTGTACCCAAATATTCTGCAAAAATGCAATTGCAAGAAAAAATATTGATTTAATGCACAAAAAAACATCATTAATTACACAAAATTTATACCACAAGTTGTACCTCTGTGCTCACAGCAACAAGACGTTGCGTCCACGGAAAAAAAAAACGGCGTTTTTCATGGTGTTCGAAAATTACGAGACAAGTGTACTTTATTCTAATTTAATTATAATTTTGGCAAATACGATTGATTAGATTATCAAAAGTACTTGTAATCGCGCATCTCAAAAAAGGACAAACAATAATAATTGCAATTAAGGTGTCAAAATTATTAAAAATTCCTGATTTTTGTGAAATTTGGAAATTTTTCCTGATTTTTCCAGAATTAAAAAGTTCTCTGAGAATTCCCTGATTTCCCAGTTCAGATACAACCCTGTATTACTACTGTAGATAAATAAATTTAAAAAATTTAGGCTGAAAGTGTTACAAATGAAAATTAAGTTACTGAACAATGAATATTTCTTAACTAATTTATAAATTATTGGTGCACCACGAAAATACCAAATATCCTATTGCCTTCACCCAACACATATGTCTAAACAGCTACATCTTTAGGTTTTTATGGTACAAGAGGGATACTTGGCCACGTAGCAACAAATATGGGACAGACCATGTCAAATAACAAGACACACACAATAGAAATTTTACAAACAGAGGAGAGAAATAAATATACATAGGATAAATTACAGGAATGTAACCTGTGCAACCTACAACTCAATGATTGTGAGCACAGTGGGCAAACCTAAGGCACAGCACCCCATCTTTTAGTTGGAAGAATCCTAACAAGCATGCTATTGGACAGGACTAAATCCTGATTAGACGCCATATTGAAAAATTTTCATGCTGCAGTGTCGAATAATGCTTTTTATAACTCTCAGAAGGTTAAACTTTAAATAAAATGATAAAATTCCAAAAAAAATGAACACACATATTTATTTACTAAACACCTTACATACATTTGACAAAGACCAGGAAATGAAAAAAAAAATCACGATTTTTTTTAATCATACAAAAATTGGAATTCTTTTTGACTTAGATCAGAATTTTTAATTTAAATTGGATGTTTATGATTTTATTTAATATTTTGACAGTACAAGTTTAAACTTGTTTGATATGAGACACCCAAATCAGTGTAGTTTCTTGATAGTTTTGATTTATGTTAAACATTATCTTTATAATGAATTACATTAATGTATTACGAAAAATAGCAAGGTAAATTTTTGAAAGATTAAAACACGATATAGGGAGTAGCGAAGCTTTTTTTTTTTTTGCACTATATATGCAATGGACGCGCGATCAAAATTATATTTTTTACAAAATTGGAGTATGCCAAAGGCACACTGTTGCTGCAAATAACAAATGTTTGTTAAAAGTTTAGCGTCTATGTCCAGCTGGTTTCACCTTCTCCATAACCCACGTCAGGTATCGTTCAATCTCTTTTGTCGTATGCCGAACTCTGCGTGGAAAAAATGCCGTCTGGTCACTAGGGTCTGTCTATATTCATCATATAAATAAAATGTATCAAATTTCTTATTTCTACATGAAGTAATTTTTTTGGTTAGACTTGATTTTAAGAAAAAATAACGTCACCAATAGAAAATAAAATCAAAAGTACTTTCCACAAAATTTATGAAAAAAATTCCTACTTCTCATTAATATTTAGCATGCAAAAAATCTTATGTCAAAAATGTTATTTGTAAGTAAATAATAAAAATGAGACCAGGCATAAAAATATACACAAATTAAAATCAAACATGCCTAATTTTCAAATTTTCTCCAAGTATTGATAAGTATTTCAAAGTGATATTCCAAGCACACAAATAGGAATTAAACATAAACTACTAGAAAATGAAACTTTTCTCTAAGTATTTCTCAATAGCATTCCCCCAGAACATGCTAATTGAGTGCAATTTTGAGCTTGCAATAAAAAAATAATCTTAATCATTCAAATAGCTTTCCATTTCAATCCATTATCTATTTTGTTTTCACTCAATTATCACAAAATAGCATAATTAACTTTTACATTCCAAATTTCAATTCTATGAAAACAGAAGTTATGCTACCAGTGTAAAGAATTCATAAGGAACATTGTATAAAATTTCCCAATTAAATTTAAATAAAAATTAACCACGAAACATATTGCACAAAACAAAAGGAAAATATTAAAATTCCCAACTATAACAATTTATGAGCAAAATTGGAATGATTTTGTGATATTGCAGGAGAAAAATTTTTCACTGTGACTAAGAGTCTATTTTTTCATAAACAGGCTACTTAACACATTTGATATAGTACTTAACACATTTAATATAGTTCTTAACTTATTTGAATAAAATAACATGGATCATGTTCAGTTATTTTCTTTTCTATAGTGATAAATTTAATACAGAAAGGACAGTAAAATTTTATTTTGAATAAAAAAATTTAATCAATGATTTTTTAATAAAAACCACTTGATCAAACCAACGATTTTCCAATAAATATCACTTCAAATAAAGATAATTTAAATAAGAATACTCTGACTAAGACCAGGTAAAATGTTTCAATGTTCTAGGTACTTTTCTTTCACAAAAAGTACAAATATATTAATAAATTACTGGTCATGTAAGTAGTTTAGTATGGATAGAATTCCAGCTTCATTTGATATTCTAGATTTTAATGCATCATATTACACTGTTAATAAAACAAAGTGTATCAAACAGGAAAACAAACCTTTTAATTTTTCTTCGTTTTCTGTTTTCTTCCTTTGTCTACTTTTTGACTTTATACTATTAACCTTTGGTGTTTTAACAGATTGCAAATCAAGCTTCCTTTTTACCTGAAAAGAATTAGTTTGGCATAATTACAATGTGTACAAAAAGAGTTAATAGGAAGCAAAGAATGACAGTTACAGAAGTCTCAACATTATTCACACATACAATTAGTTATAATTTACTATAAATTTTTAATATACTAATTAACATTTATAAAGTTTGCCCAGTGATATGTAGAAAAAATAATCACTTTCCATGCATAAAAAGTTCTTAAAATTTAAGACCTTTCACAAATTAATTTAAACATTTTAAAGTTTGTTTTCTACTGATCCATTTTATGCCATTTTAATTCGAGAACTAAGTTTTAATTCATTTCTTCTGCAGAGGCATTATGTTGTAGACCCTACCTAATCAGCCCTGTGACAAGCAGATAGGAAGAGCATGATTTTGAGACTTATCGCATGCAACAAAACAAAAACTATCTACACAAGGGCCTTCACTAAAAGATCATCCATATCTAAAAAACCATGAACAAACTATTTAAGGATTTTTTGGAACTTGCATGTACTTTTCTACTAACAAAACTAATGAGCACATGCAAAATCCAAAAATTCTTCATTTTAACAATAGGAATCTGGAGCTGAGTTCTGAAATGTGCTCGTCATGTGTGAGCCATATATACATAGTCCCACAAGATGTTTAAAAAATATTTTTCAGTATATTTTCAGGGGGACATCTATACCTTAAGTACCTAATTATCAGATGGGCAAATTAACTTACATTCCAAATTTCATGCTAGCAGTGTGAAGAATTCCTAGGATAGTAGCATATTTAACAATTACATTTAAATAAGAATCTTACGCGAAAAATTGGAATACTTTTGTGATGCTGCAGGAAATTTTTTCATTTTTTCTTTTCTTTTTTTCATAAAGACTACAATTTATTTGACATAGTTTTTTAATTATTTGAATAAAATAACATGCATTTTGTTCTTAGTTATTTTATTTTTAACATTAATTAAACTTTATATGGAAAGAAACATAAAATTTCTAACTTTTGTGTTTTTATCAAAAATTTTTGCAAAAAAAAATTACTTGATTTAAATTGCAAATTTTGAAGCTAATTAAATCAGCACTTTGATAAGTGCCACCCCAAAAAAGAATCCTTTGCAACCATTCAAATCAAACTTATCTCACAAGCAGAATTCAAACTATATCACTCATAAAAAGCTATTTCTTTTCCCAAATGTTAATTAGAAATTAACTTGTTATAAAGAAAAACAAAACCCTGGACCTTTTCTTTATAACATCGATTTCAGCACAAAGTACTAAGTTTGGTCATTACATACAAAAAAGCTTAACAGATCTTGCAATCATTGGTTGCATATTTGTTTTTATAAAATTACTAATGTGATGTTCAAATATTAAAAAATCACTTTTTAATTATCCATCAAAAATTTCAGTTTTGTTTTTTAAAAAAAAGACCTTAAAGTGATGCAAATGAAATTTACAAAAACATTTAGATTGCAATTAGTTTTGAAAGTAACCCAGCTCATTATCTTCATCAATATGCAATTGGCGATATTTGGCTTCAAAAGGGGACCACATAATCGCAATTATTCCTACTTTTGTTGAATTAACTTTGCACTAGAAGAGGCTGCAGTCGCCTGGCTGAAGGAGTAGCGGTTTAGTAACCGGATGGTTCCGAGTTCAAAACTCGATCCAATGGAAGACTGTCATGAACATGGGGGCTGGTGCACATCAAAAACAAAAACTGCAATGTTTTAAAATATACAGCACAAAATCCTTAATCCTGCTGACCTAGGCCATTCCTGATCTCACGACTTTTCAGATTATTTGCATTTTTTTATCAAAAAAAACTTAATTTAACCCACCTACGACCCACCCCTATGCGAATTTTACGTTAGCATTAGTAAAATAGCAGATACACTAGAGTACCGATTATCCGAGTTAATGTGGACCAAGACTAACTCGGATAACCAAAAATCTCGATTAAAGCGAAAATTGTAAATAAAATAAATCATGTAGGTTTAAATGTATATTTTAACAAAGACAAAAGTTACACAGATACACCACATGCAATTAATATTGTTACGATAATTAAAGAGTTCTTAATTTTATTTAAAAAATTCTTATGTAAAAAAAAGTCCTCGATTATATTATGTTTCTTTGGCGTTTTTTTGCAGAAATATTTCGCCATTTTGTTAAGGATAACAGGATTGCTGGTGTTGCTTATTCTTGTTCTATATATTCAATAGCACTTTCGATAGCTTTTAGTCCATCTATATGGGAGATTTTCATCATCACTATCATCGCTAGATTTATTTTCCTTACTGACCATAATTTTTTTTGTAATCTCTTGTTGTTCGTTTTCCTGAGTGTTTGTGAGATCAGGTTCAGAATTTTTTTCAGTAGTTTTAAAACTGAAAAATTTTATCCAAAAAAAAACCCTAGAAATATTTGATAGCTCGGTTAAATCGGAAAGTCGGATAATCGGGGTTTTACTGTATATAAATAGGAATAATTTTTTTTTAAAGGAAAAAACTTTTTAATACAATGCAATAAATTTTACTTGCAAATCTTTTAATTTTTCTGTGTGGTATTTATTCTAAACAAAGTGGTATTTACTCTAAACATGTCCATTATTTTGCATTGTTTCATCAATTAGGTAAAGGTTTAACTCCTTGTTCTTTAAAAATTGTCGGCAAGATGTAAAAAGCGAGAAAAACAAAAAAACGCTGGTTAGTAAAACGTCCGGATTTTGGACGTCAGGATATAGGACTTTTGTATGGTATTGTAAATATAGTACAATCATTTTTAGCCCTGAATTTTAAAAAGCCGCAATTTTGCCTAACGTTGGCAACTACGTATGGATGATTGGACTGTCTTAGAACTTGATGGCTATCTAAAATAGGCTGGATGATAAGATATGATTAGACCATGAGCAAGAACCAACTGTGCATATTATCTCTGGACTACAGATTAGCAACCGGACACCATCGAGTAAATGTTGGCTGGTGCATGTTAATATGTTGCAGCCTCAATCGTCATCATGTTGCCATGGTGTGGAAGTTGAGAGTGGGTCTCAGCTCAGATGTTGACCTCATCATCTGACCGGGGTTCAAATTACGATGTTATCCTCGAATCAATGTAATTTCTAGTTTCCTTGTTTCAGTATGACTTTTTGTCCTTGTTCTTTATTTCATTTCTTGGAGCAGCCGGGCTTCATGCAGCATGGTTGGTTAAGTATTTAAAAACATCGCACAGGAGCAACGCTAAGGGTTATTGGAGATGGTTCACGATCAAACCCGAAGGGAAATATCCAAGGGCATCACCAAGTAATTTTGAGCCACAACCAAGCACAGGTTGGGAATGGTATTTTTGTTGAACATAACCTGTTTATTAGAATCTAACTTCACATGTTTGCACCTCCTTGTATGGTTATGATTATGAAACAAACAAAAAAAGTTGAGTTATTCAGGGATTTATGCTAATTTTAAGATGTACAAGTATAAAAATGAAAGTTCCTTTCTTTCAGATAACAATTTTTGTTATATTTTTGTAAAAATTGTAACTCTTATTTATTAAATCGTTGCTTTTTTCTGTAAATAGTTTTACAACTTTTTAATTAATAAATGCTCTTAACTTTTTTAATTCTTTGAAATTTATTTTTACTCCACATATCACTGGGCACTTAGTTTCCCCATTATATGTGGGTGACAATTTTAATAAACGTCAATTGGAGTAACATAATGTAGAGCATAGGTTGTGAACCACTGCTCTATTCGATTAACCACTGGTAGCAAGTGCACCATTTATGAATCAATTTGGTAACTAATTGTTCAATAACCTCCTGAATTGCTTCAAAATTGAAATGAAACCTAATAATGACAAAAACCCCAAATAGATTCTAGTATGCATGGTGGTTGAAACGAAAATAATAGTTTCATTACATATATCACATGTTCCAAACCAATGCAAGCAAACAAGAAAAAACATTTTAAAACTTCGAAACTTCAAATTCAATTAAATAAAAAACAAGTAATTCTTGATAATAATTTAAGTGTGAATCTTGTTTTCCAATTCACAGTGGTTCTCAGTTTAAAGGTGAAAATTAACGGTCGCCACGTGGGGACTGAATGTTTGAAAGTGGAGACTGAAAAATTTTGCTAGTGGTCACACTTTCTAAAAAACAGTTTATATGGTGGAACCTCCAATATTACGTTTTTTTAGTGCAATATTTTTTCAAAGAAAGAAATCTAACACATACATATATATATATGCGCTAACCCCTGGTGATTGCTACAAATTTGCCAATAACATGTGTATTTTACAAAATATCTGAACGTGCGTAAGTGGCCACTGACAAGTTCAGTGGCTACTTACAAAATTTCATAATTTTTACCTTTACTCAGTTTAACAGGCTCCCGGTTCGAATCCTGATATGGCATAGATGTTCATAGTGTCCGGAATTTACTAAAAGCCAAACGACCCTGATCTATTTAGCTTTCGTGTGGCTAAAAATAACCATCAAGCAACAAACCAAACGAACACAAGACGAATGAAGAATTGGAACAGTGCACCAATTCCTTAATAAATGCTGCTGCATGTACTGGAAGGCCAATGTGAGTTTCTTCAGGTGAACAAATATTATAAATTTCTGCAGATTTTAAATCCGTTGAAAGTTTTAATCTATATTTAGCGATTCCGATTTTACGAAAAAGAATTAACAATCCCAGTCAAAATGTTTTTTATTTTTTGCTCTCATTCCCTGAAATGGAATAGGACAGAAAATGTAATCTGTTTCTTTTATTATTAACACGAAGGGCAGAAGATGCAATCTGTTTCACGTGACGTCACAATCTCTTGCAAAAATATAAAAGATATATCCAATTTAAAAATTATTTATTTAAAGAAAATCAGATTTTTAGGCATCAATCTAAAGTGAAATTTCCTGCAGATTTCAAATCCGTTGAAATATTTACTCTATATAAAACGATATATATATGACACGCGAAGCAATTTTAGATGACGCGCGAGACGATCATATTGTTTTAACATCATTTTAATTTAACTTTTCAAATTTTGATTTTCATTCATTGGATTGAGAGGTTCATAACCTAATTTATACTAGAAATAATTTTTTTTAAATAATTATAGTTTGAAATTTATTTTTTCTTTTTTTTCCAAAACTCAATTCCTTAAGCCGAAGCATTATTTTAAATTGTTTTGAAAATGTGCTTTCCGTTGTCACGAAAGTCATTAATTTTATTGCAACACATGCTCTTGCTAAACAGCAATTTTCAAATTTATTGGAGGAAGTGAATGCTCAGTATTTGGGTTTGGTTATGTACAATAACGTTCAGTGGCTAAGTCGAGGTCAAGTTTTGGAACGTTTCGTTAGTTTGTTAAACGAAATTAGGTTATTTTTAGATGAAAAGGGTAAAGTTTTTCCAGAACTCACAAATTTGAATTAGTTGAATGATCTCATGTTCTTTTGTGATTTTTCAGGACACTTTAATGAACTAAATACGAAACTTTAAGGCCGCAGTCAAATCGTCTTAACAATGTACGAAATTCTCAAAGCATTTGTAACAAAGCTAGACATACATTCAAATGACCTGGTTCCTGGAAAATTGAAGTATTTTCCATCATTACAAGAACATTTTCTAACATCATCCTATTTTGCCAGCAATGTTGAAAACAAAACAGAAGTCTTAAAACACTATTCTTCAGTATTACCGAATGCAAAAGAAATATTTGACGAAAAATTCTCCCAATTTTGTGAAATGGAGAAAATTTAACAAATTGTGTCATTTTACAACACAAACATAAATTTCAATATCTTAAATTATCATCTTTTGATTGGCTTCAAATTGATAACTTAGAAATGGAAGTGGTAGAATTTCAAAACAGTGTTGTATGGACGAATAAATTTGCAGAACTAAACGTAAACTTTGAAAAAAAAATTACAAGATCAACAACAAGCACTGAAAATATTATTTCAACTGCAAGGAACTCATTGCCTAATTTGCTAATGTCGATGAAAAAGTTAGCAAGAATTCTTTTGACAATATTTGAATCAACCTACGTTTGCGAACAGTTGTTTTCGACAATGAATTTTATTGAAAGTAAGAATAGAATTCGCTTCGGCATCGACTTAACCACTGCGTGCGTATTATTAAAAGTTTCTAATGTCGAACCCCATATAAATAAATTATCGTCCGTAAGACAACAACAAGTGTCACATTTAATTCGATAATTCTGTATTTATTTTCTTCCTGATATTGATAGTTTTAAAATAAACCATAATAAAAAGTTAAATTTGTTTTAAATATATATCGTATAATTTTTTAATATCTGAAGGTCTTCTAAAGGCCGAAAAAAAACGCAGTGTTAATTTCTACGGTTTCGAGACATTTTTTGACACTCTAAAGAAAAAGGTTTGCCATCCCTGGTCTAGGAGATAGAAAAAAAGAAGTGTGACTCCAGTTAAAAGATTTATCGGCTGGCTGGACAATAATTCCTCTGCACAAAATCAAAGCGGAAACGAAAAAAATAATTTCCGAGCTTTCTCCGCGATGAAAAAAACTTGGCAAGGTTCCAAGCTTGACGGCAATGTCACGTAGGCAGTAGAAAAAGTCAAGATTGAGGGGATTCTTCTTTCATGGAAGAAAGGCGTTGAAAAACCAATGGAGAATAAAACCATTAAATTTATTTAAAAATCTTCTAGATTGAATTTTAATTTTGTAGCGACCCAAAAATTGCAAAAAATTCGGACTACCTTCGGAAATCTCATTGCTGTAAGTGCCATAGAATCGTCAGGATTTTACGGTCCCAAACAAAGAAACAAGAGATGGCCCAATTTAAATTACTCGAATCTTTCATATGAATCAATTTATCCATCACTAGGGCAACTTTTTTGTTGCAGTAAAAATGGGAAAAGTTGCATTTATTTTTGACACACTAAAATAAACTATTTGTAAAAAATTAAAAAATTTATTGACAAATTTAGTTGTGTGTACAACAGTATTATAATACAGGCCTCGAAATAGATATTTTATTACAGGTGCACTTTGTGCACCTAGGTTTTTAAATTAGGTGCACAGATTATATTTTAGATGCACATTTAAAAAACGTAATGTAAGAGCATTAACTTAATACAATATTTTAAGCAGACAGAATCTGAGTTTAAAGATAAATAATGAAAAAGTTTGTTTACGGTGTGCAGTGGCTAGGCAATTCTCAAGAATTCCTATGGTTTTACACTTTATTGAAACACGAAGTGTTTACAGAAATGCGGGAATACAGAAGAGAAATTCCAACAGAACCATCTGAAAAAAGTTTCGATCATGGGAAAGTTCTGGTAGCAGTGACACCAAGTATACCTTCCTCCTATATAAACCCGTTACGACCCAGTGATTTTGTTTTTGCATAGTGTGTATTTAGGAATTTTAATTACGTTTCTTTGGAGCGAGAGAGGTCGATACTAATATTTTGTTCAAATCAAAATAAGATAAAACACGTCCCCCCCCCCTTTTTAAAGTTAGGTGGCGGGAAAAAATTAGGTGCACAATTTTATTTTCATGTGCACCCGGGTATTTCGAGCCCTGTTATAATTCATCATTAAAACAGAAGAACGTTGAATGGCCGGTAATTTCTTTAACATTGAAAATCCACGCTCAACAGACTGATGTTGCCCGACATTGTAGCAGTATCAAATACGGCCTGGGGGGGGGGGGATCATATCGGGAAAGTGTAGCAAAAACCTCCAGGTCATTATTATTTTCCAATCGTTTTTTTAAGATACACTTTAAGGTTGCAAGGATCTTTTAAAAATTCATCGATCTGATATCTTTATACATTTGTATTGATATTGTACGCTTCCTATTCCAATTTTTATACGAGACGAATCAAACACGTGTAGCTGCTTTTGTTTTTCAGCAAACTATTTGGCAACTCTGAGTCACACTGCTTTTATTACGCAACGCAATTAGAAGTCGTCGTCACTGAAACCACTCGCAATGTCCTTTACAGTGGGAAGGTGTTTGGTGTAGTACAATGCTGTCCGAAGACACGTAGCCAAGGGAGTGAGTACTGGCTCAGGCTCTTGGCCTATAGTCTGAAAAGCGGTTTTTCAAAGCTTGTTTTGTACTGTGGCTGCCTTAACACAAGCAATGAGATTGTCCAGATTTGTGTAAAATCCACTGATTTTTTCTGTAGTGGTGAAACAAGTGTGCCACGCAAGTTACTTTGAGCAATCGGGAATAAAGCACTTTGAGTGTTTCCAGCCGCAGTCGTATAATATGCAGAAGCACAAAATCCTTTCGCTCAACATTCAGAGATTTTAGAACATCTACAAGGCAAACTACATATTGATAATTGACACTCACATCACAAACTCTGCAGTTGATTATGCAAGTTTCCTCTGGATTATCAAGAATGCCAACCAATGTGTTAAAGTACTTCTTGCCATTTATTTCACTTTCGTTTGTTAGGACGCACTCCTTCTTTCCATGAACTTGTTTGATTCGCAATACTTTGGCGTTCACAAGATCAGACACATGATAAAAGGGTTGATTATGAGGGCAAAAAATGAAATATTAATTTTATATTAGTTAATTTTAAGCTAAATCTTAAAAAGTTGCATTCATAACTTACTTACTATACATCTTATGAAAGTGGAAATTTTGTTTTAGTACTTTACATGCAGCGGAGAACATGTGAAAAAAAGTTGCATTTGTTGCCCTACCCATCACATACTAGAAGTACAATACTGTTTTCCAAATTAGGATTTAAAATTAAGCAATTGCACACACAGCTACATAATAGTTTCTGTGAAATTTTAAAATCAACAGCATAGCTACAATGAAATTTATTGTTAGTTGAGATAAGTTTTTTAGAACGGATGCAAAAATTGTCCTAGGATATTTTCCTTCGGGTTTGATCCAGGACCGTCATCAATAGCCTGTTGTGTTGCTCCAGTGCTATGTTAATTAAAACACCTACTTGCAGCAGTGGGACTGGTTTTCCTTCTATTCTTACAGAATTTACAATAGCCAAAACAATTAAAATGTGCTCCAAATATAAATGGCAAATATTGACTTAATGTGTCTCGACAGAATTTAAAGTGCATGGTATTCAACAGGATATATCATATAATTAAAATATTACATGTGATAATTAGTACTTCCTAGATGGAAAATTAACTCTTCGATTCGTTTGCCTAAAATGTATGTTGTCAAAGCAGCCATAAAATCCAACAGAAGCGTAGGTATTAACCTCACACTGGAGCAACAGAACAGGCTATTGGCGACAGTCCGGGATCCAAAACGCCTTTCTGTTTAAGAATTAAATTCAAGTGATTGAAGTTTGATGAAAAAAAAAATATTTATTCTACATGTAAATGAAAAATCAAGTAGCTTTCAATCCCTATGAGGATAAATCCATAAAATAAGCTGAAGCATTAAAATAAATTTAAAGTTAGCAAGACAAAATGTTACTTTTATTTACTTAAAGATAAAATAAAGAAAAATTATTTAAAAGTTATGTATAAAATTATGTTTCTTTGTTCAAAAAATGACCATAGCGATCCTCATTTCATGCCTTAATATTGGAAGCAAAATATTTATATTGATGTTTAAATAGATTATAAAACGTTAAAGCTTCACATTAGTTTTGTGGTGGCAATTTATAGTTTTGAAACGGGGAAAAATTTCCTGTTTGAAAAGGCCCGTTTTGAAGTAACACATAATCATCTAATACAAACTCCTACTTATTAATTAAAGCACAAAAGGCTCTTAACTTAAAAACTTGTAATACCAATGACATGAAAAAAACTTTAATCGTAACATGATCAACGAAGCTGCTTTTCGGCTATTACCTCAATGCCTGATAATTTCAATATTGAGCCATTCTCTCTTTCAAGTGTATTTAAAATCAATAATTACTGGAATATAAAACAAATTGTTTCAATACCTAAAATTTAGATTTTTGAATGTTAAAGAAATGAAAATATTATAGCATATTTTATTTTTCTTGCAAGTTCTCTACTATGGAAACAGAAAAATATTTATATGGCTAATAAATATAAAAAATGTACTACATAAATATTATTATATTGCAATAGAAATATTACATGTTTGCTGTAAAACTCCTGAATCTTTGGGAACTATAAATGATTACGAATTTTGTTGATAAATTGGTGAAAACAGCAAAAATATCCATGTGGTAATCAGCTTTTCTAAAAGTCAGTTTAGGTAATCAATGCATGAAGGTGAACTCTTTTTTCAGAGAACATGATAAATACGTCAGTTAAATAGCTGTCCCAAAACACAGCATATCTTTCGTTTCAAGGATGAAAATTTTTTTTACTGTCGGCGAGTAATGTTTATTTTTTTAATTTGAATCAAATCCTTTGTTAATAAACTTGTTTAAAAACATAGCAATAAATTAAATAAATAACGTTTGAGTATTAGTGTTCAAATATATTGTATAATTTTTTTTATCACCTGAATAAAAATAAAACTGTGTGTGAAAAGTAACGTTCTTGGTAGCTATAAATTATTCATGAAATAATTGACAACGCGATTCACATCAAAACAATCACCAACTGACAAGCCAAAACCATGTTAGTGGATCCACGATATCATAAAAAATATTTTACAAAACCTGCAAAAAGGTTTTCCAAGTGCAGATGTCTTGGTACTTGCAAACAAATAATGTACAAAATTATTACTATACAAATAGCGAGGCAATTTTTCCCGGTATATGACAATCCTGTCGCTTTCACAAATCAACAAAGATGTCCATTTCACGAAAACATCTCAAGCAGAGTAATCACAACATGCATGCTAATAAATATAAAAGAGGATAGCAAAATACCTGATAAAAAGAGGGTGGTGGCTTTCTGGCTAAATAATAATGATCAGGAGTTTGGCCATATTCATCCATAAGGATAGGAGCATGTGGTGTACCATCTTTTGCACGATCATAACACCCTGGTGTAGGAGCTATCTCCTTAAAATTAGGCGTTTTAAGGGGAGCAGAATCATAAGATTTATTAGCAGATGCTACCCGCGACATGATGGCTTTACTGGGAAAATTCTTGCTTGGATCCACACAAGGCAGTTGGGAGCACGGACTACTATTGTCGGATTGAAAGTGAAAAATAATGAAAATCTAGCATTTTACATGTGAACTGTGACGATGTAGATGTAGTTCAAGTCTTTTAGGACGAGAAAAACATGGTGGCGAGATCAGACAACACACATATGGGCCGATGTTTAATGATTTTAAACACCATTCTTATTGCCTAACCCTAGATAGATTTGCTTGCGGCTGGGGGATGCGATCGCACATCCGTGACAGCTTCTCCGGTCCCGTTAATTTTGGATGAGAAGGATGACAACGAGCGACAACAATGGATAGGCGGTCAGGCGTTTTCTTCAACGGGTGGTCCCCGATCACAGTTTACGGCAACCCATTTTCGCGGCAGCCAATCATTACGTCGGATTCGTCGCACCTCCCGTTTTCTCGCCAAGCTTTTGTCGCCAAGGAATTTTTTTCAGCGATCTAATTTTATTTTTGACTGGGAAAACTTCTGATGAAGGGACAAAAGATGAATTTCTGGAATTTAAGAATGTTTCTCAGGGAATGCGATTGAGGCGACCACCCCGAGGACCAGTTTCTAAAGGGGCGATATCTCAGAAATAGTGGTCCATTTTTTTGGTAAAAAGTTTCGTTCCTCCGAGTGGTTTCGACGAGATAATTCATCCATCAAGATTTAACCAATAATAAAGACGAGATATCTCGTCACTAAGATATTCCCGACTTTTATGATGACGAGATAAGGATCAGGCAGCTTTACACCTTGATCGATGAGATATCTTGTTCATCAAGATGTGTTCAGTTTTGTTATATCGAGATATCTCGAGATAATCACCAACAGGAGGGTTGACATTTGTCCTTGTAACAGAAGTATCTTCCATGCGTAAGAAGTTTCATGCACTCCATCTTCAGAATACAACGCTGGAGAGTCAATTATTTTCATACTCACTTCTGCAATCGCATTAAGATTCAGAAAAAGGAAGAGACAATTTATTTAAACTGTCTTCTTAAATCCTAAAACAGCAGGGGGCGCATTTCTTTCTTTTTGCCTTTTGATAGATTTTCCGCAGTCAATAAATTGTAAAACAATTAATACTGAGAACATTACATTTAAATTAAATTTGTTAGGTTTGGTTGCTTTACCCTAATTATCTTTATTTTAAATTCGTAAATTGTGTTTTAGACTCGGAGGCATTAGCATCATTTGTCCAAGGTAGTATAAAGGCTAGCATCACTATTGTGCACGAGACAGGACTTGTGCAGAGTTGTCACTGACGGGGTTAGCACAGTTACATAAAGCAGCCATGTGCAGGGAAATCACTAAAGGAGACGAAGTGATTAGTACAATTGCATAAAATAGAACGTTCAGGGGAATCACTAAAGGGGACGAAGTGATTAGTTCAGTTGTATAGAACATGACGTATTTTATAGAAGTTAAAGACAGGAAAGAATGTTCGCTTTGACGACATTTTACGTTTCTTCAACAAGAATAAATGTGTTCTTTCGAGAATACAACACTACAATGACTAGTTCATTTCAACAAAAACAAATGTCATTAACTTACTGAGGTTGTGAGTGTAAGTAGATGTTCACTTGGGCCACTTGCGCTTCCTGAACGAGAAATGCAATTTTTTTGTTGTTTGGCTTGTCGCAGTACGGCCGATTTTTCTGCACGAAAACTAATTAAATCGCTTCTTTTGAGGTATTATTTTATATATCACAAGCAGAATTACCCGGGACCTCTTCAATTTGTAAAAAAACTAACCTCGATCCTCTGTCACTTCAAAGTATATATCTTAATTTTTCAGAAGTCCATGTTCAAAGGCTTCGTGACTGTGATATTATCGCAAGATCATCAAAGTCTCGTTTACTTTTCACTTTACTCCAACAGACATTCAGTTTTAAATTGAATCCTTATGGTACTATTATTAATTGAGATTCGGTTTCCATATGTAAACCACGTACATATTAAGCGTGATAGATATAGTTACTCGACTATTGATTACAGCAGGTCTCGATATACCCGAGTGCACAGGTGCACTGTGCACATGAAAATAAAATTGTGCACCCAATTTTTTCCCGCTAGGTGCACGCAGTGCATCTAACGTTAAAAAAAGGGGGAGGGACGTGTTTTATGTTATTTGATTGAGAAAGAAAAGACTAAATAAATAGTTGTTGGGGAAAGGCTAAATAAATAGTTAACGTCATTAATGAAAATAATGTCAAAAAAACTTGAAGCTGTGGTTAAAAAGAACTCTGAAGTTTTCCTTTTCACTAAAACTTACACTTTTCAACAAACTTGGAAAACTGGACGGGATTATCCTTCTTACAGTGAAAATTTGAAAGCAATGTTTTGTACTGTTTGTCAGTCATATGATAAAACATCACGTTCAAATACCTTTCGTGACAATAGCTGTTGTTTCTTAAGGAAACTTATGGTTGAATTACCTGCGTGAAAAAACACCAGCACATCTTAAAGCAATGGACGAAAAAATTGCATTTGCCAAAGGACAGGATTTTCAAACTCCTAAAAATCCAGAGATATATATTGAGGTTAGAAGAAAAGGAAATAAAGCAGTTACATACTCTCTTTAAAATTGCTTTTCACATAGCCAAACAAAGTATACCATTTGTAGCGTTTAGAAATGAAATGAAATTAAATGAAATTAGTAAGATGTGTTGGGTGTGAAGTAAGTGAAACCTATAACAATGACAAACAAGCCTGAACATTCATTTCCTACATCAATAAGAATATGAAATCAAATTTAGTGGCACCTTTGAAAAATATAATTTTTTTTTCAATTTTGGCAGATGACAGCACATATTGCATTGAATGCAATAAAGAAATAATTTTTCTGATTTCTTGAAAAAGAGAGACCTGTAACGAAGTTTGCAACTATAGAGCAAACGCAACATGTTAATGCAAAAGGCATCAAGAATTTGTTGGAAAGTACTATGAACGATTGCTTGAACCGAAGTTTAGAAGAAACTAAAACAAGACTAATTGCTTGTATATTAGATTATGCAGCAAGTAATTTCGGTTTCAAGAGTGGTGTCTACAAGCTACTTCGTGACAGTCGCAGTCATCTACTTGGCATACATTGTTGTGCTCATCGGCTGGAACAAAGATGTTATATGAAATTCAAAATATTTTACGCAAATGGAATCTGCATTGAATGACTTATTTGTATTATATATATTTGTATATTCGGCTTCATCAAAAACCTGCATGAAAAGCCTGTATGGTCTATTGCTGAAAAATTAGACCTTGCAAAAAAAAGAAAGTTTTGAAAGAAACGCGACACATAATCCAACTAGGCAGTTCTCAGATTGAAGACAGATTTAAATCCATTGTTAAGGATGCACTTTTGTCTGTTTTTGATGTCTTCGAGCCATGTTATTGGCTAAACAATGAAGAAATTTAGAGCTATGGGAAAAAAATAGCTTTAATAAATTTGAGGCGATGATTCAGTGGAAAATGTTTAAAAATAAAAAATAAAAAAAAACATGTGAAGGGCATATGGAAAAACCGAAAGAGTGTTTGTTCACAAAAACGAAAAGAATGTTCAGAAAAATAAAATTTCAGATCTGTGGCAGAAAGTTATATCATAAGATGATGGGAGATATAAAGATATTCTCGGTCTCATACAAGTTGGACACTCATCTGTATTGATTCCCATCAATACAGCTGAGTGTAATGTTCTCGTTAATGGGACGGATGAAAAATGACTGGAGATGTTCCCTTAATCTTAAGACATTGGCTGATCTAATGTGTAGTAATCTAATTGAAGAGAGACCTTAGATAATTTTAATCCAGAAAATGCTGTGTTGCAATGGAGGACAAATACTAAAAGAAGGATGGACACTAAACCTTATGGGAAAAGATCTGCCAAAAAAACGTAGACTTTCTGATTGCCCACCAATGTCTGATGATGACTGAATATTTGTAAGTAATAATTTCACAGAAAAAAAAATCGTTTAAATATAATTATTTACTATCTACTACTAACCTATCTAAACATACCCAACTAATAAAGTAGTTTACATTACATTAATGCTTTTATATTGCGTTTTTTTAAATGTGCACCTAAAATATAATCTGTGCACCTATATTGAAAAATCTATTTCGAGTTCTAATATATCTGCAATATGCAAAACAGTGGAGCACATAAACAGACAGAAACGAAATTCCGGTCATTTTTAAAATGAGAAATCATATCTTACCTAAAAAAGTTTTTTGTATAGTTTATTTATTTTTAACAAATAGAAATCTACACAAACCATTGCGTATTCAATCAGACTTAAAGTTGGTCGAAATATAAATATCCATATACCGCCAAATATACATATACCGACAAGAAATTACTACTGTCTAGTGTTATTTTACAGAAAATAAAAATAATTCATTAAAATTTAAATTCATAAATAATATATTTGCATTATGTAAAAAATGGAACACATACAAATACATATACACAAACGAAATTCCGAATGATCAAAGAGATTCGCTGGGCTTATCGTGTTCCATTACAAAATGCAAGTTATGTAAAATTAAATATTTTAAATATCCTATATCAGCAAATATTCATAAATTATTTATATTATAGAAAAAAAAGAAAAAATCAGTTCATAAGTATTGAATTTTTAAAAAATTGTTTAAATATAATAGTCTGGAAAAAAATATTTTTCGAGCAATAGTAGCAAAACAATTTTATTGGAAAATTGTTTTTTCCATTAATGCTGGTAAAACAAACCGAGTTGCATACAACAATCGTCTTATACTCTATGTTATTCTTATGACGATTTCGAAATGTTTTTAGCCCTCTCTGCCCACCTAGGGCAAACAGGGCTAATATGCAGTCTCCGTTACCCGCATAGGTCTAAAGAATACGTGTAGGGGAAGGATGGACAAAACCGGGTCCCAAAATGTGTTTTTTTTTCCTTAGCACCTGAGTGAATAAAATTGTTTCAAGAGTTCTATTCAATAATAAATTAGTTCTTCAGTTCCAAAAGTAAAGATTTTTCAATGTGATGGAACAATATTTTGGAGGGTATTAAATTCTTTTTTGGAAGTATGCATGTACCCGGTTTTATCCGACCAGGTCGGATAAAACCGGTAAAATATAGGAATAATTAAACAACGTTGTTGTTTTACTGCTGAAATATTTATTTATAACAATAAATTAGTACGAAGTCCTTCGTACACTGAGGAATATATTTGGGTTTAAAAATCACGGAACATAAGTAATTTTGAATTTAATGTGTCGTAAATTAAGTTAATCAGATTTGTAGGAAATTTTAAGAACAGAAATCCCAAATAAAATTGTGGTCATACTCCTCTGCATTGCTACAGGCTACATGCGCCCATCCTTTAAAGTTGAGACACTGTATCCAACCTTCCAGAGATTATGACCTAGCGTACAGTTCATTCCAAACTATATAGGCTTCGTCATATTCCGCGTCGTCTTCATCTGATACCGAGTGGTCTGTTTTAATGCTAAACTTCTTTTTCTTCCGTGTTTGGACAGTTTTTTGCAAAGGGTTCTTAAACAGTTTCTGCTTTAATTTTTCTTTTCTGTTTTTTTTTTTTTACTTGTTTTCCAAACTCCAATTCGTACCCGGTCCTGTCCGACTACCAAGGTCCCGGTTTTATCCGACTACGCCATTAATCGGAAAAGAAGGCTTAGCATATTTCAAACATGACACAAAAAATTGCTTAATAATTTTAAATAATAACTGAAAGAAGTTATCAGATGTTGTACTTACCTAAAATATACGAGGTAGTATCAATAATTAACGCACATAATGTAAAAAATAATGATAATAAAAGCAATTAAAGACAATATGAAGCATATATGAAAGTATTACCCATTTATTACTTTTCCACATAATTTCCATGCATGTTGAGGCATTTTTCCCAACGATGGATCAGTTTGAAAATCCCGGTCTCATAAAACTCCGTCGGCTGCGAGAAGAGCCACCTTCGCACGGCCCGTTTGAGTGTCGCCGTCAGAGTCAAACTTCTTACCGTCAAGGAACTTCTTTATGGGTCCAAAGCGCAGTGCGACAAATCAAGAAATTTGACTGCTGCACGACATCGCTCGACCACATGCCCTAGGTCTCGCCTAGTTCGTGCAAAAGTGCAGGGTTTCTGTTGGGAAGTTTTCTAGCACCGTCCATACAGCCTGGACCTAGCACCATCCGATTTCCATCTGTTTGGAAACATAAAGAAGTTCCTTGACGGTCCAAAGAAAATCAAACAAATAAGGTATCTGTTGTAAAATTTTCCGCAAATTTCAAGTCCGTTAAAACTTTTATTTTACCTTTAACGATCGCTGAGATAGAAAAAAGCACTGAAGAACGCCAGTGATAATTTTAGTAATAACTTTTGCTCCACTGGAATCCGTTTCGCAGGAAATCAAAATGAATGAATCTCGAAAAAAAGGAAGGTCATTCGAATGTGTTCTCTTTCATTCTAGACGGGAGATGAAAAAATTAGGCATGCTTCCAAAGCCTGACGTCAAGGTGACGTGAGGGCGAAAAGTCTAAATTTTGAGGTTTGTTCATTCCGCGGAAAAAGGAAGAATGGTGAAAAAAAACTTTTTAATTCATTTTAAAATGTTTTAAATTGAATTTTAAAATTCGCCTCTACTCTAAAATTGCAAAACATTCGGACTACTTGTGTGCCAAATCTCATTACTGCAAGTGCCCTATATTTGTCAGGACTTAGAGGGCAAGAAAACAAACAAACAGACAAACACTTCCTTTTATAATATTAGAGACTAGCCACTTCGTGGCCAGCCCAGCGTTGCCAGTGCCAGTTGCTTTTGTGGGGTTATTGGTTTGCTTCGCAAACCAAATGGAAATTCGTAGTCTATTAGATAACAGCCATAACGAAGTTGCCCGTGGTGTTGGTTTCCTTCGCAAACCAAATGGGAATTCTGCGTAACGTCACAATCTCTTGCGAAAATATAAATATTTAATTGAAAAATTATTTATTAAAAGAAAATCAAGTGTAGAAGGTATCTATCAGGTGTAAAATTTTCCGTAGATTTCAAATCCGTTAAAATTTTCCGATTTTACAAAAAAGAATGCCAGTCAAAATGTTTTGCTTTTTTTCGCTGTGGATTGTTCGAGCGTAGGAAATGAAACTTGTAGCAATGATGTATGCTGACACGGCTAGCTAACACTTAAATTGAATTTATTTACATACACATACACTACAGAAATTACAAGACTTTCACGCACATAAAATATAAGGGACAGGGACGTTTTTACTATCACATACTACAGCCTAGCTGCTGCTTGCTCCAGGGTTGGAGTTACACTGTGTAAGTTTTTGTCAGTCCGCTAGGGGGCGTTGTTGGTTCCGTTACAGACTCCCCCTCTGGCTCTGATGACGTCCCGACGATGAGCCAGGATTATTTTTCTAGGGCGACCCCTTCTTCTTATGGGAGCTACATGCCCAGTGTCTCTCTTTACTTGGGGTTCATAGTAAGTTTTTAATGCTGACACATGATAAGTTCCAAGAGTTTGGTCTGGACTGGCCGGGTCGGCAATATCATATGTTGTCGGCGATCGATTTGTGAGAACTACATATGGTCCTTCTCTTTTGGCATTAATTTTCGACTTCTTTTATTTTTGCTGATGGGATGTGAATAGTAACCCAAACTTGATCACCAGGTTTGAAGTATATCGGTCGTCTACGACGATCAAAATTTTCCTTTCGTTTGTCTTGTTTATTTTCAATTCTATCTTTTATCTGGATGGTTAGACGAGCACACAAATCTTTTGAGATACGGTGTTATCTCGGGTATGAAGTTGTCGTTATGAATAACTCCTCTTATGTCATGAACCACATCGTCCGTTGTTCTCAGCTCTCTGCCAAACTGTAGGTAAGCAGCAGTGTGACCGGTGGTGTCACAAGTAGAAGTATTCATCGCAAATCGGATCAAAGGAAGCTTGTCTTCCCAGGCAGTATGTTCTTCTCCAACTAAAATTGCAAGGCGGGGCTTCAAGTCCCGGTTTTTGCGTTCTGATGGATTGGCTTGTGGATGATAGACTGGTATGAGATCTTGTGTGATACCTAACAGGTGACACGTCTGTTGCATGACAGCGCTCACAAATTGCGGTCCGTTATCGCTAATTAACCTTCGAGGTAGACCATAGCGTAAATAAACTTCTTCGAGTAGTGTTTTAGCACAGTTAGCTGCTGTGGCTTCATTAAGGGCAAACAATTCAACCCACTTAGTATTTGTGTCTTCCACGATGAAAATCCATCTTTTTCCAGATGATGTCTCTGGTAGGGGACCAAAGAGATCGATTGCAAGAACTTCAAATCTCTGAGCATAAACTGGGGTTCTAAGCAGTCCATCAGGTTTCAGGTTCGTTGGCTTATATCGATTGCATTCTGCACAGGTTTTGATATAATCAGAAATGTACTTCCTCATGCCTGTGAAAAAGTATCTGGAAGCAATCTTGTTGTAGGTGCCCTCCACACCATAATGACCGGCTGTAGGAGCGTCATGGTGCTCCTGCAGAACTCTCTGGCGTTCTTGAATGGGGACTACGAGTTGAGCATCGTCTGACTCGGTTTCAGGTGAGTAGCGATACAAGACACCCTCATTCATAATGTATCCTCGACTGATGTAGTTGGCCAAATTTTCGTCTTTATCATTACTCTCAAGGGAGTCAATAATTTTCTTTAGATCTGTATCTGCCAGCTGTTCTTTTCGAATATCGCTAGACTTTCTTGTGGGTATATTGATAGATACAGCTTGCATCTCACAGTTTGTATCTTCATGTGAATATGTCGGTCTCGACAGCATATCAGCGACCACATTAGCTCTTCCTGGTGTATATTCAATTTTCAGATTAAACGATTGGATCTTCAGAGCCCATCTTGCTAGACGTCCTGAGGGTGACTTAATGCTCAGAAGCCATTTAAGAGGTTGATGGTCTGAAGCAATGATAATTTCTTGATTCTCGATGTAGCCTCGGAATTTTTCTAAGGCCCAAACTACTGCCAAAGCTTCCCGCTCAGTAGTCGAATAATTGCGTTCTGCTGGGATCAACAGACGACTAGCGTATTCAATCACATGTTCTTCTGGACCATTTCCTTGGAGAAGGACTGCGCCAAGGGCGTAGTTACTCGCATCTGTGCGAATTATGAAAGGCTTACATCCATCAGGTTGCTTTAACACAGGGGCTGTTGTCAAGCGTTCTTTTAGGGTTTCGAAAGCTTCTTGCTGTTCAAGACCCCACGACCAATCGATTCTTTTCTTAGTTAAATTGCTAAGAGGTCGTGCTATATTTGCAAAGTTCGGAACATATGTTCTGAACCATGAGCAGGTCTGTAAGAAAGACAGGAGTTCTTTCACATTAGTTGGAACTGGAATTCTTTGGATAGAAGCGATTTTCTCTTGATCGGCTTCAATTCCATCTCTTGTTATCCAGAAACCCAAGTACTTAACACGATCACAGGAAAAATGACATTTCTCTCTATTTGTGTGCACACATGAAGTTTAAAAAGAGAAAGTCTCTCAAAAACAGTCTTTAGATCTTTTAAATGTTTGTTAAAAGTCTCTGATAAGATGACTATGTCATCCAAATATGAGAGTGCTAAAACATCTTTCAGGCCACTTCGGAATTTATCTATCAGGCGTTGAAAAGTGGCAGGTGCGTTACGTAGACCAAAAGGCATGCGTAGATAACGGTAAGTTCCGAAAGGACAAATAAAGGCAGTTTTGTCCAAATCGTCTTCATCCACTTGCACCTGATGATATCCTGATTGTAGATCTATAGTTGACATGTATGATGTCGGTGTAGCTTCGTTTAAAAGATCGTCCATCCTAGGTAATGGATAAGTGTCCGGTTTCGTAACGGCGTTGAGGCCTCTGTAGTGAACACATAATCTTACTTTCCCGTTTGGTTTAGCGACGAGCACTACCGGAGCAGCATATGGGGATTCACATTCTTCTATTATGTTCTTTGCCAAAAGTTCATCAATTTGTTATTTCGGTATTTCTTTCTTGGCCGGTGACATACGATACGGTGGAACAGATATATGATGATGATTCATAGTAACTATTCTGTGCTTCATGAAAGGAGTAGGTTCTCCCCCTGGTTCAAAGCAGCGTTTGTACTCTTGAAGTAAGCAGTTTAATTCTTCACTTTGCATCTGGGTCAGATGTCTTCCTTCATCACTTCTCAAGTGGACAATAGTAGTAGGCTCAGGCACAATCGTTGATTTAAAAGTTTTCGGCGCATCCTTTAATTCAGTAGGCTTTACATAGAAGAAATATTGTCTATGGGGATCTTCACTAAAATGCCAGGTTCCATTTTGAACGTTGAGAACAATACCGGCTGCATGGAGAAAGTCTTTCCCTAACAGCGTGCTATTCCCTTTTGCTTCAGGGAGAACAAGAAGTTCTGTTGACACAATTTTACCTTCTATACACAAGTTGATAACCGTTTTAAGAGCAACCATGGATTGGAGTTTTCCATCAGCAAGAGTCAGTGAAATCTTTTTGTCCTCGAAAGCAATTCCATGCTTTTGTAGAAAATTATACAGCTTTTCTCCTGCAATAGAGAGTGAGGCACCAGTATCGGCACACACAGCAATTCTCTCACCAAAAAGTTCAAAGATAATCAAGCTTGAAAGATCTTTAGTTGTATTACTTGTGAACAAGTTCATACAGTTGACAGTAGTTTCTTCAACTTTAGATTTTGTACAAGTAAGACATTTAGATATTACAACTCCTGGTGTTCCGCCTCCAAAACATCGAATTGGGGGTCTTCCTTCTGATCTAGGAGTAGAATTTCGAGGTATCGAAACTCTTGAAAATTGACTTTGCGTATGTTCGTGTCTATTAACCACAGGACGGAATCTTCTATCTGTAGAGGCTGTTTTATTTTCGTCTCTAGAATATGTTTTCTTTTGAGTCTGCGACACGTGTTTCTTCACTCCTTGACGGATATTCTCATAAGTATCCAGTTTTTCAGCTAACTCTAGAGGGTTGGCCCAATCTGTCCACAAATCAATGAAGTGATCTTTGATGTCTGGTGGAGTCCTTTTCTTAATTTGATCAGTAATTAATAAACTTTTGAGTTGATCAAAGGTGGTGACATTCATTTCCTTTGTCCAACCTTCAAAATAAGACGCCAGTTCGAAAAAGTAGTCCCTCCATGTCGTATCAGGATTCTTCCTATGTTGGGAAAATAACTGTCGAAACTTATCAGCAGTGACCCTAAATCTCTTGAGAAGCATTTCTTTCACCTTTTGGTAATTTTGAGCCTCCTGTTCAACTTCTCTAGCTAGTAACTGCGCTATTTCAGCTGGTAAGGAACCAATGAGATATGGTATCCATGATGACTCTGGAAGATTCATAAACTTCAATTGACGCTCGAAAATAATTAAAAACAGTCCTATTTCATCTTCTTTTGGATTAAACTTAGGGATAATCCGACTGAGTTCATATTTCGGGTACTCTGAGCCATGAGTAGAAACAACTGAATTGGAAACCTTTTGAGCTTCAAGCTGGAGTTTTAGCTTTTCGAGTTCATACTTGCGCTCTGTCTCAATTCGGACCTGTTCTTCTGCTTGTGCTTTAAGTAATTTTTCCTCCTCATCCTTCTTTTCAGCCTTCAACTTGTCTTCCTCGACAGCATTCTCCGCTTTTAGTCGATCTTCAATTATAACTTCGAGCATATTCTTTACGAGCTCTTCTTCGTAATTTTCACTTTTAATTATAAGTTCTCGAAGTTTGATAACTTTTAAGCTGTCCGACACAGCCAGACCAAGCTCCGATGCAAGAGGTCTTCTTTCCTTCCTTTCCCTAGCAACGCCATATTGTCCAAAACCCCTAACTATTGTTTAGATTGGAATTTTTTTTTCTTTAAGAAGAGAGTCCTAAATCTAGAGTCCTAAGTTTAAAGTTCAATAGTCCTAAACTTAATACCTTAAACTTAATAAAGGCAATACTTTAAATATCAACTTCTTTCGTAATAAAATGTCTTCCTAAATTCAGAAAGTAATATTTCTTTTGTGTGTTATCTTTATTGAAACACTAAATTTTTTTTACTTTTCACTCGTTGAAGAATGACAATGCAGTAAATGTAAAATAAAGATCATGAAAAAAAAACATACATACAAAATCTTTTTTTTTTTCAACGCGCCTAATAAGAAAAGTAAAAACAACTGGCGCCGCGTTAGACGTCGACTAAGATTTTCTTTTGGCGGGATAATTTTTGAGTTCAAGGTCGTTCAACTACTAGTTATCGATAGATTATTTCAGCACATCACACACATTCTACAGCATTAATATTCATAATAAATCGTTAATTATCCAACTATTTAAATACATACATACAGTTAAATAGTTTTAAGCTTTCTGAAACACTTAAATCAGGATTGATTTGCAAGTTTAAGTAGTCAGACGAACAACTTAGCATTAAAACGAAATCAATTTCTCATTACAATACATACAAAATAAAGGAATTTCTTCTGAGTTAAAAATTACTATTTCTACAGTACAACTTTGAAAAACCTTCTTTATAAATGACTTTTTGCCTAGGTTTAGACGACATAAAGTATAAAAATACTTATATATCCGATGGATATCGGGATCGGGCCCACAGTTGGGTAGCCATCTCTCTGTAGCAATGATGTATGCTGACACGGCTAGCTAACGCTTAAATTGAATTTATTTACATACACATACACTACAGAAATTACAAGACTTTCACGCACATAAAATATAAGGGACAGGGACGTTTTTACTATCACATACTACAGTCTAGCTGCTGCTTGCTCCAGGGTTGGAGTTACACTGTGTAAGTTTTTGTCAGTCCGCTAGGGGGCGTTATTGGTTCAGTTACAAACTGTTAATTATTCTGTTTCACCTAATCTCGAATCAAACGAAGGTCATTCCTCGTGGTAGCGTAGGTAGCGTTCGTATTGGAAAAATTATAAAAGTTACTATTTAATAATTATTTATTTATAGGAAATAAATCGTATTTTTAGATATTGATCGAATGTGAAATTATCCGCAGATTTCAAAGCCGTTGAAATTTTTATTTTATCTTTAACGGTCTAGAAGATAGAAAAAGAACTATATAACACCAGTTAAAATTTTATATTTCTTTTGTTCTTCGGTTGAAAGCGTTCCTCCGCAAAATCAAACGGTAGCGGAAAAAATAAATTTAGAATCTGTGATCTTTTATGCTTTTGCCATTCTAAAGAAATAAATAATAATTAAATTCTATTTTCATTCTAAAAAAATTTTCTAGATAGAATTTTAAAATTCAGGCTTCGCACAAAAATTGCAAAAAATTCGGACTACCTGTGCGCAGGGCCCGATTTAGAAAATTTGGTATAGTAGGCACAACACGCAGGAAGGGGCCCCTCCCTTATATTATTTGTTCATCACAAAAACTAATTTTATAACAATAATTGGTACTTACGTATTTGACTGTTGACCGTTTCACAGATGTCACCAAAAAGTTTGAGAAAATCGTGACATTACTTATAACTCTTGACAAAACAAAATAAAGCAGATGACAATTAAAAACGTAATAGTTAGATAATTAATGTAATTACAAGAATGTGATAGTGGGGGAAACAGTCAACGTTCATTTACGTAACTACCCAATAATTTATGTAACTACTTAAAAACTTTTTATAATTTTTAGATACTTTTGAAACTTAGGGGCCCTCTAAATTATGGGGGCCCTAGGCCCGTGCCTCACGGGCCTAATGGTAAATCAGGGCCTGCCTGTGTGCACAAGTTCCATTATTGTAAGTGCCATAGATTCGTCCTCAACTTGCACATACCGGATAAACAAACACTTCCGTTTATAGTAGTAGATTTTAGTAAATTGTATTTTCTTTTCATCGCACGCAACACCACTACAAAGTATTCGATTTAAAGTGGAAGGTAAGTCAGAATAAAGAGTAGTTTTGCCATTATTGAAAGAATAATAACTTTAAAAAATTCCAAACTAGAACTTTTGAAACATTAAAAATTTCTTAGTCATTTTCACGGAAGGTCAATGGTGAATAATTTTACCAGTTGAAGCTATATTAAAGCAACATATTATCTGTGTTAAATGTCCATTGAAAACAATGATTTTCTTTAAAAAGAAAGTATCGAAACAAATCGGTTTGCCATTTTTTTAAATGGTAATAAGTTACCTATGTAGTTCTGTACTGGAGACATTTAATTTTAAAACAAATTCTTTTATTATTAGACGTGCCGCAAAATGTAATTTTCAAGAAAAAATGTATTCACTTTAAAAATCTTGTAATGAATATCTTATTTCAATTTGTCATCCTTCCATTAAAGATAGCAAAATTTGACAATGTCTGATGCAAGAGTGCCCTCAATTAAAAAAATATTGTCTTATGCACATACTTTTAGATATTTAGATTGTCATTAAATTAAAAAGAACAGAAAAATAGTCACTAGAACTTCATGAACTCTATTACATTTGGAAAAAATTAATCAGTTTTTGCTGTGGTAAATACATATAAATATTTTCCTAGTTGGTTCATCAAAAAAAACATATTCTGAGTTAAAAGTAAATATCAAGTGAATAAAAATTTCACTTATATGCCGTGCAATTATTTATATTATGAGCGTAAAAATATTTGTATTTAACATATTAACGTATTGTATTTAACATAATCCGTTTGAATAGGCCATAAAGCTTAAAGCTCCGACTGCTCGTTATTAACAAATTTGACCTGTTCGACGAACTGAATGGGGGGGGGGGGAGTTAAAGCCCAAATTCCCTCTGGTTACGCCTATGAACTAATGTACCATTGTTGTTTCATTGATTACATTTATTTAGTACACAATAAAAATATGAATTAAAATTAATGTAATTAAAATTGAGCTAATTAAAATTAAGTTATGAATAGTTTGAGTAGTTATTAATAAAGGATTAATTTGTAAAACACTCTCTCATTATATATATATATATATATATATTTGTAAAAAAATTTCAACTGAATGGGGGGGAGGGGTTTGAACATACAAAACCCTCCCTGGTTACACCTATGGCTGCATCATCTGAGGTTCCCTCACCCTACACTAACTACACTGTAGCGTCATAGCATGGGTCCCCCCCTTCTTCGAGATTTCCTCTCTTACGTGAATTCGACGTCGATAAGGGAATCGGCCGGCGAGTTTATGACCGGATGGGGGTAAGGGAATGTGATGTCGCCCCCGTTTTTGTACTGTCGACCTGTCGAGCATCGTAAAAACGAGGTACATGGTACAGGCAAAATAACGTTTTCTTCTGTCCCCTCAAAAAAAAAAATAGAAGAATCGGTGGACTTTTTAGCGTGAACGGACGCAGTGCTGGTCTGCTCCGATGAAACCATTCTCTTACGTAATTTAGCGTCGAAATTGCCTTAAATTATAAATATGTTAAATATCTAATTAAATGTGCAGTATTTCTTAAAGCTATTTTTAATTGCCTACAATCCACTTCAATTTATCTCACGACATTACAGCACATATCTTCTTTTGCGTCTGCGAAGCGTTCTTACCTTTTCGAAAATAAAAACCACAATGTGTCGAAAATTTTGTTTTGAAAAGTTTGTGCCTATAATATTATAATTTCACCATAACATTATTGTAGGCATGTTAGAATTTCAAAAAGTTAGTTTAAAATAGCACAACTTGGAAACTGAAGGTATAAAGCCATTTATTAAATCGAACCCTAACAAATTGCACGTACACATATTGGATAGGTTACTACGTATTATTAGTAATTACTATCGATCAAAATGAGTGAAATTAAAAATAATCACTGTAGAGGAAGGTAGTTAATTAACATCGCACGGGAACAACACAGCGGGCTATTGGCGGCGGTCCGGGATCAATCCCAAAGGTAAGGACAAAGGCTCGTAATTTTGAACCATGGTCAGCTGACGAGAACAACACCTGAACTGGCACCCAAGTAAGTCACAACCACTCTTCAGATATTCCACACCAACGCGAGGGCGTTTGAGGCCACGACGGATTCAGCATGCACCAGCCCCCGTGTACACGACGGTCTTTGTTTGGGTCAAGTTTCAAACTCGCAACCCTCCGACTGCTAATTGGCTGCCCTTCAACCGGGCGAATGCGTCCCGAAATAAAACTAGGATCTGAATTTTAAAAACTGTTTATTCTAATGAAATAACGAAAAAATTGTACATGCACAAATTAGATTACACACTATTATTGGTAATTAAGTGTCAGTCAAATCAGTACAATTAAAAATAATCACTAATGAGAAGGGTAAGCATGGTTTGGCTTCTGATTTGTCTACATTAAGCTCTATTTTCGTCAGCCGCCTCTTGAAACATCTACGGTCAACTATTTGAAGTCATTTCCTTCTTTTAGTTAAGATTTGTTACCACACTAAATGACTAAAGGGCGTTCAATCAGACAGGATGACGGAAGTGCAACCAAAAATTTAAATCGGAAGTGCTCATACTCGCTTTGTTCTGTCGTCTTTTGTTTAGACCGTCCGGTTGGAAGAGCAGCGGATTGGCAACCGAAGGGTTGCGAGTTCGAATCCAACCAAGACCTTCGTGCACGAATGGGGCTGGCTGAATTACGTTTAATTGTATTTTTTGTGTACTTGGAGAGCAGGAAGACTGATTTACTAAAACGTCACATATATGGTGAAGTTCTTACAATTGACCAAGTACTGTCACCCTTGAAGGAGGCAGAAGAGAAAAAGAAGAAAAGGGAGTCGAGAGAGGAAGTGAAAGAGAAAAACGCATTTAAAGTTTTAAAGACAGATTATCATTTAATAAAATGTTTAAATACCTTTTAAAAGCATCCAGATGAGTATCTAACTGCTTCTTTCCTCTTAAATATTTGGTTCAGTTTGAATTTTGCAAGTTCTACCTTTTTTCTATATAGTTTGAAGGTATCAGTGGGCTTAAATAACATCTTTCGCAGATGTTGTTGCCATGACAACAACTGTCTGAGTGTAAGATTAAAAAAAAAAAAACACAAAAATAGTAATATCTCCCTTTTGAATTAAGATAGAAACATAATTCAGACGTCATTTTAAGCACACAAAAAAAAGAGATAATTTTTTTTTAATTTTTTTTTTCTTTTTCCGAAAATTTGTGACAATTTTTGTGTCACGGACCCCCTTAAACAGAAACTATTGTTCTCCTGACGTATTAGATACGGTAATTGCTAAGAAAATTTTGAATAATATTTCAACACTAGCCACTGCGTGGCCAGCCCAGCACGGCGTTGCCCGTGACAGTTCTTCAAAAGTAAAAACATCGATGTCATTTTTGTAAATATCCTTTAACTTTTTAATTTTTTGTGTTTTTTTCTTCTATTGTTAAATCCTAATAAAAAAATATTCAAAAAAGCTCCACAACAACTTCATACGTCCAAGGCCGACCAATCGGCATAGTGATTAAGGTGTTAGCCTCTACAACGGAAGGTTCCTGGTTCGAATCCGGGTCCGGGCATGGATGTCTGTAAGCGTATGGTGTAGAGGCGGTTGGTGCACCTTAAATCTGTCGTGGCCGAAAGTCCTCACGTTGGGTTGGTGTGGAAGTTTGGAGAGTGGGATGGCAGCTCAGGTGTTGCTTCATCATCTGACTGTGGTTCAAAATTACGAGGTGTTGTCCTCGAATCTTTCCCTTAAGGGACTGATCCCGGACAGTCGTCAATAGCCCATTGTGTTGTTCGACGTTAACTAAAATTACCATTACCAAGGCCGACTAACCGGTATAGTGGTTAAGGTGTTAGCCTTTAGATCAGAAGGTTCCTGGTTCGAATCCAGGTCAGGGCATGGATGTTTGTACGTATGGTGTAGAGGCGGCTGGTGTACTTTAAATCTGCCGTGGCCGAAAGTCCTCATGTTGGGTTGGCGTGGAAGTTTGGAGAGTGGGGTGCCAGCTCAAGTGTTGCCTCGTCATCTGACCGCGGTTCAAAATTACCTGGTGGTGTCCTCGGATCTTTCCCTTAGGGGATTGATCTTGGACCGTCGTCAATAGCCCATCCGACATGTCCGACGTGTGATTCAATCCTATCCCGTTAGACACATTTTAAGTGTGAATGTCTTAACTTTGGTAATACTAACCCTAATATTAATGATTTACTAGGTGATCCTCCTCATCCAAATCTGTTTTTATTAATACCAGAAATTGGTTTTTATAATTTTATCTAAATATTGAATTGAAATGTTTGTATACAATTTTATCTTTATCAAATTTGAAATATTAGCATTAAATTCATGAATAAATCATGATAAAACTTATTTGTAGTTACCGATTGTTTGAGGCAGCTTTGCCATACCTGACCCTTGTGCCATCAAAATCCAATCAATCAATTCGTCGAAAACTAATACGTTCCATACTACTACGTTAATAAGTGGAGTTACCAAAGCACAGAGGATAGTAATTCGAAATTGCATTCTGTCCCTTCCCCAATTACCTTTTTAAGTTCCATAATGAGTCCTTTCCCCTCTCTACCTCAGGCTCGTAGCGTAAAGTTTCTTTGGGGTTTTTCTTTGCAAGCTGCTGAAACGAAAATCACATGTCAATCAACTGATCAGGTGAAGAACATCGGAAACGAAACAAAAACACATTAGCGGCACCATTTTTTTTTTTTCATTCGTTTATCTATCCGTGGCCACGTTTTGTTGCAAAAATACACAAGAATTCCTGAGAAGGCTTTACGGGCATCCTTAGAAATTGCATATTTAACAGGGAAAAATTTGAAACCACAAACAATTGGAGAATCACTTATTCTTTCTTCAGCAATTACAATGACATCAATTATGCGTGGAGAAAATATGGTAAAGATTTAAAAACGATACTATCATCAAAAGATACCGTTTCTCGAAACTTTCGAAAAACTTAACGATTTGAATTGAGGTTTACATGGAGAGAGTACACATATTTTAACATCTAGCAGTACAATTGAAGCTTCTCTAATATTATAAAAGAAAGTGTTTGTTTGTTTGTTTTTGGCCGCAAAATCCTGACGATTCTATGGCACTTACAGCAATGCGATTTGGCACACAGGTAGTCCGAATTATTTGCAATTTTTGGGTCGCGGCGAATTTTAAAATTCAATCTAGAAGATTTTTAAATGAATTTCACATAGGTTTATTCTCCATCGGTTTTTCAAACAAGGAGAACTTTTTCTACTCATGCGACCTTGCAGTCAGGGTTTGGAATGATGGTAAGTTTTTTTCATATGCAGAACGTGAAGAAAAGTATTTTTTTCGTTTCCGCTTTGATTTTGCGCGGAGAAATGTTTATCCAGCCAGACGATAAATCTTTTAATTGTAGTCACACTTCTTTTTCTATCTCCAAGACTGTTAAATATAGAGTAAAAATTTCAACGGATTAGAAATCTGCAGAAAATTTCAATTTAGATTGATACCTAAAAATATGATTTTCTTCAAATAAATAATTTTTTAATTGAATATATATTCAACGGATTTGAAATCTGCTGAAAATTTTACACCAGCTTAATACCTTACACCACGGGCACGGGCTAGCCACGCAGTGGCCATTTAAGAATAAGCTGATACTTTGGCACGGATAATTGAACAAAAACAACACAGACAAGTTCCCGTGCTTTTCAGAATTTACGAAAGAAAATATTGTTTTTTAAACACCATTTCTCGACATATTATAAAATGGGGAGAAAATGTTTTTAAACATTTCCAGATAATGAATTAGGTTGGATACGTGATCCATTTTCGTTTGATATTTTTAAATCCAATATATTTTTAAATGATAAAGAACAGTTAATTGACGTTTCAAGCGACGAAACACTGTGCATTCTATTTAAGTCTCTGACTTGCCATGAGCTCTTTGCAAGCGCATACCTCACGTACAATTCTTATAATTAAAATTTTTTTTTGGTACTTTTCATTAAGAAAATATTTACACCCATATGCATAAATAAAATCACTGTTTCGTAAAATGATGTGTTTTATTCAAACCTCTAAATAAAGCCGAAACATCAGCGCAAATTCCATAAAGAATTCAACTTTAACTACGTTTACGATTTAAACAAAGGCTATTTTCTATCCAGGCGTCGCGACAAAATAGTACACAAAATGGGGGGCCGGAAATCAGGGCCGTAACTAGGACGGTTCTAACCTGGGCAAGAACTCGACTTGGCGCCCCCACCCCAACCGACCAACCAAATTAAAACCCTCCCCTATAATATCTGATAAAACCACCACACATTAATTCCATTAATCCAAATTTGTTTTCAACTATTAGATGATGAATGCTTGATTTCAAAGGTAAATAGGTTATTTTGCAGTAATTTCATTTTTAGTACATGGTAAAATACCAAATTAGTTCTAAGATATTTCATTGACAAATAATAACGGATTATACTCGAGTTATCTTGAACATTATACAAAGACATTTTACACTATCTCTTACTCTATTGACAAAATGGGTTAAAAATAAATTTAATTACAGAAAGCTTGAACTTAAACTAAACTTTACGGGCTTTTTGGCTGCAAACGTTCGTACAATGTCCTCAAAAGATAGCTTTGAAGCTAACTTGTGCTCTATTGATATGCTGCTCAGGTTGGTTAGTCGTTGTCCTGTTAAGTTTCTGAAGTAATTTTCTGTGATCTTTAGCTAAAACTCCTTTCATTTGAGGTGACTAAGACTAGTATTGTGAGGGAAATTCTCAATGATGTTGTTATGTTGGTGTACGCGCCATCAAGTCCGTTCTTATATATTAACGTCAGAAGACCTGATGGTATAGTCGTTTTCGTATTAGGGCTAAAATCTAAGGTATTATATTTAAAACTCTTCACTTCTATCGCCAGCTCTTCCGGTCTAAGTTTTCTTTCAAGTAAACGGTTCTTCAATTCTTCTCCATTCATTGTTTCAAACCGAGCTCCATTGAGGAAATCATATAAACCAGTGGTTCGCAAAGTTGGTTCCGCGGAACCCTGGGGTTCCACGAAAAAATTTAGGGGTTCCGCGTGACAAATTTTATTTCATTAAAAAAATAAGAATGGCGTCTAATATATTCACATTTTCCTTGGAAAGTATACAATCGACCAACGCATTAAATTTAAAATTTTAAATAAGGCGACTGAAAAAAAATCACTCAACAAATAAAGGCAAAGATATTTCTTTTTTTAAGAAGAAAACTTGAAAACCATAATAAAAGCAAGAGTTTTATGATAAAAAATTTCAAAACAATAATCAAAACGGAAGCGTCGTATAAAGTATCTTGCCGTATTGCTCTTGCAGGCGAGGCACATGTTATTGGTGAATCACTTATTAAACCTTGCGTTCAAGACATCGTTTCGTGTGTATTCGGCGAAGGGTATAGCAAACAAATTGAAAGTTTGTCTCTTTCTAACAATACTGTAAAAAGGCGTATAAACGATATTGTCTTTGACATTTAAATATAACTTATTTCATGGTTACAGGCGTGTGACGCTTATGTATTACAACTAGATGAGCTCACAGACGTTGCTAGATTAGCAATTTTGCTTGTTTTCATTCGGTATGATTTTAATAAAAAAATTGAAGAAGATTTGTGCTTTTATTTGATAGTGTGAACATTAACACCACGGGGGAAAATATATTTAACTGCATTGATAATTTTATGACAACGCATGAAATTAACTGGGAAAAATGTATTGAAGTATGCAGCGATGCAGCAAAAGCAATGACAGGAAAAGTGAGTGATGCTGTAGCACGGATTAAAAATGTTGCAAAAAACTGTAACAGTACTCATTGCATTCTTCACAGATATGCATTAGTAACAAAAAGGATTTCGGTGACATTTAAATCTGTTCTAGACGAAGCAGTGAAGATTATTAATTTTATCAAAAGTAAACCATTGCTATCACGTATTTTCAAAGACATTTGCGAAGATATGGGTAGTCTTCACACCACTTTACTTCTTCATACGGATGTTAGATGGTTATCGCGAGGTAAAATGCTTGTGCGAATATTTGAATTTCGCCGACCAACCGGTATAGTGGTTAAGGTGTTAGCCTCTAGATCGGAAGGTCCCCGGTTCGAATCCGGGTTCGGGCATGGATGTTTGCAAGCGTATACCAGCTCAGGTGTTGCTTCGTCATCTGAACATAGTTAAAAATTACGAAGTATAAGTTGTTAGGGGCAATGATGGTCCTCCCACTGGGTGCTCCTTCACAAGTGACCATCACTTCCGGCCTTGTAGTGGCCAATGACTTAGGTCAAATGTGCCCGCCAATAGAAAAAAAAATATTTGAATTGCGAAAGGAACTGATGGCGTATTATATTGGTCATAAATTTGAATTATCAGACAGGATTAAATAATATCACTTGCTATCTACACTTGCATACCTTGCTGACATATTTGGTAATGGTAATGGTAATGGTAATTTTAGTTAACGTCGTACTAGAGCAACACAACGGGCTATTGACGACGGTCCGGGTTCAGTCCCTTAAGGGAAAGATCCGAGGACAACACCTCGTAATTTTGAACCACGGTCAGATGACGAAGCAACACCTGAGCTGGCACCCCACTCTCCAAACTTCCACGCCAACCCAACGTGAGGACTTTCGGCCACGACAGATTTAAGGTGCACCAGCCGCCTCTACACCATACGCTTACAAACATCCATGCCCGGACCCGGATTCGAACCAGGAACCTTCCGATCTAGAGGCTAACACCTTAACCACTATACCGGTTGGTCGGCGCTGACATATTTGGAAAATTGAACGAATTATGTTTGGCTCTGCAAGGAAAACAAGTCAACATATTCCAAACAAAAGATAATTGGTTGCCTTTTCAAGGAAAATACAATATTGGATTTCAGCTGTGGAGCAAAACAACTTCGAGTGTTTCCAGACGCTTAGTGATTTTCTCTAAGAATCTGAAGTGAATTTAGATATGGAAATCCGCGATGGTATAAAAACATATCTGTCCAGTTTACAGCAATCACTCAGTGATTACTTTCCAAACCTAGAGAATCAAGATAATTACTGGGTACAAAATCCTTTCAAAATAAAAGAAAAACCAAAAGGATTTCATTCCATGGATTATGAAAAGTTGATTGAATTGAGTTCGGATACACAATTAGAAACTAAATTTAGAACAGTTTCGTTAACAATATTCTGGTCAGATGTATTCGATGAATATCCAAATTTATCAAAACATGATATTCGAATTCTATTGCCGTTTACTACGTTTTTATTTGTGTGAAGCTGGGTTTTAAAAATATGTTGCGACAAAAACCAAATATCGTAACAAACTTGATGCTGCACCAGATATGCGAGTTCAGTTATCAAACATAACGCCCAATTTTAAGAGAATCATGGAATCAAAGAAGCAGGTGCATTCTTCACATTAAAGTTTTTTCATTTTTATTTTAGTTGATGTTTTGTATTTTTATTAATTATTTCTATAATAATTTTTTTTTAGTTTCGTTTAATTCAATAAAATCCGAAATACCAAAATAATTCTTGTTTCATTTAATATCAGATATTAAATTTTGAAAAGTCGTTATATAAAAAATATTCAGGGTTCCGCGATCATTGGCAACAAATTTGGGGGTTCCTCGACCAAAATAGTTTGGGAAACACTGAAATAAACTATTCGTGTTTTGAATGGTTTGACAAATTTGCCTCAGTTTATTCGATCTATTATTTGTATAATCAATAATCTGAACTTTCTTCTTCTGAGAATTCATAGCTTTCATCTTCGCCCTTCTCATCAAACATCAGCTTTTTTTTTATCCTTCGTAATTCTTTAAAATGAGGATCTTCCGTACATTAGAAATGAGTTTCAATATTTCTATGAATCTTTAATTCAATAAGAAAAAGAGAAACATTAAGGATTTATTAACTTTTAATGATTTTGTAATTTAATGCATATATTTTGCAATGATTTTTGCGTTATGGTTGTTCATTGACTCGCACATTCTCAAAATAAAATAAACTTCTCAAATAAAATTTTATATTACTTTTTCTGTGCTAACAAATAAATCTCATAAACTGTGCTAACAAATAAATCTCATAAACTGTGTTAACAAATAAATCTCATAAACTGTGCTGACAAATATATCTTCAATATTACAAAAACTTGGATTAATCATTAGTCTACTTTACATCTTTAAATGTGTATTTCATCAACAAACTAATCAGAACGATAATATAGAGTCGGTTATGCACATAACATGTTCTTCGACAAAATTACAACCATTTCCTAGATATGTGAATGGAAGAAGATGTCATTTGCGACAAAATATGGAAAATCATCTTTAATCAGACAAACTACATCGACTACGTCAATGAAACCTCGATTTTTTTTACGTTATTTCTTCATAACATGGCCGGAAAAACAGGAAATAAGTGAACTGATAAAAAGGGCATTCTAGTAACTTTAAAGTTGATTATCTAAAATTTACTAAATTTGTCGCTTAATATGTTCATCCATTCAGCTTTTCAAATGAGAAGCAACTTTGCACCTGTCACTGAACCCTCTGGATACGGTAACGACCTAAATGGCCGAGATTTTTGCATTCTCTGTTTACGGAGGGGTCGGATTCTTTCAGACCTCAAACTCCTGAAGAAACGGCTGAAGCCCATTAAGAGTGCTATCCCCTCTTTTCTAAGCCACAATGAGACCTAACGCCCACTCCCTATATTCCTACAGTAGGTAGGTATTTAATCAACGTCGCACTGGAAGGACACAAAGGAATATTGGCAAGGTCTGGTATCAATCCCGAAGGGAAGCTTCAAGGACAACCCCTCGTGATTTTGAACCGATTCAGATGACAAGAATAGCACCTGAGCTGGCACCTCTTCCCCTCTCCAAACTTCCACACGGCGCCAGCTTGAGGACATTTCAGACCACGAAAGACTCAACGTGCACGAGCCCCCGTGTAGGTGAAAGTCTTTTGACGAGGTGATTTGATGAGCTTTCAGTAGAATTAGATGGACCTGATGATTGGACCTCACCTTGCTCAGCTGAGTCTGTGATACCATGGAGGACATTTCTGTCTCTTGCCCAGGAATTGGAGACACTTCCAGGCGGTGAAGTTCAAGAAAAGAGGCATCCTGCCAATAATGTGGGCAGAGAAGAGCTCTTGAAGGTTTTTGGCTGAACCGAGTTTCGAACTCGCAACCTTTTGGTTGCTAATCCGTTGCTCTTCCTACTGGGCACTTTACGCTCACTTTACGCACATAGTGTCAGTCAGTAAGATAACATGTTTTTACTCGGGGTTCTTCCGCTTGTTTACTGTGGTAATGTTGTTTGTTGGGCGTTTTGTTCGATCGAAATAGCAATAAACCATTTTCTGCTGTTTGAGAAATAGCTGTTGTTCACTGGAGTCAAATGGCCGGACTCGCAAAGATAAAGGAATCTTAAGATATGCGAGTTATAGCGAATATCTTTACCTCTGGTTGGTAGAGCAGATATGGCCCTCCGGACAGGGTTACACGGCTTCCAAATGTTTTTATTATTCCCGCGCACCAAATGTGCCCCTCCGGATAGGTTGAACAGCCTAAACACGGCCTTCCGAATAGGTTCATCCGACCCGCAAACCATTTGCAGAGGTCAACAAAAAGAAAAGTTTCAAGAAACGCTGCAGAGTAGGAACGGAGAACGAGGAGAGAAACGAAAAATTGGTTATGGATGCAATCGCTTACGAGTGGAGGGTTGCAATATGTTGGGAGAAATCGCTCTAGCTGACGAGCGAGTATCAAAAATGCAATATTTGTATACTGACAACGCGAATCAGTGGAGCAGCCAGAATTTGATTTCGGAAGGGACTCAAAATTAAGAATGCAATTTTTTACGAAAGGTGAAGGTAAAGAGGTACTTAATTAACGCCACACTGGAGCAACACAACGGGCTTTTGGCGACCGTCCGAGATCAAACCCGAGGACACTACCACGTAATTGTGAACCACGATCAGATAACGAGGGTGCTTGACGCAAATAGAAGGTTATACAGACAAATTCGTAGCACAACACCAGGCCCGTCCTCCTTATTGGGGAATATGTTGATTATTACTGAATGGATTGATATAAATTAACAATAGCGAGCAATCTTATGTGTTTAGGTACTTTTTTATTTCGTTTTATTTAGAAGCTTTTTAATTTCAGTTCCTTTCCAGACAAACTTTTTGAAATTCTACAATTACAACCACTGAAGGAAAATAAGTGACAAAGTAGGGGCCAAATCTCTCGTTTCGCACTCAAAAGTGGCAATGTTTACTAGAATTCTAATATGAACAGAGACCGCAATATCAAATGGCGATGAGCTTGGCTGATCATTTGTAAGCCTCAAGAACAGCAGATAACTTGTATATACACTGACGAGCCTAAACATTATGACCGTCCCCGTATTTTTCAATGAACCCGTCTGGATGACGTGGAGGCAGTGGTGGATCAAGCCAAGCGGTAAAACTATCGGGGCCCTCAATCTCAAGTTAGAAAAAAAATTCAAGGAAACTCTCATTAAGTTATTAACAAAAAAGAAAAGTAATCAAAAATTTCATACAAGCCCATTAAATTAATTTATTAAAAAAATTTTTTTATGATTTTCCGTCTTGCTTTATTTCTTGCAAATTCGTCTATTATTTTGGAAGTGTCAATTCGGTTTACGATTCCTTGCTCTCTATACAGAATGGCCAAAGAATTCATCTTTCTTCTCCCATAGAACTCCTTAAATAATTTTTTACACTCTTTTAAAACAGGAAACAACGTTTCTCCTGTTGCATTAGATAAGGGAATTGTTAAACAAATTTTCAATAATGTTTCAGCATTGGGAAATGTGCAAGACATTTCTTTGGAGGCTCGATAGATGACTGGTGTGGTTTTTATGGTGTCTTCGTTTTCCTTAAGAAATATTAAAAAATGGCCAAATTTGTCTTCAAAAGTACAAAGAAACAATGTCATTTTTATAAATATCCTTCAACTTTTTTATCGAAAAGGCTATACAACAACCTCATACGTCTGAGTTCTTTGAGATAATTCTGCCTCTGTGTTATCACATATGACATAAAAGGAATTAATTGACTATGAAATTTTCTCTTATTGTAAATTCATGTCAGACTCCATTTTTTTCATTAACTAGGGGGCTCCGACCCCTGCTCGCTTACGCTCGCCAACCCCCAAGATCAAAGCATGTTAATTTCATTTTTTTCCGATCAGTACTTTCTCGGGAAACCGTCTAAGAATCGAGCTTAACAACACATTTTTCAATCCTGCGGCGGCGGCGGCGGTAACTTTTTTTTAATATAGAGATAAATTTTTTTTTTCTCATTTGTTGTCTTCGAGTTTGTCCATCTTTCGCATTAAATGACAGCCCTGATAAATCAGTTGCCTCTTTTTCAACTTCTCTGAAATTATTGATAAAATTTTCTAATGACTTCAGGATAGATCCTTTAAATAGTTCGCATTCCACTGATTGTAGTGATTTACTAGTAGTGTTTATTCTTTGTATCATAGTATTCCAAATAACTGTCATTAGGGCGGTTACATATTTGTCCATTTTTCTCAGAAGTGAAGTTGCCTGTAATATGGTAAATTTTTTTCTTCGGAATTACAAATTCCAGTTAAAGCCTCATTTATATGGGTGAAACCAAGTTTTATAGTTAATACAGCATTTGCTTTTGTTGAACATCTTATATTAGGAACTCTTTTCACAGCACATAAAGACGCACATTGTAAAGACACACACACGCTGTCACAACTTTTCTCGAACCTTAATGAAAAGACATTTTAAGACCTCGAGGCCCATTCGGTATTTCGGGACCCTACGCGGCCGCTTAGTCCGCTTAATCCGCCATCGCGTGGAGGGCACGTGATTAAATGAGAATGGTATTTAACTGCTGATGGAGAAGGTAAGCAATCATTCTTGCACTTACTTTTGCGAGTGATGGGAAAGGCTGCTGACCTAACCGAATTTGACAGAGGGAAGATCGTAATGGCCCGAAGACTTGGAACGAGTATCACCGAAACTACACAACTGGTAGGTTGTTTACGATCTGCCGTTGTTGGTATTCATGCAAAGTGTTTCAGAACACACAGTTCAGCGGACACTGTTGTTTGTGGGACTGTGCAGCAAACGTCCCACTCGTGTGCCTCTGTTGACCATGCGTCATCGTCAACTACGCCTACAGTGGCCCCGGGAACATCGAGACTGGACCACGGATGAGTGAAAGAGAGTTGCCTGTTCAAATGAATCTCGATTTTTCATTCATCACGTCGATGGTAGTGTCAGGATACGCCGTCTGCCAGGCGAACAGTTGCTCCCCTCTTGTACAGCAGGTCATACACAGGCTGGTGATGGCGGTATTATGCTTTGGGGACGTTCTCATGGGAAACTTTGGGACCCGTAGTTGTAGTAGAACAGACCATGAACGCTGCGAACTATCTGAACATCAACACCTCGAGAGCAACACCTCGTAATTTAGAAACGCGGTCAGATAGCAAGATCAACACCTGAATTAGTACTTCGCTTTCCAAACTTCCACAGCACGTCTAAGTGAGGACATTTGAAGCCACGACTGATTTAGCGTGCACCAACCCCCACGCACATGACATCTCTCTTGGTTAGATCGCGAGATTCGATCTCGCAACTAATTGCTATTCAGCTACTCTTCCAACCGAGCTACCGAGGCCCTATAGGGAAACGAGTTATGAGTAGAAAATTGTTCCAAATCAATTGAAATGATTCGCGACTGGTATAGCTGTCGTCGACTTAATCACTCGTATAGATTATTTGGCAATCAAGTATTGTCAAAAGAACATTAGTAATCCTCGTGCGAGGAAGCGCAAAATATCGCCAACAGATCCTCTCCTAATCCCCCAATAACCTCTATTGCGTAATCAAATTTTATGAACTAGTCATTGCAATAATAACGTAAGTCACAAAAGAAAATTGCGTATTCCTGTTGAGCAAACGAAAAAATGTCGACATGCTGTTCGCATGTTGACATTTTTTCGTGTGCGAATTGTTGCCCTTTTTGTTGCGACAGCGTGTCGTGTGACTATAAACTCCCACGGTGGGGGGTAATTAATGCTAAATATAGCACATGATTAGTAATGCTTTGCGGTTAGATTTAGAAGTCCTCTCTTTTGGCGTATGAATAACGTAGGAAAGAATAAAAGAAGTTGCCTTTAGCAACACGATTTCAGTGCAATTGAAAGTGTATCGAATTAATTTAAGTGATTGGACTTGATTAGTGCGAACATGCGGAAAGATCGTTAGTTAGAGAAACTTCTACACTGTCTTTTATCTTAAGCCGCACACGCTGATAAAGATATTTTTTCTCCTCTTTCATGCGTAAAATATCCTTCTCGTTAATGATTAAGGTTCATTTTTCTCAACTGTTATCGATGATTTAAGGCTGAACTTTGTTATCCTCTTCCTTCCGCTTCCTGAAGAGATATTGTCTTTACTGTTGCAATTATTTTTGTGATGAAATATTCAGGTCAAATCGCGACATAACTCGGACCCACTATGGGGAGGGGTTTACCGGTACCAAGTTGAATGAATTATCTGAATCATATTATCCAACTTACGGGGCTTTAATGGTACAGTAGCGAATAGGCCCACCAGGAAATTCCTCAGAGGCTGGCTACTAATAGGGTCATTCGTGAAATATAAAATGCACACAAGTGCAAACCTCAGAAAGTCACCCTCTCTTCTCAAAAACGTTTGGTTTTTGAAAAGAACTCCCTTTGTCAAACACGTATACCGAAAACAATTTCGTCTGTCTTCTTTCTTCCGTTTTCCTAAATGCCGTAATGTTAAATGAACCAGTATGAATTATTGGATCCCCACATAAGATGGTTTAATGGTACCTAAAGCATAGTACCTAACCTACAGGGCTTTGATAGTACAGTAACGAATATGACCAACAGGAAATGGGGAAATTTCTGAGAGGCGGCTGGCTACCAGGAGCTAGGGATGCGACATCGATGTCGATGTTTTTAAAAAAAACGATGTTTTATAAAAAACATCGATGTATTCTAGCCGATGTTTTTTAACATCGTTGTTTATACTGGTCGATGTTTTTAAAATGTCGATGTTTTATTTTTAAATGAAAAAAGTACCATTATGAAAATTTTAAAAATAACAAAGTAGCATAATTTTTATTATCAGTACATTGAACATACTTTTAGACCTAAGTGACCAAGGATGAGTGGTCTGAAAAGTAGAGATGCGACATCAATGTCGATGTTTTGTAAAAACTTTGATGTATTTGCCATCGATTTCTTGGAGTCGATGGCGACATGTGTCCCATCAGAAAGAGTTTCTTCCCTAACTGTTGGGATAGTTAGTGAGAACAGAAGTCGGCTTAAGGTGGAGAAAGTTAACAAACTTATTTTTTTACAATCTGTAAATAACAAAAAATATTGGGGCGTGTAATAATTATAGGCCTCAATTTTTTTTATTTACAGTGAATCAAAAATAGGTTTGTTGTGTCCCCCCCATAAGTTGATAACTAATTAATAATAACTAACAATAATTATTGTTATGTAACTAGCTAATTATACTTATAGTTAGAAGTACCTATGTCAAATTGTTGTAAATATTATTTTCTTTTATATTATTCAATTTGAAAATATACGATTTAATTGTTCTTATTAAATTTTTTTACTTATGTTTGACAGTTGAAAAAAAAAACTTAGTTGTAAATTAATAAACACGGCAAATGACAAATTAAATCTCCCCCCCTGCGAACATTGAACATTAATGTTTGAGGTTGCTAATCCAGTTTTAAGCAATGGGTAGGGCAACTTTTTGTCACGCGTTCTGCATAAATGCAACTTTTTTCATAAATACAACCACCTGCAACTTTTTTAAATATAGGTTAAAATTAATTAATATCAAATTACTATTTCATTTTTTGCTCTCTGAATCAACCCTTCGATCACGTGTGTCTGATCTTGCGAACGCTGAAGTATTGCGAATCAAACAAGTTCATGGTAAGAATGTGTTCGTCCTAACAGACGAAAGTGAAATAAATGGCAAGTAAGTACGTTAAACCATTGGTTGGCACTCTTGATAATCCAGATGAAACTTGCGTAATCGACTGCAGAGTATGCGAAGGGTGAGTGTAGATCATCAACATGTTCGTCTTGCAGATGACGTTTTAAAATCTCTGAATGTTGAGCGAGAGGATTTTGCGCTTCTACTATCTGATACAGAACATTATATGACTACGGCTGGCGCAGGTTTTCAATGTTAAAGAAATTACTGGCCAAGGATCGACCATTCAACGTTCTTCTGTATTTCAGTATCTATATAAATAAGAATGGAGTGTTTGTTTGTACATTCAATATTTTCGACCCATTTCAAGTTTTCTATCCGTTTTGGACCCTTCTGATGCCGAATCCGCCTTTTTCTCGTTTAGTGCGTGTCCGTCCGTCCGTCTGTCTGTATGTTGTGCCCTATACACGTCCACGCGGTTTAAGATATTTTCATGTAAATTTGCCTACAGTGAGTACTTATCTTCATTTAGTGAGTGGCATTGGTTGCGAAAGTCTGTCTGTCCGTCTTTCTGTTGTATACTCGATTTTGTGTTTGTGTGTTTGTGTAGACATCACATGAATTGTATTCCAGATATTTGATTACAATGTGTTTTATTTTATACATTATTTATTAGTTTAGTTAATGCAATATTAAACATTTTTTTATTGTTATATTTAGAAGTTTCATGCTAAAACACCTGAATAAGTATACTTAAATCAGTCACAATTTGATAGTTTTCGAAAAATTGGAATGTAGTTTGAGTATTGCGATTACTTTCATTTGCTTTACCAGTAATGCTGAAAACCAATTATTTTTCAAAAAAAAATTTTATGGTGAAATTTTAGCTCTGATACTTCATTTATTTCGAGTCTTATTTTTATTCTTTGCGCAATGAAAACGATTTCCAAATAATTGGGACAGACGATAATTTTCAATGAAACGAGAATGAACAAGATCGCGCGAGCAGTGATATTTTTTCTGGTTCTTTCGCTCTGAATTAATTTTACATTTCTAAATTTTGTACACTTTTAGTTGTAAGTTGTGGCAACTGTGCGAGATCAAGAGATAAAATTGAATCACAAATTAATATCTTTAGAACAATTTTTTGCGACATCTTTTATTTAGTTTTACTTCGCTGTTTCCTGTTTTAAATAGTTATTATTTTAAGAATGTGTTTTCCTTCTCATCACACGCAACAGCACCACAAAGTATTAGACTTAAAAATGTTAGGTAGGTCAGTATAAATTTTCAGTAAATTTTAAGTGTAGTTATGCCATTATTGAAAGAATAATGCCGTTATTTATAGAATAATGCCGTTATTGAAAAAATAATAATGTTTAAAAATCCAAACTAGAACTTTTTCCAACATTAAAAAATTCGTTGTAATAATGACAAAAGATTGCAAAATTTCACAATGTCGCATACCGGAGGCAAGAGTGCCTAAAGTAAAAAAATATTGTTTAGTTGACTATGAGTGCGAGAGCACTGGCCGTAAATGGTAATTTTAATTAATTGAGTTGAACATGAAAAGAACTTAAGAAAGAGAATTCCAAATCTTCCTATAAATCGTCTTTTATAGTAGTAACCTTAGTATCACCTTTCGTCATTTTGTAGCTTTGTCATACAGCAATTGTGCGATGTATGTGAAATGTATTACATGAATGGATATGCATGTGTAGGATTTGTGTCCAAAGTAATTTGTAGAAAATATAAAGATGGCGAAAGGTGTTAAAATAAATTTTTATTCTACAAAAAACGTAAGTCATTATATATTTTGATTATCTCTTCAATCTAGAGTAAACCAATTCAATCCGAGTAAGGTCGGGTATTTTGCTAGTGTATTATAATACTGTTGTGGATGACTAAAATTGTCAATATATTTTGAATTTTTTTTTCATTTTTTACGAATAATTTTATTTTAGAATTTAGTGTATCAAAAATAAATGCAACTTTAGGGAATGATAAATGCAACTTTAGGGAATGATAAATGCAACTTTAGGGAATGATAAATGCAACTTTAGGGAATGATAAATGCAACTTTAGGGAATGATAAATGCAACTTTTCCCATTTTTACTGCAACAAAAAAAGTTGCCCTATAGCAATGGCTAAAAAAATATTATATACACTCATGTTTAAAAACATCGATGTATTATCAACATTGATGTTTCAATTTTGAACATGGATGTCGCATCCCTACTAGGAGCAGGGTCTATCCTGAGGTATGAGCTGCACACTAGTGCCAAACCTCGATAAACCGCCCTCTCTTCTCGGAAACGATTGATTTTCGAAAAGGCTACACTTCGTCCAAGCACGTATTCAGAAAACAATTTCTATCATTTCTTCTCCCGGTTCCCTAAATGCCCTGGTGTTAAATGAGCTTTAACGTTTAGTGATGTATTAAAATATTTTAAGACAATTGACCCTCTGAATTCAGACTTATATATTTACTTGGGATGCAAGAAACTTCGCCATCTTTGATCACATTGAGATGTCGCATGCACAACTGCTTGAAATTAGCTCTTGATACATAAAACAAATTAGGTATCACGAAATTTGGGTAGGTAGGTAGTAAATTAACGTCGCACTGGAGCAACACAACTGTCGATTGGTTAAAATCAAAAATGGTCTGGAATCAATTCCGAAGGGAAAGATTCAAGGACAACGCCACGTAATTTTGAAACATGGTCAAATGATGAGACAACACCTGAGCTGGCACCCCACTGTCTAAATTTCCACATCACCCCAACGTGAGGACATTTGAGACCACAGTAGATTTAACGTGCACCAGCCCCATGTACATGACGGACTTTGGCTGGACCTAGTTTCCAAATCAAAACCCTCCGTTTGCTAATCCGTTGCTCTTCTAACTGGGCTACCGCGGCCGAAAAAATTTTGAATGAGCCTTCTTGACGGAAAGATAATTAAGGTCAAGGAAAGTTTTCGATTAATAAAGAGTAAAGTAGAAGATTCAGGCAAATTAAAAGCTAATTCATAAAACTTGACTTGTAAGCGAATAAAAAAAAGCAAACGGTTGAGAGCATCGAGTAATGGTTTGGTTTCACGATAAGACGTGGAGTAGAAATTAAATGTTATCTTAATTCTTTTGGGGATGTGAGGAAAAGTCGATAAAATGTTTGGTAAAGATAAGATTGTGTTTGGTTAAACTTATTGACTCTCAAACATAAATAGTTATCAATGACTCAGGATTGGATCGTCTACTGCAGTGTTTCCCAAACTTTTGACATATGTGTACCCTTTCTATAATTTTCGTAACTCTGAGTACCCTTCGCAGGGGTGAAAACAGCCAAAATGTAAAAAAGAGGAAAATATACGTAGCGTTATTTTGAACAACAAAAATAGCTGAATAAGAATACTATATTTGTGCACTAATGCGAGTACAGAACAGTGGTGCAGCCAGAAATTTTTTCTGAGGGGGGTAGGCAAATTTTTAGTTTGATAAAACCCTACAAAGTCCACTAAAACCAATAAAATTTGTCTTTGGAAGTAGGGAGGTTAACCCATATCCTCCCATGGCTGCGCCCCTAGTACAGAATATGTGTTTATGATAAGCATGTATTTTTGCGTATTATTTAGGTTAAAAGTTCTACAAAGTCCACACAAAAAACAATGAAATTTGTCTTTGGAAAAGTGGGAGGGGGAACCTTACGTGTAGACTCAAATTGTGTAAAAGAGAAAAAATATCTAGGCAACTGTTAACAGTATAAATAAGTTGCATGAAGTTGAAAATGTTATTTTTATGAATATTTTTGAACATCTTCCCAATGGTGAGATTTAAGAGTTGCAATTTTTCCAAAACCTTGATACAAAAAAATAAATCAAATAAATACTATTTTTATTAAATAGCATAAATTTTATATGAAAAAAAAAGTAGACATCAAAAATAAAAATGGTACAGCTTCAGTCTACGTTTATAGCAAAGGCAACGGACTTGGCGCTTTTTGGCGCACTTCTAGTAGCGAGTAATAACAGGTTAAAGTTGTTTTATACAACCTGGTCAAGAGTAAAGTTTTAAAATTTCATTTCGAATATTCCAGAAAGTTCTTTCAAATTCCGTTAAACTGTCGTTTGATTTCATTGGTTCATTTGAAATAATTCTTTCCTTGGCGACTTAAGGGTCGCTGCACACATCCGATTTTTCAACGTGCGGCGCCACTGCGGCACCGAAGCCCACCTACACACACATAACCGAGAAATGTCACGCGAACTCATTTCGCGCCATTTGCGATAGCTATTCTATCGCAGAAAACGTGTTTATTTCGCTAACTTGGCTTAAAAAAAGTATATTTTGAAACGAAATAGACATTAATGGATACAACCATTTATTAATTATTATTTATATTCTATTTGTTTCCGAACGGCTGACTCATGTGCGGCGCCGTGGGGAACTGCGGTACAAATTGCACGCAAGTTGGACGTGCGTCTCGCCCCAGCGGCGCTGGAGGCATGTATGCACTCTATTGGATCTAACGTATCTCAAACCGCACTTGCGTTGCGGCACCGCACGTTGAAAAACCGGATGTATGCACCAGGCCTAAGTGCGCCAAGGGCAGGCTGTTGCCACAGCTATAAACGAAGACTGAAGCTGTATCCCTGTGGTAAAAAAAATATAACTTAATTCAGTTTAAATTTACAACCTATTTACGAATATAGAACTTTTTTTTTCAAAATCTCTATTTTTTTCCGTTAATATTCTTATTTTCTATTTAAATCAAATAAAACTTGAAATTAATAACTCGTATTATCCAAGAAACAATTTAGCTTATTAAAACAATCATAAATATCGCCCTAAAAAGAAGCATCATTTTGAAATTTCCGTTGCAAAAAATAGCCGCAGTCTATGTTTAAAACGGTGGGGGCACCGCCTTGGCGCACTTCTAAAGTCGCCAAAGAAAGAAGTTTTAACGGATTTTGAAAGTACTTTCTAGAGTATTCAAAATGAAAATTTAAATTTTCCGCTTGCCGTGGTTGCCATAAAAGACGAAAAACCGAGCATCTTATTTTCTAGTTAAAAGAAAAATCACATTAAAAGCTGATCAACTTTAAATATTTCAGTTATACCTTTTCCGCCGCATCATGACGTTTCACGGCCGCTAGATAACAGCTCCGCTTTTTTAGGAAACCGTAGCTTTACCTACGAAATATGCAACAACGTACGCTAACTAGTGCAAAATCCAAGTTCTCCAGGTTTACTATTAAACTAATAAGCTTCTCACAAAGGATTCTTTTCAAAAAGGAATTAGCAAGACTTATATGTCTTCTATAAACGTAAAAAAAGCTGATAAGGGCAAAAATAGGAATTTTTTTGTAAAAAATGATAAAAATCGGTCATTTTTTCAAAATTTACGAAAAGAAGGAAGAATCTCATCCCTAAAGTAAGGACACACTTTCCTTAAAAAAATTTTTTACATTTATTCTTTGGCATCCGCGTAAAGGCGGAAGATTTTCACCCCTGCCCTCGTCAAAAAAATAGATGTATTTTAATAACAATCAAAATGTTTTTTTTTTTTTCTTTTTTTGTGACATACACAAAATAATAAGAAAAGATAAATAAAATTATTCATAATAAAATATAAGTAAAAGTTATATTATAAATAACGTTTATGTGGATCAATGAGAAGGATGGAATTGTTTGTGCTGAGATAACAGATCGTCATAATTTTAATCCCTGGTTGTTAATTTGAATCTGAGATTTGGTTCCACGTCCAATAGTCTGTTCCTTTTTTACGACTTAATGTCTACAAATGCTGAAAAAGCAACTTCACATAAATATGAAGTTGGAAAAGGCAAGATGTATTTTAGAACTTTTCTGTTAAAACCGGATACACAAGTTGCATTTGTAACCAGAATGATGTTAAAGTACTCTCCTTAAATTTATTTTTCAAGAAACCGTCTGAAGCCAATTCCAACAACTGCTCTTCTTCCGCATGCGACAAATCTTCTGGCATGGATGTTGTGTTAATGTTAAACGGATATATCTTATCCATTCAATATTTTTGGTTAAGTCAGGGAAATAGTTTTTCAAGCCCACTTGCAAACTCTCCAAATGCTGTGTTATGTATTTCAGAGTATCAGCATCCATTTTAGTAGTCGAACTTGTTATAAACTCATGAAGAGAGGTAAACGAGTCTACTAGAATAAGCAGATTTCTACCCCTTCTACGAGAGGATTGGGAAACGGTTGCGCCCGACGGAGGGTTAACGAAGTAAATTGTTTCTGAAACGAAGTGTGGTATATTTCCGCAGTGTCGCTCCGAACCACATCTCACGTCTCACAAGACTGTCTTGACTTGACTCGACTCATGAGAACGTAGAATTAGGCGCAGCTAAGAACAGAGCAGTGCATATCCACACCAAACTCCGGTGCAACGCGTACCCCAACCAAATTCCGGTGCAACGCGTACCCCCACCAAACTCTTCCCGTACCTCTGGGGGTACGCGTACCACACTTTGGGAAACACTGGTCTACTGCAACGATGCACCACATTCACTTAAAATAAACGGATGCACTAAAACAGTTTTAAAAATTTTGTCTTTAAAAATAAATTTTTTCACAACAGATCATTGGTTTGTGCTTAAACTCATTTCAGTGTGGAAAATTCAGATTAAGCTAATACTTAATTATCTAAATTAGATATAATTAGACAATTATGTTTTTAACAGATGTCAAATTCTAATTTGAGACAATTCTTTCTGGAAATTGTTCCTAATACTAGCCACTGTGTAGCCAGCGCTGCGTTGCCCATGACAGTTCTTTTCATGGGGTCAGGTGTGACCACTGCTCGCTAACCCCCGGTGATTGCTACGAATTCCCATTTGGTTTGTGAAGCAAACCAAATGGGAATTCGTAGTCTATTGGATGACAGCCATCACGGCGTTGCCCGTTTATAAGGTATCTATATGGTGTAAAATATTCCGCAGATTTCAAATCCGTTCAAATTTTTAATCTATCTCTAACGATTCCGATATTACAAAAAAAAAAGACTAAACAATGGCAGTCAAAAATTTTTTTAAATTTCTTTTGCTGGAATCGTTTGAGCGCAGGAAATGGAACCTGTTGATATCTCGACAACAAAAGTCAAATTCGTATTGAAAAAAGCATAAAAATTACAAATTAAAAATTATTTATTTAAAGAAAATCATATTTTTAGGTATCGATTTCTAAATAACTCCATTTAAAACTTTATTTGTTTTTTTCGTTTGCTGAAAAATTGTTTCTTGGAAAATGAAACGGAACCACGGATAAAACAAATTTAGGATCTGTCATTTCTTTATAGTGGTGCCATTCTAAGGAAAACAATAATAAATAAATTCCATTAAATTCATTTTTGAATGTTCTAGATTAAATTTTAAAATTTGGGCTCACACAGAAAAATTGAAAAAAATTCGGACTACCTGTGTGCCAAATCTCATTACTGTAAGTGCCAGAGATTCGTCAGGACAATGCTTACACGCACACAAACACTTCTTTTTATAATAGTAGAGATTATGCTTCAAGTTTTGACCTGTTTTTGTCTTCATGAGAGAATAGATTTTGAACAAATTTTTTCACCAAGCAAATCTAAAAAATTACGATTTTTTGCAGGAATTTTAACATTTAAAAACCGACAAAAAATTTATTTAACAAATAACTTTATGGGTCAAAACATCCACTGTATTGTATATATTATACAAAATATATATGATGCATAAATATACTTATAGTAAATCAATTCACAAAGCAGCGTATTTAACAAACAGTTCATCAGGATTTGAGTTTTGTGAACATGTTTATTCATGGTGACAGTACCTAACGAAATCCTACGCACTAGAAAACTATTTTGAATATTTACTATACTCTTGGTATCGTTTTTGAAAACTAAGAATTAAAATGTTTTGAATCATAAAAATATATCTATATTCTGATCGATTTTTCGTGATCTCTAGTGTATCTATGCACTTTAAAGAATCGTCTTGGATGTTCCAGAATGGTGTGATACATAAACGACGGCCAAAATTAAGTTTAAAATTATCAGTGAAAAAATATAAAGCTTTATAAAAGACCGGATCAACCTTTTTTAGAAATAAAATGGGATGAATTTAAAAGGTATTCTTATCTATTCTATGGGGGAGTAGAACAAAAAAGTGGGTAATTTGGTAATTTTTTAGTTAACGTCGTACTAGAGCAACACAACGGGCTATTGACGACGGTCCGGGATCAGTCCCTTGAGGGAAAGATCCGAGGACAACACCTCGTAATTTTGAACCACGGTCAGATGACGAAGCAACACCTGAGCTGGCACCCCACTCTCCAAACTTCCACGCCAACCCAACGTGAGGACTTTCGGCCACGACAGATTTAAGGTGCACCAGCCGCCTCTACACCATACGTTTACAAACATCCATGCCCGGGCCCGGATTCGAACCAGGAACCTTCCGATCTAGAGACAAAAAAGTGGGAGAGGGGATACAAAAGAGGTGTTGGCCTCTAGCACCATGGTCGAAGGTTACGGTGCGTCTGATGGTAATGGTAATTTTTAATTAATGTCTTACTAGAACAACACAACGGGCTATTGACGACGGTCCGGGATCAATACCTTAATGGAAAGATCCGAGCACAACACCTTAAATTTGAACCACGGTCAAATGACGAGCAACACCTGAGCTGGCACACCACTCTCCAAACTTCCACACCAACCCAACGTGAGGACTTTCGGCCACGACAGATTTAAGGTGCACCAGCCGCCTCTACACCATACGCTTACAAACATCCATGCCTGGACCGGATTCGAACCATGAACCTTCCGATCTAGAGGCTAACACCTTAACCACCAGACCGGTTGATCGGACGCGGTGCTTCTGAAGTATTTGTTCAAAAGTTTTACTACTTTTCCTGATTAGCTGCTAGTTGAATCTGCGTCGCGGTGGAGCTACACAACGCGCAATTGGAGGCGATCCGTGATCAATCCCGAAGGGAAAGATTCGATGATAACCCCTAGTGATTTTGAGCCAGCCTAACCAAAGCCCCTACTCCTTAGCTAAGCCTCTGAAATTAGCAATATATTTTCCGATATTATCTGGTAATTGGTAATTTTAGTTAACGTCGTACTAGAGCAATACAACGGGCTATTGAAGACGGTCCGGGATCATTCCCTTACGGGAAAGATCCGAGGACAACACCTCGTAATTTTGAACCACGGTCAGATGACGAAGCAACACCTGAGCTGGCACCCCACTCTCCAAACTTCCACACCAACCCAACGTGAGGACTTTCGGCCACGACAGATTTAAGGTGTACCAGCCGCCTCTACACCATACGCTTACAAACATCCATGCCCGGACCCGGATTCGAACCAGGAACCTTCTGATCTAGAGGCTAACACCAACACCGTGGAGTTTCGACATATTGCAGACCTCTCTGCGCGCTTAGTGCGCTTGAGCACTCGGTTCGAATGTCGTGGATTGGACTGGATTTCGGGGTTTAATGGCGCAAGGTCCAAAAGCGGACGGGCTGCTACTAGGGATGCGACATCGATGTCAATGTTTTCAAAACATCGATGTATTGGAGTCGATGTTTTTGTGACATCGATGTTTATACTTGTCGATGTTTATACTTGTCGATGTTTTTACGTTGTCGATGTTTTATTTCTAATCAAAAAATTACCGTTTTAAAATTTTTTTAAATAACCAAGTAGTAACGTTAAACAATAATCATTAAAAAATAGTTATATACATTACTTACAAAAATTGTTACAAATATAGTTCTAATAATTAAAACTTGTCGATGTTTTATTTTTAAATGAACAAAGTTCCGTTATAAAAATTTTAAAAATGACCAAGTAGCATAATTTTCATAATCAGCAAATTGAACATACTTTTAGACCAAAGTGGCCAAGGGTGAAGGGTCTGAAAAGTAGGGATGCGACATCGATGTTGATGTTTTATCAAAAAACATCAATGTATTGGAGCCAATACCGTATAACTAGTTGCTAAAACAGTTTTAACAAATGGGGATAAAAGGTTAAATACACTGAATTTTAAAAACATCGATGGTTTTGGTGCGATGTATTATCAATATTGATGTTTTAATTTTTACCATCGATGTTTTGCTGTCGATGTAGCATAACTAGTTGCTAAACAAGTTTTAAGAAATGGAGGGAAAAAGTTTAAATACAGGGAATTTTAAAAACATTGATGTTTTGCTGTCGTTGTAGCATCGCTTTTTGCTAAACCAGTTTTAAGAAATGGGGGGAAAAGTTTAAATACACTGAATTTTAAAACATCGATGTTTTGGGGGCGATGTGTTATCAACATCGATGTTTTGCTGTCGATATCGCATCACTAGCTGCTACGTAATCCTTCTAAATGTTTCATCCAGTTCTGAAATTACGAGGCAAAACCTTTGCAACGCTTTATCTGTAACGATCGTCTTGTCATGCATGCTGTCAGTGACGTACACAGAGGGACTTTTTTGGTTGATTCTTGACCAACTCCCCGGGTAAGACCCCTTGACAGTATTCTAAGAGATGATAAAGTTGTGCAGTTGACAAATAGATTTAATTGAGACACGTTTTTACAAAAGGGAACAAATGCTAAAATTGGAAAAATATTTTTTTGATTGATTCTATAATATTTCAAGCGTAATCGAATGGTGAGGCGACATTGAATTTGTTCAAACACGACCAGTCTCAAAGCAAAGGAAACTAGATATTTTTCATTAGATGAGTGACAGAACCTAAACGTGTTCATTGATCTTTATTCTTTAAAAAAAAGCTGTCAGCAAAAGCCATTGTTTTAGTCTTTAGTGTTATTTTGTAAGAAATCGGCATGCTTCCTTCACTTGACCACCGCTTGACGAAGGAAAGGAAGTTTCAATGTATATACGTTGTACTAGAGCTACAAAATGGGCTATTGACGACGGTCCAGAATCAATGCCGTAGGAGAGATCCGAGGACACTAACTTCATAACTTTTAACCACGGTCAGATGACGTTTTGATTTGGAACCAGTCTTCAAATTTCCACAACATACCAATGTGAGGACATTTGGGCCTCGACGGATTTAACGTGCACCAGTCTCCTCTACACGACAGTGTTTGGTTGGATCGAGTGTCGAAGTTTCAACCTTCAGGCGCAAATCAAACAAAAACGTCGAACAACCCAGGTAATTATTTGGAGCTTTTGAATTACTCCGCACAGTAGAATCACCTTCTTAGAACGGCCTTCTAAAAAATAATTTGGAAACTTTTACAATATTTAAAGGTGGCATTAAAATGTTTTAATTGAATCTGTTGTCAGTACACTTACTTAAAATATTAAACAATTAGAAAAAATTTTCTGCCATATTAGCTGATGAGACAACTGATGTCTCGAATAAATCACAATTTACACGTGTATATTGCTTTACATTTGAAGAAGAAAGAGTAGTTTAAAGGTTCTTTTTCCAAGACCAAAGTGAATACAAGGCAGCAACAGCACTTTCAAATCTTATTTTGAGACATATTAAAGACTTTACGAAAAGACTTTACGACAGAAGTGCAATGGTGGCCTCTTTATTATAGAGTACAAGCCAATATATTAAGGTTCTTTTCCGCAAACCCCTAATGTTCACTGCTATGAACACTGTTTAAATTTAGCATTGTCCTATTGTGATTCAAACATACCCGAATGTTGTAGCTTTTTTGCTACTATGGATTGTGTTGTAGCTTTTTTTCTCCAAATTGCCAAAGCGTGCAAAATTTATCGATAAATTTCGTGGAAGACGATAACCACATATTTGTAAAACAAGATGGAATTATTCGTCCAGAATCGTTAGTACTGTTTACGAAAAAGGTCTAAACTTCGCCTAGCTTTTTAGCCATGTTAAAATATCAGATATGAAACATGCTAATCTTTTTGTTATTCAAGAGCATCTGGCAAATTTAGAAAACTTTGAATTTTGCCCTACAGTATATTATATAAATGATATTTTGTTCAATGTACTTCAGAATTCTTCATTTCATATTTCTTACTGTGGAAGCAATTCAACAAAAACCAAAATTACAATGAAATCTTTAAGAAACCGCTTTCAAGGGGTATACGAAGAAACAATTTCAAATTTTGGAGACTCCGAAACTTGCCAACTAAAACACTGCCGTATAGAGCGGGCTAATGCACGTCAAATCCGTTGTGGCTCAAATGTCCTCACGTTGGCGTGGTGTGGAAGTTTGAAGAGTGGGGTGCCAACTCAGATGTTGCCTCGTTAACTGACCGTGGTTCTGAATTACGTGGTACTGTCCTCGAATCTTTCTTTCGGGGATTCCAAAGCGTCGTCATTAGCCCGTTGTGTAACTCTAGTACGACATAAATTGAATGCTCCCGTTACCCCTGAAATTGATTTGGTTTGTTTACGAAAACACTTGGCCTTTAGGAGAGTAGGACAATTTTAGTAGTCTTTTCTTAGTATTATTTCTTATTTAGTGCTATTTAGCAGTATTTTTTAGTATTGCTATTAGATAGTTGCAGTAATCTTTAAGATTTTGACAGTGTTTTTAATAAGGTAGTAAAAAATAAAAACTTGACTACTTGGGTAATAAGTTGGGTCACCGCACGTCCCTGGGGCTGCCCCTAGTTTAGATCCTGGGTACGCACTTGTAGTATGACATGTATAATAGCAAAGTCCGTATTTTGAATCCTCAAAGAACTAGTGATTCCAACATTCAGGCTGGAGTGCGACTGTTCTTTTGCGCACGGCCTCGTCTAACCCCCCCCCCCATAAAAGTCTGTGTACGCCACTGCATGCTGTAACGCCCCTAACAACAGCTCGGTATAAGAGGTCCACACCACTTACCTTCGGCCGAGAATCTGGTGGTCTACTTGCCGTCCAAGTGGATTTTAGGGGTTCACGACGCCCATCTGTGATTGAACTTTTCCGAGGGAAATCTGGCGGCTCAGAAAGAAAAGTGGTGGAGAGCTCAAGCTGAGCAGAGGTTTTTTTGATGTGGTGCTCGTTTTGGACTCCTCCGTTGAGAATATCCCATTCTTCCATGATAGTAGGGCCCACGACCTAGGGATACAAATCCATTGTAAGATATTGCACATATCGTATTGTGAAATAAACGTCAGTTTATTGTAATTTAGGCTGTGTCGAGTTCATTGGCACACCACTCGGCCCACTGCGTTATATTACCCCGTGTAACACTCCAAAGGTGGCTTCTCTGATCAAGCCGACATAAATGAGACGCATTCAAGAATTCCTTAATTGGAGATCATAAAACTCCTTTCAAGTGATCAACTGTCCATAACTAACTCTGGAAGTACTATTACAGCACTCCATTTGACATTATATTGGTTATAAAGTTCTGGGCACTTGACATAAACCCTCTTCTAACGTTAAGCTGACATTATGATATCCTAAATCTCAAGCCCCTTGAAAACACTCAAAATTCCATCGACAGGTGGTTTACAGTTGAAAGGGACTGAAAGACGCTGAAATTGCCTAAGACCCGAGGGAGCGAGGACGCTCGCTAACTTCTGCCGAACCCTTCTTGTCCCAAAATATCTGTAATTTTGCTGTACATATCTGTAAAGCTGTGTATAGGATGTTAGAATAAATGGTTTAGTGGTTGAAACCCAAAGATCTTGTTCTTAAAACTACCATTTCTGTCATCACACCATTTCATCCGGTACACACATTACTGTTCTGATTTTACGCATTCCGAAGACGAGTTCAAGACAAAAAATGTGGGAACTATGTCTTAAATGTACGTATTGGTCACCGCCTATGTGTATGAAAGGTAGGCATTGTATAGAATTCTTAAAGAATGTATAGAATGCCTGACGTTGTGGAGCAAAAAAAGTAAGTAATATACTAATTATTTTAATACTAGCAGTAGCAGTACCGGCACGGCGTTGCCCGTGACAAAGTGTTTAAAAAGTCAACCTCACTGATTCCGACAAAACCAAATTAAACAGTAATAAACAAATGATTGCATAAATGATAAAAATGAGAAATATCGCAATACTTTTAAAAAGTCTTAAAGCTAAAGAAAAAAGCCATAAACAATAAAATTGCAGAAATGATACAAATTCAAACGTAAGTCATGCTTTTAAAAAGTCTTATTGCTACACCTCATTGATTCCGACAAAAAAAACCAAATTAAACACAAATAAACAACAAAAAATTGAACAGTAATAAACAAAAAATTGCATAAATGATAAAAATTAAATATCGCTATACTTTTAGTCTTAAATCTAAAGAAAAAAGCATGGAACAAATATAGATTCCGGGATTCAAATCAAACAGAACGTTAAAAAAAAAAGCTAGCGCGCGTCCAAAAACGAACACAAAATAAACGATTTAGGCACTCCCTCACTTCCAAAAAGAAAATCCGTTAAATACTTTTGAAAAAAACTTAAAACAACCAATGAAATGAAAGGAAAAATAAAAGAACCCAATGAAATGAAAGGAAAATTTAGAAGCTGTTATCTCTCCCACTCTGTTGCCATTCTTAGGAATCCAAAAAATATGCTATTAAATTAATTAAAATATGTTCGATATTAAATTTTAAAATTCGGGCTTAGATGTCTATTCAGTTGCCTTTAGAACTACCTGTGTGCCAAATTCCATGACTGAAAGTGCTAGAGATTCGTCTGGACACCCTTCAGACACACAAACTCTTCCTTTTATAATAGTAGATGACGCAGAATGGCGGGATTTCTATAAACAAATGGGTCAATGGTATTTTTCGAAACATACAAAAATGACGATTGGCGAGATTCTTCAAATTAAACTTTAATTACTATTTTACACTATTTACAGATAATGATAAAGATTTAAAATGCAAATCAAAACATCAATCAAATTAAGAACACTTAAGTTCTTTTCGAATTCAAATTAAGGTTCTAACTTCAACTGACAAAAGCTGCAGGTGTGGGAGAGGAGGGAAGGCGAATGACGTCAGCGATGCCAGCGCCCATCTAAGATTAAAATAATTTCCACAGTAGAGATGACTGGCCACTGCGTGGCTAGCCCGGCGTTGCTTGTGCCAGTTGCTTTTGTGAAGTTATTGGTTTGCTTCGCAAAACCAAATGGGAATTCTTAGCCTATTGGATAACAGCCATCACGGATTCCCATTTGGTTTGCTTTGCAAACCAAGTTATGAATATTATGAACTATGGTTTGCTTCCCAAACCAACACCACGGGCAACGCCGTAATGGTCTCGTCATTGTCAAATTCGGCAAAATTCGAATTGCGAAGAGATCCAATCGGCATGACGTCACGATCTCTTGCGAAACACACAAATATTTAATTGAAAAATTACTTATTAAAATAAAATAAAGGTATCTTCAATCTATCTTTAACGATCCCGATTTTACAAAAAACAACTAAACAATGCCAGTCAAAATGTTCACTGTGGAATCGTTGGAGAGGAGGCTACGCATTCCCAAATGATTGAGAGCGAAAGGTGAAAAACTTGACGTGGTTTCAAAGCCTGACGTCAATAGTGACGATTGTGACGTGACGTCAGAGGGGAAATAATAGAATTCCGTCCTTTCTTCCAATTGCCGTTATTGGTAATGGTAATTTTAGTTAACGTCCTACTAGAGCTACACAACGGGCTATTGACGAAGGTCCGGGATCAGTCCCTTAAGGGAAAGATCCGAGGACAACACCTCGTAATTTTGAACCACGGTCAGATGACGAAACAACACTTGAGCTTCCAATTGCCGGAGCGGGACGAAACGAAGATCCAAAGGAGAAAAAACTATTAAATTCATTTTTAAATGTTCTAGATTGAATTTTAAAATTCGCTTGAACTCTAAAATTTCAAAAAATTCGGACTACCTGTGTGCCAAATCCCATTACTGTAAGTGCCATAGATTCGGCAGGACTTTGCATGAAAGAAACAAACAAACACTTCCTTTTATAATACAGTAAGTTCCCATTACAACGAGCTTCACGGGACCGTAAAATTTTTTTTGTTTTAAGGAGATTTTGCGAATTCGAATAAAAAAGAACATTTTAAATACGTAAATTCGGCTTTTGTTTCGAAAGAAGACTACATATAATACTATGATTAGCTGCTGCAATTAGAAAGTTTATTGCAATTCATTGAAATCTGCCAGAGAAAAATAATTTTTTCAAATAAATCCATTATTATAGCATTTTCTAAAACCTGAAAAAAAAATTAACTTGCCTCTTTTGGGAAACATTAACCATAAATGAACAAAATGCGAAGAAACAAAACTTTATTTCAGAAAAACTACGATTTTCTTCTGACCAAGGTTTGCTATTGTATTTGAGAGTAAATAATTTTGAAGTTGGTGAATATTTGTAAAGATAAAGTTCGGCACATTGCTTAGTGACGTAATAAATGTCCGCATTGTCTTCTAACTTGCTAAGGCTTCTGAATAAGAGACATTGCGCACATCATCTCCAACCACAGCCTCTTCATCTTCACTGCTTTCATTGGCCTCATCTTAGCTGTCTTTAATGGATTGGATGATGTTTGCTTCGGTCAGTTCATAACATGTTGAAACGTTGTCCTCCCCCTCCCTCATCTACACTGAAATAATTTTTCAAATTCACGTCGTCAGGAACCGAAGTTTTATTTTTGAAGCGTTCCAAATTTTCTTTAACTCAGATTGTGATGAATGCCGTGCGTATTTGATTCATCTTTCAAGTCGGCTTCTTCTGAAACTGAATTGGCGTCTTTGGCTGTGGTTGCATATGTTTCCAACAGTTTGTTATTGTTGACTGACTGATGTCATCCCAATATCCACATACCCATTCGATAGCTTCCTTCACGTTGCATTTTCTTTGGATATTTTTCTCCAAATCGCTTAGAAATTGACGTAACAAAAAGATTCTGTACCGTGATTTTACAGCTCTGATGATGCCTTGGTCAAGAAGCTGAAGTTTTGCCATGCAATTAGGCGGGAAATACGGTTACGACAGTGACAAATTTCTGCTTGTTTCTTAGAAAACCAGTCTTTATTTTGGCAGCTGGTTTCAGCCCGACTAAAACGAAATTCAGTGAATCTAAAGAAATTGCATGCTTGTTATCAGTTGAGGGAATCATAAAAGGAAAACATATTTTTGCCTGTACAAATAGTTCGTTGTATCGGGATTTTCAAAAATCGATCATTTCGTTATATTGAGATTCATTTAACATTGTTGTAATTACTTTTCGGATAGGGACTTCCATGACTTTCGTAATAACGGGATTTTTCGTTGTATCGGTATTCGTTGTAACGGGATCTTACTGTATTAGAGATATATACTTTACCTTGACATCTGTATGCAATGCCTAGGCACAGTGGCGGATTTCAGGAGGGTTGATCGAGCGATCGCCTCTCCCAAACGCCTGACGAAAGTCAACTTTTTTCAAATAAATTATAAAAATAAAAAAATCATTAGGGGAGACTTTAGACTTGCTCGCCCTCCCTCAGTGTATCCACTGCAACGTCTCTGGTCTTTAATTGCAGATTAGACTGGTTACAGCACAGTAAAATGTATTTAAAAGATAACTTAGAAAATTATTTATATCATTATTATAGCACAGTGTTTGATGAAACTAGATGTTTCCCATATTTTTCAACTGACATTTGTACTAAGATTCGTGACTGGTGAAGCAAGAATAGAAGTTCATGAAAATTTCTTGAATTTTTTAGGTATGTTTGCTGATTTACCAAAATTAAATAGTATCACTCCCCAAAAAGAACCTCTACCGTGTCAACTGCTGCTGAATTAAAAGCGACTGGAGTTGCGATTGGTGTGAATTTAAGTTGATAATAAATGCTCATAATGTCCGCCCTTTTCTTAGAGGTAAAGCTGAAGTCGTTTGTGCATATTTTTAGAAACACGTTTCTAGACACTAGGAGTGACTTCTTGTGACCTTTGAGTAATGGTTATTTTCAGATCACCTATTGTTTGGTAATTATCTTCATTAACTTTGTTCTTAAATATTCCCCCCCCCCTCCCTCCAAAAAAAAAGGTCAGGGATTCTCAGATCAGTGGAACGAGGTGGCCAAAGGTTTCTTCAGATGAGTCGATCGCAATAATATCGCAATACCATCATCAATAATTAAGCCGCTTCTCATTGTCCGCATGCTACAGCTCCTGTAACATTTTTACACGATAAGTACGAAAATGCAAAGCTCTTAAAGCCCTATGTATCGATCCCTGTGCCTGTTTGTTGCGACAAACGCCTCACGATTAACTGGAGAACCAAATGGATACGAGAAAATACCAATAATGGCAAAGTACCCAGGTCTACTTTTGAAGCACTACAAAACTGTGATCCAGCAGTTTATCATGAGATCTATGTATTAGTGAAAGTTCTCGTAACATTACCAATTACTGTAGCAACCGTCAAGCGTAGCTTTTCAGTACTTAAACGATTGATGACAAGGCTTTCAAATACAATTAGAGAAGATCGGCTAGTGGGTTTGTCTTTGTTACATGTACATTTTGATATTGCAATTTCACTAGTAACAATTTTAGATCGATTTGATAAGGAAGAAGCAGCAAGAAGACTTGAGTTGATATTATAACCATACTTAGTGAAGTCTTAGGACAGTCTTAATGCAAATGTGTTTCTTTAGTTCATATTCAGTATTAACCTTTTCACGTGGAAATCTCTTATTTGTGAATACTTTTGTGTTTAATACAGAATATAATTTAGTTTCCTGTTTCGACTTCAATAATAAGTTTTCCTTTTAGTTTGTTTTTCCAATCTTCCTTGTCTTGAATTGGTCTCAAAAAAAGGATAGGCCTACACATAAGCTGTAAAGAACTTCTGTAAACTTATGAATTTGTTCTAGTTATTTCAAAAATGTCAAATATCCGTACATAGGAAGACGGTAAGAAAATCCTAAGTGACAAACCTCGGAGCATTTTTCGATCTACAGATCGCCCTTCCCAAACAAGGGGCCAAAATCCGCCACTGCCTAGGTATTATATCGAATGATCAATGCTATTTAGGCAAATGAAAAAGACAGAAATACAAAATAAAGTGTGGAACTTTCTTATCGAGGAAAACAAAATAAAATAAAATATAAACCTACTTATGTTGCAACAAGGAAGGAAAGAATCTGATTTTAAATTGCACTTTATTGTCTTTCTTACAAAAAAAGTAAAACTTGTAAAGGCCTTCATTAAAAATACACAAATGAAAAAAGAATATAACCAAATAAAATAGTTTTTTTGTACTTAGCCTCCTAAGAACCTCCTAAGAACGCAGGAATCCATTTCACATTCACACTTAACCTCAAGGAAATAGGGACTGATCGCTGGGAGTTTCGAGTTCGGCTAAGACCACGAGAGGAGGGATGTTTTTCTTGGAAAAATGCGAGCCTCTTTCAGTCCCCCGAGGCTGTTTCTTAGTTGGGGGCGCAGCCCCTCAGTTTCCAACTTTCTACTACCGAAGAATATATGTGATTCGAAACTGGGAGGGAATCGGATTGGTTTAAGCGGGGTGCTGTTTTTTGTGGATATTTTGTTGCAACACCAAAGGGCTGATATAACGAAAGATTAACCACCGCGCGATTAGGTCTACCAAATCACTGATAGTCAGTAGCAGTTTTCACTGCCACCAAATCACCAGTCGCAGCCACCGATCGCAATCACCGATAGAGGTTGAATTATATCACCTGATATCACTTGGAATCACTACCGAATCACAGTCGCAGTATCGGGGTGAAACGATATCAGTTAGTCCTCAATACTTTTGCCGAATCACAGATGCCGAATCATAGATACTAGTGTGGACAATCTTTATAAATTGGGCAAAAAAGTGTACTAATTATCATTTTTGACGCATCAACTATTTTTTGTACAATAAAGTACTCTTTTACCTTTATTTTGGTTGATATATTAAAGTATTTGGCAATATAGTTTTTTAATAATCTTGTTTAAAAAAAGTAGTTTTTGTCCACACTAGCCCCATCTTATGGGGCTAGTGTAGACAAGTTAGAATACTGATTATACAATGCAATACAACCCATGAAAGTGTGTAAAACCATAATGAAATCAATTTTAACGTAAACAGTATAACTCCTAATGTTAATCTTAATAAAGCATATTTAATTTATGTTAAGCCCAATATATTTTAATTAGGACCTGCACTACATTATCGATGTACTTCAAAAACAAATCAACATAATAGGAAAGGTATTTATAAGTTTTATTTAGTGGGAAAATGATTTTAATGTAAAAATGGAATTATGCTTCTCTTGTGCAATGTAGTTAGATTAATTAACATTAAATGTCAACTGAGATGCAGTGCGAATTGTGCTACCGGCAACATCTGGTGATGGTAATTTAGCTACAATTTCATTTCTTGAGATTTGTGCTATGTCCTTCACATCTGGGAAAATGAATATTCACTGTGCTTATTAGAAGAGCTGCTTTCTGTGAAAAAACGATACAATTCATTCCTTGTAACTTAATTTAAACTTAATTAATGCATTTCACAATAATCAATTTAATTTAATACTAAAAAGACAAAAAATTAAAAAATAGAATTATTTGCAATAAATTTTTTACATAAACAATCTTATTTAATAAAGTAATAGCCTAAAATGTAATATTTAACCCATGTTTTTACCACTGAAAGCTAAATGAGGCTGGTGTGGACATGTCCACAGTAGCCCCACCACCATGTGTCCACACTAGCCCCATTGAGACGTTTGTTTATTTAGGCCTACTTCTGGTTAATTTAAACCATGTAGAGCAAAAGTGAATATCAAAATAGCTAATGAATATATTCATTTATAACATACTGTGGCCTTTTTAAAAAATATTGAATTAAAATAGTCTAATCTTGTAATTGAAAGACAAATTAAGAACTTACTTTTTCACCATGAAAACCTAGTTTCATAAATTGCTACTGAACTATCAAGTGTGTGGTCATGCAACTACACATGAACATGGAAGCTCGTATCAGTGTTGCTATTCTGCAAAAACTTACAGAGAGAATTTGACTGACAAATAGCAGAATTAATCAAGTTGTTCACACTAGCCCCCTTCTCCCCTATCAGGTTAGAACTGCGATTCAAACTAGCAGTGATTGAGTAGCAGTTATGTGATTCGCTTAACATCCTTACTACGATAAAGGAAAGGCCCGAAGAAAATATAGCAGGGGTCTCTCGGTAAATTCGCTCGAGATAGTAATGGTAATGGTAATTTTTAGTTAACGTCGTACTAGAGCAACACACAACGGGCTATTGACGACGGTCCGGAATCAGTCCCTTAAGGGAAAGATTCGAGGACAACACCTCGTAATTTTGAACCACGGTCAGATGACGAAGCAACACCTGAGCTGGCACCCCACTCTCCAAACTTCCACGCCAACCCAACGTGAGGACTTTCGGCCACGACAGATTTAAGGTGCACCAGCCGCCTCTACACCATACGTTTACAAACATCCATGCCCGCACCCGGATTCGAACCAGGAACCTTCCGATCTAGAGGCTAACACCTTAACCACTATACCGGTTGGTCGGCAAATTCGCACGAGAATCGTTATTCACAGAGTGTAAAACCGAAATTCAGACTGAAAGCTCGCAAATTTTCTCGCACGTGTTCATACATGACTGGTGGGAGGGTAATCTTATATGGACCCTAACCGGTGTCTTTTCCCCTCCAGGTGATTTCGACGAGGTATCTCGTCCATCAAGACCTGACCAATTTTACTATTGCAGATATTATCTCGTCATCAAGAATGCCGATTGAATTCCGAATGATGAAGATATTACTGTTTTTCGGTGATTACATCAAGATCATGTGAGTTGTTTCTTATGACGAAATGTCTCGTCCATTAAGATCAGGTCAGTTTTGCTAATGACGAGATATCTCGTCGAGACAACCACTAGGGAGTTAAAGCGGGGGACGAGTAGATCCTTATCCCTATTTATTCGCCATGACAATCATAGCCTGGCTTAAGCTTGTAGAGCTTACGTGGCATTTCCACCCAGGCACCATGTTTTATTTCAACGACCATCAAAGGATTCTACTTACGTGAACCAACATGCCTCGTCATGGTTCTGATGCCTGAATCCTTGGAGGCGGTTATTTGCTACATACGGCTTTATCAAGCGGGTAGTCCCCGAAACGTTATTTCTCTCTATATTAAAAAGAAGTTACTGCCGCAGCAGGATTGAAAACTCGCTTTTTTTGCTCGATTCTCAGACGGTTTCCTGAAAAAATACGGATCAGAAAATTGCGAAATTCACATGGTTTGTTCAAAATTGTACAAGGAACAAGATGGAGAAGATTTTTTTTTTCTGATGCGGCTCTATTAGGTTAGAGTGCATTAAGTGTCAAAGTCGAAAAAAGCGAAATTTTTAACGTGTATGAGCTAAACACGTACAAAATTTCAATCTTCAGCCGTGAGTTCTTATTTTAGAGTACCTCTAAACGTGAATTTTTTGCACCTCGCTGAGTTTTCTTAGAAATTTCAATTTGGTTACGTGGTAATATTTTTTTGAAATTCGGGATTTCTTTTGTTGAAACTGTCATATCTATAGATTATTACTACTAGTTTTTAAATTAGAAAACATCACAGGAAACCTTATAATGTACTGTTTCTTAGGGTACAATTATTTTTTAAATTGGTTAATAAATAAATTCGATGCAATTAAAAGTTGGTCATACAAATTTCGGAATTTTTAGATCGTAATTTCCAAGTTATCTAGTCATTAGCAAAATTGAACTGAAAACGGGCTATTGATTACGGTCCGGGATCAATAACGAAGGGAAAGACCCAAAGACAACGCCTCGTAGTTTGAACCGCGTTGAGGTGACGAGGTCCACACGTGAGCTGGCACCCCTCTTTCCAAACTTTCACATCACGCCAACGTGAGAATATTTGAGGCCACGACAGATATAACGTGCACCTACTACTTCCACGTACACGACAGTCTTTGGTTGTATCGAGTTTCGAAACTCGCAAGCCTCTGGTTGCAAATCCAACCAGGACCGAGGTTAAATAGAAAAAAGAATATGATGCCTTGAAAATACCAAAATATATTAACACACATGAGAATATATACAAAATATCAATATTTCTACCAAGATAACGCGTAAGTCAATTAGCTGAACGGAGTACACGCAGTTTGGATTAGACTTGAAATACCTACGATTAAGACACGTAAGTATTTTTATCTAATTTCAGGATCCAAACATTCTTGTGAAAATCCCTTTCATCCATCCCCTTCTACATCAGTCCCGAAAAAGGCCATATTTTTTACTTCTGCTCTTACAAGTAACGTCTTTAATCCCACCATTGAATCATTGAACAAGACAATGAAAGGTTCACCCTCTGAAACGAACACATCAAGTCAAATGCCTAAGCAACGGTAAAAAAAAAAAAAGAATTTCTGTTCAATGCACAAAGTCAAAATCGTTCTCCCCTTCGGAAGATAATGGCCGGACCCAGCTAAGAGCACGATTTGGGTCCTACCACCTACCCGCCCACTTCTATCAAAAACTAGTCTGACCAGAGTGTACTGGTCTGTGGGCCCAGATTGTTCCGTTTTTCGGTCATTATGAATGCCGACGGGTGCAGCACAAAAAATAAACACAGGCAACAGATACAGAAAATGGAACTTAAGGGAGGGTGTACTTTTTGGCTGAAGCGTTATCTCAGTTGGAAGAGACGAAAGATGAAAAACATAAACTTTCATTCGCCTCCACCCCCTATTGCGAGTACATATTTCTTTTCTTCTTACACAGCTGGTTTCGTTTTATTCGAACTATTCGGTTTCGTTTGACAGTTACTCTAATCAATCGATTGAAAATTATTTTTAATTTAAGTGAAACTTTGCGGCGGGTGAATCATTTTTCTGAAGCGCTACTTCAAAGCAAGAAGTTACTAATACACCACCCATTGGGAGATGTTTTCTTCTTATACAACCGACTTATTTTCATTCAACGATTCGGTTTTGTTTTACTGTTGCACCAATCTATCTATTGAAGATTGTTTTTGAGTTAATTTTTAATTCAAATGATATTTAGTGTGGGTCAATCCTTTTTCTCCCGCTTTATCCCAAAGCTTCGAGAGACGAGAATGAGATCTGACCCTTGCGCCATAAAAAAATCAACCAATCGATTAACAATTCGAAGACTCCAAATTATATTTGATCTTTCGCTTTCTTAATGTCAAAACAAGAGAAAAGCCAGTAATAAAAAGATAGAGGAGTCATTTGTATTTTATTAATATGTGCATGCCTACAAAGAACTAACAAATGATGACATGTCAACAAAATTCGGGTTCTGCTTATGGCGAAAAATGCAGGCGCCACAAAGCTAGGGCTTTACATTTTGAGTAGAGGGAGATATTTGAGAAGTGTGTGAGAAGAACAGTTTCTTAAAGAAGAGCAGGAACAGCAAAACCGAAAAGAACAGTACTGCCCGTCACTACGCCCTTGCTATTAAAAATGCGAACTGTCGCTTCGGCATAAAGGGAAGTAGCATTTGGACTAAAGAAGGCGCGATGCGTAAATAAACCTGAAAAAACTCAGTTACCAACGTTAACTCATTGCGCAAATGTTGTAAAGTTAATACACGCTATAACATTGGAGATACGATCTATTCAAACTCGTTGTAAATGGGATATCCCAGAAGAGACTGTCTATTCAAATATATATCTAGCCAACTCCGAAGACATGCAATCGTCATCTGAACGTGGTTCAAAATGACGTAGTGCTGTCCTTGGATCTTTTCTTTGGGGATTGATACCAATAGTGATACCCGTCAATAGCCCGGGATCAAGAACCGAAGGGAAAGGTTCGAGGACAACACTAAGTAATTTTGAACCACGGTTAGTTAACGAAATAGCACCTGAGCTAGTACCCCACACTCCAAACTTCCATACCTCGCCAACGTGAGGACATTTGAGGTCACGACATTTTTAACATGCACAAGCCAGTCCTAGGCTGGACTTAGTTTCGAACCCACAACCCGCCGACTGCTAATCCGTTACTCTTCCAATTGAGCGGTTACTCTTTTCCAAGAGGAGATATAATACAACTAATTCTTCATTTCCTTTTTTACCATTCGTTTTCACATACCGAGTGCGGTTATGAAATGGTATATACGTCAAACAATTCCCGGGTGTTACGGAACCCGCAGGTAGGTAGATATTTGAATTAACGTCACACTGGAACAAAACAACAGACGATTGACGACGATCCGGGATACATTCTAAAGGGAAAGATCCAACATTACACGTAATTTTGAACCACGGTCAGATGAAGAGGCAACTCCTGAACTGGCACCCCACTCTCCGAACTTCCACATCTCGCCAACGTGAACGAAATCCGCACAAATCTATCCTTGCTGCATAAAAACATTTTCACGAACGGAAAATTTCTATTATCCTTGCGTGATCTCTACTATCATAAAAGGAAGTGTGTGTCCCTCTGACGAATCTATAGCACTTACAATAATGGGATTTGGCACACAGGTTGTCCGAATTTTTTTGCGATTTTTTTAATCTGAATTTTAGCCTGAATTTTAAAAGTCAATCTAAAAAATTTTTAAATGAATTTAATGGCATTTAAAATTATTATTGGTTTTTTTTAGAATGGCAACACCATAAAGAGATGACAGATTCTAAATTTATTTTTTCTGTATTTCCGTTTCATTTTGCGAGGAACGATTTTTCAGCGGATGAAAAAAACAAATGAATTTTTAACTGAATTTTTGTAGTTCTTTTTTTCTATCTCCTAGATCGTCAAAGATAGAGTCAAAATTTCAACGGATTTGAAATCTTCGGACAATTTCACATTTGATCGATACCTAAAAATATGATTTTCTTTTAATAAATAATATTTAAACTGTAACTTCTATATTTTTTCCAAAATGACCTTCGCGATCGAGAAATCAGATTCCATTTCCTGCGCTCAAACGCTTGCAGCGAAGGAAAGCAAAACAAATGAAACAAATTGGGACTGGCATTGTTCAGTTCTTTTTTTTTTTTTTTTTTTTGTAAAATCGGGATCGTTAAAGATAGATAGAAAATTTCAACGGAATTGAAATCTGCGGAAAATTTTACACCAGATAGACATCTAATACATTTGATTTTCTTTTAATAAATAATTTTTCAAAAAAATATTTATATTTTCGCAAGAGATTATGACGTCACGTAATTGTATCTCTTCGCAATTCGAATTTGGCCGCATGTGACAATGAGCGTTGTCCGCAACGCCGTGATAGCTGTTATCCAATAGGCTACGAATTCCCATGTGGTTTGCGAAAAACGAAATGGGAATTCGCAGCAATCACCGGGGGTTAGCGAGCAGTGGTCACACCTGATCTCACGAAAAACTGTAACGGTCAACGCCATGCTGGCCACGCAGTGGCTAGTATTGTATATTGTTTCGGTGTGTTGCTAAATGTTGTGACGAAGTCATGTATTGTTGAGGTTTTCTATTGCTGAACCGTTTGAGTTGGGATTTCTTAAGCCGCGTCCACACCGGAGAAGCAGAGCAAAACATGGATGATTGATTAACCCCGGAGACAGGTTTGGTGAATCAATCTCTCTGGTTTTTCTGGTTTGACAGCTCGGACACAAAATGTTCCATGTGCTCGCGATCAATCTGGTTGGTTGTGTGCTGAAGTTAAACTGCAAACTTATTGTTTGAAGCAAATTGTTTTAAGGTCCCGTTCTTTACGAAGTCGGCGCATAATCGCGAGTGTAGCGTATATTATCATTAAAGATTTATTAAAGAGAAATAGGAAGAAAAGTTCCCAAAAAAGGCGACATTTGGTGACACCCGTGTGGAAAATATTCTCAGGAGCCAAAAGACTGAAAATGTATACGTCTTTTGCTCACACGCGGTAGAAATTACGCTTTTCCTACTGGGACACTTAATAAACCCTAAACTAATAGCCGCCTCGGAAAATAATCCACTTCATCGATAACCCTGTACAATTTTGAACAAACCGTATTTTTAATCCTGCGACGGCGGCTGCGGCAATCACTTTATTAATATATATATATATATATATATATATATATATATATATATATATATATATATATATATATATACACATACGTACTTGCAAAATTGATATTAGCAGATTATTTCCCTACAAAATAAAAATTTCTTACTGAATATTTCACTCATATGTTCCAACATATTGAATGTCTCTTTCAATACGGCATTTTTCGGTAAAACGTATTAATATTGCAGTGCAACAATTTTAAATTTTCTTTAATTGCAAAAAAGTTTAAATATATTTTAAATATCCACCTCTTATTTATCTTAAACTAGCCACTGCGTGGTGATTGCTAAGAATTCCCATTTGGTTTGCGAAGCCTATTGGATACCAGCAATCATGGCATTGGTTTGCCTCACAAACCAAATGGAAATTCGTAGCCTATTGGAGTGGATTCCCAGCAAATTCTAATTTGATTTGCTTCGCAAACTAAATTATGAATATTATGAACTATGATTTGCTTCGCAAACAAACACCTCGGGCAACGCCGTAATGACCTCGTCATTGCCAAATTCGAATTGCGAAGAGATCCAATCGGCGTGACGTCACAATCTCTTGCGAAAATATAAATATTCAATTGAAGAATTATTTATTAAAAGAAAATCAAATGGAAGGTAGAGATTTAGGGGTTTAGATTTTATTCAGATTTCAAATCTGTTGAAATTTTCATCTGTCTTTAACGATCCCGATTTTACAAAAAATTACTTAACAATGCCAGTCAATATGTTTTTTTTTATTTGTTTTGCTTTTCTTCGCTGTGAAATGGTTTGAGCGTAGGAAATGAAATCTGTGATATCTCGAATCAAACGAAAGTCATTCTTCACAGAAAGTGGCGTTCGTGTTGGAAAAAATATGAGTTTCAATTTAAAATTATTCATTTATCAAAAATCATATTTTTAGGTATAGATCTAATGTGAAATTTTCCGCAGATTTCAAATCCGTTGAAAATTGTACTCTATCTTTTACGATCAAGGAGATAAAAAAAAAACTACGTAACTAAATTTTATACTTTATTTGTTTTTTTAGTCTGCTGACAAATCTTTCTCCGCAAAATGAAAACGGAAGCGGAAAAAATACATTTAGAATCTGCTAACATTTTATGCCACTGTTATTCCAAAGAAGACAATAATAATTAAATTCCAATAAATTATTTTTTAAATGTTTAGATTGAACTTTAAAATTCAGGCTGGACACGAAAATTGCAAAAACTTCGGACTATCCGTGTGCCAAATTTCATTATTGTAAGTGCAATAGATTCGTCCGGACATTGCGTAGTGGCGTCTACGTTTGAAAAGTGCCAGCTAAGATGTTGTCTCGTTATCTGACCGTAGTTCAAAATTACAAGGCGTTGTCCTAGATTTCTTTCCCTTCAGGATTTATCACGGACCGTCGCCAATAGCCCGTTGTGTTGTTCCTGTCCATTAATTAACTGCCTACCTACCTAATAAGTATAATTCCCAAATAAGCTATAAATCTATTCAAAATACCCCAGGCGCTGTTCCTACACGTACAGGACCTTTCCAATCGGGTTTAATCCAGGATCGTCGCCAATGTTGCTCCAGTGCTACGTCAATTCACCTCTCTACCTTCCTTTTCAATTAAACGGGTCGGTCCACTGCTATCTGCGTGCTGTACGAGGGGCTGCCCTGAAGAATTCAAACCTGATGCGCAGGGAACATCTGAAACCAGAATCCAATTGGAAGTAGCTAGTTGAATTTCTGTCGCAATGGTAGGTAGTTAATTAACGTCGCACTGGAGCTGCCCAACGGCATCCCGGAGCAATCCTGAAGGGAAAGATCAAGGACAAGGCCTCGTAATTTTGATCCCCGTCCGATGACGAGCACGACACATGAGCTGTCACCCCACTCTCCAAACTTCCTCGTCACGTCAACGTGCGAACATTTGAACCGTCAACCCAAGGAACGTGAACCAGCCTCCGTGAACACGACGGTCTTAGCTGGACCTAGTTTCGAACTTCCAACCCTCCGGTAGATAGTGTGTTGCTCTTCCAACTGGGCTTTTACCGCTTGTATCGCACTAGAGCATCATAACGGGCTATTATCTCAATCGGAGAATAACATGTTTTTGTAGTAGACTGATAAAACTATCTACAGTAAGATCCCGTTACAACGAATACCGATACAACGAAAAATCCCGTTATTACGAAAGTCATGGAAGTCCCCATCCGAAAAGCAATTAAAACAATGTTAAATGAATCTCAATATAACGAAATGATCGATTTTTGAAAATCCCGATACAACGAACTATTTGTACAGGCAAAAATATGTTTTCCTTTTAAGATTCCCTTAACTGATAACAAGCATGCAATTTCTTTAGATTCAATGAATTTCGTTTTAGTCGGGCTGAAACCAGCAGCCAAAATAAAGATTGGTTTTCAAAGAAACAAGCAGAAATTTGTCATTGTCGTAACAGCGTTTACCGCCTAATTGCACGGCAAAACTTCAGCCTCTTGACCAAGTCATTATCTGATCTGGAAAATCACGCTACAGAACCTTTTTGTTACGTCAAATTCTATGCGATTTGGAGAAAAATATCCAAAGAAAATGCAACGCGAAGGAAGCTATCGAATGGATATGTCGATCTTGGGATGACATCAGTCAATCAACAGTAACAAACTGTTGGAAACATATGCAACCATAGCCAAAGACACTAATTCAGTTTCAGAAGAAGCCGAATTGAAAGATGAATCAAATACGCACGACATTCAACAATCTGAGTTCGAGAAAATTTGGAACGCTACAAAAAATAAAACTTCGGTTCTTGACTACGTGAATTTGAAAAATTATCTCAGTGTAGATGGGGGGACAACGTTTCAACATGTTATGAACTGACCGAAGCAAACATCATCCAATCCATTAAAGACAGCTAAGATGAGGCCAATGAAAGCAGTGAAGATGAAGAGGCTGTGGTTGGAGATGATATGCGCACTGTCACTTCTTTAGAAGCCTTAGCAAGTTTGGAGACAATGCGGACATTTATTTCGTCACGAAGCAATGTGCCGGACATTCACCAGCTGCAAAATTATTTCCTCTCAAATACAACAACAAATCTTGTGCAGAAGAAAATCGTAGATTTTCTTAAATAAAGTTCTGTTTCCTCGCATTTTGTTCATTTAGGATTAATGTTTCGCACAAGAGGTAAGTCAATTTTTTTTCAGGTTTTAAAAAATGCTACAACAATGTATTTATTTGAAAAAATTATTTTTCTCTTGCTGATTTCAATGAATTGCAATAAACTTTCTCATTGCAGTAGCTAATCATAGTATTATATGTAGTCTTCTTTAGAAACAAAAGCCGACTTTACGTATTTAAAATGTTCTTTTTTATTCGAATTAGCAAAATTTCGTTACAGCGAAATTTCCGTTATAACGAAAAAATTTTGCGGTCCCGTGAAGTTCGTTGTAACTGTATCAAATATTTTGTATCGTTGAGGAGAAGGGGGCTAGTGTGGACAATTTTTATAAATTTGGCAAAAAAGTATACTAAATATCATTTTTGACACATCTACTATTTTTTTACAATAATATACTCTTTTACTTATATTTTGATGGATATATTAAAGTAAATGGCAATATAGTTTACAATAATCTTTTGTTTAAAAAAAAAAAGTTGTTTTTGTCCACACTAGCCCCATGACATGGGGCTAGTGTGGATAAGTTCGAATACTGATTTTACAATGTAATACAACCCATGAAAGTGTGTAAAACCATAATGGAATCAATTTTAATGTAAACAGTATAATTCCTTATGTATGTTAATCTTCATAAAACATATTTAATTAATGTTAAGCCCAATATATTTCTAATTAGGAACTGCATAATATTATAGATCTACTTTAAAGACAAATCAACTCAATAGAGATAAAGCTATTTTTAAGTTTTATTTAGTGAGAAAATGATTTTAAGATAGAAATGGAATTATGCAATTATTTTGCAATGATTAATTAACATTAACCATTAAAGTCAACTGAGATGCAGTGCGAATTGTGCTACCGGCAACATCTGATGATGGTAATTTATCTACAATTTCATTTCTTGAGATTTGTGATATGTCCTTTACATCTGGTAAAAATAAATATTCACTATGCTTATTAGAAGAGCTGCTTTGTGTGTAAAAACGATACTATTCCTTGAAAATTTATTTACCATTTCACAAAAATCAATTTAATTAAATAAAAAAAAGCCAAAAAAGTAAAAAATAGAATTATTTGTGAATGAATTTTTCACATAATCTTACTTACTAAATAAATTACCTAAAATGTAATATTTAACCCATGTTTTTACCACTGAAAGCTAAATGGGGCTGGTGTGGACATGTCCACAGTAAAAAACAATTCAATAACTTACTTTTCCACCATGAAAACCTAGTTTTATAAATTGCTACTGAACTATCAAGTGTGTTGTCATGCAACTTCACATGGACGTTTATATCAGTGTTGCTATTCTGAAAAAACTTGCAGAGAGATTTCGATTGACAAATAGCAGAATTATTCAAGTTCACTCTAGCCCCATGTCCACACTAGTCCCTTCTCTCCTATATTAAACTTAGGATAATTGAAAACGTTTGCTATCTAAGGAGGTTAATATCAATTAACTGTTAACTCTGAAATTTAAAAATTTGTTCTTCGATTGAGTTTGGTGAGTTTAAAAGCCGACAGTCCCCTTAAATGCTTCTGAAAAACGCTCCTTTTTGAGTTGTGTCCTTTTGCAGCTGAAATGCGATATAATTAAAGCCGAGGGTCGAAAAAATTAGTTTAAAATTCCCCGCTTAGCCGAAGTGGGACATAATTAAAGCCGAGAGTCAAAAAATTAAGTTAAAAATTCCCCCCGTGACGTGGAGTTAAAAAATTGATTTTTCGCTCGATTTTGGTGATTTTGAAAGTTTTTTTAAAAGCCTCTGGAAAATACATCTTTTGAGTTTTATCCTTATTCAGCAGGAATCGATATAATTAAAGTAGTGTCAAAACAAATTTTTTTTAATCAACCGCTAAACCGCAGACAGACGCAATTAAAACCGAAAGGCGAAAAATTTAAGTTAAAAAATCTATTTGTTAAACTCCAGTGAAAAAACTTAAGTTAAAAAATATCCTTCCTATAACATGAGTTAAAAAAACGGTTTTTCAATCGATTTTGGTGATTTTGAAAATCTACAGTCGTTTTAAATGCTTCTGAGAAAACGCACCTTTCGATTTGCGTCCTTTTGCAGGGGGAGTGCGATATAATTAAAGCGAGAGTCGACATTAAAAAAAAATCCTCCTTTAAAACGGAGGGGGACGTAATTAAAGCCGAGATGCAAAAAATTAGTTTAAAATAAAGTTAAAAAATCACTCCGGTTCAACCCGAGTTAAAAAAATTATGTTACAAAAATCTCCCCGTTAAACCCAAGTTAGAAAATTGTTTTTTTCCATCAATTTTTGTGATCTTTAAAATCTACTGTCCCCTTAAATGCCTATGAAAAAAAAGGCACCTTTTGAGGCGTCCCTTTACAGCGGGAGGATATAATTAAAGCCGAGTGTACTGAAGGGAAGTTTGGGGCAGGTGGGAAACCTGTTTCCTACATAAAAGTCACTTGAAAGAATGAAAACTTCCCCCGTTTTCGATGGCAATGCTATGAATTCGCAGCAAAGTCCATGTTTCCTCCCGTGAGAAGGGTAAAATTGGGGCCAGGTCTATTACGAGTTTTGTGCAGCACTCAAAAATGTTGCAACGAATATATTTTTTGTTCAGTAACAGCTAGACATATTGCGCTAATTGAAGGACAAGAAAAATAAACAATAATCCGAGGGCAGAAATAAAGTTGCATTGCACTGTCACTGAAAGAAAAACCACAGATTTTTGTCACTACAGTACCTTTTTGCATTCATCGTTTCGTCATCTGACCGTGGTTCAAAATTACCTGGCGTTGTCCTCGGATCTTTCCCTTGGGGATTGATCCCGGACCGTCGTCAATAGCCCGCTGTGTTGCTCCAGTACGACGTTAATTAAAATATCATACCATACCCATTCTTTGTTTATCAAGAAACATTTTTTAACTTAAATTGTCTTCCTTTGAGTAAGCATCTCCCAAACTTTTAGATATATCTTATAATAAAAGATATCAAGTCGTCAAAAACATGGGCCATCTTTGGCCACATCAAATTGTCCTGTAAGTGACGGCATAACATTAGCTCCAGCGGCGGGGCTAAGGGGACACTTCTTAAATATTAGTCTTGGTTTAGAAATATTATCTAAAAATGTGTGGTTTTTTTTCGTGTCTTCTCTTCTGACTTCAGGGCAGTGTTATTGGTGTTTATTACATATGTCGGTATTATTAAGCTGTTTTGATTATAGCTGTAAGTTAATATAATATAATAAACATTATATACAATGGATTCAAAGAGGATTTTCCATTTAGATAGGAGCACGAGAAAATGAGAAAATCTAGAAAGTTAAAGTTTGCAACAGGAAATGTGTCCATTATGTTTAGTTTATCTAATGTGCCAGGGGCTCCTTTTCAGGGCCCAGTAAGTATCAGAATGGACGTGCTGTGCTGGCACTGGAAGATTGTAATGACTTCACTCTGAGATGGGAGGTATGGTCATTTTGTTAATCAATCATTCAAAGATTCCTACTACTTTTAATGGGCTCGGTAATTTAAACTCACAGGTGCAAATATGGTACGACTTAGTAAAAGTACACTGTAAAGGAGAATTCGATCTAAAAGGTATTAGTAATGATGACTACGTTTCAAACGAAATATAAACCATTCTACTGATTTATGTTAGAGATTGATCTACTAATTAAGCTTTATCATCAGACACATAAAACACATGAGGAACCATTGTCCATAGAAACTTCTCAGGATCAGAGGGCGACACATGCAACACTGGTCATAAATCTCGACATATCTATCTCTATCGCGGGAATATCTTTCTCGTATAGATGAATCCTATGGGGTGCACGAAGACCCTCCTCTTAATTTATTGTAGTCCTTTTTGAACTGGAAAGACAACAGGTAAACGATTTCTAAAACTCAAACCTTGGAAAAGTATTTTTAGTGTGCGGTAGTCTTCCGTATTGAGTCGATTAAATCATCCCTTTTTGCAGCTCCCACAACATAGGGACAAAAAGCCCAGAATCAATTTGGTAAACACTGTCAATTCTTGCGTTCAAAAATAGCTATTTTAATCGTATTGGGGTATCTTCGTCCCAATTGTCTTCCGCTTCGTCGTCTATAGCTTATGTTGACCATTTATTTTTTTCCTTAAAACGGGATATATACTAATTTTTAGGTAATAATATGCGTATTCAAGAAAACGTATATTTCTTAAGAGTTTTTATTTATTCATTAAGGAAAATAACAGATCACGTAAAAATAACTAATTTGTGTTCTTATATTTTTCTGATGAACAAATTTATTAGTATATTCGGGTGTGGATTTCAAATGAGAATGAAATTCTTGACAGGATTTCTTAAACTTTCCTTTGGTAATTAGCATTGCAACCGTGTTTTATCGCTCGTCCACAACTTATTCATAAGAGAAGAGACCCTTTCTACAGGTGCATTAGTGACGGGGGAAAGATACAAAATATATCGAATAATTATACGAAAATTAGTAAGATTCAAACTATTGGTGTGAAAGTGTTTGAACAGTTCCACCCAACGACTTTCGGTTGAAACATTCCCATTCTGTCACTTTTTGCGGTATAATCTCTACTATTATAAAAGGAAGTGTTTGTCTGTCTGTTTGTTTGTTTGTTTCTTGCGCGCAAAGTCCTGACGAATCTATGGTACTTACAGTAATGAGATTTGGCACACAGGTAGTCAGAATTTTTTGCAATTTTAGGGTCGAGGCGAATTTTAAAATTTAATCTAGAACACTTTAAAATGAAATTAATGAAATTTAATTATTATTGTTTTCTTTGGAAGGGCTACAGCTTATTGTACTTAGTTTGTAAGTGAATATTAAAAGTACATTTGTGTTTAGGGATTGTTAAAATGAAGGGTTCACGTACAAAAAATTTAATTGACTAAAATAACACACGACGATAAAAAAACTATAATCAATCGTCCCGAAAGATTTGCGAGCTGTTTTCTCGCAACCGAGAGAGCTAGCAGGCTGCTGACCGACGTGCTTATATGTGAGACGGATTGCGTAAGCCTTCATCGCCACCTGACTGTTCAATTTTTTAATTTTTCGTGCCTTTTTTGAAATTGTTATTGTGGATTGCTCTCATTCTGAAAACGGGACATTTCGGAGTCCCGAAGCTGCGCTTGGGGACAACGAGACAGGCTACCTAAAAACGGGACGGTCACATTATCTATAGACCCCCCACTGAGTCATCTACGTTAAAACTCAGGATTCACACAAAAAGGTGATGTTATCTTGTAGGTTATTTCAAATAGTTACTGCCGTCCCAGCCTACGCCATTCGGTGTATCACCACGTAATTTTGAACCACTGTCAGATGACGAGGTAACATCTGAGCTGGCACCCCACTCTCCAAATTTCCACACCAACCCAACGTGATATAAAAATATGATTAAATCACATTTGGTGTCTGTCATATCGTATGTCTGACACTAAAATTTGTTAGGTATAAATACGATTGTAGATCTTTTAAAAGGAACCTATTTTGATGTTTTTTTTTTTTTTTAATTACTCGAATATCAATGTAACTCAAACAATTGTAGTAATTCTTAACATTTTATAAATTGTACAGAAAGATTTCAAACCAATTTTAGTGCACGTATAAAATTCATATACCAAAATTTTTAGACATGTTTTCCCATTAAGACGTATTATAAAATTAGAATTATACTATACGAATAATTTTTGTTAGTTGAAGAAAAAGTATTTAATGTTAGTATTGGCGGTATTTGCTTTTATTTGTATTTTTGTTGTTGTTGTTGTTGCAAAACACAACATTGGATAGTTGCACTTAACGTTTCCTATTACAACACGAAATAAAAAATTAAATGTTTCGGCACAAGGAAAATTCCTTTACCTCACAATTTTTTTTCATTATGCTCTGCATTAAATAATTCAGTTTTAAAAAAATGACTAGCCAAGTACAATTGATTTGCCAGCAAACTTGTCGCCAAATTCAATAAATTCTGAATTATTTTATAGTTCTCAATCACGTTGCAAATTGTTATTTTATTTTTTAAATAAAAACTGAGCCCGTAAAACCAGCTTCCACAATTGGCAAAATATCGAAATTATTAAAATAATTTCTTGTAGTATAAATTCGTTGAAAATTTTGATTTACAAATGAACTTAATGTGTAAGCGATTGCACTTCACTTCAACTATATACTAAATTTCTCTCTTTTTTTTAATTTAGAAGAATAGAGGCAAACATTTAAACACACACAAACTAAAACTCCGATATTTTAGTCAAGTGAGTGTGAATTCGATTTAATAAAAATAATGTACCGGTAGAGAGAAATTATATGAAATACAACTGGTGTGTGTGTGTGTATGTGAAGTACATTTAACTTGTAGTCAATAATTAATAACGTGAATAACGATTAGTTAGTGAAAATCAATAGGGCACTGAAATTACATTTTTAATGCTTACATTTTGTTTCGCACGAAGGGTGACATTAGCATCAGTTGCCTATGTCTCAAAACAGTGTAGATACGCCTCTGGCGGTAGAACATCTTTGGTTACATTGGCATGTTCGGTACTTGAAGGCTTGTTGTATATATTAGCACTTTTAAAATTGAACACTATATACCAATTCAGTTAATAATGATCTTAAATTCAAAATAATTTTATAGAAACAAATTCCAATTTTCTCTGCCGTTGTAAACTAAAAAACCACCGGGAACAGACAAGAAAGAACGATGTGACATCTTTGGTCACACACACATATGGAGATGTTTCGTACGTGAGTGATTAATATTAGCTCTTTTTTTTATTATCGAAAATAAGACAAATTATTCCCATTCAGTTCTTCGAGACCTTTGAGTTCTAAATTCCAAAGAAATATTTGAAATTTTATCTGCTGTTCGTAAACTAAAAATTCACCGAGGGACAAGTAAGGAAAGCCGATTGGACGTCTTTGGTCTTAATGAGATGTCCCGCACGTGAAAGTTTGATATACCTAATCAGTTTAGAATAAATAACTGGTAACCTTTGAGTTCCTGATTCATAAAAGAAACAAATCGAAATTTTCGTTTACTAACAATTCACCAGGGGACACAAGTAAAAAAACAAAAAAAAGGGACATCTTTGGTCACATTGAGGTGTCTCATACGCTAGTGATTAATATTTTAGCTCTTTCTTATTGAAAAAAAAAGTTATTTCAGTTCAGGACAACTCATGTGACCTTTGAGTTCCCAATTCTAAAGAAACTAATTGAAAGTTTTTCTGCTGTTCGTAAACTAAAAATTCCCCCTTGGACATATACGAATGAGCAATATAGCTGAACGCGGGATATAGTAAGGAATATCTATTTGAAGGAAATGAGACTCATGCTTTCCGTGTTTACGCGAACGTGGAAACGAAATAAAGTACGGTCAATGTGCTTCGCCAACCTGGTTCATTTAATAAGGTACTCTCACGAAAGATTTAATTTTTATCCTGGCTCGTATTTGTACTCTCCAAGGTGTACAAAATTGTCTGATAAAACAAACGCAGCGTGAAATGAAAAGCGACATCTGTCGCAGAGCACCTGCCTTGTGGTTTCAAACGAAAGTATCAACCGCCAGCTGAGCAAGAGAAATCGAAGTGCAAGTCAAACAAAATCCGAAGGCTCGTACCGCTTAAGGGTTGGAAGACTCATAAAATGAGGAGTCAGAAGGCATTTGTCGAACTGCAAAGGAGAATAAAGAAGCATAAATTGCACTGTCAGCAGTTTGAATTGATAATGTGCTTCTACTTTCGTGTTCAAGGTCGAAGATTGTACTCGAAGGCTTTTTCATCTCGATTAGTGTTACAAATTATGCCGTCATTAAGCTCATTTCTTTTTTACTTATGCCCTTTTTGCTAATGGTGCGCGAAACCTTAGGGTTTTTGTAAGGTATTTGGGAATTCGGTGTTCATTTTACTTTTGTAGTTTGTACAAAGCGTTTGCAAGATACTTGTTACCGAAAACAATATCATTGGTATCCATCGCAGATGAAGCATGCATGGGATCAATTGCTTTAAATACTGTTTCTGAAACGGTAACTTAACACATTCAACAGCTCCGAGAAAAAGTCGGGATATTTTTGTCGCAATTTCAACTTGTTAATTTATTTAAAAAAATTTTCGTCTTTCCTTATAGCATTTTTCAGAAACGTACGTATTCCCCATGCCAGTTTATAACTGTTATTTTTCAATGACACTTATTAGCTATTTTAGAAATCGCTGTTGTTCATGTCCAGGTCTAATTCAACTAACCCATACTCTAAAAACTGTACGCTTCAGATAAAGGACCTTGTGCATAATATTAAAAAAAATTGTATAGTGGGTGAATAGTGTTTTCTCAGGACCGGAGACCAGATACGTTCCTCCAACTATTTTTTATCAAGCCCATAGACCAGATACAGCCCTGAGGAGAGGTTAATCTGGCCGCAGATACGAAACGGCCATCCAAATATTTTTATCAAGCCTGTAGAGCAGAAACGGCCCTCAAAACATTTTTTCATGACACTCAGGCTAGTTATGACCCTCAAAATGTTTTTATCAGGTCCGCAGACCAAATACACCCCTCCGAATAGGTTCAACAAGCACGCATACTGCTTAAACGAATCATCAAGTGTTCTTTTTTTAAATTTGTATCATCCACCTTTTTATGTTTACCAAACATTTTTTTTTGCAAAATCCCAACAGCATTTTTCGGAAACTTAATATATCCGACACCTGTTACCAACTGTTATTTCACAGAAACACACACACGCACACAATAACGCTTCTACTCAACCTGCTATCGCAAAAACAGGCCATTTCTAAAAACCTAATCCGATACGAATAGCAGATATTCCTAGAGATGACACTAATTCACAAACGAAAATATTAAAAAGTAGCTAATTGGAGCCGCCCAGCGAGACTTCTCGTTCTGCTTAAATTTATCATCAAGTGTATTTTTTAAGTTAGTAGTGTCAGCTTTTTATTTTCAGTTGCATTTTTCGGAATCTTAATATTTTCTGTAACAGTTGCCAACGTTATTTCGTAATAACACTGCAAAGTAATAATGCTGCTGCTGCACAACGTGCTATCGCAATAACTGCCAATCCGCTCATGCTGGAATGCACGGTGAACGTCGATCACTGATCTAGTACATTCTGGATCTCACGGACAGGGAAACATACTTAAGCTCAGGTCGTAGGGGGGCCGACCTGTAACGAACCCATTCAAGGTCCCCCTTCTTTTCAAATTGCTCTTCCCCTCTTTTCAAAGCGCTTCCTAAAGAAGTCCGTGCCTCTAATAATAAATTCCCTAGTCCCTGAAGAAACGAGGTGTGAAGCTGATCTACCCTTTCCTTTTTGCTGTTTATTTTATTTCCGTCTTCCTAGCTGCTTCCGTTTGTACCCGTGCGAAGCGATTCTTTGGGTATACAAGATCGGAATCAGGGACTCGCTCGGTTGATCAGTGGGGGTCATGTGGAGGAAACTTGGAATTGCTAAAAGGAAAAAGTGTGTATTTGACGCTGAATGAAATCAATAAATTTACCAATTTCTTATTCAAGGAATTAATACCTCTTAGATTGTTCCCTTGTGAGATATGATCGCGGTAGCTCTGCCATAACCACGTTAAATCTGTCGTAGCCTCGCATGTCCTCACGTTTTCGTGGTGTGGAAGCTTGCAGAGTGGGGTGCCAGAAAATGTGTTAACCTCGTCATCTGACTGGTTCAAAATTATGTAGAATTGTCCTTGGATCTCTTCCTTGGGAATTGGCCCCGTACCATCGCCCAAAAGCCCTACCTCAAAAAGAAGTGTTTGTCTGTTTGTTCAAACAGACTGTTTGTCTATTTTCTGCACGCAAATTCCTGACGAATCTATGGCACTTACAGCAATGGGATTTGGCACACAGGTAGTCCGAATGTTTTGCAATTTTTGGGTCGCGGCGAATTTTAAAATTTAATCTAGAACATTTTAGAATGAATTTAATGAAAATTAATTATTATTGTTTTCTTTGGAATGGTAACAGCATAAAAGATCATACATTCTAAATTTATTTTTTCCGTTTTCATTTTGCGCAGAGGAATGATTTCCCCCACGCAGCAGACAATAAAAAAATAAATTGTAACTTTAGTTATGTAGTTCTTTCTTTTTTATATATCTCCTAGACCGTTAAAGTTAGATTAAAAATTTCAACGGATTTGAAATCTGCGAAAAATGTCACATTAGATCGATACCTAAAAATCTGAATTTCTTTAAATAAATAAAAATTTTGAATTTAACAGCTTTTATGTTTTTGCAAGAATAGAATATGACGTCACGCCAACCTACATTTTCTGCGCTCTTACAATTTCAGCAAAGGAAAGCAAAAAAGATTAAAAAAAAAACATTTTGACTGGCATTGTTCAGTTCTTCTTTGCTAAATCGGGATCGTTAAAGTTACATTGAAAATTTCAACGGATTTGAAATCTGCGGAAAATTTTACACCAGATTGATACCTTACACCACGGGCACGGGCAACGCCGGGCGAGACACGCAGTGGCTAGTAATTCTATATAACCACATCTGTGTTGGATGAAAGATTCCATGGATTCTTCATCCTTTAGAAAGATTCTATCAATCCTTTCTTCAGAAAAAAATCCCTTCGAAAGAGTTTTTATTAGTCCTATCTTCAGAAAAAAGTATCTTGGAAAGATTCTGTTAGTCCTTTCTTCATAAAAAAGTATCTTGGAAAGATTCTATTAGTCCTTTCTTCAGAAAAAAGTATCTTGAAAAGATTCTATTAGTCCTTTCCTTAGAATGGTATCCTTTAGTAAGATTCTGTCGTTAGCTCTTTGCGTTGCTCCAGTGCGACGTTAATTAATTACCATTACCATTTCTTGATAATTTACAGCCCAGTTGGAAGAGTAACGGATTAGCAACCGGAAGGTTGCGAGTTCGAATCCAACCAAAGACCGTTGTGTACAAAGGGGGCTGGTGCACGTTAAATCTGTAATAGCCTCAAATGTCCTCTCGTTGGTATGGTGTGAAAGTTTGGAGAGTGGGGTTCCAGCTCAGGATCTTTTCCTCCGGGATTGATGCCGGACCGTTGCCGTTGTCCTTTTGTGTTGCTCCAGTGCGTCGTTTTTCAGCTACCTATTCATCCACGTGAGGAAACTTTCAACTGTCGAAAGGTAGTTAGTTGGTAGGGAGTTAAGAAGTAGTGGGAGATCCCATTCCCGAGATTAATGGCAGTAGAAAGAATAACAAGAACAGAAGCGAGGGACAAAAAAGTCTTGGACCTGAAGTTGTGGCGCTGCACTTAGTACCAAGAGATAGAACTGCTGTGCAAACTGAAAACAGAGAGGAGGCGGATATAAGAGGCCACAATAGATTTAACATGCACCAGCCCCCATGTACATGACGGTCTTTAGTTGGATTCCTCCGGTTGCTAATACGTCACTCTTCCAACCGGGCTTCCCTCCACCAAAGGAACAGTGCATAAGGCGCGAAATCATTTAGTGTACTCTAGCGGCGAGAAAGTCCTCCAATCCATGCATCGACGCTGGCAAGCTTGCATTTATATTAGCGGTCGCACCTTTGAGCAGTTACTGTAAAAAATCGTTGTCAATAAGTAATTATATAAGAATGACGTAATGAACATTTTGCTTCCGGCGCAATTCTTGTATTTGCGCCCAACGTGTCACTTGCAACTAGCATTGGGAAACAAAAAAAAATCATTCTTTTAGTCTGCTCTACCACCTCCTGAAGTTTTTTTTTCTCCGATGGGGGGGGGGCACATATGAACTTAATCGTTGGCCACTACAAGGCCGGACGTGATGGTCACTTGTGAAGGAGCACCCAGTGGGAGGACCATCATTGCTCCTAACAAAGGACATCACAATATACATCCATGCCCTGATCCCGGATTCGAACCAGGAACTTTTCGATCCAGAGGCCAACACCTTAACCACTAGACCGGTTGGTCGGTTGCTTCTCCCCCTCTTCCCTTGAAGTTTGTCCCATGAATTCCGAATCACCCTGCATGGAAGACATGAAACAGGAGTAACGACACTGCCGTCATTGGTTGGTTGGTTGATTTGGGTTTTTATGGCCCAAGTTCCAGAAAAGGGTAAGCTGCGCCAATCACAAGCCAGAATGCAACCCGATAAAAAGGTTAAAATATTTATAGCAGTCAGATCAATTAATAAAAGCAGGTGTAAAATGTCGAGTGAGATTAAAATGTTAAATTAAAAAGGGTAAAAAAATTAGCTTTATATCAATGGTAACATTGACAACCGATGAGCCGTCAATGGATATGAACAATTGAGAAATTAGCGCAGATGTGCGGGCTCTGCTATTTCGATGAATGTCGCATCCATCACCTTGACCCCAGCAATACTTCCTCAGAGAGTGCACACACACACACACACACACACACAAGTGGCGCAATACGGCACTGATTTCTACTCTTCAGTGGCCTGCCCTAGGCAATGTTCGCTTCCGCTGGCAAAGAACGTCAGCTATTGTTCAGTGGCACTTTCAGCTAGGATACATAGATGGAAAACGAGAACGGGTATTACAAAGATAAACAGTAGTAGATGGGTAGAATCGAGTACTTTGATGAATCGAATATTTTATTTTTGAGTACTTTGGGGAATAGAATACTTGGTATTTAAGTACTTGGAAGAATCGAACACTTGATATCAAATATCAAATACAGAATAAATTTTGGTAATAAGTACTTTGGAATAATTTTACTGAAGATTATTAGCTAAGAGGCAGGGGCTACGGTTTGACTGGTTCAAAGTTACAAGGTTTTGTTCTTTTCGTTCGCGATTGGTCCCCAACCGTCGCCAATAGTCAGTTATGTTGCTTCAGAGGAAATATAAATTCAACTAACTACCTTTGAAAAGACTATATTTTTCCTTTCCTTCGAATAAAATCCTTCCGAAAGATTCTACTATTCATTTCCTTTGAAAGAGTCCTTTGAAAAGATTCTATTGGTCTAGAACACTGGTCGCCAAAGTGGTCGATTTCGACCCCCAAGGGTCGATATAACATTGTTAGGGGTTGATATAAAAGTCGAATCAGATATTGAAAATATCGAACGTAATTTATAAGATGAACTTATTGAATTGTCAATTGATCTTGAAGCTAAGACGCTTTTTAAAAATAGGACTTTCAAGTTACTTTAGGAGGGATATTGTATATGTTAAAAAACTATCCGAAACTTTCTGAAGTGGTACTTCCCATTTTGCTTGAATATGATTTCATCCACGTTAATTTCATTTTAACAAAGCAAAGGAATAAGCGATATATAGAATTCCGGGGAGATTTAATGTTGAAACTAACTAATTTTGAACCCAAAATTTCTAATCTTGTCAAGAGTCACGCCAAGCGCACTCTTCATATTGACAACGTAAGTTCTATACTCTAAGTTAGGTCTTATTTTCATACAAAAAACGATTGTATTGTTATTTTGTTGTCTAAATTAAATTTTACATTTTATTCATCCTTTTTTTCAAATATGTGACGTTAATAAGGACGTCAAAAACAAAAATATATCCCTTTGACGTTAAGTCAATATAAAAATACACTACCCTATACAGTAATGGACCGGACAGCAAGATGCGATGGTATTACGAAAAGAATATATACTTTAATAAAGGGATGGTCCCCCACGTGCTGCAATTACACTAGCAACCCTTCTGAGCATATTTTCAAAAAGGTTTTTTAATACACAGCTATGGGTATTTGGGTCCATTACTGCTGCAAGAATGTCGACAGCTCAACTGTAGATTTCGGACGTGGTTTCCGGGTCCGTAAGCTTCGCTCTGACTCGTCCCACAAATGTTCCATGGTGTTTAGGTCGGGACTTTGAGCAGGCCAGGGAAGACGTTTTACATCCAAAACTTAATACCACTGCTTGACAGAGTCTGCAACATGACACGGAGCGTTGTCGTCCTGGAAGTAACATTCGTCCATGCTATAAAATTGCCAGAGCGTAGGAAGAACATGATGGTCCAAAATGTTCATGTAGGCGTTCAATTTACCAGGAGCAACATGCAAAGGTCCTAGTCCATACCACGAAAAACACCCCCAAACAAAAACAAGTAGTCGGATTTAATGCAAATCCGCTGGCGTCCGGTCCATTATTGTAGGGTAGTGTATGTACTCCATTATACGTACAACAAACACTGCAACTCAAATAAACAATCTAAAAACTCCCATAAGTTTTATTTGCTTGTCCTATTATCATTACGTAATAGTAAAATAGAGGGGGTCGATAAAAGTCAAGAAACTCTTGAAGGGTTCAAGGAACTTTGGCGACTCCTGGTCTAGGATGTCAAACTTCTTTAGAAGTCTTGACAAAGAAGACAGCAGGCTGCAAGATGGGATTATGAGTGTGAACCCCTCAGAAGGTTAAGTATTACAGCCTTTTGATTGGAAAATTAAGCCTTGAGAGAAAATTGAAGCCCTCCAAAAGTATTTCCTTAATACGAGCCTGGTCGAAATATCTTTTCGAAATGACCCATTTCATTACAGAAGCTCAACAGACTCTAAAAATAGGAAGTGATCACCACACTGTAGAACATAAACTTTATACGACCATAAATTGTTTTTATTGTCAAACGGGAAACTTCGCAGAGTCGAAGCGCTATCAATTGATTTTCAATTTGACAACACTCGTGTCAGTAATATCAGCAATTTCAAAGATTCCTTTATTTTTATCAATAGTTCTATGCATTACCGTGGCCAAAATTTTGTTAGGCATGTCAACTTTTTGTTCACACTTCATCGACGCTTCTCATGTGGGATTTTCAGTGTAAATAAACAAGACCGTAGATTTTACTTCTTTTACCTACCCTGTGGCATGATGCATATCGGGGTTACCTTAAAATAAGACTTTTTAAGCACGTTTCGCTAATATCTATTGGGTGGGTATCTTCGGACTTCGGTAGCGCAGTTGGAAGAGCTTTGGATTAGCAACAGGAGGTAGCGAGTTCCAAACTAGGTCCAGTCAAAAAACCGTAGTGCACACTGGGGACAGGTGCACGTTAAATCTTGCCTCGTAGTTCAAAATTACGTGGTACTGTCCTCGACTCTTTCCATTCAGGATTTATCCCGGACGGTCGCCTATAGCCCGTTGTATTGCTCCAGTGCAACGCTAGTGAGTACCTACCTACCTGATCATTACCATCCATATTATCACATTCACTAAGTCGTCTACAGATATGTATCGAATATTTTTTTATCCTGATTGGGGCATTTGAATGTTAAACAGAGATGCCAACTCCGATGGTGTCAGTTAGTATGGTCCCTCACTGTTTTTCTGTGGGTTCCTCCAAAAATGAGAGTAAAAACTACCACAGATAGCATAGTTAGTAAAATGGAATTTTGGACAAAACAATAAGAACACATGTATGTATGTATGTGACGTAAATGTTGGATTTGCCTGGAAACCCTAATAACCTATCCACGTTGGTGCCGTTGTTTTAAAACAACATATAATTTAGGAAATATGTAGTTAATTAACGTTGCACTGGAGCAACACAACGAGTTATTGGCGACGGTCCGGGATCAATCACGAAGAGAAAGATCCAAGGACAACACTTGATAGTTTTGAAGCACGGTCAGATGGACGAGAACACCTGAGCTGGCACTCTACGGTTCAAACTTCCACACCACGCCAACGAGAAGACATTTGAAGCCACGACAGATTTAACGTTCATCAGCCACCGTGTACACGACGGTCTTTCGCTGGACGGAGTTTCCAATTCGCAACCCTCCTATTGCTAATTCGATGCTCTTACAACTTGTGCGAATGTCATTTGTTGGATTGGTTTTGTATTTTGCACTTTTGCGAATTAGTGCTGTCAGTCTCTGGTCATTCCCAATTGGATAGGCTATTCTACTGTTTAGATGGAGTATTCGAATGGACAAAAGGACACTTGAAAGTATTCGTTGGATTGCATTATTTCTAGCTGTCTTCGAATACATTAATTTTCATTCAAAATATATATATATTCGAAAATCAAAAATTACCATATAAACAATAATTTAAAAACAAAATTAAGACACAAACTATGCAAGGTGCTTTTTATATAGGGGCACCCCATTCTGTTTTTAAATAACTTAAAATTGAGCAATTTAAAATATTTTTTATAGATTGTTTACATAATTAATGACAAGGTGTTTGCTAATGAAAATGCGGTTGCTGGCGATTGCGAATTATATTAGGTGATGTTGCAAATTTCTATCCGTCTGAAATTGATCGACAAGGTTTCCAACAGCGCATGTGGTTTCAATGGTAGATAGAGCAACATGTCATACAGTTCGTGCAATCATGCGAATTCGAAACGACACATTTCCTGGATGAATAATGTCAAAATCCGGTGATGTCGATTGGTCTCCTCTTTCCCCTGATTTGACCGCGCCGGATTTTTCCACTTCTGTGGGGCTACTTTAAGGAACGAGACTCTTAACAAGCTGATGATTCAACAGCTTAAGGAAAACATTTGCGAAGAAATTGAACAAATCATTTGTAGCAATGCGACCGATGTCGTATTCCATAAGTAATATCATTAGGGTAAGGAGGGGTAATTGTCTACTTTGATATTTAATTAGTACGAAGATTCCAGAAAATAAATTTAACACCGTACTCGGCTGTTTACAATAACCCCTGAAAGTAGGGGTAATTGTAAACAACGATTTTCCTCGTGATATTGAACAAATGACATCATGAGCAGTAGTCATGGCTGTAGAAGGAACTCCGATGGTATTTTTACACTTCTAATACCATGCTTACAACAACCCCATTACATTTACCAAACACTCCCACTTTTTACCCCAGCAAAACATAGTGACACTTGAAAGTTGTATTGATCATGAGGTGAACTTCCAGGAATAAATAAGAATAAATAATTCAAACATTTACTGTACAAAGGATGTATTTAGAGTAAAAAACAGAAAATTAAAAAAAAAAAACTGAAAATTGAAAAATACAAACTTAGATACAAAAAACAAACAAACATTACATTTCTTACACATTAACAGTTCCCTCAAATTGGAAAATCTTTTTACGGCCTTCTTTGCTACAGGTTGGAGTAGGTAAAATTGCTTTGATATGGTCTTTGGTAACAAAGAATTTTTCTTTTTCAACCACAGCGAATTTAGTAGATGCATTTGAGTCCGGTGATCTCATACTCCTCTTCTGAAACGACATCCACCCTTCTTACATACGAAAAATGGGGTTTCTTTCTCTTTACTCTCTCAATACTTACAAGCAGAAGCGTAGTCGTTTCAATGTCTTCCATGAATGGCTCCAAAATATTTAACTTCCCCTACAAGCTAGTCTTCTATATTTTGCTTAAATGTTTGAACAACTTCAAACTCTTCATCGTCAATGTTACTCAAATCTTTCAATAGTTACTCATCCTCGCTGTCCTCGAGTTCTGCTTTCCTTTCCATTTGCTTCTTTCTTGGTTTCTTAATTACTCCTAGCTCTTTCACTTTCTTCTCACTCGCCTTCCTTTTATTCCTTTTCTCTTCTGCCTCCTTCAAGCGTGACAGTACTTAGTCAGTTGTAAGAACTTCACCATATGTGTGACGTTTTAGTAAATCAATCTTCCTGCTCCCCAAGAACACAAAAATACAATTAAACGCAATTCAAACGTACTAAATACGAATAATACAAAATTACACGAAAAAACAGATTGGTTTTCCATTCAAATTGAAAGAAACTATTGACAAAGTTATGTTAACAATTACCCCGTCCCTTGAAAAATATGGGGTAATTGTAAACATTCAACTGTAGATGCATTAAAGTTCCAAGAAGGAGAAGTCAATGATTTTCTGTTCAATAGAAACATAATTGACCGTAGTTAAGAATTGGAACAGCAAATTTTTCAATGTATTATGGAGGGCAGCATAAATTGCAACACACAACTTTAAAAACTAAACTTTTCAACCACACCTTTTTCAACTAAACAGATTGCTATCAGCTGTGGTTCAAAGAAATACGGGATCACCATATTACATCCTCAGGGTCGCCAGCTTTCATATTTCACAACTTTTTAGTTTCTCTGAATTTCACGTGGGCGCTTGTAAAGCTTGTTTACAATTACCCCGCCTGACCCTAACTAAGCAAACCTTTTGTAAAATTTTTTAATTAAATGCGTTTTATATGTTATTTCAAAACAAAATGGTCCTCTGTCGTGTAGTTTATCCTAATTGTTTAAATTCTAATTGTGTGGTCATTTGGTCGATATCGCGTTACCCACAAATAATGTTATTAACTTTGTTAACCTTTGTTGTTTGTTACTTTAGTTAAATGTGTTTTGTTTAAAAGTAAAACCACACTAGTATATTTCACCTTAATTGTTAAATCCTAATTGTGTGGTCATTTGACCCATGTATTCCATAAATAATTATTATAATAGTCATTAACTAAGCAAACAATGTGTAAAATATATTTTATTAAATGTGTTTTATTTAAAAATTATTACAAAAAAAATGGTGCCCTAACAAAAAACTCAGTGGTATATTTTATCCTAATTTGGCCTTTTGGCCGACTTCGTATTCCATAAATAATGGCGTTATTTTTGTTAGCAATACAAATTTTTTTAAATCAAAAGTGTTTTATTTAAAAGTTATTTCATAACAAAATACTGTTTTATATTTTATCCAAATTGTGTGATCATTTGGTCGATGTCGTATCCTATAAATAATGTCATTAACAAAGCAAACAATATGTAAAAATATTTTAAACTAAATTTGTTTATTTTAAAGTTATTTCAAAACAAAATGGGGGGTACCCTAACAAGAAACCCCAGCAGTATATTTTATCCCAATTGTCTAACTAATTATGTATTGTATTAATTTTAATTATGTAAATTTCGTTTCGACAGAGCGGTATCACACAGCCTCGTTTGCTCCATGTTTAAAAAAGATTTGGTTTCCTCTGTGAATTGATTCTAAATCATCTGGAACAATTCCACTCAACGATCTTTTTCTGAAATGGCCGACTGGAGTGAAACGACCGATGTCGTTTTTACCATCTGTCAAACCTTTGCAACAAGCTGCTTACTGAAGTATGACAAAAAGAAAAGCGTAACAAAATGCGCAGCAAAAGGCTCCAATTTGAAATGGTATAAAAAAGATGCCAAAAGAAATATTATGTCTAGCAATACGGATGATAGAATGCTTTTACAAAGGAAAATACACTGTGTTACTTTTTGAAGACTGAAAACATTTTGAGTAGTTCCATAATCGATTTTATGTGTTTTCATATAACCATGCCAAAAATTTTTCCGAATTCTCATTGCAAGCAAATGCAATGCGTAGTGAGTCGCACTTGGAACCACTACAACGCTCAACTTTCGCTGTATTTATGACTATAAGCAATTAAATGTCTGATAATATGCATGGCATTGGGTTTATGACCTTTCTCTTGTTTGAGACAGGAATGTGTTTAGAGGTATCAAGGCAACCCCCAAATTGTTTTTGTTCCGAAACATCTGTCACATAAGATTGAATCGTAAATTAATAGGTTTGTTTTTCTAACGTGGTTAAATATTACATATTAAGATTATTTGGATTTTAATATAGCTTCCGGACAACACAGAACAAGCGTCACATTTAACACTTTAATTTTGATCTCAAAAGGTAAGATGGAACAGAAAAGGATTGAATGGGCAAATTGAAACGTTTATCTTTTAGCGGTAGCTAAATATTACATGTTTATCATAGTATTTGGCTGTCACAGTTAAGTTGTTGGTTGTTACAGTTAATTGTTGTCACTTTGTCCCAAAATAACTCACATTTAACATTTGAACTTGTTCCGAAACATCTGTCATTAGTAAAAACAGATTCAAAGAAGATTTTCAAAGTAAATAAAAAGTTTACTTTTTCAACGTGTGTGGAAGTGTGTGTGTGTTTGGTGTTTTTTTTGTTTAATATCACGATAGTTAATATTACACATTGAAGGCGATTTTCTTGTCTGTTATTCGTTCTTAATGTATATGTTACCGCTAAAGTGCAGTAATCAGTTATTCTACAGATTATTTAGGTAATGTGCAGACTAACTAGGGTGATCCGTTAAAGTGCCAAAACTTGCTTCATTTCTTAAATTACCTAGGTAATCTGCACATTACCTACATAATCTGCACATTACCTACAAGGCACTTGTTAAAGTGAAAATAAGATCTTTGCTGGAACAACGGCAACTTTTCTGTACGCTTAAATTAGATAGAATCAATCATCAATCAATTAAAAAACTAAAGTGGAGGGAAAGGGGGAAGGTGTAGGGAAAGGAAATGAGAGAAACAGGCGAAACCAAACTCAAAGTGGAAGGAGAGGGGGAAAGGAATTGAGAGAAACAAACTTTTCGGAAGCCGATACGGAAGTCGTTAATGTGTACACTACCTATGTTAAATGAGGAAAACTCTCGCTTCCGCACCTTAACGGAGCAAATCAGTTAATCTACAGATTAGCTATGTAATGTGCACATTAACGGCTTTCGAGCTTTAGCGGTAACATATACAATTTAGTAGGCACTACTTCCCACCGATGACATTATACTTTTCATGCATGTCTGCAATGTTGGAAATGTTTTCTAACTTTAAATGTTTTATAATGTGTCATTTAAAAAAAAGTTAATTTTTCAATTTTTTACCGGCTGTAATTTGGTACGGCAATAAAAAAGTACGGTCTCGTATCATTTTTAGGTTATCTTGTACCGTTTACAAATGGCACAAGGTCATCGTGGCTCAGTGGGTTCGCCCACTGCGCTAGCAAACTCCAAGTTGTTGTAGAAACAGGTTCGCTTCCTGAAACTGATTCTGGGTGCGATACTCTCCTCTGCGTCGGTAAAATCATTCTTTGTGTATGTCCATTACTTGACATTGTCTTGAGTTTAGCGCAGTTTGGCCAACTATGACCTTAGAACCATAAAAACCATCCAGACTTGTTGACTCCAGTTCACTTCAAAATTGAAGAAAAACTATTTACTCTCTGAGCGTCACGAGATTTCCGAATAGTGTAGAATTGCTTTTTAGCCAGGTGAGGCTTTTCCCGCAACTCCTTAAAGTGTACTCAGTTGAGTACCACGCCGTGGCCATTTTGTAGTTTTTAGAAAGACTCATTGATTAAGAGGTCAATTAAACTGAAACTGATTAATGAACTCTAAATTAAGATTTATTTACAGCTTGGTTACATAATTTACAGAAAAGTTTTAAAAGGACTAGGTAATTCAAACTTAAGAAATTATCAATTAAATTATTGTCCAAGCGCAGCGTCCTCTCAAGACCTATCCTCTGGTCGCACTCCTTTTTATAATAAAACCGCCCGTTGATTCTTTGCCATCCTTTCCAGGGGTCGTATATAAATTTCCAGTCTACAATGTTGAAATGCTTTTTGGGGTTGGACTGTACAACCTACAACACATGTAATGGTTAAATAATCACATCTGCTGGTTGATAGTATCCTAGGGAATATAGTCTACTGATCAGGAAGTTCAAAGCTGGTTAGGAGTCATGCGGGGAAGACTGCAGGTTGCAGAACAGATGTATGCGTGTGAACCCCCCTCAAAGGGTTAATATTGGAAGCAAAATGTAAAATTTTAAACACACTTTGGGGTAAAGAGAATACAACATTTTGATTGGCTGCTTCACCCTCCAAGTGTTTCAACGAGATATCACGTCTAAGATCCGGTCAATTTTTTCAAGGACAAGATATCCCGTCGAGACAAAACTACCTTATTCCTCCAAGGGGAATGAAGATTCAAGAAGGAAAATCAAATTGCCCTTTGCCCTGTTCCAAACTGATGACAGTTTGTAACAAATGTAGGTATATTAATTAATCTCGCACAGGAGCAACACAACGGGCTATTGGTGACGGGATCCAAGATCCAAGGACATCACTTAATTTCGAACCATTGTCAGAGGATGATTTAACACATGAGCTGGCACCCCACTCTCCAAAATTCTACACCACGCCAGCGCTAGGACATTCGAGGCCAATACAGATTTAACGCGCACCAGTTCGCGTATACACACTGGTCTCTGGCTGGACCAAGCTTCGAACTCGCGTCCCTCCGTTTGCTAATCCGTTACTCTGCTAACTGGGCTACCGCGACCCGCAAAATGCTTAGAATGTAGAAACGTCAGTAAAATATCATTACACGCGTATTGTTTTTACTTTAGAATCTAAATTTACGTACTTTTCGTACTTCACGTACTAAATTTACGTACGTAAATTCGCGTACTTTTAGAATCTAAAAAAATTTAAGTCAATAATATAAACCTTAATAGTGTAAACTTTAGAAACAATTTTCCGGAACTCGTGCCTGTATTGTGAGCAAGAAGGATTACTGCCGATTTCCCCCAAGTTCTCTTACGAAACAAATGCTAATGTGGCTCGTACTTTGAACCGCGCTGATGCTCATGAACACGTAATTGATTCGCTATTTATGGATCTCATAAACTTCGTGTTCACGTGGCCTTCGTGGTCATTGTGTATTGAGGTACTACGCTCAACTATCGCGGTATTTGTGGCTATAATATGCAATCAGATGTCTGTGAATACGTCTAGGATTGTATTCTTGACCTTTTCCTTGTTAGGACGGAGAGCCACATACAGCTGGGATGAGATCGGATGATCGGTTTGAGAAAATGTAGCCCTGTATTGACCTGTATTGGAGAAAGATTTTAAATTGCCTACCTCTTCGAGAGATTTCGACGAGCTATCTCGACCAATGACCAATTTTGCTGTTAAGGATATGTAATATCTTCATCACTATATTGATTATTTTTTTTTAGGACGACGAGATCAGACACATACATGTAGAGAATGGATCGGATAATCGGTGCAGGAAATTGCAGTCATCTAACGACCTCAAATGGAGGAAGATTTTAACCCTTGAAGTGGTTTCGACGAGATATCTCGTCCAACAAGATCTGGACTGTTTTGCTAATGACGAGATACCTCGTCGAGACAACCACTAGGAGAGGGAAAATAAAAGTATACAATTTTAGACAATTCGACATCTTGTTTAATGTTGCTAAAATTAGGCGATAAAGGTGTCAACATTAATTCGAGGAAATTGCACTCTTTCGATTGCCATCTCGTGTAAAATGTTTCTGTTGGTTTTTGTCAAATAGATTCAACTATAAATAAAAGACACCCCAAACTTGAGCCAGGTTAGATTTTAAGACAAGGTAGGATTTATGAAATCAGAATTGCTTTTAAGAGAAACTGTCATCTCTTCTTTTAAACTAAAGGTGTGGCATACCCTAATTTACTGACCCTCCAAATATATCTATGAAATATCTTGTCCAAGATCTGGTCAGTTTTGCTAAGGACGACATATCTCGTTGAGACAAAACTGCCCTATTTCTCGACGGGGGAAGAGGATTCAAGTAGAAAAACAAATTTTCCCTTGACCCAGAACTGGTGACAACTTGGAACAGGTCTTTGCTCAAAAGGCTGGTCACAACAGGGCAGTTTTCGACACAAATATAAACTAACAGGAGGGTTAATATGAGATGGATTTCTCACATTACCATTATCTTTTTTAGGGTTGAGGCTTCAATAGACTTCAAGCATTGCTTGACGGCTTTAACACTTCTGGTGGTTGTCGAGCCGAGGTACGTCTCGTTATCAGCAAAACTGACCAGACCTTGTTGGATGAGGTATATAGTCATTACAAAAAACTTGCCAGATCTTGATGTCATCGTCATAAAAACTTGCCAATATTTTGATGACGAGAAATCTAGTCGTTTGCAAAATTGGTCGGATCTTGATGGACGAGTTACATTGTCGAAACCACTTGGAGGGTTAATTCAACCACGAACAGGCTTGTTTATACTCCTACTGACCTGCTGTGGAATTTCATCTGCTCCGAAATAATGTTTCTATAACTATCGCCTAATATATAAGGCATCAAATTTTATTTCAAATTTATATTTAACTTACCGATAAGTACATAAAAAACTGTTAAATGAAAGTGGAACGTGGAAAAAATTTATAATTAACAAATCCACCGGTCACAGAACTGGTAAGAATGATACGGTGACTATAGCTTGACTTGGGGAATGTTTAGGGATCTTGAGTCCCTCCAAAAAAAGACCTGACGGCGCCACTGTAGTGTAAAGAATCCCAAGATTGGATAATATAATAGAGATATATACAAATAGAGATTTTGCCTATCTGATGGAAATGTTAAATTGCTCTAGTACTTCAAAAAATGGGGAAAGACAGTATCAAAAATTATTCTTAACAAAGCAATTCTTCTTTCTAAAAGTTCGGAATAATTTAGTGATTGGGTGTTATGATTCTTTAGTTATGAAAAAAATAATAATGAAAAAGTAAAATAATTGAAAACAGCAAATTTTCTATTTTTTTAAATACAAATTTTACTGTGAAGGACAGGTCCGAAAACATCACAAATTTTCAGTATTATGTGTCAAGATGTATATTATCTGTCCTGAAATTTTCATCATTGTAATTTGTTTATTTTCGTACCAAGAAAATTTTTAACTAGATGGAAATTATCGTTTTATTTGATCGCATACACGCCAGTAAGACATCTATTTCCGCCTTTGAAAGAGATGCTATTACATTCAAGGACAGATAACAGAATAAATAAACACTATTAAATGAATTATGGTTATCAATATGCTTGATTTGCTAAACAGACAATTTTTTGCTTAACCGAAAGCTTTCGAACAACGGCGAACAGTGGCAATCCAGAAGTCATGGCAAAAGTCCATGCGATTGAATCGGTGGAACTAACAAATGGTTCGCCAAAAGAACAAGTAAACAGAGACCATACGACAGTCAGATTTTGAATGCAAAACAACTGTTCTCCTTCTGTACTTCAACCATTTCAAACATCAAGTTCTTGTATGTGCCTTCAACTGATGTTATTCAAATTGAGTCTAAGCTTGAACTAAGGTTTATTGAAGTGACGGCAGGGCCATTACGGGAATGCGTAACTATCATTGCTACATTCCTATCCCCAATTGTACGCCACAAATTCGTGTTTCATATTAATCACAATCACCAGCAAAAGAAGTAAAGAGTTTAAAAAGAATTCTGCAGCACAAAATAACCACGTTTCAATTATAGAAGATGCAAAATTTAACATGGAAGTTTTAGCACACAGTGAATTTGAAAAGGTAAGAAGTTAAAAGTTATAATGTCTATGGTACTAAGTTGAAACTTTTAAGCTTGTTTTGACACTGATTTTTTTCGGCTTTTATAATTCACGTTTTAAGTTAAAAATGATTTGGTATTTCTTTGTTGATATGGGATTTCATTATCTGTGTTTAATTTCACTGTTATTGAAGTTTTCGTAATATGCATATACAGACTGGGAAGCAAATGTTGTGATTTTGATTTTATTATTGTTGCTTTAGAACTCAGATTAAAATTCCGAATTTTTTTTTTACAAGAAATAAACATATTAAACAGCATTCCTGTGAAACGTCGGTTTTGTCAGAGCTGTCCTTCATTTGATTTCTTATGCCGATTTAGAGTAGAAAATTGTCATTTTGTTATACTCGTTAGCTATTTTGAAGATGAAAAAATTAAAATGCGACTTCGAAACTCTATCAGTAATATTATCATATCTAGCACTGTAACTGGCATGTATTTAAAGGATGTCTTAAAATTTTTTTTACCCCATAGAAATGTTTTTAATTTTGTCAAAAATGATAATTTTAGATTTTTTGCAACTACTTTGTAGATAAAATATAATGTTTAAAATTGTTGTTGCCGAAGTGAAAAAAAGTGAATTTTTTACAGATTGTAAAAATGTAAAACATGTTTGTCTACGTTAAGTAGTTTTTGAGAAACAGAACTTCAAACATGCAACTTTAAGCGATTTCACAATTGCTCTTCAAAGTTATAAGTCCTTAAAATGCCTCAAACTTCGAAAATATTTCATTTAAACCTAAATATTTTGTATATCGCTATTTATGCATAAACTAAACCCCTTTACCAAATTTCATAAAAATCCATTTCCCTACGGCCACAGGTTTTTCCTGATTTTTGCTCATTTGACGTGGAATGACTCATGTATTGGAAGTGAATTCAGTTGTGAAAAGTCAAGTGAATACATATATGTATTAAATTAATGTGGGAGGTAATAGGTGCGGTTTTTCAGCAAAACGTATTTGAAAGCTTTGAGGTGTTTCTTGGAATTTTGTTTTTTATAATTTAAGCACCATTTCTCTTTGTCACCGAAATATTTCCCATGTCATTATTTTCGCATTAAGACTACCACCACCTACATTTAACTCGAGAGAAGAAACCTATCATTTGTATTTACAATTTCATCAAGGACACGCTTCAAATTCTTCCTCTTTTCCTGTGAAAACTATGGAGTTATTTGGTTCTAAATTGCTAAGCACCAATTCTCAGAGCCCCCCCCCCCAAAAAAAAAAAAAATGGTACAAAGGTCCAGTTCCGATAACTGTCGGTGATCGCCGGACTGGAAACAGTTTTTCCTCTTCCACACACAAGTAAATTACCTTGCAGATTGCACAGATTGAAGGGAGTACTGGCGGATGCAATTCTTACTTTTATCGTTCTTTTTTCTTTGTCCCCATTCTCGTTCCAATGTGTGTAATTTTGTTCTACGTTATCTGAAACCGAAGATTTCGTAATCTCGATGATAAGAGCGGGAAAAGAAAGGGGTTTGGGTAAGTGGAAAGAGTAATTTGCCTTTTGATGTAGAATAAGTCTTACCTTTCAAAACCCGGGTACCACGATTTTTGAATATCGCAAATAAAGGGAAAATCACGAAAACTTTAATAACTTGAAAAATATAAGTGATACATAAAATAACGATATCGCGTTCAATAGAGCATTAAACAAAGCATGTTATAAAACTCATTGATCTTACGCTGAAGTCATCGGCTGATGCAATCGCAACGCAAAGTTGAGTCACTAAACTGCGCACTGCTGTTCACATCAATTTAGTCTAGCTCCGGTCTTCTTTGCGCGAGCATGACGTTTGAGGTGTCATTTGTTTCATTTCTTTGCGCTTTATAAATAATAATAGAAACTAAACTTAAATATTTAATACTTGTTTAGATATCGGACTACAAAGTGTGAAAAATCTCAAAAATTTCAAAATCTCCAAATATATGCATAATAAACACTTGAAGAATTATAGAAAGCGTCAACAGGAAGAAATATCGAGAAATGGAGAATCCAAGAAGATCCGGATATCTGATGCTGAGTGTCAACGGGCTCAGAGGTTGTTCTTGAAAGTATACGCACCTTCAAAGTAAAAGAATGCCTGATACGAGTACGCCAAATACTACCTCCACCGCTTCAGTTCGTAGCATATCTAATAACATAAACGTTTCATTATCGAATGCTGGAGTTCAACCCATGGATGTCGGTAATGACCCACAACCTTCATCAACAGCGAGTGTACCAATTGGGATATATGTAAGGAGCGATGAACTTTTGATGTGTGAAATTAAAACCAGTGTAGTACTAATTTATTTCACTGTCATTCATCATATGGCCTCACTGACCTATTCTACGCCTTAAACCTAGCGGCCGTGTCCCGACACAACCTCGTCCGTTTTTCTTCTCCCGAGACTTGCTTCGAGCTGCAGTATTGCAGAAATTCTGCAGAACAGTTATCCGAGTTAATGTGAACTAAGGCCCTATAGCACAGGGATCCGGAGACTTGTTAAGACCAAGATCCACATAGATTCACTGTGGCTTGTTGGAGAACCGCCTATAAAACATGGAAGTTATCTATCTTATATTATATATATTTATTTGTATTTCTTATATATACTAGTTACAAAGAAATTGATAAAAAGCAAATAAAGAATTTAATATGATGCGCGACATTGCATTGATTTAGCAACTGTTTTAATATTTGGTTTTATTTTTGCCAGCTGCCAAACACAAAACCGATTCTAAATTTTTATTAGTCAAGCGGTTCCTGTTTTACGATTTGTTAATATCATAACTGAAAAAGTTTCTTTGATATATGTTGACAATAATAGGCTTTCACCTTTTATATCACTTCATTACCTAGCAACGTTTAACAATTGTTTTTATCGACACAACGATAGAAGTTTAATACACTGTCTTCATTCAATTTATTCTCATCTTTTTGCATGTCGATGAGTTCGTCGATAACGGTCGTCCGTAACTGCCTTCATGAGACTTCGAGTTCCATAACTACTTGGACGCGATACCTTGTCCTTAGAAAAAAACTGACCAGATCATGATGAAAGCGATACCTCGTCATTAGAAAAAAACCTTGACCAGATCTTGATCTTGAAACCATGAGAAAACGGCAAAACTTTAATGATGGGATATCTTGTGATTGGCAAAAGTGATCAGATTTGGCTGGATGAGATATCTCGTCGAGACCACTTAGAGGGTTAATGACGAGAATCCTCGTAGAGACAACCACCATGATTGTAAAGAATAATTTTGGCCAATCCGATATTTGTGATATCGCAAAGAGACAAACTTAAGAAAAGAAACAGATTTTTAGAAAATACTGAAGAATGAAATGACATTGGAAATGGAGTCAAAGGAAAATATTTGTATCTTATGTACGACTACTTAATGACGGTTAAACCAACTAGTGTCGAAGCTGAGAGGGCCTTCTCGGTCGCTGGTTATATTTGCTGTTCATTGAGAAGTAGGTTGGGGGGTGACACAATTAATACGATTTGTTTCCTTAGATCGTTCTTTCAAACTCAAAAGTGAGTTTCATTTCTGTACAACTTCGATTTAAGCAATTAAGAAGAATTAAGAGTTCACTTTTTTGTTATATTGACCGAAACCTGCCAAAAATTAGATTTTCATGTTAGTATGAGACAAGGTCAGGTACAATTTATATGTCATTTGCTCAACGACATTAGAGATAGACTGCTTAATTTTAGATGAATAGAAAAGTTCTACGTATAAAACAAACTCATGTTTTTTGGTGAGAAAACTATTAAGACTGATCATCATCAATCGTTCAATACTTACTACTAGTAGTTCTAGTAGTTACTATAATTAATTGTTGGTGATTGATTTCCTACCTATGGATAAGTATTAATAAAATTGATTTTCTAATGCTAACATAAACGTTTTGTTCGTCAATTTGGAAAAATATCCCTTTTACCTACTTTCACTCAGCCGATTTTGGAAAAATATATACTGGTTAAATAGACTTATTAACAAGTACTAATCCAACCGGATCCAGCCGGATTAGTGTCAATCCGGCAGGTTCCGGCCGAATCGCAATCCCCTAAAGCGAATTCAGAAATATATTCAAATGATTTTTGCAATGATTGAAACTAATACCGACGAAAGAGCTGTATTTCACTGAATTCAGATATCAGAAGAAAGAAAATTAAATATTTAACCATATATATATATATATATATATATATATATATATATATATATATAATACAAATACAAATATTGACGACCAGCTACAGGCTCAAGCCCAACAAGGCTGGTCCATTGTTTATGAATTCCCCAATTCCGACTGACTATCCAATTGTATCTTAAATTCGTATACTCCCTTTGAATTAACTATATTTTTTGGCAACGTGTTCCATTTGTCTATATATATGAACTAACGACACTCGATGAATTTAGTGTTATTATCAAGGCACTAAAAAGTTTCAGAACGGCATCCTGTTCCTTCAAAGCGCCGTCCAACAAAAAAAAATCCTTTTTACCAGTATATATTTGAGGGAGGGGCTTTTTCACAGCTGCTCCGACTGAAAACAGAAACAATCTGCCGCACAGAGGATTCATACTCTAACTGAAAACGGAATTCCAGACTAATCGGAACTGTGAGTAGGGTAAGAGTTTGTTGATTTTGGTTGTTTATAACAATGTCATTAGAGTGATTAGTAAAGTGTTCACAATTATTAACTGGCTCCTTTCAGAGTGTTTTGTGAGGCTACGCGCTTACCAAGCAGTGTCATTTTTAAGTCGTTATAAAACATTTTGAGGCATTATTTTGAACACTTTGGTATTTTGAGAAAAGGGGCATTTGGGGATGAATTTCCCTAGAACGTTATTTTTGCCTGTGAGAAATAAGTTTTCCCTTTTTGACATTTCACCAGATTTTGTTTCATAAGATATTTCAGAAAATTGAAGAAAGTGACGTAGTTTATTTAAAGCAGGAATGTACAGACTTGTTAAGACCAAGGGTCACATAGATTCATTGTGACTTATTAGAGGGCCGCCTAAACAACATGCGTGATTATCTATCATATATGATTTATTTTATTGTTATTTATCACATAGTGTTACAAGGAAATAAATAAGAAGTAAGTAATGAATTTAATTTGATCGTGCCATTGCATTGATTTAATAACTGTTTTAATATTTGGTTTTGATTTTTGTAGTAACCAAACGCAATAGTAGCTAACTGCTGATTTCAGAGGTTTTGTCAAGGCTGTGTGAATTTCACGCGCTTTCTAAGCAGAGGTGCATTTTTTCAATCGTTGTTAGACATACTTGAGGAATTGTATTTAAATCAAAGAGGTACACACTTGTTATGACCAAAGGCCACATAGATTCACTAACTTATTGGAGGGCCGCCTAAAAAAGGTATGACCAGTTATCTATCATATATTTTTATTTTATTTATATTAATCGCATATTGTTACAAAGAAAGGTAATAGATAATAAATAAAGAATTGTATTTGATGCGTGACATTACATTAATTCAACAGTTGTTTTACTATTTGGTTCGATTTTGTAGTAACCAAGCGCAAAAGTGATTCTAAATTTTCATTAGTCATCGGTTCCTAGTTTTCGCTTTGTACGACTGAATGCGTTTGTTCAGATGCTTGTTGACCAAAAGAGGCTAGCGCATTTGAACGCATTCGATCCACCATACATTTACAATTGTTTTTATAGACACAGCAATAGGAGTTTAATAGATTGTCTTAATTCAATTTATTTCGGTTATTGTTTTTTCTCTCACCCCGATTAGTTTGAGCTATGCTGTTTCGGGTGAATTTTCGGGTCAAATGACAAAAGGGTTGCAACTCTACAAGCAGTTTCACGTTTTAAAAGGATCCTTAAAATATATAACACTTGGTCAGGCGCCACTAAATCCACAAAAGGCTCAGTGTAACCCGCGGTCTGTGCATCCCACATTTAGAGAGTTGGGATGGTAATTGGTAATTTCAGTTAACCTCGTACTAGAGCAACACAACGGGCTATTGACTACGGTCCGGAATCAATCCCCTAGGGCAGGGGTTCCCAAAGTGTGCGCCGCGGCACCCTGGGGTGCACGTAGACAGATTGGGGGTGCTGCAAAGCGTTCATGAAGCAGTTACTGTTTTAAGGAGCAAATATCGTTAAAAAATTAATGTCGTAAAAGAAATGCGAGTAGCTGTATCACTCGCATATCGCAAATAGCTGTATTTAATTCCACGATTCGAACAATTGTGCAGTGAGCAGCAGGCTAACCGACGCACTAAACACACACACTTACCTCCAAGAGCATGTTGAAGGTAATTTTATTTGTCTCATTTATATTTTCACCTACACCTATGTTTTCCTATTAAGTACAATTAAAGTAATTGTGTGAATTGTAAATACGGGAGTTGCATTAATTATGTCTATGTTCTTACCACTTACTTCTCCAATTCCTTCTTCGAAGTCGCACAAATATGAAATTTACACTGAAGAGCCAAAACATTATGACCACCTACTCAATTACGCGCTGCGTCTCCTTTGGCCTGCAAAACAGCTGCAACTCGTCTGGGCATAGATGCCACAAGTTCTTGGTACCTGATTGGAGACAGGTTGAACCAAATGTCTAAGCAGCGGTCACGCAAAGTCGAGATATTCGGACATGGTGGTGGTGTTTGAGCTGTGAGCTGCCGCTCCTTGACACTCCAAATGCGCTCTATCGCATTAAGATCCGGCGAGTTAGGTGGCTAGGACATTAAGTGGAATTCATCAGTATGCTCCTCGATCCACTCCAACACAATCCGAGCCTTGTGAGATGGAGCGTTGTCCTGTTGGAAGGTTCCATTTCCAGTTAGAAAGACAGACGCCATGTAAGGGTGTAACTCATCCACAACGATGTTCAGATAGTTCGCAGCGTTCATGGTCTGTTCTACCACAACTACGGGTCCCAGAGTCGCCCATGAGAACGTCCCCCAAAGCATAATACCGCCATCACCAGCCTGTGTATCAAGAAGGGAGCAACTGTTCGCCTGGCAGACGGCGTATCCTGACACAACCATCGACGTGATGAATGAAATATCGAGATTCATTTGAACAGGCAACTCTCTTTCACTCATCCATGGTCCAGTCTCGATGTTCCCGGGGCCACTGTAGGCGTAGTTGACGATGACGCATGGTCAACAGAGGCACACGAGTGGGACGTTTGCTGCACAGTCCCACAAACAACAGTGTCCGCTGAACTGTGTGTTCTGAAACACTTGCACTTGGACCTGCATTGTATTGGGCTGTCCGCGGAGCCACTGTCTCGCGCCGATTTTGCTTTACCAAGGGGGACAGTCTCCGATGTCCTTTTCTTTGATGACGCACCAACAACTTGACGTCTACTGTTGGAGTCATCGTCATTTCTCCACTTTGCATGAATACTAACAACGGCAGATCGGAAACAACCTACCAGTTGTGTAGTTTCGGTGATACTCGTACCAAGTCTTCGGGCCATTACGATCTTCCCTCTATCAAATTCGGTTAGGTCAGCAGCCTTTCCCATCACTCGCAAAAGTAAGTGCAAGAATGATTGCTTTCCTTCTCCAGCAGCAGTTAAAGATCATTCTCACTTAATCACGTGCCCTCCACGTTATCCAGACGAGTTCATTGAAAAATGTCGGGTTGGTCATAATGTTTTGGCTCACCAGTGTATATATTATATGTATAATAATATACCACAGATAGATCTTATAAGACGAGGGGGTGCCGTGAGAAAATTATAATTCTCTTAAGGGTGCCACGACTTGGTTAAGTTTGGGAACCCCTGCCCTAGGGGAAAGATCCGAGGACAACACCACGGTCAGGTGACGAAGCAACACCTAATATGGCACCCCACTCTCCAAAATTTCATACCAACCCAACGTGAGGATTTTCGGCCACGACAGATTTAATGGCCGTTGTGTTGCTCTAGTACGACGTTAATCAAAAATTACCATCACCCAATTCTATAAATATTTTTCGGAGGATGAAAATGATCAATTAAAATCAAATGTAAGGGAATTTATATCTGTATTTTTGGGTGTACTTTGGTGTGAAAGGCCAGATCATTATTAACACCATTTGCAAACAACTTTAATGATAGGAAGTACTAACTTCGAATTCGCTAGTAGGATGAAATATTATCCCAGAAAAAACAATTACATTAATCGCACTAGTACAAAATTTAAACTGTTCTATAATACAGTATTAATAAATATAAATATTTTATTCGGTTTTTTTTTGTAGGTTGCAAAATGTTTATAAATATTATGTGAAAATATCACTTCTTAATAAGAAATTTTGAACCTGTTTCTTTGTTGCTCTATGAGTAGAATTACTTATGTAAATATCTTCGAGTTTGCTACCTTGCCCGCCGATCCTAAAATTTTTACGATCTGGCCCTTTCCAAAACACTTTTACCGACCCCTGTTCTAGACCAATGAATATTCAAACTTGGCAAGTTAAAACATGAATTCAAATATTTTATTCAGACTTTCAATTTGACATCGAAACTATCTGAAAATATCAGACAGTTGTATTTTTCTGGTCGTCTTTTGTAAGGTCTGTTTTTCATTGACAAAATATACTTCCTGTTTGCAGAGAAACTGACATATGGAATTTTATGGATATTTTTGGTCGTATACGAATGTTAAATTTTTTCTTGTGATTCATTCATGCATTTTATATTAAAAAAGTCGCCAAAATGTAATGTTTCATTCGGTAAGTAGTTGAATTAATGTCACACTGGAGCAACACCCGGGGCTATTGGCAACGGTCCGGGATAAATCCCTAAGGAAAGATCCGAGGACAACACCTCGCAATATTGAACCACAGTCAGATGACGAGGTCACACCTGAGCTGACACAACACTCTCAGAACTTCGACACCAAACCAAAATGTTTTATTCGAGTGAATAGAAATGTTTCATAATGAAAGTAATTGTAGTACATGCCCTTGTTTGGGTATTTTCATGCAACTTCCGTGAAACTCATTCGAAAGGACATTACTTCAGGTTGTTTGGCCAGTCAAAGCCATTCTTGTTGTAGATTTGAGAAAAGGGTATTTGGGGATGAATTTTCCTAAAACATTTTTATATTCGGTCAAGGAAACTTCCGGAAACTGAACGAAGTGACATAATTTATTTGAAGAGTGCGAAAGGGTTTAAAGAGATTTCAGATGCAGTTCAAAGAGGCTTCAGAAGCGGCTTAAAAAGGATTCAGAAACAATTGAGAGGTTTCAGAAGCAGCAAAGAGGTTTCAGAAGTGGTTCAGAGGTTAAGATTAGATCCGACCTTAGAAAATCATTGCCTTTTTTGAAAATCACATTGTTTTTGTTCTTCGCAATTCCAGACTGACGAAATCGTGGCACCCTGCTTGGTAATTTAACCTTCAAGTGGTTTAGACGAGATATATCGTCCATAAAGATGTGGCCAATTTTACAAATGACGAGATATCGCGTATTCAAGATACTGATGATTTTTTGATGATGACTAGATCACGATATGGTCACTTTTTCTAAAGACGAGATATCTCGTCCATCAAGATCGGTCAATTTTGATGATGACGAAATACCTCTCGGAAACAACCACCAGTTGAATTAAAAGTATTTATTTTTCTTAGCAAAATTTTAATTTTTAATTCGATACCAGACCAATAGTAGGTTGTGATTTCTCCAGTCCAACTTTAATTCAACTACCTACCTACCTACCTACCTTCTAATAATACGCAATAAGTTTCACATTTCTTTTCCTTTTTTTTCTGTACAAGGCCTATTTTTTCTTTTTAAATGGGCCTGCAGTTTACCCCACAGAAACTAAAACTGAATTACTTTTAAGAATGTTTTGTCAACAGGGGTTCTTAGATTATTTACTTTTTTGTTTTATGCACCTCTTTTTATGAAAAGTTTTGAAAAATGATATGTGTCTTTTTAGGTACTTACTTTTTAGGACCTTGTTTCTAATCTTTTGGGTCACAAATACATTTTTATTGGGTGTTTTCAAATAATTTTTTGGTCTTAAAAATCGTAATCCCAATGATGGTTTTGTTTATTTCTGTTTTCTTATATTGTGGTATTTTTTTAAATATTTTTTTTGACAGCTTACAATTTAGGAAATTTTCAGTTTGTTCTAAATGTATTTTTGAGATGAGTTTGTAATTCTCTGTATTTTGTTCAAGTCTGAGTCTAAGGAAGTGGTTCTACGTCAATTTTTTTTGTTTTGTTGCTATTCTTATATCTTTGCATATAGTAACTAAAAATGTGTTCGACTTTATCAGTATCACCCAAAGCCTTCAACAAAGCTATGGGAATACCAAACCTATCCAGCAGAGCCTAGCTAGCACAGAAGTTTGAATAAAGGCTGATGCACTCGCTATTGGATGAAAATAGCTGATGCTGTAAAAAAAGATCCGAAATAATTGTTAAATCCCCAAAAGGACGATGAGGACTCCAGTTTGCAAACCTCATTCTGTACCATTGACCAATGAGAGCCATGCTTACAAAGGAGAAGCCGGTGAATGAAAGCGAACAGATGATCCTCCAAAGCAACATCGTGTACAGCTTCAAACATACGATCGTGGCGCCATCTCCTATATTCAAAAGAAAATAATATTATGGATTTCAAAGTTAAAATAGTTTTTCTCGTTACAGAACACCCAACTTTTACGGCGAGGACTCTTTAGCAACCATTATACAAGACATGTTAATCAAAATGTTAGACGATTGAACATTAATTTATCTAAACTGATTGCAATGCTTTCAATGAGAATTACATTTAACATTTTTGTTCTGTTGTTCGTCTTCAGTTTTGTCCTTTGTACTCGCCATTGGAATTTAAAAAAATAATAAAAAATTCTTTTACGTTATTAAGAATATTGCTAACCCGTTGTGTTGCTCTAGTACGACATAAATTAAAAATTATTAAAAAATAACTAGGATATCGCATTCTGAAGTGCTTTTATGAAATTTATTTGATTGCGAATTTTTTTTCTTCTGAATTGTAGTTATCACAACCAAGCGGCAATTATTTCCAACTTTGGAATTCCCGGTAAGATATTTTTGGGGTATTTATAATTAACGTCAGACTGGAGCAACACGACGGAGTATTGTTGGAATTCTCGTCTTTTAAAAGTGAAATTTTTTTGTAAATAAAACTTTAAACACAACTTTAAAGTTCATCATGGCGCCATCTTTCAGATTAAAGAAGAACTATTCATAATCCAATTTAGTTCAGGTGTTGCTTCGTCATCTGACCGTGGTTCAAAATTACGAGGTGTTGTCCTCGGATCTTTCCCTTAAGGGACTGATCCCGGACCGTCGTCAATAGCCCGTTGTGTTGCTCTAGTACGACGTTAACTAAAATTACCATTACCATTACCATTACCTTAACTTTCGAGCCGACCAACCGGTATAGTGGTTAAGGTGTTAGCCTCTAGATCGGAAGGTTCCTGGTTCGAATCCGGGTTCGGGCATGGATGTTTGTAAACGTATGGTGTAGAGGCGGCTGGTGCACCTTAAATCTGTCGTGGCCGAAAGTCCTCACGTTGGGTTGGCGTGGAAGTTTGGAGAGTGGGGTGCCAGCTCAGGTGTTGCTTCGTCATCTGACCGTGGTTCAAAATTAGGAAGTGTTGTCCTCGGTTCTTTCCCTCCAGGGTCTGATCCCGGACCGTCGTCAATAGCCCGTTGTGTTGCTCTAGTACGACGTTAACTAAAATTACCATTACCATTACCTTAACTTTCGAAACATATTACTATTGTAAACTTTTCTGTCGTTTTAAAAGTTCTTACAATCTTTAGGAAAAGTGAACAAAGAATTTTAGAGTTACAGTGTAAAAAATATCTAATATATCGAAGGAACTAGGAACTTAAACTCGAGAACAAACATGTAACAACAAAGTAAATTATGGCGCCATCTTTTGGATTCAATATAAACCAATTGTAGCCATACTTTCAACTGAGAAATATTTTAATCCAATCAAGGTGGTTCATTTTGATGGTTATGGTAATTTTGAATTAACGAACGTACTAGAGCAACAAAACGGGCTCTTGACGACGGTCCAGGATCAATCCCTTAAGATATATATATATATAATAGCATAAAATATACAAAATAAGTTAACACATTCAAAATAACAAAAAATATACCAAAAATAACCAAACAGCCGGGGTGCAATAACCAGAAACCGAAACTCAAAACTACCCATGCAACTTTTATTGGAATTTTTTTTTGGAAATTCTTGTGTTCTTGAAATTATATATATATATATATATATACTGCTGTTTGTAAAATATGTAACACAAAAAAGAGTCATCAGAATTAAATGAAATTTAATACACAAACGGCTTGTATTAGTACAAATAAATGAATAGATTTCCATAGCAAAAAAAAAAAAATATTTTAAGTGTCCAAAATCAGTATTTGGTGTAGCCACCACGCGCTGCTATACGACGTGGCAAAGAGTGAAACATATGTTGAATATCTGCTTGTGAAAGATAATTCCATATTGTTTGTATGCGCACCCTAAGTTCGTCTTTTGAAGCTGTAGGACGCGGATCACGAGCGAGACGCCGACCAACCAAATCCCACACTTGCTCAATAAGCGACATATCCCGGGAATAAGCAGGCCAAGGAAGAAGTTGCATGTGTTGATCTGAAAAAAAGTCTCGAACATTCCTTGCAACATGTGATCGTGCATTATCCTGTTGAAGGATAGCTCCATGGATGCCTTGAAGAAAGGGAACGACTTCGGGCTCTAGCAAATCACGGACGTACCTGTTGCTATTCAGATTACCCTCAATTCGTAGCAGCTCATATCGTCCATGATACGAAATCGCACCCCATATTATAACTCCGGGTGTTCGGCCACTATGACGTTCGATAACGCACTCTGGAAGGCAGCGTTCACCGGCATAGAGTCTTAACACGAATGCGGCCATCATGGTTCCACATATTAAAGCGGAATTCGTCAGAAAAGACAACTTGTTGCCAATCAGCCCGCCAAGCTCAGTGCTCATGAGCCCATTGCAGACGCAGCCGTCGATGGTTTGGTGTGAGGGGGATCCTGTATAAAGGAATCCTTGAACGGAGTTCACGGTGCAGCAGACGGCGGCGAATTGACGAAGCCGACATTAGTACACCTGTAGCAGTAGACTAAAGTGCTGACAACTGCCTGGAGGAAGCTGTACGGTCATTCACCGCCATGTGGACCAGGTGTCTATCATCGCGCGCTGACGTCACCTTTCGTCGTCCACTCCCAGTTTTTCGAGTTGTCCGGTGCTCGTTGGTTCACTGTTTCCAAACTCGCATCACTGTGGAACTGTTCCGCTGCACACGACCTGCTTTTGTGCGATAGGAAAATCCTCCTTCACGAAGGCCGATGATTCTCCCCCGTTCAAACTCCGTAAGTTGTTGATGGATTGGATTGGATATTGTTTTGTGGCATTGAGTCCTCATGGGACATATTATGCCAAACTCAAGATAGAAAATTAGATATATAATATTGTAATAAAGTGAAATGAGTCAAATATTATGAATGAATACTATATACAATTATATGTGATGGATAAAACCAATGTCATGTAAAAAGCTAAAAATATTTGGATGAGGATTCTCTCCGATCATGTCATCTAAAACCAAGGTATAAGAATTAAAATGTTTAAGTCGTTGACTGTTAAAATTAGAACATTCTATTAAAATGTGCTTTACGGTTAGTGGACAAATACAGAAATTGCACATGGGATGATCTTCTCCGAGGAGGAGGTGTCTATGGGTTATTCGCGTGTGTCCAATACGGAGACGTGTTAGAATTACATTTTGTCGTCTAAGAGGTAGCGATTTCCATTGAGTTATAATATTTTTAACAGCGTGAAGTTTGTTTTCCGTTTGTTCATTCCATTCGTTCTGCCACTTTATTTCTAAAAATTTGTAAATGAATGATTTTAAGTCGCGGTAAGGAATGGTATGATTAATATTAGTTACGGCCGATTTGGCGGCTTTGTCGACAGACTCATTTCCTGATATCCCAACATGAGATGGAATCCAGCAAAATATTAATTTAAAATTTTTGGATGTTAGATGATAAATTATTTTTAATGACTCTAAAACAATGGGATGACTATCATGATCAGGATGTTTCAATGATTGTAAAACGCTTAATGAGTCTGTGAAAATGATACATTTTTTATGACAATGATCAGATATATTTTCTAATGCTTTAAAAATGGCCATTATTTCAGCAGTAAAAACAGAACATGAAGAATGAAGTTTAAAACTGTGAATGGAATCATTAATAGTGAACGCAGCTCCAACATAGTTTGCCCTTTTCGATCCATCCGTGTAAACTTGTATAAAATTTGTGTATTTTTCTATATGGTTTTGAAAAAGCTGTTTGTAAATAATATCAGAGGTATCTGCTTTATTAAAATTTTGGAACGGGTTTTGAAATTCAAAATAATGATTAAACCAAGGAGAGAAATAATAAAGTTTTTTCTGGGTGACGTCAAGTGAACAAAGTTCGGATCTGTTCATCAAATCCAGCATTCTTAAATGGAATGTAGGGATGAAGGATGTTTTTGCTTGATAAAGGCGTTTCAAATATGGACTGTGATGAATGGTATGCAATGGGTGATGAGGTAGTGAGGAAATTCTAAAATAATATTCTAAGGACAACAACTGTCGCCTTAGGTCCAGGGAAGGTTCATAAGAGTCTACATACAAGCTGTTCACGGGTGAAGTCCTAAAGGCCCCAGAACATAAACGTAAAGCTGTGTGGTGGATAGTGTTCAGTGTTTGTAGAGCAGATTTTCTGGCTGAACCATACACCACGCAGCCGTAATCTAATTTAGATCGTATTAAAGCTCTGTATATTTTTAAAAGACAAGCTCGATCAGATCCCCATGATAACTTAGATAAAACTCGTAAGATGTTAAGAGCTTTTTCACAGCGTTTGCGTAGATTTAAAATATGCGGTTGAAAAGTCAACTTCTTGTCAAATATGATACCTAAAAATTTAAAATTGTCCACAACATTAATTAAAATATCTTTGAAAAATATTTCAGGGTCAAGATGAAGATTTCGTTTTTTACAAAAATGAACACACGCGGTTTTGGAAGGTGAGAAACTGAAACCATTTTCGTTAGTCCAATGAGTGATTTTGTTAACGGCCTGTTGAAGTTGTCTTTCAATTAAACGAATGTCTTTAGCTGCGCATGAAATTTGCAGATCGTCAACGTAAATAAGACCTTTCACTGATGGAGGCAATTGAGAAACGATATTGTTAATTTTTAAAATAAATAAAGTCACACTTAAAACACTGCCTTGTGGCACTCCCTCCTCTTGTATAAAAACATCCGAAAAAATAGATCCAATCCTTACCTTAAAATATCTTTTTTGTAAAAAGTTTTGAATAAAAATAGGCAGATTTCCTCTTATGTCATAGTTAAAAATATCCTTTAAAATTCCATGTCGCCATGTTCGATCATAGGCCTTTTCTATATCGAAAAAAATTGAGACAAGATGTTTATTTTGAACGAACGCATTTCTAATTTCAGTCTCGAGAGCAACCAAATTGTCAACAGTGGATCGACCCTTTCGGAAACCACTTTGAAGTGGAGAGAGACATTTATCTGTTTCTAAAATAAAAACTAATCTCGCGTTGACCATCTTCTCTAAAATTTTGCATAGACAGCTTGTCAGGGCTATTGGACGGTAGTTTGAGGGGTTCTTGGGGTCTTTATGCGGTTTCAGGATGGGTATTATGGTAGCATATCTCCATGAATGCGGAAAAGTGTGCTCGTTCCAAATTCTGTTATAAAATTTCAGGAGATTATTTAGAGAACTATTTGAGAGATGTTTGAGCATAACGTAACTAATATTATCTGGGCCAGGAGTTGATTTGTGAACTAAGGATAAAGCCTTTGTCAATTCAGAAAAAGTAAAATTACAATTATATGATAATATACGGTTTGAACTGAAATTAACTTTATTCTTTTCAGATGCAATTTTAATCTTTTTAAAGCTTTCAGAGTAGTTATTGGAGCTGGATATTTCGGAAAGGCATGAACCTATAGTGTTTGCTATGTCTTTGGGTGCCGATAGTATTTGGTTATTATGTTCTAGAATAGTAATTTGTCTATTGGGGTAAACACCGGAAATCCTTTTAATCCTGTTCCATAGTTGCTTACTTGTGGTCTTACTATTTATACTGTTTACATAATTCATCCAAGAATCCCTCTTACTAAGTCGTTGAATTTTTCGAAAGGCTGCTTTTGTTTTTTTATAAATAATAAAATTTTCTCTTGTTGGATATCTATTAAATATATTCCAGGCTTTCCTTTGCTTCCGATACGCATCGCTACATTCCTCATTCCACCAAGGTTTCTTTTGTTTTTTAGGCGCATTTCTGACTTTTTTAATTGAGGCGTCAGCACTAGCTATAATTATGTCTGTTATCTTTGAATTGACTTCATCGATGTCACCAGTTTCTACTGTGTTAGAAATATCTGCCAGGCTAGTAAAGAGTGGCCAGTTGGCAGTTTGAAAGATGTAGTTAGTTTGGCTGACAAAGTGAGGTTGGCATTGACCTTCATATTTTAGTTTAATAGGATAATGGTCACTATTGTAGAGGTAAGGATCGACAGAAAAGGTCCAAAATGGTAAAATTGAAGGAGTGCAAATTGCCAGATCTATTGAATGGTAAGTAAGTGAAGGTGAGTGAAAATAAGTAGGTTGGCCGTTATTCATAATACATAAATCATTATCTGTTATTATTTTTTCGATTTGTTTGCCTCTACGATTAATGTCTGAACTGCCCCAGAGAATATGATGGCCATTTAGGTCACCAATTATGATGAATGGTTGCGGAAGTTGATCTATCAAATTATTTAATTCAGAAGTGGCGACATGGGTGTTAGGAGGCAGGTATAAATTGCATATTGTAATTAAGATATTGACATGAAGTCTTACAGCAACAGCTTGCAGATTTGTTTTAAGATTAATTTGAGTGACTGGAAAGTCATGGGAGGCAAGCAATGCAACACCTCCACATGCCCTTTGGCCTTCATCGTAATCTTTTCTAAATATACTGAAATGACGTATGTTGGTGGAATCATTGTTTCTTAAATATGTCTCTTGTAGTGCGATTGCAGCTGGCTTGTGTTTATTTATAATATCTTTTAAATCGTCAATTTTTTGTCGAAAACCCCGGCAGTTCCAGGAAAGAAAGGAAGCCATAAAAATAAAGGATAAAAGAAAAGAAAACTACTTGTGTTTTCTCGTTCTAGGACGAGATCTGTCTTGCCGAAGATCCTTCTTGGACTTGGGTGGCGAAGTATCCAAGCCATCACTCTCTACAGAGGAAATATCACTTTCGGTGTTGTAAAGATTAATAAGATCACTCGTAGAAGGATTAGTTAATATATTTCTGGATGAAACGTCAGGTTGAAGAGAGGTTTGAGAAGTACTTTTAGCTATTTTAATATTGTTTTGTTCAGATGATATGGCTCTTTTTAAAGAAGTATTTGTAGATCGATTTGGTTGATTTATGTGTTTTGTATTTGTTGAGGTTGTAGCTGATGCTTTAGAAAAAAGAGGCGTTATAGGTTGGTTCGTTGAAGTTTTATGTTGGGCAGAAGGCTTAAAAATAGTTGCATCGGTTTGAGTTCCGTTAGTTTTGAAAGTTTTTTTTACTATTGAAGAGTAGGATATTCCAGGTTTCGGGGTGCGATCATTTACAATTTTTCGGGCCTCAGGAAATGAAATATTTTGCTGTACTTTAATAGTTTGGATTTCTTTTTCAATTTGGAATTTAGGGCAAGACCTGGCAAAAGCTGGATGGTCACCTTTGCAGTTTACACAGCAAAGGGACGATGATGTACAGATATCGGTCTTATGATCAGTACTGGAGCATTTTGCACAGGTCTCTTTGCCACGGCAAGCCATGAAAGAATGACCGAATCTTTGGCATTTGAAACAACGAACTGGGTTAGGTATGAAAGGTCGAACTGGGCAATTAATATAAGCTATTTTAACATGTTTAGGTAGACTTGGTGTATTGAAAGTTAGTATTAAGTGCTTGGTGGGTATTCTTTGACCGTTTCTTTGAATTGTGATTCGTCTAACATTGATTACAGATTGATTGGACAGGGATTCTAAAATATCTTGTTCGGTGTCATGTACTAAATCAGATTCGGATATAACGCCTCTTGATGAGTTCAATGTTTTATGTGGTGCAACAGTCACTGCTATTGGGCCAATGAATTTTATATTTTGTATATTTGAAGCCTGCGTTCTATTTGAAACTTCTACAAGTATATCTCCTGCTAGAGTTTTTTTAATGTTTTTTGTTTCCCCAATCATACCTAATATAGTTTTGTGAAGTAAAATTGCTGATATTGTTTTCAGATTTCCTTCATTACTTTTAATAATAAAAAATTTTTGTACTGATGTATTTTGTTCATTGTTTTCGTTTGTAAGGTGCTCCACTGAAGGAGAAGTAGGTTTATGATTTTCCATGTTTAATAATTAAATATTCAGTCCCCGGCGGCACCACCCACCATGGAGTCCAACGAGGGGATACAGGTTAATGTACCGGTGCTAACCAGGGACTATACGAACCCCACTCACCTCTATGACTGCCCTAAGGAGCTAGTTGGTGAGCGGGTCCTTAGCCCAAGCAGGGTATACCCACCAGCCGATTAATGTACTGGGACCAAAGTACACTCCCTGTTTATTCGAAGCAGGAGCCGAAGCAATGTATTGGGGCGTTATGTTGTCCCTCAATCACCAGGATCACCCTTTCCGAAGACACAGGTCTCCACGCACGGCAAACACGTGGGTGATATAATCCCCAAGAGGAGCTGAAAGCACAGACTGGCGAACAGCTACTCAAGGGGAGCCCTCACCTCCGAAAAGGCAACCACAATGAGGGAGGAAGAAAAAGCAAAAAGCAGAAGCGTAGAAGAGGAGAAAAAACGAAAGGGAGAAAAGGTCACTCGGGTACCCCGGGGTTGTGAAGCCCGTACAAACCTAAAGAAGGAATGCCCCTGGGGGCCCGTAAGTTGTTGAAATTTCACCCTATTTCGTCGTGGAGGCATACTTAGGTCTCACTAAAAGTTCGCCACTTAAAAATAACCATGCACTATTTTCAACGTCCCGCTACAGCCCTCTATGTATACGCTTTTAGCATCAGTTCAGAGGGCGCTGTCCACACCACGAATGCGTGGTGGCTCTGAAACTTTACTACTGTACATAACATCCTATAATCGACATTTGCTGCAAATTTCATTTTATTCGGATGATTCCTTCATGTCGTTGCGTTTTTTACAAACAGCATATATATATATATATATATATATATATATATATATATATATATATATATATATTAAGGAGGGTGCCACGACTTCGATAAGTTTGGGAACCCTTGCCTTAAGGGGAGGATCCGAGGACAACACCTGATTTTGAATCACAAATTTGAGGTTATTTTTTTTTCTGACGCAGTGTAAGTTTTACAAAACATTTTTGTTACAAAGAATTATTTCATTTATTCATAAGTACTAGCAAAATTACCCCACCCTACTCGGATTGAATTGGTTAAATCTAGATGAAGAAATGATCATTATCTAACCACTTTTGTCTCTTCCATAGAATAAAATAATATTTAAACACCTTTTCTCTCTCTCTCTCTCTCGTGGACATCTTTATAATTTACAACTTACTTTGACACAAAATCGTACACATGCATATCCATCCATGTAATACATTTCACATACATCGCATCTTTGCTGTATGACAGAGCACAAACTGCCGAAATGGGACACTAAGATAATTACCACAAAAGACGATTTTGAGGGAGATTTGAAGTTCCTTTTCTTAGTATTTTCATGCTCAACTCAATTCATAAAAATCTACTGCGAGTGCTCTTGCACTCATAGTAAACAAAACAATATTTTTTACTTATGGCACTCTTGCATCAGGCCTGCGACAATGTCGAATTTCGCCATCTTTAATGGAAGGATGACAAATTAATTTGGAAAGATATTTATCACTAAGTTTTTTTTAAAGCAAATACATTTTTTCTATAAAATTAAATTTTGTGGCACGTCTAATAATAAAAGAGTCGAATTGAATGTATTGAGTACAGACCTACAAAGGTAATCTATTACTATTTAAAAAATGGCAAATCGATTTGACATAGTTTTTTTAAAGAAAATACTTGTTTTCAATAAACTCTTTTAACACATATAATAAGTTACTTAAATATATCTTCAACTCGTCAAATAATCCAGCTTAACCCCCAGTCTCATTATTTCAAAGAATCTCTTAATACTTCAAAAGTTCTATTTCTAATATTATTATTATTTCAATAACGGTAAAATTACACTTAAAATTTGCTTTATTCTGACTCACCTGCCACTTTAAATGAAATATTTTGTGGTGGCGTTGTATGTGATTAAAAGGGAATGCAATTTATTAAAATAGTAGATATTTAAAACAGAAAACAACAGTGAAAAGCGAAATAAACAAACTAAAACTTGTCGGGAAAAATGTTGTTCTAAAGATATTCGCGATTCTTTTTTATCTCTTGATCTCGCAAAATTTAGGAATAAGAAAATAATTCCGAGTGAAAGACACAGAAAATATCACTGCAAATGATCAACCAACACGAGTTTCCGTTCCGTTCACGTTCGTTGAAAAATATCGTCTGTCCCAAATATTCGGAAATCGTTTAGATTTCGAAAAGAACAAAAATAAGATTCGAAATAAATAAAGTATTAGAGTTGCAATTCCATAAAAAATAATTTTTGTAAAAATAATTGCTTTTTCAGCAGTATTGGTAAAACAATTCAAGTCATCGTAATACTCAACATACATTCCAGATTTTCTAAAACTACCAAATTATGGTTGATTGAAGTATTCTTACTCAGGTGTTTTCGCTTGAAACTTATCTAAATATAAAAATAAAGAAAAGTTTAATATTGAATTCACTAAATTAATATATGATGTATAAAATAAAGCACACTGTAATCAAATTCATGGAATAAAATTCATGTTCTGCCTGTACAAACACAAAAACGAATATAGAACGGAAAGACGAACAGATAGATTTCCGCAACCAAATTCAGTCATTAAATGAATGTAAGTATTCACAGTATTCAAAGTTTCATGAAAATATATTAAACCGTTAGGACGTGCATTGGGCACACACGTACATACATACAGATGGACTGACATCAAACGCGCAAGAGACGGATTTTGCAACAGAAGAACCAAAACAGATAAAAAACTTAAAATGTGTCGTATGGAAACTCTTGAATGCACAAACAAACACTCCAATCTTATTTGCATACATACATTCAGATATATTTGTAAATAATTTCCCAAAAGCACCTGTTATGAATGTAGAATATTCCATTACATTATAGATATTTAAAAATTTGAAATTACTTAAATATACGATACAATAGAATTCTTTTGTAAATACAGTTGGTAATTTGCGATTTCAGTACGATTTAAATTTTTGTCTTTTCATCTCAAACATTCATTTATTTTTAGTCAGCCTATTTATGCACGTGACAAACACCACTACCAATCGCTGCTACGATTTGCGCCATAAAAAGACTTTGTTTTTAACATCCAACTTTCTTGATTTAGTCACGATTTTTTTTCAACTGGGATGGCTTTACATGGATGCTACGTCTCTGCAATTAATAGTTATACAAGAACAGCTTCTAGGCTTCAAATTGTTCGACAATACAGGGGTTCCTAAAGTAGTATCCATCCGTTTTATTGAATGATCTTATTCTTTTCTAGGTTTTATAAGTAACTAGCCACTGCGTGATGTAAGGTGATCTGGTGTAAAATTTTCCGCAGATTTTAAATCCGTTGAAATTTTCAATATATCTTTAACGATTCCGATTTTACGGAAAAAAAAGAATTTAACAATCATAGTCAAAATGTTTTTTATTTTTTGCTCTCCTTCGCTGAAATGGAATAGGGCAGGAAATGCAATCTGTTTTTTTTTTCCCTATTTTAACCCGAAGGGAAGAAAATGCAATCGGTTTATTTTTGGAAAACGAAACTTCACGTGACGTCACAATCTCTTGCGAAAATATTAAAAAAAATCAAACGTAATAGGTAACTATCTGGTGTAAAATTTTTCGCAGATTTCAAATCCGTTAATATTTTTATTCTACCTTTAACGATCGCTGAGATAGAAAAAAGCACTGAAGAACGCCAGTGATAACTTTGGTAATATCTTTTGCTTCACTGGAATCCGTTTCGAAGGAAATCAAAATGAATGAATCTCGAAACAAATGAAAGTCATTCGAATGTGTTCTCTCCCATTTTAGAGACGGGAGATGAAAAAAACTTGGCATGGTTCCAAAGGCTGACGTTAAGGTGACGTGAGAAAGAAAAGTAAAAATTTGTATGTTTCTTCATTCCGCGGAAGATGGAAGAATGGTGAAAAAACAAAAAATTCACTTAAAAATGTTCTAGATTGAATTTTAAAATTCGCCTCGACCCTGCAATTGCAAAAAATTCGTACAACCTGTGTGCCAAATACCTTTACTGTTATTGGTATAGACTCGTCAGGACTTTGAGTCCAAGAAAAGAAACACTTCCTTTTATAATATTAGAGTTGCTGGTCACTGAAGAAAAAATACCAATAGAGAAGACAATTAATGGTGATATTTACCTGGATATGTTACTGATGTTTGTTGTGCCCCTTAACTTATTTCTGTCAGCATTATCAACGCTGTTGTCTTCCAAGATGGGGCGCGACTTCATTTTGTGAAAGTTCATTCTTTATCCTACACCAAATCAGCTTTTCCCCATAAATCTGTTTGGCAACCCAATTAGGCTAGAAGCCTAAATAAAATATGTAACTCTGTCAGCATAGTATTATTATTCACTGCGACTTTCGATATTTCTAGCTTACACAAAACGTGACTTCTAGAGCAGTTGCTTCAGTTCCAAATAACTAGGTTCCCTAAGCTCGATACTTCTAACTTACACAAAAATGTGATTTTTAGAGCAGTTCCTTCAGTTCCAAATAACTAGCTTTCATAAGCTCAATACTTCCAGCTTACACAAAAATGTGACTATTAGAGCAGTTGCTACAGTTTCAAATAACTAGCAGTCCGAAGCTCGATATTCCAGAAAAGCATTGCCCTCAATTAAATGAATGTGCATAACACTGTAAATAGAGGACGTAAAAGAGGGAATTGGAAAACTATTGTTTGTAAATGCTAACAAATTCCTTAACATGATACATCCAGTAACATGAACTTGATCGGCATTCTCTCGGCACATTCTTGTTTCGGGAACAGGTTTTAAAAATCAGCGTCATTTCCAATTGTGATCGAACTTCGTTCATATATCCATTACAAATGTATCTTAAACTCGTGATTGGAGTAGTAGTGCTGGTTGTAAGTTTTCAGGTAGAGATTGGTCGTTCAGAAACTTTTGTGCCGCAAGGGCTTGAAGCAGAAGTGCAAAAAATTTGCAAAAGTTTCCAAGGAAGTAAGTTTTTAATCTTAACGCTCAATCTATTTTTGCTAAGCAAATTATCTGTGATGAATTTTTTATGGCAAGTTTTCGATGGCGAAAATGTTTCCATAAGATTGTTTCGTTGAAATTTGGTAACCTGAAAAACTTAGATCAGAATTATGCCAAAGTATTTTGTTTTTTAAGTTGAGATTTTTCGGAAGAAATCTTAGTGTGCTCAATCTTAACCCTCCAAGTGGTTTCGACGAGATATTTCGTCCATGAAGATCTGACTAATTGTGCTAATGGCGAGATATCTTGTAATCAATATATTGCCATTTTTTATGTGATCAAGATCTGGACAGTTTTCTTCTATTGATGAGATATCTCGTCCATGAAGAGTTATGTCCGTTTATGACGAGTTTCTTCGTCAAGACGATCAGCCGGAGGGTTAATTTTTTAGTCGAAGTGTGTTTAATCTTTTTTTGCTAAGCAGTTGAGATTTCTCGGAGGAAATCTTAGTATGCTCAATTTTACTCTTTTAATTTTAGTGCGATCAATCTTTTTTGCTAAGCAAATTAATGAACTTATATGGTAATTTTTGATGAGGAAAATGTTTCCATGCTTCGCTGAAGTTCGGTAAACTAAAAAATTAGATGAAAATCAAGTCAAAGTATGTTATTTTGTATGTTGTTTTGTTTTTCGGAGGGATAACCTCTAGGATGGGATAACTCCAGTTTCTATGAATGCTTTGCAGCAAAGCAGGTAGGATCTGCCCAGAGTCAGACTGATTACAATACAGGAAGTATTGGTATATGCAGATGGATGGCAAGACAATCATCCTCAGTTATAAGTAGGGCAACTTTTTTGTTGCAGTAAAAATGGGAAAAGTTGCATTTATGGAAATAAAATTGCATTTATTTTTGATACGCTAAATTCTAAAAAAAATTATTCGTAAAAAATGAAAAAAATTCAAAATGTATTGACAATTTTAGTCGTGTTACAACTGTATTATAATACATACTGAAATACAGAAGAACGTTGAACGACCGATCCTTGGCCAGTAATTTCTTTAACATTGAAAAACTGCGCCAGCCGAAGTCATATAATGTGCTGTATCGGATAGTAGAAGCGCAAAATCCTTTCGCTCAACATTCAGAGATTTTAAAACGTCATCTACAAGGCGAACAACATATTGATGATCGAAACTCACCTCGCAAACTCTGCAGTCGATTACGCAAGTTTCCTCTGGATTATAAAGTTAAAGTACTTCTTGCCATTCATTTCACTTTCATCTTAGGACGAACACCTTCTTACCATGAACTTGTTTGATTCGCAAGATCAGACACACGTGATCGAAGGGTTGATTCAAATAGCAAAAAATGAAATAGTAATTTAATATTAATTAATTTTAGGCTATATTTCTAAAAGTTGCAGGTGGTTGCATTTATGCAGAAAGTTGCATTTATGTTGCGGTTATAACTCATTTACTATACACCCCATGCAGGAGGAATTTTGGTTTTTATACTTTACATGCAGCGTAAAACGCGTGAAAAAAAGTTGCATTTGTTGCAAAAAGTTGCCTTAGTTATAAGGCAATAGGTTGCTACCGCATCCCGCCGTGGTTTGTCAAGCACCTCTTCAAGACAATCACGAGTCCATTGTTTTTCAGATATTCTACCCTGCTATTCTCGTTGGTAGTTAGAGGCCACTAGATGTATGACATTAAAATAGAAACTTCACTCAGACTTCCGTTACAAAAATCATCGTTTCTGCTTCAGGATTTATTAATTTAACCCTTCGAGTGGTTTCGACATCTCGTCGAATTCTCTGATTTTGAAAATGACAAGATATATCGTCTATATATTGCCGATGTTTTGATCATGAGATCAAGATCTGATTCGTTTTCTTCTAATGACGAGATACCTCGTCCATGAAGATTGGCCAATGGTTTAGATAAAATGAGATTACTCGTCAAGACAACCAAGAGGGTTAAATTTGGCTTTGCACCAAGTTTTACTTTTTTTAAATTCGAGAATATCGGGCTTCCACGTACATCATTACACTATTGTTTCTAGGTCATTTAGTATTTTTTACATTTTACGAATTAAAAAGGAGTAACCTACGAAGACGATTTTGCAAGTTCTTTTCATATTTCAATCCGCTTTCAAGAAAGTTTTTGTCGATTTTTCTTCAAAATTTTATCATAAAACATTTAATCCTCAGAGCGTCTTGAGATTTACAAGTAGTGTAGTGCTACTTTTACCCCCATAGCACACTACATAACCAAATATTTCTATAGAATCCATGGATTCTTCCAGACTGTAGAAAGATTAAATTGGTCCTTTCCCCTTGAAATATGTATCCCTTGGAAATATTAAATTGTTCTTTTCTTTGGAAGGGTAGTTGAATTCTAGTCGTACTGGAGCCTTGGGAAGCTTCTATTGATTTTTTCCTTTGAATAAAATACTTTGGCAAGATTCTATTACTCATTTCTTTGGAATATAATACTTTGAAAATATTTTATTGCTCATTTCAAGGTGGAATTATGCACGTGAACCCTTGAAAGGTTTAAATACTTTTCCCCAAGTATATGCATTCAACATTTTCGGTAGACCGCAGAACTCCACTAAAATTAAAAATGTAGTCACGCATTTGTGACAAAAATGGCTGGATTTTTATAAGCAATCATGTAGTGTTTACACCTTTCGATAAAATACTCATTTGTCCAAAAATTGAAAAATAAACTGACAGAATTTTTACCGCATGCAGCATCTATAAAGCATAGCTTGATTTATGCATAAGGGTGTTTCAAATTTTTTTAGCACAATAACCGATACTATCCGTATATCTCTACTATTATAAAAGGAAGTGTTTGCCCTCCACTACGCAGTGTCCTAACGAATCTGTGACACTTACAATAATAAAATTTAGCACACAGGTAGTCCGAATTTATTTTTGTGTCACACACAAAAGCCCGAATTTTAAAAGTCAATCTAGAACATTTTAAAATTAATTTATTGGAGTTTAATTACTATCGTTTTCTTTGGAATGGCAACAGAATTTAGAGATGGCAGATTCTTCATTTATTATTTCTGCTTCCTTTTTAATTTTGCGGAGGAACAATTTGTCAGCAGACCAAAAAATCAAACAAAATTTTAACATTAGTTATGTAGTTCTTGTTTCTATCTAATAGATCGTTAAAGATAGAGCAATTTTTTTTTTTTTACATTAGATCGTTACCTAAAAATATGATTTTCTTTAAATAAATAATTTTTAAACTGACACTTTTATATTTTTTCCAATATGAACGCCTCTGCGAAGAATGACCTTCGTTTGACTCGAGATTCGATAAGTCACAGATATAATTTTCTACGCTTAAACCATTCCACAGCGAAAAAAAGCAAAACAAATAAAAAACATTTTGACTGGCATTGTTTAGTTCTTTTTTGTAAAATCGGGATTATTAAAGATAGATGAAAATTTCAACGGATTTGAAATCTGCGGATAATTGTACACCAGATGGATACCTTATATTTTATTTTATAATTTTTCAATTAAATATTTATATTTTATTGAAATACAGAGATTGTGACTTCAGGCCGATTGGATCTCTTCGTAATTTGAATTTGACAATGACGAAGCGATCATGGCGTTGCCCGTGGTGTTGGTTACAAACCATAGTTATAATATTCATAATTTTGTTTGCGAAGCAAACCAAATCGGAATTCGTAGGGAATTTATTCCAATGGGGTACGCCATGATGGCTGTTATCGAATTTGGCTACATTTAACAATGACAAGGCCATCACGGCGTTGCCTGCGGTGTTGGTTTGCGATGCAACGACATGATGGCTGTTATCCAATAGGCTACGAATTCCCATTTGGTTTACGAAGCAAACGAAAGCAGTGGTCACACCCGACCACACGAAAAGAACTGTCACGGGCAACGCCGTGCTGGCCACGCAGTGGCTAGTTTGTAATATTTATCCTTCATGATGAAAGGGGACCAGGTACAAAATAAAAACTATTTACTTGCGGTCTCATTGTTATGCGGTTCTTGGGTCTACCATCAACATTTTCAGGGGTCAGGTGTCTAGGACATGCTTGCTGCTATTGTGTTTCTCATTGGAAATATTTACTGCTCTCGCTTGTGGGGAGGTTCGGAATACGAGCCTGTTTATACATTGCACAGTTTTAATTTTGAGTTCCAAGTGGAGAAGTTGCATACGCTTCAACTGTCCTTTCAAGAGGAATTTGGCTACTTATGGCAAAGGAATCACTGCAGTTTAACATTTGTTTTCAGAATGTGTGTTAAGAACAAGCACTGGGTGCCCCTCCTTTACTAGCTTAGTAAACTTTGGAAGAAAAATGACTGAGCTTAGAGAAAGAACCTCTTGATATTCGAAAAGATATTCATTCCGTATAGTACATGCAATTAAGAAATTTCAACAGAAAGCAGATAAGTTTCATGATTTCCTCGTTGCGAAAATGGAAAACATTATTTTCTATAAATATACTTTTGAAAATATGTCCCTTTCACCGTAACTCAATCCATCTCCTCTTAAACGAGGGAAACTCATTTAGACTTTAATGTTTGTGCAGCTGACAAGATATTTATAAAATCATCATACCATCACAGCTATTATAGAAAATATTTTCAGCCTAACTTACGCTTAAAATAAGTTAGGCTACAAAAAGTACAGAAAATTAAAAAATTTTTTTATGCTTTCTAATAATATATTACATTTAAAATTTCCTTCTCATTATAATGATTATTTTTTAATTTAGAATTTTTTATTTTGGATTCATATCATGAAATCCAATTGAAATGAAAAATAAAACTAACCAAGACCAATATGATCATTTTAATTGTTTTAATCTCAAAAACTTACCCAACTATATATCTCTAAACTTTCAACATAAATCAATACTATCTAGAAACTTCTGTGATTTACATGTCTCATATCTAACAAGTTTAAAATATCGAGGAAACGAATTAATTAAAATTCGATGTAAATAAAAAATTATGATATTTTTCCATATCTAGTACAAGAGAAAAAGCAATACAGCTCAGTTCAAACCAAGAATCGAATTTGTGGATGCCCAAACAAGCTGTTTTTCTTGACCTAGAGAATTTCACTGTTAAAAAAATTTAATTTTACATTAATGTATTTTAATTTTTAGCATAAATATATTGTTTAATACTCTGATTTAAACTATAAAGTTATTTAAAAAAATTCTCACAAAATCGTATCTCTACTACACCTATGCAAATGACGCCATCCGCCGTAAATATCGTGTAGGAAACAACATTGGCATTAGTCGCATGCAAGATGCCACGAAGTGCAGTTATCTGATTTCGAGAAAGGTGTAATCGTCGTGTGTCACAGAAATGGCCGATCCTTAAGGAACATATCTAGCGAGCTGAATTATCCAAAATCGACCGTGGCCTGGTGATTCAGAAGTGGAAGGTGAGCGGCGACATACTCCAGGAGTTTCAACAGGAATCCGGGAGTGTTGTTTCGATTAATACCATCCGTAAGGAAGCACATCTGCTTGGATTTCATGGTCGTGCTGCCGCCCATGAGCCTTTGATCACAAAGTCCAACCGCGCTGCTCGGTTAATGTGATGCAAAGCACGTCGAAAGTGGACCGTAGATCAGTCGAAATTGGTTCTCTGGAGCGACGAATCAAGGTTCACCCTCTACCATTCGGAGGGTAGGGTCTGGAACTGCCTGGAGAACGCCTCCTGCCAGAATGCTTTGTGCCCACAGTAAAGTTCGGCGGAGGTATAATTTTGGTCTGGGGGTGTTTCTCCTGGTATGGACAGGGACCCTTGGTCTAAATTCATGATAAGCTCAACGCCGAGGCCTACTGCACAATTTCGAATAAGTGTGCTTCCTACGTTGACAGTTTTACGGGCTGGACCCATGTTACTTCCAGAACAATGCCGCCTGCTGTAATGTTGCGAGGTCCAAAATGGAATGGGTTGGTGACAATGGGGTTAACCGAATGGACTGGACTGTCCAGAGCCCAGGCCTGAACCCTGGGACGAGTTGGATCACCGAATTAAGAGGTGCAACAACCATCCAAAATGGGTGAAGGAACTTGCATGTTTTCTCCAAGCCGAGTGGAAGAAAATACCACTAGTCGTCATACAAGGACTTGTGGAAAGCATGCCCCGGAAGGTTGAGGCTGTAATTGCCTCTCGTGGGGGCTCTACCAACAATTGAATATGAATAAATTTTGTTTTTCTATCACAGGTGTCCAAATACTTATTGGTAGATAGTGTATTGTAAAAGAAAGTTAGTACGTGTCGCTCTTGTGATCAGTGTCCTGACGAATCTATGGCACTTACAATAATGAAATTTGACCCTTAAGTAGTTTGAATTTTTCTATCGCGCCCGAATTTTAAAATTTAAGCTAGAACATTTTAAAATTAATTTATCGGCATTTAATATTATTTTCCTTAGAATGGCAACAGTAAAAAGAGATGACGGATTCTAAATTTATTTTTCCGTTTCAGTTTCCGAGCAACGATTTCAGCGGTAATTGGTAATTTTTGTTAAAGTTGTACTAGAGCAACACAACGGGCTATTGACGACGGACCGGGATTAATCCCTTAAGGGAAAGATCCGAGGACAACCTCGTAATTTTGAACCACGGTCAGATGACGAAACAACACCTGAGCTGGCACCCCACTCTCCAAACTTCCACACTAACCCAACGTGAGGACTTTCGGCCACGACAGATTTAAGGTGCACCAGCCGCCTCTACACCATACGTTTGCAAGCATCCATGCCCGGACCCGGATTCGAACCAGGAACCTTCCGATCTAGAGGCTAACACCTTAACCACTAGCACGATTTCAGCGGACGAACAAACCAAATAAACAGTTTTAAACGTTGCCCGTGGTGTTGTGGTTTGCAAAGCAAACCACTATTACATAAAAATAATCAATACAAAGAAAAACCAAGAGTTCAGTTAACAGTTATGTAATTAAAATTAGATGCTGCTTATATAGTATGCATGTGACAATATGTGCATATGAGTTGTGGTTGGAGTAGCACCCAAAGGGATTTAAAAATATTAGGCAAAAAAAATTCGTTTTTTTTTGGGATGACATTTTGAAATTTAGTTCCTGTTTTTCTACTGTATTAATTTAATTTACTATAACCTTGTTTTGCAGTTGTACAGTTACAATTGCTGTCAGAAATTCCAAAGCTTGCTATTTTTCGACTATTGAATATATATTAAATCTCATACTTTTACTATATAGATAGGCTATTTTGCTAGAAATATGTGGGAATGTTAACTAATGAAAACAGGGTTTATGAAATGTCTTTTGAAACAACTATAGAAGGTTTGAAGTTGGTAATCAAAATTCATTTTTTTCTAAAATTGATTTTAATAGAATTCTTAAAAAGCTTTATATCCAGATAATTTTGAAATTAAATTTTATTTTATCTTTTATTAGGAATACAATGCCCTGAGGGTTCCTGCAATAATGTTGAGAGCAAATGTCCAAGAAATTCCATATGTATATGCAATACAACAAGAATAGAAGTTTGTTGTTCTTCATCAAAAGGTGGAGATGGATGTTGTGTAAATATACCATTACCTTTACCAATACGAGGGTAGCACATGGGACTGATTTTCAGAGGAGATACTGAGGATTTCAAGGTTTAACAATTAAAATATTCCAATGGCTTAAAAATGAATTTAAATTGAAGCATAAATGACAAAATATAAAAATTGTTTTCATAATTAAATTTTGTTTGTCTATAGAAAGTCATATCAAACTTACTAAAGGATTAAAATGTTCACATACACACAGGTGGAAAGAGTCAATAATGATAAACATTCTAGAAATATGCATCCCTTAAAACAAATGTGAAATGTACATGGAAAAGTAAATGTTGAATTGGAAATGTCTAGATAACCAAACTAATTTTTTTGTGATTCAAGATTTCACAAATAAATAAGCAAAGGGTATCAAAGTGGACTAACAGAAGTATTTTAGTGCCATATTGGAAACTATCTTCTGAACTTGTTTTTATATTACAAGTAAATTCACACAGAGTTAAGCAAAATTGCAATTATGCCTTCCAATTAAAGGTACAACAAAATGTAAAATGTCCTAATTTCGCAATTCATCAATGAAGGTTTTACTATCATGATTCTATTTCATAACATTTGTATAATAAAGAGCATGGTTTAATTAGAAGCAAAAAATAAATTTGACCCAAGAGACGAAAGAACTTAACAAAGAAATGCAGAATAAAATGCATACTATTTAGGTTTCATTTCATAAAATATTACAAATCAACTAAAAAAGATATACATTTTATTAACAAACATAATAGATAGAAAACTATTACACATAACCAGAAGTTGCACTAATTCTTAGGTTGGTTGGTTTTGGGGGTTTTATGGTGTATGTGTGGGTCATAGTTGGCCATGCTGTTGCCAGACACAAGACATACAATATCAAGTAATAGATATACACACAATGAAATTTTTACTGACACAGAAGAGAGAAATGCACCAAGGGAGGAATGCACCTGACAGGAATTGAAACCTTTGCCACCTACAAGTCGAAGGTTACTAGTGCAGTGGACATACCCACTGAGACACGATGGTCCCTAATTATTTAAAACAATCAATACAAATTCTTAAAACTCAGAGTATTTTCAATTTCCAAGAATTTAAAATACACAATTAAATATAATCTTGAGTGTTTAATGATTTTAATATTTTCTCAAAAATACTTTATATAAAAAATTGTTAAATATACAATTGAATGGTTGTCAGACACAGAGAGAAGTCTACAACTTTTTTGCCACATTTTCTCTTTTAAGTATAAAATATCCAGTTTCAGTTGATTCAAACACCGATATACAAATATATTGTACATGAATGTATATAATTGTGTATTGTCTATGTTCTATTCAATTACTTTGACCTAATGAGGCTAATATGCTAAGGAGAGTGGGAAATGTATTTTCTAGAAATGTATGAACATGCAATTTCAATTAACAAATTATTTGACAATTTACTTGCAAATTCAATTAAGATACGTATTTTTTTCCTTTGAGGTACACAAGCAGTTAAATAGATTTTCTTAAAATGTAATGAAACTCCTCAACCCCATTTGCACCTCAAAACCACATATATTTCATTGCACTTAGCAAAACTAAACATGGTTAACATATTAATATTTGATTTATAGTAATGAATTAGTTTCATATTTACAGTTGCTAATTTTGATAGGTAGAAAAAGTTCATTACAAGGCACTAGTTCTTCTAGGATTTCGAGCTATTTTAATTACTATACTGTTTGGTATATAAAAATGCATGTAACTATCACTACATAACACACACAATGAGTATGTTATCATTTCCCAAGTAAAAGACATGCAAAAGAGTTGCATACACAAAAGGTATTTGCTGGTACATGAATGCAAAGCAGTGTAATTATAATGTAACTTTTATTAGATGTGTAAAATTCTTCACACTTAAAAGAAAATTTAAGTAGATTTAAATTGAAAATTTCGATTATCTATATTTTAAAATCATTTACCCACTTAATTCATGTAGATAAGCTTTATATGATACATGAAAAAGTAGAATAAAAGTTAAACATAGTAGAAAAACAAGTTCAAATGAAATGAGAGAAAGTAAAGCAGTGGGGGCTCTGTCCCTCCAACACAGATACTAGGGTCATCTGAGGTTTCTGCATGCAATATTCAACTTTTTTGCTGAGCATTCTTCTCAGTTCATGCATTTTTTTGTCTGTAGATCCCTAACGATCCTTTAGATGAGAATACTTCATACAACCATAAAGCCATACTTTTCAAATCTATTAACTAATCTTCTAAATTAGATAAGAATTGTCAACAAATACGACCTGATTACAAAAATATTGAACTTTGATAGGTACATAAATTATTGCTTACATGAAGTAAGGATATACACAAAGTTTGATATGATTTAACCACTGATTCACATGCTCTATCTTGCCTATTATTTAAACAAAACAAACAAAATCAAAACAATTTTATAAAATACACATAGAATGCATGGCACTTGTGTTTTCAAAATTACATATACCTTATATTAGCACTTAAAATGAGGCAACGAATTCTTAATAAAACTAGTAACATTATCTATGAACTTACAGAAAGTGTGGGTCAATAGTCAATTTTAACTTAACTTAAACATTAACCGTTTTATACAAATTTAATTTTTAGGTTCAGCTTGCATCAAGTTCAGCATGTGCTTCTCCATAACAGCTTGAGCTAAAAAATGTTGAAATAAAATTAAGAATAACTTTTAACATAGAAGAAATGCAAATATAAAGCTTCAGCACAAATTAAATATCAACTATTTGAACAAAAAATTAAGAAAAAAAAAAGATGTTTTACAGTAAGAGTATCAAAGTTAAGCAGTGAAGGAGTTAAGACTCATTAAGAATTTTAAAGCAAAATGTCCCAATATTTTTATGTATTTTCTACAATAAGCTGTTTTTATACATACATATCCCATACAATAAAGAATAAATATTTGAATTTCAAATAAAAGAACATACATTGTGTCTTTCAATAAAAACAATCCAAGATAACAGAATTGAAGAGATTTTAATACATTTTACACCATGTGCTCAATACTTTAAATTTATATTATTTTAAAAGCTTAGATAGAAATAGAATCCTCTAACAGTATTTAGTTGCATCTCTGACCAAAAAAGAATCAAAGAAAACAGTTCATGGTGAAAGAAACTTAACTTAAACCAACTTAAAATAGGAGCTAAAATGCTTTCAAAAGAAGTTATTGTTCGTGTTCGTATATTGCAAATGGAATAAATCCACACTATTTAAAATGGAAATCAAATTTATAACAAACACAACATAATAATTTAACAACCTAATTGGCTTAACAAAAGCGACAAGAACATCAACTGAGAAACAACTCTCGGATTAACAATTCTCAATCCAAAGTTCACACATACAAATAAAACGGAATGCTATACCGATTAATCTACTTGTCCAATAATAAAATTAATCAAAGAATATTTGATATGAATAGTTCTGAGTAAGAACACAAATTCTGAAAATCCAACATTATTAACATCATAAATAGCTTTTACAGCAAGTTTCTCACTTGTACAACAGGGTACAAATCTTAAAATGTGTGTCAAGGATTGACAAATTAGCTTTTTGATATTTAAACATTAATCAAATTTTATTATAAAGATAAAAAATGAATATCTCCTCTTAAAAGTCCTTTTGGATTGGTAGGTAGGTATTTTCATTAATGTTACACAAGAAAAACATACCTAGCTATTTCTTCTGGATTGGATATTGTGCATGTACTCATTGTTTAACGTATGGATCTACTTTAAAATAAATTTAAGATGTGTTAGGATTTTGCATTGTTATTCTGAAAAGTTGTTCATATCCCAATAACTTAAAATAATTCACTTCAGTCATAGCATAGCAGCTGTTAGAAGTCTCATAGGAAACAATCGGAAATAAAAAAAAGTTAACACTTTTATTGCAGGATGAGTCATTTTAAGTTGAATGAAATTGCCAATAATACTAATGTGAAAAAGTGGGAAAAAAAGAACCACTCACTGAAGGAAAATAAGCATTACAAAAAGCACGATTCTGGTAAAAATTGAAGTTAAAATTTCCTATTGGTAGGATTGGTATAAAAGAATCCATACAATATGTTAAGAAATAAGTTTATTTTGAGCTTAGAATGGTTTTTAAATGAAAAAATGTAGTAATTTTAAATAGACGAGATTCTTGTTGGTGTATGTTAATATCCACCACAAATAAACCATAAATCAGCATGAATATGTATTCTAAGTAAAATATCAAATTAAAAACATAGGATTTGTTTTGTTACATAAAAAATCGAAATGTAAATAAAAAAGGACAGGGAAAATATCAAATACTTTATAAATTATGTATAGTTTAAAAATTCGCTCATGAATATATTTGTAGAAATGGCAACCTGTTTGACTGCATCAATTGTAAGGTTCATTTTCATTAATGAAGCACAGAATTTCAGCAATGCATAAATTTAAACATACTTAGTAATTTATAATATATAATCAAACTTTAATAGACATTATGGCAGACCAATTGATGACAAAAATATTGTGCTCATTCAAGAAAATCTGTAATCGGGTCATCTGCAATTCACATTACAAAAGATTCAGTGAATATGTGATCTTTGAAATAAACATGTAATAGTTTCAATCATCCATGCTTACATAAGCTACCTAGCTTGCATCCATAAGCAATATGCAGAAATTTAGCCAATGGGCTCTTGTTTTAATTTTTGCATTCAATCTCCATTTGTCTAAATTTTTCCTTTATAAGCTTCAAATTTGGTAAAATCTTAATTAAAGTTATAGCCTTGGAATATTTTCACTTTTTTGTTGTCAACTCATTGCTAAATGATAACGAAGGGTCGAAAATCATGCTAGAATGTAAAGTTGAACAGATTATTATAAGGCACCATATTTTGTAATTTGCTTCAGAGAAGCATTTTCTTTTACCTCTTATATAACTGTAATTATACATGTCCTTTTCTTGCATTTTTTCGATGACATATTTTTCGTTCTCTGTAATTGTATATTTTTCTGTAGAGAAACAAAATTAAATAAACAATGCTATAGTATGTAATGACACATTTGAAACATTGCTTACCGAGTTTGCTCCTCCTCTTTATTGAAATGTCAAAAGCAGATTCAAAGGCTTCATTTATAGCTGTAAAATCTGCACCAGCAGTTAGGAGTTCTTGAACACAGGTAGCATGATTGCTATATACCGCATACATAAGTGCAGTATTCCCATCCTAAGTTATAACAGAAAACATTGAATGCATTACTAATAGCAATACTCTCAATTCTACATAGCATACTAACACTAGTGATTAGGATTGCAATACAATGAATAAAATATAGCATAAAAAATACAAGAAAATACTGCTATTGTGGAAAGAAAATTTATTTTCAGAAATATTACTCTCATAAGAATAAAGAGAAACTTCTTTAGCAGTTAGAAAATGGTTTCAATACAAATAACCAATATTTTAAAAACAATTTTAAAAATCCCATCAAATTGGGTGTCTGTAAAACATAATATATCAACACTTTTTCAGCACAAGAAAATATACAGATTTAAGCTTGAGGGTCATGCATGCACCATGCTCAGCACTGTGCAAACTTCAGTTTCATACATGGCTATATTTAAGTACTTTTAACCAGTTTCAGACAGACTGACCTGTGTCTTATCTAGGATTCTTTCAATCAACAGATGTGTCTATTTAGATATTAAGTGTATTGTAGGGTTAAGAAGAATAAATGTTTCTGGAAAATAACATTGTCAGGTTCAAAGAGAGCTTGGATTTTAAAAGTGGCCAAACAAAAACTGAGGAAAAAAACTATGTGTATAAAAGGTGGATGAGTGGAGTTTAGTGGAGTAAACATATCAGGGGGTAAAATTAACACAATTTATTTAGAAATTGCGAGAAAACATTTAGTAGGTAATAAGACAAGGACCACAGCACAGACGTGCACCTGGAAGGAATCAACATAACTCTCCTTTTTAAAAAGGAAAGAGTTTTCAGTTTGATGACACAATTGGCAATGTGCCAAGGAGATAAGAGTTTATGAAATAGTTAGCAATGCATCAATAGTTCAGTTGGTTGTCAACACACCAATAGTTCAGTTCACTTTCTACATGCTAATAGTTCTATATGCTATATGTGACTTTAATTTAGAAACTCCTAACTATAAGCATATATAATTATTGAATGAGAGCATTACATTTCACTAATGAAGGAAGAGACTAATAGTATTTCAGATCAGGCAAGGTTCAAACTACAGCCCAAGAATAGTAGTTATGCAGGTAGTTGTCCAAATATGCACAGTATGTGTTCCATAGGAGAATTGTCAACAACATATATAATGCTTTTATAGTTATGTCTGGCCTATGGCTTCGGTAAGATACAAACTATTGGCATATGAGACATCATTGGCTATATCATGCTATATTAGATCATAATTAGGTCCTAGTTTTAGCATTTAAAGTAAATAATACAATATTTAAATTTTATGAACACAAATCTACAAAAAGCACAAAGACAACCATTAAGGGAATGAGGATGTATGAACCAAAAATGTCAATGGTTGTAGGTAGCAGTGTGGAATGTTAATTTTGAGAATAAAGTATGCAAATGCATAAAATGCAAGTACTGGTATTTCTCAGAATTGGAAAGAAATCTAGCTTTTTTTACATTCAGAAATATACTGTCACACAGACAATAATTAAATCACATTTAAAATGAGTGGGAAAACATTATTGCTAGAAGGATCTGGGATTTTGCTGGTCAAAATTAAATTTTAATGGAGTTCTTAATTTTTAAGGATTATTTTTTAAGACTAGAAAAATAGAATTTGATGACTTTTTTTCTTCATTAATATTTGATCCCTCAATTGTTTAGATTAAAATTAGAAATGAAGATGAATAACTTTGGGTTAATATAGTTTTGATGTTGGAATTAACATTTAGTTATAACTTGATAATTTGCGAAACTAATTCAAATGTTATTAGTCTTAAGGCTACGGTATGGAGAATACCCAAAGTAACAGAAAAATTGGTGTATAGACAAATTATTATGTAAACAAGAAGGCAAATTTAGTATTTCAATCCAAGACAAAAGTACATTTTAATAAAGCTATTCATAAAAACTTGTAAAAATACATTGCTGTGTGATGAAACTATAAATTCACTTAATCCACAAACATGTTAAAATTTTTTTCTAATAGATAATACCTGCTGACAGTTTAGTGAATCAATTTATCACTATAATTAACTTACAATACAGTAGTACATATAGCAGTGCAATGTATAAAAACCATGATGTAATGTTTCACAGACTGAAGTTGCAACTGTAAACATAACATTCAAGTACAAGAGTGCTATCATGATTCATGTTAACATCCAAAATGAAGCATGATAATCACACGACTCAAATTTCAGAAAAAATATACATAATATAATATATATTATAGTATTATTGTTATTGAAATCAATAAATTGCATTGTGAGGAAGATTGCTATTAATGTAGATCATATCTCCAGTAGGCTTGGTACAACAGATTTATAACCTTCGGCTAACTGTTTAGGTTTTTACAAGCAGCACATTAAAATTACATTTTCTTGACCATAAAAGGATAATAATGATGAGATAAATAAAAAGTTTTTACTTGATCCTTGTAATCTAATGAGGCTCCATGACTAATAAGATCCTTTACAATAGCAGAATGTCCAGCAGCACTGGCAAGAATAAGAGCATTTTCTCCTGTATTTCCAATGGAAGAAACTAATGCATCACAATTTAGAAGCTTACGAACTGTTTCAAGTTGCCCATAGGAAGCGGCCCACATTAGAGGTGTGAGACCATCCTTGTCTCTTTCGTTAACATCAAAATCTAATGCTAAAATTTGATATTAAAATAAAACTGGATTTAAAATGTTTTCAATTGAGAAAGACACAGAAAATCATGCTTCATTATTAACTTCAGAGATAAATATCCAATCAATTTTAAGATCATATAGTCATCTGATCAAAATCAAGTAATAAAATTTGAATTCCTAAAAATACTGTAATCGTGAAGTTCATGTGCAAAAATTTAGGAATATGTTTCCAATCCACAATATTTTAGGATTAGGAATCCTTAATATTGAAGACCTTTTAATCAATCGGCCATATTCACAAGTCTCGAGTTAACTCGAGGATCAGTTGATCAGCGGGTAAGATTCTCAGATTATCAAGAACGGCATTCTCAAACAGCATGTTAAGTGATCCAGGGATTAAAATGAGACGCTCGCTGTGATTGGCAACGCTTGTGATATTGTTTATATTGGTTTTGACGCCCGAATCTACATTCATACTGATAAAACACGTATTTTGTCATAGAATAGATTCAAAATTGTGATTAAATAGAACGTATACGGCACTTTAATTTGGGTTTTGGTAAAGAAATGCAAAGGTATTTAATTTCAAATTGAATTTTTATGGAAACATAAATTTTGCAAAAAAGAATTGTACACAATGTCTTGACAAATGAATGTAATCTGATTATCTTTGTACTTGTCAGTATGGGTGTGTTGGTGGTGTGGAAAAGTAACTTGCATTGTCAATTTTCTTTCATTCGTAATAAATCAACAGAATAATTTTTATTCTACGACGAATCTGCCTTGTTCATATTCTAACGTTCCCTCTCTCATTGGGTTCTACTCTGGCGACTCAGAATATAGTTCAAACCAGAACACATCCGGGCAAGTTTGTTTTATAGAAAATGTAATCATGTGCTTGTTCCTTTTCATATAAGATCAGTTGAATGCGCACGGACACGGTCAGCACTTGGGAGGGTGACCGACTGAGTGGATAGCTTAGCTACCGTTATTTTTTATTTTGAATTTTAATAAAATTATGTTTTAAATTTTACCTTTTAAACAATATTATGATGAGGAGATGAGCTGCTATGCAGCAGGTATATGTCCAGTCCAGTAGTCACAATAATACTGTAATTTAGCATAGAATGAAATGTGTCATCCATTTTGTTTCTCCGCAAAAAGATAATACTGCACATACGTTAACTCTTACTACCGAGTTAACTCGCCGATTTCGGAGGATCAAAATGTAAAACCAAAACAGTGGTTTAAACCACAGATCAGGCATTGTGAATACGTTTTTTTTGCTAACCCAGGGATTATTGTTGATCCACGAGTTAACTTGGACTTGTGAATATGGCCGTATGAGTTATCTTCATACATGCTCTCTTTTAGTAAATATAATTCAACAAATAATTCTCTTCTTGTAAAAGTAAGTTTGTAAAATCTTTGAACAATAAAACAATCAACATTAGAAAAACATCTAAACAGAAAACACACACAGAATTGACTTTTAATCCAAAATATTTAAGTAAATTTTTCCTTTAAAATAAATGTGTAACATGAACTGATAATTTAGCCAATAAAAGCAAAGTAATGAGAAACATACAGAAACCATACATTCTTCAACATCTTGGCAGATGTTATATAGATGAAGTTAGGGAGATTTTACTGCTAAATTTAAGATATTGCAGTTTTATACACATAGTTTAGGTTGCAGAGTTAGCTACTTCAATTTGGTAAGCTAAAGTAAAGCTTAATAAATAAAAGCTAACTGTGGATATAGAACCAAATTTAATTCATGATGATTAGTTAGTAAAATACGAAAAGAACAAATACATTCATACAATTATTCAATAATTGTATGCATAATTTTTAATTACTATAGCAGTTATATTAAAAAAATATATTTAGAGGGAACTAGATAAAATTAGATTTAGAGGGAATTAGATAAGTAGATGTCTAAATGAATATATTGGATTGAAGTTCCATTTTCATTCAAGTTGCATTTTTAGGAATAATATGCAATCAACACAAAATTAAATACAGCTTGGATATTTTAAAATCTAAAATGTAAAGACAAACTGAATAAAAGAGAAAAATATTTACTAGAATTCTGTAAATAAAGTTCTCCCTGAGCAGATAGCTGATGTACACTTCGTTCTGAAATATTTTTTAATTTGCCAATTTTAATTATCATTGAATGCACAGTATATTATACTTTGTATGATGCACAATATATTATAATAAAATTTTAGACTTTAAAATCTTGAAATTTAGTGCCTATGAATCCAGAAGTACAAAATGAAATATGAATGCTTTTCATCCCATGAGCTATAGCATTATTTATTGCATTAGACAAATGGAAGTTTCAATATTGAAACTAGTTTTAAAGTTCTCAACAACTAATACTTTTATGGTCACTAAAGGGGAGTTAACTCAGATGAAATAAGCTAAATTTGATTTCACTTTTCAACACTAGCAACATTTCTTTGGAAAATAAATTATATATTCAGTTAGTTCTAGGCAAATTTGATAATTTTTAATTAACGGTCATACTAGAGCAGGGGTGGCCAACCTGTGGCGCATGCGCCAAACGGTGCGCAGTGGATGATTACGAGTGGGGCATAGCATCTTTACGCCTACTTATTATTTTCAAATAGGATCTATAACCGATTCCATCTTCATATTCTCAACACCAGTGTGCTCTTATTTCAATTCATACAGCCTTCATATATTAGTTCTTCACAATGTTTTAACAGTTTGCAATTGATATACTGTGTTCACCACTGTGCAAAAGAAAATGAGCAAAAGAAGCGCAGAAAGTGACAGAAAGCGTGAATTTAATGAACAGTGGGGAAAATTAGTTGTTATTTATAGCAAGTTCATCAGGAAAGCTGTTTTGTATTGTCTGTGAAAGAATTCTTTCACATAATAGAATATATGATCTTAATAGATAGACACTATAAAACACATCATCAGCCTAACCAAGATGGGAAAATGAAGCTTGTTCTTGGGTCAGAGTTACAACTGGAAGACCTCGTCCATTCTTTTTTCGAGCTTTGGATGAATCAACGTGCATGTGTGATGTGGTATCACAGTTAAACATATTTATAAGAAGAATTGATAATAATTTTAATGTATTTGAAGAACTTGACAGTCTGAAGTCATTGCACGGTAAAACAAGCGGATCAGATATATTTAAAAAAGTATAAGCATGCCTAGAAAATCTAAATTAGATAATAGTAAACCAGTATGTGTATGTAAATCAGTATGTGTACTGACAGTGTGCCGTCAATGGTAGGTACAGTCAATGTCACTACAACTTTGGATAATTTTTTAAATCGTCCTGTACTAAACTATCACTGCATTAGGCCAGGTGCACACATCAGAATTTTCAACGTGCTATGCCACTGTGAAACCGAAGCCCAACTATGTACACATAACAGTGAAATGACGCAAGTACTCATTTCACGCCATTTGCCATAAATGTTTTATCGAAGAAAACATGTCTATTTCGCTTACTTGGTGTAAAAAAAGTATATTTTGAAACAAAATAGACGTTACTGGATACAACCCATTTGTTAATTATTATTTATATTCCATTTATTTATGAAAACAAGGTACTTCAGATCGGAGAACCATATGCGGCGAACTGTGGTACAAATTGCACCCAAGTTGGACAAGCGTTGCCGCAGCGTCACCACAGGCGTGTGTGTACTACTCCATTGGATCTAATGTATCTCAGACCGCACTTGCATTGCCACACGTTGAAAAATCGGATGTGTGCACCAGGCCATATACACCAAGAGCCACTTTGTGGAAAAACTTTAAAAATGCTATATGTTATGTTAACGGCTGTGAAATGTGCAAATAAAATCAGAGCAAGAGCATTAAACAGACGAGAATTCAGAGAATACTGTGAATTGTTAGATTTGGAATATATGGCGAACCTTTCCTACATTGTGAGGTGCGCTGGCTTTCTAGAGGTCAGGTTCTGAGTAGATTTTGGAAATTGAAAAATGCTGTATACAATTTTTTAGAACTGGAAATTGAACCATCTGACGCAAAAACCCTATTATTTTATAACAACTGGCTATTTGATTTGGCATTTTTAATTGATGTTACTAGCCATATCAATTCCCTAAAATCGAAACTAGAAGGCAAGAAGAAATTATTTCCTAGCTTAGTAAATAGCATCAATTCATTTAAAATGAAATTAAAACTGTTCATCTCTCTGTTAGAAAATCAGGATTTGAGTCAATTTCCACACTTGAAAGAGCAGAGTGAATGTGCTGCAGATAATAGCAATTTGATTAACTATATTGAAAAAATCAAGTTGTTGCAAGGGTCATTTGAAGAAGTCGTTTTCATGATTTAGCTTAAGTAGAATACTGCATGCTCACATTTATAAACTCATTTTCACTCACTCAGTGAACTAATCGTTATGAAGATTTCTAGAAATATACAAATGGTACTTTTTGATTTAAAAACAAATGCATTATTAAAAATGAAATTTGATGAGCTTTTTTGTATTCAGATTAAAATGCTTCTGACAATGTTAATTTCTGGCGTTACCCTGTGAACATTTTCCAGAACAAAGAAAATTTGCAAAAAATTAGATATGTCGTTTCGGAATGACATACAGATGTGAACAAGTATTTGCAGCCATGAAATTTATTAAAAGCAAAACAAGGTCGCAAATGGCTGGTTCAAATTTGAAGAATTATCTGCTGCTCTCGGTAACAAATTTAACACCAAACATTGAAAGACTAGCGAAATCCAAACAGGCTCAAAAGTCTTATAATTAGTAAGTAATGTTTATGTGCTATAATATATATTGTTTAACATACAATAATTAAATAATTTAAAAGTATTAATATGTCTATAAACATACTTTTATTAAAAAAGTTATTAAGAGTTTGCCAGGACCATGAACGTAAAAAGATAGAAAATATACATGAGTTGTATAGCGCATCTGAACTCGAAAAAAATTGATGCATGGTATGTAAAAGGTTGGCCTTCCCTGTACTAGAGCAACACAACGAGCTATAGACGAAGGTCTGGGATCAATCCCTTAATGGAAAGATCCGAGCACAACACCTCGTAATTTTGAACTATGGTCAGATGAAGAAGCAACACCTGAGCTGGCCTCCCACTCTCCAAACTTCCACACCAACCCAACGTGAGGACTTTCGGCCACAACAGATTTAAGGTGCACCATCCGCCCCCCTCTACACTATACCACAAACATCCATGGCCGGACCCGGATTTGAACCAGGAACCTTCTGATCTAGAGGCTAACACCTTAACCACTAACCATACCGGTTGGTCGGCAGAGTTAGTTCTAGGAACAATTAATCTATTTATATAACTGTTCTTGGTAAAAATTTTGTTGGAAGATTCAATTTTGAACATTCTCTTTCTTTAGATAATGGTACAAAAATTATACAACAAATACACAAACAAAAGAATAGAATTAATATTAAGATATAACTTACCAGGTTGTATGGTAGGGGTTTGAGTCTGCACATTTCCTCGTTGTAGATTTGTCAAAACTGTTGTTGGCTAAAGTGATTAAAAATGTTTCATCTAGCCCATTAAAAATGTTGATTTTATTACATACATATGCCTCAGAATGTATTAGGAATAACTTTAGTCAAGTTGAGCTAATTGATGCATTTGTTCTCGAGTAAGTGCAGGTAAAACAAAAGAAACTTTGGAGTCCAAATGTATTCTCAAACACTTTTGTTGCTTAAAAAGGGACTTATACTCAATAGTAAAAGCCTAAGAACCACATGCATTGAATTTCTGACAAAAATATGCTTCAAATATTGTTTGCATGCAACTCAAGTGACCAAATATCCTATATTTCCTGGGAACTCCAGTAACATAGCTATTTTCATGGATCTTCCCATTTTGACCTTCTATTCCATTTGCTTGTATATTTCATTAACAATGAAGAAAATCAAATTCAAATTTTATATTATTTTTATTAAATCTATTGCAATATAACCTGTCATTTTTATTAACAGTTTAGACCTGGAAGTAAAAGCAAATGCGTAAAATTTAATTTTTTATTGTGACCTGTATATCATATTATATACAATGCAAATTAACTGTTTTATTCCATATTATTCATTCCATGAACATTTGTTGGAGACACTACTCAAAATTTGTTGTCAATAAATCTCCCTTAAATTCATGGTTGAAAATTAGTCATTATGCAGCGGTGAAAACAGTCAAAATGTAAAGAAGAGGAAAATATATGCAGCGTTATTTTGAACTACAAAAATAGCTGAATAAGAATACTATATTTGTGTACTAATGTGTGTACAGAAAAGTGGTGCAGCCAGAAATGTTTTCTGAGGGGGGTAGGCAAATTTTTAGTCTGATAAAATCCAACCAAGTCCACTATAAACAATGAAATTTGTCTTTGGAAAAGTGGGGGGGGGGGGGCTCCATTACGCATAGACTCAAGTTGGTAAAAGAGAAAAATATCTTGGCAACTCATTAAACAGCATAAATAAATTGCAGGAAGCTGAAAATGTTATTTTTATGAATATTTTTGAACATCTCACCTGTTCAAAAATACCTTAATACAAAAATGAAATTAACAGGAAATAAAAATGCTGTTACAAAAGAATAAATCAAATAAATACCATTTTTATTAAATAGCATAAATTTTACGTGAAAAAAAATAAGTAGACACCAAAAATAAAAATGGTACAGCTTCAGTCTACGTTTATAGCAGTGGCAACGGATTTGGCGCACTTCTAGTAGCGAGTAATGACAGGTTAAGGTAACCCATATGCATAACGGTTATTGCGGATTTTAATACAACCTGTGCAAGTGGAAAGTTTAAATATTTCATTTCGAATATTCCAGAAAGTTCTTTCAAATTCCGTCAAACTGTCGTTTGATTTCATTGGTTCATTTCAAATAATTCTTTCCTTGGCGACATAAGTGCGCCAAGGGCAGGTCGTTGCCACCGCTATAAACGTAGACTGAAGCTGTACCCGTGTAGTAAAAAAATATAACTTAATTCAGTTTAAATTTATAACCTATTTTCGAATATAAAATAACTTTTTTTTTTCAAAATCTCTAATATCTATATTTTCCCGTAAATAATCTTATTTTTTAATTAAATCAAATAAAACTTAAAATTAATAATTCGTTTTTTCCAAGAAACAATTTAACTTATTAAAACAATCAAATATTGCCCTTAAAAGAAGCATCATTTTGAAAATTTCCGTTGCAAAAAATAGCTGCAGTCTGTTTAAAACGGTGGCCACCGCCTTGGCGCACATCAAAGTCGTCAAAGAAAGAAGTTATAACGGATTTTGAAAGTACTTTCTAGAATATTCAAAATGAAAATTTAAACTTTCCGCTTGCCGAGGTTGCCATAAAAGACGAAATAACCGATCATCTTATTTTCTAGTTGAAATCACATCAAGCTGATCAACTAAAACATGAAAGCTGATCAACTTAAAACATGAAAGCAGATCAACTTAAAATATTTCATTTATACCTTTACAGCCGCATCATGACGTTTCATGGCCGCTAGATAACAGCTCCGCTTTTTTAGGAAACCGTAGATTTAGCTACGAAATATACAACAACGTACGCTAACTAGTTCAAAATCCAAGTTCTCCAGGTTTGCCATTAAACTAATAAGCTTCTTACAAAGGATTCTTTTAAAAAAGGAATTTGCAAGACTTATCAGCTTGCAAAATTTAGGAGTGCAACGTTGGCAATGTCTCATTTGGCACATTTTACGTTTATAGAAGACAAAAAAGTGCTAACCTCGGAATTTTTTGTAAAAAATGATAAAAAAATCGGTCATTTTCTCAAAAATTTATTAAAAGTCGGAAATACCTACAAAAGTCGGAAGAATCTCATCCCTGAAGTAAGGACATATTCATAATTTCCTTATTACTTTTATTCCATTTATTCTTTGGCTGTAATTCTATAATTTAATTCTAAAGAAAAAATTGTAGAAAAAGCGAAAATTCTAAAAAGGAAAAAAAAAAAAAGGAAATACGCGTAAACGTGGAAGATTTTCACGTAAAATTACATGTCAACTGAATTTAAAAAAACTGTAGTTTTAAAATTCGATTAAATTGTGTTACTAAAAATACTAATCTCTCTTGCAAGATAACTTTAAAATCCCAAATAAAAACATAAGAATTTTAATGATGCAGAAACGTAGTGTCATATTCATATTACACTTAAAATACCATAGTTACCTTGTAAGGAGTAAAAGCACTTCGACTTCCATCTCTGTTTAAACTTGTGATAGAAACAGTAGATGTAAAAGGAACACTGCATTCTGAGCCTTCACTTTCTTCTTTTACAAATAAGCTACTAGGCATTCTATAATACAAAAATTACATATTTTTGCTATGCTTTCCAACTTTTAAAAACAGAAGAATGCATTTAAACCTATTCAGGGCTTATAGTTTTTTGAAAATGAAAATTAAGTACTTAAACACCCTTTAATTATTGGTGAGAACAACTCCCACTGAAATGATTTATTTTGCCTGTTATTGTCTACATTTAAAGTAGAAATATGCAAACTTTTCATTAAAGGGGACAGATAAACATAAAATGATAGACCAGCAAATAAACAATACAGTTACATCAATTTAAATTTTAGAGGTTTGAAATGTGTTATTGTTCTGTGATTTACTTTGATATTACGAAGTTTAACTGCAATTTTCTGAAGTTAACTGACCAGCCCACCTTTAATAACAAAATTTTCGGATTTTTTATGGCACAAAAATTAGGTTGATACTGAATACAAACAAGTATAAATGTATTGCATTTAAAAACCAAATGCACAGAGATAAAAAAAACCTGAGCCAAACCTCTTCATTCCAGCAATTTCAACAATAAAGAAAATTCAAAGATAGTGTTCACAGGAACCTAACATCTTCTATAAATTCAAATGTATAAATTTGCATAAGGGCAGACTAAATATTTAATTGAGCTCAACTTTATGTAACAGAATTTAAATTCATATACCAAATTTCATGTCATTAGGTCTAACCGTTTCAAAGTTAAGAGTACAGAAAGATTGGAGCTCCTAATAGTTGGTTGGTTTGGGGTTTTGAGGTGCAAGGGGGCCACATTTTGCCATACTACACCCAACACAAGACTTACGATATCAAGTAATAGACAGACACAATGAAAGTTTTATTGACACAGAAGAGAGAAATACACCTGACAGGAATCCAACCTGCGCCATCTCCAACTTGAAGGTTGCTAGAGCAGTGGGCATACCATCTTAATGTTAAACAGCTCCATCTTAATGTTGAATCAATTTCTTCGAATTTTATGCCACCTAATATTTTATTTTAAAAACAGCTTTTAGTATGCAATAATAATTATTAAATTAATGTGTGCAAAATTATGAATTGGAACCTTATTATATTTTGATAGGAATCGATTCAGAAGGATTTTTAGTAGGACCATGCAAAATTTCAGCTCATTCCGATAATTAGTTTTGGTGCAAAATTAAATATTCCTCATTATTGCGATTTAATAGGCACCCAAAAGTTTAAAAAACGTCTGATAAACCTTGGATAATAATTCTTGCATTGCATGCACTTAATAAAATAAGGCAATTCTCAAATCATTTGCACATAATAAATATCATTCTTGGATTGCTGAAAAATATGTTTGAAATCGCGTTCAAATTTGAAATTCAGGTAGCTATAGCTACAATACATCTCAATACAAATATATTGGTAGATTGGATATAAAGGTAGTAAAGTCATGAAATTTCATAATTAGATGAATATACCAATTCAGAATCTGATCCTGGTTTTAAAACATGGTGTTTATATTAGAAATTTTGTTATTTGGGCAAAATTTTATCTGAAGATGTCCTTTTAAGCAATTTGTTTGTATTTGAATTTGTAGAGGACGTTATTTTTTATTGACCGAGTCCTTTGAAATTGCTCTAGTACAGGGCTCGAAATACCCGGGTGCACATGAAAATATAACTGTGCACCTAATTTTTTCCCACTGTACATAACTGTGCACCTAATTTAAAATCTTAGGTGCACCTTGTGCACCTGTATTAAAAAATCTATTTTGAGGCCTGCTCTAGTATGAACAGTACTCAAAATAAAGGAGTTGGTTCATTTTTTCCCCAGCTACGATACATAATTCCATCAAATTGAAATTTGATCTATGAAATCAAAAGAATTAATATTATGAATGGGGCAAGGATTTTTACAGCCCATAAAAACTGTTTTATTTTATTTATGATAAAAAATCAAATTGTAAAACCAATACGTCCACATATGAAGACAAAATAGTCAAATTTAGCAATTTGGAAAATTTCCTTTGATGAAAACAAATTTGTATAATATTTTAAGGCCAGAAAAATCTCGAAGCTTTGGTGACGTATTAGTGGTTATCTGAGAAAGCAATAAATCTTAGTTGAAGTTTGATTTTACTAAAACATAAGGCACTTTTAAACACCTAAATAAGCAGTTTTCAGAACTGGAATCTTTGAAAAAAGTACTTTTTAAGAATTGTATGAATTCTGATACACCTATTTGAACCTCCTGATAGTGTACTATACACTCAGAGAAATATACCTCTTCTTCATTTTCAAAGTGGAGTTCCTGGACACATATTAACAACTTTTACCTGGAAAAGAAGACATGGGGAAATTTTAAGCCCACTGATTCGTTGGTTTCAAACTGTCGACTATGACGTCACTACATGACATCATCATTAATGGCAATGCTTCACGTGGACTCTGTCATTACTCGGTAGTTTCTACTTGAACTGAAAGCAGGTGGCAAAACCTCTGCAACATAAATAATGAATCTATACAACAGATCCCCAGTAATAACGAAAAACTCCTGTGTTTCTGCCTTCTATTCTGTCCAAGGTCCGAAGTATACTTTAAAGATTGAAAATGGATAATTTTTTAATTATGTGTGTAGAATCTATACTGGAATTAAAACTAAACACAAAACATTTACGATCAAATTACGAGTACATGACACAAGTCGTTGAACTGTCGCTTGGTAATCATCTAAAAGATATCACTTTCTTTTTTATTAGTATTCTATTTTCGGTCGAAGCAGTTTCAACATTTTTTTCTGCAAACGTTGCAAGTAAATAGTGATACTTTTCACACATGCGGAGTGTGCACAATGGGTGAGTGACGTCACAGATCTCGGAGAGAGATAGCAACGAATCAGCGGGCTTAAAATTTTCCCATGTCTTCTATTCCAGGTAAAGGTTGGTAATATGCTTCCTGGACATGATTTTGTTTCATTCCAAGAGAATTTAAAGGATTAGGTGGGCTACTATTTAACTTGTTCTTCAACAAAATTTTGCATTGGGCACATGAGCTTAAGATGACATGCGCTGTCTTAAAATTAGGAACAGCTTCGATGTACTTTTGGTTCGTTTTAGTCACACATTGGAAACCCTGCTTTATTAGGATTATAGTAACCTTGCGATTATTTTTTAAAAATTTATTCTTGAAAATCATTTTTTTTTTACTTAACTATGCTTAAATTTATCTAGTTTGTAATAATTATTTTTATCTTCTAACATTCATATTATAAACATAGACTGGTTCCATCACATTTGAAACTAATAAATTATATACCTTGGATAAACTTCTTTTTCAATATTTCAGAAAAAGCAAAGATTTTTTTTTTATCAAGTATACATTTACCTAAGAATAATCAGTTGTGTGGATTTTTTGTTTTTAAAATTATATTTATTAATATTTAGCTTTAAACAATGTTTTTCTTTGAAATTCTTCCTTGGCGACATAAAACCATGCAAAAAATGAGTCAATAGCATTGCCACAAAAGTTTACATCAAAGCTGTACCCAACATTCAGTTGTATAAGCAGTATGAACTTCTCAAAAGTGAGCTGCATAAAAATATTACATTTTACACCTACTATCTTTCAATGGCCCTCATTTCCATAATGATTGTTAACAAAACCCTAATTCATACCATCTAGGATGTTCATTTTTAAAACATTCATTTTATATGCAGCCCATGGGAAAGTTGTAGCATGTCAAGGTAACATGCAGAACAATTTGAGTTGGCCCAGCTTGTAATTGGAATGCAAAATCAAGATTTCATTCATCAGTAATATTAGAAAAGTAAAGCACTAAATTGTCACAATTCTAAAAAAAAAAGTTTATCACATAAACATGCTTTATTTTATTTTTGCCCTGTTGTTTGCTTTTAAAATGGAACTTGGTAGTGGATTAGGGTTTTTGGTGCAAGGGCCATATTTTGTCCAAGCTGTGCCATAAACCAAGCAAATGAACATACACTCAGAGTGGAATCTGCACTGCCTACAACTTGCAGGTTACTAGTGCAGTGGGGAAACCTACTGAAGCAACAACTCTTGGAACTTGGTGGAATTATGCTATATTAGAAATAGGCTCGAAAGTGTGGTAAAAATCGAAGTAAAACTAACAATTCAAGCTTATCAATGTCATGGCTATTTTATTGAACAATAATACAAAAGCAACAAGATTGTGAAAACAGTATTTCTTTTTGAAAAAAATTATTAAAATAATTGGCATAAATTCATTATGGTGAATAAACTACCAGAATGCAAGATATGAAATTTCGAAAAGATTAAAAGACATGATTTCATTTTTAACAAAAAGTTTCAAATATTTATTCTCAAAATATGTTTCATACTAGACATATTTAAAAAGAAACATACGAATTTTGTTTGGGTTCTTCAATAGTACTAACAAATCACCCTTACATTAAGATTATTTCAGAAGATAAATAAATAAAAGTTCGGGAAGGTAATTTAACCTTAGAAACTCCAACTTCAAGGGTGGCTAAACTAAATGAAAATTTTGCATATGGGATTAAATATTGGTAAAAGTTAAATTTGGCCATAAAACTGGATGTTGCTATTGGAAACTATGAAGATGAGTAAATTTCTGAAGTTGAATTTATAGATGTTATTGCATATACCAAATTGATCTATTGAATTTTCTCTACTCTGAACAATGTATGAATACAAAGAGGTGATTTGCATTTCCCAGGATCGGTATAAGTACACATCATAAACAGAACACAAATTTACAGTTAACTTTAGAAGAAAAAAACGTTTATTAAAATAATAAATGATGTAACTTTAAAGAAATTAAAATAGAGAATCACGAATTAAATATTTTGATGGAAAGTGATCAATGTAATCCCAACCATACATTAATAAAAAAAAACAATCGTGTTTGTGTAGTAAGAACAAATTTTTTGCAGTTATCTTCAATCACAAAATTGAATACTTATCTTGATTTGAAACTTTTCAACAAATAAAATGATTATAGAACACAAAGTTAAACAAACAAGGAAAGTGTCAAACGTTAGAAACAGAAAATGTCAAATTTCCATTCATTCGTATTCCGACACAATATTTCTGAATTGTTACCTTTGATGTTAGGTTTCAATCAGCGATGAAACGAAGGACACTGTGAAGTTTTCTTGGAGAACAATCACAAAGTTTAAAAAGAAGTCTTGAGTACATATTTGCTATTGTTTACATCAACAACCAGCACAGTAATAGATGATAAACGCTACATCACAGCTGATGTTTGAATCAGATGCTAAATCAAAGAGCAAAGAAACAAAGGGCCTTCTTGCACCATCAAACTTTTGGGTTATCCTTCTAGATGGCAACGAAAACGAAAACTTTGTAGACTTGTAAATTTTTTCATAAGAACATTTCATAAATTTTAAAACTTTTATTTGTATAAAGGAGCACAAATCCTTTCAAATGTTCTCCTGTCTAAATTTTAAACAATATTTTCTATTTTTAATAGGTCTTGCTTTAAGTTAATTTTCAGTCAGTTATTAGATTAACTGTAACTTTTCCAGTCATGTTTATATTTTCTATCGGATTCGAATTTTATGTGATAGTCTTATCAAACCTTAAAAGTTGAAATAAAGGAAATGTGTGGAACTGAAAATTAAAAGAAATCGTTTCATTAGACTGCAAAAGCTCGAATATCAAACGATGATAAAAAATGGATCTATATATTGTTAGATTCACTACAGTGTTTTTTTAACCAATCGTATAAATTCGCCTGGGTGTTTCTGACAACCAGAGTAAAGCAACACTAGTTTAATCCTGCAGTGTGGGTAGGTTGTTTGTCATTTACTCGAATTTATTACTGTTGTAAAACGAATTTTAATATTTATGTATTCATGTTACTTGTTAAATATGATTGCTGCGATGCCACACTTAAATTCTTTCTGTTTTGTACTTCTCTCCCAAACTGCGGGACCTTAATGGTTCAGTGAGTTTACCCACTACGCTTGCACTCCGCGAGTTGTTGGTGGCGCGCTGGTTCGATTCCTCTCTGGTTGTATATTTTCTGTGTCCGCAAAACTTGCTTCGTGTTTTTCTGTTACTTGCCGTAATCTATTTGGCGCAGCATGGTCATATTTTGTCGGTGCGCCATAAAACTACATCAGCCAACCAGCTCTTCGTAATTGCTTTATTTTGAAATTCAAACGAATTTGTTCTCTTGAAACTTTTAACGTTATTCCTATTTAATTTTTCTTACTCTTAGACTTCAGTTTGCATGTTGAGTCTAAATTACGTTTGAACCTAATAATAATTATGACTAACTAGCCATCAGTACATTTGAAATAATTTAATAAATCATTGTTTTAATTCATGAGTTTAATTAATCCCTTCCTCGTACATGTTTAAACTTGTTGGATATGAGACACAAATCAATGTGTAGTTTCTAGATGGTTTTGATTTATGTGAAACATTAATATTTATTACGAACAGCATTTTTGTGTCAGGAAATATAGCAGGGTAAATTTTGAAAGATTAAAATGCACTATAGGAATTAGCAAAAGCTAATCGCATGATAGAGAAAATAGAACAGCACAGCAAATGGCATGCATTAACAAATGTTTTTCCATCTTGTTCTAAAATGGTTTAGATTAGTTTGACTGCAACCCATAACCAGTGGTACGAAATTTTTTGGATCTAATAAACATTGGTGATCTCATGAACACCAAAAAAAGTTTTTTATCAAATAATTCAAAAATCAAACAAATTTCAGATTTTTTTTGCATTTATATATGTGTAAATTATTTTTAGTTAATTTTATAAAGTAATTAATTAGTTTAAGAAAAATCATATCAGAAAAAAAAAAGAAACTTGTTCTAAAATTCATGAAAAGTTTATCCTTTATCTCGTTAATTGCTATAGTACTTATTTATAAAAAATGTTATGAATACAAAATTTTAAAAATGATATAAGACATGAAAATATACATTAATTTAAATCCAATGTGTCTATTTTTCAAATTTTCTGAGCATTGATATGTATTTCAAATTGATATTTAAAGGACATGTAAAGGGTGTAGCATATACTAACATGCAAAAAAAATTATGCCTTTCTCTATGAACAGCATAGAAAAAGTGTAATAACATTTTCCCAGAATATGCTAAAATTAAGTAACATTTTGACTTTGTTACAAAAATTCGTCATTGCACTCATAATGATTACAATCATCTCGTTTAAACCCATGATCTATTTTGTTAACATTCAATGATCAGATAGACGAATAAACTCTTACACTTCATACAGAATAGTTATGCTAGCAGTGTAAAGAATTCTTAGGAATCATTGCAAAACATTTCCTTTATTAAATTAAAAAAAAAGTTTAAACAATATTTCACAAAATAATATGCAATAAAAAATATCCTAATCGTAAAGATTTATGTGCAAAGTAGAATGCTTTTCTGATATAACTTTTCGTTGTGACAGTGTCATTATTTTTTCATAAACAGATTACTTTACTTATTTGATACACAGTTGAAAGTCCCAAATCTGGACTTTTTGCTAACCATCATTTTTTTTTTGGTTTTTCTCACTTGTTTCCATCTTTCCGACAATTTTTAAAGAACAAGGAGTAAACCTTGACCAATTGATGAAACAACGCAAATGGACATGTTCAGAGTAAATACCACACAGAAAAATTAGAAGATTTGCAAGGTAAAACTTGTTATATTATATTAAAAAGGTCTTTTCCTTTCTTAAAAATTATTCCTATTTATATAACTGCTATTTTACTATTGTAAACAGAAAATTCTCTCTCTCCCGCGTGTGTGTGTTTAATAAGGTTTTTTTTTGACAAAAAATGCAAATAATCCGGAAAAGTCCAAAATCCTGAATGGCATAGGTCAGGGATGGTGAACCTATGACCCGCGGGTCAGACGCTGACCCATGCAGGCTTTTTAAATGACCCATGCGTTGATTTTTATAAACGTATCATTTCATCATATACATAAAGAATTTTAATTATTTTTCAACCACCCGTTTAAAAAAAATACAAGAACTTAAATAAAAAACTTAAAAATAAAAAAAATTCATAAATGATTTTTGTAAAAAGTTTTAGATTTATTGTGTGTGTGATTATACATAATTATGTTTTAAGATTTATATGAAGGCCGATTTGGTAGAGTAAGTAAATTTATAAAATATGGCTTGAGAATAAACAGATGTGGTAAATACTAATAATGAAGACATATTTTTTAAGTCCTCTTCACATGAGGCGTGTAAAACGTACGTTTGGCGAGTCGAGCGAGATCCCGCTCTTCAAGGTAGCAAACATAGTAACTTGATTCGGAGAAATGAAAAAACATAATTTAATGGCGAGACCTCGCTAGCCTGGTGTTTCAAACACCTCATGTGAACTGGGCCTTAATTAATTTAAAAGTATGGAAAATATATTTCACTTCATTTTATATCCATACAAAACGAATTCGAAACAATGGAGTTAAACAAATTTAAGTGGCTAGGTATCCATGATTTAAAAATAGAATTAGTTGAATTTCAATGCAGCATAGTTTGGAAAAATAAATTTTATATCTTGATTTCCGAAGTAAAAGGGAAAATATCTGAAATTAGTGCAAATTATAATGATACCACACTAAAAATTGAAAATGTTATATTAAATGTATGATTCTTTACCAAATAATTTTATATTAGTGAAGAAACTTGCTAATGTTCTTTTAACGATGTTTGGATCCACTTTTTCATGTGAAAAATTGTTTTATTTTGATGAATTTTGTAAAATCTACCAATAGAAATAAAATCGGAAATAAATTGACTGCAAAATGCCTTAAAGTAATGAATACCTACTGAATATGAACCTAATATTAAGAAATTATTTGACATGAAACGACAGATCTCTCATTAAATATGATTTAACTTTATTGTAGGTACACATACCTGCAACTATATTATCCATTAAAATATAATATTTCGTACATATATTTGTTGTTTTCTTTTCGTTGTTCATTAAAAACTCAGTACAAGGGGCTGGGCATGATTTCTCCCCCGTTTATATCGATTTTTTGCTCTTCACTTACTTGCAAAAGTAAAAGTTGTAAAACAAAAAGGAATTGTTAACTTTTAAAATTATTTTTTGAGAACCGAAAAAAGTAGTTTTTTACTGTGCTCCCTTTCTTTTCAAAAAGTGACCCACAATCTTGTACTAAAAAAATAATGAACAAAATTTGACCAACTTCTTTAAAAGGTTTGCCATCCCTGGCCTAGGTCATTCTTTATAGGAAGATTCTGGATTTGGGACTTTGTACTGTATTGGAATAAATTAACATGTATCTAATTCATAGTTTTTCTCATTTTAAATATTTATAAACTTAATACAAAAAAGAAAATGAAATTAAAAATTTTGATTTATATCAATAATTTTTTAAATAAATATCACTTGAATTAATTCATAATTGTGTTTAAAATTCTGTTTTAAATCAAGCTGATTTTTTATTGATTAATTGACATACCCTGTGATTGAGATTTATAAAATCATAGTTTAGTTCTGAGGATTGATACTTTAATCATAATTTGTCTCTATTCTCCAGACTTTATATTATATCAAATTGCCAATTACTTAAGAGATGATCAAGTACTGAGGATAAATGAAGAAGTAATGAAATTTTTAGTAAAGAGTGGATTGTACCCCAATTTATACTAAACCATATAGTGTTCTTGCATTTTAATTCCAGATTATGTTTTATACCCTAATGAGTCCTACCTCCAAAAAAAGCTTTAAAAAAAAAAGAGATTGCCCCACATACAGCTGCATGTAAAATGTGCGTTTAATGAGAGATTGTGAAAGAAATGAAAGAAAAAAATTAAAGGTGGAGAAATAATCTAGGCAGGTTACTTCATACCAAAAGCGAAAATAAGTTTAAACTGGTAGTTGAAAAATATCAAATACTTCCAGACAATTTATGAAGGCAAGTGAATTAAAAAAAAAAATTTAAGGTAATTGGCAAAATTAAAACAAACAAAAGCATGTGCAGTAATGTATGATAGTTGCAAAACATGTAAAATGCATTCCAAAGAGACATGCTTTGCAGTTGGGTTCACTGTCTTATAACAATGAAGATGTTGATTTTGTTCGGGCTACATTTTGGAGAAATTGATCGAAATTGCAGTGACTGCCTTGAGTTTCTGTTATAGGGTCAGATGGGGTAGAATGCAAGAAACTGTTTAAAATTTCAAAGTAGAATTTAGCAATGACAAGTTTTAAAAAAGTGGTGTTTTTTTGCACTGCGTTGCATTATACAAGAACATACTATATATGTTTATTCTTCATATCTAAGCCTATATTTTTATTTTAAGTGGCTAATTTTATACACACTTTATCCCATGGTATGGGTTAAAGTGGGTACAGTGAAATTTTGATTTACTGCCGCTCTTTTAACTGCCAGTCCGTTATTATGGAACATTGCTGCTCAGAAAACAGAAGCCTCAAAGAAACAAACAAAAAAAAAAATGACAGACTATTTTAAAATTTGAATATGTATGTACATCTAGAGTGTAATTTCTTGTAACAGTATGTACTATACTGTACTTAATGTAAATTGTGTAGCGTAAATATATGCATGAGTACAGTGTATTTCTTGTTTGTAACATGCATTTTTTATCATTCATTCATATACAAAGAATGGGGGTGGGTTGTTTAAGGTTTTTCTGTTACCTGTCTATTCGATTAACTGCCAGAGTCGGTACCATGATGATTAATCAAAGTTTCACTGTAATTCATAGAAGTAGGTTATAAAATCATATTGAATAATGAAAGAAAATTGATAAGTGTATTAAAACAATTTTTGATGAATGACCTACTATTAAATCAACTGATGTATAAGCTACTTATTTTAGTGGTCTGCTAAATGCTAAACTTGTAATATAAAAGAAAATTTATGAATGCGCTTGTAGCTCAAGAAGTACTTGAAATATGTTTGACTGTTCATTTCTCTGTGAATAGCAGTAAAAATTTCTACCCAATACAAAATATGATTTATTCAAAATTCATGAAAACATGTTAACATGAATTTTGAGAAAGGTATAGAGAGGTTACAAATCAAAATTGTCCATGATTATCAAATGTAGCTTTTGTGGAAATGTATGTATAATACACTCATGTCCATAAATTAAGGATAATTCAGAATCACATGGAAATCGAACTCTAAAGAAAAAATTTCACCTGTAGAATTATCGCACACATCAGTCAAGAATAATATCCAAATTACAGGAAGCCATCAGATGACGCCGATAGTACGTCACAATGACGAGAGTGTAAGAGAGGTGTATATAAGGAATGGTGGCAAAGAAGTAAAATTGTTCACAAGCGTTCTGTAAGCCGCTCATTGCCACAACCGAATAGTTATGGCACAGAGGATGCATGTCAATGATTTTTTATGATGTAGAATTATCGGCCGCATGGAATGTGGGCGTACTCAGACGGAAGTTTCAGTGGAACTTTGAATCGCCCAAAGTGTCATCTCTAGGCTTGGCAACGATTCTAAAATGATGAAAATGTCAGTAGACGTTACAGTACAGGTCGCCCCCGAGTTACAAAGCCGAATGACAACCAGTATTTGTCAGTAACTGCAAAAAGAAGCAGAGGGAGCACAGCATCCGACCTTTCTCAACAGCTATCTTCAGCCACGGGTACGACTGTTTCAAGGCAAACTGTTTACACACATTTGGGACATGTTGGTCTATATGCTCGCAGGCCTGTCAGATGTGTTCCGATCACGGCAACTCACTGTTGCCAGCGGTTAGCCTGGAGTGGAGAACATGCAATGTGGACATATTCACAGAAGGCTTGTGTGATGTTTTCCAACGAGTCCAGGTTTAGCTTGCAGTCTGATTCACGGTGGACGTTTATATGGAGAATCCAGGTACCGCTACCACCACGACAACATCATTGAACGACACCGTTACGGTGGTGCAGGATTGCTTGTTTGGGGTGGAATTATACTGGGCTCCAGAACAGATCTACATGTTCAAATCAGAACCATGAGAGGCAAATTTATCGGGACATCATTCTGGAACAACATGTACGTTTGTTTAGGGGTGCCATGGGTGCAGAATTTGTGTTTATGGATGACAATGCCCGTGCAAACATTGTAAACGAATGCCTTGAATCTGAGGATATCACCCGTATGGAATGGCCAGCATTCTCACCTGACTTGAATCCAATAGAGCATGTGTGGGACATGCTTGGCCGACGAGTTGCAGCCCGTCAACCACCTTCTACATATGTACCGGAACTTCAGAGAGCATTGCTTGCTGAGTGGAGTGATCTTCCCCAAGATCTGCTCGATAATTTGATCCTCAGCATGCCTAGGCGGTGTACGGACTGTATTTCACCGTCTGGGAGACATACAATGTATTAACCGTCATACCAACCATGTGATGTTAAGTTTTTGTATTTTCAATATTTTTTGTAATTGGTCCAGTGAGCAAAAATCATAGTTTTTATGAATGGTATCATACATACACCATTTTTTTTTGTTCTTTATCTTTTGTTTAATAAATGGGCTTTATGAAAAAGTCATGTTTGTTTTGTTTCCAAACTATATTTGTCGGAGCTGGCATTATCCTTAATTTATGGATATGAGTGTAAATGCTTCCAATATCTATTATGTTTTTGTTCAATCTAATCTGCTTTTCTACTCATTTTTTTTCTTAAAATCTTGTAATTTTAGTTAAGTTTTCTTTCCTACTGTTTCTTTGTTTAATCACATTACTTCTATAAGCCCAGTGTTGTACTTCTGTGGTGCACGGGGGGTTTGCTTTTGTTCAATAAAAAAATATCTATTATGTTTCAACATACTCCTTTTCTAGAAAATATACCATCAATTAGCTGTAGCTTTTTTAAGAAATAAATCTTCTCCAACTTCTGTTACTTGCTCAACGAATTGTTGAACTGATTTTTTGAACCTACTTATTACCCAAGAACCTTGCTTAATATTGCTTCTGTCAATTTTACTCTATGGTGTTTCAGTATTTTGTTCTGGTTCTGTAACTTTACTTTCAATAAGAGCCTAAGCTGATGTTCTCGAGTTTTTTCTTTTTACTAGACCTATCTTATGTTTCTTGAAATGAATCCTATAGGATGCTAGAGCCTAGTTTATACCTCACCTTTTTTTCAATTAATTCTGAGCATTATTTCTAAGATCACTATAGGACTTGAGAGGGTTGGCTAATTTTCAGGTTCTTTAACAATGAAAACAGTAAGTTTACCTGGCATGTTAAGTTGCTTGAAAATTATGTTATTTCCTATAACGCTTGATTCCCTTCATTTTGTGACGAGCTTGCAACACACGTTGAACTTCATTCTGGGAAATTAATACCTTTACTATCCTTAAAATTTTGCTTTCCACAGCTTGTCAATTTACACTTAACCACTTTTCTTAAATTCTTTCACAATATGGTCAAGTTTAATGATTCACTTAACTATCTCAATAGACTTAGAAATGTGACCTTAAAAACATTTTGGAAGCCATTTTTCCCTGTACTATGATATTGAAATTCCATTCCATGTTATTTGCAGTAGCATGGAAACCTCAATATCTAAGGGCTGTAAGGCAGGATTTGTAATTGGAGTAGCCATAATATTATACCTATATATATATTATGGAATACTTATATACCTATTCATTTTTGCTGATTAAAAATGATCTTTTACATAAAAGAACATCCCAAAAGAAGTTTCATCAATGATGACTGGTACCTGGGAAATATTCTGGTTGTTTTACAAAGGGAAAAGGAAGACTCGATTGACTTTATCTGGATTGTGTGTGCAAAATGGGTTCTTTTGAGCATGATTCTCCATTAAAAAAATACTTCGTTTTTCAAATTAGTCAGACTCAGATCTGAATTTTTACAATAAGGTCTCCTAAATAGAGTACATATAATTCTAGTATAATTTTAACAAAAATTTTATATTTTAACAATTTATTTTGCATTATGTGGTATGTATTCAGTTTAGTCCATTAAAAATGGTCCAAAATGAAATTGCATTAAGTCACACATCTATCACTTCATTGGTTGAGCAAAAATGATTTTCATGGGTATAAAATACAGAAATGTACTTCACTAACTATTTTGTCACTTTCTTGAATTGCAATTTATTATAATTTATACAGTTCAGTATATTTGGAAAAAGCCTAGTTTTTTTTTTTATTTTTGGAGCAAGACTATTTTTTCAAACTTGCTTAGGTATTCTTCAAATAGGACATGGGATTGTAAATTGGTAGGATATTCAATGCCATCTGTAACTAATTAAAAATCGTCTAATTATGGAATGGCAGTTAATGTTTGCCTTTTTACTCTTCCAAAGTTGATGTTTCGAAAAATTTACTTTATGGTAAAAGGTGTTTTTGTGTAATCCCAAAATTTCATTTTCCTATATGTTGATAAATTTTCATTTCAATAATTCTATTTTTATTTTTTTAGGTCAACTGCTGAAGTATGTCAATTTGGAAAGAATGGATAGATGAAATGGTGAAGTGGGCTGCTGAAAATCCTTGGGAATTCATCTATTATGTTTTACTTGGGCTTTCTCCATTTTTTCTTGCAAGCACTATTTTATCTTGGAGATTAGCAAAACACATTGAGGCAGAAGAACGTAAAAAGAACAAAAAAACTAAAAAGAATGCTAACATTGCAGAAATCCGTAGATCAAAAAGTCTTTGACATTCAACATATTTTTTATTTAAGGTTGAAATTATGTGTTAAATATTTTATATTCTTAATTTTAGATGAGAAATTTTTTTTAAATTTGCAGATGAATTCACAATGTGAATTGAAGTTTTGTATTTCATACCAAAAATATGAACTAGCAGAAAACTTTTAAAAGGGGTAGGGGACTTACTGTGTGTGTTCCTAAAAGTTTTGCTCATGGTAAAATCATCCATATGCACTTCTTGCCCATGCCTCCCGACTCAATAAGTGGTTTAGAACCTTTTCAGGGGGAAGCAGGAAGATACCTATATGTACTTATTATAAATCTTAATGAAATTGTTACATTGTTTTCCTTAGAAAATAAAGATTACTGTATTATCTAGTCAAATTTTTATAAAGAACCTTATTCTAGATGTAAAATTAAATGTTAAGTCAGATGGCTCTTTGTGCCTTTTAAACTGAATTATGCTAGTCGACAATTATATTATTAACTCCTGTGAATTACACCATATTTTACTTTTATCATACTTAAATCTTAAGCAGGCTTCATTTTTTGTGTATAAAACTTGTTTAGGGAGAAAATATTTTTTTGGGTAGGATATAAATTTTGCACATAATTGAACTTGCTTGTGGTTGTTGTTGAAAATGTAATGTTTATGTTAATTTTGTTTTCTGTTGTATATTTTGGGACATATATTAAGATGTATACATATTTGCTGCATATCATTTTATAGTTTTATTTTGTCTGTTTATGAATTTGTAAAATTGCATATTAAGGAAACTCATGTCATTGTTTCAAGACATGTTTTCATAATCGGGTAAGTTTTGCTGAATAACATAATAAAATGAAGGTATAGCTCTCAGAATATATTTTCAGCTGTTTACTTTAAATTAAAGGGATAGTTTATAATTTTTCTTGTGCCCTTAATTTAACCTTAAAAGTCGCAATAAATTAAAATGCAATCTCAAGTTTCTACTGCTCAATGAGAAATATTCTTGCATTTATTGGTTTTGCTTAACTTTTGCTTTGAAGTGTTATTCAATGTTGTGACCAATATTTGTTGGAAAGAAACATTGTTAAGTATGTACTGCCTTATTGTATACTTATATTTGATTTGAAGTATTTTTTTCTTTTTATTGCTGTTTGATCTGAAACATTTTTAGATTGAAGGCTCCTAACAGCATACTTGCATTTCCGTGTTAATTGAGCAGTTTGTTGATACCTAAAATAGGTAACAAAATATAAGAAAATTATTTTTCTATGTAATTTATTGAGCATTTTTTATTGATTTTTATGAACTCATTGTTCTTCAGTACAAAATACGATTAGTTTTAAAGCATTTTTTATTTGTGCTCAAAAATAGCAAATCATTAAACCATTCAAGTTACAGAAATCCCTTCATTTACTTATCTTAGATCACTTTTATTAGTTGAAAATATAATTACAATAAAGAATTGAAATTTATATTTTTATGAAAATTTCTCATTCATTATAAGACACTTTTTTGTACTTTTATTTTCAAAAATATATTCTACTTGTATTCTAATAATTTGTACTTGCAAGGAAAGAGTTAAACATTCTCTTCTTGTGAAATGCAGTAGACTCACTCAATAGTGATCTTCAGTTCTACCATTCACTTCAATATGAAGACCAAATAAAAAGGTCCTGGCAATTCTATAGTACAATGCTATTTTACTAGTTTTTAACACTGAATTTTATGCATTGTAGGTGATGGTTTATTTGCTACAATTATGCATACAAAATTTTTTAAGCAAAATAGTTATTCTGAAATTGCAAAAATTAAAGAATACAAAGACATTCCTTTCCATCTTTAATTCTGTAAAATATTTAGCGGAATAAAATTCAATGCAGCGACCATTTGATATGTGCTTGTAGTACTGGTCCTTTCAAGGTTGCTACAATGCCAGTCTACTGTACTTTTTTCTGAAATATTTATAAGCTTTTGCCAATGGAGAAACAGTTGATATATTATAACAAGATGGGTGAGTTTTTATTTTTTTAATTTCATATATATTGTATATACACTTCATCCACATTCGTTTATATATGTGATTCATTAATTAAATGCATAGAAAGTATCAAAAGTCTAATTTCTATCACATGTTTTGAATGTAACTGCAGCCATTTCCATAATATACTTTCTATAAGGTTATTAATTTGTTTTGTTATATTTGATAGATTATAATCATGTAGGTGTTTTCATTTCTTGGGGAATAAAACCAATTTGAATGACTGATTGAGAATCATGCTTGTAATAGCATTGTACCCAAGTTTCAATTATAATCTGGCAAAACTTGTTCATCATTGGACTTTATACCATAAAACTCTTAACTAATCAATGTAATTTGAAAGGTATGCAAGTGTGTTTATACAATTAATATTATGGCCATGAAACATTAATATGTTTTATTGTCCTGGCTGTTTTAATAGTAATTGCATAGTTTTTAAACTTGTCAATGACATTTTTGGAATTTTGCAGATGCTCGATTGAGATCTGATTCTAAAATTTGATTATTTAAAACTTGTTTTGCATGCACATGATTCAGAATTTTAATTAATTATTCAGAGTTATGTAATGATTTTATTTTCTTCTAATTTATAATTGGAAAGAAAATCAGAAAAAATTCTTGGTAGACTAGTCTACATTTGTTTCTTTTTTTGCTCCCAAGACATCAGCAGTCTTCAGTATTTTAAGTCCGTTATGTGTATTGTAAATGTTGTACAAGATTTTATGTTGATGTGTATTTGATTGTTATACATGTGTCAAAGAATTTAATGGACAATTTGATTGTTAAAAACATGCAAAGAATGTTGTTAATTACACATTTTTTTACTGCTTGTATTGAACTATTTGAATTATGTTTAAGTGCATAAAATCAATTCCTTTAGAAAAATTAAAACATGCATTTTATCATGTTAAAATGTCCTATTTTTTAAAATAATTTTATTTTGTATGATTTTTGTTTAACAAACTATGAGATTTAGATAAAAAGATTAAAGCAAAAATGCATTTTGTTTCATTTGGCATACAATAGAAATAATACTTTTTAATATTAGAGGGTAATTTCCAAAAGATTAATTAAGTTTTTCAATATTCATTCAGTAGGTCCATTGCAGATTACTGTGTGTAACTAATTCATACAATATTGTTCAGATAAATATCTGGTATATTGATCTTATTAAATATCGAATGAATTTTTATTTTGCTGAATATTATTTGTTTACATTCAATTTTTGTATATATATTCAAATATTTAAGTGCAATTGTTCTTAAAGTTCACTGGCATATTCCAAAAACTCCTCAAAATTGTTCTGACTTAAATTGAATTGTATTAGAATTCCAGCAGATATTTTCTTGTTCAGATCACGTTTTTACTAGAATCATAAAGCAAGTATTGGGAGTGTTTATTTTGTAGTGTGCAAGTTGAATATTCTTGTTTAAAATATCTGCCATACTTTTTATGATATTCTAATTTTTTGAGGCTCATCATTGCTAATTTTGAGTATATGGTGTGAATGCATAATAAAGTTCTACCATAATACTCAGATTTATGCATTTAGTTCGGTACTAGCTTTTCCAGAAAAAACCCCTTTAAAACCAAGCAGTCAGCGGTGGAATCACATTTCTTGATACTATTTCGTTACTGCAGGTATACAAATGCGGTAATCCTATAGCTACATTAAAATCACATGGTGAAAACTTGTCTGTAAAAGCAATGTTATTTAGAATACGTTTTTATAAACTGCACTGAAGGAAAAGTATATGAACCTCTGGGAAATATGGTTTAAATGTAAGTAAAATCAGTTAAAGTGCTAATTTATTTTAAGTGAAATATAATATCTCAAGCTCTCTCTCTCATTGAGGGATACGGTTAATCGTACGCTATGTACGTTTCTATCTAAAATTCAACATTGTGTGACATGTTAACTCACTTAAGTTTAACAAGAATTTAGGGAATTACTTAAAGTTATACTGTCAATGAATTTCAGTTTGATACCGTATAGATTGAGTTTTAGCGAATATATATATATATTACAAAAGAGAGAGTTGTGTGTGTCATTACTGTATAAGGTTAAATCTAGATTTATTGTATATAATTCAGACTATATCGTAAATGTGATATCAAGACATCAACAAAATACAAACTTGGGATTGTTTGTATTTAATTAATTCTCGGAGTTTACATATTTTTTATTACGAATATCCTTCCTTTAACTTGACTGGAAGACCGGTTTTTTTTCTTCGTACATTTTAAGTCAAAATACAAATCTTTGGTCTGTATTCACGATATAACGTCATAGAAATTATTGACAAGAGCAATGGTGCTTTTAGTCTTTTCAAGGTACACACATTTACTGCCATAACTTGAACCGGAAAATTGATTTCTTATATTTCCCGCTTGTGCTCGGCTTCAGGTGCCATATTGTTCGATTCAGGTATTCAATTTTGTCATTAAATGTTTTATAAAAGTGTCAGATTTCACGAGTCAAATATCAGTTGTCTTGAAACAAAACTTCGTAAAGCAGAAGTTACTTCATCAATTACTTTAATATTGCCGTCCTCATCATTTTTCACGGCGAATGTACTGGTTGTTCGTGTCTATGCCTCATGGGAAAATGCTTCAGTAGTGATGAGCATATTTCCCGCTTGTACTTATCTTCAGGTGCCATATTGTTCGGTCCAGATATTCAATTTTGTCATTGAATGTTTCACAAAATTGTCACTTATTTGATGGAACAAATCTCAGTTGTTTCGAAAACAAAACTTCATAAGGAAGAAGTTGCTTCATCAAAATGACTTAAATATTACTTACTGTCCTCATTATTTTTCGTGGCGAGTATACTGGTTGCTCATGTCTATGCCCACGGGTGGAAATACTACAGTAGTGATGAGTATATTCCAGGCTTGTACTCGGCTTCAGATGTCATATTTTTCGGTCCAGATATTCAATTTTTGAATGTTTCGTAAAATTGTCACATTCGATTAATCTTAGGTGTCTTGAAACAAAACTTCATAAGGAAGAAGTTGCTTCGTCAATGACTTCAATATTACTTACTGTCCGCATCATTTTTCGTGGCGAGTATACTGGTTGTTCATGTCTATGCCCACGGGTGCAAATGCTACAGTAGTGATGAGGAATGTTGGATATATTGTCTGAATCATCCTGTGATGACAATCCTCCCTCCCTGTCGAGCGTCTCATCTTTGAAGAGATTGTTTTCAAATTCACTTAGCATGAGAAATTTCTCTTCCTTGTTGCACGATGTTATGCAGTCATCGATGTAGTCCTCCAGAAAGTTTTCCACTAAAGCTTCCTCGGATATGCAAGTCAGCTCCTGAGCCTTACGTAGATCTCCGTAATCTTTTGGGACTGGTGCCTCGAACAGAGCTTCGCGAGAGGATTCCCTCGTTTGGACAGGACTTCCGAAAAGGATCTCTGCTTTCTGTTGTTGATCCGGCTGTTTCTTCTTTTGAAGTTGATGTCTGTGGATGTCGATTAGAAATAGACACAAACTTCCCAAGAAGACGACGGCGGAAGAGACGTAATACCCTCGTTTCGAACCCAACGTTTCGTTTAGGTGGTCTTGCGCAATAAAATAGAGAGAAAAACATTAAACTGTTGCAGTCTCAAAATTTGCATTCAAACAGGAAATGATTTCACTAACATCACTATTCTTCATTCAATAAATTTAGATTCACTAGAGGGCTCCGCCTACGCTCGCCAATCCCCGGCATCTCAAAACGAGTGTTGGTTGCATCGCAAATCAACACTCGTTTTACAGATCCCATTTTATTTGCTTCGCAAACCAACATTCCTTTTGCAGAGTCAATCTCCTTGTGTGACGGCGAAACTATCTTAATAATTTGTTAAATCCTGATTTGACTTTCCGGTCTATGACGTCACAGCGAGGGCTTCGCCCCCTGCTCGGTAACGCTCGCCAATCCCCGGTGATTGCTTACTTCAAAAAGCATGCTTTGCAAATAATAAAGTCGGCTGTTAAATCCGAGAACCCAAGTGATCTTTCCTCCCTTACATTTTTACCCTTCACGACATTAGAATGACAGCAATGATTAAATAAATGTAATTAATTTTCAGAATATATTCAGTCAAAGACCGTCATATACACATGGACTGGTGCACGTTAAATCTAGTATGGTCTCAAATGTCCACGTTGGCGGTATTGTTCTCGTCATCTGTCCGTGATTCAAAATTATGAGGCGTCCTTGATTCGTTCCCTTCGGAATTGATACTGGACCGTTGCCAATAGCCCGTTGTGTTTCACCAGTGCGAAGTAATTCACTACATCCCTACCTTCAGAGCATCTTAGAAGATTTTACTCCCACTATGCAAGTACTCGCATGTTGGGGTTACCTTAAAATATAGTTTTGCATTTAATCTAATTCGCGTTGATACGTTCGGTAAAAGTATATTAAATTCATTCGTATCGCCGCAGAAACACCACCTCATCTAACGGGACTTAATTGGTAATTTTTTTTAGTTAACGCCGTACTAGAGCAACACAACGGGCTATTGACGACGGTCCGGGATCAGTCCCTTAAGGGTAATATGGTAATTTTTAGTTAACGTCGTACTAGAGCAACACAACGGGCTATGGACGACGGTCCGGGTCAGTCCCTTAAGGGAAAGAATCGAGGACAACACTTCTTAATTTTGAACCACGGACAGATGACGATGCAACACCTGAGCTGGCACCCCACTCTCCAAACTTCCACGCCAACCCAACGTGTGGACTTTCGGCCACGACAGATTTAAGGTGCACCAGCCGCCTCTACACCATACGCTTACAAACACCCATGCCCGGACCTGGATTCGAACCAGGAACCTTCCGATCTAGAGGCTAACACCTTAACCACTATGCCAGTTGGTCGGCTAATCTCTTACGTAACTCATGGATTGGCCGACCAACCGGTATAGTGGTTAAGGTGTTAGCCTCTAGATCGGAAGGTTCCTGGTTAGAATCCGGGCCCGGGCATGGATGTTTGTAAACGTATGGTGTAGAGGCGGCTGGTGCACCTTAAATCTGTCGTGGCCGAAAGTCCTCACGTTGGGTTGGCGTGGAAGTTTGGAGAGTGGGGTGCCAGCTCAGGTGCTGCTTCGTCATCTGACCGTGGTTCAAAATTACGTGGTTCTTTCCCTTAGGGGATTGGTCCTGGACCGTCGTCAATAGCCCGTTGTGTTGCTCTTGTACGACGTTAACTAAAAAATTACCGTAACTCATGGAGTAACTTGACATGTTATTCGGGTGGGCAAGTAGGTATTTATTAACACTGGAGCAACACAACGGGATATTAGCAACGGTTCGGGATCCATCCCGAAGGGAAAAGATCTGAGCACAACACCATGTAATTCTGAACCACGGTCCCCCAGATGACGGTTATTCTAATGCAACTTTTCGTTATCTGACCGTCGTTCAAAATTACGTGCTATTGTCCTAGGATCTTTTCCGTGGGGATTGATCCCAGAACCTCGTCAATAGCCTATTGTGTAGCTCCCCAGTATGACATTAATTAAAAAAAACTCTCCAATGGAATTTTAGCAAGTTGCTTATGAGACTTTCTGGCAATCTAAATGTTGGCGATAGTGTTTCTGCCGCGGAATGTGTGTTTCCTAAACATTCCGAAAGCGGCGTGACATGGCCTTTTTTTCAAATACGATTTCAGCCCGTTGTGTTGCTCCTGTGACGTCAATTAAAAAAAAGTACCAAGTGCGATTTCAGCACATCGCCTATAAAAATACGAAAGAATGAATTCCGAATTGATATACATATATATAGTCCGAGAGCTGATGACGAATTTTGGGAAGGTACTTTAGGCACTATAAAATTGTAAAATAATAGAAATTCAATGTTAGTTGAATAGGGAATCGAAGGTCGGGAACGCCGTTTGCGGTTATTTCGCTACTACGCAGCATAGGATATTTGCAAAAAATTCATCCCAGCGAGTATCCTTTAGGCACTTAGAAATTTTTTTAATTTCTTAATTTAGCATTCATAGAATCCAGAAATAAAACTCCCAGACTGTTTGGACGATTTTAAAGTACAACCCGACTGCCCCGAACTTGTAATATAATGAACGCAAAAAATATTCTTTAGGCACTATGAAATTTTTATAGCATGTTTATTAATTACTATTGAAAATATGTGCAAAAAGCCAGACGAATACGGCGGTTTTAAATAATAACCCGACGCAAATAAAGATTTTACCTAAGTATCGGCAGCTGCCGGAGAACTGGCTACCCTAGAAGGCAGTGCCTTGGCTCGCCAGTCTGCGCTTGATTGCGGAGGAACCACGTGACTCGCGTTTGATGTGCAGCTCGAGCTACTTAGCCCGGTGCACACATCCGGTTTTTCAACGTGCGGCGCCGCTACCGCAACGCAAGTGCGGTCTCAGATACATTAGATCCAATGAAGCAGTGCATACATGCCTCCAGCGCCGCTGGGGCGACGCACGTCCTACTTGCGTGAAATTTGTACCGCAGTTCCCCACGGCGCCGCACAGGAGTCTCTGTTCTGAATTAGCTTGTTTTCATAAACAAGTGGAATATAAATAATAATTTATAAATGGTTGTATCCAGTAACGTCTATTTTGTTACAAAATAAACTTTTTTTACACCAAGTAAGCGAAATAAATACGTTTCCTACGATAGAATATTTATCGCAAATGGCGCGAAATGAATTCGTGCGTCATTTCACGGTTATGTGTGCATAGTTGGGCGACGTTACCGCAGTGGCACCACACGTTGAAAAACCGGATGTGTACACCGGGCCTTATAAAGCATTTTGGATGAGTTAATTTTTTTTCACGCAAATGTGACCACGCTGAAAATTATTTTGAGCTCATTCTAATTTTTTTAAAGGTTTTTTAATACGGTTTTGCTATTAACACTTTAAGCATTAACATATGCACATGTGTACATAACTATGTATATACATAGTAGTCTGAGAGCTGATGACGAATTTGGGGAAGGTATTTTAGGCACTGTGAAGTTGTAAAATAGTAGTAAATCAATGTTAGTTGAATAGGGAATCGAGAGTCGGGAACGGCGTTTGTGGTTATTTCGCTACTGCGCAGCATATGACATTTGCAATAAATGAATCCCACCGAGTATCCTTTAGGCACTTAGAAATTTTTTTAATCTCTTATTTTAGCATTCATAGAATCCAGAAATAAAACTCCCAGACTGTTTGGAAGGTTTTAAGTATAACCTGACTGCCCCGAACTTGTATTATAATGAACGCAAAGAATATTCTTAAGGCACTCTGAAATTTTTACAGCATGTTTATTAATTATTATTGAAAATATGTGCAAAAAGCCAGACGAATACGGCGGTTTTAAATAACTACACGACGCAAATAAAGATTTTACATAAGTATCAGCTGGATGCTGGCAGCTGCCAGGGCCCTGGCTTGCCGTGATTGATTTTGCTGAGTAACCAGGTGACTCTAGTTTATTGTACAGCTCAGGTTGCTTGCAAAGCATTTTGGAGAAGTTTATTTTTTTTTCACGAAAGTGTGACCACGCTGAAAATTATTTTGAGTTCGTTGTCGTACTGTTTTTTGAGGTTTTTTAAAATCTAGTTGGGTTATTAACATTTTAAGTATTGACTTATGCACATGTATATAACTATGTATACATGGAAATAATCAATTATTATAGAGATATATATCATTAATTTATAATGGAACTAAAAACTTTGAGTTGTGTAATTTGTAAAAAAAAAACCAATAATGATAAAGTGATTATTTTTAACGAAGAAAGACTAGCACAGTGCAAAAACGTTTTAAAAATTCGCCAAAAAAACGGCTTGAAATTTGCTAAAGTGATTCTAACATCAAATGCAACAACGACAAAAGGGTACCATGTTCGATGAAACAGAAATTTTTCAGCTGTGATGAAACAACAAGTTTACAGCTTTCAAGATGTTCAGCGAGCCAGAGCCCCGGCAACTGCAGGCGCAGACGATAAACGTTCTCTCGCACTCATATCTACCCATAAGACTTACTTGTCGCATTTATGTAAAATCTTTATTTGCGTCGGGTAGTTATTTAAAACCGTCGTATTCTTCTGGCTTTTTGCACATACTATTTTCAATAATAATTAATAAACATGCTATAAAAATTTCAGAGTGCCTAAAGAATATTTTTTACGTTCATTATAATACAAGTTCGGGGCAGTCAGGTTATACTTTAAAACCGTCCAATCAGTCTGGGAGTTTTATTTCTGGATTCTATGAATGCTAAAATAAGAGATTAAAAAATTTTTTAAGTGCCTAAAGGATACTCGGTGGGATTCATTTATTGCAAATGTCATATGCTGCGCAGTAGCGAAATAACCACAAACGCCGTTCCCGACTCTCGATTCCCTATTCAACTAACATTGATTTACTACTATTTTACAACTTCCCAGTGCCTAAAATACCTTCCCCAAATTAGTCATCAGCTCTCGGACTACTATGTATATACATAGTTATGTACACATGTGCATATGTTAATGCTTAAAGTGTTAATAGCAAAGCCGTATTTAAAAAACCTTTAAAAAAATTAGAATGAGCTCAAAATAATTTTCAGCGTGGTCACATTTGCGTGAAAAAAAATTAACTCATCCAAAATGCTTTATAAGGCCCGGTGCACACATCCGGTTTTTCAACGTGTGGTGCCACTGCGGTAACGTAGCCCAACTATGCAAACATAACCGTGAAATGACGCACGAATTCATTTCGCGCCATTTGCGATAAATATTCTATCGTAGGAAACGTATTTATTTCGCTTACTTGGTGTAAAAAAGTATATTTTGTAACAAAATAGGCGTTACTGGATACAACCATTTATAAATTATTATTTATATTCCACTTGTTTATGAAAACAAGCTAATTCAGAACGGAGACTCCTGTGCGGCGCGTTGGGGAACTGCGGTACAAATTTCACGCAAGTAGGACGTGCGTCGCCCCAGCGGCGCTGGAGGCATGTGTGCACTGCTTCATTGGATCTAATGTATCTGAGACCGCACTTGCGTTCCGGTAGCGGCGCCGCACGTTGAAAAACAGGATGTGTGCACTGGGTGAAGTAGCTCGAGCTGCACATCAAACGCGAGTCACGTGGTTCCTCCGCAATCAAGCGCAGACCGGCGAGCCAAGGCACTGCCTTCTAGGGTAGCCAGTTCCCCGGCAGCTGCCGATACTTATGTAAAATCTTTATTTGCGTCGGGTTATTATTTAAAACCGCCGTATTCGTCTGGCTTTTTGCACATATTTTCAATAGTAATTAATAAACATGCTATAAAAATTTCAGAGTGCCTAAAGAATATTTTTTGCGTTCATTATATTACAAGTTCGGGGCAGTCGGGTTGTACTTTAAAACCGTCCAAACAGTCTGGGAGTTTTATTTCTGCATTCTATGAATGCTAAATTAAGACATTAAAAAAATTTCTAAGTGCCTAAAAGGATACTCGCTGGGATGAATTTTTTGCAAATATCCTATGCTGCGCAGTAGCGAAATAACCGCAAACGGCGTTCCCGCCCTTCGATTCCCTATTCAACTAACATTGAATTTATATTATTATACAATTTCATAGTGCCTAAAGTACCTTCCCAAAATTCGTCATCAGCTCTCGGACTATATATATATCAATTCGGAATTCATTCTTTCGTATTTTTATAGGCGATGTGCTGAAATCGCACTTGGTATTTTTTTTTTAATAGTTGTTGATTGGTCTACGTCAATTAGATTTAACGCCAAACATTTGATAACTTAATACATTCGATGATGTAACTTTAAACATTTCGATAATTTTTATATTACCCCGATGAGTATCATGGGAAAACATTTGAACTGAAGTAAAATCTTCTCAGACTGTCTGGTTTGTTTTTACTGAAAATCCTCATATCCGTAGATCACAAGCCCCATCACCACAACGACATAAAATATTAGTTCTTAATCGGAAGTACTTTTTCTTCTGGTAGTTTGTGTTTACCCTGAAAAACCCTTTTAGAATAATTCTTTTTTCCCCAGCTTCTAATTTTCTTAAAAGGATCTTTTCCTTCGGGATCGATCTCGAACCGTCGCCAATAGCCCTTTGCATGCTCGAGTGCAATGCAAACTCAACTACATACCTAAAAAGATTAATAAGAGACTTACAAATCACTGGTAATCCTATGAAGCTTGGTATTGCTTGACTCCACAGCAGGAAACTCCACGTTCGAGCATAGTTTCTAGCTCTTGCTTTCTCAAAAACGCACAACTTCAGGGCATAAATGTAGCCACCATAGAGGATTCCATAGACCCAAACAAATAACACATATCCATAGAAACCTGTCAGTGTCGGATACGCCAAAAGCCATCCGCTTAGGATGAAGGATGCAGCTTGGCACAGATATTGCTTAGAAATCATGCACTGCGCACTGTTTTTAATCACAATGAAACCAAATGCAGCTGTTCCGGCAGAGATGGCTAATCCTAAATACACTTGTACTTGGTACATACTCTTCAGATCCAGTTTGTCTCTTTTCATTTCTTCAACCTAAAAAAGATTACATATGCAGTTTATTAAATCCAGTATTTTAAGCCTCCGAAATAATTATTTAGAGGGTCATGATTTTTAAAAAGTAATGTAAGTTAAGTGTGTGTTAAAACCATAATTTCCCAAAGTGGGTGTTACCAACACTCTAAAGGAATCTTGGTGGCAATGCTGGACCCAAGGGGAATAGGAAATAGGAGTAACCATGTTTTCAAAACTTTAAAATCAATTTCTGAAGAACTGTGTGTTTGCATTATGATGCTTTGTCCAAACAGTGGTAACTCAACAGTGAATTGATCTATTATATAATTACTTTTGTATTATTATAATCTATATAGTACAGCGAATGTTTTGACCTTCAAAGTTGTTAAGAAATATTTAAATTCTTGAAAAAAATCTTCTTTAGACTTTCTTTGTGAAAAAAATGGTAAAAAAACTTTATTCCCTCTAGCAACTTGATTGAGAGTCAAAACATAATAATGTTCGGAATAATTTCCAACGCGAATTGTCTTTCGGAACAAATTAGAATTTTAGATATCACTGTTAAAAAATATGCTAAGCAGGTGATTAAATGTAATTAGATAACAAATAATTAGCTTAATCTGAATTTTTCACTCTGAAATGAGTTGAAGCACAAACCAATGACCTATTGTAAAAAAACCCTGAATTTTTAAAGTCAAAATAAGAAGAAAAAAATATTTTCTAATGTATAGAGTGTATTTTTTCTAGTGTACTGTAGTGTCATGTTCCCCCTTGTTCGAGATTTCCTCTCTTAAGCCGCGTTTACACCTGATTTGCAAATACATTTCTCTCTCTTTTTGTAGCGAGGACGTTCCCCTATGATGATCCCTTTTTCTCCGGTGTAAATGCTTTGTGGACTTTATCGGCAACCATCCGAGCGCACTCTTCTCACCCCTTTGTAGAGAAGAGTGGTCACTTTTCATCAAGATGTCGAGTGTGGAGGATGTTAGGCTTGCAGCAGCAGCCTGTGTAATTTTATCGAGACAATGGGCGAGACCATCGTTAAAAGCGAGAGCTCGGTACAGTGGAAGTGATGTGTTAAAAATTTAAAGGCGGCTTGAGCGACCACGGGGGCCAAAGGGCAGAGCGGTTATTGTCAAGCAATCGTCTCGGAGAAATCTCCCCCAAAAGTAGTAATCCTTTTATCTTTACCGACTCCTGGTGGAAAACAAATTTGTACTTGCAAACTCTCCAAATCGCCATCTTGACTCGAGATCTTGACGATTAAATTAATGCCGTTTCTCGGAATAGCTACGATGTTTGAAGGGAGAGAAGTTTTGCAAATCATTTACGTGAATTCGCTATCGATGAGGGAAACGACTGACGAGTTTATAACCGGATGGGGATAAAGGAATGTGTGTGTGTGTGTGAAGTGACTTTGTTCTGTCCCCTCGAAAAAGAGGAGATTCTTTGGACTTTTTAGCGTGAACGGACTCAGAGCCGATCTGCTCCGATGAAACCGCGGGACTGAAACCATTTTTGTCTTTTACGTATTTAGCCTCGAAATTGCCTTAATTTGTTAACATTGTAAATATGTTAAATATCTAATTAAATGTGCTGTATGTCTTAAAGCTGTTTTAATTGCCTAAAAGCCACTTCAATTCATCTCACGACGTTACAGTACACTTAAGTCAAGTAGATTAGTGTATACGTACACTTATCTACTTGACCATACTGACACACTCTCTACAGGGATGGATTGTCACTGATTATTTTTTAATTGATGGCAGACTGTATACTTCTATATTGGTGTCGAGTCTTATTTTAGGTGATTCCTCCTCTGAGTTTATCGTAAGCGTTAGCAGGTGGTTACGAGTTGGTGGAGGAAAAATTCTTTCATGACAGTCAGGAAACACGTTTATGCGTACTGCAGCCCATCCCCCCAAAGAGTTTACTGTGTATCCCATCAGAAATGGACTTTTCTAAGCTCATCTGCCTACTCGACTGAGCCGCACTAATCTGACTCTGGCGAGTTGGGATTGAAGTCAAATGGATCAAGGAAAAGGTTAAATATTACTTTCACACAATTGGCGTCTTTAGCGTGGATTCTGGTTCCGAATTTTTCGTTCGGTTCCGTAGGTGATAGCAGTGATTACGAGTTGGAGAAACAAAAAGTCACATATGGCGGTCGCCGTGTATAATTAAGTATGTCAGTCCTTTTCCCGATAAGTTTACTACATAACCTCCAGCAATGGACTTCCTCAAACTCACCTGCCTAACCGACAAAGCCGTTCTAAAAGTACGACTATGTAACGAATCGGCATTTGAGTCACATGATTTTGAGAGAGTTGTATACAATGCGTTCCCACAAATGGTGCCTTCGTCGCGGATTCAGGCTCTGGATTTTTCATTCAGTTCCGCAGGCGTTAACAATGATGAGTTGGTGAAAGCAATAATCAACTATGGTGTTAGCCGTGTATGATTTTGAGGACTAAAACATATATTTACCATCAGCACGATAGGAGAAGAAATCCCAAACGCAGTGATTCCTGATCCTAAAATCAGAACTTGCACCGTCCTTGATTTGAAGACTGAGAAGTCGAGAAATGGTTTTTTCTCCACCACATGACTCTTGTCCTTAGCTTTTGATCTTTTCTGGAGGCTTTTAATATGCAAAATGGCTCTTCTTTGGGGATGATACAATGAAGCTGGCCTGTAGAAAATTGCGACGAAGCTTATAACGGACTGCAATCCTGCCAGAATCTGCAAACCTCGTCTCCAGCCAACAAGCCTAATATGGGGAAAACAAAAGAAAACTAAGAATAATTGTATCTTGATTAAAAAAAAACAACTAGTAATTAATGAAGCGGTTTGTTTGAAATAAAATAACGATAATAGTATATCAAAGTGTGTTGTAAATTGGTGAGATCATTCTTTAAAAATAATATATTAATACCGCATGGTTTCGATTTTAAGATTCTTGCAGAATCTTGGTGGCCTTAAGCCTCTTGGTGGTTTATCGTCGCTTTAAAAAATTGCCCTGTAATGTCCAGCCACTGGTGCAAAAACCTGTTCCAAACTATCATCAGTTCAGGACAAGGGACAGTTTGTTTTTCCAACTTAGATCTTCCTTGGAGTAGTAATAGGGTAGTTTTGTCTCGACGAGATATCTCTTCCTTAGCAAAATTAACCAAATCTTGGACGCGATATTTCTTCGAAACACTTGGAGGATCAATAAAGGCAACGAAATGTATGAGACGAAGAAAAACTGATACCTTGTTTTTGTATTCCGAAAATCGATAGAATTAATGTATGGTAATAACTCTTTTTTTTATAAATGCTGCTTTTAGGAATATGTTATCATTTATTAATTTTGTCTATAAAAAGATTTTTGGAAGCTATGCTTGCACGAGTTGCTTTATTTATTCAAGATGTACCAGGTTGGCCACGAAACGCAGTCCGTTTAGGTTTGTTACTGTATGTGGAATATCACGCGAAATAATGTTTAAAAACGTACGGTATCACCACCAACCTCTTACAGAACATGTTGAAAATTATTTCCCCTTGAACATCAATGTACCTCTGTGGCATCTCAGCACATTTTGGGACACTCGCTACAATTCACTGACATCGTCTATTTTCTTGGATCTGTTGGCAAACGCAGTAGCGTAACAAGGTCAGATGGTATCCGGTGCAGAAAATTTCTTTTTTCACTCCTCATTGAAATCATTAAATGACAAAATAAGATAGAATTACAAATGTTATTTTATAGTTTATTTACTTAGTATTGAGACACAAGCACTTAAAGACTTAATTTCCCAACTTTGTTCTCTGCAAATTGTGAAATCACATCATTAAATCAATTCCTTTCGCTATTTTATTTTCAATTGACTAGATAGATAATGCAGAGGGCAGAGCTTGACTCATAGTGGACCTAAGATAACTCCTGATTTATTTTAGATTTGAAAAACTCCTCTCATGATGATATTGAAACACATAATGTTAACAAGATTTTAAGGCCTAAAGTTAAATTTGGTACAGAATCTGAAAGTTAATATTCAACAACAAACTCTAAAATTATTGAAGACCATTCCAGAGAATCTTCTTTTGAAACTTTGGCATCATGTAGATGTGTTCTTAGTCGTGGATATTATCTTCAGAAAGTTCATCATAGTTTAAGTCTAAGTTTTGTATTAACTGTGGCAGTTCGTCTTCTGAAGTTGTAATCAGATTCTTGGGCTTGATAACTGCCAACCGAACTGATATATTTTCCATCTCCTTACAGCGAGTGTCAATTTCTTGATAAAATCTGTCAATGCACTCCAACATTGATCGTTTTAATTCTTCGTTCAACGTCAGTAGTTCATTTTGACCCGTCTTCCACCAGCCATCTTTTTATTCTTTCTGACGATTCTTCTTTTCACTAAAGGAATGTCCATCTCTCCACAAGTGTTCGTTCCAAACTGCAGTGCTTTCACCACGATCTCATTTCTTAAAAAATATCTCCAGACTTCTCATTTTGAGAACACACTTCTCAAAACTTATCCCAACAATCTGTAGGTATTTTTGAGTCAGGTTTTCTTTTTCTAAGACACTATTCCAGAAATACAAAAAACACAAAAAGAAAAATCACATACTGCTGGTAAAAGCGTTTGCGCTGCTCCTCAGGTTTCGACAGTTTCTGTGGGATCACAAAATTCTTCTTATTGAAATTAGCATATACAGGTTTTACAGCCTCGTAGTGAGCACTCAATCTTGTATCTGAAAGTCTCTTGACTGTACCTCCAATATTAGTTACAAGGATAGTCCCTCTGTGTGTGGAAACTGAAAAAAAGCAGTAGACTTTCCAAAGTCCCAAAATGGTTACACATTGTGAAACAGTCGCTAAAGAATGCACTCCACACAGATTAAGAGAGCGATTTGAACAAGGAACAAATAATGCTTTACGATTAAGTTTACGAATCCTAGCCTGGACATGTTCTCTATAAAAGAGATGTTCTGGCAACCAGTTATAACCTGACTTATAAAAATAAGTTAACCGATAACCGGTTATTTTCTGAGAGTTGACACCACTAGTACTTCCCTTATCCGTACGCTCTCCACAACGCACCGTCGAATTCAGCCGTTTCGTTGCGTTTGTTGACTGAACTTATGTTTTAATACGCAGTATGTTGATTTATTGAAGTTAACTGTCAGATGAAGTTATTAAACTCGCTTTAAGAAAAATATTTTTTAAAGTGTCGTGAGCCACTCTCATATTTTTAATTAATTATTTTTTTTGCTATTTTGTCACACCCGTCTATGATGACACCCGGGTCGGCACGCACCCCCCTTCCTATGCCACTGGGCAAACGTTTTCCTTTTAAGGGGTTAGGTACCTTTTAAATGTCAAAATATGCAAAAAAAATCACTACATTTCGAATCTTAATATCTCCATGAATAAATTATTTACATAAATGAGATTTTGCATGCAGATTTTGACTACCTTTATATTTTATAAACTATTTAAAAAAAAATTTCTACCCCTTAAATATATTGTAAATTGGACCCAAATGAAATGCATTGTTTTTGTTGTTAGAATATTATATGGTGCATTGCGCGCAGTATTCTGGGCAAAATAATTATTATTCTGAACTGAATTTTTTTAAATACTTAAAAATATATAGTATAATTACAATGACGCACTTGTATTTTTTTTTTTTAATTTCTTACAAAACTTTTTTAATAAAAAAAAAACTGATTTTTTTTTAGCACAAAATTAAACTTCTTTCAAAAACTTTCAACAGGATAGACAAAAAAGTTGGTCATTTTAAACATATATATGGTTTACATAAGCGATTAAAATTTCATGTAATTCTAACCAACCATTCCAGAGAAATCTTGCGCGCAAGTGGTAAAATCACAGTTTTGAGATATCGTCGTTTAAAAACAATTCGCTTGTGAAATTCTTTCGCAGGAAAGGAAGGACACAAATGAAACTAAAAGTAGAAGTTAAAGTACCTTGTTCCCAGATAAAAAATATAATTAATAAAACAATGTACATGGAGATGGCTTTAGCAATATAGAGCGTAGTCAAAATACATTTTTGTGATCGCTGATATCGACGAAGTACAAAATGTAAACAAACCATCTGGCTCTAAATGTTTGATTAAGGGCTTCACTCTTTTAACCATAACTTCCGTTCTAGACTGAAATTTTACACCAGGTTTGTTTTGAAACGTTGCTAAGAAACAGAGCATTAAAATTAGATCATAATAATATAATTGTTTTTAAATTTAAAAGGTTTCTAACCCCTTAAATTTCCAAATAGGTAAAAACCACACTTAAACAGGTCCGAAGAAAAAAAAGCCACATTCCTTTGCTTACGTCCGTTCTTCAGCGAAGGCCTCATGGTTTCGCCAGACTTATGACAGGGAACTCTGTTCTGCTGGAAGAAACTGTATTCCAGTTTCTCAGACATTAGTTGTGTATAGAATTCGCCAAAGACTTGAAAATACACGCGTTGACAGCAGACTATAGAATAGGGACCGATAATTCGTATGGCAGACACCACACAATGAGTAACCTCCCCACCTCACACAACAGCAGAAACAAATGCGTCAATATAGTACGTCTTAAGGTCATATGCAATAACGAGACCGAAATGGGCTGTTTTTCGGGACCCTGGAATTTCTATATACAGTAAGGGGAAGGAAGTTAACCCTCCGAGTGGTTTCGAGGAGATGTCCATCAAAATCTGACCAGTTTTGGTGATGACGATATATCTCGTCGTAGAAATATTGCTGATTTTTTCATGATGACGATATCACCTAGTCCGTTTTCTTTAAATGATCGTGATCGTGCTTTCTTCGAATGCCGGGATATCTCATCCAACACGATCTGGTCAGTTTTACAAATGACGAGATGCCTTGTCAAGACAACCACCACGAGGTTAAATTTACAGTCTGACTCTGATGAGAAAGCAGATGATCTTGGGAAGTCCATTTATACGAAGGTGGTAAGCTCACCTGGAGTAATTGGATGCCCTATGCAAAATCATGTATGGCGATCGCCACAGGAAGATTGCTTGTACCACTGACTCGCACCACTGCTACCGACACCAAACAGTAAACTCTGAGCCAGAATCCAGGTTAACGCATTGTTTACTAATAACCCTCCTGGAGTTTGTCTCAAGGAGGTATCTCGTCATTTGCAAAACTGATCAGATATGGATAGACGAGATATCTCGTCGAAAGAAGAAAGCTGACCAGATTCTGATCTCATCATCCTATAAAAAAACCCGGCAGTATCTTGATGACGAGATATTTCGTCAGTGTGCGTCGCGTTTTCGGAGCTCCCGCGAAATTTAAGTTTTTTTAGTTATTCTTCATTTATTTAGTACTAAGCAGTGTATTACTTCTTTTTCTATCAGTTCAAACATTTCTAATTGTTTTTAAAGTACTTGTACTTAGTTTTTGACTTGTCAAATAGTCCTAAGTCAAGTCTCGTTAGGCCTAATTCACGTATGTCTCGTTAGGCCTAATTCACGTATGTCTCGTTGGGCCTAAATATTTTGTCTTGTTTGTTTTCATTCATTTCATTCAAGTGCAGTGCTTTTTCTGTGTGTTTGATTTCGTGTAGTGCTTTTTCTGTGTGTTTGATTTCGTGTAGTGCTTTTTCTGTGCATTGAGTGTTACTTTGCATAAGCATGGGTATAGTTAGAATGTTCAAGGAGATGAGGACAGAGGGAGCCAGTGGGGAGTTCTATGTGGAATGTGACTTGTGTGGGAATATGGTTGAGGCAGGAAAGGGGTGTGTGAGCGGGGTTAAAATGTCAGAGAAGGTTGAATTCACATGCAAGAGTTGTTTAGAGGTGGGTGATTTGAGGAAGGAGCTGGAGGCTTTGAAGGTGAGGGCTGTAGAGGGAGTGGAAAAGGGTGTCCAATGTGTAAACTTGGGGCATGTTGATCAGGGGGATAAGGTAACTAGAGGAGTAGTGGTTGGTGATTCAATGGTCAGGGTTTTGGGAGAAATGGTAGGGCGTAAAAAGCGCAATTTTGCAAGGTGTTGTTTGCCAGGTGCCAGGGTAAAACATGTAGTTGAGGCAGTTAAGGCAGGTGTGGTTAAAGGGGAGGAAAAGGCAGTAGTGTGGGTGGGAACAAATGACGTAGAGAGGACTACAAATGTCGAGTTTAAGAGCGAAGCAGAAACACTTTTAAGAGGCATTAAGTCTCATGGGGCAGAAGTAACAGTATTAGGATTACTACCTAGGTATGGGTTAGGCAATGGGTGGTTAAATCAAAGGGCCAATAAGATGAACGGGTTGTTAAGGGATTTGTGTGAGAGGGAGGAGGTTAGATTTTTAGATGTTTGGAAGGAGTGTAGGAGGGATTGGATAAGCAGGGACAATTTGCATTTAAGCTTGATAGGTAATAGGGAGGTTGGCAAGCGGGTTTTGAATATTCTGGAGTCAAAAAACTAGTATACAAGCAGGGATGGGAAGGACATAGAGGGTTGACAGTACACAGTAATTGCTTAGGAAAACTAACAGGGTCTAAATTGCAGGAGACAAACAATACAAAGGGAAAGTGCAATGTAAGGGAGAAAAACAATACCAAAACAAATAATACAAGGGGAAAGTGCAATCTAAGGGTGAAAAATAAGCTAAAAGTATTTTATTGTAATGCTCGCAGTGTGAGAAATAAAATGGATGAGCTCAAGGGAATTGCACAAGCAGAGGATATAGATATCATTGGGATTACTGAAAGTTGGGCAAGCAGTGAAGATGCACAAATTTTAGAATTAAGTGGATTCACAATGTTTAGGGAGGACAGAGAGAATAGGAAAGGGGGTGGGGTTTTGATTTATGTGAGAGAATTCTTAAACTGTACAGAAATAAAGTTAAATAGTAAAACTGAGGGTATAGAATCAGTCTGGGTGAAACTGAATACAGACAAAGGCAAAGGACTAATTCTGGGTAATATATATAGACCTCCTGTTTGTAGTGAAGAGCAGGAAAAGGGCATGTGCAATCTGATAAACGAAGCATGTCAAAAAGGAGAATTAATTTTAATGGGGGACTATAACTATCCAAATATTGACTGGACAAACAATCTAGCTACAAATGGGAAAGGGGCAGAATTTTTGGAAGTGATACAGGATTGTTTTTTGTACCAGATGGTGTATGAGGATACTAGGGACAATGCAATATTGGATTTGATTTTAAGCAATGATGAGGATAGGGTGCAGGATTTGGTTATAGGTGAGCCACTGGGAGAAAGTGATCATAGAAGTATCAGATTAAGTATAAATTTTCAGTCAGCATACACAATCAATAGTAGAATAATTCCAAATTTCAGAAAGGTAAATTTTCATAAGATAAGGGAAGAGTTAAAGGAAACATTCAAAGGGGGATTATTAGCACTGCATCATTCTGAACAATGGGAGGAATTCAAGAATAAGTTAGACATGGTGTTAAAAAAACATGTAACGTTCAGGAAAAAAGGAAAATCTAGAAAATTGCTCCCTATGTGGTTTTCAGGGGAAACACACAAAGCTTTAAAATTAAAACAAAGAACATACAGGGTATATAAAAGCACTGGTAACGACAGGGACATGGAGGCATATCAGAAAGCCAGAAAGGAGTTTAAAACTATTAGTCGGAAGCAAAAGGTGTCCTTGGAGGAAAAATTAGCAAGGGAAATAAATATAAAACCAAAAGAATTTTTTGCATATGCAAGTGGTAAAAATAAATTTAGCACTACACTGGGACCGTTAGAGGGGAAGGGAGGTGAATTAATTCAAGACGAGGAGGGAATGGCAAACGTGTTAAATGACTTTTTTCTGGGGGTTTTCAATGGTAACTATAGTTTAAAAAAGGACCCCAAGGATGGAGCCTTTGCAGGGGGTATAATTAAAGAATGCAAATTCAACAGGGAAGAAATAGTACATCAGTTGAAAAGAATTAAGCCATCTAAAGCACCAGGGCCAGACGATATTTATCCGAGAGTACTAGTGGAATGCGCGGAAGAACTGGGGGAAGTAATTCACACGATATTTAATTCAACATATAGCACAGGTTGGGTGCCAATGGATTGGAAGTTGGCCAACATAACTCCAATTTTCAAAAAGGGAATACAAAGTGATCCGGGCAACTATAGACCAGTAAGTCTAACATCAGTAATTTGCAAAATATTTGAATCTCTGTTAAAAAAGCATATAATGTTATACTTGGAGGAGGGGGGACTGTTATCAGAGAATCAGTATGGGTTTAGGAAGGGCAGATCCTGCTCTACAAACCTTTTGAAGTTCTACGAAAAAATTACTGAGGAGCTGGATAATAAGAGCAGTGTGGATATCATGTACATAGATTTTCAAAAGGCTTTTGATAAAGTACCTCACGAGGCATTACTGTTTAAATTGGAAAGGCTGGGGATTCAGGGAAAAACATTAATATGGATAAAGAATTGGTTATTGGGTAGAAAGCAGAGAGTGCAGGTAAAAGGAAATTATTCACAGTGGACAGAAGTTATAAGTGGGGTGCCTCAGGGATCAGTTTTGGGACCAATTTTATTTATAATTTTCATAGATGATATAGGTCAGGGGATCAAGAATAGAATCAGTATATTTGCAGATGACTTAAAAATATGGGGGACAGTGGATACCAAGTTACAGATAGAAAATTTACAAGGGGATTTTGATAAGATATCCGAATGGGCTGTAAAATGGGGTATGTCATTTAATGTAGGGAAATGTCAAGTTCTGCATATGGGTTACAGGAATAGTGGAGCCGAGTACTGTCTGCAGGGAGTAAAGGTAAAGGAGGGAGAAACAGTCAAGGATCTTGGGGTGATAATTCACAGGGATTTTAAAATGGGTCACCAATGTTCAGCTGCGGGTAAAAAGGCTAATAGGTTATTGGGGTATATTAAAAAGACTGTAACTTCAAGGGATAAGAATATAATCTTGCCATTATATAAGGGTTTAGTAAGACCACATCTAGAATATGCTGTACAATTCTGGGCTCCATATATGAGAAAGGACATAGAATCAATTGAAAGGGTTCAGCACAGAGCTACAAAAATAATAAAGGGGCTAGCAAATTTCGACTATAATGAACGTTTAAGTAAGCTAAACATGTATACACTGGAAAGAAGAAGAAGGAGGGGGGATTTGATTCAGCTTTTCAAGTTTGTAAAACAAGGGGACACAGAGGGCTTAAATTTCAATAGGGATAACAGAACAAGGGGCCATGGGTATAAATTGAATAAGACACATTTTAATCGGGATTTAAGGAAAAACTACTACTTTAATAGGGTAATAGACAGTTGGAACGCGTTGCCAGAAAATATAGTTAATTCAAAGGGAGTGTACGAATTTAAGACACAATTGGATAGTCAGTGGGAATTGGAGAATTCATAAACAAAGGACCAGCCTTGTTGGGCTTGAGCCTGTAGCTGGTCGTCAATATTTGTATTTGTATTTGTATTTGTATTAGCAAAGTTGTTCAGATCTTGATCGACGAGATATCTCGCTGAAACCACGCGGAGGGTTAACCTGCATCCTAATTTAATACATAGACTAGTTTAAAACCAAGTGACTCAAATGCCGAGTCGCCAGAATCTGACTTTAAATCGACATATAAGTCACGTGGTTTAGATAAATTATGTGATAAACTGAAACTGAAATAATGCGTTTCCACAGTTAATGTCCTTGAGAGTATCGTTCTGTACAGGAAGAGATAGATATCAGTGTTTACGAGTTGTCGGAAAAAAGTTCCACGGCGATTGACATATGTATGTTTTTGCGTATTGCAGTCGTTGCCTTTGGAGAGCTAAGTACCTACTTACTAGTGAATTCGCACAATGTCATCTGCTTTCTTACCAAAGTCGCTCTATACGATAGGGATCAATCTTGGTTTCAGCATTTGGCAATGCGAAAGCCCAAGACATTAAACACAAACTTGTTCCCCTCCTATTTTTTAATTTGTGGAAGTTTGAACAGTGTGTGCAAGCTAGAGTGGGCCCCTCTATCTGACCATGGTTCAAGAATACTAGGTGTTCTCGAATCTTTTCCTTCGGAATTGATCCAGTACCGTCACCATTAGCCGTTTATGTTGCTTCAGTGCGACGTAAATTCAGCTTCCTACCTGCCCTTTTTATATTTTTAAGTTAACCCTCCAAGTGGTTTTGATGAGATATCTCGTCCATCAAGATCTGACCAATTTTGTTAACGACGAGATATCGCGTCATCGAGAATATCGATTGTACACGCATTTCATGTGTTAGACATTCAAATGAGGAAACAAAGATAAAAGGCCAAACTGATGTTTTTAGTAAGACTCGATATGCTCCCACTCAGGGCCGCCACATAAATTTCCCCAGCCCCCCGACAAAATTTTCGCACGGTTCCCTAAGTTTTTTCTTTGTGCAGGAAGTTTTTATTTTCCCAAGTATTCATATATTTACAAATACCCAACTTCAGAAATCTACAAGCAAACCCACAGTAAATTAGTAATGAACTGGTAAGTAATTATGGAATTAAATATGTATATGTGTTATACGCCTTAAGCCCGAAGTGTGGCCACTTTCCGATCGAGCAGGACTTCGATAAGGATAATGAAGTATAATCAGAAAACTGTAATAAATATTTTTATAGAAAGATTGTAAGTAGCCCATGCAAAAATACATCTTGGACGCTGAAGAATAGTCAAAACTCCATAAACTTTTGCTGTACTGAGGAGGGAGCAGTACATCTTCTATTCGAATTAATGAATTTATCGATGCTGTCAAAAAAGGAAACTCATTTTGCACGCCAGTTTATGCTCAATTGAAAATATTCTAAGATGATTCACATTTTTCCTGGTCCAAAGTAGATCGTAAATGATTTTTGATTATAGATAGTTAACTGAATCCGTTTATTAGAAGCCAGTGATGGGAAGAGAAAACAAAATTTTTAAAGCCATGCAAAGTTCTGGGAAAATAGATTGCAATTTTAATCTATAGATATCATTTCAAGGGAGAGTGGAAGACCTTTATTTTCTAACTTAGCTTAATGTGAAAAAGTAGCTTTGCGAACGGTCTTGTACATCTGAATTTCATTGATGAGATTGTGGCTTAAATCATCTGGATAGCTTTCAATTAATTTTTAAGTGCGTTGTTGTCATTAGAACTAGAATTTATTTTTAATATGGCTTCGAATGTATTGCATATGTTTTTTTTTTTTATTTGCTCATACCTTGATTCTAACTGAGAAACTATTTTATTGATTACTATATCACAAAAACTGAACTTCTGAATTTTGTTTCTTCGGTTTCTAATACTTCAGGCATTTCTCTTTCCACTTCAAAGGCTTCCTTTTTCGAAAAAAAAAAGCTTCATTTTCCGTCCTCTTTTTTTTGTGGAAAATTCTGCATCTATACCCATAATAAAAACTGTCTCTTTAGCTCTATTTATACAGGCCATTGTTTTCTTAAATCTTTATCTATTGTTTCAGTTACCGCTTTAATGTTATTCATTTCGATATCAAGGGATACATATTATGATTGAAGGATTAAATTTCTTGTATTAATTTTCTCTAGGTATGTCCTTCCAAATATTTAACTGAATTAAAGTTTCAAATTTTGAAAAATAATTGAGGAATCCATTTACTTTTCCGCCGTTTCCTCTTACGATAAACGACTGATTTTTTACATCTTAAAGGGCCTTTAAAAAGTCAGGTAGTTTTTCAGATATTGGTTTCACTGCCTCAATTCTTGCACTCCATCTTGTCTCACAAAGACCGTGCAGAGACCTCCCATCAATGTGTTTTAGAGGGAGTTCCAATCGCCGTGGGCTTGCACTAAAGAAATTGTAAAGCTGGTTTATAAAATTGAAGAACGTGCTTAGTATTTCATTACTCCTTGTGGCATGTGAACCAACTAGTCGTTGTCGTAGACCGTAGACTAGTAAAAATGTGAGACCACCTTGACGGGGCCGTTTTAAGGACTTGAAAATAATATTTTCTGTTCAATATTTTTTTTGTCAAATTCGGAAAATAATCCTAAAATGAAGCAGATAATTTCTTGAACAAACCTTGGGGCCGCGGGCCCCTTAAACGTCTGGGCCCCCCGAAATTTGTCGGGTTTGTCCCCCTTTATGGGCGGCCCTGTCCCACTATCGTCTAAACATACAAAACCATGAGAGGAAAAAGAAAGGTAATTTTTTTTCCATTTAATATGTACTTTTGTAACTTGTTATTTAGCAATATAATTTTACTTTTAACGATATTGAGCATCGTTCTTACAAAAGAGCTAGAAACAGTTTTTGCATTAAAAAAATATTTCACTAAAAGGTTATGTTCTCTATATTTAGCTTTACCGAAAAATCTCATATGAGTTAACAGGTATTCAATAAAAAAATTTTTTCGCAGTGTCAATGAAAAGATTAAATGTAAAAATTAATTTATAGAACAATTTGTTGTGACTTCTAATTATTTTTAATATTTAAACCTTTCGTACCTTATCCAGTAGCTGAAGACTAAAGGCATAGCTGCTACCCCGAAGCCATATCCAATCAGAAATATCATTTCTATTTGTTGACGCCTTCTTTTGAAGTATTGTCCTACCATAATGGCAGTCGTGTCTCTGGCCAAACTGTCTCCCGATCCAATAATAACTCCGTAGCTAAGATAAATTTGGTGCAATTGAGAGGAGAATGAAGTGAAAAGACATCCCAGAGATATCACAATACCGCCGAAGATTGCCAATAAGCGTGTGCTTTTCTTTTTACACAAGGCTACGACGACCGGTGATAGAAGAAGAGACATTCCTGTGGACGTTGCTGCAGCAATAACTGTGAAAGAAAAGTTATACAGAACTATAGATTTTATTATAACTGGTAAATATGCAGTGGGCGCAAAAGTATTTGGCCATCTCAAATATCTTACTATTCTCTCGTATTTCATTTAACTTAACAGGAATCTAAATAAGACAAATCTAAATCTGATCGTGAAATTTACTAAAATAAATGGCGACACTCATTTTAATAAATTTAATAATCAATTTACATAAGGGGCTACGACTAACAGTGTGATTGAAGAGAAGCCAATCCAGTTGACGTTGTTGCAGGAATAACTGAAAGAAGAGTTATACGGAACTATACATTTTACAATATTATAACAGGTCAATAGGATGGTCACAAGAGTATTTGGTTATATCGAATACCTAACTATTTTTTCGATCACGACATTTACTAAAATGAGTGGCGTCACTTATTTTAGTAAATGCCGCGATGAAAAAATGAGTGATGACACTTATTTTTGGTAAATTTAATATTTATTTTACAAAAGGCTACGACTAACGATGATAAAAGAGACATTTCTATACATGTTGCTGGAGCAATAACTGAAGGAATAGTTGTACAGAATTATAGGTCTTATTAACAACTGATCAATATACAGTGGACACAGAAGTATTTGGCCATCTCAAATATCTTACTATTTCCTCGTATTACTACGAATTGTTAAATTACCACGAGTCTAAATCACACGAATTTAAGTAACACAAATCTAAATCCGATCGCGAAACTTACTAAAATGAGTGTCGACACTCATCGACTATTCATTTTAGTATACTTACTAATTAATTTACACAAGGCTACGACGAAGATGATGGAAGAGACCTTACAGTCGACGTTACTGCAGCAGTAATTAAAAGAAAATTACGAATTATACAGATAAACGGATTTTATTATAACTAGTCAATACAAACAGGCATTAAACTATTCGGCAGCTCAAATAACTAACTATTTTATCCTGTTTCATTTAAACTGCGATTGAATATAAATAATCCAAATCTATATCCCATCATTTAGTGGCGCCGTTCGCTTTAGTCAGTTTAATAACGAATTTACTCAAAGGGGCTACGACTAAAGGCGATAGAAGAGATTTTACTATCGTTGTTGCTGCAGCAATAAACAGAAAGAAAATTCGAGTTATACAGAACTATGGATTTTATTGTAACCGGTCGATATACTACATTGGTCACAAAAGTAACGTGAAATATTTTACTATTTTCTCGTATATTAGTTAAGTTGCGACAAGAATATAAATATCTAAATGATTCAAACATAAATAGTTCACAAAGAAAAGAAGCATTGCTAATTGGCGCATAATATTGAGCTAGATGTTTTTGCTATCAGACATTGTATAATATTTAATGTGTTAATAGCATTTTATTCTGAAGTTATGTCCTTTAGCCCAAAAAAGAATAACGAAAATATGGTTCGAAACGTAAATTCTTAAAATGGGCACTAAAACATAAAATTGTTTGAAAAATAACTCACGCATTGATGCTGTCATACGCCAGGGTAATTATATCAAGCGATACGTTGCTCTTCTTGGTAGCTGCATAGCCATATACGTGAAATACAAGTTGACAGAGCATTGCTATTGAGAAGAGCTTCAAAAAGTGTGTGTAAAATTTCGATTAGTAGTCACATGCCTTCTCTGTGAAAAATTGATTTGATTGGCTGATTTGGCATCTTGTCACCTCATTTGGCAATATATGACAAGATTAATGTGGGAATGCACATTTTGACATTGCACATTTTGATTAGAGTGGCGACAAAATTGCTGAAATCGCCAAAGTACAGCGAAGTATTTTGCGCGGACCAATTCTATACATCTTTTTCCAAGAGTAAAATCCCATGAATCGAATCTATTGGCCCATTCTGTAGAATTGAATAATTTGAAACGATTCTATTGGCCCCCATTCTGTTGAATAGAAAAAATCCTTCAGAAAGATTCTATTTCTCCTTTCCTTAGAATAGGATCATTGGGAAGATTTATTGCTCCTATATTGAGAACAGATCCTTTGGGAAGATTGTATTGGTCTTTTCCTTAAAAGAATGCTTTAAAAAGATTGTATTAGTCAAGATGGTAAAAGCTGCTTAGAAGTCATGCTGGGAAGACTGCAGGTTGCAAGTTGGAATTATGCGTGTCTTTTAAAAAACATAGCGCAAATATGCAGTTTTGTTATACTGTTTTGACAAACAAGATAAAACAAAATATTTTGAGCATATAACCTAGAAGACGCTTAATATAAAGCAAAATGTATAAATTCATTCTTTTTGTCTTAATATGTTTAAATATCAAAACATAAATAACAATTACAAATGGAATTAGACTTTAGGCAATAAAAAAAAAAAAAAAAAAGATGAATAAAAACAATATCTATAATTATCGTTGCCTGCTCTATACCATCCAATTAAATAGAATCTATGCATATTAAGGCCCCCAGTCAACAAAGAATCTTGGGCGCAGCTTATCCTTTCTTGGATCTTGCGCCATAAAACAAAAAACAATCAACCAAACGATCAACAAAGTAATAAGCCACAGAAATGTTCAGTAATGATAACAAATTAATAACATATTCAAGACTTTCTTATTGTTTAAGATAAAATGAGATACGTTTGATAACCTCTTGAATAGTGGGTAGTAAAATAATTTTGGAATGTTTTTGAAACTTGAAATAATACATGCTTTAATAGGGGGTGGTCCTCTACGTGCTACAATTACACTAGCAACCGTTCTGGGCATACATTCAACAATTTTTTTTTCTCACAGCTGTGGGTATTTGTGTCCATTCCTGCTGCAAGAATGTCGCCAGCTCAGCTGTAGATTTCGGACGTGGTTCCTTGGTCCATAAGCGTCGCTCTAACTCGTCCCACAAATGTTCTATGGGGTTTAGGTCGGTACTCTGAGCAGGTCACGGAAGACGTTTTACATCCATATCTTGATACCACTGCTTGACAGAGGCTGCAACATGACACGGAGCGTTGTCGTCTTGGAAGTAACATTCGCCCATTCCATAAAATTGTCAGAGCGTAGGTAGAACCTGATTGTCCAAAATGTTCGTGTAGGCGTCGGCGTTCAATTTAGCAGGAAGAAAATGCAAAGGTCCCAGGCCATATCACGAAAAGAAAAACACCCCCAAACAAGTAGTCGGATTTTATGCAAATCCGCTGGCGTCCGGTCCATTATTGTAGGGTAGTGTATAACCATAGCCCTTTAACCCTTCTTTGTAGGATTTTTTCTTTATTGGTGAAATAAATCAAGGTGATATAATTCATGTTCAAAATTAAAGGAAAAATTGTTAAAAAAATCTTAGTATATATTTATAGTATTAATTTAGCAAAAAACAATATGATGGTATCATGTGGTATTTTTAAAATTAAACGCAAACTTTTTCAGAAATTGCTCTAAAAATAACAGAAACACATGTTACAAACCTTTCTTCCACTCATTTTCACTTTTTTAGCAATAGAAACTCAAATATAATAAAACCAAATTAAAAACGAAATCATACGTTTATTGCAACTACAACAAACAGCGGAATGACAACTTCAAGCTCGTTTTACTGCTAGTGACACTTGCTTATTTTTGACAGCTATGTTTTTTTTAATGCAATGGACATTAAAAAGGTATCCAGACACGATCAACTTAAAGTGAACTTGTTCTTTTATATAATTTTTGGGCATTCAATGTTATGATGGAAATTTCCACCTTTATGCAAAGAAGGGTTAAATATTATAATATAAATTCTATAATTCATGAAGAAAACACATAATAAAATAATAAAATTTTGAAAACTAAAATTACATTTCTTGAATTTTACATTTGCATAGTTTGTATTTGTTATATTTTGTTGTATATCCATACTTCGTCTTTTGTTGTTATCTTCTTTTGTTAGAGTTTTTCTAGGTCGCGGGATAGCCGAGTTGGATGAGTAGCGGATTAGCAAACGAAGGGTTGCGAGTTCGAAACCATGTCCAGTCAAAGACTTCGAGAACACGAGGACTGGTGCACGTTAAATTTGTCGTGGTCTCAAATGTAATCCCGTTGATGTGGAGCTTTGGAGAGTGGGGAGCAAGCTCAAGTGTTACCTCGTCATCTGATCGTGGTTCAAAACTACGTGGCGTTATCCTCGGTTCTTTCCCTTGGGGATTGATCCCAGACCGTCGCCAATAGCCCGTTGTGTTGCTCTAATACGAAGTTAATTAACTACCTGCCTGTGAAAGTTTTGCAGCTCGTCATTCAAATGAATAATCTGTATGAAATATTGATACTGATGGCTGCTTGAGTTTCATGATGCAAAAAGGGTCATATCAAGGCAGACAGGAATGGACAAGCACTCACACCTGGTAGGAAGCTGCTCGAGCAACACAACGGACTATTGGCGAACAGCAACGGTTCGGGATCAATCCCAAAGGAAAGTTCCGAGGACAACACCACTTAATTTGGAATCATGATTTTTACAAGAAAGAAGAGAATCATGATTTTTACAAGAGAGAAATACATCCAGGGAGGAATTAAACATGACAGGAATCGAATCTGTATTGCCAACAACTCGGTAATGGTAATTTTAGTTAACGTCGTACTAGAGCAACACAACGGGCTATTGACGACGGTCCGGTAATGGTAATTGGTAATTTTTTAGTTAACGTCGTACTAGAGCAACACAACGGGCTATTGACGACGGTCCGGGATCAGTCCCTTAAGGGAAAGAACCGAGGACAACACCTCGTAATTTTGAACCACGGTCAGATGACGAAGCAACACCTGAGCTGGCACCCCACTCTCCAAACTTCCACGCCAACCCAACGTGAGGACTTTCGGCCACGACAGATTTAAGGTGCACCAGCCGCCTCTACACCATACGCTTACAAACATCGATGCCCGGACCCGGATTCGAACCAGGAACCTTACGATCTAGAGGCTAACACCTTAACCACTATACCGGTTGGTCGGCTTCCAACAACTCGGAGATTGCAAGTGTAGTGGAAAAAAATCACTGAGCCACAATCAGCTATGATAAAAGTAATGTTAGGTAGGCAGGTAGTTAATTAACGTCGCGCTGGAGCAACATAGCATCATTTGACATCTGAAATAGTATTTATTTTTTTATCAATAAAGACAAATTAGACTGAACTACAGAAAGGTTACCAATTATTCAACGACAATCAATCCATATTGCAGTCCATTGACTGACTGAGTCCATTGATCAAATGACGAGAGCAACCCTGAGCTGGCACCCCACTTTCTAAATTTCCGTGACGTAACTAATAAACATGAGGACATTTGAAGCTACGACAGATTTAACGTGCACAAGCCCCCCCACGGCTTCCGGTTGGATTCGAACTCGCAACCCTCCGGTTGCTAATCCGTTAATTTTTACCAGTCAACTCTTCATAAAACACAAGCCGACCAACCGGTATAGTGGTTAAGGTGTTAGCCTCTAGATCGGAAGGTTGCTGGTTCGAATCCGGGTCCAGGCATGGATGTTTGTAAGCGTATGGTGTAGAGGCGGCTGGTGCACCTTAAATCTGTCGTGGTCGAAAGTCCTCACGTTGGGTTGGTGTGGAAGTTTGGAGAGTGGGGTGCCAGCTCAGGTGTTGCTTCGTCTTCTGACCGTGGTTCAAAATTACGAGGTGTTGTCCTCGTATCTTTCCCTTAAGGGATTTATCCCGGACCGTCGTCAATAGCCCGTTGTGTTGCTCTAGTACGACGTTAACTAATAATTACCAATAACCATCATAAAACACAACCTAGAATTATTCATACCGTCACACGGTTTCTGTAGCAACACAACGGGCTACTGCCGACGGTCCGAGATCAAACGGGAAGCGAAAGATCCGAGGATGACAGCACGTCATTTTGAACCACGGTCACATGACGAGATCAGCATATGAGCTAAGGTGTTCAAAAAAGCATTCAAAAGCACTCACCTGGCTCTATCGAGTCCTGTCCTTTAAGAAAATGGTTCCGAATCTCGAGTATGAAAAACCCAATGGAGATGTGCAGCGTACTGGTGATGATACTGAACACGAGGGCACTGCACAGTACGATCCAGCCCCAACCCCCCTCGGGGTAATAGTGCTGGTGAATGGTCGCCGCTTTGGGGTCGTTGGGGGACAGCAGCAGGTTGAGCCCCGGTATGCTGCCCTTTTTCTTCCTGTCCTCTCTCTCGCTCTTCTGTGGCACGCAGGGGTCGTCGTACTGTGGTACGCACGCGACGCTCGGGGATCGACGCAAGTGCCGGCGTGTCCTAGATGGGTGTAACCAGTAGTGGGTGAAGTAGGGACTCCGGGGGTCGGAGCTGGCCACCGACTGCGACCGGTACTGGCGGCGGGGGTCCTCCGCCAGTCCTCTCCCGACACGCGGGCCGTCGGGAGTCTCGGAGAAGGTGGGGCGTCTTGTCCGTCCCACGGGCGGCATCTTTATGGAGTGGAAGTTGGGAAGACATCGAGAGGGATGGGATGGGAATCCGCGCGCATCTTCCTTTTCATCTTCCTCGCCTGCTCTGGGCTAGATGTTGAGATGCGGCCTTTCTAATAATCCGAGGTGTCAATTTTCTCGAGTGCTTGATTAATCATTCTCCGATGAGGTTGAGCCACTGCTTTGTAAATAAATCAACTCTGGTTTCACTTAACACAAAATGTGTCTTTTTAATCCAAGAGGCAATTTTCCCTTGTGCTTGATTAATCACTCGCTATTGAGGTATCCACTGTGTTTTGTAAATAAATCAACTCTGGTTTCACTTTACACAAAATTTGTCTTTGTAATCCAAGAGGCAATTTTCCTTAGTGCTTGATTAATCACTCGCTATTGAGGTATAGCCACTGTGCTTTGTATATAAACCAACTCTGGTTTCACATTACACAAAATGTGTCTTTGTAATCCAAGAGGCAATTTTCCTTAGTGCTTGATTAATCACTCGCTATTGAAGTATAGCCACTGTACACACTTTGTATATAAACCAACTCGGGTTTCGCTTTACAGGAAATTTACCTTTGTAATCCAAGTGAGTGAATTTTCCCCAGTGCTGTAAATCAACTAGGTTTCAAGCAGGAAAGTTTCTTAAAGGTTTCATAGTTCATCTGAGTGAATTTTCTAGGAGTGTTTGATTAGTCATTCTTCTCGAATGATCATCTATACTAGTTCGAGCATATATACAAATAAACCAATTCGAGTTTCACTTTACAGGAAATTTATGTGCTCGAGTTCAGTAAGAGTAAATATGTAAAAATAATAAGCGCACACAAAATAATTAGCACTTATCTAAAACTCACATACATACCGGAAATAGTATCCTTATAACCCAAGAGAATAAAGTTTTTTGAGTGCTCGATAAACTATCCTTCTCGAATGAGTTATAGTCATTCTTTCGTCAGTAAACCAACTCGGTTTTCATTTTACATGAAAATTTTAGCACTCGAGCTGCAAAAGCAGATAAGTAAAAAAGCACTAAAAATAAAAAATTAATAGATATATAAAAACACACACATACGCGAAACAGCATTTCCAGAAGATTAAATTGGGCGAGAGAAAGCCTTTTCCTTTCTCTCAATATTGTTTCGACATTTTCTGTATTTTCATGAATAAAATTCACATTACTCAGCATGAAAATTGAAATATTGATGATTTATCCAGTCGACGACGTACTCGTTTAGGTCTTACATTAATGAATGATATTTTCAACACGGTTAAATCACTACGTAAAATCACAATGTTTCAGAATAAAGCCTTGTAAACGTTTTGAAATTGTAGCACTATTATTTATCACAACACATCCAATTAAGGTATATTTGTTTTAAATAAAAATTTGTTCGAAACTTCGTAAAATTCAGAGCATTTGAAGAAGTCGTATTCGTAAACACAAAATCCCTTTTACAAGTAACGTTTTTCAAGCATCAGATATTTTCTACATACTCTTCAACTACTCACGTTTTTCACTTGTTTCTACATTAAAGTCGTCTGTAGACTATCTTCGTAACACTTTCATCCGATGGAGAAACTGATATGTTAATAGTATTGAATTGAAAGTTGTTCCTGATCACTTTTACCCGTTACGCTTGTCAAGCTCCACATATTTTTCACACATCAACTCTTCACTCACGTTTTTCACTTGCTTTTACAAAAACCGCCTATAGACTATCTTCGCAACGTTTACATCCAATGAAAAAACAGACATGTTAATAGGAAACAAGGGGTGATCAGATCACTTTTACAAGCAACGTTTCTCAAGCTTCCATGTATTTTCTATAGATATATTCCATATACAATAATTCACGATTTTCTCCTGCTTCTAGATCAAGTCCTCAGTAAACTGTCTTTGCAACACATCCTCCAATGAAGAAACTGGTATGTTAATGAAACTAAAGAAAGACCAGGTCACTTTTACAAGTAACGTTTCTCAAGCTCAATATATTTTTACACACGTTCTTCAATCACTCACGTGTTTCACCTGCTTCTACACCGAAGTCCTCTGTTAGCAACTCTCGTATCCAATGGGGAAACTGATATACTGATGGAATTCCAGAGAAAGTTGTCCTTTACTTGGGAACGCTTTTCGGTTACTTTCATATCTGAAATGAAAAATGAGAAAGAAAAGCTGATACTTTGAACGATGTTTCACCGGCACATTTACTTTCCATTATTATGACTGCGTGTATAAAATATTGCATCACGAGCACTTGAACTGATTCTGAGAGAGAGACCTATTTAGCACATGCATCGAACCTGTCTGTTTCACTGCAGTTGTTCCAGATCAGGTTTTTGATAGGAGGATTGGCGAAAGGGTCACAAAGAGCTTTCTCAACCTTCTTCTCGAATCATGAATGAAGCCACAATTTGCGCTTGATTTCATTCATGTGCTAAACTGTTTCGGATTCTCTAGCCTGTATATATATATATATATATATATATATATATATATATATATATATATATATATATATATATATATATATATATATATATTCTTTGTCGTCACTCTAATTTTCTTTGATTTATTTAATTCCGCTATAATTTCCTTCTTGATTACTGTTATCCACTAATGTGTACCACTAATGTTCCACTTTAATGTTTTTATATTTACACTGATTTTATTATCAGCAATTTAAAAAATAGCTGTTGTTCTCAACGCGTCAGGTTTAACCAGTCTTCCAAAAAACATACGCATAAGATAAATATGTTGTAGTGAATAGATTTATCTCAAGCCTGGAGACCAGATACGGCCCACGAAATATTTTTATTACTCCCGCAAGACCAGATACATCCTCCTGATAGGTAGATACGACCCACCAAATATTTTTTTATAATATCTGTAGATCGGATAGGGTTTATCGGCCACAGTCCAGATACAGCTCTTCGGCCAGGGGTTACCCAATCTGCAGACCTGATACTGTCCTCCGGACAGGCAGGGCCGACCAACCGGTATAGTGGTTAAGGTGTTAGCCTCTAGATAGGAAGGTTCCTGGTTCGAATCCGGGTACGGGCATGGATGTTTGTAAGCGTATGGTGTAGAGGCGGCTGGTGCACATTAAATCTGTCGTGGCTGAAAGTCCTCACGTTGGGTTGGCGTGGAAGTTTGGAGAGTGGGGTGCCAGCTCAGGTGTTGCTTCGTCATCTGACCGTGGTTCAAAATTACGAGGTGTTGTCCTCGGATCTTTCCCTCAAGGGACTGATCCCGGACCGTCGTCAATAGCCCGTTGTGTTGCTCTAGTACGACGTTAACTAAAATTACCATTACCGGACAGGTAGGTTTTCCCAGCCGCCTGCAGGGAAGGTATGGCCCTTCGAAGAGATTTACTCTGCCTGTAGTTCAAATATCCCCCCCCCCTAGGCCAAATACAGATTGCATACCGTTGCAGTGTTCTCTCCGAAAATAGTTTTTCGGCCCACTGGTCAGATAAGGCCATACAAAATAGTTTACCCGATCAGCAGACCAGATGCGGATACTAGAGATTTATAGAAAGAAAAACTCATTCATATTAAATAATTATTAAAAAAATAGTAACACATATCATAGTGTTATTTCGCAAATAGCTACTTTATAAATTGTAACTTTGAAATAGCCAAGGTATGTATACATTAACTTTATATCTTTGGGAGCCACAGATGATTTACAAAGGTTATTAAAATTTTTTTGAGACTTTTGAGAGAAATTAGTTAAGAAATTTTGAGAGAAATTCGTTTAGAAAATTTTGAGAGAAATTAGTTATTCACTTATAAAATTGTATTATCTATTTGATCAACTTTTATCTTTACGATTTGTTGATAAGATAGAAGAGGTTAGGCAGAGAGAGAAGATTCTATTAATGTTTTCCGTTTCAACTATTTCAAGTTTATTTTCCTCTAATGCGATTCTACTTACGCTTGAATGAAATTATCTCTTTCTAGTCTAGAAATTATGACATCCGAAATTCTTTTAAATTTTAAAGTAAGGGAAGACATTAAAAACATAATCGTACCCCCAGGTGCAGAATTATATTCAGTGTTCTGCAACACAATTCCAAGCAATTGCAATTGTTTTCCAGGAATATTGTCCGAATTCTGAAAACTGCAGTAAAATCAAAAGAAGACGCAAAACACAATTATAGGCTAAATATATGTATTACATATTTACAATTAAAGCATCAAAATGAATTAACTTGCTTTATTTAAAACTAAGGCATACGTTCAGAATTTGCAATTCCGTCTATAACTTCTGAAGTTAAATATTTTGTCATTGACATAGAAGATGTATTATTTATAAAGTGTTTGTGGTAATTTGGGCGGTGTATGGAGTTTGTTCCGTGCCAAGAAAATAAAAAAAGGTGTGGTAAGGAGCGCGCTTTGCACTGTAGAAGAATTAAGAGAATTTGACAGAATTAAGGAAAAATTGTTTTGCAAAGACTTTGTTCAGCGACGTACGTCGCAGTTTTAAGCACTTTCTGCTCCCGGGATCGTACCTACAAATTAAAGAAGTTAGGAATGAGAACGTATCGAAAACTTGGTATAGAAGGGCTTTTTTCCAATTTCGATCATTTTGAGTAATGTCTACGATTTACTTCTCAAGGTAATGCGAGTGATGATAGAAAAAAGTGCCATGTCATGTCAATACATTCTGGACGAATCAAAATATTGGAAGGTATTTTTTGTAAGCTGGATTCAAAAAAAAAAAAAAAAAATTACTAAATCTTGTGTTATCAAAAACTTGCAAACACACGCACTCCTCCACGTATTTATCCGCTTGCGGTAAATTTCAGCATAGCTATTTGCGAAATAATGCTAGGCTCTACTTTGATAGTTTTCAACTATTTATTTTTTTATGAATGAATATCCTCTTGAAATATCTGGTCCACGGGCCAGGTAAACCTATAAGAGGGCCGTATCTGACTGGCGGGCCGCTTGTATTTGTTCGTAGGGCCATATCTGGTCTGCGGGCCTGAGATAAACCCATTCGCTGCAACAAATATATCTTAAACATTCAGATTTTTGGACGCCACCTGACCCAATCAAGAACGACAGCTATTCCAGCTTATTAGCTCAAATTGGTAGTAAGTAGTTTAAAAACTTGCCCTATTTTAACGAATCTGCTGAACCAATTCAACAAATTAGATGGATTGCTTCCGTGTTTTCCTGGTATCTCATGTGAAAAGTCGAACAATGGAATACTATGCTTTTCAAAACAAAGTGATGCACGAGGGTATGTGTAATTAGTGTCCTTTTAGGTTTGTCTAAGAAATTTTCTACTACTTGGATCAGTAAGAATTGAGTAGTCGTATCTAAAAGAGGTTTGACTTGAGTCGAATTAAAATCCACCTACTTATACAATAGGTTTGACTTAAAACTTATAGAGTCTATCTTTTAATAGAAGGCCTAAACTCAAAAAATTTATTACACTCTACCAATTTATAGAAGAGTTTCGCTTTGATTGTATTAAAATCTACCTCTATGCATAGAAGGTTTGACTCAAAATGCATTAGTCTATCTATTTATAGAAGAGGTTTGACTCCAAATTTTTTTATAACTGTCTATTTCTAGAAGACTTGGACCCTAAATTTATTAAAATCTACCAATTTGCAGACGAGTTTCACTTTAAAAGTATTAAAATTTCCCTCTGCAGTAGAAGGTTTTACAAAAAATGTGTTAAAATCTACTTATTTATAGAAGAGGTTTGAATCGAAATGTATTAAAATCTGTATTAATAAATTTTTAGTACAAAACTACTTAATATAATTTTTATAGAAGCCTAAATTCTAAATAAATAAAAATCTAACTCTTTTGAAAGTTTAACTGAAAATTTATTAAAATCTGCTAATATATTGAAGGTTTGACCTAATTTAAGGATTTGAGGGATTTATATACATAAAGAAATAAGAATAAACACGTGGATGAAATAAAACAATAAAAATTTGAAATTTTTTAGTCGTATTCCTTGTGCTGAAGTGTTTAAAAGTGCTTTATAAACAACCATAAAAAGTTTGAAGAATGTATCTCAAGTAGTTATTGAGTAAAGTGCTCCCAAACATGAAAAAAGTATGTTCCGAGACGTACGTTGTGCTAATAGTGGATCTATTTTAAAAACTAAAAATACTTCCATTTAACAGATTTCTACAAATGAGGTATCGTTATAAAGAGGACAATTAAAATTTTCATAAACACTATTAGAATTCATGTGTGTGTAAATTCTTTTAACCCCAAAAGAACCCCATCACGATCTGTAAATCATACGAATAAAACATGCTAAGGAAGAAAAGAATTGTCTCCCCTGAATTCATGTTTCTTGATCGGAAACGAATCACACGAATCTTATTGGCTTCTCTCGCTCTCGAGTGAACTTCACTGCTCTGCAGTTTCAGTGTCCTCCCTCGGGCTGACATGTGGATTAGAAATGGGGCAAGCGGCAGGCCTTGCTTTTGACCTAGGACATCGGCAGACAAACATCGAATTTCCACCTAATGACTAACGTACTCGCAACTGTTTTCACTCGCGGCTTTTGTTTCGCAAGTCACAGGTTGCGGTTTCTTCTCCCCCCCCACACTCTCGATAGTAATTACTTTCCGTCTTCATTGGATGGAAGGGGTAGTGGGTGTTACGCAAGCGCGGATTGGTGTAGGTTCGCTTTGCAGATCGGGACGGCGTAGGTGGTTTGCAAAGTCGCGTAATCGCTGGGGAACTGCAACATGTAGCGTAACCAGCGTCAGCGTTGCAAAGCGTCGTCTTTGCGACATCACGCGATCAGTGTAATCCAGTGTTCGCGTCGGCGTGGTCTGGAAGTTTGGAGAGTGGAGTGCCAGTTCAGGTGTTGAACTCGTCATCTGACCGTGGTTACAACTTACGCGGTGTTGTCCTCGGATATTCCCCTTGGCGATTTTTTCCCAGACCATTGCCGATAGCCCGTTGTGTTGCTTCAGTCCGTCTTTTAAAACTCATTCAAAATTCAGATTAAAAACCATATTACACAAATATTCCCTACATAATATTTCAATTAAAACTTTCAATTTAATACAAATATGCAACTTTAAAACTTAAATACAACAATCCAATCCATCTTAAATCCCTTTCGGTCTTTAAGGTTTCATTTGAATGACTATCCCTGTTAAGAACAATTGGATTCCACCAACCCTTTCAACTACAGAACAGTTCCGCAGTAAACAACACAAGTCTCCCCTGAGTACGACAATAAGATACTCGAGCCTGTTTCCCATCGTTAAAGACAAGAGCAGCGCTCGAACATCGTTCTCTCCGGAGAAATTCCCTTCTGTTGGTCACTTTCGATAATGAAACTGGATTCATTTCCTGACCGAAAAGCAAAGTCGGTCAAAGACCTCGGAGGGTCAAATTCACGCTGAACCCAATCTGGAAGCTGTCTCCACGTATGATTTACGCGGCCCACAAGAACAACTATCCCAGCGGATAAAAACCCTCACGATTACGCAGTACTGTCGTTCCTTCTGCCCACTGCCCCATGAAATGGTATGGGACAGCCCTTTTCTGTGTGATTAACTCCTCGAGATTTACTATTCGGTTGATTGTGAAGAGTATAAGCCCCTACGCGTCACTAATATGTAAGAAATAAACACCTGGAATCGACTGGTGAACCGCGGGGGCAGTCCAAAATGTTTACAGATCTCTGATTAGTTTTGATACCCTGTGACTACCTCTTGGATTCCTCTTTACTCCTGATTAATCCTCGATATTTTACTATTCGTTTCATTGTGAGCCCTTTCCTCCTTTGGAGTGATAGTGACTATCTCTTGAAGTTCCTTTTACTCCTTGGTTAATCCTCGAAATGTAATATTCGCGTCATTGTGAGCACTGTGAGTACTTTCACTTTTGGAGTGCTCCGTGACTACCTCTTGAAGTTACTTTTACTATGTGGTTAATCCTCGAAACTAAACATTTGTTTTATTGTGATCCTTTCCACTTTTGTTATGCTTGTGATTACCTCTTGGAGTTAGTTTCTTTTTCTCCATGGTTAATCCGTTAATCCTCGAATTTAATATTCACTCCATTGTGAGCCGTGTGAGCCCACACTTATTATATAACAATACGGAAATTTGTTTAGGCTGGATTAAAGCTCATGAGTATTACGACGGAAACGAAGAAGCAGATGGATTAGCAAAAGTCAACAACGGAATACATAGATGAAGAGGTGAAATGGCTCAAGAACCATTGCAGAAGGGAAACCACTAGCTGGCTACTTGCTGAGTGGCAGAATGAATGGGACGAAGGGGAAACAGGCAGGACGGTGCATGATGTGTTACCAAGAGTGTCACTAAAAACTACAAGTTGGACAAAAGAAGAGATACTCTTCTTCACAGGCCATGGCCCTATCCCATCTTACATAACGAGGTTTAAGAAAATAAAGTCTGAAAACTGCTCCTGTAGTGAAATTGGCACACCTATACATTACATCACAGTTTGCCCTCCTACTGCCTCATGGCATATGAGGACGCTTGCCGACCTCCCTAAAATCGCATGGCTCAGGAACAAGGGCTCGAGGGTTAAAATTATTAACATGGTGAGATTCATTGAGAATCATCAGGAATTTAATATCCTAAGATACTAAGAAAAACGAACTTTCCCCTCTGTATATAGCTCTTTAACTTCGATAATCTGAAATAAACACCCAGAATCAACTGGGGACAACATATTTCGGATTGTCCAGAACATTTATATATATCCAATTAATTTTAATATCCTGTATTTACCTTTTGGTATTTTACTCCATAGTTAATACACAGGATTTACTATTCGGTTAGTAGAGAATTGGGTGAGCTCTTTAGGTAAATAATCTGCTATAGACAAGCACTCAGAACAAACAAGTATTTACGTCTTCTGGGCTATCCAAAACATTTACAGATCGTGGATTAATTTTTGATATCCTGGGACTACCTCTTGAAGTCCCTTTTACACCACGTGATTAATCCTCGAGATTTACTATTCAGTACACACATTGTAAACCTTTAAAACCTTGTAAAACATGTGTAAACCTTTTATCACCTTTAATTTGCTAGAAATAATTACCTAGAATCAATTCATGTTCTTGGCTGCACGGAATATTTTCAGACCTCTCATAAGTTTTGGTATTCTGTGATTACCTCTGAATAACATTTGCTACGTGACTGATCATCGAGTCTATCGATAAATTCAACCGACAGTTAATTGAAATTAATTAGTTTTCACAAGTACAACTAACCAAATTTCCTTAAACTTAATAACTTAATGCTTCACACAGTTTAATAGTTTAAAAAACTTTTTGACAAATTGAGGCACAATGAGACAGTGGAAGCAGAAAAACCCTAGGAACGTTTATTGAATTTTACCATAGAACAATAACGAAAGGGATGGACGAAACAGACCCATTGTGAGTGAGAATATCGAAAAAGCTCACTCGCAAAATCATTGTCTGGTGTGAAAAGCACGATAAATTTCTTTCATTTCCAATTCACGGCCCCCTCTGTTTTCAAAGAGCCTAGCGTTGCATGGAAACCATAAGCACTTAAACAACAAGTATTTTGCACTTTAAAAGTTTAATAATGCTTATTCAGTAAATAATGCATTTCCTCCCTTGTCTACACATACATCACTTATACATATCAATATCATCAAGCAAAAGCGAAAAGTAGATGTGTTGGTTTGTCGCATTAAAGTCATTTCTTGCAACAGAGGACTAATTTCTAACTTGACTATCGAAGCAAGTCACCACTCAATTGATTTTGATTTTGAAATGTCTAAATCATCGAAGAGACAAGATTATGGTCTAAAATTTGTTAGATTTTTAGTAATTCTAATATGCTTAGCAGGATTTTTGTATCAGGCAATGGAGTTCATGGAGCTATACTGGAAGTATCCCACTGTTGTAGATATGCAGCAGTCTGAGCCCTCGTATCTCGATATACCGGCATTCACATTTTGCAACTCTATCGGGTGAGTCGCCAGTTTTCTTTCATTGCCCTTTCATCTGGATCATCTGGCGTAGCCAGAGAGTGTTGGTATCTAATATTTTTAAGTACAAACAAAATACTATACACGGGTCATTCCATTACTCCTCGTCGCACAGTTGGTAAACGGTCCTTAAGTTTCCTTTCCTATTGATTACGTTGTACAGTTAACGTGACCATAATATACAGATACTTGCCGTTGTACTTGTATACTTGCTTAAGTCGGAAGTGCTTGCAAATAAACACGTACTGACTCTCTCTTGTTGTAACGTGTTGTCTTGTTTGTCGACCAATCAGTTTTAAATCGCATTATACAGAGGGGTAATTCTCAAAAGGTGGGAACAAGACACATTTTATAACTTTAAGCTTTGACAGCAAGTAAATTTAATTCTTAAAATTATTACTTTTTCTCTAATGGTTTTTAGTTCTGTTCAGATACAAGAATTAGTATGATTTATTACAACAGTTTGATATAAATATCCTTAAAATTAAATTCTTTAGTTAAAAATGTCGGATTTTCGAACAGTTAACTGAACAGTACATCACCAGGCAATAAATTCTAATGTGTTTTCCAGAATCGCAGAAAAAAATGAATAGAGTATAACGATAGTTTGTTTACTATTTTGATCAGTAGATGGCATCATTAGTTTAAAAGTTTGAAGAATTAACAAAGAAATAATGTTAAGTCATTAAGCATGTTTCGCGCTGTTAAAAAGTAACGATCAATATAACTCTATACCTGAAGCAAAATATGTATTGGTAAGTACTTTAAACTGCATTTATTTGTCTTTAAAATAACTTCTTTTTTGTGTTTTTTTGTGGGTGGAATTTTTATGTGTTTTTCTGCATTATCTTTGCCGTAAACATACATTTCTTATTTTTAAAATTGCGATGTAAAATTACGTAACGATCGAATTGCCGATTTAATTTTGTTACGAAGGTGCCGATGTCCCAAAACATAAAAAAAACATTAATTACAATCTCTTTTCATCAGATTAATAGTTTTTTTATCGAAAAATAAAGTGAATTTAGCAGATACAATATGAATACCATTACTAGGCAAGTGTCCGGGAACGTGTAATGATCGATATCTAATGGCGACGTCGTCGATCGTTACTTAATTTTGGCCGTGATGTAGCAACAATCTGAATAAAATTGTAAATAATTTCGATATTTTTTTGTTTTAAATAATTTTTTTTCTGCTTTAAGACTGTAATGATCCTTTAAAAATTTTTTAAAGATGAAACTTAAATTTTTAGAAAGTTTTTTTTCCTGATTAATTTTATAGGGGAGGGGGGAATTATAACTTTCCAGGAGTTTTCAAGGATAAAGTTATTTTTATTTTATGCTCATGTTTTCTTTTTTGTATGAGTAAACATATATTATTTAAAAAATCACAAAAATCAACCAAACCCCAAATTTTTGGAATGAATAATAAAACTTACAGAATTAAACAAATCTATGATTTAACAATCTGGAAAAACAAAATTCTAATTTTGAAATATTCAAATCTACTCTAATTTTAAAACATTGACAATTTAGAACTAATGACTGATGTCATATTTCTCTATACTAGTAGACATTAAAATATACACTGACGAGCCAAAACATTATGACCATCCCCACATTTTTCAATGAAGTCTGGATGACGTGGAGGGCACTTGATTAAGTGAGAATGGTATTTAACTGCTGCTGGAGAATGTAAGTAATCATTCTTGCACTTACTTTTGCGAGTGATTGGAAAGGCTGCTGATCTAAGCGAATTTGATAGAGGGCAGATCGTAATGGCCCGAAGACTCGGAACGAGTATCGCCGAAACTGCACGACTGGTAGGTTGTTCACGATCTGCCGTTGTTAGTATTCATGCAAAGTGGATAAATGACGGTGACACCAGCATTAGACGCCAATGTGTTGGTCGTCCACGCCTCATCAAAGAAAAAGGACGTCGGAGTCTGTCCCGCTTGGTAAAGCAAAATCGGCGCGAGACAGTGGCTCCGGGGACAGCCCAATACAATGCAGGTTCAAGCGCAAGTGTTTCAGAACACACAGTTCAGCGGACACTGTTGGATGTGGGACTGTGCAGCAAACGTCCCACTCGTGTGTCTCTGTTGACGATGCGTCATCATCAACTACGCCTACAGTGGCCCCGGGAACATCGAGACTGGACCATGGATGAGTGGAAGAGAGTTGCCTGGTCAGATGAATCCCGATTTCTTATTGATCACGTCGATGGTGGTGTCAGGGTTCGCCGTCTGTCAGGCGAACAGTTGCTCCCCTCTTCTACAGCAGGTCATACACAGGCTGGTGGTGGCAGTTTTATGCTTTGGGGGACGTTCTCATGGGCAACTCTGGGACCCGTAGTTGTGGTAGAACAGACCATGAAATCTGCGAACTATCTGAACATCGTTGCGGATCAGTTGCACCCTTAAATTTCGTCTTCCCAATTGGAAATGGAATCTTCCAGCATGACAACGCCCTATGTCACAAGGCTCGGATTGTGTTGGAGTGGTTCGAGGAGCATACTAATGAATTCCGCTTAACGTCCTGGCCACCTAACTCGCCGGATGTTTATCCGATAGAGCTCATTTGGGGTTTCATGGAGCGGCAGCTCAGCGCTCAAACACCACCATGTCCGAATATCTCGACTTTGCGTGACCGCTGCTTAGACATTTGGTACAACCTGTCTCCAGTCATGTACCAAGAACTTGTGGCATCTATGCATAAAAGTTTGAGTAAAAGATTTTTAGACTACACATTTTTAACGTGAATACGTCTTTATAATCGGAACACTATTGAGGGCATGCATGAAAGTCGAGCGTCACAAAAATGTGGTACAAGTGTTTTATCTTATGATTTCAGAACTAGAAGAGAAACTTGAAAAGGATGTCCATACTAGATATGACTTTGAACTGAATGCGCAGGCGCACTCAGCGCTGGGCGGGGGTCCACACTATGTCGAAATTATAAGATGCTGGGCTAGCTTTGGGCCAGTGTAACTTTGGACTGCTTAGTGATGACTGCAAGTGGTGTTATTCGGAAGCTTCTGAAATACGCTACAATCACAAGCTTATAATCACTAAAACTAATAACAAACTGTGTTTTAATCGTTCAAAAGTATATTTAACTCATATTTTTAGATCAACTTTTCATTATTGATTAGGTTATTTTAACGTGTCTATTTTGTATTGTTTTCTTATGTGCTGGGTTTGGAGCAGCTTGTCGATTTTTGGACCTTGCGCCATAAAACCCAAACTAACCTTTTTTTACACGGTTAAATCTTTTAACTCTTTGAGAGGTTCACAAACATCCGTGCCTTATCCCGGATTCCACCCAGGAACCTTTGAATCCAGAAGTAACAATTCGACCATTTTACAGCCTTTGAACAGTTTGTCTGTTTCCATTCGCACTGCGAGCTCTGAATTCGTGTAGCGATGTATGCTGTTGAAAATCATTGCGGGGAAGCAACATAAACGATGTTATCGAATAAACAGTCTAAACACGGCGTTTTTCAGGACACACATTCCTCGATAAAAACGCTTATTTTGGGTCCCTTTACCAACCTTTACAGTTTGGCGACATATTTTCAAAATACTCTGTGTAGTGCAACCTGGATTGCCTGGGTCTTAAAAATGTGTCAACGAAAAGTAAGGTAGGTAGGTAATGCCACACTAAAGCAAGCAATTCAACGGGCTATTGGCAACGGTCTGGGATCGATCCCGAAGGTAAAGATCCTAGGGCAACACCACGTAATTTTGAACCATGGTTCAGAAGACGAGGCAACACCTGAGCTGGCACTCCACCTCTTCAAACTTCCACACCACACCAACGTGAGGACATTTGATGCCACGACAGAATTAACGTGAATCAGCTCCCGTGTACACAACCGCCTTCGGCTGGATTGAGTTTCGAATTGGCAACCTTTTGGCCTACTTCGGTCCACGAAAATTAAGGAAAAATAATAGCGAAAATATGAAATGAAGCATACCCCCCCACATATTTCATACTAGTTTTAAAATGATCTAGAAATAATTCATGCTTTGATGTCTTTTCTAGGTACAATTATGAAACAATTTGCCAAGGATTTGATACTCAGCCTTGCTTGTCTTCGAGTTTAAACGAAGAACTATCAAATGCGACCTGTAATGATTCAAGTTTTGCACCTGCGTGTTATGATGGACAGGTTCCAGAGGATTTTAGGGTAAGTACAAGGATATGAGGAAAATAAACGACATTCACAATAACATTAACTACCGACATTCACAATAACATTAACTACCTACATTCACAATACCATTATGAATTACGGTTTATAGTTCTACTTTTTTCTTCAGCGAATGGGTTTGATTGGGCGTGCAATAGAATTTGAATGAGGTATTGATTTAAAGGCTACACCATTCAGTTAAACCCAATTTAAATGTGTAAGATAATGGTACAATATATTAACGATCCTTTGTAAAAATTGCTAACCAACGACTAATAAATATTAAAATCATATATCATCAATACATTTCGGTGGAATCAGTAAGTCACAAGGTTGACTGATTGAGTTCAAATAGAGTTGGACTTGTAGGAATGATTCCATGGATCCGCTTATGAAACGTCGTCAGGTAATAGACATATACTCAAGGACATCTTTTATTAACACAGAAGAGAAGAACACCCAGGGAGGAATAGAATCTGTGCTGTCTACAACTCGCAGGTTGCTGTGGGCAAACCCGCTGAGCCACAACACTCCCATAGACATGAAATATAGCTATTGCTGAAAATTGCTAATGAGAAGAGTTTCAAGGAAGGTAGGTAGTTCATTAACGTCGACTAGCGCAACACAACGGGCTATTACGAAGAGGAGCTTCCCAAAGCGCTATCAACATTTCGACTATGTGACAGCTCTTGAAAATTGACTTGGTATTTTATAGCCTCGTTTGGCTTCTTATGACAGGGTAGGTGTGTGGATTTGAAGGTTGCCTAATAGTACAATACCAGGCTCATCCACTTAATTTATTTTTAATTTTACTAAATGTTTGATATTAACTATCAATGATAGGATAAATCTAGTGTTTATGTGCCACTCATTTTTTGTTACTTATTTTAATAAATAGCTTTATAATTTCAGTTCCAAGTCGCTTTCTTTCAAACCAGTTTTTAAAATTCAAGAATTACACACAGGTACATCAATATTTTGTTGAAAATTATAGGCACAACTACACTTGCAATTTATTATTAGTTAAGATAGTTTTACAGAGAGAATGCCCCCCAAAAGGGGGTTTTGAACCAAAAAATATGATATACAGGTGAACTATGATATACAGGGTGTTTAAAAACTTCTTGTAAAAACTGTAATGGGCTAAATGAAACTCAAAATAAAACCGTATTCACATAGGGATGTATGACCACTATGTATCACCGATATTTGTTTGTAATACCTAGTGATTTTTCATAATTTCAGTTTATTGTTTACAACAAATTCGCAGAAGCTGTCACTATAACTGACAAGGATCATGATAGACTTCGGAAAGGCTTAGAGGACTATTTGAAATGCGATATAGAGTTTGCTGGAGAGAGGAGGCCTTGCAAGTAAGGTTCAATACTTTGCTTTTATCTGTCGTTCATTTTTAGCTAATTGAGAAATAGCTTTTCTTGTTAGGATATGGTTTAACAGCCCGTCAGGCACACACAAAAAACGCGCAAGATACGTCAATTGTAGCGAATGCATTGATCTCAGGCCGGAGACTAGATACGATCCCCCAAATATTTTTGTTAGACCCACATACCAGATTGGGCCCTCCAAATATTTTTATTAAGCTCGTAGATCTTACATGACCCGCAGACCAGATACGGCCCTTCAAGTATTCTTCCCTAGACACCCAATGACCCGGCCCACCAATTGTTTTCATCAGGCCAACAGACCATATTTGGCCCCTGCAAATATTTTATCACGTCGGTAGATCAGATACGGCTCTCCAGACAGGTTAGCCCGGCCCACTCTCAACTCGACTCTACCATGGGATACCGACCTCACTAAGGATTTACGGTAAAAAAATTTCCCGCGCCGTGTAAGATGACTAGATAAGGATGGAGAATAATCTTTTGTGTGACGGAGAAGCAGAAATTTTGAGTTATTAAATGCACACGCCGGTGCTGCTCTAAATAAATTTTCCTGTGTGGGTTTTACAGAAAAGAGACTGGATTTAAGTATCGTTATTTTTAGGTGAAAAAAAGTTAATACACCAAGGAATATTTTGCATAAAAAATCGACTGAACTTAAGCCGGTTGCTTAAGTTCAAACTCCCTGGCGGCCACAAATCGTACGATTTGTACGATCTTTCTTTGTTGCAAGGAATGAACAGCCAGGCGACATGGTTACTTGATGTGGAGTTGAGTTGTGATGGGACAGGTGGTAACATATTTACAAATTTGAAGGTGCGTCCAGATACGGCCCTCCAAGTACTTTTTATCCGGCCCTCAGAGGAGATTCCATCCACTGGATAAATTTAAACCTCCAGATACGGCCCTACGAAACGGTTTGCAAAGCCGATTGGAAAAGATTTATCCGATTCGTAGGCCAAATTCGAATCTCCGAAAAGGGTTATCCTGCGCGCTGACCAGAATATGATACAAGATGTTCTTAAAGGATAATCATTCGTAATAAATAAATATTGAAAAAAGTAGAAAATTGCGAAGCTCTCTCTTTCTCTAGCGGCATTTTGCAAATAGCTATGTTGAAATTTGAGCAAGCAAATTTTTATTTATCTGATTCGATGTATTACATTTTCTGTTATGTAGTATGGATAATGTCCTGGGTCCATTTTACTCAAAGGATGAGCTTCCGCATTACTGCTATAGCATCTATTCCCTCTGGGGAAACCCAGATAAGCCACGAGAGCGTATACAGAAAGGCGCAAGTAAGTATAATTAGAAATCATTCCAGCATATCAGTTTTAAAGTCCCGTGCATTTGTAACCTTAACCTCTAACTTTTAAAAGAGAAACTTTGAGCTTTAAAGGACAAAAGTTGTCAGCAGAAGTTTCATCGACACAAATATACCCAAATATGCACCATGATGGCGTATTGGAAAATGATAAACTTAATTAACACCCATAACAAAGAATTTAATTTACAAAAACGTATACAAGTCGTGCACAAAAATCAAAATGTCTTAATCTTCATTGGCGAGTGGCGTGAGCATTATAGGAGCAGAGATCGGATAAATTTATCACGGCGCAAATCAGATTATAACAAACTGATCATATCCCTCGAATTCCACTAAACTTCCTTTTAAAAGAAATTCCGAATTAGAAAAATTACGGTTAAGGCAAAAATTAAACTTCCGAAAAACATGAATTGATTCAGAAACATGTGATTCAGAAAAAGTTGCACGTGCAATAGATATAAACGAAACACATCATCTTGGGCCTATAAAAAGGTTACCATACTCAATCTACATTTATATTTCCTCTATGATTCTACATTTTAAGAAAGACGAGGGTGTCAAAAATAATCAGCACTTTCGCTGTAACGTATCTTTAGGATCGTCACACTGTCTTCTGCGTATGCAAGCTTAAAGTGGATATTTCTGTGGTGACGTTACAGAAGTTTAACATTGATAGCGTCAGTTTTCTTGCTTCTGCTTCAGTGTAAAGATGGCTGCTTCGTTAACAGTGTGCACCAAGGAGGAATAAAGAACAGTGATCCGATTTCTATGGTCGGAAGGTATGCCAAGGGCTGAAATTCATCGGAGTCTTACAACGCAATACGGGGACAGTGCTCTACCGCGTAGAAGTGTGTATGAGTGGATAGAGAAGCTTAAAAGGTGACCGGACAAGCGTGATGTACGAAGAAAGAGCATGACGCCTTTTAACCTCCACCACTGAGGAGATTCAGCAAACTTAAGAAATAGAACAGACAAACCGGCGAGTTACCGTCGACAATGGAGCGTGTTTTCTGCAGATTAGTTAGACAAATAATTGAGCGAAGCGGTGTATAGATGGTTGGGCGACCAACCGAAAACCATCTTGGAGGGAATACGCAAGCTTATGGACCGCTGGACCAAGTGCGTCGATAAGAAAGGAGACTATGTAGAAAACTGACGAACTTGTTCAATCCATACATATGTATAAATACTTAGATTGAAAAAATAAAGTGAGGATAATATTTGCTTTCCCATGTACATTTAAAAATCCTGACCCACAGTGATTTACTTGGGTCGGTATATATATTATAGAGCATGTACCCACAAAAATAAAACGATATCAATGTGGCCCATAAGGATTAATGTCTGCCCCTGCCGTTAATAATAATGACGAAACTTGTATGTATTGTTTTTTGACTAGGGAGGTCATATTGCTTTACTTGATTTACTTCTCATTATCTTCTATAGTCATGAGGCTCAATTTCTATTTGAACGCATCGCTTTCGAATGAACCTGAAGAGAAAAAGATACGTCCGAAGCACAATGTGCCAAGTGCACCTTCAGTACAGATTGCGGTACACTCCCCGTACTTTCTACCAAGTCCGTACCTGGAAGGTTTGAACTACCTGGCTGGTAGAGCGTATGAATTGAGAATAACTATGGTATATTTTTACATCATTAATTAATAAGCAATTCTATGTTGTATTACGTGGTCATATGTATGAGTTTCCTAATACAGGGTGTACGGTTTTACGGTCATGGGACAAACTTGGAGGGGTGGTACAACTTAATAAAACATACATTTTTCGTATAGGAATTAGGAATGCGACATCAATGTCTTGAAAACATCGATGTTTTTAAAAAAACATCGATGTATTTAACATCGATGTATTGAAGTCGATGTTTTTGTAACATCGATGTATTGAAGTCGATGTTTTTGTAACATCGATGTTATACTTGTCGATGTTTTTACGTTGTCGATGTTTTATTTTTGAATGAAAAAAATACCGTTTTAAAAATTTAAAAACTAATTAAGTAGCATAATTTTTAAATTCAGCAAATCGAACATACTTTTAGACCAAAGTGGCCAAGTATGAAGGGTCTGAAAGTAGGGATGCGACATCGATGTCGATGCTTTCACAACATTGATGTTTTAGAAAAAAAACATTGATGTATTGGATCCGATGTCCCATCACTAGTTGCTAAACCAGTTTTAAGAAATGGGGAAACAAGTTTAAATACACTGAATTTTAAAAACATCGATGGTTTGTTGACGATATGTATTATCAACATCGATGTTATAATTTTCAACATCGATGTTTTGCTGTCGATGTCGCATCAATAGTTGGAAAACCAGTTTTAAGAAATGGTGAAACAAGTTTAAATACACTGAATTTTAAAAACATCGATGTTTTGCTGTCGATGTAGCATCACAAGTTGCTAAACCAGTTTTAAGAAATGAGTGGAAAGAGTTTAAATACACTGAATTTTAAAAACATCGATGTTTAAAAACCTCGATGTTTTTGGGTCGATGTATTATCAACATTGGTGTTTTAATTTAATTTTAATTATTAATTGGTGTTTTTAATTGGTGTTAATTAATTAGTTAACATCGATGTTTCAAAACATCGATGTTTTGCTATCGATGTTGCATCCCTAATAGGAATGTATGGTCGGAAGTGACGCGTGGAGGCATGCACACAAAAAATGAGACATGAACAGAAAAACATTGTTTATTTATAACATCATTGCAAAGTACTGTTTACAATAAACTCGGCAGATGTGATTGGCTGGCAATACTGTGGGTAGAGGGCAGTAGTGTTCCTGGCCATCCGTGATCTGACGCATCTGCTGGAAAACGTCATTTGCAATTGTGCTGTCGGCCGTGATGGGAGATTTTAAAAATAGTGAAAAGGTGAACATGCATATGATGTACGGTACTGCTAATGGGAACGGCAGAGCAGCGCTACGGCTGTATCAAGAACGTTTTCCGAACAGGCGTATGTCGAACCTCAAAATGTTTGAGTGGTTGCATCGGCACCTTTGTGAAAATGGTTCATTCAATACCAGCTCTGACGGAAGAACTGGATCAAGAACTGTACGACATCCAAACATGGAAGAAACCATCTTGAATATTGTGGATGAACCCCCTCCCACACAAGTACAAGAGCTATTGCACGTCGTGTACATGTGAGTCAACCCACCGTTTGGAGAGTCTTAAATGAAAAACGTTTACACCCATTCGATATTCAAAGAGTCCAAGCGTTGCAGGCAAGTGATTACCCGCTGAGCGTAGAATTCTACCAATAGTTTTTGCAGTAGTGTGCGTTGCAGCCGAATTTTCTAGCTTCTGTGCTATTCACAGATGAGGCGACTTTTACACAGGAAGGTGTTTTCAATGTGCACAATACTCATGTGTGGGCAACAGAAAATCCACACGTCCACATGCATTCCAAAAACGGGTCTATGTGAATGTTTTAGCGGGTGTTGGGAACGATTTCCTCATAGGCCCAACGCGACTCAATGGATCACATTATCGTAGTTTTCTTGAAGAGGTTTTGCCAGAGTTGCTGCAAGATGTTCCGACTGCCGTTCGCAATCACATGTGGTTTAAGCATGATGATGCGCCAGCCCATTTCAAGGTGATTGTCCACAATTACCTGGATGCCAGTTTTGCGGGGCGATGGATTGGGCCTGATGGACCAGTTCGATGGACATCCCGACGGCAGATTTATTGAGCATCCATTACTTCTTATGAAGGCATCTGAATACCATCTTTTACGGGACTCCAGTTGACTCAATTGATGACCTCGTTGCTCGACTATCCATTGGGGCTGCAAGCGTGTGCGAAATGCCTGCGATCTTTGGAACTGTTCGCCTTTCACTCCTTCGACTCTACCAAGCATGTATCACTGTTGGTGGTCGCAATTTTGAGCATTTATTGTAAACATTGCTACAAAGAAGCACTTTGCAGGATGTTGTAAAGAAACAAGGTTTTTCTGTTCATGTCTCATTTTTTGTGTTCGTGTCTCCACGCGTCTCCTCCGACCATACATTCCTATACGAAAAATGTTTGTCTTAGTAAGCTGTACCACCCCTCCAAGTTTGTCCCACGATCATAGAATCACCCTGTATAGACAGTCGTTGTCTGTAGCGCATGGTGTTTCTCCAGTGCGACGTTAATTAAGATACTTGCCTAACGAATATAAAGTGGGTTTCAAAATTTCCTTTACAAGCTTTAAGAAAATGCAGGGGGCATAAAATTAATCACTCAAGTAGTTTCGACGAGATATCTCGTCCAATAATATCTGAACAATTTTGCTAAATGGCTAGATATGTTGTCAGGATATTGTCGATTTTTTTTATCATCACGGGATCAATATCTGGTTGATTTCTTTCTCTGTTCCTGGGAAATCTGGGGGCGGTAGCCCATGTGTAAAAGCATCTGATTAGCAACCGGAGGGATGCGAGTTCGAAACTAGGTCCAATAAAAGACCGTCGTGTACACGGAGGCGCTGGTGCATGTTAAATCGGTCATGGCCTTAAATATCCTCACATTATTGTGGTGTGGAAGTTTGGAGCGTGGGGAGTCAGCTCGGTTGTTGTTCTCGTCATCTGACCGCTGTTCAAAATTACAAGGCGTTGTCTTGGATCTTTTCCTGAGGATTGATCCCGGACCGTCGCCAATAGCCCGTTGTGTTGTTCTAATGTGACGTTAATTAAGTATTTACCTACCTACCTTGGAAAATCTGATCAACAGTGCCTGGGTTATATGGTCCTTTCACTGCAAATTCAGTTGCTCCTTTTTAGAACATATAACAGATATTTTTAAGAATCAAATTTTAGAATTAACGTCTGAAGACTAATAGTCACGAGAATGCTCTGTAAAAAATTGACTTCTTTAGACGATTTGGCATCTTATCTCCTCGTTTGGCGATAGAAATAGAGTGAGCACTGGCAACATTTTTTATATGCCCAGGATCAAACTAGTAGTAATGCGATCCTGAGACTGCTGAGTGGAATACAACATCCATATTCTGTTTGAGTCGTGGGACGGGAGAAGACACCCATTCATAGATTCAACATTTGATTGGTTCGTTGATTGATCCTTTGATAGTAATAGACTATGGAGATTTCGTCACTTTTGTCTTCACTCTAAGGAAATGCGGATTCACTCACCTACCCTTCTTAAGAAATCGCCGTGGCGATACGAAATCGTCCAACCCAGTCAACTTTTCACACAGCAATCACATGCCTGATGGTTGACACGTTGGCAACACATTTTGAAGCTTCTCTTAAGAGCAATGCTCGGTCTACTTATATTTCACGTCTATGGCTGTACAACGCTTTTTACTGATCCACCATAAAGAGCGATATATCAGTAAAAACGATGATCCTAATAGTAAGCGTCCTAATAGTCCGGGCAACTATAGACCATTAAGTCTAACATCAGTAATTTGCAAAATATTTGAATCTCTGTTAAAAAAGCATGTAATGTTATACTTGGAGGAAGGGGGACTGTTATCAGAGAATCAGTATGGGTTTAGGAAGGGCAGATCCTGCTCTACAAACCTTTTGAAGTTCTACGAAAAAATTACTGAGGAGCTGGATAATAAGAGCAGTGTGGATATCATGTACATAGATTTTCAAAAGGCTTTTGATAAAGTACCTCATGAGGCATTACTGTTTAAATTGGAAAGGCTGGGGATTCAGGGAAAAACATTAATATGGATAAATAATTGGTTATTGGGTAGAAAGCAGAGAGTGCAGGTAAAATGAAATTATTCACAGTGGACAGAAGTTATAAGTGGGGTGCCTCAGGGATCAGTTTTGGGACCAATTTTATTTATAATTTTCATAGATGATATAGGTCAGGGGATCGAGAATAGAATTAGTATATTTGCAGATGACTTAAAAATATGGGGGACAGTGGATACCAAGTTACAGATAGAAAATTTACAAGGAGATTTTGATAAGATATCCGAATGGGCTGTAAAATGGGGTATGTCATTTAATGTAGGGAAATGTCAAGTTCTGTATATAGGTTACAGGAACAGTGGAGCCGAGTACTGTCTGCAAGGAGTAAAGGTAAAGGAGAGAGAAACAGTCAATGATCTTGGGGTGATAATTCACAATGATTTTAAAATGGGTCACCAATGTTCAGCTGCGGGTAAAAAGGCTAATAGGTTATTGGGGTATATTAAAAAGACTGTAATTTCAAGGGATAAGAATATAATCTTGCCGTTATATAAGGGTTTAGTAAGACCACATCTAGAATATGCTGTACAATTCTGGGCTCCATATATGAGAAAGGACATAGAATCAATTGAAAGGGTTCAGCACAGAGTTACAAAAATAATAAAGGGGCTAGCAAATTTCGACTATAATGAACGTTTAAGTAAGCTAAACATGTATACACTGGAAAGAAGAAGAAGGAGGGGGGATTTGATTCAGCTTTTCAAGTTTGTAAAACAAGGGGACACAGAGGGCTTAAATTTCAATAGAGATAACAGAACAAGGGGTCATGGGTATAAATTGAATAAGACACATTTTAATCGGGATTTAAGGAAAAACTACTATTTTTATAGGGTAATAGACAGTTGGAACGCGTTGCCAGAAAATATATTTATTTCAAAGGGAGTGTACGAATTTAAGACACAATTGGATAGTCAGTGGGAATTGGAGAAATCATAAACAAAGGACCAGCCTTGTTGGGCTTGAGCCTGTAGCTGGTCGTCAATATTTGTATTTGTATTTGTATTTGTATGACAGTATCAATACTTGAGTAGTATTTTTTACCATTTCTAGAGTTATTTTTCGTCATCTTGGATTTCACATTGATGAGTTACCGAGTCCTCCTTTATTTTGTTTTTAATTAGCTTTCTCTAAGATGGAGTGACTTTTATTTTTGTTCGTATTGCTTTACAGGCTACGGTAGCCCGATTGGTAGAGTATCGGATTAGCAACCGAAGGGTTACGAGTTCAAATCCTACCAAAGACCGTCGTGCACAAAAGGGATTGGTACACGTTAAATCTGTCGTGGTCTCAAATGTTCTCACATTGGCGTGCAGTGGAGGTTCGGAGAGTGAGGTGCCAGCTCAGGTGTCGTCATCTGATTGTGGTTCAAAATTACGCTGTGTTGTCTTAGTATATTCGGAATTGATCCATCTCAAATAGACCATTAATGTTGCTTCAGTTAATTAAAGAAATACCGTACTATCTTATTGTTTTGGCCATCGTTGCGATAATGCTGACGTACCTTTTGTATCAATTTCCCCATTCCTTCACTACAAAGTAGCAGCTGAAAGCCATACTGCTCCTTAAGATGTATATGCATCCAGTTACAGTGCTCTTTTGGAGTTCAATATTTTTGCTGACGTGAGTAAATATTTTTATTTTCAGAGCGAGAGGCATCTGCTGCCTTTTCCGTATCAAACCAACTGCACGGATTACTTCAAGATGTGGAAAGAGAAAAAAGGAAAGGGTCCAATGGATCCACTGGTAAAAACTTTTTCGCAACAATAGTCAAATTTTATTTCAAATGTATTGCTTTTTTTTTCTTCCAAAAATGGACTGAGTAGGCTGTTTGTATATAGCTTCCCTTTTTATAACTGCAATACTTTACTACAAAGTGTAGTTTATTTATTTTCTTGTAGGGTGTCGTCAATGAATGCAAACTACACAAATACTACGATGCCCTTGGATGTATTCCGTTAAGCGTGGACTATCCTCATAAATATACAATCTGTAAATCGTGCAGAAATGGATGCAATTGTAAGAAAAATAAAATTCTTTTCTATTTATGTTGAATGAATACATTATACTGGTGATGTTGCTCCACTTTGTGTGGGTCACTTTAAGCATGGGGGCGCGACAGCTCAGTTGGAAGTAGGGATGCGACAACAATACATCGATGCTTTGAACAATCGATGTTCAATATTAGAACATCGATGTTGATAATACATCGCCCCAAAACCATCGATGTTTTTAAACATCATTTTTTTCTTCTCATTTTTAAAAGCTGGTTTAGTATCATCTAACATTAATATTCGCCCGGGGAGAAGATATTTAATTTTTCAGTTGCCGTGTTTATTAATTTATAACTAAGATTTTTAACTCTCAAAACAAAGTAAAAAAAATAAGAACAATTAACAAATCTTTATTTTTAAATTGAATAATAGGAAATAAAATAATATTTATAACAATTTGAAATAGGTACTACTAACTATAAGTATAAGTAGGTAAGTACATAACAATAATTATTGTTAGTTATTATTAATTATTTATCAACTTATGGGAAAAAAACATGAACTTATTTTTTATTTACTGTAAATAAAAAATATTGGGGCCTATAGTTATTATATGCCCAAATCAAATAATATATTATAGCATCGGGGGAGGAAAGTCCGATAGTTTCGAAATGAGGACAACCTTCGCACATAAACAAGTTCTCCGAAAATGAATCAAAGAATACTTCAACGCGAAATGATGCATATTGGGAATGTATCATATACATGTATTTTGTGTTTGTGACAGTTTTTTTAAATTCGGTAATTTCAGATGAATGTACTAAACTTGCCGACTACTATAATGTCTACTGAGAACCTGATGTACACTATTCTTCAATAATGGACAGCAAGATGTGATGGTATAAGGGAAAGAATACATGTTTTAATAGGGGGATGGTCACCCACGTGCTGCAATTACACTAGCAACCCTTCTGGGCGTACTTTCAACAAGGTTTTGATACACAGCTATGGGTATTTGTGTCCATTCCTGCTGCAAGAATGTCGCCAGCTCAGCTGTAGATTTCGGACGTAGTTCCCTGGTCCGTAAGCGTCGTTCTAACTCGTCCTACAAATGTTCTATGGGGCTTAGGTCGGGACTCTGAGCAGGCCAGGGAAGACGTTTTACATTCATATCTTGTTACCACTGCTTGACAGAGGCTGCAACATGACTTGGAGCTTTGTCGTCCTGGAGGTAACATTCGTCCATTCCATAAAATTGCCAGAGCGTAGGAAGAATCTGATTGTTCAAAATGTTCATGTAGGCGGCGGCGTTCAATTCACCAGGAACAACACGCAAAGGTCCCAGGACATACCACGAAAAACACCCCAAACAAGTTGGATTTTATGCAAATCCGCTGGTGTCCGGTCCATCATTGTAGGGTAGTGTATATTGGGAATGTATCATGTATGTATTTAAAGCAAGGGAACTGTGTTTTTATAGATTCGGTGAATACAGATAAATATTTTTTTAATTTGCAGACAGCTATAATGTATATTGAGAACCTGATGTATATTGGGAATGTATCATGTATGTATTTAAAGCAAGGAACTGTGTTTTTATAGATTCGGTGAATTCAGATGAATGTACTAAACTTTCAGACAGCTATAATCAGCCCTGTGAGTAAGTTGAGTAATGACAATTTCATTAATACTTACGCTTTTTATTTATTTTTTAATAAAATATCGCTTAACACATTGGGACATTATTTTAACAGCTCCTTGTCTTATAACGTGCACAGAGAAAATAAGATTATTTCTTTCTTAGAAAGACGGGTAAGTTTTATTACTTAAATTTTCATTTCATTAAGTTCAATAAATACTCTGAGGGCCCAATTGCAGCTGGTGATTGGGAGCATTCCCTGCATGATTTCTAACAGGTTTTAACCTTCTGAAACAGTAGAATATTTCCATAGCATTCTACTCTAAGGACCGATAGAATCTTTTCCAAAGATTCTATTGGTCCGTAGTAAACTATTCAGAATCTTTTCGAAAGATTCTATCATAAAGAAAAATACCAATAGAATCTTCCCAAATGATTCAATTCTAGGAAAAGGACCAATAGAATCTTCCTAAGGATTGTAAGTACTAAAGTGTTTCTTAAGAATCTGCGAATTCTTCCAAACGTTGGAAATATTACATTGGGGTCCTTTCCTTAGAATTTAATCCATTAGAAATATTCTGTTGATCATTTCTTTGGAATGATTTTTTTCTGGAAAGATTGTATTGGTTCTTTATATGGAAATATTCGGTAGGTTCTTTCCTTAAAATTTAATCTTTCGGAAAGATTCCATTGCTCGTTTTCTTTAGGTAAAATCTTGGAAATATTATATTACTCATGGAACAGAATCATTTGGGAAGATTCTATTCGTTGTTTCCTTAGAACAGAATATTTTGTACAAAGGTTCTATTGATACTTAAGTTGAATAGAATCCTTTAGAATTATATGATTTTACCTTTCCTTAGAGCAGAATCCTTTGGAACGATACTATTAGCCAAGAAGGTCAAAACTGGTTTGAAGCAAGGGGGAGGATTACAGGTTTATAAGTGGAATTATGCGCGTGAACCCTAAGAGGGTTAAAAATTAAAAAATACATTCCTCAATTATTTAAATGTTTCTGATTGATTTAATTAATGTAAATGCCGTCCTTAATATTTGTATTAATCTATCATAACAATGTGCAAGTATGAGAATTCGATATTAAGTCATTTACAGCAATATACGTACATTGTCAGTACCAACGAGTTTAAAAGGGATTACTAGAAGGAAATACATCAGAGATTTTAAACATTTGAAGTTGAAAGGTTAACACTAAACGTTTTGAATTTTTAAAAGTACATGTGAGAGAACAGTGCAAAATAAAGTACGAAAAACTGCTAATAAAAATTTTCTTCAGTTTATGTGTTTTGATGGAAAGTATAATTATATTTCCTTTGTTATTTTGACAGAAAAGCCTATACATGAGAAAAGCCGAGGTAAGTATTTTCTAAAAGTATTTATTTTATTGAAATGACAAAAGTGCACTGAGTTTACATCTGCAAGAAATTTTTTTTTTATGATCAAGTGTATTAAAAATCTCCTAAAACAGTCTATTTAGACAGAGTATTACGAATTATTTAAATCCTAGCTTTACCTGAAAGACTTTGCTGATTTAACTGCATCAGCATATTACTAAACAGTCTGTACAGTCATCAGATGCACAAATATGCATCATGATGGCGAGTGGGAGAAATGTAAACTCAAGTGACTATACATTAATAAAGAATTTAATTTGCAAAAAATGCATGTGAACAAATATCAACAAAAGTCTTAATTTGCATTGGCGAGTGGTGAGAACATTATAGGAGTCGATATCGAATAAATTTATAGCCAGCGCGACCGTGGTTCAAAATAACGTGGTGTTGTCCTCAAATCTTTCTCTTCGCGTTTCATCATGGACCGTCACCAATAGCCCCTTGTGTCGCTCCAGCGGGACGATAATTAACTACCTACCAAAAAAAATACCATCCTTGTGTTACGTTTCCTGCAAACTGTGCTTTAATATACCTATTTTACTGTTTTTATGAATTTCTGAAGGGACTTAGGGGTGCTATCTAATTGTAATAATTTTTGTTGTTGTTATATTGATGAATTCACTGTTGAGACATTTTTTTTTCTTACAGGGTGCACGCTGGAGAATACCACATGTGAGTATCTACCGAGCTTTTCAAATTACTGACTTCTCAATGCTAGTAAATTAGCAACCGAAATTTTCAGATTCATCTTTTTATACGGCCGTCCATGATCCTCTATTATAGTACATACATCGAGTACTATAGTGCGGCTTCTACGAAAAGGCAGTCTATTTTTTAATAAGTGTGATACACTGTTAGGCCAAATGCAAGAGCATGAATGGCCATGGATGTTTTTCATCCCGCCTACTCATCACAGCTATCTTTTACGATACTGAATGATAGATTGAAAACCAGAATCCACACTGAAGCGCTTTGTTTACGTTCCAGCCTATCACCTTATTTATAGAATAGATTCACTCAAAACCACGTGATTGACTGTCTTCGCTCGGAAGCCGGACTATAGCTCCGTACTACAACACGCAATGAAAAAATAGCTGTGTATAGATAACATACTATCAATACAGATGAAAATCTTAGTCAACTAGAAATTACACATTAAAAGCTACAAATATGACTCAAAAGATGCTTAAAAGGTCATTAAGTATTGGGGAGGGGGAGCAGAAAAAAATCGTACATCATCAACAAAAACAAAGTATACACGAGGCAAATTCAAGTTCAAAAGTTATCTTCCAATAGCTTTTGTAATGAATCCTTTTAGGGCACGTGTCAAGGCCGGGGAAAGTAATTTTCAAATTCCTTTCATGATAATTAACCTTTGCTTACGCTTTGGAATAGCTTAAGGTATCCGAACACGTTAAAAATGTAAGTTTTGACCAATAATTCCGTTTTGATCTTATCTGATAAATTGCCTATTTGACTTTTTTTCCAAAGTATATTTGATTTTTCCTCTAAGTTAAGTCAGACGTAGGTATGGAAAACACCGAACGTAGCCGTTAAAAGACAAAAAATCTGTCAAAATTTAAAATGTACTTTTTCTTGCAAATATGATTTTAGAAAGGTTTCTCAAATGTTTTAAAGGTTTCTCTTTTGGAAATATTGTGAACATTTTTAGACAGAAGTGAAGAAAAAAATTATTTACACAAACAGTAAAAGCAAGAGAGAGCACACGATGCACTTCAAACTATTTTTTACTCTAAATTAATATTTATGCATTATTTACTCATTTCAAATATTATAACACTAAAAGTTGTTGATGGATTCTCGTAAAACTTCCAGAACTCGTATTATTTTATGTTGTCTAGGGAATGAACTAGAATAATTACGCTGAATGGAAAAGTTTTAAAATATGGCCGTTTATTTAAGAAATAGGACTGTAAAACTATCAAAAATATTGTATTAATTTTTCGATAGCTTGTAAAAATTTTGTTTACTTAAATATCCTTTTGATTCTATTTCATACCCTAGAAGAATACATTTAGTTTATTTTGATAGCATCATTTTTCAAATGGATTGAATAGATATTCATGTAGCACGTTTGAAGTTTTTGACAAATATTTGTGTAAAATTTCATACATAATTATCATTTTTACAAATTTATTAATATATATTTTAAATATTTATAGCCCAATGCTATTGTTTAGTAACACCAAACATAAGAATATCATTCAAATGTTTCTATACCACATTTAAAAATAAAAGGGTCTCGAACGCGTTCGGATACCTTAACATAATGAAATTGGAATTTTCCTTTTGGCCGTTTTGCTCTGCTGGAATATCTGAGATAGCTCCATAGGAAGAAATCAGGAGTTTTGGAAAACGCAGTGTCTTTTTCTAACTGCCCACACAAGTCGTGGAAACTCTCTTTCTAAACTCTTCCTAAAAAAACGACCAATTAAACGTCTAATCATTGATTCGCTTGGGAAACCTTTCACGTAATCGTGGCGACGATATGCGCGTTGAGTCACAAATATAGATTTGATAGTAAAAGTTCAGAATTTGCTTTTGTTGTTCGGTCGTGAATTTTTCCATGCCTAAGCCTTTTTACAAAGTACCTTAAAAATAAAAATAATGAATAAAATAAAAATAAAAATATGAAAAAATAATGAAAATAAAAAATGAGAATTTATCGAGTTATTAAACTTACTTCTCAGACCCCTGCGTGAGTTTTGCACAGATCTACATTAATTTGACATATTTTACCCTTCAAATAGTTTCGACGAGATATATCATCCATCCAGATCTGACCAATTTTGCTAAAGACGAGATACTTCGTTGTTAGCAAAACTGGTCGGCTGGTGAGTTCAAAATCTGGTCAGTTTTCATCCAATGACCAGATATTTCGTCCAGCAAGATCTAACCAGTATTGTTAATGGCGCAATACCTCGTAGAGACATGTATGCAAAATATAGCTATAGCTACATTATTTAACGAGTTTTAATAATGTAACTATTAAAGTAAATTTTTTTTGTCAGGAGTGAAGCCTATTAACTTTTAAACTACACAGTCCTCTTCTAGGCTTTCTGTTTATTATGAAAACATTACACTTATAATACTAAGGCCTTTTTTGCAGTTAATATAGAGATGTGAAGCTTTTTGATGTTTCTAATGATACGATGTATTTGATAATTTTATTCATGGAATAAGGATTAAAAAAAATAGTTATTGTTAAAAAGATTAATAAAAGCAATTATGACTGTTTTTCGTAGCGTCTGTTATAAAAATATTTGTTAAAAATAAATATAACAGCAGTACACATGTGTAAACCCATGTCTAAAATTGTGGGAAATACTTCAAAGAAATAAAAAATACTTAAAAAATTGCTAATTTTCAAAATATTACAGTTTTAATCGCACTAAAAATTTATTTTTCATCTTATGCCCATCTCATGTTTTAATAAAGGTATGAAGTGAATAAATATGGTTTATAAACATTATCTTAAGTATAATTTGCAATTGCATTGTCAAAAATATTAGGGCGTCTTTGATTTGCTGTACAGTAATTTCATTTATCCTCAACGGGGACAGATAGCTATTCTTGCTATTCCAATGCGTTGTAAGTGTCTTTGTAGGTAGTCATGTCCCATGAGAAGTTGAAAGCAAGGGACTCCTACAGATCTGGCCAATGAACCTGGGATTCGATTTTTGTTTCTCAATAAAACATTCCAGTTCATTCCTGTGGACATATCTTTGTAGATTGAAAGTCTACTAGTCCATATAAAACCGTTACATAGAGGCAAATGGGAATTCGGTTGGGGTAACTGTGCTCCAGCCGTAGCCAATTGGTCAGCTTGTTCATTGAACATGAATTATTATTTAAGTAAAAAATGATTTTTTCTTTTGTATTGTATCAGTGTATAGGAATAAGGTTCACAAAAAATTTGTTATTGAAATACAATTGTTAAAAGGTTATCATCTTTTGATCGTTGAAAATGCAGTGACAGATGACTTAAGTATTCCTATACAAATTAGTTGAGAATCTAAATTGCAATTCCAATATCTCAAAGGTTAAAGAGCTTGTGATGAAATGTCAGGGTAATATTGCTAGAAGTGGGTTGATCTGTAGTGTTTACTCATCAGTAGCAATCCAGCACGTGGTTTGTCAACCCTTTAAACATTTTCATTTATATTTTGAACCTTCCTGGTCGCTGTCTCGAAAAGGTGTTTCGTCATAAACAAAACTGGCCAGGTCTTGATGGAAGAGATACTATCTCGTCATTAGAGGAAAATTGATGATATCTTGATTTCGTCATAAAAAATTCATTCGGCAGTATCTTGATGACGGTATATCTCGTCATTAATAAAATTCGTCAGATCTTGATGGACGAGATATCTCGTCGAAATCACTTGGAAGGTTAAGAGGGGTTATCAAACGGGTACTTCTCTTTCGTTACACGGAAACGAAAGTTTACAATTTCTTAAAATATAGGACTACATATCTATGCCTTTCATTGCAATTCCATTAAAATTTTTATGATAATTATATTATTTATCTGATATTATTTTGTTTTTCTGATAGCATAACTGTACAGGAAACAAGTTTTGGTATCCTAAGTAAGTCCAATTTTAGTCTGCTTAAGAATTGAAGGTTTATATGCATTTTATGAACGAAATTGTTAATGCAAAAGTAAAATAGTGCAGTATATATTATTTTTTTGCATATTTATAACAATTAGAGAAAGGGACAGGTAATTCTTTTTTCAAATTTTAGAGGGCAGCTAAATCTGAATGAAATTTTATGATCGTTGGAAATTGTTCCGGAAGATAATGTATGCTTCCTTCTTAAATAAGAGATTTTCAATTTTTCATTATTTCCAAAACTAAATTATTTTCTAAAAATATAGAGTCTGACTCCAAGCGAGTTGCCAGTTGAGTCACGTGGTTTTTCACGAGTTTACTTGTTAGATTAAGGGTAGGTTAAACGTTAAAAAAATGCGACTTGGCATCATTGGCGTAATCAGTGGAATGTGAACCTGTGAAAGGATCTATCTACTGAAGCCCTTTGGAAATTCTTTCCATTCTTTCAGAGAAGAATTTGAAAAAATTGAAACAGAGGCAACTGATTTATCAGGGCTATCATTATTTGTGGAATATGGACAAACTCGCAGACAACTAAAGATAAAACTGTTTTTAATGAAAACAAAGAAGGCGGTCACACACATGAATTTACAATAAGAGAAAATTTCACAGTCAATTCATTTTATGTCATGTGTGATAACACCGAGGCAGAATTATCTAAAAGAACTCAGACATATGAAGTCGTTGTTTAGCTTTTTCGAATATTTTTCGATTGGGATTTATCAATAGAAGAAAAAAAAGAACACGATAAAAAAAGTGGAAGGATATTTACAAAAATGAATTGACGTTTGTACTTTTGAAGATCAATTTGACCATCTCTAATATTATAAAAGGAAGTCTGTTTGTCTGTTTGTTTCTTGCACGCAAAGTCCTGACGAATCTATGGCACTTACAGTAATGGGATTTGGCACACAGGTAGTCCAAAGTTTTTGCAATTTTAAGGTCGCGGCGAATTTTAAAATTCAATCTAGAACATTTTAAAATGAATTTAATGAAATTTAATCATTATTGAATGCAACAGCATAGAAGAGATCACAGATTCTAAATTTATTGTTTTCGTTTCCGTTTTTATTTTTCACGGAGGAATGATTTTCCAGACAGACGATAAAAACAAATAATCTTTTAACTGGAGTCACTTAGTTCTTTTTCTATCTCCTAGACCTTTAAAGACAGAGTAAAAATTTCACCGGATTTGAAATCTGTGAAAAATTTCACTTTAGATCGATACCTAAAAATATGCTTTTCTTTAAATAAATAATTTTTAAATTGAATATATCTTTTATATTTTCGCAAGAGATAGTGACGTCACGTTAAGTTCTCTTTCCGAAAATAAACAGATTGCATCTTCTACCCTTCGCGTAAAAAAAGAAGAAACATATTATATTTCCTGCCCTATTCCATTTCAACGTATGAGAGCAAAAATAAAAAACATTTTTGACTGGGATTGTTAAGTTCTTTTTCGTAAAATCGGAATCATTAAAGATAGATTGAAAATTTCAACGGATTTCAAATCTGCGGAAAATTCTAAAAGAAAACGAGAACACATCATAAAAACCACACCAGACATCTATGGAGCCACCAAAGAAATGTTTTGCACATTTCCGGATGTTGAAATATTATTGAACATTTTTTTAACAATTTCCCTTACCTAATGCGTGAGGAGAAAGAGCGTTTTCTGTTTTAAAGCGTTTAAAAAATTGTTTTATGGAGTACTATGGGAGAAAAAAATTAATTAATATGTCCATTCTGTATATAGAGCAATACAATTTAAACCGAATCGATACTCCCAAAGTAATTGACGAATTTGCAAGAAATAAAGCAAGACGGAAATTCATGCAAACTAATTTTTTAATATTTATTTAATATGTTGTTGTATGAAATTTTTGATTTCTTTTCTTTTTTTGTTAGAAACTCTCTCTTAAGAGTTTTCTTGAAACTTTTTTTCCTTTCTTGAGTTTGAGGGTCCCGAAAAGTTTACCACTTGGATTAAAATTTTACCGCATTTCCCCCACTTGACTTGATCCGCCACTGTGCACGGCCCCTAAGGACATGCCCCATTCGACAAGAACATCACCATGGGGATTCTTAGCAAGCTGTCAAGTGGTGTTAAGTCGTAGAGGTGTAGTTTAAAGTTGCGAACTGAGCAAAGGTCTTTTTTCTATGTAAACAAATATGTTGGCCTTGTGGATCGTTTAGGGGAAATCATTTAGATAAAATCACACCCTCGGTGAAAACTTAGCAATTACTCAAAGGGGCCAAGATTCATCATTGCATCATTTCTGAATCACAATCGCGCGCGCGCGCGTAACCATCACGCAAGCAAACAATTCATATTTGTAATACTATCACAAATACAGCTGGCGCCATCAAGTGGCCTAGTACACAGTTAATAAGACAAAGAAACAATATTTAAAAATCCTACATATTTAATCTACGAAACAATAAACACACTTCCGGTTAAGAACTATAGTGCGCTCCAATGAGACCACAGATAACCTGGAGGAAGTCTACTTGTACAAAAGTAGGTAAACTCGCCAGGATAAAAGGCTACCATACACAGAATCGTGTATGAAAATTGCTACTAACGATTATTTCTTTTGTCAATTGCTATTGATTTCGCCACCGAATGATAAACTTGCAGCTAGAAACCACGTTAAAGATGCCAACCGTGGGAGCCCATTGTTTACATTTAACCTGTCCCCTTAAAATAACTGTAGGTACTAGAATTTACGTCGCATTAGAGCAAGACAACGGGCTACCTTCGGAGCGTGGTCAGTGCTTGGGAGGTTGACCACCTAGGAACTCTATATATATTTGACGTTTCATTTTTTTTTTGGATCTTTCCCACTGCAATTGATGCCGGACCGTTATCAATAGCACGTTGTTTTGCTCTCGAGCGACTTTAATTCAATTGCCAATTCAAAATTTTATAATGTTTGTTATTACAGGTGCTCAACAGTGGATATTGATGTTCTTTTTGATAGATTTGAAATAGAGATTCTCACATATAACCCGAAATTTGAGGTACTTTTTCAAATTTTCGACAGAAATGTCTAATTTATTTTAATATTCGATTAACCAGTGTTTTATTTACGAATTTTGTATTTAAATATTCATTTAACGAGTGGTTTATTTACGAAATTTGTATTTTACTATTCGTTTAACCAGTACTTTATTTTCGAATTTTGTATTTACGAAATACGAATTACTGGTAGTTTAACCAGTGGTTTATTTGTGTATATAAACATTCGTCTCCAGTGCTCTATCGACGAATTTTGTTTTCAAATATTCGTTTAACCAATCGTTTATTTACGAAATTCTTATGTTACTATTCGTTTCACCACTGGTTTATTTACAAATTTGTATTTCAATATTCGTTTAACCAGTGGTTTATTTGTGTATTTAAACATTCGACTAACGAGTGGTCTATTTACGAATTTTGTTTTCAAGTATTTGTTTAATCAATCGCTTTTTTACGAAATTCGTATGTTACTATTTGTTTAACCAATAGTTTATTTACGAATTTATATTTCAATATTCGTTTAACCAGTGATTTATTTACGAATTTTGTTTTTAAATGTTCGTTTAACCAGTTGTTTATTTAAAATTTTTTATTTGTAGAGTCTGGAAATATTCAGTGTGATTGGTGGATACATCGGCATGTGGCTGGGTATTTCCCTAGTGACTGTCTACGATTTCACAGGAACTCTGATAGGATTGGTAACAGAGTATAGTAAAAAGTGGAAGAAGAAAAGGATTGCTCCTAAGAAACCTGATTTTACGACTAAGGTCGTCAAACACTCAAGAAAATCCCGTGGATTTGCTGATACTCGCAATAAATGGCTTGATTAATATATTTATTGATTGCATATATCTTAGCTTTGCTTTAACATTATAGCACTGCTTCGCCAACGGAAGTTGAATTCAATTTCAATATTAGATGCATTTCTATTATAAATTGTATGGATTTGACGAATTTACAGTGCTCAACTGAATTGCATAAACTACTAAACACGGCGATTATGAAACGAATTGTATTGTATTTCAATGTCATTTGTGAAGTGTAGAATAAACGTGTTTAAACCCAAAATTGACTGTTATTTCTTTAGAGAGAGAGTTGATTTATTTAAGAGGATTTTCTTTTTCTCATTAAATCTCCCAGTGGCTTCGACGAGATGAAAAATCTGTCCATCAAGATCTTATCAAATTGGCTAATGACGAGATATCTCGTCTTCAAAAGATTGCCTAATTTTTGATGGTGACGAGATAGAGATCTGGTCAATTTCCCTACAAACTAGATTTGTCGAGGCAACCAGTAGGGGAAAAATTACCATTCTTTTGGAACGTTTCTATTGCTATTTTCCTTAGATTAGAATACTTTGGAATGGTTTTGTATCGCCTTTCCTTAGAATAGAATAATTTGGAAAGATTCTATTGGTACTTTCCTTAGATTAGAACACTTTTGAAATTATTCTATTGCTCTTTCCCATATAATAGAAACCCTTGAAAATATTCCATTGCTCCTTTCCCTTTTCCATACAATTGAACTCATTAAAAATATTCCATTGCTCCTTTTCTTATAATAGGATTCCTTGTAAAGATTCCATTGTTCTTTCCTATATAAATTGTTGTTCGCAGTATTTTCCTTAGATATCCTTTTATTTCCTTAGATTAGAGATTATACACTCATGGGAATCGATAATCCGAGGTAAAAGGTCGGACAACGCTGGTCTACAAATCTTATCAATTTGTTGTCAGAACACTAGATGAAGGTATCACCTGAGCATATTGCGATAGATGCTATTTTCGTCCCGGTCACAGTCTGCGTAATAGAATAAATATTTATATCTCTACCATCTGTGAATTTTGCATGACTTTAGAAAAGAGATCAAGAATGCACAGGTGTGAGGGGAAAACAAATATCTTTAATCGTAGATAATTGGCAGTAGAGCAAATTCAAATGTGCTATTCAATAGGGAATGACGTCATCCATAAATACATATGAATAAAATTTGTTTAAGGGATCGTTTAAGTATTAAATAGCGCTTCCTAATTTTCAATTGGAAACACCCAATTTCGAAAAAAGAAAAAGAGAAAAAGGAAATATTCTATCAGTCCTTTCTTTAGAACACAATTCTTTGGAAAGATTATAATGGTCACGAAGGTCAAAATTGGTTATAAGCCACGCAGGGGAGAAAGACTGCAAGTAGCAAAGTGAAATTATGCGTATGAACACCTTAGAGGGTTAAAGAAATTTTATGTATACGAATGTATCGAATACATTATTACCTATTGAGTGGAACCTTTGAAATTGCTCTACTATGAACGATGCGTGAATAAAAAAGAGAGGTTCAATGTTCGCTAGCAGCTGTACTTTGAAAGACAGATTACAACGTAATGAAACAGCTTAAGACGTGGATATTTGCATTCAAAATGCAGATGTCAGAATAAAACCACCAATGTCTATGGTATTAAGAGTAAAGTTATTCCTCGAATTGTAGGTAGAAAGTTTGTCTAGAATGTTTTATTCATTATATCAAACTAGTCACTGCTTGGCCAGTGACCATCACCCGTGACAGTTCTTTTCGTGGGGTCAGGAGTTAACACTGCTCGCTAACGTTCGCCAATTCCCATTTGGTTTGCTTCGCAAAACAACATCACCGGCAACGCAGTGATGCTAATAAATTTGTTGGTTAAGTATATTTAAATAAGTTATATTATCAGAACTTACTAGAATTCCCACGTCCTTCTCCGTTTAGAAAATGTCCGCCCAAGAGGCGTTTTTCCTGTTGGTAAACAGTCTTGCCAAGATGGCGAGGTGTGGCCACACCAGTTAAAAACAAACTTCGCGGGAAACCATAACCCCGCCCCTTTTTCAGAGACGTCATCAGTTGTGACCAATGGGAGCGGAGTATCCTATTTTTGCATATAATTAAATCTTATTAACTGTGTTCATAACTGTATTTTTGTACAAAAAGGTTGATATTTTGTTTCTGAAGTACTCTTCTCCAGTTATGCTGACCTAACGTTGTAACTGCTCTCCTGACTTGTTTTTTGAATAAAAACTTTGTTTTTATTTTGCCCGTTGATGATTTTATCAGAAAGTTCAAACCAGAACTTACACGGTTATGGGCCGCTAGACATAGCCCACTGAAGGAATTTTTTTTTTGAGGACGCCAACGACGGGAGGCCCCGAGACTGAAAGTCATGGAAGCAAAGTTTACAAAGTTGAACCAAAGCAACTATTCAACATGGGCCGAAGATGTGAAGGTTTTATTGATGGACAGAGGCTCGTGGTCGTTCATCATTGGAAAGGAATCGGAACCTGGCTCTACCGCCACTTCAAAGGACCTCCGTGACTTTGAAATTAGGAAAAACCGTGCCTTCTCCACCATTTACATGAACATAGAAGCAGAGTACCGAACGTTGCTGACCGGAATAGAAGACGGTAAGGAGGCCTGGAGAATCCTAAAGGAGCATTTTAGACCAGACAGCCGTGCAAGAATAGTGTCTTTGCTGGACGAATTCTTCAACTGCAAGTTCGAAGGTGAAGAGATCGGACTGTTTGCCGCTCGAATGAGGGGGATAGTGCGTCAACTACAGGATGCCGGACACCCTTTAGAAGACCTTTATCAAGCTTTTCAACTGATACGATACTTGCCAGTTGAATACCAAGAAATTGTCCAGACCATCTACAGGTGGCCAAATACCGACTTCAAATTTGACCAAGTACTAAAAGAACTTATTCTTGAAGAAAGTCGGATAAAACAACGCATTGGGGATATAGAATCTACGAGTGGCATAGCACTGAAGGCGGAAGTTTCCCGACTCAAAAGTTCTCAAAGATGGAAAACCAGTGTAAAGAAAAAGGGTCCTTGCTTTAGGTGCAAGAGGATGGGACATTTAATTTCGGAGTGTACCTGGACGGACAAGAACAACCCCAAGAACAATATCATAGAAGCTCATCTGAACCATGGAAAACAAAATGTCGATTATTTGTCATGGGTTTTCGACACTGGAGCAACAAGCCATTTTTGCAACAACCGAGCGTTATTCACCGACTACGAACCGGTAACCAACACCAGCATGACACTAGCAGTCGGAAATGCAACAGGCCCTGTAGAAGGAAAAGGAAACGTCGAGATGATCACCAGAACTTGCAAGACACTGAAACACATCATACTTAAAAACGTCCTATATTCTCCAACTCTGAGAAGAAACCTAATATCCGGATCAGCAAGTGCCAAGACTGGAATCAAATTTATTGGCAAGGGTGATAAAATTGATGTATTTGACACGAACAATACTTTCATGTACACGGCATTCAAGAAGGATGGACTATACTTTCTGAAGCCCGAATATCCTAAGAAAAATGCAGAAATAAAAGAAACCCTGAATGTATCGACAGCTGCAGACAAGGAGCTTGAAATTTGGCACAGGCGCTTCTCACACGTGAACAATCAATATATCATATCGACAAGCAAGAATGAGAGCGTAAGAGGCTTACCAAAATTCAAGGAAGCAAGTTCTAAATGCGAAGACTGCAAATTAGCCAAAACTAGAAGAAAATCGTTTAAGTCGATATCCAAAATTCGGTCTACTAGACCCTTACAGTTACTACACATGGATGTGTGCGGACCACTGCCAACCTTTTCACTAGGGGGAAACAGATACTTCCTCACAATTACAGATGACTACTCCAGAAAAATCACAGTATTCCCCATGTAACGAAAAGATGAAGGTTTTGATTTATTCAAGAGGTTTCAGACAAGAGCAGAGCGCTTCCAGAACTCAAAGATACTCAATATAAGGACTGACCAAGGGAAGGAGTTCTGCAATAAAGAATTTGAAGGGTATCTACAGTCCCAAGGAATTAAAGGCGAGCGCACGAACACATACAGTCCTGAAATGAACGGCGTGAGTGAACGCTACAATTATACAGCGCTGGACGGTGTAAAGGCCCTTCTGAAGCAAATTGGACTACCTGACCGATTTTGGGCAGAATCCCTGTTAACCTTCACATACACCTTGAACCGAGTTTGTCATGGCAACTCGCAGAAGACGCCATTCGAACTTTACGGCGGAAGAACACCCTCAGTGAAGCATTTGAAGATTTTTGGTAGCACAGCCTTCGTCGGAATCCCCAAAACAATGAGGAGCAAACTCAACATGAGAACGAAGAAAGGGATAATGGTGGGATATGCTGAACGAACGAAAGGCTACAGAATCTGGATACCCGAAGAAAAACGAGTCGTAGAAACGATCAATGTATCATTCAACGAAAAATTGCCGGAAAAGAAAGTGGAAGCTGTCCTGGGCCATCATCTGAATTATTCGAAAGACGAAGATTCAGATGAAGAACCTGAACAAAGCCGGGAAGAAAGCCAACGTGCACAGATATCTTGTGAAGATATCGACTGGTTCCGTAAAGCGGTCCCCAGACCTGATGGATCAAGGACAGATGTATATTACGGGGTACAAGGAACAAGTACTCGTTTAAGATCCAATAAGGACGCTGAGACGTACTGCAGATCCCGTAATATCACGTTTAATCCCAGTTTCTTCAACTTTAGCGGTAAAAACCAGTACTCGGGAAAGGTTCCACAACAGACCTCGGATGATGATGGAAATTCGCCGGAAGCATGCCACATCGAAATATCAATCCCAGGGAATTTTAAAGAAGCCATGAAATCTCCACTCAAGGACAAATGACAACAGGCGATGGAAGAAGAAATGAAGATGATGCAACAACGGGAAGTATGGACACTTGTACCGAACGGGTGCAAGGCCACCCTAGGAAACCGCTGGGTATATTCAACGAAGACTAACGAGAAAAACGAAATCGTGAGGTATAAAGCCCGTCTGGTAGCCCAAGGCTTCAAACAGCGAAAAGGGGAGACCTACGAAGAAGTTTTTAGTTCTGTTGTGAACTTCTCGATCATACGCCTGTTCTTTGCAGTATTAGTTTGCCTACTAGGATGGTCGCATTGTCAACTTGACGTAAAGAACGCGTATTTATACGCAAATCTTAGCGAAGAGATCTACATGGACCAACCCAAGGGATTCGTAAACACAAAGTTCCCGAGCCACGTCTGCAAGTTGGAGAAAGCCCTGTACGGACTCCACCAAAGTGGACGCGAATGGTTCTTTGAAGTACACAGCATTTTAGAAACATTAGGGTTCAAGAAATTTAAATGGTGCAACTGCGTATATACGTATAAGGGAAAAGGTTTGCTTCTACTTTACGTGGATGACATCGTAGTTTTCGGAAAAATGGAGGACACTACAAAAGAAATAACAAGAATACTAGGATCTAAATTCGATTTGAAGACCTTAGGAAGGACACAGAATCTGTTAGGTGTACAATTTGAAGAACACGATGGTAATCTCATGTTACACCAGAAACCCTACATCGAAAAAGTGTGCAACACCTTTAGAAATTTTAGATTCCCAATGTCGTCGCTTCCCACATTCCAAAGGGTATAATTCTTTCAAAACTTGACTGTCCTAACACCGAAGACGAAAGGAAAGAAATGACCAAACTGCCATACCGAAGTGTCATATCTTGCAAGCCGCACCAGACCTGACATCGCCTACGCCGTCAACATCCTATCGCAATTCCAAGAGAATCCAGGCAGAGCTCACTGGAACAGCTTGATGAAGCTCCTGGGGTATGTTGAAACTACTAAAGATCTAAGACTCAACATGTCCAATATCAAAGACCTCAAAATTAGATGCTACAGTGATTCGGATTTTGCGACTAACAGGGACGACCGCATTTCTATGGGTGGAATTATGCTGTTCATCGATCAAGTTCCAATTTTGTGGCGTGCATTTAAGCACAAGTGCGTAACACTATCTATAATGGAGGCCGAGTTCCTAACACTGACTGATGCAGCCAAAGAGTTGCTGTGGGTTTCCAGAATTCTGGAAGAATGTAAAGAACATTCGCTACAGGAAGTTAACCCGTTTAGTAAAGAACTGTTATGTGACAATAGAGCTGCAATAGATTTTTCGAACTCCCCAATAGAAAATAATAGGACCAAGCACATAGATGTCAAGTTCCATTTTATTAGAAATTTAATTTATAAGAAAATATTTAGTTTAAAACATGTTGCTTCCAAACAAAATTTAGCTGATGTTTTCACCAAACCACTACCAAAAGAAGGTTTACAAATTTTTTGTAATGTGTTATTTGAAAGAAATTGAATATTTACATTTATTTAAAAGTAGAATTAATACTACTTTTATTTATATTAGCATTTGTAATTTTTAAGATATCCTTAAGTAAGGAACCAGTACATATTTTGAAGTTTTGCATTGAATGTATTTTTTTTATTCCTAAAAGATATAGGAGCATTGAAGAACGCGGGAGGGAGGCCACTTGTTGGTTAAGTATATTTAAATAAGTTATATTATCAGAACTTACTAGAATTCCCACGTCCTTCTCCGTTTAGAAAATGTCCGCCCAAGAGGCGTTTTTCCTGTTGGTAAACAGTCTTGCCAAGATGGCGAGGTGTGGCCACACCAGTTAAAAACAAACTTCGCGGGAAACCGTAACCCCGCCCCTTTTTCAGTGACGTCATCAGTTGTGACCAATGGGAGCGGAGTATCCTATTTTTGCATATAATTATATCTTATTAACTGTGTTCATAATTGTATTTTTGTACATATAAGGTTGATATTTTGTTTCTGAAGTACTCTTCTCCAGTTATGCTGACCTAACGTTGTAACTGCTCTCCTGACTTGTTTTTTGAATAAAAACTTTGTTTTTATTTTGCCCGTTGATGATTTTATCAGAAAGTTCAAACCAAAACTTAACAAAATTAATTTAAAAATATTTTAAATTAAAATTTAAAATGCGGGCTGGACGCATTAAATCTTATTGATACTGAAAGCATTAAAAAAATAAAACAATAATTTTAAGAATGAGTTCCGCAGATTTTAAATCCGTTGAAATTTTTACTCTATCTTATCGATTGCGAATATTGAAAACCTCAAATAGTCTTTACCCGTGACAAAATTGAAATAACTAGCAAGAAAGTCATACTAATCAACAACGTAAATCAAAACACGCTAGAATCGAGAAAACTTGGCATGGTTCCCAAGGTTTCAGGACGAAAAACGCTGTGACGTCAGCGGTCGAAAATCGCAAAATCTGCCTGCTTCTTCTTTTGCGGAACGGGTGACGTCACATTTTGGAGAAAATGACGAATGATGAAAAAAAACCCCATAAATTAATTTTAAAATGTTCTAGATTAAATTTTAAAATTCGGGCGCTATACAAAAATCGCAAAAAAAAATCGGACTACCTGTGGGCCAAATTTCATTATTGTAAGTGCCATAGATTTGTCAGGACCCTTATCACAGACAAAGAGACACAGACAGACACAAACGCTTTCTTTTATAATAGTAGAGAAGAAGAGGAATTTTATCCGTAGAAAAAGACAAGAAACAAAATTATTGAACTACCAAACACAGTACTTTGTGTTGAATATACTCCGTAACATAAATAATGTACTCCTAATAGAATTTATTCTATCGAATAACAGTAACTCGTTCTCATCGGAATCAATCACGTATTAGTTTCATCGAAAGTTTTGACAAACGACAAGAGTTATGTGCAAAAATTATAAGCGCGAAGACCGAGAAATTTATCATGTGATACCAATTCTTCACCTCTGCACTCACCATAGAAGGTTAGGTTAGGTAGGAGCAACAAAAGAGACGGTCCGAGATCAATTCTCAAGGGAAAGATTCGAGGACAAAACCACGTAACTTAGAAGCACAGTCAGATGACAACACCTGAGTTGGCACCCCACTCTCCAAACTTGTACAGCCAACAACATCAGGACAATTGAGGCCAGACAAATGAAACGTCCATCAGCCTCCACGTAGACTTTGGTTGGATTGAGTTTCTAACTACCAATCAATTTTGACCTTCTTGACCGATAGAATCTTTCCAAAGGATTTTATTCAAAGAAAATATGCAACCCCGGGGATATTTTCAAAAGATTCTAATCTAAAGAAATGAGCAATGAAAATTTTCTAAAACATTCCATTCTAAGCAAAGGACCAACAGAAAATTTCCAAAAGATTCTAAAGGAAAGGGCTGTTATAAACTTTCTAAAAGGTTGAAAGTTTACATGCTAATTCATGCTGCTGGAATCTTTCCAAATGATTTTATTCTAAAGAAATGAGTAGTGGGATTTTTTCAAAAGATTATAATGTAAAGAAATTGAGAGAGACAGAGAGCAATAAAATCTTTCCAAAGGATTCTATTCTCAAAGGAAAAAACTTATATAATCTTCATAAATGTTAAAAAGGATTTTCAACTAATAGTTGTGGTTATTTAGTCATTAAGGTATCTGTACGTATGCATGCATTTTAATTAACGTCGCAATGAAGCAACGTCACAACGAGATATTGGCGACGGTCTGGGATCAGACTCGAAGGAAAAGATCCAAAGACAATACCACGTAATTTTGAATCACGTTCAGATGACGAGGTCACAGCTGAGCTGGTATCCCACTCTCCAAACCAGTCAGGTATCTGGAAAGTAAATACGTCAATTTCTGACAAAAATTTCATATTCAATTTTATTCAATATTCTTAATATTTAGACCTTTTTTTTTATAAAACTGTTTTAATTTTGTCTGTATGGATAATAGAAGCGGTGTAAAAGCAATTTGAATAAATCTTGACACAACTGTTCTCTTAATACGTTTTCGAATCTTTAAATGCATTTTTCTCTGATTGCGATTTTGAGGAAAACTTTTGCGCGAGAAACGCGATACCAAAAAATGCACTGTATGTTTTTGAATGAAATGTGGTGTACTGATTTGTATTTGCCTGAACGAGGATGTAAGATTTATCTCGTAGGAAAACTTTAGAGAGATTTCGATGATGTGGGCGAAAGGAAAAATTTCAAAAATTCATGTTTTCTTCTACATTATTCCCAATATCTCATGTGTGGAAAGGTTTATTGCTTATCTCTTAGTTGGGTGCATATTTCATATCCCTAACTTATATATTTAGAAGACTGCAAAATTTTAGGCAAAGTTGCAAAAGTTTTTCATTTGTAATGTTTTTCTTTGACATCCTCTCTTTTTTAACAAAAATTTTAATAATCTTTTAACAAATTATAGTACTTTGTAGTGATTTTTAGTTTTATATGTTTTTATGAGTTTCACATGAAAATAGTATAATTTGAACATTAATAAAAACGTTGCCAGGTACCTTTAGAGCGTTGTGGGAAAAAGCAATTCTACACTGCTAGGAAATCTCGTGACACTCAGAGAGTTAATAGCAATATAGTATAAATTATCCAGAAACCGTTGAATGCCTACTTCCCATACTGTTTCGACAGTTTGACACCAATACAGTTGGTACAATGCAGAATACTAATGGCATATTTCCATAGCTTTCAAATAGTATTGAAAGTTAAAGGTAAGCACTTCATTGTTTGGGCTCCAAACATGGGAAATCACTTCTCACCCCCTTCACCCTTTATTAAACATGAAAAGAACTGGCTTCTATGGAAATAAAAGGCTTTTGTATTTATACTGTTTACCTGCAAAGTGCTTTCGATTGTTCGAATAACAGAAATGTATTTGTCCTTTTGTCACCAGAAATAGAAGTATAGCGTTTGTTTTTAATGGCAGTGAAAATAATTGCTCATGGTACTGGTTCTTTAGCAAACTTGATACATCAAAATGTCGAATGCTAAGAAACGACGGGAGAATGGTCTAAAACTTTTAAGATTCTTAATAATTCTTATATGTATTGGTGGATTTCTATATCATTCGTTGGAATTTATGTTTCTGTATTGGACGTATCCAACAGTTATAGACATTCAGCAGTCACAGCCTTCATTGTTTGATGCGCCGGCTTTCACAATTTGCAACACAATTGGGTAAGCTCTCACTTTTCTAAATATATGTAACATTTCTAATTAAGATTTTTTTTATTGGTAGCGAAGAAGTTTCTCTTGTTACTGGTTCTATAGCAAGCTCGATGCATCATAATGTCGAAAGCTGAAGACCAACGGAAGAATGGTCTAAAACTAAGATGCTTATAATTCTTATATGTATTGGTGGATTGCTGTGTATCATTCGTTGAAATTTATACACCTATACTGGACATATCCAACGGTTGTAGACATACAGCAATCACAGCCTTTGTTTGATGCGCCGGCCTTCACAATCTGTAAATGCATAAACTTCCACTTTTTTCGACATCATAATAACAAATGTTGTGTAATGGAAGTAAAAATTATTGTTCTCCTGATTACTGGTATTGGGTACGCTCTCCTTTTTCTACACATAGAGGAATGCCTTTAAATATTATTGGAATCCTTTCTTACTTCATTATTGGTACATTGAAACTGAGTAGAAATTTTGCAGGGAAGACTGTAGGTTGCAAGGTGGAATCATGGGTGTGAACCTCTAGAAAATTAAGTTATTTTGTAATTATATGTGTTTTTATCAACTGGCTTATAGTTTGGTTGATTTCGTCAAAATTAGACCCATACACTCTTCTGAATCATGCGGAAATTGATATTTAGCATAAGCTATTTTAAATGGTAAACATCTCATGATTGGAATATAATCAAAATAGAAGATCCATCATTTGTTCATTTCGTTTTAGATACAATTTTACTGGAATCTGTGAAGGATTTGAAGCACGACCATGCCTTCCTTCGTCATACAACGAGAACCTATCTGAAGAAATGTGTGATAGTCTAGATACGAGGTTCTCCGTTTGCTGCTATGATAAGGAATTTCCAGATGATTTTCAGGTATAAAAGTAAGGTTTTACGAACGAAAAAAAAAAGGGGTGGGGGGAGCTTATACAATTTTAATGATAAGTTTGTTGGAGAAAACAAAGTGGTCTAAAAGCATCAACAATTTAGTTTTTTCTTCATTTTAATGACATTGTTCGTGTTTTAGGGTATTCATTACAATACTTTTTTGGAGGATGTTGGTTTAAAACCAGAGGACAACGCTAGACTTCGTGTGCCTTTGAGAGATTACTTTAAATGCTCTATCGAAATAGATGGAGAGGTTCGAGAGTGCAAGTAAGCATACTACTATAGCTATTTTTGAATTATTTAGTTGGCTAAAGCTCGTTCAGCTATTTAAACGCAGCAAAAACACTCCATTCCCCCAAACCAAATGATTACTCCCAATTAGATCAATTAAAAGCGGCACTCGACGAAAGTGTCTGGAATTACGTAATATTTATCACGATAGGTAGGAAGGTAGGTAATAACGGAACACTGACAAAACATAACGGGCTATTGACGACGGTCCGGGATTAATCAAGAAAGAAATTCCAAGATGGAAGTTCCAAGGGCAACTCCTCGTAGTTTTGAACCACGGTTAGATGACGAGAACAACACCTGAGCTGGCACCCCTCTCTCCAAGCTTCAACACCATGCCAACGTGAGGACAGGACTGTCGTGTGAAAAGGTGACTGGTGAATATTAAATCTGTCATGGCCTCAAATGTCCTCACATTGGCGTGTTCTGGAAGTTTGGAAAATGGGGTGTCAGCTCAGGTTCGACCTCGTCTTCTGACCGTGGTACAAAATTGTTAGGCGTTGTCCTCTGATCTTTCCCTGTGAGTTTTGATCCCGTACCGTCACCAATAGCCCTTTGTGTTGCTCCAGTGCGACATTAATTAAAATAGCTATCTATCTACCCGTCTTTAAGGTAATACCAATTTTTTGATGATGACGCGATCAAGTCTGTTTTCTTGATGGTCAGTTTTCTTGTAATGACTCGATGGCTCGTCGAGACAACCACCAGAAGGGTCAATGGAAATGTTTTAAGTTTCTCGGAAAACTGCAAAAGGCACTTGGGACAGTTCTTTGTCAAGATAGATAAAATGTTTTTGGAGGAGTAAATTAGGAAGTTGCTTGAAAGATGACAGAAAATAGTGGAACCAAACGGTCAATGCATTTTTCAATAAAATTATTCATGACAATGAAACTGTTTTTTACTTAAATAAGAAACTGAACGAACTTTTTGGCCGACCCGACATTTATCTTATTTACTTGCATGCTATTGCTAATTTTATTAAAAACTACACTCTTACGAATGCTGTACACAATGTGTTAGAGCTTTTGGAAAAATTGGAAAAGTATCAATCTAATAGTTGTTTTCCTTTGTTTTTAGTATGGATTATGTCTTGGGCCCTGTCTACTCCACCGAAGAACTACCACAGTATTGTTATAGTATTTATTCTAGGTGGGGACAACCGAATAAAACACAAGAGCGTATTCAAAAAGGTGCAAGTAAGTCTAAATTAATTTTATTGAAATTATTAATTAGTGCCCCTTTCAAAGTACGTACAGGGCACATGCTTAGCCGGTCTAGCCTAGTAGTAGTAGTAAAGTAGGTAGGTAGGTATTTAATTACCGTCGCACTGGAGAAACATAACGAGCTATTTACGACGGTCAGTTAACCAAACAGAAAGATCCGAGGAAAATACCATGTAATTTTGAATCACGGTCAGATGACGAGGTCACATCTGAGCAGGCACAGGATAAAAAATTGCCAATGCCAAAAATTGCCAGGAAAAATATTTCGTCAAAACCACTTGGAGGGTTAATACAGATTTGCAACCAGCATACAGATGCTTAATTATAATTCTATATGTTTTAATTACCTCGAACATAGTCACTAAGCTATCGACCACACTCGCCATTCGAAACCATTTCTGTGGTAAATATACTACTGAGTGCTCTTGTTATGAATCTAGGATACTTTTGCACTGTCTACCACTATTACACTTGGAGTTTATCATTTGCATCTTATGTGAATGCTTATTGATTAAAACGTCTCTGCAAATAAGGTTATTGAGTGCTCTTATTTTGAAACTAGGATACTTGTATGTACTGTTTAGCACTGTTAAAACTAGCATTTATATTTGCAACTTATGAAAAAATGCTTATACATGATAATACTTTTAATACAGCTCTATTTTTTACAGCCATGAAGTTCAGGTTTTTCTTGAATGCTTCGCAATCGAATGAAATCGATGTTGATACATTTCGACCTAAGCACAACATGCCGAGTACGCCCTCCGTTCAGATTGCGGTACACTCACCATACTTTCTACCCACTCCTTTCCTGGAAGGGGACAATTTCTTGGGTGGACGAGCATATGAGTTGAAAGTGACTTCGGTATTATCTCTGATAACCTTATAATATTGAATGTGTTGTTTGAAAGGACGCTGCATATTGAGTGATCTTGATAATATCTTTTCTGATAACCTTATAAGAAATTCTTGAATATGTTGCTTGAAAGAACATTATATATTGAGGGACTTCGGTTTTATCTCCTCTGATAACCTCATAAGCAATTCTTAAATGCGCTGTTTGAAAGGACTATACATATTGAGTGACTTTGAAACGTTTTTTTTCTTCTTAATTTTAGTGCATTCATCTTAACTCTCTGAGCGTCACGAAACTTCCGAGTAGCGTAATATTGCTTTTAGCCCCTTGACAGCTTTTAGACACTTGATGACTAACTAACCACATCTGTTGAGGGAAATAATCCATCGATTCTTTCAATCTCTAGAAAGATTCTATTGGTCCTTTCTTTAGAATAGAATCCTTAGTAAGTTCCGCTGGTCCTTTTCTTAGAATAGAGGGGGCCGTGGTAGCTCGGTTGGAAAAGTGGCAGATTAGCCAACCGGATGATTGCAAAATTTAAAACAACTACTCTTGGCCAAAAGATGTGTAACTATTTTGCTGAAACAATTTGATACTCATTGGTATTGTTTTAATTTTACCCCACCCGTTCAAGCGAACCGGACCCCTTCTCAATAATTTTGTTGAGGGGGTATAAAGGGCTCAATTTCCTAGGCGTTTTCACCCTCCTACATAACTCCTATTTTTCCTTTGAGTCATACTGAGTGTAAAATAAAGTTAAAGTGTGTTTAGAAACTATCTAAATAGTTGTACAGAGATGCTATCTCCTTTACAGATTGAGAGCCACCTTTTACCGTATCCTTACAAGACAAACTGCACTGACTACTTAGATGTATGGCGAAAAAAAGGAGGAAAAGCTCCCATAAATCAAATGGTAACCCTTGCTTATCTTAATTTTTCTGTTTAGCTGCTTTCCAACTTAAGCCTTAATGTTAACTCTATTTCAACGAAGCCTCAATGTACCTCATACTACCAACGAAGCCTCAATGTTAACTCTATTCCAACGAAGCCTCAATGTTAACTCTATTCCAACTTTGCCTCAGTGTTAACTCTGTTCCAACTTAGCGTTAATGTTAACTCGATTCCAACTTAGCCAAAGATAAATCTGTATACAAGTCTAATATCATTGAGTTTCAGACTGTAGTTGAAAGTTGTTTGCTTCACATTTGAAATTCAACTTAATCGTGAAATTTTCTTCGACGTTTTTACATATTTGGGCGAATATCACCTGGCTTGTTTGAAAGCGCAAGTAATCATAATCACGTCTATTTGTCAGAAATGTAGTGGAAAGACAGTGGAATATCAGTCCACGAAAAAGTACTTCATGGTTGAGATCCGTCGCACTGCTATAGATATAACAACATACAAATTATGTTATTGTAGTGGTGAGTAATCTATGCACAGCATCATATAATTCATAGTTTTCTTTCTTTCAGGGTGTAATCAATGAATGTAAATTACAAAAGTATTACAACGCCCTTGGATGTGTTCCGTTGAGTTTGGAATATCCTCATAACTACTCCATCTGTAAATCATGCAAAGGTGGATGCGATTGTAAGGAAGAACCTAAAATTAATTTATTTTAAGGATTCAGACAGTCATCCTGAAAGCTAGCGTCTCTATAACAACATTCATTTACCAGAAGTATTAAGTGTTTTGGTTTTAAGTGTTTATATATATATACAAAAGGTATTATTTCAGAAATGTGAAAGCAATTTCAATCCAGTTAATACACGGAGATTGAACCTTTCGTGAATGAAGAAGTTCGTATATTTGTAAATTTGCGTGGAACATTGAGGAAATAAATAAGTAGACTGAGCAATGGTAACCTTTTTATGGGATCATGTCACCAAAACAAGTAGTAAGGTGATTCTAAGAATATTTCGTCTGCAGTTTTGAACCGAAAATTCATCATCTGGATGGATCACGGGACGGGGGAAGACATCCATCCATTAATTCACCATCTGATTGGTATCCGCCACACAGTAGTAGATTTTGGCGATTTTACCACTTTTGTCATCACTCTATAGATAGTGTATTCACACACCTACCCTGTCATAAGATGTTATACTGTCAAATGAGGCTATAAGATACCAAATCGGTCAACCAAGTTCATTTTTCACAGATCAGCTACGTGACTACTAGTCGACAGGTTGGTCACTTTTTGCAGCTCCTCTTAAGATATCCAAACACGTTAAAAATGTCATTTTTGACCAAAAATTCCAAATTAAAAAAAAAAAATCTTACTTGATAGAGTATTTATTTGACTTTCCAAAGTATATTTGATTTTTTTTCTAAGTTAGTTAGTTGCAGAGATATTAATATTTTAATCAAGGCTGGAAAAAACAAGAAGTAGGTATGGAAAACACCGGAAGTGGCCGTTAAAAGACCAAATACCTGTCGAAATTTAAATTTACTTTTTTTCCAAACATAATTTTAGAAACGTTTCTCAAATGTTTAAATGGTTTCTCTTTTGGAAATATTGTGAACATTTTTAAAGAAAAGTGAAGAACAAAATTGTTTAAACAAACATTAACAGCAAGAGAGAGTAAACAGTACACTTCAAACTGCTTTGTCTCTAAACTAATATCTTTGCCTCATTTCCTCACTTAAAATGTTATAACACAAAAAGTTATGGATGGATTCTCGTAATATTTTGAGAATTTGTTCTTTATAATGTTTTCTAATGAATAAACGAGAATAATTATGATGAGTTGAAAATTTTTCAAATTATGGCCATTTATTTAAGAAATCTTGTTTTCATTTTTCGATTGCTTGTAAAATTTTTGTTTAGCTAAATATCCTTTTGATTCTAGTTCATTCCTTTGAAAAATATATGTAGTTTATTTTGTTAGCCTTATTTTTCAAATTGGTAGAATAAATTTTGATGTAACATATTTGAAGTTTTTGATAAATTTCTTTAAATTTTGATACATAATTATCATTTTTACAAAATTATTAATATATATTTTAAATATTTATAGCCCAATACTATTGCTTAACAACACTAAACATAAAAATGTTTCTATACCACATTTAAAAAAAAAAAGGGTTTCGAAGTGTCTGGATACCTTAATAGCAATGCTCAGTCTATTTATAGTTCTTGTCTATGTTTAGACAGTCAAGAATGAATAATATCTTTGAATTAATTTTCAATAGTTGTAGTGTCATTTCTTGCAATAGTGGTTTTAACCTTTTACCCATCCTTATTGCTTTTCCGTGAACCCAACCTAAGCTTATGTATTGGGTTGCTGTGCTGTAACCTGATTGCAAGAGCAGCGAATTGGAAACCAGAAGGTTGCGAGTTCGAAACTCGATAAAACCAAAGACCGTTGGTTGCGACGGAGGTGGTGCACATTAAATCTGACGTGACTTCAAAGGTCTCCTCACGTTGGTGAGGTGTGGAAATTTGGAGAGGGGGTGCCAGGGCAGTTGGGAAATCGTCACTTGACCAGGTTTAATAATTGCGCGGTCTTGTTCGAAGATATTTTCGTTTGGGATCGATCCTGAACCTTCATCAATAGCCCGTTTAGCAGCTCCAGTGTGACGTTAATTCTCTAACTGTTAACCCAGCCTGTTTAGTAAGATTGAAGGAATTAACTTAATACTATCTACGTAGACTTAGAAATTACGTGAAATTACATATCCTAGGGATGTTTAAATAATATCTGTGTTATAATTTTTCATTATATATAAGCGACGTATGGTATAAAACATTATATGAGAATATATTACTGTTTTGCACATTTTTTATATTTATTTCGACCTACTCCATACTTGTTTCCCTTAGATAATGTTGATGAAGAAGAATGTATTCAACTGGCAGATAGTTTTAATCAGCCCTGTACGTAAGTTGATTTGTACTGTTTTAAAACTAAAGGTAAACTTAAAGCCGAGGTCAAATAGCAAACGCAGTGTGCAAAGCGACATGCGCAGGCCAATCAGAGGTGCTGGCACGAGCAGTGAAAAAGTGCTGATTAGTCTGCGCGTGTCTTAGTCTTTAGGGAAAAAAATCGTTAAAAACTCTATTCCGTTTAGCTACTTGATTAACGGTCAAATCATGAAGAATAATTCCACACAGGAATTGTCTTTCTGAACAAACAAGAATTTGCGAAATCACTATTAAAAAACCCATCGAATTATATCTTCATAAGATAATCATTGATTCCTTAATCTGGTTTTTCACACTGAAATAATTTGGGGCATAATCCTATGACCCATTGCAAAAAAAAAAGAAAAAAAAAACTGGTTTGTTAAAGTCAACATAAAAAAATATCTTCTAGCGTAAAAGTAGACCTTAAAATTTATAGATTTGAATTCATAAATACACCGAGTGTGCTAAACTTAAGGAACAGTGAAGTTTTCAGCTGTTACTTTGCAGTGAAATGACCTGGATGTGGGAAAATGATACAAAAGGTATGTCGAGAGCTACCGAAAAATGATGAGTGAAAATAAAACTAAGATGAAACAGAACCGATCAGTAAAGGCTCAATGATCACCTCGTACACTGATGCATGCTTTGCCATTCGTTTGTGTACACACAATGATTTTGTGGATGAGTTCCTGTGGTGGTAGAATCCATTCCTATGTTAGAACCTCTGACTCCACAATTCCGAAATTTGAATATCTACAAGCTTTCTACTGAATATCCTTAGTAATGCATATCACCCTAGGCTGTTTCCTTTAGTCGGTTTTGACGAGATATCTCGTTCATCTAGATCTGATCAATTTTGCTAACGACTGGATATCTCGACTTAAATTGGCGTCTCAAGCATGACTCGGAGTTTATCGATTGGTACCACACGCTATTGCATCGATTACTAATTGGCGTAACAACTAAGCACCTTCTGCAATCGGCATGGACACATAGTCCTTTACCTTGACGAACTTATTACCTTTCTAAAAATGAACTTCCTCAAGGTCATATACCCTCTCATCAGAATTGCATTATACCAAAGGTAGAAGGGCAAGTTTGAACCAGAAGGCAAGTCTGACCATAAACCTCCCATGAGTGCTCCTACTGTTACATGATAAACCCTCCATGTGAATCAAGTTCATCAAGATCTGACCAATTTTACTAATGACGAGATATTCTCGTCATCAAGTTATCGCCAATTTTTTGATGATGACGAGATCAAGATATGATAAGTTTTCTTCCAATGACGAGACATCAAGTAAATCTGATTAGTTTTGCTTATGACGACATACCTTGTCGAGACATCAACCAGGAGAGTTAGTTTTCAGGTTTTAGCCTTTTAGAGATAATGAAGTTCCTTAATTTTTTCACACCTATATCTAACGTTCTGATTCTTAGTCCTAGGTGCATATTTTCTTCAAATGATTTTATCTTTTCAGTATTATGGATTACAATGTAATGAAAGCAGATAAGCTTATTTCAATTCCATATAAGATGGTAAGTTGAATTCAAGTATTAAGTTTCTTATTGTATTTAACCCTCTTTGTCGTCACGAGATTTCCGAGTAGTGTAATATATTGCTTTCCTCCATAACACAATTAGAGACTAAATTAGCACATCGACTGGGAGAAAGAATCAATGGATTCTCTCAACCCTTAGAAAAATTAACTTGGTTGAATAGAATCCACTGGAAGGATTCTATTACTCTTTTCTTTGGTAGTAATTTCTGTGGAATCATTCTATTTCACCTTTCGTTAGAATGGAATCACTTTAAAGATTCCTATTGCTCATTTCCTTACAATAGAAACCTTTGGAATGATTGAATTGTCCTTTTCTTAGAATAGAAACATTTGGAAAGACACTATAATTCTTTTTCTTTCTTAGAATAGAAACATTTGGAAAGATACTATTGCTTGTTTTCTTAGAATAGAAAAGTTTGGAAATATGTTCGATTACTCCTTTCTTTCGAAGTAATAAAGTAATTCCGACGGAATACTTATATTTCACCTATTTTTAGAATAAAATCGTTTGGAAAGATTCTATTGCTCATTTAGCTACGATAGAATAATTTGGAAAGATTCTATTGCTCATTTAGCTACGATAGAATAATTTGGAAAGATTCTATTGGCCAATAAAGTCAAAACCGGTTAGGAGTAATGCAGTGAAAGCTTGCAGGTTGCAAGGTGAAATTATGCGTACAAACTCAGATGGTTAAAAATTTTTGTTTACTCATCAATTGCGTCAAAAAACAACATTTATCAGTAGAAAGAATCACAAGAAAGATTCTATTCTTCAATAAGGTCAAAAGTGGTTAGTAATGTAGGGAAGACTTCTGGATTCTGAATTAATATATACGTGTGAATTCCTCACAGAGTTAATGTTGATAAATAGTTTTCTCTCTGAAAATGTGATGATCAAATGGTGTATAATGTATGGTTTATGTCAACTTATCTTATTTTTTAGGTGATAACCATAACTAAACAAGAGCAATTAAGTATTTGGATAAAGTTTTCATTCGCTATTGGTTTATTTTAACTATTAATTATCAGTCCTTTTAAGTATATTCGTGATTTACTGATCGGATGGAGACCAGTGGTTATAAATAGTACCATGATTTCATAATAATTTTAGAAAAAACCCATTGCATCGTAGTGGTTTCATTTGGAAATATTCAAAAGACACGGTTTCTAATTATTTATTAGCATTTTTTATTTTAGGAATTAGTAGTTGAAACGGTTTCTAGTACTACACTTATTGGTTGAAACAATCCATGGATTCTTTCAACCTTATAAAGATTGTTTTCTACTTTTCATTAGAAAAGAGTCCTTTGGAAAGATTCAATAACTCCTTTTCTTACAACAAAAAGCTTAGGAAAGATTCACTTGCTCTTTTTCTTAGAATAGAAACCTTTGGACGGATTATATTTTTCATTTCCTTACAATATAAATATTTGGAAAGATTCATTCGTTCTTTTCCTTGCAATAGATACCTGGAAAAATTCAGTTGCGCTTTCTCTTAGAATAAAAACCGTTGGAAAGATTTGATTGCTTCTTTTCTTAGAACAGAAACTTTTGGAAAGATTCAATTGCTCCTTTGAATAAAACCTCAGGATAGATTTTATTGCTCTATCATTTCCTTAGTATCAAATCTCTTAGAAAGATTTTACTGATGAAGAAAGTCAAAAAGTTAGTTTTAATATACTTCGATTTTTAAGCATGTTTAAGTTTTTCGAAATAATTTTAACCCTTCAAGTGGTCGCGACGAGATATCTCGTCCAAGATTAGATTGGTTTTGTTAATGACCTTAATTTTGATGTTTCCAAAACTTCAAGGGGAATGAAAACCCAAGTTAGAAAAATTAATTGACCCTTGAACAGAATTGGTGACGGAACAGGTTTTTGTATCAGTAAAGTTTCCAGAACATCTCTTTTAAAGAGAACATGTCCTTTTTTTCACTCTCTTTTTTAAAGTCGGATCTTTTTTGTCCTTTTTTTTCGGTTATTCACTTTTCGTTCTTTTTGTTCATCATTTCGGATTGCGTTAAAAACTATATTTCACATTTCAAACGTAACGTGCAAGCTTAACGATATTCACATTGGGTCGTTATGTAAACCACAGCTATTCAAATGCGTACTAGATCTAGTACATTGTACGAAAATTGTACGTAAAAAGTTCAACCTCTAATGTATATTGAGTTCTATGTTAAAAAGTCTCATTATGAGATCAGATAGATTACCAATGAGAACTTAGATTCGTGTTAGAATAATAAGAATAAGAAACACATGGACGATTCGCAATCTTTTTTAGTTTGGAAGTGAATCGCATTGCTAACCTAGCCACCTTTTGTGTTAGCATTGAATCGAAGTCGATAACGCAACTATGATTGCTGCGCACAAATAAATATGAAAAGTTAAAATGTTTAATTTCAATTAATTAGATATGTATCTACTATTATTTTGTTGTTATATGTATGTTGTTTAAAAATTGGATTTTCTTATTTTTTACAACGTTTTGAAAACATAAATGGTCAGTGTTTTCATTTATAATTTATTTTTTAATACTAATTTACTAATTTTCTTTTCAAAATACATAAGTAATGTATGTTCAGTAGATTTTCTTTCAGTTTTTCGTTATATACCAATATTTGTCAAAGATTATCCGTTTTATTAGGTTACCTAACAACTATACACTAATAATAAGTGCTTTTCGTGTCCTCTTTATGTCCTCTTTTTATAAAAATAATTTTACCAAATATTCTCTTTTCTGATATTTATCTTCTGGCAACCCTATGTATCTGAGGCTGTCCACTACAGGGCAGTTCTTAAAGGGAAAATAAACTATCACTAGGGCTCAGGAATAAATTAAAAGAGGAAAATATTGAACTAAGTTTGTCTATTTACACATTATATACACTAAAACAGTTACAAAAATTAGCAATGCCAGCTTAAAATACTAGTTAAAATGGCAAATGAAATTTATGTGTTTTGTTTTTATTTAACAGGATTCAGATCAGCTTGAAAGTGCAGAGGTATGTTTAAAAGTTGAATTATACATAATTTGAATACCATTGATACTTTACTATGGAAACATTATGCTGGTTATGTATGTCTTAAAAATATGTGTAAAACGTTTTTACGTAAGTTTTATTTTTCCATTTTAAATCAGAAAATAGCTACCTTTTGTAAAGTGAGATTACAACACGAGGTTTGTTTTATATGTATGGTAAATTTGTATGAGATGGTAATGTAACTGATCTGGTGAAACCACTACTGACAGGTGTCACTTTTCGAACTAACTCTGGCCAAATTTCGGTCAGATGCGACACTTCGCGTTCTAAATAGAACAACGAAGAAGCGACTTTGATGCTAGCATTGAATAATCTGCCACAAAAATGGAAAAAAATTAATGCACTCTACATTGAAGAACGCAGAAGCGAGCTTGATGTGAGCAATGTAGCAGCTGCCACAAAATGGGAAAAATGAATTCCTGGAAGTGATCATACATTTTTATTTAGAAGTGGATGGTCATCGTATTCTCCAGATAAGACCCCATGTGATTTCTTGTTTCCAAACTTGGAACTTTGATTCGGTGGGAAGAAATTCATGTTGAATAAGAGGATGTCAATGCGTATTTTGCAGCCCCTGACAAAAGGTATTTTCCGATTGGATAGAAAAAATTGTGAACTCAGTGAACTAAGTGCCTACAATGGAAACTATGGTGAGAAATAAGATTGATTTTTTCCCAAAAACAATAAAACGACCCTCGTACTCACATTTTAATGCAGGAAATATCACTGAAACTCGGTTCTACGTCAACGCGGACGGCTCTGCTATGGACACCGAAATCAATGGTGGTGCTGGTTGATTCAAGAAACTTCACTATTTGTAACACTGTTGGAACGTACTGCAACAATTTTGACTGCGAAGCGGCTGCAGTTTCCACATGATCCTTAAAGAGCAACTCTCAAGCTTTCGATAAACACCAGAACCGACTACTGAATTTGTCTTTCTTATATTTATCCCAAACTATACCCAAATAAATATTATGCGTATACGAAACGTAAATACGACGGTTTTACGTAAATACGACATGTATTTACGTAAAATTATGGAGTATTAAAATTCAATAAAAGGAATCTGTGTTTTATGAAGGGACAGGATTTTAAATCTTCATTAGTTTCGGTTCACAAAATTTCAATCTTAATGTCATGTTTTCTGCAATTTTTGGTTCACAAACTTATTTTCACAATTAAAATAGTTTCTTCTTGGGATTGATCATAAATGCTTTTGTCTTTTCTCTTAGGGAGCACGATTAAAGATCCCGTATGTAAGTAATTTCTGTCACTTATCCAATCGAAGTATCGAACGATATTTATTTTTGATGTATCGAATAACATTTAAGATTAATTTACTTCACATGCTTTCATATAATTTTTTTCTGATATCTTTTGAGACTACAGATATGTTTTGTACTGAATAAAAAATTAGATTTTTTTACATGAATTTCTTTTTTATTTTATTGATAGCATGACTGCTCAGGAAATAATTTTTGGTCCATAGAGTAAGTATAAAAAAATTTGTTAGCTGTACGAAAGTATTAAAAATATTTTTAATAATAAAAATCATTTACGTATTCGACGAATTAGTGATAATCACACAAATTGTTGTATAATCTTAATGATAATTCACAAAAAATGTTAACGTATAAACACGTAAATCAAATGTAATCATATATCCAATAAATTATAAATGTATATTCATTAAGGATAGTCATAATAATGATCATTAACAAAAATGTAATTGTTTGATTGGTTTACATACGTATAATGAATGAAAATTCTATACGTATTCTTTAATGACAATAAAAAATGTATTTAATTGATGATATGTTTAATGAAAGAGACCCTTAATCGGTATCTGTATACTTACGAGACTTTGCTCCACCGAGAAAGCCTGTGGCTGTTTGTTGTCATAGAAATGGGACTCAACCCATTTTATAGGTGTTCTTAAAGCATATGAGTTTGTCCCATTGGCACACTTGGTGAGAGTCGGCTCAGTAATTATAAAGGAGAGTAATTATAAAGGAACTAAATTGTTAATGTATTTAACGAATAAGACCTCTAACCTTGATGATCATTAATGTGTGTGTATTTTACGAATGAGAGATCTTTAACTATACTGTGCTAAATATAAATATATTTAATTAACGAAATATTTAATAAATATGACCTCAAACGTTAACAGTAGTCATTAATGTTTTTAATTTATGATTAATTTAATGAATGATGTCTTTAAACTTTATTGTAATCATAAATGCATATAATTAATGATGTATTTATTTATTGAATGATACTTCTAACCTGGTAATGGGGTACCTAAATTAAAATGTGAAGAAATGAACTAACGGAGGGGTAAATAATGTTGACTATACTGAGTATAGTTTGATTTTTTTTGAATTTTTACTTAAATTATGACTTGCACGCTTTGAACTATTACAAGATGGTTCAATAACTTCTATTTTAGAAGTACAGTGGAATAAATTCATAAAATGTTTTACCTAAAGTAAAAAGCTATTACATCAAGACTAACTCCCGTAAATTGTTTCGACTGCTTTGAATTAATGCTTCTTTTGCACCATAAAGGATTTTTCATTAATATTATTTCTATTCATCTACACTCTAAGTGATTTCGACGAGATATCAAAATCTCACTAATTCTGCTAAAATATCTCGTCAGCAAGATAGTGTCGATTTTTTGATGATGACGAGACAAAGATCTGGTCAGTTTTTTCTAAGGACGAGATATCTCGTCCATCAAGATCTGGTAAGTTTTGCTAATGACTAGATACCCATCTAGACAACCAACAGGGGAGGCAAGTTAAATTGGCCCAGTAAAAAATAGACAAAATAGACAAAATAAAAAAAAGACAATAATTCATTAAATTTGAAAATTATACGTAACTCCACAGCTGGTAATTAGTACTAAGCTTACTTACAAAGCTATTTTTTCATTATAGGTGTTCAACAGTGGAGATTGATGTCCTTTTTGACAGATTCGAAATCACAGCGCTTACATACAACCCCAAATTCGAGGTATTATTCTAAAAGTATTAGAAATGTTTTACGAAGTGCATATATTTACATACATACAGGGTGATTCAACTAAGCGTATACATACTTCTGGGAGATGTAGGTTTCACATAGACAAATCGGAATCGTATATCCATGTTTTATAGTTTTAGTATTGTAATGGGCAGTTAACATTTGCCATAAGTTTGAAGGCTAATCTTCATTGTATTAATAATAAATAATAAACCTGTGTGATGAATGTAGAAAGAGAATGTACACTGAAGTGCCAGAAAAACTGTTACACCCGAGCCTGGCAAAATGCATAGCAACGCCACCTATGCAAATCATTGGTTGCATCTGCCAGTGCATTTATGAAGGCATAGACATCTAAACTAATCTGTTTCCACCGTGAAAATGGCAAGTTACCACAATTTAAGCGATTTAAAACCCACTTTAATAGTTGGAGCTCTTAAGATGGGCATACCATTTCCGAGGTAGAGAAGTTTGGATTTTATTGTAGCACTTCCATTTGAAGGGTGGCCGTGACTACAAGAATTTTGGAAAAACCTGTAACTTATGACAGCAAAATGGCCTTAAAATGATCGGGTGATAGACAGTTTGAGGACTTGCCATTGCCACCTATGTCACCATCTGGTTGTCCAAATGTCCATGTAGAATTGCATAGCCCCTAAATTAGATAATTGATTATTAGTTTAATGTGATTTTTTCACACTGAAATTATTTTAACCATAAATAAATTACCTATTGTAAAAGAAAACTGGATTTTCAAATTAAAAAATCTTCCAGTGTATATGTACACCTGAAGCCCATCTTGGGTTTTTAGATAGTTGGTAGTTACTAAAATTAATCTCGCACTGGATCAACACAACGGGCTATCTTGGGTTTTTAGATTTCTGCCAGTATTGCCAATCATAACATCTGCAAAAATCATTGTTTGATGACCTAATTAACTTTATTAGTTGATAATGCTTAGATCCGGACGATAACTCAGTTTATGACTCTCGGGCCCACTTTACGCAACTAAGTTTCCCAATTCTTCAACACAAGAAAGAACACCTCAATTGTACTGTAGCTTATTTTATTCGCAATTTGAGAGCCAAAATATCTCATACTGCTCGGTGGCTTCTCAGAACACACAATGACACATACACAGAACAGTTAAAACTTTTCCAACAGATGGCGCTTCTTGCGTCACAATGATGAAAATAAATTCATAATTGCAAAACATTTCATAAGTGCTTTTATCATTTTTTGAAGTATAGAGATATTTAGCGTAATGCGAAAATTCATAAATCGCAACGATTCAAAAGGATTTTATATTTTGTTTGTTTGTTTTATTTTGCAGAGCCTGGAGATATTCAGCGTGATTGGCGGATACCTTGGGATGTGGTTAGGCATATCTCTTGTGACAGTTTACGATTTTGCTGGAACTCTTATAGGAATCCTCGCAGCAAACTGGAAGAAAAGGAACGATAAAAAGAAGGAGGATGAAAAAAACAACTTTCAACCTAACGAAAGACGACCAAGACCAGCTTATTCTTGAATCTTCAATATATAAGGCTGACTCAAGATCGCTTTATTGAGATGTTTGTAGTCTTGCCTACTGTCTTCATTTTATGTAAAGCACAAAAGCAGACACTGTATTGTAGAAGTTAATGTTAGGTAGATACGAGTACATAGATGGGAAATATAAGTAGATTGAGCATTGCTATAGGGAGGAGCTTTAAAACGTGCGACCAACATGTTGACTAGTAGTCACGTGACTGCTCCATGAAAAATTCATTTGGTTGACCGATTTGGTATCTTATAGTTTCGTTTGGCTATCTAATATCTAATGGTACGGTAGGTGTGTGAATCTGCATTTCTACACCTACCGTACCGAGTGGCGATAAAAGAGGTGAAATCGCCTAAGTATACTACAATCAGATGATCAATCAATGAACCCATTAGATGATGAATCCATGGATGAATGTCTTGTCCCATCCCGTGGACCAATCAGATTACAGATTATGAATGCTAGGTTCCACCCAGCAGACGAAGGCAGTCTAAGGGTCAAGTTACTGTTACTACTAGTTTCGGCCACAGGATTCTCGGCATATAAAAAGGTCACCATTGTTCACTCTACTTTTATATTTCTTCTATGGGTAGATAGTTGAATTGACGTCGCACTGGTGAAACATTACGGGCTGTTTTAAAAGTTATTGGGGGTCAAATATTGGAAACTATCTAGTTTGTATGAGAACCCAAATTGCACAAATTGACAGCAATAGCTAATACTTGATTAAACAACTAATTTTCAATTTGTTGTTTTTAATTCCAATTTAACATGATATTGTTAAGTTTTGATTGGAAATCAAAGTTAATGTACGTTACTTGATCATACAGCTACTTTTCAATTGCTGTATTTTTTTTAAATCACAAGTTAGCATGACAGATTTAACATTAATTATTTGATTAAACAACTATTTTTTAATGGATGTGTTATTTTTATATTGAAGTCGAACATGCTTCATTGTTAACATAAGTTACTCGGTTGAAAAACATTTTTCAATTGCTGTGTTACTTGTTTTATTGAAACCTAACTTGATATTATTAACAGAAGTTACTTGATTGAACAACTACTTTTCAATTTCTGTGCTATTCTTTAAAAATAAAACCTACAGTCGGTTCAAAAAATATATAAGCACCGGTGCTTATATATTTTTTAAACCGACTGTAACAAGGTATTGTTAAATAAATTATCTTATTGAACAACTACTTTTCAATTGCTGTGCTATTTTTTAAAAATAAAACCTAATAAGGTATTGTTAAAGTAAATTACCTTATTGAACAACTATTTGTAAATTGCTGTGCTACTTTTAATCCAAACCTAACAGGTTATTTGATCTCGTAAATAAAACTCTATTAACATTTGCTGCTGAATTGTTGCTGAATAAAACAGTATAATACCAGAATGACGTACTGTCATTATTAGTTGTATTATTCATTATTTAGAAAACTTAAAATATTAAGAATATAAACAATAGTTGATGCTAAAAACTGAGTGAGATAACAATGAATATTACTACACGATATGAAATTTAACTTAAGAAGAAAGTATGATTACGATATATATTATGGAGTTCGCTTTTATTTGACTTCCCTTGGTTTTTATTTTAAATACTTTAACTATAATAGGAGACGAAAAGTTTTGTAAAGTGGTGACCAATATTTAAAGTGGTTTTCACAGTTTACGTATAAAATACCACATCGTAGGCTTAGAGCATAAACTCAATTGACATTTTTTTGGAGATATTAAATGCTCATTTTCATAAGAAATACATTGTAATATTTTTAGGAGGTTCATAAGGCCATGAAAATGCTTATGTTCATTTTTGTCCAAAAAGATAATTGTTAGCTTTAAACAACTGTAAAGGGAAAAAAATAGTTTTGTCAGTTAATGCGTTTTCCCTTTAAGCTGACGGTATATGTAAGAGTGTTTATAAAAGTAATATATCACGCGGTGATTTTTTTTATCAGATGGAATCTTAGTGGAAGACTAAAAGTTTATACAAGTTAACTATCTGATTAATAAAGTTGATTATTACAACTTAAATTACGTTGGATTTACAAATTTCAGTAAAATGCATTAAGAAGTCTTACTGACAATTAGAAGGAAACAAAAAAAATCTGTACTTAGAATTTAAATAAAGTAAAACCAATAAATTATACATGAGCATCAAACACACTTATATATGTAGAGCTCTTATTTGTTGGTAAAGGGATGAGAGGAATCTGTTGTTTACAATTAAATATATTTAATTACAATGGATAGGGAGAAACTATTTATACAAGGATCATGGTTACATTACATCGCGCATGGTCGCATGCACCTTAGAGTTCCCCAACGCTTCTCTGGGGTCTGACTCGGTCTGTTTCGTCATACAGACTCTTCATAACTTCCTGATATATACACTCTAAGACAAAAAAAATAGCACCTGGAAAGAGTAAACCGGTAAAAATGAAATTTGGAGGAGTGGTACATCTGCGTTGGAGATGCAAATGATCAAATTTTCTGAATCGTTTGAGCATGCGCAACGCGCAGGGCAGCTCTAAAACACGTTGCATACCAGGGCATAAAAAGACACCCAATCGCGCAGCAAATTCATTTCGACTTATGCTGTGTTGGTTACATAATTTCTCATTGAGTTATGCCTCGGAAAAAATTCGCAAGCAATTAAAACAACTGGGAGAGTTTGACAGAGGCCGAGTAATTGGCCTCCGAAAAAGTGGATTGTCTAATCGACATATTGCGCAACATATTGGTTGTAGTGATGTCCTGTTGCATGTTGTTGTCAGCGGTGGATACAACTAGGCACATGCCAGCGTCAACCAGGCTCAGGAAGGCCTAGAGAATCCAGACCTAGAGAGCATTGACGTGTTGTAAGACATGCGGGTACTGATTCAGCAGCCACTGTTGTAGACATCCAACGGGCAGTGGGAACCACTCTCGATCATCCAATAAGTGATCGCACCATTTGTCGACGGCTTCACGACGTGGGACTAAACTCACGTAGACATTTACGACGACTGCCTTTAACAGCATTGACAATTCTGACAGTTCCTCTTCTAGGTGCAACTTTTTTTTTTGTCTTACGAGTGTATATATAAAGTATCAGAACATCTGCCATTTCCTGCTATCCAGGAAGTTATAAACGTTATCCAGGAATTCAAAAATTAAGTTTACTGTTATATATATATATATATATATAACAGTAAACTTAATTAAAAAAATAAAATTTGAAAAGTGAGTAAATCTTTACCTGTGGCCAGCGTATATCCTCTCTATTGGCTGAGAAAAACAGGCTCCAATCTTACCAATCTCCAATTAAATTAAGAAAGAAAAAAAACAGCATGAAAGACTTCTATGTCAAAAATCTATATAGTGTTTCTGAGGTGGAATGTGTTTCATTAAATAATTATTCCAATTTGTATTCAATTGTCTTGTTTTTCGAATATAATTTAAGCACTCCGCCAATAAAAATATCAAAGAATGAACTTCGAATTGATATAGAATAATTACTTGGTCAACACCAATTAAATGAAATGCCAACGGCAATAAACAAAAACGGCAATAAACTATACTTTAAGATAACTTTAATGTGTATCATGCAAAAGAACTTAGGTATCGGAAGTAAAATCTTCGCTCTCCGTTTTGGTTTGTTTCTTTTTCTTAAAATCTTCTTCAAACCAGTCGGCTTACAAATAAATCACACGAAGTCAAAAAGAACAAAAGCAAGGACAAATAAAATCTTTCTGAAGGCTGAACGAATCCATGGATTCGTTCAGCCAATCAATGTAGTTATTTAGTCATTACGTGAGTTGTGGGTTAAAAGCACCACTACACTACTCGGAAACTTCGTGATGCTTAAGGGATAATTTTTACGGAGTTTATTTAGAAACAAGTAATTAAAAACTATAGGATGTGATAGGAACCGAAAATACTTTATTCTACGTCTGCAATTGTAAAAGGAAGTTCCTCACAGAATTATTGCGCTCACGAGTGCTCTTCTGTCTATAATGAATATAACATAGCTGTTATCCATAGTCTACGATCAGTTAATCCATAAGACAGACCACAAATCATAGATTAGATATTGGAAAATTCTCCACCAGAATTCTCGGGCTCACGAATGCGGTTCTTTAGACTAAATGTCAACAAGGAATACTACCTGACTGTTATCCATCATCCACGATCAGTTCTCAGATAGAACATACCTCAACTCATAGAGAGTAAATACTGGAAAATAATACACCAGAATTACTGCGTTTACGAGTGGGCTCCTTATGGTCTAAAAGTCAACAAGGAATAATGCCAGACAGTTGGAAAAGTAATGGATTAACAATAGGAGGGTTGGGAGTTTGAATCCAACCAAACAACGTCGTGTACAAAGGGGGCTGGTACAAGATAAATCTGCCGTGCCTCAAATGTCCTCACGTTGACGTGGTGTGGAAGTTTGGAGAGTGGGGTATCAGCTCAGGTGTGACCTCGTCATCTAACCACGGTTCAATATTAAGTGGTGTTGTCCTGGGATCTTACCCCTTCGGGTTTGATTCGAGACCATCGCCGTTGAGTTGTTCCAGTGCGACGTTAATTAAAATACCTACCAAAATCAGAAAGGTTTTTTGTCGCATGACCTTATCAAACTTTCAGAACCCTTTCTAATGTACATAAGAAATTTTATGCAGGCTGATAGGCAGTTGTATTTAAGTCTCACTGGAGTCATAGTGGAAAGATAAAAGTAGAGTTAGCAAAGCTTTTGAGTGGCCATGATCAAGTGATGAAAACTAGTGAACATGACACTAAGAATACCCCACGTGTGACAGGTGGAAACGAACATTCATTACCTGGTTGGTTAACTGCATAAAAGAAGACGCATTGAATCATCATCTAATTGGTCCGTGTTTTATTTCTATAGAACGACGACAAAAATGATGAAAACGATCCATGTTGAGTAGATCAATCCGATCATGAATCAATGGATGAACGTCTTCCGTTCCGTGGACCAATCATATGATACTCGTTTCCGTCCAGCAGACGAAAGTAGTCTAAGGCAGTGGTCACCAACCCCCGGTCCGCGGACCGGTACCGGTCCGTGGATCAAATGGTACCGGGCCGCCCAAGGAACATTAAATTATTTCCATTTTATTTACTGTGGTGTATTTCTCTCTGGTTTGTGCGGTTCTTATCTATGAAATATCCACACAAATTAGGAGGCGGTAAATCATAACTTGAAGTTTGTTCTGTTACTAGAGTTTCAATTATGATTTCTGAATTCTGTATGTCTCTATTTTCCAATTTTGACAAATGTGACAGCTGTTTTCAAGTTGGCAGACAAAGTAGTTGCATTTAAAGCCAAACTGAAGTTGTGGGGACGGCGCGTGAACAGAGGCATTTTGGACAGGTTTCAGAAATTAGCGGGGATTTTAGGCGAGACTGAGCCTAAACATTCATTCTCCCAGTTGGTGCACGATCACCTGTCTTTGCTTTTAAAAGAGTTTTATCGCTACTTCCCAACCACAAAAGACCCACAAACTAGTAAGGAATGGATCCGCAACCCATTTGTCAACAAATCAGGCGAATCTAGCATGTCTGTGCAAGAAGATCAACTGCAGGAGATTGCAAATGAAGGCGGTCTTAAAACTACGTTCTAGACAACAACTCTGCCGGTGTTCTGGATTAAAGTCATGGCGGAATACCCTGAGATTGCCGCCACAGCACTTCAATCCCTATTGCCATTTCCGACAACCTATCTGTGTGAAGCGGGGTTTTCTGCAGTGACAGCAACCAAAACAAAACAACGGAATAAACTGGACATAAGCAACACACTTCGGGTGTCATTGTCTCCTATTACCCCCAGATGAAACCGTCTCGTTGCAATGAAACAAGCTCAGGGTTCTCATTAACTTAGCGTTCTAGTGAGAAATGTTAAATCACATTATATTCATTTTTTGGTGTAACTGTATTTTATTTTGAAGGCATGTTTAAATACAATTAAATTAAAATTATTAAATCAAAACAATATAAAATATAAATAATCAACGCCCCCCCCCCTCCAGCGGGTCGCGTTAAAATTATCAAACGATGATCCGGTCCGCGGCGATAAATAGGTTGGGGAGCACTGGTCTAAGGGACACGTTACTACTAGTTTTAGGCACATGATCCTGGCCACATAAAAAGGTTGCCATTGCTCACACTACTTTTATACTGCTTGCGGCACATCTTCTCGAAGTGTGTACAGGCTTTACGGACCCGAGGTACTCTAGTGATCGTTTTTTTTATCTAAGGAGTTTACGGTCTTAAGCAAACAAGGAAACGCGCTTGCCGAAAACACAATCGATTTTTTTTTTTTGCTTTTGTATCCCCACTACTTTGTGTTCCCAATCCCCCTTTTTCCTCTTCACATATTTTCTTAACTTTCAATCCCTCTTTTTTATCCTTTTTGCATTTTTTTTTAACTTGACTTTCAACCCATCCTTTTATTCTTTTCGCACATTTTACTTGACGTTCAATCCCTCTTTTTCCCTTTTTACATTTTTTATTTGACGTTCAATCCCTCTTTTTTCACCTTTCAAATTTTTATTCTTGGCGTTAAACCACTTATTTCCCTTTTACATTTGTTACTTGACGTTCAATCCCTCTTCCTTTCGCATTTTTTACTTGACGTTCAATCCCTCTTTTACTCCCTTTCACCATTTTTTACTTGGGGTTCAAACCCTCCTCTTTTTCCTTTCACATTTTTTACTTGACGCTCAATCCCTCTTTCTCTCCCTTTCATATTTTTTACTGGACGTTGTCTTGTGTTTGACGCACTTTGTCCAAATATGGGCCTTGCGCCATGAAACTCTAAAATAATCAACCAACCTCTATGAGTAGGAGATCCCTCTTTTTAGAGGGCTTGATGGTTGGTTCTTTGGGGTTTTATGGTGCAAGGACCATATTTTCCTATGCTTAGAAGGCTCAAAAAGTTAGTTTGATATATTATCTATTGGACACATAAATCCTAATTTTATCGTCATTTGAGGTTTGCTTAATTTAGAAATCACCATAATCTATATATACTTTTAACAGCCTTTTAATATCGGAGGTCTCATTTGGCATGTTTGTCGAACCAGTTATGAACTAGAATGGCAAATTAAATGAGCTTATAAAATCTTACCCTGAAAAACACGCCCGATTCAATGCTAAAAACTGCATTCACTGGTACAACTTAACACACAAAAAAAATTCGCAGCAAATTACCATTGAATAAATTATTGGGAAAAGTTCGAAAGTATTCCAGAAACGTTTAGTACAATAGAACCCAGAGCACATAATTGCCTTTTCAACAATACGTAGACGATATGGTATGTACTATTTTCCTACGCATTAAATGATAGTCATTTCTCATTGTTTGGCCCCAGTACACAGGGTATCACTTCATTCCAAATTCAATCTATTATTATCAGCGACTTTCATACAAAAAGGGCTCGAATGCATACAAATAAAAGCACTTACTTTTACTTTAACGTTTTACCCTGTCAAGTAGATGCCTTTTACGGGCAATTGAGTGTGTCTTCCTTTTCGTAGAAAGTTACGCTATTGCCACTTTTCAAAAAGTGACTGACATAAGGTTGACTGCTTTTTCGTTGTTGCCGAACTCTATCTTTTATTCAATATTTACGGAGGAAGAGTGTTTTGTCCTTGGAAACGGTATAAGCTCATTTTGGGAAACCGTAGTTAATAAAACTGACTGAATATCACATGCTCAATACTTTAAAATGTCGAAAGCTAAGACACGCCGACAAACCGGTCTGAAAGTTTTGAGATCCTTATTTATTCTTATATGTTTAGGAGGATTTTTGTATCAGGCTTTAGAGTTTATGGAGCTATACTGGACGTATCCAACCGTTGTAGACATTCAGAAGTCGGAACCTTCAGAATTTGAAATACCAGCTTTCACAATCTGCAATCCAATTGGGTAAGTTTTTACCTTTCTAAAATATATATATAAAATAATGAGAAATATTCTCAGAACTAAGCTCATTGCTCATGAAATCTATGCATAAAACCCTTTTCCTTTAAATTCGGCTTAAATCTTCTACTATTATAGCTCAGGTGTTGACCTCGTCATATGGAGGTTGTTATGGGTTGCGGCATTGATTTTATCGTGTGTTCCATAAAAGGGAAATTTGGAAAAAGGCAAATAAATTAATTTGATGGCGTAGCGTGATCAAAAAATATAATGGAAGAACCATTGCGTTACATATAAATGACCAGGTCTCCTTCAGATGTTCAATGCTGTATGATCACCTAGGAATAATAATAAGAAAAGCAATATACCTTAAAGGAATGGAGTGAAGCGGTTGTTAATTAAAAATCTTTGTTTCCATATTTACACATGAATGAAAGCTGTCCTGGGGTATTGCGGGAGGCGCTGACGGTATCATCAGAAAAGGAAGAAAAAAAATAAGATTAACTGATGGGGGAGGGACATCGTGGTTCATCGCATCTTCGTTGAGCGGGACTCCAATACTCGCAAGAGCAACGGGCGCAACTGCTAAGGAGTGTTGTGCATATGTCTGAATCTTCATCTGTATCTCTCTGAATTTGCCAGAGTCTTCCTTATATATTATCCCTTTTTAAGACGTGTTGAGGTGTCCTCCTTCTTCTAAATGTTCTCCGAAAGAATTTCTCCGTGATCCCGATGCAGTTTAGAAGTTCTCTCTTCCCTGCTTTCTGCTTCAGAGGGGAAGAAGATGCGATCAATGGAATAATTTTTTATTGTCTTGTTTTGTACAGCGTATAACGCTGGGTTCGCTGACTTGTAAATGTCTTTTTGGTGGGGTTATATGCCCATTGCAGACCCAAAGTGGCGGGGATGTGTAGGAAACTCAGACGGTCATTTCCAATCTGAAGAATGCAGCGGAAAGCTATGTGTAGCAGCACAGAGGTGGTTCCATATTACGAGGTGTTGTCTTCGGTTCTTTACCTTCGGGAACAGAAACGTTCGCCAATACCCCGGAGCGGTGTTAATTCTACTAACTACCACAAAGAAATTATAATTAGTGTGTGGCATCATTGTATAGACCACTCTATGCCATAGGTCCGTGGTAGTCCAGTTGGAAGAGTAACATATTGATAACCGGAGGATTGTAAGTTTGAAACTAGATCCAACCAAAGACCTTCGTGGACAAAAGGGCTTGTGGACGTTAAATCTGCCGTGGACTCAAATGACCTCACGTTGGCTTGGTGTGGACGTTTGGAGAAGTGAGGTGAAAGCTCAGATGTGAACTCGTCATCTGACCGTGGTTCAAAATTACGTGGCGTTGGCCTCGGATCTTTCTCTTCGATTTTTATTCCGGACTGTTGCCAATACCCCTTTGTGTTGCTCCAGTGCGATGTTAATTAAAATATCTACTCCTATCTACCTTAAAGAAAAACTGCCTTATGACTCTAGCCATACCGTATTTTTGCTGGCATTAAAGACGAAGGTGATATAACGAAGTATTAAAAACCACAACAGGTTTTAAGAAAATAATCAAACTGTAAGCATACGTCAAAAAATTAATATTAAGATCAATATTGACGCTTATTTTAACATTTCAATGTTAAACTACCAAACAGCTACTTAGATGACGAGGTACAGTTAAAATCAAGGAGTTACAGTTAGACAGAGGACAAGTACGGATACAGCTAAACATGTGACATCCCCTTTGAAGATATTAATCGTACACATAATCATTAAGATATTTTGGTCTTCTTACAAAACGACCAACTCTTGTTTGTTTTACAGGATTGTCACCAATAATAGTGCTCGCCACAGAATCCTCAGATACATCAATATCATGTTGCGTTAAGATTATAAAGAGCACTTTTGAGGGTTTTAAATGGATCCTGTTTCTAACTAGGGATGTATCCAAATTATTTTGAATAATATATGTCTTGGATTTTTTTTCATATAGATACAATGTGAGCTGATTCGCAAGTTTTTCTATTAAAATCATATGCCAATATACAATCACCAGGGTTAAAAAGCTTCAATGAAGTTACACTTCTTCATAGAAGCGTTTTTGTCTTTGCTGTCTGATGACAACTATTTTTTTCCACAACAAGTCCTTTTATGCAAATCGCAATCTAATACGCCAATTTGTTGATTTTATATGGTTTTTAGAAGTTTACAAATTTATGGGCCTCCCAATAAAAGTTACCTTAAATAAAAAGCTCATGGTTGGTTTATAACATGAATAGTAAAACATTTTTTAAATTCTGTTTTAGGTACAATTTTACTACAATATGTGAAGGATTTGACGTTCGACCATGCCTTCCGTCGACATTAAACAAATACATATCGAAAGAAATATGTTTCGATCCATACTCGAATTTCGATGCGTGCTGTTTCGATGGAAAAGTTCCAAAGGATTTTCAGGTATGAAAAACGCAATTTTTGTTTAACATTATTTTTTTTGAAATTCTCCAAAATATTCATGCAGTTGTGTGTATAATTTTAGAATTTCAAAAACTACTTTAAAAATAAAACAACCTGGTGCTGAAATTACAGTTGTTCATTAAAATGAAAAGCAAGTAATGAAATGCACACAGACACACTAGATTTCTCACTATTTTTAGCCAATTAATAGTAATCAAATCAGTAAATAAAAAACAATCACTAATGAGAAGAAGAGGAGCTTGGTATTGTGCTATCAATTTACCTACATTGTGGGCTCTATTTTCGTCAGAGATCCTTAAATCTCCACAATCAACTGTTTGCAGTCGGTCTCAGTCTTTAGTTAACACTCCTGGTGGTTTAACTTCGCATCGAAAACCATCCTGGTGTAGACAAACTGATATAAAAGTCTGTTTTCAAAAGTCACCAGTTCTGCTTAAGGGGCAATTTGTTTTTCCTACTTGAATCTTGATTCCCGTACGAGTAACAGAGGTATCTCTTCAAAAGCAAAACTGACCAGATTTGAAATAAAATATTTCGTTCTTAGTAAAACTGACCAGATCTAGATGGACGAAATATCGCGTCATTAGCAAAACCGAACAGATTTGGAAAGAGACATTTCATATAGATGAACGAGATATCTCGTCACTGGCAAAACTGACCAGATCTAGATGAACGAGATAGCACTTCATTAGCACAACTGATCGAATATTATTCAAGATATCTCGTCGTAATAAAAAAAATTAGCTCCTGGCTTATCGACCCATCCGCTTAACGATTTAGTTGTAGGAACGGAAATTGGTCATTAAGTGAGAAGTATCTGTAATGGGACATTCACACACAAAAAGTTTTACTGACACAGTAGAAAGAAATAGATCCAGTATAAATTACTGGAATCAAAACTGCCAAGCTTACAACTCGTAGTTTGCTAGTGACAGTGGGTTAAACCACTGTGTGCTACGTTGTTATGAAATTTTATAAATAGTAGTTGATATCTATCATTACAAAATAAGCGCCTTGGTTTTAAATAGTAATGGGTAACTGAAAAATGTGTTAGGATTGTATCTACCATTAACAGAAACTTAACGTTTTGTTGTATTGTATTAGAGCAATAATTTGGGGCAACATTTTATTTTTCAACAAAATTGTACTGTGAAGTTCTGTTTATAAGCCAATTCAATTTCTTTTAGGCCATTATGTTTAACATCTTTTCGGAGGCTGTCTATGTGAAAGCAGAGGACCACGATAAGCTTCGGGTGCCTTTAAAAAACTATTTTAAATGCGAAATCGATTTTTTCGGAGAGAAGCAAGAATGCAAGTAAGATGAGTCCAGTTTTTGTTCTTATCTTTAATTTATTTATGTATAAAAGTTAGTTATAAAATAGGATAAATAGCTTGAATAATTAAGAATAAATGGATAAATAACAACTAAAATGGATAATTAAATGACTTATAAAGTAGGATAAATGGCTCTATAAATACACTACTGGCCATTGAAAATGCAATACAATGAAGGAACACGTTGTAGTGGTAATGTATGTGTGTATGAAGTTTGGGTTTGGAATAAAATATTGGAATAGTAAACATCAATGTTAAATGTATAGTGGTTAATATTATATTGCGGAAGTGCCATAAATGGTGGTGGTTGATTCCCGTTTCTTATAATTAATATAAGAAAGGGAACCACAATGCAACAACCGCAGGTTACCCAATTAAGGAGTAATCATAAATTGAGTTGAGGTATAGCGTAAGTTCGATACCCACAACATGAAGGAGGGTGTAATCACACTCAAGAAGTCAATAAACCTGATTCTGTCGAGTAGGGATTCATATCATCACAAGTCATCAAAAAATGATGAATCATAAAAAGGACATCGCCTGGCAGGTTCCAAGTTCGAGTTGCATCACCACCAGACCACCGGTCTGTATTCTGATAGGTTCCAAATTCGAGTCGCATCGCTACCAGACCACCAATCTGTTATGTACAAGTAAGAAGGATTAAGAATAGACGAAAATCCAATAAAAAAATATGATGCTTTATTATATTCAAACATAGCTGATGGAAGTTCACGATGCTCACCTCCACATATCATAGAAAATATTCGCCAGTTAGTTCCTTCTTGACTTTCACCAGTTCTTCCGCACTTCCATTGGCAGAGGTAACCGTACTAGTATAAGATGGGATGAGAGATTAACGATCAACGCGAGAAGATGAAAATAATGTCCCCGAAAAAGTCCACTGGATCATTTTCAACGTCATCCGCTACTTCTTTTCCAACAAGAAAACGAGAGGGAGCTTGAGTTGACGGGGGGTCCCGGGAAGAACGCCCCCACCGTCGGAGAAAATCTGAAGAGAGTTCGTCCGCGATGTATTGAAGTCGAAGAGCGAGAGAGTTTCCAGCGTTAGTGTCTAGCGATATTTCTCCTAGCAATCAGTTCCGTTGCCTGTGACAAAACTTTGAAAATTCCGCCAATAAGGTCCGTGCACCCCAGAAATATTGGCCCCTCTCGGTTGACAGGTCACCAAGAAAACCACCAAAAAGTAACCCCCTCGCTTTCCTTTCGAGACTAAAAATGGGTAAATTAAATGAATCGGGCTATTACAATCTTGGTTGGTCGTAGATGCCTGAAATCACCATCAAAATTATTGTCTGGCCTTGACGAGAATTTCGATAGTGGTCCCAAGACTCTACGGTAAAAATTGATTGAATTATGAATTATCTGACAGTTTAAATTAGCTTAGATGGGTGACGCTCTTTGCTGGTAAAGACTTTTTACCGAAAGAACGGATGTGTTGGGGTTCTTCGACCCTTTGGAAATTCCAGCATTGGTAATTGGAGCTCAATTGCGCTCTCGTAAAACACTGTCTAGAGCAGTGATGGGCCAACTACGGCCCGCGGGCCAACTCCGGCCCCCAGAAGGTTTTATCCGGCCCGCGGATAGTGTTTCGAGATTTTCTTCAGTAAGTGCAATCTGAATGCTCTGATGTACTGTATTACACGAAAGTAAGGTGGCTTAGTGCAGGATGTGTTTTCGAGCGAGTTTGGCAGCTGAAAGACGACATTCCATGAGAAACAGTGTTGTGGGGAGTGCGAAATGTTAGAAGATACAGAATGGCTTTCGGACTTTGCATTTTACACAGATCTTCTTTGTCATATGAGCGACTTGAATGTCAAGATGCAAGGGAAAAATCTATTTATCGACGATATCTAGGCCCATATCAAAGCTTTTAAATTAAAACTTAATCTGTTTGCTGAGCAGCTAGCTAAGAACGACTTGTCTCATTTCTCGAGGTTAAATTCAATACCCTCAGTAAATGAAGAAAAGCTGAAGAATTATGAAGATGGCTTGAAAACAAACTGCATTTGAGTTCGATCGCAGATTTCAAGATTTCAGTGCCATTCAAACAGAATTGGATATTTTTACCATGCCTTTCAACGTAAATTGTGAAGCAGTGAGGTCAGATTAGCAGCTTGAATTAATTGAGTTGCAATCTAAAAACCATCTCAAGCAGTTGTTTCTAAATATACCAAAGTTGCAGTTTTACAAATCACTATCGAAAGTAAGTTTCCCAAATTTAATATCTCACGCCCAGAAAATCGGTTCTATGTTTACTTCATCTTAAATATGTGAACAAGTATTTTCAACTATGAACCTTAGAAAGAATTATTTCACAAGTAGACTGACAGATGAGCATTTAGCCTCGTTCCTTAGAATCAGTACATCTCACTTCGAACCTCAATATAAGGATCTTTTAAAAATGAAATCGCGATTTCATTCATCTCATTAACATATTTAAATTGTAATACTTGTGTGTGTATATTGTTTTTAAAATTTTAGAAAAATTTATCTTGGCCCGCCAATTTTTTTTCTTTCGATTTTTTGCCCTCGACCGAAAAAGTTTGCCCATCCCAGGTCTAGAGGGTCTTACGGTTTGGAATTAGCGACTGGTTTATTTTTAGGTACTTTGGCGTCTACTGAAGCGTGTTATTGATTTAAAAAAAGTAACGCATTAAATTGTGTTTAGTGTTTACATAACTTGTAAAATCTATTTCATACTCCATTCTAAAATTTTGCATTTTTGGCTGGGTCAAGTCTCCTTTACCATGGGTAAAGCCTCCCTTATAGAGGAAGGCTTGACTCACTTGTGTATGTTTAAAAAAATAATAAATTTAATACATAAAAAAATTATTATTTACATTAATATAAATATATTTGTGTTCCTTGTGAAATTCTACTTTATATTTGCTATCATATTAATTTCTAATTGTCAAAATAAAATTTAGAAAATTAATTTTCGGAAAACGTGGTTATGACTTGTTGAAAAATTCGGTAGTCAGAAAAAATTCGGCAGCATTATCCTTCCGAGATATCAGTGCTCGTGTCGGGCGAAATCGTACCACAGTGATGGGAATATGGAATTGGTAGATGCAGGTGGCCTTCGTTCGAAACTTCTGAACCACATATAAGTGAAGAAGAGAAAGAAGAACAAGTTCAGAATCAAGACTTGGAAAATGCTTCTGAACGCAGAAAGCGATAGTTCACAAAGACGCCTCGATATAGACATCGCAGTTATGAATGATATAGTTTTATGGCCAATATTATATTAACAGATGTTATTATTGACCATATTATTAATAACAAACCAAAAAATATCGGGAATATAGAGAAGTTAAAATCAGTGTATAAAGACAGCGATGAAGTGTATTCTAGAGGACTTTCTTATGACCATTTTTACCGAAAGAAATCAAATAGAATTAAGGAAAAGAGATATTGGCAGATATTTTAGAAACAAGCAAAAGAGTTTACTGCTGCCGCCCTTGCAAAGACTTTTCTCGACATCAAAGTCTAAATTAATAAATGGTTTGCAAAATTGGAGATCAATTACTGTTATTTTATCGGACCACGAAGTTACAAAAGAACTCTTGTCAGGCTCATGTGTGTATACCATGTATAAAAAATCTACAAAATTCAATAGAATTGATACTCAACTACACTCTATAACAAAAAAAAATCGACGCACCAAGAAGGAGTAGTCCGATGGAGACAAAAATTGGTGGATAGGAAAATTATGTACAGAATAGAAAATGATTAAAATTTCAGAACAATTGAATGATTTATTTCAGAGTTACAGTAACGAGCTCAATAAGGTGTTGACCCGCCTCTAGCCTGGATGCAAGCTGCCACACGGCGTGGCATAGACCGATAAAGCTCCCGGATGGTCTCCTGCGGTATTTCTTGCAAAATTTGCTCCAATTGTCGGACTACGTCATCAACATTCCCTACCGGATGCAATCGCCTTCCCATCATATCCCAGACTTGCTCGATGGGAGAGAGATCTGGTGATCTGGCTGACCAAGGAAGTGTTTGACAAGCTTGAAGACAGTTCATAGCAACACGTGCCGTATGTGAACTGGCATTGTTTTGCTGAAAAATAAGCCCAGGGTACTTCGAAAGGAACGGTAGCAAAACAGGTCTCAGAATGTCGACAACGTACCGCTGTGCAGTAAGTGTACCTCTAATGACAACCAAAGGGGTCCGGCTATCAAGGGAAATGGCACCCCAGACCATAACTCCTTGTTGAGGGCCCGTGTGGCGTGCAATAGTGAAAGCAGGATCGCGACCTGAGCGTCTCCAGACACGTCTTCGATGATCGTCAGGACACAGTTGGAAGCGGGATTCGTCGCTAAAGACTATACGTCCCCAGTCAGCATCATTCCAGCCTGATCGAGCCAAGCACCACTGTAATCTGGCTCGACAGTGTGCAGGCGTGAGTGGCAGGTGGCGTAACGATCGGTACGAGCGTAGATTTCGCTCTCTCAGCCGTCTGTGAAGGGTCATGGTGGACACTCGTGTGTGGGTCGCACGACTGATGGTTGGTAGCGATGAATCAGGCGCTGTGACAGCTGATCTGACAATCACTCTGTCCTCGCGATCTGTTGTGGCCCTACGTCGACCGCTACCATCATGACGCTGAAATCTGCCATTGTCCACCCACTCTTGCCAGCATCTTCTAATCGCCGCATCGCTTCCACTCACATGACGAGCGATTCTCCGATTTGCCCAACCTGCCTCTCGTAATGAGCTCGAATCCAGCGGCGAGGCATTTTTTCAGTCGTTGAAAGGTATCCTAAATCGCAATGCAGCAGAAAAGTTTAACAACAGTTCAAGAACAACTCCTTATATACATCTGCTGGATGCGCAGTTGCGATGCGCTGGAGATCGCACTATTCATTCATTGTACACCAAATTTTAATCATTTGCATATTTGGTCAAAACATTTCTGCATACGAAATATAAAAGTAATCGGATGATTCCTTCTTGGTGCGTCGATTTTTTTTGTTATAGAGTGTATTACAGGGGGAAAAGGCAAAAGAAGTATTACTGGAGAGATGTGGTGAAAAGAATTGTATCAAAAATAAAATACTTAAGTCGCTTAGGATTAGAAGTTTGGGGTGACGATGAAGGCAAAGATTCCAATAGGAAAATAAATTATTTAGCCTGCTTGGAATACCTAACCGAATGCGGTGAATTCTTGAATTACCGTCTACAAAAATATGCCACCAAAGGACGAGGATATGTAAACTTGCAAAAAACCTCATGTACATATGTTTTACCTCATTTACCTATGTTTTTTGATGAAAACAAAGAAGTCGGACGTGAATTTACAATATGAGAAAATTTCAGTCGATTCACTTTAGGTTATATGTGGAAACACCAAGGGAATTATCTCAAAGAAATCAGACTTATGAAGTTGTTGTTGTGGAGTCTTTTCGAATATATTTTTGATTGGGATTTATCAATAGAAGAAAAAAAAAGAACACGATAAAAAAGTTGAAGGATGTTTAAAAAAATGACATTAATGTTTGTACTTTTGAAGATGAATTTGACCATTTCTTAATATTTCTAAAAGGAAAACGAGGACACCATAAAAACCACACCAGACATCTATTGAGCCGCCAAAGAAATGTCTTGCACATTTCCGACTGTTGAAAAATTATTGAACATTTTTTGAACAATTGTCTTATCTAATGCGTCAGGAGAAATATAGTGTTCTGTTTTAAAGCACGCAAAAAATTATTTAAGGAGTACTATGGGAGAAGACAGATTAAATAATATGACTATTCTGTATAAAGAGCAATATATTTTAAACCGAATTGACCCTGCCAAAATAATTGACGAATTTGCAATAAATAAAACAAGACGGAAATTCATGTAAAAATATGTTTTTTTTAATAAATTTATTTAATGTGTATGGTATGAAATTTTTGATTATTTTTCTTTTTTGTTAATAACTTAATGAGAGTTTTCTTGAAACTCTTGACTTGATCCGCCATTGCCGTTCACCAGTGCTCATCAAACACTTCTGGTCGATGATTAGCAGATCTTTATGTCATTTGTATCATAAATATAGCTTTGATATCTCTTGTCCATCATGGTGGCCAGCAGTGCATATGGGATGTTTTAAAGATTCATATGCAAACTTTAAAAGGAAATTTTATAAGCTAAAGAAAATCAACACAGTTTTCAAGTCGAACTAATTAACATATGCGACGCACTCAATCGGGCCATATATAACAACAAAAGAGCAAATATCTATAGACGGCTTACCACCTAAAATCTACCAGTACCACCCTAAATCTACCTAAAAATGAGATAAAACTTGGGAAATACTGCTTTATGGAATAACTCGGTTGTATATCAAGACAACGTATTGACCAGGAAGGAATTGATTGCTCTTGTATGTTACTTTCGGATAACTAATTCAATATATTTTGAAGCATTCGCATATTTTATTTTCTTAGTATAGAAAATGTCATGGGACCTTTCTATTCAAGAGAAGAGCTACCACAGTATTGTTACAGCATCTATTCTCTATGGGGACAACCCAATAAACAAAGAGAGCGGATTCGAAAAGGGGCAAGTAAGTATAATCATTGAATAGTCTTAGTGTGAAAGTACTCCACATCTCATCTCTAGAATAATACATAAAATAGCAATAGCTACATTTTTTATTTCTTAGCTGAAAAACCACCGGCGTTGCCAAATTTCAAATGTGACCGCGACATTTCCCTGTGTTAACTCAAATACACCAACCCTGTAAAACGTGTTTCCTTTCGCAACAGCTAAAATAAGACTGCGACATTTAACTGTGTTAATTCAAAGACACAAACCCCAAAGAACGTGTTTCCTTGTCGATGTCCATTCATTGCAGAAAAACAAAACTTTAGATTTTAAAATTGGGGCTTCGAGGGGCTTTTAGTCAATTATGGGGCTTTTAATCGACCGTTGTGCCAATTTTCTTAGCTACAGATTGGTCTGAAGACAGGAAAGAAATAGTCTATGTTTTCCACAGTGTTCTAAAGTATATGTACCAAATTTCGTGTGGATTGGTCAAACGGTATAGATTTGTACATATATATATATATATATATATATATATATATATACAGAGAGAGAGAGAAGATTTTATGGTAGGCGTTCCACTGTGTTACGTATAGGACAATCACACACAGAAATGCTTATATCTTTCGTTATACTGATTCATTAAACCCAAAATTGTATTGCTTCTACATTAAAATAAAACAGATCGATCCCTCAGTTCCAATGTGTAACAATTTAAAAACTAACTTCGGAGATAATTGACAAAATACAAGAGATTGAACAACATGCCTTTGCCCTATTCCTCTATCACATATTTTGGTGTAATAACTACATTGCATTCAAAAATCGAGTTGTTTCTCTTTGGAACTGGTAATTAATTATTTTAGTAATCGTTTCATACACTTAACTCAAATCACAAATTTTTCACTTTTTACCCTTTGGAACTTAGGTATTGAAATGTATATTCAGATATTTCAAGATGTGTTTAGAACTGGGATAAAACTTTAATATGCCATTAATTGTCGAACTTTGCAGTTATAGTTAGTTACGTTAAGTAGTAAGTAATGTTAAGCAGAACAGATTAAAATCAGTAATAAATCCCGGTCAAAAGATTTTGTAATGCAGAATAATCGATAAGGTAAATGACTAAATTCGTACAATTCATGTCATGATCATAGAGGAAATATAAAAGTGGAGTGAGCAATTGGAACATTTTTATATGCCCAAAACTAGTAGTAATGTGATCATTAGACTCTTTTCGTCTGATGAGCGGAACCAAACATTCATAATCTTATTTATCCACGGGACGTGAGAAAACGCAAATCATTGATCTGTCATCTGATTGGTTCATTGATTGATCATCTGGTAGTAGTAAATTGGCGATTTCACCACTTTTGTTGACATTATAGAAATGCGGATTCATTCGCCTACTCTATCATACGATGTTACAACGCCAAATTAAGCAATACGGTACCAAATAAGTCAATCAAGTCAATTTTTCACTGAGCAGTCTCTTTGACTACTAGTAGACATGTTGGTCACCTGTTTTGAAGCTTCTGTTAATCAGCAATGCTCAGTCTATTTATATTTCACGTCTATGGTCTCATGATAAGGCGATGCTCAAATGAGGCGTTTTCTAACGCGCGTATTCCAAGGTCAGCATTTCTTATACATCAAATTATGTTTTTTATTCCCCTAATCCAAGTTTCTATCATTGCGATCGTTGATAATAGAGTAAAAATTTCAACGGATTTGAAATCTGCGGAAAATTGTACACCAGATCGTTACCTTACATGTGATTATCTTTAAATAAATAAATAATTAAATAATCAAATGGTAAATAATTAAATAATCAAATGGTAAATAATTAAATAATCAAATGGTAAATAATTAAATAACAAATCTGTTTTTGGCATAGATCTGGCGTAGAATTTTACGCTGATTTGAAATCTGACGAAATCTGGCTTCACTCTATCTTCAACGGTCGCAGAGATAGAAGCTTGAATTTGGGGAATAAAAAACATAATTTAATGTATAAGAAAAGCTTATCTTGGAAAACGAGAGTTATAAAATGCCTCATGTGAACATTGCCTAAGGGTTTTCTGTGTAAATATAAACAAACCATAGGAAGAAAAAATACTTCCGGCTCAGATGTAATTTGATCTATCACATTTTTAACGATGCTTGGAGTAAATTTTCAATATGAGCGGCATGCTGAAATTACAATCGAGTAACATGGCATGTTACGTACCTAAACACCCGTCTCAAGCACACTCTATTAACTTTACAGAAAACTCAAACAAACGATATTCAGATTTCGGGTAACACAACGGGATATCCCGAAAGGATAGATTCGAGGACAACACCTCGGATCTTTCCCTTAAGCTTCGGTTTCCTAGGAAAGCGGAGCCGTTATCTAGCAGCCATGATGGAGCTGTGGATGACGTCACTAAAACGTTGTTTATACAAACAGATGGCGTCGGTTTCCTAGAGAGCGTTGTTTGTGAGCGTAACGAAAATTAGCGGGGCCGCAATTTGCATGACGAATGGTTGGGGAACGTTTTTTATCTTGTAGCATCAACATTTCCTGCGCCAAACGATTCGAGTGAAGGGAAGCAAAACAAACAAAATTTTTTGACTGACATTGTTTAGTTCGGTTTTGTAAAATCGGGATCGTTAAAGATCGATTGAATATATCCACGGATTTCAAATCTCCGGAAAATTTTTCAACCGAACGATACCTTAAAAGTGATTTTCTTTAAATAAATAATTAATTATTTAAAAAATAATTAAATAATCAAATGGTAAATAATTGCATAGTAAATCTGTTTTTGGTATCAATCTGACGTAGAATTTTACGCTGATTTGAGATCCGTTGAAACTTTTACTCTATCTTCTACGATCCCGAAGTTAGAAACTTGTGACTAGAGAATAAAAAAGGCGTTTTGTTTCTCGAATAAAATAAACCACGACAGCCATAAGTATCGCCATTCTTAACCGTATTCTGTCCGTCTAAGTTGACACCTCTGATCTCTGTTTAGACGGCCGCCGAGTTATGCTCGCGGTATCATGACGTATCACGGCTGCTAGATAACGACTCAAGCTTTCTTAGGAAACCGAAGCTTTAGGGGATTGACCCCGGACCGTCGTCCATAGCCCGTTGTGTTGCTCCAGTACGACGTTAATAAAAATCACCTGACCTTACCGAGGACAACACCACGCAATTTTTTGAACCCCTGTCAGATGACGAGGTCAACACCTGAGCCGGCAACCCACTCTCCAAACATCCACACCACGCCAACGTGAGGACATTTGAGGGCATTTTATATAATATGAACAGGCATATTTTTAAAACAGTTCTACTGAAACAGATTGCCAAAATAAGAGCCAAGTACAATGCCAATAAATTATTTATTTTAAACGAAGCTAAATTTGCCTAATTTCGGCTAAATTTGTGTGAATCATTGTGGTTTTTTTTCTAATGCAACTAGACCGGGTTTTCAGTTATGGAGCTTTTATTGATTGCGTTGCTCTACCGAAACAGAATACCAAAATAAGTCTCAAGTACAATATATCAGGTAAGCCTGCTTTATACTAAGCACGCCTGCTGTATACTAGTATGCCTGTCGACCAACCGGTATGGTGGTTAAGGTGTTATCCTCTTAATCGGAAGGTTCCTGATTCGGGTCAGGGCATGGATATTTGTAAGCGTATGGTGTAGAAGCGGCTGGTGGAACTTAATTATGTCGTGGCCGAAAGTCCTCACGTTGGGTAGGTGTGGAAGTATGGAGAGTGAGGTGTCAGTTCAGATGTTGCCTCGTCATCTGAACGTGGTTCAAAATTACGTGGTGATACACCGAATGGCTTAGGTTGGACGGTGGAAACTAGTTGAATTCTTGTTTGCCTGCTATATACTAAGTACTTCTGTTTCATACGAATGTACGCTTTCTGCTAACTTCATGTGAATAGTACTGTTGTGAAGGATTTTCTCTTTATGCAACTTGACTTGTTTCAGTTATGAAGTTGCGATTTTTCTTGAATGCGTCGAAATCTATTGAAAGAGATTTTGCCAAAATAAGACCCAGGTACAATGTGCCAAGTACGCCTTCCGTCCAGATTGCTGTGCACTCTCCGTACTTTCTGCCCAGTCCTTACCTGGAGGGAACGAACTTCTTGGGTGGTAGAGCGTATGAATTGCGAATATCTACGGTACTTTTATTTGTTTTTATTAGCAAGTATACAATAATGAAATACTGTTTTGTCTGAAGTTGTAATTTGTAAAAACATTTTTAATACCACGGTCAACCCCATTCTGACCAGGGGCGGACTGGACTGGCAATTTGGGCCCGTCTGACAGTCAACATTGTCTTGACCAATCAACCCTCCAAGTGATATCAACGAGATATATCGCTAATCAAACTCTAACCAATGTTGAAACTGTCGAGATACCTCGTCATCAAGCCGTTCTTTTCATGAGGATGAAATCGAGATGCGGTCTGTTTTCTTCTAAAAACGAGATATCTCGTTCATAACGACCGGGTCAATTTTTTTGTAATGACGAGTTGCTGCGTCGAGACAATCACCAGGAGGTAATTCAGGAGAGGTAATTCACGTGTGCTGAAATGAGGACGGACATTTTATCGTTTCATTTATCGAATCTGAAATTGAAACTGCTGTCTGAAGTATCCTTATATATGTGCAATCAAACAAGTCATGCTCGTGCTGCAAAACCCCCCTGTAGTATATCTTACTTCATTCTATGTAGATATAATTTATTTATTTATGCGTATGCTGTGAAATAGGTCTATTTACAAAATTGCACTACTTTAACCCTTCTAGTGGTTTACTTTCGAGTCATAAACCACCTTGTAGCGGCATTATCTGGTATGATAGCTTGCACCAAACTATCACCAGTTTTAGGTATGTATTTAATTAAAGTCGCGCTGGAGCAACACAGCGGGCTATTGGTGACGGTCCGGGATCAAACACGAAGGGAAAGAATCGAGGACAACATCACGTAATTTTGAGCCACCGTCAGATGACGAGGTCACACCTGAACTGGCATCTCACGCTCCGAACCCACATCAGGCCAACGTCAGGACAATTGAGGCCACGACAGATTTAACGTGCACCAGTCCGTAATTATGCTCATGGACTTAGTTTCGGACGGATTGATTAATGTTAAAGAAACAAGCACATGAAATCGAGAAATATATTCGTAGTGTCTGCTTACAAATGAAGCACATTGAGTCGGTAAGGTAAGGTAAGTTAATTTTAATTAACGTCGTACTAGAGAAATACAATGGGCAATTGACGACCACATTGAGACAGTAAACATTGTTACGAGAAAACGAAGAGGAAAATATTCAACTTGCTTTGCTATATTTCACTGACTGTGTTTCTCATGAAGAAATGTAACCTTCATGCAAAGAAAAAGTGACTCCGTGTATTTTCGCCCATCTTAAAATCACATATTTGGCTTGAAAATCGAAGAAACTTATGTCTAAAAATTTTTGACTTAAGTGTGTTTCACCTGTAAGTCGACAGTATATACTCTATGCAAAAAAATTGTAACACCCAAAGCCAACGTTTGATCGGAATGATACTTAGAAACAGCCTTTGCAGGCAACAACTGAATGAAAAAAGCATGCCAATTAGCGCACCAAAAGTGTTGCAACGAAAAGGTCTTTATACCAAAGCTGTACCATATTAAGACTTCTGGCGCAGAAACTGTTAAATTATTTGTATAATTAGGCACAGGATTACATAAAGACTCCATTTGAGTCCATGCTACGCCTTACATCGTCAGGTGTCACCGCCACAAGTTAACACTTACTAAATGGTGACCTTCTCATTTCGATCGAACAATTTCAGCCTTCCATCTGCCTCAAACAGTTGGAAACGCGACTACTTTAACCAGTCTACTCGTTTCCAGTCATCAAGTGACAATGTTACTGAGCCCAGGCGAGGCGCATAGCTCTGTGCCGAGTATGCATCCAGGATACTCGAGTTGGGTGTCGGCTTCTAAAGTTTACATCTTTGAGGGCACCTTGCATTTCTAACGTTGATGTATGTCATTTGAAGCAGTGGTGCACACATATGGATTGGAACAATCATTGTAAGCCGGCGCGAGACACATTCACCCAAAGTCTAATTTTGGTGACATTGCTGTCGTAAGTTACAGGTTTCTCCAGAATTCTTGTAGTGACAGTGAACACTTGAAATGATGACATGTGAAAATTCAAACTTCGGTACCTGCGAAATACCCATTTCACGAGCTATATCCAATAAACCGCGATGAAAATACATAAATCGATCGAGAAAATTCGCCATTCTCACTTCGGAAACAGCTCTAGATGGTTCCAGAGATGTCTCGCTTTATATACGTACTGGCAGACGCAAATAATGACGTACTTCGGTAGCGTTGCTATATATTTTACCTAGGCTCCATCTGTAAAGTTTCCTTGGTACTTCAGTGTACTATAATGTTTCTTTTTTTACTATATATATTAAAATTCTGAGTGCATAGTACTTTGAGATGATTGAAGGATATAAATTTTATGCAGCAATTGTCATATTGAAAAAAAATCTTCTTTTCCAGGAGCAAAATCATCTTCTACCGTATCCATATCAATCAAACTGCACGGACTATTTAAAGATATGGAAAGCGAGGGGTGGAAAAGCTCCAATAAATCAAGTGGTAACATTTTCTTATCGAATATTTAAGTTAAGTTTTCATACCTACTCATACCTAGTTGCGAACTGCACTGACTATATAAAAAGACGGAAAAAAGGAGAGGAAAAGCACCAATAAATTAAGTGGTGAAACTTTCTTATCTAATATTTAAGATTCATACTTAGCATCTAAAACAAACTGCACTGACTATTTAAGGTATCCAGACATGTCTGAGACCATTTTTTTAAAATGTGGTACCAAAACATTCAATGATATTTTTATGTTTAGTGTTATTAAACAATAGCATTGGGCTATCAATATTTAAAATATATATTAATAATTTTGTAAAAATGATGATTATGAAAGAACTTTTAAAGAAAGTTGACAAAACTTCAAATGTACTACATGAAAATATATTCAACCAATTTCAAAAATGATGCTACCAAAATACACTACATGCATTTTTCTTGGGAATGAACTAGAATCAAAAAAGATATTTAAGTAAACAAAAATTTTAGAAGCTATCGAAAAATGAATACAAGATTTTTGATAGTTTTACAGTCTTATATCTTAAATAAATGGCCATAATTTAAAAAGTTTTCTACACAGCATGATTTTTTTTCTAGTTCATTCTCTAGACAACATTATAAGGAACAAGTTCTCCCAAGTTTTACGAGAATCTCCCTATAACTTTTTGTGTCATAACATTTGAAGTGAGGAAATAATGCGTAAAAATTAATTAAGAGTAAAAAAGTTAGAAGTGCATAGTTTGCTCTTTCTTGCTTTTACTGTTTGTGTAAAGAATTTTGTTCTTTCAAATCTGTAAAAATGTTCACAATATTTCCAAAAGAGAAATCATTTAAACATTTGAGAAAACTTTCTAAAATAAAATTTGCAAAAAAGAAGTATGTTTTAAATTTGAATTTTGACAGGTTTTTTGGTCTTTGAACGGCTGTGTTTTTTCCATACCTACTTCTAGTTTTCCCGTCTTGATTCAAATCTTAATATCTCTGCAACTAATTACAAACTCAGAGAAAAAAAATATATTTTGGAAAGTCAAATAAAAACTCTATTAAGTAATATAAATTTTATTTTTATTTTGGAACTCTTGGTCATAATGACATTTCTAACGTGTTCGGATACCTTAAAAAGGCGATTAGAGATGGGTAAAAAAGTTCACTTGAATCAAAGTAACACTTCCTTTCTGATCTAATAACTAAGTTAAGTTTCATACCTAGTCTCAATCAGCACAAATTGTTCAAAAAGGCTTGAAGAAAGGGGGAAAAGCAGTCATGAATAAAGTGGTAATACCTTTCTGTTCTTTTTTAAGTTACGTTTTCATAAGTTTCTAAGTCAAAAACGAGTCATGCATACTTTCAAAAGGTTCGAGTTAATGAATGCGTCCTGTTTCAGTGTCTTCGGTTTATTTGGTTTTGAGGGACAACCTGCGATGGAAGTTTTCAGTAGTACAAAGGTAAAATTATGTTGTTTCAAGAATTTTTCAACAGCCAAGTAAAGTTTTAAGAAATTGGCCGTAATAACAAGCATATATCATTAATTCAAATATTTAATTGCAAATTTGAAACATACACGCAACACATTATATTATTTATAATTATTAAGGTACATCATACATGAAAAAACATGTATAGAACCAATAATTGGTGTATGAAGGAATTATATATAAGAAATATTTAACAATTAAATTTAAGCACACTCTCTGCCATTTACCAAAAAAAAATATAATAATAATGAAAAAAAATACAGAATATTTTAAGTAAACTAAATAAAATGTAAATAAAAAATATTATAATATAAACTAAATAAAAAATAATAAAATTTAATTTAATTTATTTTTTTGTGGGTAGTGAAGGATTTAGTCGATATATCTGTCACTAATTCTAAGTGGATAGCACGAGTAACAGCGCATGTGAATAGTGCAATGTATGCCTTTGAAGAGTCGTTTTTGTCAGTTCTAACGTAGACAGGTCCCGCGAAATCTACTCCGATGACGTTAAACGGAGGTGCTTCAGTAATTCTATGTCTAGGAAGTTGTCCTATCAATTGCCTTGCTGGTCTTAACATATATTTTTTACAAATTAAGCATTTGTTGAGGATTCTTTTTACTAACTGTCTTCCCTTAGGTATTCAAAATTTTCTTCTTATCTGCGTGAGTGTCAGCGACACTCCGCTGTGTATCACTCTGTCGTGTTCTCTCTTCATCAACAGTTCAGTGAATAATTCATTCTTCGGTAGAATAACAGGTTTGATCTCGTTGAGTGTGAAGTCTGCTTGATTGAGTCTGCTTCCAATTCGCAACAAGTTTTCTTCATCTAGATATAGACACAAACTGTAAATTTTAGATTTCTTTCCAATCTGGAATTTCTCTTTCAACGCCTTTATTTCATTTCCGTAATTCTTCTCTTGCACTTGTATAACAAGATGTATTTCTGATTTTCGTAATTCCTCAGCAGATAAACAGCCTTCTATTTTGTTAGATCTTCTCAAGTTATGTATAAACCTTTTAATCCAGGCTACTATTCAGATGATCTTCCGAAGAGAACTGAAGGTTTCAGTCTTCATAAGTGGCTCAATTGGAGCGGATGTGTAAAACTTCTGAGAAATGTCCATCTTTTTCTGTCGGGCTTCAGTAGCAAATCTTAGGTAAATTACTGCACCGTAAGCTTTTTCACTTGAGTCAGTAAAACAGCGTAATTCTACCCTGTTTGAAAATTAATCCATTAAGTCACAAAATTAATATCTAGGCACTTCTACAGTACTAAGGTATGGAAGTTGTTCACACCAAATGTACCAATCTTTTTGCAAATCTTGTTGTAAATTTTGATTCCAATCGATGCCACGTTCCCATAATGACTGGAAAAGAATTTTTATACGGACTGTAAATGGTGACAAGAATCCCAACGGATCAAAAATTCTACCAGATGTTTGAATAACAGTTCTTTTTGTCTTTTCCTGACGTCTCACAAATTCACAAAGATTTTGATTATCTATTTTAAAGGTGTCCTTTTCTGTGTCCCAAATTAATCCTAAGATTTTAAATGGAGTGGTGTCAGATGACAAATCAGGAGAGACGTCAAATTTTAAAATCTTTAGATGTTCCTTCAAACCAAAAGAATTACTCTGCCATTTACGTAGGGACATATTGGCCTTGATCGAAATGTCTTTGGACTCGGTTGATAGTTTCAAAGCCTTTTCAACATTGGACGCACCTGTCAACAAGTCATCTACATACATTGAAGAATTAATCATAGAACAGGTGTCTGGGAACTCGTTCTCAAACTTCTTAAGATGATGCTTAATAACAGCTCCTAACAAAAAGGGACTTGAAGTTACACCAAATAGTACTCGCGTCATTTTAAGGATTTTTGGTTTTTCTGGAAAGTCCTGACTTTGTGGAAGTTCATCTATCTACAAGAAACGTGTCACATCTCTGTCAACTTCAGCGAGACTTATCTGTAAGAAAGCCTTTTCTATATCGGCCACTACTACGGTCTTATGATTTCGAAATTGTAAAAGCAAATCGAACAAGTCAGAGTTCAAATTTGGACATGGAACTAGAATGTCATTTAAGGATGGCTCACAAGGCGCATGGCACGAGGCATCAAACACGATTCGCAAATTCCTTTTATCTTTCCGAATTACAGGGTGATGGGGTAAATAGTATGTTAAATTGCCGTTTGAATTTATTTCTTGAGGTTTGACCTCCTCTACAATTCCTAGAGTAATGTATTCCTGAATGATCACTCTGTATTCTTCGAACAGTGTAGGGTTATTTCGAAATCTTTTTATTATGCTGTTGAATCTCTTTTTTGCGGTTTCGTAATTGATTGGAAGGTTTAATGTTTCCAATTTCTTAGGCAACTTGGTTTCATACCGATTATTTTTAAATTTAATGTTTTCCTCAAAGTCTTCTAGCATTTGTTTATCGCATAATTTTTTATCAGATGGCTCATCTTTAATTCCCAATGATTCAAGTTCGAAAAACTTCTGAAGTTGAATTGACGCTATTTCGTCATCCTTATTTTCTTCCCAAATCAAAACATGCATTACACTTGATGAGTCATTCAAAGAAGCGTTAGAAAATCTACCTTGAAGGCTATGTTCACATGAGGCGTTTCAACGCGCGTATGGCGAGGCTAACAAGGTCCCGACATAACTTATGTTTATTTATTCCTGTAATTCAAGTTGCTATCTTTGCAACCTTGAAGATCGGGACCCTGATAGCCTCGCCAACGCGCGTTTTACGCGGCTCATGTGAACGGGGCCGAAGAGTCCATCCGAATTTGGTTTCATTCAAAACGAGATTTGATGATAAACGTTTATTATTTCCCGTCAAAACGGACCAATAATAATCAGAACTCTACATAATATCTATTTGTTTTCCCTTGGCGTCCGATTTCACTTGAATGTCAGATAAATTAATTTCTAACTTTCGTATATAGTTATATACTTCCGCACTGGGTATACTAATAACATCTGCGCAAATTTGTTCCTTTTCCAAAACCTGTAAACATAAACAAAAATCCGATATTGAGTCTCGCGATTGAACACGTACTCTTTTTTGTGTACAGATATGGGGCTCGTTGGCGCCGAATGTGTGAATCATTAATGACTCACTTCCGATTTGTTCCAAACATAATTCTTCAGAAATGTGTTTATTGATGAAGGATCGCTGTGATCCCGAGTCGAGTAGTAAACGCACATTCATCGTTTTGTGTAATCCGATAGCCTGACATCTAACGGTCTGAAAGTATATACAGGGTTCTCTTTTTCTTCAAACGACGATTGGAGAATTAATGATGTTATAACTATTTTTTCTACATCCGAGGTTGAGGATTTATTTACAAATTCCGCATGTGGTTTTCGTGTTTCGACTTCTCGATCGTAAAGTGATCTCAAATGACTTTCGGAATAGCATATGGTACACTCAATATTTTTGACTCGACACTGCGATTGCCGGTGGAATTTTTTATAGCATCTGAAACATTTTGCTTGCTTGAGCAGAGAATTTCGTCGTTGTTCTAAATCGACTGCATAGTTCTGGCAAATGTTTAGCAGAGCAAAATGGACATAGAGTTTCAGTCAGGGTGTTCTAAGTCATAGAAGAAGGGACTTTATTTTTCGCTGTGTAAAATGTTTTTGAAAAGGACTTAGTTTGGGTTTCATGTGTAATATTCATGGATTTTTCCCCTTTCAAATTATTTATCATCGTAGTTGTTTCTCTACACTCAACCTCCGTTTTGAGAAATTTAATCAACTCCATAACGTCTAAGTCCTTTGAGTCTACAAGCCTTCTATTAAATTCTAGACAATATCAATATCACTTTAGCAAAATTGGGTAGAGTAGTTGTCCGTACATGCCTGAGGTGATTTGCATGGATTCTAAACTTATCATTTGTGTTTCATAAAGACGCCGCAAGACTTTTATATTACTAGAATTCTTACAGGGTTATATGTTTAACAACTTACTCATCAACGAATTAACTACTAAATCTCTCCGGCCAAACCGATCTTTTAATAAATTTATTGGCGGAGTCATAATTATCAGCACTAAGCGAAAACCCGGAAACAGCATTTTGTGCAACGCCACCCAAATAAGACTTTAAATAATTGAATTTCTGCACGTTCGTCAGTCTATCATTACTATGAATAACCAGCATCGAAATGTTGCCAGAATTCCAACCAACAGGCTGGATCACCGAAATATTTAACAATTTCGAGCTTCGGCAAACGAATATAATTTGAGTGCGAGTCATAATGATCTCTACATACCAGCAAACCGCTCCCCTCAGAAGAAGCACCTTCTGTCACTTCATGGGTACGTAAATCCTTTGTTTCGTTTGGTGCAGTTTACTGCTTACGGATCTCACTCATTTTTCTACTGATATTTTGTTTGCATGATATGATTTTTTCTTTATATTCTTCAGATGTAATAATTTCTGTCTCGTATTCTTCGATATTATCGATACTTATTAAATTCTCTATTCTATCATTAAGTGAATTAAGTACTGTGCTTTTTTCCATTAATTGTACTCGAGTTTCATCCAATTCTTCCCACAAAGCCAAATTAGCGTCAGCATCTAAATTAGTAGTTACAGCAGTTTCTATTTTCTTAATTAATTTTGTACATAGCTGTCTCAAAGTAGAACGTTTCTGTTTCAGCTTTCCTAAATCTTGCGCCATTTGCGCATTCCGGTCTGGTATTTCTGCGGTACTCATTGTTTCGGTTTGTTCAAAGTATTATTATTCAAATAAAGAAAATTTCGCTTAACTGCTTTCAGCTCAATCTGTCTTAACCTTCAAGTAATCTAGAGACCAATTAATTCACTTCGAGAACACAAACTTCACTTCTCGGCGCGTCATGCACCAGATTTTGGATTATTCTTCATCGAGGTGGTTCAATGATTTAAAAAGGCATGAGCAATAAATAATTTGAGCAGGAGCAGGTTTAATATTCTTGTATTTTAATGAGTACTGTAATTACATATTTACAACCGAAAGAAATATGTAAAAGTAAGGGGACATCCCCTAAATTCAGCACAAAGCTGATCGTTACAAAATAAATCACACAATTTCAAACACTAAAATCGTAACTGAAGATTTCAAATAAGAGGAGACAACAAGCAGCGCCATCTGCGTGTTTTGATTGGTTACTCATGTTTCACAACAGATATCAACCTATAAGGGAAACATCCGAAGACAAAAAACAATAATTTTGAACCATGGTCTGATGAGGAGGACAACAAATTACCTAGCACCCCACTCTCCGAAATTCCACGCCACGTCACCTAGAGGACATTTCAGGCAAAGGCAGATTTAACGTGCATCGGTCTCCACGTACACGACGATGTTTGAAATTGCAATCCTCCTGTCGTTAATCCACGACTCTACAACCGAGTCTAGCGTAGCCTGAATATGCTAATGAGAATTGCGGGTACTGTCAATTGTAAACAATACTGTGCTATGTTACAAAATGTCTGTCGCTGAAATTCTTCGATAAGGCTAACACAGCATATGTGGTTTTTCATGATGGAACCACATGTCATACAGCTCGTGCAAACATACGACTACTGGAGTACGCATTTCCTGGCCGAAAATTGACCAAATCCGGTGTTGTTGACTGGCCTCCTCGTTCCTTCGATTAGACCGCTCCAGATTTCTTTTCTATATGGCTACTTAAAGGAAAATCTACGCTAACGGGAGGGCAAAGAGAGCATCAACAGATCAAGCAAAACTTTTGAGAACAAATTGATCAAATCACATGGGCCCAAGATCCTAGTGCTACTAGAAGTGGTAATTTGTTATTAATTAAAGACATAATAACAAATTAATAAAAATTTTATTTTAAAAATTTTTTTTAAACTTATTCCAAAACACATTGATGACCTTAAATAAAAAATACCCTGTGTTATCCTTGTAAAAAATACTCACTTTTTCTTTATTTCAGGGTATGATTAACGAATGCAGAATGAATGAGTTCAACAATGCCTATGGATGCGTTCCTGTGACAGTGGATTATCCTCATAACTATTCCATTTGCACAGGTTGCAGAAACACATGCAATTGTAAGAAAAGTGTAACAATAGTGCAGTTAATTTAGAACTTTTTCGAATTTTTGGAGAAGTAAATTTTGAGAAAAGTAATCATCATCCAATATTCAAAAACAATACAAATCCCAATCGATTGACTAAAGTAATTTTAAATTCATAATTCTCCTGAGGAATAATTCTACATGTGCAAGAAAAATAAGATTTAAAAAGCTATAATGTTACAATTTTTTACCGATTGAAGAAAAAATTCTAAATACTTTCTATGTTTGTTTTGACTATGCGATTGACCTTTTTCTTTCTTTTTAGATACGATTAATGAAGATGAGTGTAGTCATTTGGCAGAAAATTATAATCAACCCTGTGAGTAAGTAGGTTTGTTTCTACTCAAAGCTTAAGTTAAACAACTATTGAAATTTTGTGACCCCTTCTTTAAATTTTAACTGATTATATGTATGATACATGACATGTAACAGCATGACTAAAATTAAGTTACAAATATTTTATACCACCCAGCGTCTGTTCCCTTAAAGTTTCCAGAATAGCCTCTTTTCTTACTTTTTTTTGAAACTTTGCTAACGGGTCCTCAATTTTCTGTAATTTTATTTTCTTCTTATTGCTCCTATAACATAGTCATTTGGTTCATTTCCTTGATAACTTCAATTTAACCTTCCAACTTCTCTCACTACCATATAAAGCTGCTCTGGAAAGAAGTCAGAGGACCTTGGGCGAGTCCTCTTCTTAAAAGGTACTAAGCTCGCTAAAGGGAAAGGAATGCAATATCCATTGGTGATTATTTTGGTTTCGCCTCCATTTTCCCTGCTATAGCTTTAGGCACAGAAAGCTGCATTCAGACCTTGAATCCGAGCTAAAGACGCCGATAAAGGGAACAAATTGTTTGCCGTTTAACACATAATTGAACTATTAAACTTGAATAAAAACAGGTGACTGAAAAATATACCGATCGTGGGAATACATCGTTTACGTTTCACCCCTTATCACTTAATTGATCGAAAAAACTTATTTAAAACAATACGCGACTAAATATATGCAGATTTTGGAATGCATTATTTACTTTCTACCTATCACATAATTTAACGATCTAAACTCGTATAAAAACATGTGTCTCATAAGATGCCGATCGTGGTAAAATGCATTGTTTACGTTTCATTCGACCACTTAATTTAACGAATAAACATGTTTTAAAACAACTGACTCAAAACTTAACTTTTTGTCCACACATGTTTCTGTGTATGGAACCTTTCCTTCTGTCGAGTTTACCACCTTTCTGACAATGGATTTCTCCAAGGTCATTTGCCTTTTCTACGTAGCTGCACTAACCTTTCTTCACAGAGGATAAAAGAAAATTTGCAATAAAACTGCGGTACTGTGTCAATTTTATTTCTAATTCGAAGCGTTTCCATTACATCAAGGAATTTTATTTTTCAGTTCTCTGTCTTACAATGTGTTCAAAACGGATAAGTTAATATCTCTTCCATATAAGATGGTAAGTTAGTTTTAGTAATATTTAATTTAAATAAATTGATTTTAATTTCCTTAATGTTAATAATTGCGTTGTCAGCTATCAAATCCTTGTTCGAATTTAATCAATTCAAGTTTTATTTAAAATATTCACTTGAAAATGTTAGGAATTTTTTTTATTAAATTTCCATTTATTAGTGAGGCTGTGGTAACCCAGTTGGTAGGTAGGTAGTTAATTAACATCGTACTTCAGCAACACAACAGGCTATTGGTGACGGTCCGGGATTAAACTCGAAGGAATACGAGGACATCATTACGTAATTTTGAATCCCGGTCAGATGACGAGGCCACACCTGAGCTGGCACTTCACTTTCCAAACTTCCATACTAAGCCAACATGAGAGCATTTGAAGCCCTGGCAGGTTTAACGTGTACCAGCCCCTTTGTACACAACGGTCTTTGGTTGGATTCGAACTCTCAACAATAACAGGGAATTGTTAGGTAGGTATTTTAATTGAGGTCGTACTGGAGCAACACAACGGGCTATTGACTCTCCAAGGGATTTCGACGAGATATATCGTCCATCAAGATCCGACCTATTTTGCTAATGCCATGATACCTCGTCTAGATATATTGTCGATCTTTTACAAAAACGAAATCTAGATTTGGTCATTTTTCGTCTATTGACGAGATATTTCGTCCATCAAGATCTGGTCAGTTTTCTTCTATTCACGAGATATTTCGTCCATCAAGATGTTGTCAGTTTTGCTAATGACGAGATACGTCGTCGAGAAAAAAACCACAAGAAAGGTTTAATTTCTATATAAATTCGAAAATTTTTCATCAGTTTTTTTTAGATTTTAAAATTTCTTACTAATTTGACAAGATACCCATTTATGAAATTGCTTGCAAATGACTTATGGACGTTGTTTCCTACTAAATAGTACCTTTGAATTAGCTTTACTATGAACGCAAGACTGAAGAGTGATGGTTCGTTTCGACCTACAGTTGTAGATATAAATGACTAGTCACTGCATTGCCAGTGCACAGCCTGGCGTTGCCAGTGGTGTAAGGTATTAGTATGGTGTAAAATTTTCCGCAGATTTCAAATCAGTTGAAGATATATTCAATTAAAAAATTATTTATTTAAAGAAAATCATATTTTTAGGTATCAATCTAAAGTGAAATTTTCCGCAGATTTCAAATCCGTTGAAATTTTTACTCTATCTTTAACGGTCAAGGAGATTGAAAAAAGAACTGTGACTTCAGTTAAAAGATTTATCGTCTGGCTGGAAAATCATTCGTCCGCGCAAAATCAAAGCTGAAACGAATTTTTTTTTTTAATCTGCGTTCTGCGGATGAAAAAAACTTGGCATTGTTCCAAACCCTGACTGCAAGGTCACATGGATAGAAAAAGTCCTCCGCGTGTGAAGAACCAGGTAGAGAATAAAACTATTAAATTCATTTAAAAATCTTCTCGATTGAATTTTAAAATTCACCGCCACCCAAAAATTACAAAAAATTCGGACTACCTGTGTGCCAAATCTCATTACTGTAGGTGCCATAGAATCGTCAGGATTTTGAGGTCGAGAAAAAACACAAATAAACATACAACACTTACTTTTATAATAGTAGAGACTAGATGATATTTATACATTTGTTTTATTTTTACAGAAAGCAGGAAGTTTGAAAAATGAAAAAGTAAGTTCAGCAATTGAATTCTTAGCAATTTAAATGGACACACCGATATTCTCTAATACACATTTTGATACAAAAAAATTGAAAAATTGTAATACATGATGGTTTAACCCATCAAGTGGCTTTGACAAGATATCTCGTCCATCAGTACCTGACCAACTTAGCTAATGACTTCTCGTCATAAAAATTGACGACCGAAGGCTGAATGATGAAGATATTGCCTTGTTTTAATGATGATAAAACCAAGATTAGGTTAGTTTTTCCAATCAAAATATATATTTTCCATCAATATCTGATCAGTTTTGAAAATGAACACAATATCAAAATCAGAGGAGACCATGTTCTACACTAGTCTATATGGAAAATGTTCGCTTCAGGAGCGCAATGATTGAGGTAGGTAGGTATTTTAACTCACGTCGTACGGGAGCAACACTACGGGCTATTGACGACGGTTCGGGATCATTCCTCCAAGGGAAAGGTCCGAGGACAACATCACGTAATTTTGAACCACAGTCAGATGACGAGCAAAATAATTGAATAAACAGTAAAGAAAGGTTATTCCGGCCTAAATTTTCTTGCAACAAAAATATTACTGAGAAGAATCCATGGAGCACTGAGGGCAACACGAAAAGAAAATAAACAAAACTCAAATTAAATAAAGAATACAAAAAAGTAGAATCAAAATAAGGAAAATAGAAATTACATTCTGAAGGGTAATTTGGTAATTCTTTCTAATTAACGTCGTACTAGAGCAACACAACGGGCTATTGACGACGGTTCAGGATCAATCCCCTATTGGAAATATCCTAGGACAACATCACGTAATTTTGAACCACGGTCAGATGACTAGGCAACACCTGTTCCTGCACCCCACTCTCCAAACTTCCACACCAACCCAACGAAAATGGGTCACGACAGATTTAAGGTGCACCAGCCGCCTCTACACTATACGCTTACAAACATCCATTAACCAACCAGGATTCGATCCAGGAACCTTCCGATCTAGAGGCTAACACCTTAACCACCAGACCGGTTGGTCGGCTCATTTTGTGTAAGTATGGCAAGTTCAAGCTCTCTCCAATAATATAAAATTTGTAGTAACGAAAATGGTTTGGGTTATTTAACTTTGGAAGACCTTTATGTATGGTCAAATTTTGACAGTATCATGTGTATTGATGATAGTTGAAAATAAACTGAGATATTATGGTAAAATTCAAAGTTTAAAAAAATAATTTCATTGCATAGGCATTGCGACATCAAAAGGGCTCCGCCATAGAAATAGGCCAAAAGGGCTCCGCCATAGAAATTGATTCTAAAAAGGCTCCACGAGTCAAAAAGGGGAACCTCTGGCATAGAGGGTTGCGAGCAGAACAATTCAGCAAGTGATCTCACACACGCAGAAATTTACTCACTTTGAAACCCCCCTATAAAACATGGTATCCTACTAAATACTCTGGACGGTTATAACTTTTTAAGACTCCAAGTGGATTCGGCTAGATATCTCGTTCAGCAAGAACTGACCAAATTTTCGTATAACGAGATACTTTTTCAGCAAGATATTACCAATTTCTTGATGATGACGCGTTCATGATCGTTACAGATTTTTCTACAGACGATATATCTCGTCTATCAAGATCTGGTCAGTTTTGCTAATGACGAGGTGCCTCGTCGAGAGAACCACCAAGAGAGTTAAAGAATCAAGACTGTACCAGATTGTTTGTGCAAGATCTGTTTGCTGGCGGAAATATCTCTAGAATGCTCCACAATTGTCTGCAGCTTTATGTACGGACATACTCAACGATGCTATGCCGTCTAAATTAATTTTTCTGACGCTTGAGTGTAGTTATAACTTACATTTATTTGAATATAATGTGAGGAATTTCATATTTTTGTGTTCCTTTGGAACGATAAACCAACTCTTTAAACCTTGATAACACTCTTGGAGTAATCTCGATCCCCGTTTAAAATAGTTTCTTTTATATCGAATGCTTGAATATTCACATTTGGCTTTTTCTTACAGGAAGTCATTTTGAAAATACCCAATGTAAGTATTTAAACATTCTACACTTATCTGAGTGGAGTTAAGAGTTTTAGTTTCCAATTTAATTTTCATGTGAATAATTTTTTTTAGATATTTCATTATATATATTTATTTATCTTATTGTACATGCCATCAAACAAATTGCTCCAGTTTGTGCGAAGGATACAAGATGTAAGTACAGAGTAAGAGTAATGAAAAGAAGAAAAAAACATGCATATAGACAAATTAAAATTGTATTCATGCAACACTACTTATAAGCACTAAAAATTACATACAACAGAAATGAAAGAAAGAGAATTACTATGTAAACATAACCACAGAGAATAAAAATACCATGGTTTTAAAACGGTAGTAAGTTAAATGCATGAAATCATCAAAGAAAGTATCAAGGGTTTGGGTAAACTTGGATCGTTCTAAAAAAATATGTTTTGATTGATTTTTCAAATAATTTTTCTGAAAAGTTTCCTTAAAATAAATTTCCTTGCTAGTAATTTAGAAGGTACATGAATACTTATCTCATTTTGATTAGCCCAAGTACAATTTATTTTATAACATATCAAATTATCAAAAATTAAACACGAAAGTAGTTCTGCATTCTAGATAGTACGTGCTGCATTTCGATTATAAACAAGAATAAGTTAATTTTCACAAAAACCTAGGTTTGACATTTTCGATAACATTTACAATAACACTGTTATTTCCACTGTTATTGGAATAAAGGTCGATCTCGAATGGTTAGCATTGCTGATAATACGCCAACTTGGTGAACTTTGCGAACGACACCGTAGGATTATAAAAATTAAATACTTGAATGTTCTGCTTTGAATTTTCGCAATTGTTAAAAGTACGAGAGTCGTTCTGAAAGTAATACCCGTTTGAGCATACGCAGCACTATGGCAGTGGCAGGTGCACCGTTAAAGATCTACCAGTTTTAGGGACTCGTCTGCCAGCTGTCTACTGAATTACATCGTATTATAAGGGTTATTGTTATTTTGGTAAGCGAACAAAATGTCCAAAAAAATAGAGCGTGCCACCAAATGTGAAATGAGATCTGTGATTTCTAAACGCAAGCGAAATTTATCATGAAATCAAAGCAGTGTATGTCGATGTGATGATTGAATCATGTGTGCGTCGCTGGTGCCGAAAGTTTAATGAAAGAAGAGAAGACGTCCATGACGAGGAGCGATGTGGCCACCCAAGTGTTATTACGGATGAGCTTGTCAAGTCTGTCGACAAATTCCTCAAACAAGATTGGCGTGTGACTTCGGATGAAATTCATGAAACATTTTTACATGTGTCTCGCACTATCATTTACAAAGTGTAACAGATCACCTCAAATTCAGAAAAATTTGTGCAAGGTGGGTGCTAAACATGCTCAATGACGACCACGAAAGCTTAAAAAAAGTTACTGCTATCTCAATGGAATGGCGGCAGAGGAGTATGACGCTGGTATTCAAAAGCTCGTCAGAAGGTACGACAAATGTTTAAATTTACAAGGGGACCATGTAGAAAAGTAATATAAGGTATGAAAATGTAAAATAAAAAGTGGGGTTGAAAAATTTTAATTGGTCTGTATTTTATTTAAAAACGGGCATTACTGTCCGAACGACCCTCGTACGATGTTTTGTGAGATAAATGGTAGGTTTATGAAATTAATTGCAAGAAAAGGATAAAATTTGTTGTAGAAACTTGGAAAAGCAAACCTGATACCTGATTTTTGAATTAAAGGGACCTAGCACCTTAAAAATGACAAGCATATAGAAAATATTTTTTTTTGCTTAAAAAGTTACCTTATATTGTTTAAAATGTTGTCTTAGAAAATCAGACTGATTCTTGTATTTTTTAAAGTTGTAAGGCTTTTTGTGAGTGTACACCTGTGCGATCACTGTTTCGAAACCGAAACTAGCCGCATTTGCCCATCTGCAAAGCCTCGATATTTATTTTTGACTAGCAAAATACCCGACCTTACTCGGTTTGAATTCGTTTACTCTAGATTGAAGAGATAATCAAAATATATAATGACTTACGTTTTTTGTAGAGTAAAAATTTATTTTAACACCTTTCGCCATCTTTATATTTTCTACAACTTACTTTGGACACAAATCCTACACACGCATATCCATTCATGTAATACATTTCACATACATCGCACAATTGTTGTATGACAAAGCTCAAAAAGACGAAAGGTGATACTAAGGTTACTACTATAAAAGACGATTTATAGGAAGATTTGGAATTCCCTTTCTTAAGTTGTTTTCATGTGCAACTCAATTAATTAAAATTACGATCTACGGCGAGTGCTCTCGCACTCATAGTCAACAAAACAATATTTTTTACCTGTGGCACTCTTGCCTCCGGTATGCGACATTGTGAAATTTTGCAATCTTCTCCTGTCATTACTACAACGAATTTTTTAATGTTGGAAAAAGTTCTAGTTTGGATTTTTAAACATTATTATTATTTCAATAACGACATTATTCTTTAAATAACGGCATTATTCTTTAAATAACGGTATTATTCTTTAAATAATGGCATTATTCTTTAAATAACGGCATTATTCTTTAAATAACGGCATAACTACACTTAAAATTTACTGAAAATTTATACTGACTTACCTAATATTTTCAAGTCTAATACTTTGTGGTGCTGTTGGGTGTGATGAGAAGGAAAACACATTTATTAAAATAATAAATATTTAAAACAGGAAACAGCAAAGTAAAACAAAATAAAAGATGTCGTAAAAAATTGTTCCAAAGATATTAATTTGTGAATCAATTTTATCTCTTGATCTCGCACAGTTGCCACAACTTACAACTAAAAGTGTACAAAATTTAGAAATGTGAAATTAATTCAGAGCGAAAGAATCAGAAAAAATATCTCTGCTCGCGCGATCTTGTTCATTCTCGTTTCATTGAAAAATATCGTCTGTCCCAAATTTTCGGAAATCGTTTTCATTGCGCAAAGAATAAAAATAAGACTCGAAATAAATGACGTATCAGAAATGAAATTCCATTAAAAAAAAAAAAAAAAAAAAAAAAAAAAATTGAAGAATAATTACTTTTTCAGCAGTACTGGTAAATTAATCGAATTAATCGTAGTATTCAATAAACATTCCAATTTTTCCAAAACTACCAAATTATGGTTGATTTAAGTATACTTACTCAGATGTTTTAGCATGAAACTCGTCTAAATATAACAATAAAGAAATGTTTAATATTGCATTCACTAAATTATTAGATAATGTATAAAATAAAATACAATGCAATCAAATATCTGGAATACAATTCATGTGATGCCTACACAAACACACAAACACAAAATCGAGCATAGAACAGAAAGACGGACAGACAGACTTTCGCAACCAATTCCACTCACTAAATCAAGATAAGTACTCTCTGTATGCAAATTTCCATGAAAATATCTTAAACCGCGTGGACGTGTATAGGGCACAACATACACAGACAGACAGACACCAAACGAGAAAAAGGCGGATTCGGCATCAGAAGGGTCCAAAACGGATAGAAAACTTGAAATGCGTCGAAAATATTGAATGTACAAACAAACACTCCATTCTTATTTATATAGATTAACTAAATGAAACAGCTTTGAAGATGAAACGTTTCTTTGCAACTGTTACTAATATCCGACTTATTTTTTATTTAAGTAAATTATAGCGATAATATGAGAAAAAAGAAGGCTTTAGTTATTTGTTTGATATTTGTTATTCAGTTGTTTCTTTTTGTGTTTATACGTTATTATTAATTATACCTAAACGTAAACGACAGAGCTGTGAAGGTATATTAAGTAGGAAGGTATATATATATATACCAGCGTCTTGCTTCTGATGAACCTTTAGAAAGATGTTCCAAGGTCCATGACAAATGAGAGTCTATACAACATGATTGGGCCAAGTGACCAAATGAGAATTTTATGTCTAAAAAACTTGTCGAAATGGTCACATCAGAAGTAGTTTGCGAGTATAATATAGGGGTACTTTCAACTATTCAACATATTCTGAAAGCTGTTGGGATTAGGTAATGATCCGATACCTTAAAACGTGGACAGATAATTGATGCTCGAAAGAATTATCAGCGAAAGAACAGTTTAAGTGCCAAATTTCAAACGTTCGAAAATTAGTGAAAACAGCAATCGGAAAAAAGGAATTGACTCTTAAAAAAAGAAGGGATCACTTATGGTCCAGGGAAGTTTTAAACTTCACTTATACTATGTAAAAAGCAGCTATAGTAAAAATTTGAATGCTTTTTTATTTATAATTTTATAGCATAATTTTAATTTAAAAACTAAACTGCTTTTTCTACTTCATTTTTTGAAAAACATCTTGTAATTCAAAATGCAAAGGCTTTTTTAATTTCCAATCAATTGAATTCAAATTTTTTATACATGACATATATAATCTTATTATAAAATACAGGTATGCATTTTTAGTTATTATGAGTAGAATTTCTTTAAAAAAAATATAAATGTGCCGTAAAGTGACGATTATTGTAATATTTTACGTAGCGTTCTCAAGATCTATTCGATGTATCTTCAATTTCATACCTGTAAATTTAGATTAGAAATTAAAAAAGAAGATACACTTTAAAACTTCTTGAATTTTTCAACTTTTTTTTACTAAAAATTTTTTTAACACATTTTAAAGAAAATTGATAATGAAAATTTTTATGTATAATTATCTGGCATACGAAACTGCAAAAAGTTTGTCTAGAAGTGTTGTCAGTAAGAAAATAATTTTTAAGGTGCCGGGTATCCTTAAGAAAGTGTGTGACTTTATATTAATTTAGTTTTTTACTTTATTGATAGTATGAATGCATGAATAGCTTTATGTGGTCAGTCGAGTAAGTATTACAAGATACATTCTTCTTTATATATGTAAAAATAGTTATGTGAGTTTTAAAGTCCTTATTGTAAGTGTAATTAATGTAATTATTTAATGAAAGTAATGATGAGAGGAAAAGGAGATGGATTGCAAAATGTCAATTCTCAGTAAACTTAATTTCTGTAAAACAAATCTTTGTAACTAGATGCACTTTTAATGCCACAGAAAGTTTTTGCTATTTATAGTTTAAATGTAAAATAAATTTTAACCATCTGAGCGTCATGAGTTTTTCGAGTAATGTAGCCATTGATTTAACATCACAACACACATCATCATTGGTTTAGACTCTTAAGAAAAATTATATCAGTAAAAATATCAAAGATGGTAGGAAGAGATGCAGGGAAGACCGCATAATGCGGAATGGATATTAACGTGGGAACCCTTCAGGGTTAAGAATATAAGTTAATATCAGATTTTGATGGATAAGATAGATTAATATTGATTAGATATTAAAAAACCAGGGTAACCTCTTGTTCCAGTTTAAGATTTTTTAACATCGATTTTTCAATACCGCATTAACAATTTTATCAGGGTTGTTGGGTCAACCTCCATATTCATCACTTTTTACCTTCCTCAATCATTAAGGTTTTATCTTCAATCATTAAGGTTTTATCCTCAAGCTTTTAAGGTATTCGGACACGTTCGAGACCTCCTTTTTTTAAATGTGGCAAAGAAACATTTTAATGACATTTTTATGTTTAGTGTTATTAAACGATAGTATTGGGCTATAATTATTAAAAATATATATTAATAATTTCGTAAAAATGATGATTATGTATGAAATTTATTGGAAATTTGTCAAAAATGTTCAAATGTGCTACATGAAATCTATTCAACCCATTTGAAAATGATGCTACCAAAATAAACTACATGCATTTTTCTAGGGAAAGAAATAGAATCAAAAGGATATTTAAATAAACAAAAATTTTACTAGCGATCGAAAAATGAATACAAGATTTTTGACAGTTTTACTGTCTTATATCTTAAATAAATGGCCATAATTTAAAAACTTTTCAACGCAACATAGTTATTTTTTTCTATTTCATCCCCTAGACAACATTATAAAGAACAAGTTCTCAAAGTTTTACGAGAATCTTTCAATAGCCTTTTGTGTTATAACATTTGAAGTGAGGAAATAATGCATAAAAATTAATTTAGAGTAAAAAATAGTTTGAAGTGTATCCTTGGCTCTCTCTTGCTTTTACTACTTGTGTAAGCAATTTTGTTCTTCCCTTCTCTTTAAAAATGTTCACAATATTTCCAAAAGAGAAACCATCTAAACATTTAAGAAACCTTTCTAAAATTATATTTGAAAAAAAAAAAAAAAGTAAATTTAAATTTTCACAGGTATTTGGTCTTTTAACGGCCACTTCCGGTGTTTTCAATATCTACTTCTGGTTTTTTTCCACCTTGATTAAAATATTAATATCTCTGCAACTAACTAACATAAAAAAATCAAATATACTTTGGAAAGTCAAATAAATACTCTATCAAATAAGATTAAACATTTTTTTTTTTGAATTTTTGGTCAAAAATGACATTTTTAACGTGTGTTCGATACCGTAAATCGTATTTCATGGAGTTCTATCATCTAAGATGGGGGACAATCCCATCTTAGTTCTCATTTTATGTTAGCAAGCTTTAACGTATCTTGTGATTCAAATTTTAGCTTTCTTATTTTGTCTTTAAATGAATCACTGGATTATATTTGTTGTACATTTCTTTTTTGTTGGCGGTGTTGTTCTTCTGCTGTCTTAAAAAAATCCTTAATTAAATTTTATTATCTCGCGTTTGGCGCCATTTTTCTAATTCTGGATCTTGCGCCATAAAAGACCAAATCAATCAACATAACCCTCCAAGTGGTTTCGACGATATATATCGTTCATCAAGATATGACCAATTTGGTAAATGACGAAATGTATCGTCATCAATATATTTCCCATTTGGGGATGATATCAATATATAGTCCGTTTTCTTCCAGAGATCTCGTCCATCAAGATCTGACTAATTTGGTAAATGACGAAATATATCGTCATCAAGGTATTTCCGATTTTTGGATGAGATCCAGATTTAGTCAGTATTCTTACAATGATCTCGTCCATCAAGATCTTCTAAAGTTTGTGATAATGACGAGGTACCTCGTCAAGACATTCAATTGGAGGGTTAATACCAAGGTTTATCGATAAAAAGGTAGCTCAATAGAAGATATCGATATTGATTCAATTCTCATGATTTAAGTATTGATATTTTTCTTCGTAATTCCATTTCTGAGCCCAAAGGACATTATTTTAAAATGTTACTGTAATATGATATAACTTACGAGTGGATCAAAATTTGCAAGCTATGAGTTTCTTAGTTTTTTGAGACCAGAGTGCGGTGATATTTCAACGGTTGAAGTTTGTGTGTCCTCTAAGTTACTTTTTTCGAATGAAGATTACATTTCTTCTTGCGAAACACACTTAGTGAGTAAAACCAGATCAGTTAAGTAGCCCCAGAATGTAGTGATCTTTAGACTGTTGAAGAGAATGTGTGTCCGCTAAGTTATTTTTCTTGGCACGAAGGTTAACCTTATTACGAAACACTAAGGGAGTAACTGTTGTTTGACTTGGTGTTTCTCATGTGAGCAGACAATATGTCAATATGTTTATTCACTTGTGTAGACTAATAAAGACTGATTAATTTATAATACTTTTAATTAGTTTGTGTATAGACCCTCCCGGACCCCCTCACCGTAAGGTGTACAGTGTGTTTAAGGTGCGGGTGAAGGGGAGGGGGCGCGACCTCCATCACTGCGCAAAGGAGGACCAGGAAGGGCCCACGCCGGCCGGTTGATAATTTATTATTTCTTAATAAAAATTGTGGTGTGTGTTACATATTTCCCTGTAGCGTTGTACAAATTGCACGGAACAATCCGGCCTCTTATAAAATAAATAAATAAATAATCCTCCGGAGAATCGGGAAAAACAGAAATATAAAGCCGGTGGCACACCGCTAACAGAACATATAAACACCGGTGGTACACCGGAGATAAATACTGAATATAAGTGTTTCAAACACAACGCAAACACAAAACACAAAGACAGAAGGAAAGAAAACACAAAAGAATATTAAACTATGAAAATATGAAAGTGTGATAGTGAATTGTGATATGATAATATATATTTACAGTTGAGGATGAAATAAATCATTTATGATAATATATGTGTGTGATATTATTAAAATTATGAGAATATTTTTCAAATGAGTAATATAAGTATTTAAAAGTTAAAACTTAAAAGAGGGGAACCCACCAGGCATGTCAGATAACCTAGGGGGAGGGGGCTTCGCCACCATCCCCATCGCCGCCATCACACAGGACTTGATTTTATATCGTGATTGTTTATAATTTAAAATGTTTTCCAACCACATGACTTGATTTTGTGTAGATGGTTTGGTCATGTGGTTTGCCTGAGTGAATGGACATTCGAAGAGGAAGTGGTCGGCGTCCCCCAGCCCCCCGCAGTTACACTTATCGTTATCTTTGATTCTAAATCTATGGAGGTAGGCACTAAACGGACAGTGCCCCGTAAGGAACCAAACCAGCCAGTGGTCGATGATGAGGGTATCATATTTAACTTTTGGAATGTAGTCTTTTAGTCTTATGCCCTTAGGCGATGTTGTGTAGTGTTGTTTGACTTGGTGTTTCTCATATGAGCAGACAATATGTTTATATGTTTATTAACTTGTGTAGACTGATAAAGGCTGATTAATTTATAATACTTTTAATTAGTTTGTAACTATTTCAATTACTAATAAACTCTTATTATAGATGCTCAACAGTGGATATTGATGTCCTCTTTGATAGATTTGAAAAAACTGCTCTTACATATAACCCAAAGTTTGAGGTACTATTCTTGAAGCATTACAATGTATTTGATCTAGAATATATGTTTAGAGATATTTATTAAGTACTGTAGAATTTCTTTTTCCTTAACGAATTTTACAGGCGGTATTTTGTTTTCATTGTTACATTTTCAAGATAAGTTAATTTCGGAATTTAATGATGAGACGGGTGATAATTAAATCGTGAGTATTATTTAAATAATTCTATAACAAAAATAATCGACGCACAAAGAAGGACGATTCCAATAAAAATTAGTGGATGTGAGGAACATACATATAAAACAAAATTTCAGATCAATTGAACGATTTATTTCAGAGTTTGACCGTTACAAAGGGAGGAAGTCAATAAAGCGTTAGTCCATCTCTGGGCATCGACTGACCAGCGTGGCATCGACTGAAATCGTTCCCGAATGGTGTCCCGTGGAATTTCTTGCCAAATTTTCTCCAGCTGTCTGGCTAAACGGTCAACATTCCTGGATGGCTGCCTTTCCATAACGTCACAAATGTGCTCTATGGGAGAGAGATCAGGAGACCTAGCTGACCAAGGAAGTGTTGGGAAAGCTTGAAGACAATTCATAGCAACACAGGTCGTGTGCGGCCGGGCATTATCTTGTTGAAGAGTAAGTCCGGGATGTCGCAAAAGGAACGGGTAACACAACCGGTCGTTGAATGTAGTCTACGTACCGCTGTGCTGTAAGTGTGCCAGAAATGACTACCAAAGTGGCCCGGCTATCAAAATCCCAGACCATAACGCCATGTTGTGGCGTGCGATAGTAAGGGCAGAATCCCCACGCTGCCCTGGACGTCTCCCGAATCGTCGGCGGTTGTCGTCAGAACACAGTTGGAAACGGGACTCGTTACTAAAGGCTACACGTTCCCAGTCAGCGCCGTTCAAAAGGGATCGAGCCCGGCACAACTCCTTATTGGTGCATCGCTATTTTTTGTTGTAGAGTGTACTTAATATACGCTGAAATACGCTTGCGCACTTCCATGTTTTTGTACATAAACGGAGTACGCATGCGTTGTACGTATGTTTTCTTGCATGCTGCTCCAGTGTGTGGCCATCTAAGAGTAACATAATTCAGTATAATCGGCAGCTTGACCAAAATACGGTCCTTACGCCATAATACATCACCAACCAATCCATCAGCGGCTCAAAAATATAAGGCCACGTGATCCTTTCTGGCTTGTAAGATGTCATTTAGAGGTACCAGTTGAAAACGTCGGTACAAGTTGAGTAGAGTCGGTTTGGATGGCGGATTCCATAATGTCTATGGTATGTTTCTGGAAAAACGCAACGGAATGTCGATGTTCAAATGAAAATAAAATGATTTTAACTCGTTCGGTCGTATATTTAACCATAGTAACTACCAGTGCTTTGTTTCTAGATTATGACGAAATTTTCAAAGTATTAATTCTGTTCCTTGGTATAAAAGGGACTATGTCCACTGTGAAAATTTTTGGTAAGTGCTTATATATATTTAGTTTAATTGCTTTAATTTTGATTAGAGAGTCAGGTGTTGATACCTCGTCATCTGATCGTGGTTCATAATTACGAGGCGTTGTTCTCGAATCTTTCTCTTTTGGATTGATCCCGGACCGTCGCCAAAATCCAAATGTGTTGCTTTAGTTCGATGTAAATTCAATTACCTACCTGCATTCTTTCATTTTTAATGCCGCGGACAAAACATATATTAGAATATTTTGATAAATTAATACTGCATTATCAGAAGGACATTTTTTCAGTTATAACTTTAATGACATTCAACCCTCCAAGTGGTTTCGCCCATCAACAGATAGACAACAACACACAACAATTTTGCAATGTTGTTAATCTCGTTAAAATATTACCGATGTTTTGATGACGACGAAATATGGTGAGACTTTTTTTCAAATGACGAGATACCTTACCCTACTAGATCAGGTTAGGTTTGCTAATGGGGTGAGATACCTCGTCGAGACAGCCAACAGGATGATTAAATTATATGTGGACATACCTCAAGGTGGGTAGGTAGTTAAGTAATGTCGAACTGGAGCAACAAAACTGGCTCTTGGTGACGGTCCGGGATCAATCCATGATGGAAAGATCTAAGGACAACGCCTCGTTATTTTGAACCACGATGACGAGATAAAAACGAACTACGAGAAACACCGGAGCTGGTACCCCACTCACCAAATTTTCACACCACGCCAACGAGGAGATAATTGAGGCCACGACAGACATTACGTGCACCCCTCCTTTGTACACGACAGTGTTTGGTTGGATTTTAACTCACAACCCTCCGGTTGCTAGTCCGGTACCCTCCCGACAGGGCTGCCGTTGTCCAAGCGAAATCAGACATTGTTTCTTTTACAAACAAGGTACAGAGTTTTTGATCCAATCCTTGGAATGAAAAGTTTCATATGAATTTTAGAATGCAATTTTCTCTATATTTGCAGAGTCTTGAGATATTCAGCGTGATTGGTGGATACCTCGGGATGTGGTTGGGGATATCTCTTGTGACAGTCTACGATTTTATTGGAACGATGATAGGAATCGCTACCAGATATGGTAAGAAATGGAAAGACAAGATGAAACTCTCCAAGAAAGATGCAAGATACCAATCTTTCCAAAGACCAGCTTTTTCTCGAGATAATTTTGTAATGTGAAGAAAATCTAAAATTCAATGAATTTATCACAGCATCTACTATTGTACATATTTGTTTTTCCACTTACATCATTATCTTTGCGCACAACAGCATGAACGCTTCATGCAACTTATTTATTAAAATAATTTATATGCAGATATTTCAAGGTGTGAGAACACACACAGAACCCACGCACTAAAAACATCAATTCCCCGCATAGAGGGAGTCCCCTACACCATTCAGTGGGACCCAAGAGGAATGGGGAAGGAAAACGTGAAACGTTTATTGCATTGTAATGTGAAGTTTACTTTCTAAGAGATTAAAAGATTTTCCGATTTTCATAGTATTATTACAAAATGTTGTAAGCGCCTTTATTCAAATCAGGGCCCGAACCTGAAAATGCCTTAAAATGTGAAAAAACACCTAAAATCTGAAACATGACCTAAGACTGCTGAAAAATTTAAATAATGACCTAAAAATTTGAAAAAAAGAAGAAAAAAAAAGAATTAAAATGCGAAAAGAGATTACCAAAAATGGGAAAAGATGACCTAAAATGTGAAGAGATGACCTAAAATGTGAAGAGATGACTTAAAATGTGATGACCTAAAATGTGAAGAGATGACCTAAAATATGAGAAAATTACCTTAAACTATTCTTTTTCAATTGGAAAATGTTTTTTATTCCTAAAAAATTGTCTGACAACCAGTATCGTCACGAGGACTATAGTTTGTACAACGCTGCTTTGTTCAACTATCGAAACGAATTTCCAAAAACTAAATGCACTCTTTAGTTTTCTTCTGTTAGCATTAGTTGAAAACACCACTTAAGCCTCATCTATTCCTGTGTCGATGATTCATCCATCATTAGAAAGCATATAAAAATGTGTTCTATGTTGGAGGATAGGTCAAAAGAAATGTGAAAAAATTACCCACCAATTTGATTGGTAACTCTGGATTTTTACTCTCCTGGACTACAGTTTAGAGAACGCAGCTTTGTTTCAACTATCGACTCGAACGTCCAGAAACAAAATTAGCTCTTTCTTTTTTTTCTGTGAAGATTAGAGTAAGCCTCACCAATCTTACATTATTTCCTTTACGATAATTCACTCATCAATAGAAAGCATGTAACATATTACTTCTATTTTGGAGGATAGTTCAAAGAAATATAAAATAAATGACCTAAAAGTTCAATTGATAGCTCTCGATTCGCACTCCCATGGAGTGCAGTTTAGCGAACGCAACTGTATTTCAATTGACGAGTCGCAGATCCGAAAGTAAAACACGCTGTTTCGTTTTCTTCTGTCAACACAAGAGAAAACCACTTTCCACCTACCCTTTTTCAGTGTGGATTATTCATCCATCAATACAAAACATACTATCATAGATTCGCTTGTGTTGGAGTGTAGATCAAGGATTGTAAGGCGCTGAGAAGATTACCGAGGAGCTATTTGTAATGCCTTTTGTTGTAAGAATGAAAAGGTGAATGCGATTGTGAGGGAATGTTCAACAAAATTTGGATTGAAACCAAGAAACTGAAGTATGGAAAAACTAGAAAAATGACCAAAATGTCCTATAAATCTTAAAAAACAACCAACCTTAAAATCGCAAAAAGGTCGTAACAATTAAAACCACCCAAAAATTACGTAAGAAAGCTAATATCTAAACTAAGGGGATTACCAGCAGAATTTATATCTATAAGGAATGGTGTAAAAAGTACTAATGAAAAACTGTCACGTCAACAGATCTAGACCCTGCTAATACTAATTGAACGCAGGTGTCGGAAAAAAGAGAGCAATTATGCATCGAGTCTTGAGTTTATATTTTTTGTTATAAAGAGTTACATCTCACATAATCTTAAGTTGGGGCCTCAGCGAACATACAGCTGTGGCTCCATCCAACCTAATGATGGAGTCTTATTTAATCTGGTTCGCCCATCTAATCTGGTACTGCCCCATCTGAGCAGGTTCTGGGGCTCTTTCTAACTTTGTACGGAACTCACTCATCTCTCATGATATTGGAGTCCATATAACCTGGTATTGGATCCCCTATATAATCTGGTACAGGGTCCCTTATGCAACCTGTTTAAGGGGACAGTATTTAATATTGTACTCGGCCCCAATCTAACCTAAAATTGGGCCTCATCTAACCTAGTATTGGGGTCCCATATCTAACTTGGTACTTGTGTGTGTGAGAGAGATTCCTTCTTACTCAGTACTGGGTCCCCCATGAAATCTGGTACTAGACCTCCTCATATAACATGGTCAAGGGCCCTATATATCCTGGAATCGTGACCCATCTAACTTAATAATGTTCCCAGTTCTGGACCTCCTCATATAACATGACACACCGTCTAACCTGGTACTTTGGACCTCATATAAAATGGTACTGAGCCTCCTCACATAACATCTAACCTAGTACTAGGGTCCTATCTAACTTAATTATAAGGTCTGATCAAACCTAGTATTGAAGAATTTTCTAATATGGTTCCGGGGCTCCCTTCTAACCTGGTCCTGGTGTCCAGAGTGCAAATGCGGGGCCCTTTTTACGCCTACAACAAGGTGTGACACACTATTAAACTTTCACATTTCAACTGCAGCTGCAGTCATCACGATCTATCCGAATCTACAGTATCGTAACTGCACAGATATTTGAACCGCATGGTCCTGAAGTCATCTTGCATGAATCTCTTACTCATTCACTCTGTTAAATAGCTACTTGGCTACGGCTGCCAATGACCTAAGCCAATTATCTGTTAAATAATCTAAGTTTTATTTTAATAAAGTATTTGGAATTGCAGGATTCGACTATTTTGTTTTATCTTTCAATATTCTGTTCTCTAAACTGTACTTTAACTAATCTTAATTAAAGACCAATAATCTGAAATATATACTTATGCAAGTGTCTTAAAATGGAAAAGGATTTGAAAACCGAATACGAGTACATTAAAATACAAAAATACGACACACGTATTTCAAAATATTCGATTAAACTGAAATTAGATTGAGTTTTTTTTCGATACCATATTACAAGTAGAAACGTCCATTTTTTAGAGGGAAATATATATATATATATATATATATATATATATATATATATATATATATATATATATATATTATATATTATTAACCAATGGGTATAACCATTTTCATTAAGCTGTGTTAAAAATATATTATTTGTTAAGAGAATATATGCTTTTTTAGAGTAGTAATATTAAACTAACATAAAAATAAACTAAATACAAGTGACTTAAAAGGAAAAGGACGTGGAAACAAAATCCGAGTGCATTAAAATTCAAAAGTGAAACACTTATTTCAATATATTAGATTCAACTGAAATTAGAAAGGGTTTTTTCTCTCTGTATGCTATGCAAGTAGAAAATGCATATATATTTATTATATATATATATATAACTGCTTATTTCTTAAACTTACTAAAAAGAACCTTTTTTACAGTAAACGTATAGAAAATTTAACTAATTTGTAATAATTTTACTGACTGTTATCGAAAAGTGTTACGCGTACCTCACGATTCTGTGTTCAAAAACGAAAAAGAAAAAAAAAACGAAAAACAATTGGTTTTCTAGTGAATAAAAAATTTAAACATTTTCCATGTTTTAATTTCTTTTGAAAATAATATCGTGCTGCCATCTACTGGCAAACATAGACACTACTTCAGTATGGATTATTGTTGACAGAAATCAGGACTAACTCTCTTTTGCGATTATCACCGTAAAAATGTGAGGAACACGAATAAAATCCAGAAATACTCTCCGATACCATTTTGGGAGATAAATGGCAGGGATTTGCAGTGACAAAAAGCCAACCCGATGGAAAACGCATAAAAAAAACCCAATTCTTACGCATTCTATTCTTGCTCTTTTCAAAGCACGCTTTCAAAAAACTGTTTTCCGGAATTTATATTTGTCTAATTTAAAAATATCTGTCATCTAATTTTAAAAATCTCTTTTGTGGTGCAACCATATTTTTCTGTGAGAGAAATATTCAGCCTATACAAACAACAAATCAGACTGCGAAGATTTAACATCTGCTGTTCAACTACTCTCGCGTGACACAAATTACCTTAAAAAAATATTTTTCTGCCATTTTAGAAACCTTTGTAGTTTATTATAGTTGGGGTTGACCCAATCAACTATCATACATCAATTAGGAATTCATCCTTTGGAATATATATTGGTAATTAGCTGAAAATGGCTTCGAATTACAAGCCAAGTGACGTCAGGACCAAAATATCTACATGATTTCTGACGCAAAAACACTATAACCACCTATAATTAGCTTGGAAGCAAAAGCCTTTCATATAAAAGGGTTATATGTAAGCTTAACCTCCTTATAGTTGTATCGAAGAAGCATCTCGCCCTTACCAAAACTGACCCGATCTTGATATAGTCATCATCATAAAATCGACACTCTCTATTCAGCAAAATTGGTTACACAACGAGCTTTGGGTGTAGGGATTTGTCCCAAAAGGACAGATCTGAGGACACCATGTAATTTTGAACCGCCGCCAGATGAAGAGGTAACACATGAGCTGGGACCCCAATCTCGAAATTTCCACTCCACATCACCATAGGACAAACACGAAATGAAGAAGCCTTTGAACCTTCAAGTGGTTTCGACGAGATATCTCGTCTCAACATTTGACCAACTTCGCTAAGGACCAGATATCTAGTCATCAGTACATACTCTAGAACAAACAAAATCGTTGCAACAAGAAGGTGCAGAATTACAGTGGTGCCGGGCTCGATTTACTTGCAACGGCGATGACTGGGGAAGTACAGTCTTTAGTGACGAGTCCCGTTTCCAAGTGTATCCTGACGATAACCGCAGACGAGTTTGGAGACATCCAGGGCAGCGTGGGGACCCTGCCCTTACTATCGCAAGCCACACAGATACACAACAGGGCGTTATGGTCTGGGGTGCCATCTCCTTTGATAGCCCCTAAGGTAGCCATTTCTGGCACACTTACAGCACAGCGGTACGTAGACGATATTCTACGACCGGTTGCGTTACCGTTCCTTTTGCGACACCCTAGACGTACTTTTTAACAAGATAATGCCCTGTCGCACACGGCACGTGTTGCTATGAATTGTCTTCAAGCTTTCCCAACACTTCCTTGGCTAGCTAGGTCTCCCGATCTCTCTCCCATAGAGCACATTTGTTACGTTATGGGAAGGCGAGTGCAGCAATCCCGGAATGTTGAGTGTGATGTTCTTCTCTTTCAAAAACCAAGAACGAGAATATAAAAATAATAATTTAATTAAACGATTAAAAGACAGACAAAAACGAACGTCATTTCATTCGGTGCAGTACATCGCACCTCAAAAACAAAAGACAACCTCTCTCCGGCGAGTATCCGACTTCCAATTTCTCTATGGTAACCCTTTCACGCAGGGAGGTTAGTCGGCAAAAACTCTCCTAAATTGATCGCCAACAGCGGCCAGATATCACACTGACCGTTTAGCCCGACAGTTGGAGACAATTTGGCAAGAAATACCTCAGGACACTATCCGTTTTCAGTCGATGCCACGCCGAGTGACCGCTTGCATACAGGCCAGAGGTGGACCAACCCTTAATGACTTCCTCCCGTTGTAACGGTCAAACTTTGAAGTAAACCATTCAATTGTTCTGAAATTTTCATCGTTTATTTTTCTACGTATCCACCCATTTTTATCGCTGTCGGACAAGACCGTCGTGTTCAAAAGGGGGCTGGCACGTTAAATCTGTCGTGGCCTCAAATATCCGCGCCTTGGCGTGGTGTGGAAGTTTGCAGAGTAAGGTACCCGCTGAAGTGTTTCCTCGTCATCAGACTATAGTTTAATACTACGTGGTGTTGTCCTCGAATCTTTCCCTTCTGGATTGATCCTAGTTCGTTGCCAATAGCCCGTTGTGTTGCTCCATTACAATGTTAATTAAAATACCTACCTACTACCTCTATTTTTAGCGATAATTTATGCGTGCATGCTTTTCTGGATCCAAAAAACGACCTATAGTGTTTCTAGCTTTACCAGAAAGTAATTCCAGATCCGTTTTCATGCTTTCTGTGTATGACAGCTTCCTTCTATTTGCGTCGCGTCATCAGACTCAGTCAATTTCATCACGAATCCGTCGACATGTATAAAAAGTTTATGTTACATTCAAACTGTTGCAGGCTTTTGTTCCTTCCCTTTTCTTTCTTTTTAATATGGCTTCGTGCCTCAAAATCTCGTTCCATGCTGAGTTCGGATTGTTCCGACCATAAATGTTGCAAGAAATATTCTTTTGAGGGTTTTCATCAGTCGACAAAAACAAAACAAAAAAAAAACCATCTTCGAAAAGAAATCGAGTGAGGAGGGATGTTTTTATTTTCATCCATCGGAATAGTTTGTTTCATATTCTAAAAATCCGACAATCCATATCTATCACTCTTTTCTGAGTTAATGAATTTTATTTTCTTGTATACATACAGGTTCGTGCTTTCATGACGAAAGCAGGTAGCTACAATAATGAAAGTGATGTATAGGTATAGTAAATTGACGGTGAGATGAAATAGAAAAAGTAAATTAAGATGAGGTCATTTTCTTAGTTAGCCATATGGTATTAGAGTACTAAAGAACGGTGCTGAATAAACTCAGCTGTACAAAATCGGAAATAAGGGCATTTAAAAAACTATGCAAGGTACTGGGGGAAATCATTCATAGAGTTGTACAGCACCACCATAGAAGAAATACAAAACATAGTAAGCAATGCTAACCTTTTCATGTGCAAAGGATCATGTGATCAAAACTAGTAGTAACTTGACCACTAGACTACTTCCGTAGGGTGGAAACGAACATTCATCATCTGATAGGTCCACGGAATGGGCGAATCTTCATCATCTCATCATCGCCATTCTATACCAATACGCATTCACATATCCACCCTGTCATAAGATGTTATCTCACCAAGCGAGGTGATACGATGCTAAATTGACTCATCAAGTCAAGTTTTCACCTAGCAATCACGTGACTGCTAGTCGACAAATTGTTCAAACAGTTTGAAGTTTCCTTCAATAGCGATGCTCAGTCTAATAATATTTCATATCTATGATTCCTTATGAGTTTATCCGTGTTTTCCTTCAGTTACTTCCTTATTTGTTTATTGATGTATTTTCATTCAGTTACCTGCTCATGTGTTAATTCCTATTTTCAATCAGTACTCATGTGTTTCTTTCCAAAAAGTGTATCATTTTTGATGTCAGATAACGAGACACTTGAGCTGGCACGCATTGTCCAACTTCCTCACCACGCCAACGCTTCAGAATATTTGAGATCACGACAGATTTAACGTGCACCAGCCTCGAATACACGACTGTCTTTGGTTGGATCGAATTTCAAACCCACGGTCCTCTAATTGAAAATCAGCAAATCTTCTAACCAGGTTATTGCGGCACTATGTTATTTCTGCCTCGATCTCTTGTCTTGAAGATCTGTCATTTGTGGTTGTCAGAAAAAGCATGAATCGTAATGTGGAACAAATTATTGATTAGCTAAAGTGATTATCCAGCTTGATTGTAAACACTAGTATGCGCTACGATAGACAATTGTTTCAAGTTGATTCTGTGTGGATCAAAATTACGAGGTGTTAACCTCGGATCTTTCTACTCGGGATATATCCCGGACCGTAACTAATGGCTCGTTGCTTTTCTTCAGTGCGACGTTAAATCAATTATTTACCAACCTACCAAGTCGATTCGGAAGCCCACGAGACTTTCCTTTCTGAGATCTTATGACAGTGACTGTGCCAAAAGTTACGTCTATTTCATTACAAGATCGATGGCATTCTAAATGTGACGTCTAATAAGCTTGCCTTTTTTGTTTTTCTAATACGATTTTTAACATTAAAAATTCCAAAGACTAAATTCCGAATTGATATATGATAAATGATTGGTTAACATCTATGAGATTAAACGGCAAACTTTGCCGAAACGGCGATAAACTACATTTTACTGCAACCCCGTCAGGTGTCCTGCAAGATCATTTGGACAGCAGAATTAAAATCTTCAGACCATCGGATTGTCTGTTTTCACTGAAAATCCTATAGAGGAATATGACTACATAACAACAGTCAGTTTGCAGAAGAGAGAGAGATTTTTAAATTCAAAAGGGCAATATAAAGAAATCTAACGAGAACAGTTTTGAAACCGTGTTTTTTTAATGCAAGAATAGAGTGGACACTAGATTTATTTCAGTTTTTACATCGTCAGTAGATGAATAAGCCTCGAAAGCATTTCTGGAGAATATAACTGTGCCTTTGATAGTTAGGGTTGTCGCTTAAAAAGTGAAGGACACCACCATGCAAGGGGATTTTGATTCTGCAGTTTCGGTAGCGAATCTCGCACTCAGGGGGTCTCAGTAAAGCTCAGATTTCTCCCTGTCTTTTTTAAACGTTGTTTTCGAATAATTTTTTCAAAACGGGGTTTTTAAAAGATTTTTTATTAATTTTTTAAAAACTTTAATTTTTAATGTCTTTCAAGCTTTGTTTTTCTTAAAAACGAATTTTTTAATCAAGTTTTTTTGCTTTGTGTCTTTGTTTTTTTTAAATGTTTTTTTTTAAATCTATGTTTTTCATAAACTGCTTTTTGTTAGTTCAAGATTTCTTAACGTCGTTTCTTTTTAAACTTTGTTTTTCATAAAAACTGTTTTTAAACTTTTTTCCATTTAAACTGTTTTTAAACTTTTTTCCATTTAAACTGTTTTTTTAAGTTCGTTTTCTTTTTTAAAATTTTCTTAAATTTTTTTTATATTTAAGCCGGCTGTTGTAATTCAAGTTCTTTCAGTTAATTTATTTTTTAAAGCTGTTTTTTGATGCAAGATATTTAACTTTGCTCCTTTTTCTTAAAGCTTTGTTTTTCATAATAACTGTTATTCCAATTTCGTTTCTTTTTTTAAACTTTTGAATTAAAAAATATGTTTTTTGAACTTTTTTTTATAAAAACTTTGTTTTTTGTTTAAAGAACTTTATCGGTGAAGAGAATTACCTACATGACTTTATTTTGCCCTCAACAAAAACATAGTTTTTAGACTTTTTAAGAGGTGCATGGCTCCTTTATTTCTCACCGCATCCAAAACACTTCTAGCGACCAGAATATCAAATGAGTGAACATTTATATACCTTAGCAACCTTAATCTATACAAAAATATTTAGAATCCAAGCCTTAACCATCCCAAGGCAGTAGGACACCAGACTATCCCATTTCTGAAAGTATTAAACAAATTTATCGCTCAGGACAAGTGAGTTGGGGAGCAATTATATTAAGCTCCTAAAAGAAAGCCTTGAAATTCAAGGTAATTTATAGATCGATGTAAACGATCTTCTGTTCAAAGAACCGACTCTCTAGTTACGTTATAAAGTATCTATCCCGTTTACCTTAAACTTTTATGTTGATAGTTTGAAGTATCACCTTAAGTTTGAAAACGTGCTTCCGAATAGTAAGAGAAAACAGTCTCAGATGGCTTCAGTATCGAAAACTCATTTAAATAGGATTCTTTAAAACCCCTCCAATAGAAAAAGTGTATTTAAATCCGTATTTTTCACGTTTAAGAGGAGTGAAAAGATCTCGTAGAGTCTAAGTGAATTTCAATCTGGATTGTTTTTGTTGAATTAAAAAGTTTTTTAATCTTCATTTAAATTTCAGAGAGCAAAATACCTCTAAGCATTCAAATCAGGAGAAAAACAGCCTCATTTTTACAAACCGTTTCCCCCAAAGTCTGCTTTGAATCACAATGAAACTTTAAAATTATTTTTACGTGCACTTTATACTATGCGAAAAATTAGGTTTGTATTATAAAATTAATACTACAGGTAATTTCAATGACGAGATCTCTCGTCCATCAAGATCTGACCAATTGTGTTAATGGCGAGATATCTCGTCCATCAATATTTGGTTAGTTATGCGAATGACGAGCAATCTCCTGGAGGATTAACTTATATTTTATTGGAATTTACATACATATAAAATAATCTAGAAAACAAATGTTTACAAGGACAATCCATGCCATACATTTAGAGTCGCTACATACATTTTCTGTCGAACTAACGACTGAAATAAGTAACTGAGAGTACCCCTTTACATTTTACACTAAAATTAAAAAGTATGTCTCAATGACACAAAAATATGAAATAATCAATTACGATTTCATTTCATTGATTTCTAGCGCAATTTCTTTCACATTATATTCGAATTTTAGAGTAAATCTCTTACTTTTGTACAAAACTTTGGTTTTATACTTTGAAGCTCTAATGATAATTTAACTTGATTCCAAATTTCATGTGTCTGAGTTTAAGAGTTATAGTGGAACAGTGTAATTTATCATCCTGAGAAAAATTATAATAAAGTTAAGCAGAAAGAGTAAAAACTGAAATAGGATTGTTGGGAGAAATCTTAATTCTGAACAAAGTGTTTTTTTTTAAAAAACCAGAATCAGAATATTTACGACCTTTAAATTAATCGAAATTGAAAAATCAATTTTTTTAAAGTTTTAAAGTTGTTGTGCTCCCTTAAAATCGTCTTGGTGGTTTTTAATGATGGTTTGCTGAAGACGAGATAATTTGTCATTAGCAAAACTTACCAGATCTGGGTATCGTCATTATACAAAATCTTGATGATATAATTAACTTTCCAATATAGTTCTGATGAATTTTGTCATTAACAAAATTGATCTGATCTTGATGGACGAGATATCTCGTCGAAAGCACGCGGAGGTTCAAAAGAAAAGGTAGATATTTTAAAATTCCAGATTAGCGAAATGAGCACTAGTGTTGCTTCTTACAATATTGTTTTCTTGCAGAAACGCTATTTGCACGGAAAAAAAGAACCACCCCTTTTTTTCACTTGCTTTTGCTTACTTTGCACCACTATTAATAGTAGAGCAAATTCAAAGATATCATTCAATTGGGAATAACGTCTCTACAAATTCAAATGCAAAAAGTTTGCATTAGGGGCTGTCTTCATATCAAATTTTGCACAAACAACAATATTTTCAATAGAAATCTCATGTTTTAGATGCCTTAAGGTGCCTGCCTACCTATAAAACCGCATTTGTGGAGAAAAATACGATTTTTTAATTTTGCCTAACTTTGAAAGTATAGTTTCTTAGCTTTCCAAATCAGTTTCAATTTTGTTTCTATCTTACTTAGAACTCTAGTTTCTGAACTTTTAATATTAGTATGTTGACGGATTTTCAAACCGTAAGTAGTGTTCTGCTAACGGAAGTGGGACGAAGAACCGGCATAGAATATTAAAATTTGTTCTTTCACCCCCCCCCATGGAATATTAAAAAAAAAAGCTTAAGTAATTGTTTAATTAAGCTTTTTTAGTAAGATTTGTTAGAGAAATGTCTCCACGGCAAAACTCAAAACGTCAACGAGAGTTTCAATGGCGTAATTTGGCAACGAGTGCCAAAAGAGGTGTTTGTCAGCCTCAAAACTGTCAAGTTAGGAGCCTATGATGTCATAATTCAATTTAACGATGATTTTAAAGGTTGCCTAAATGTTTTCAATAGGCTTAATTTGACAAATCCTGGGTGTTATACAGTAGAAGGCTATAGACACTTGGACGGTTTGCGGATTCGAGATTTGAAGAATCATTCCACCCCTGTTGCAAAGAAGCGCAGGAAACTTTTAAAAGACATTCGAAGAAAAAAACATCAGTTTTCAATGACCAAGAAGGTGACCTTTACAAATCAGGAGCTTTTTAATGTCAGGTTTTTCATCTAATGTGTAAGTGTAGAAGTTTTTTTTTATTTTATGCTTTTTCTCAAAATCTGATTTTTTACATTTTGCTCTTCCGCACAACATCATAACTCATAACATTATGCTTCAAATAACTTTAAACTTTGGTAGAATATTGTAAAGGGTTCAATTCAAGTAACCTACCTTTATTTTAATTTTTTATGCATTATTTTTTAGTTTTTTGATTACATAAGTATAGAGTTGTAACCATTTTTTAAGATTTTTTTCTATGTCGAAAGGTTCAATTGCATAAATATTTTTAATACAAAGTTTCAGTTATAAAATGGGTAGAGATCCCAGAAGAGGGTTTTGTTAACACAATACAATTTACAAAAATAGAATATCTTAATTTAAATTTGAGTTTTGTTGTTTTGCTTAGTTGTTAATTTATTGAGATTTTTTTGTTTATTTTTAGCAAAAAATGAAAAATAAAAAAACATATATAGCTACTTTATATATTATTCATAGTTTTTAGATGTATTTGATAGTATAATGCGTATAACAAGTCAATTTTTGATATATTTAGAAAAAAGGTCTCCGAACGTAGGCAGGCACCTTAATCAGATCCTGCATCGTTAAATTATTCTAAATGTGAAATTTCGCGACTTTACTTTCTGTATATCCGGAGATATAGTCAGTGTTAAAGTTGTTGTCAATTTCAGGGATCATTTATACATTGAAAATCGCTATTTGTAGATCGAGATTAGTTGAAGTTAGTCAGGAACTGTTCATTTCATGCTTAACTGAAAGAAGTTTTCAAAGAACTTTAAAAGAATTATTCATTCTTGGCATATAATTGTTTGCAAATACGTAGATTCAAATACAACCAAAAAGCCTACCTTCAACTATTTAATACTGATATTCCGATCATTCAAAGAGACAATAGTGAGTCAATCAATTTATCATTGGTTAGTAGAATTCATCCATACGACATATAACTGGTAAAATAAAATGTATTTTAAACCACATAAATGAAAATCCAACCATTTCTCAAAAATGTAAACATTCCTCAGGGTTGTCAGAAGTTTTCTTAACTTTTGTTTACCCCTTAAATCGCCATAATGAGGAAAATGTAATGTAGTGCAAAGACTAACCTTTAGAATCAGCAGAAATTTTGCATGGTCGTATTAGAAGTCTTTCTGAATAGATTCCCATCAAAATATAATAGGGTTCCAACTCATAACTTTTTCAAATATTAATTTAATAATAATTATTGCATACTAAAAACTATTTTTTCAGTAAAATATTAAGTGGATTTTGTTTGGGTTCTTTAACTGTAACATGGCACAAAATATCAGCGCTCTTGAACTATAGATATTCATGAAAGTTCGAAACTGGTTAACGTTAGGAGATCCAATCTTTCTCTACTCAAAACTTCGAAACGACAAGACCTCATGACATAAAAATTGGTATATGAAGTTAAATTATTATGTAGATCCAAAATTGTGTCTCGAAACAGGTGGTTTTAATTGGAAATTATGACGTTAATGCTCAATTTAACATGAAGACGGTCCCTTATGCAAATTTTATGCATTTGAATTTATAGAAGACGTTAAAATTGATCGAATGAAGGGGGTGTGGTTCGTTTTTTTTCCGCGACTGTACATATCCTACACCATAATAATAATGGTTTGGGTTAATGCCACGCAAACCCAAAGGATCACTAAAAGTTAGCTTTAGTTAGTTGTTACCAATTGAGTAACTGCGAGATTGCAATTTCAACATATTTAAGTAATCCAGTCCCTTTCATCATAAATTTTACCCAAAATGTTTACTTTGTACAAATTATTTTAATCCTCTTTTTCCCTCAGAGCATTTCTTCTGGTTTATCTGCGCGACGAAAACCAACCTGTAGTCCACCTGTTCCAAACTGCCACGAATTTTAGACAAGGGACAAATGTTTTCTATTCTTACATCTTCATTCCTTGGAGTAATATGGCAGTTTTATCCCGATCAAGTATCTCGTCATTATCAAAACTGGTCAGATCTTGAGTGACAAGTTATCTCGTCTGAGCTATATCGACCAGATCTTTAACGAGATATCCGAGATATCTTTTGGATGGTTAAGATACGCTTTTTCTGATGATGAGATGACCTGTTCGCAAATTTTGCTCCGTAAGATGTCCAGACCGATCCAATTAACGGAAATGCAATAGCCACCTTCGGTTTGTTTTTCTTACCCTGAAAATCCCCGAATAAAGGTTTTGCTTTCAAAGTGCGATTCTTTTAATCCCTTCGAGAAACAATTTTATTGCGATTGTTTGGAACAGCTCTAAGCAAATATTAAATGAATGATCAGCACTAAGCAGCGTTTTGGTCGGTAATGGCGTCCAGAAGCCGATGAGCTGAAGCAAATTCAGGAGTAATACTTCGTTGATCCCGTAATGACTACAGTAATACGACGGAATAAAGCACGCGCTTCAACCTTTTCTTCCTACCGTAGTTAATTTAAGTTGATTCGCAATGAGAACCAATTAGAATTAGTCTTGAGTTAATGAGTCCATTGTTTACAGCCTTCAACGAAATCGCAAGGCTGAAAGCGGATTTTTTGAGTCTATAATTGGTGGATATACCATTTAAACTTCCGAGATTAACGACGCGTGTTGTTCGAGATTCTCTTGCATCTCGTTTACTTAGATTAACGCATAATTGGGCTTTACTTTCTCTCGTATCAGAATTCCGTTGTTTGGTACCCTTTACATTGAAGCTACCTTGCTCGCGAAAGTATTCTCTTGGTGAAATCTCAGGACAGAACTAAATGGACTATGCAGTTTAAAATTAAATTAAAATGTTAATCTGGATGCAGAGCTGTTGGCAATTAACCTTCCTAGTGGTTGTATAGACTCTAAGACATAAGGGTCTCTCTCGCCAGTCTTACAAGATAGTGATGGACGAGATATATCGTCATTACGAAAGCTGACCTGATCATCATCAAAAAATGGTATTATTGTCATAATTTGGAATTCAATCGAATCTGAATTTTTGACGACGAGATATGTCGGCTTTTGTATAAAATTGGTCAGATCTTGATGGACGAGATATCTCGTCCAAACCATTAGGAGGATTAATACTGTTTTAAAGCATTCTATCTCCTTGAATTTTCGTTCTTTTTGTATTCTGGCAGGCTCTATGGTTACCCTTCACTGTCTCTGTCAGCATAGATCTGGCTTTCTTTAGAAATGAGGAAATCAGACATATTCTTGTCAAATTAAGGCACTATTTTGAAGCGGCACATTGCGATGCGTGTGGCAATGAAATGGCTGATCAGCTATCTAAATTGGAAATCACAAGTCTGCATCTGAGTTCAGGTAGAGTAATCAGAGGGGCTCGATTACTTTGGTCAACTTTATGGAGGACAAGTGGGATGAATCGCCCTGTTTTTCAATTCTAGAGTGAGCCAAATGACCTCTATTACTTCTAAAAAACTCTTAGAGCAGTTGTCACTTTTTCAACCAAATCCATGGATTCTTTCAACCTATAGAAATATTTTAGTGTATTTTTGCCTTAGAATAAAATTATATTGATTCTATTGACTCATCTGATAGAAAATAGCTTAGAAAGAATTCTATTGCACACTTCCGTAGAATAGAATCTTTCACAATATTATGTTAGTCAAGAAGGTCAAAGTTGGTTATTGGTCATGTAGGAAAGACTGCAGGTTGCAAGGTAGAATTATGCATGCAGAATTCCTCAAAGGGTTAAGCAAATAAAAATATTTTACACTTTTATGTGTAAGCAGTAAAAACAGTGGTCAAACGTATTGACACACATTCCAGAGAAAATACAATAAATATACAAATTTGTAGGAATTTTCTATTAAACAATACTTTAATAGACTAAATACACTGCTAATTTTAAATATTAACACCAAATTTGGAAACAGGGTCCGACAAAAATAGATTACTGTATTATGGAAGTCATAATTTCCCCTAGCAAGATGGAACTTTTCAGGATAATCCGGCTCATAATGTTCATATTTGTGGATTATTAGAATTCATGCAACTCTCCAAAGTCATCAAAACACCAGCAAATAGCCCAGAATTCAATTCTATTGATAATATTTATAATTGTTTGCAAAAAAAAAATTAACGTATTAAAATGTTTTTGTAATAAACTTTAAGAATAACTCCAAGCAGAATGATTGTTTGCAATATACACAGTTAATATTATAATTTTTTTTTCTATAATTAACTTTAAGAATAACTTCAACCAGAACAGCGAAAATAGTATCAATAATTTGTGAAAACCATTTAGAGGCAATACGAATTGAAAGAAGCCAGAAAGTAAAATCCGAGTAGATAAACATAAAATTTACTTTTATCATTAACTGTTATGGACACTTATTCCATCTAAGCACCCAAATACTTTTACAACCTTTATTTCCGTTATGTGCTCAAAGTATACAAAATTTAATACTTCCTTATAATAATTTTTAAGTAATATTTCCTCAATGGATTTAGCTTAGTCCAGAAATATGGGTGGCAGTATTGGGAAGAATATTTGAATACACGCATGCTTTTAAGTGCATGAGTAGCGTACTTTCCTGTAAGCCATGTGTGTATCAAAAAATTTTGTATATCCGGTGGTTTTAAATGTTTTAGAGCATCATGATTTATTTACTAAAGTTTAGAGATACATTGCACCCTGAAACATTAAGTCCCGGTTGGAAGAGTAACGGATTAGCAAAGCAGAGGTTTGTGAGTTCGAATTCAACCATGGACCGTCGTGTACAAAGGAGACTGGTGCATGTTAAATATGTCGTGGTCTAAAATGACCTCATGCTGACGTGGTGTGGAAGTTTGGAGATTGGGGTGCTAGCTCAGGTGTTACCTCATCATCTGAGCGTTGTTAAAAATGCGACGATGTGGTGTGCCCCCGAATCTTTCCCTTCAGGTTTGATCCCTGACCGTCGCCAATATCCCACTGTGTTGCTCTAGTGCAACGTCAATTATATACGTACCTTACCACCGGGAACTAAGATCCTGAAGGCTATAATGTCCGGTCAATTAACTCTCTAAGCGTCGTAAGATTTCCAAATAGTGCAATGTTGGTTCTACTCCAAAACTCACTTAACATCTGTAGGTTGAAAGAAACCATGTAATCCTTTTGATGATTTTTCGTTAGAATAGAATCATTTGGATGGATTTTAGTGGTCTCGTTTAGTTAGAAAGTAATCCTTTGGAAAGATACTTTTGGTGATTTCCGTAGATTAGAACCCTTTGGATCGATTCTGGTGGTCTCTTAATTAGAAAAGAATTCTTTAGAAAGATACTTTCTGGAATTTCCATAGAATAGGAATCCTTTCGATCGATCCTGGTTGTCTCTTAATTAGAAAAGAATTCTTTGGATCGATTTTGGTTGTTTCTTAATTAGAAAAGAATCCTTTAGAAAGATACTTTTAGTTATTTCTGTAGAACATAGTCACTTGGATCGATTCTGGTGGTCTTCTAGTTAGAAAAGAATAATTTGGAACGATATTTTTATTAATTCCCGTAGAATAGAATCCTTTGAAAAGGCTTTATTGCTACTTTCCTTACAGCATTATCCTTTGGAATGATATTGTCCTATTTTTTTCTAAAATAATTTTAATTCAGCATTTGTCCTCGATACATGAACATAGCTGATAAGAACAATTATTTTAAAAGGTTTATACTATTAATATAAAAATAATTTTTATATTAATAGTATCTGAACTCTTAATGATTATGTAAAACCTAATTTATTCTGCTTCCAAATATGATATAATATTTCTAAAGATGAAGTAGTGCTTAATCCCTTCTTTCCCCTGTAGACAGATAAAAATCCCTGTCAGAGTTTGAACGTCCTCTGGCTAGGAGCACTGAGCCAATAAGAGTCATTGGACACACCCTAATACATTACGTTTCATGAAGTTATAGGGAATAACCTTTTTATCATCTCTTCTGAAAATCCCCATTTAAATATCGGAGCACGTCTGTAATCCTTCTATTTTTTTTGATTAGTGTCATTTCTTAAACATTTAACTGGACCCTTCTTTCCGGGGAAAATACCACTACGATGCCAGAATAAATGCTTCGGTTTTAAAATGATCTAATTTGCAGCGTCCCATTTTCCAGCTGTTCCAATAGGTCATGACAAGCCGCCAGGATTTTTAAAAGAGGCTAGGTCTACTCAAATGCCATAATTTTTTTGGGATGCAGGTGAAAACTGAAACTGGTGCCTTGCTTGGATGGACTGTAGACAGCGCTGAACTTTGTGGACAGAAGAAGGTCTTCCTCTGCATTTCTAGCAGTGTCAGGTTACTTGCACACACATCGATTTCCCTGTCGTTCGATAAACTAACGAAACGATAGTTTATCATGCGTTGCTTGCACACAACAGACGTTTGTCGTGGTTTATTTTAGTCCAGAAACAAAACAAAAGGGCTTTTTTATTCTCCAGTCCAAGTTTCTGTCTTAGCGATTGTTAAAGATAGAGTGAAAATTACAACGGATTTGAAATCTGCGGAAAATTTTATACCAGATCGATACCTTAAATGTGATTTTCTTTAAATAAATAATTTCTCAATTGTAACCTTTTATATTTTTGCAATACGAATTTAGCCGATTTAACTAAGATATTGATTACGAACACAAAATTGCTATTTATCTCGTTTTGTAAAAAAGATATAACTTGAATGGAGTACTTAGTTGTCTTAATTTACTGCTTTACATAAATAGCAACTATAAGATGAATATTTAATCGTATCCGATGTTTTGAAGAGTTTAGAACAAAGTTAATTTTATTGCACAGATAACGTAATTTTTTTGTAGGTAATTTTATTTCTGAGTTAACGTATACCGACAACGGTTAGTTTAAGTTTTTATGCGTGGCAAATGTCTTTAAAAAATTTAAACATCCAATTTTAAGTTCTTTTTTTTTTTCATGTCTTTAATGTGAAATGGTGGAAGATAAGCTTCAATTTTTTCATTCATTTTCACATCGTCGTCTAAAATTGAACTCGATATGGCTTTGAAAATGAACTTAGCCTGATTTACTGAACATAATTTACAGTGAGCTTTATGGATGTCGTACAGTTCTTGATCCAATTCTTCCGTTAGAGCTGGCGATGAATGAACCCTTTTCACAAAGGTGCCGATGTAACCGCTCAAAGATTTTGTGGTTCGTCATTCGCCTGTTCGGAAAACGTTCCTGATACAGCCGTAACGCTGCTCTGCAGTTCCCATAAGCAGCACCGTACATCATATGCATGTTCGCCTTTTCACTATTTGTAAAATCTCCCACCACGGCCGACAGCATGACATTTTCCCGCAGATGCATCAGATCACGGATGGCCAGGCACACTACTACCCTCTTCCCACATCATTGCCAGCCAATCACAACTGCCGAGTTTGTCTTATTATTGTTGTGGTCGAAATGTTTAGTATTTATTGTAAACATTGTTTCAAAGAAGCACTTTGCAAGGATGTTGTAAATAAACAACGTTTTTCTCTTCATATCTCATTTTTTGTGTTCGTGCGTCCACGCGTCATTCCCGACTATACACATTCCTATACAAAAGATGTATGTTTTAGTAAGCTGTACCACTCCTCCAAGTTTGTCCCACGACCGTAGAATCACCCTGTATATAAGGAACCGTTTTCTGAGTTCAGTTAGTGGTTTATTAAACCAATTTGGCCTATCTTGCTCCTGTCTATCTTCTTTGATTAAATCAACCAACCTGGAAGGCATTTCGCAATTTTCAAAGGGTAAGAGAAAATCTTATTAAGCGGTTTCACACTTGCTTCGATGGGGAGAAACTGATTAAATTATTTTAGTTCCGGCTCAGCTCGGGGTGGTATGCGTGAGGACTTTAAATAATTAAATCGAGAAGACAGCTGCAAATAAGCTAGCTGGTAAGATTTTTTTGTTTTTTTGTCAGTTGCAGTAAAACGGAGTAAACTAGTCGGTTCTAATTATCTAACCTCGACACGTAAGAGATTCTCGTTATGAAAAAATGCCCCATTGTAAATTTATGAACTAAAACCCAGTTTTTTTAAATTATTTTCTTGGTTCTTTGGATCAGGAAGCTTTATATAAAGCAGATTTCACTCTAAAATAATAATTAGTTAGTTTAGCTATTTGACATGTGCTCTTTTCTTGAGCACTCTCTTGCTTTGCTTAAATCAATACACTCAGAGGAAATTTCGCACTTTTCGAAGGCTGAAAGATTAATTCTAGAGGTTGGCTTGACGAGATATCTCGTCACTAACAAAACTGACTAGATCCGATGGAAGAAATAGTCAATAGAGAAAAATGACGTAATTGATGTAAGAAATATGTCGTCATTAGAAGAAAAATCAGATCTTGATCTAGTCCTCACTAAAAACTGACAATTTTTTGATGACGAGGTCTCTCCTCATTCATAAAATTGGTTAGATCGTGATGGGGGATTCATTTTGAAGTCTTAAAACATTGGGATAGAGATTTTGAGACAGGTTATCAAATTGTTGAAATACAATCAATTCTTAATAGAAAATACCTATTTCATAATCAATACAGCATATTTACATGTGCCAAAATGCAAAGGTTTTAGTGAAGCTTCTGATAGTTTGTGGTTTACATTGAAGCACTTATACGCGCGCGCAATGGCTTGAAATGCCGAGTTCATTCGCTAGGTAGGCAGTAATTAACGTCGCACTCTAGCAACACAACGGGCTATTAGCAACGATCAGGGGTTCATCCCGGATCCAAGAACAGCACCTGCTAATTATGAACCATGGTCAGATGACGAGGTCGACACTTGAGCTGACACCGAAACTCTCCAAACTTCCACACCACGCAAACGACAGATTTAGCGTGCCCTTGTGTGCACAACGATCTTTGGGCTGGTCGTAGTTTCGAACTCGCAACCCTCTTGTTGCTCATCCGTCGCTCCGCTAACCGCGGCCCCTTTTTCTAAGTCGCTATAAAACAGGAAGTGCTTCATCCTCTAGGGAACACCCGCGCCCTCTATATTTAACTTCGCAGAAAGCCTCTCATAATGGGGAATGAATTTTTAGTTACTATGTATATATTTCCAGCTGTCAATATTTCAGCATGAAGACTCGTTTGTTGGTAAATATCGGTGAATAATGCCACAAAACGGCCGGTTTTCACAGTTAACTGTCAAGAATGATTGATAACGACAACCGAAAATCCGATGGTGGAAAAGGTGCGATCGATTCTAACGATATGCTTTTGGGCTTTAATGCCCTAATCTTGACTGCCCCGTCCGGAACGGAGGCAATCTCAGATACATTCTGCAAGTCAGTGTTTCCTAATGACTAGTTCGACTTTTATAGCATATAGATATAATTTCTATCATCCCATTGGATTTTTAAGTACCCTTTCAAGTACATTTGTCGAAAAAAAGCTTGGGAAGGAAGGTGGGTTAAGTAACGTCTCGTTGGTGCAATACAACGGGCCATTGGCGACGGTTCGGGAGCAATCCCGAAGGGAAAGACCCAAGGACAACGCCTCGTAAGTTTGAACCAGTCAGATGACGAGAACAATACCTTGTCTGGAACTCCACTCACAAAACTTCCACTCCAAGCCTATATGAGGAAATTTGAGGCCACGACAGATTTAACATGTACCATCCCCCGTGTACACGACGGTCTTGGGCTGGTCATATTCGCAACCCTCAAGTTGTTATCCATTGCTCTACCCACTGGGCTACCACACCCCTAAAACCGGTCTGGTGTTAACCTCTAGATCGGAAGGCTCCTAGTTAGAATCCGGGTTAGTACATGGATGTTTGTAAGCGTATGGTGTAAAGGCGGCAGGTGCATTTTAAATCTGTCGTGGCCGAAAGTCCTCAAGTTGGGTTGGTGTGGAAGTATGGAGAGTGTGGTGCCAGCTCGGGCGTTGTCTCGTCATGACCGTGGTTCAAAATGACGTGTTGTCGTCTTCGAAACTTTCCCTTAGGGGGTTGATCCCGAACCGTCGTAACTAACCCGTTGTGTTGCTCTAATTAAAAATTACCATTACTAATTACCACCTCTAAAAAAATATTTGACATTGTGGTAGTCCTATTCCTTTAGATAAAAGTGTTTCGCAAAAAACTCAGTTTTTTAACCGTCCTAGATCTCGTCATTTATAAGCTGACCAGATCTTGATGGACGAGGTATCTCGTCAGTAGAAAAAGTGACTATATATTGATCTTTTCATCATGAAAAAATCAGTAGTGTCTTGATGACGAGATGTCTCGTAATTAGCAAAATGGTTCGGATCTTGATTGACGAAATATCTCGTCGAAACTACTTGGCAGATTAAGGACTGTAAACCAGTCAGTGTAAGGACCATAGACGTGAAATATAGGTGGACTGAGCATTTTCAGAGATGTGCTTCAATATGTGTGACCAACATGTCCAGTAGTAGTCACGAAATTGCTCTGTGAAAAGTTGACTCGGTGGGATGATTGGGCATGTTATTGGAAATATAACCTCTTATGACAGGGTAGATGTGTAGACGCCCATTTTGATAGATTTATGACCCGAAATGGTGAAATCGACGAAGTCTCCAACCATGTCGCTTTTTCCTCATATTTTCACCTTAATTACGTAAAAGAGGTAGAGAGTTCCGTACCTCAGTGGGATTACCCACTGCTCTAGCAACCTATGGGTTGTAGGCTGCGCAATATCAATTTTTTTATATGTTGCTTGCGTGTGCATTGGCGTGGAAGTTTGGAGAGTAGGGTGCCAACTCAGGAGTGGAACTCGTCATCTGACTCAATAACAGAGTCCCAATACTTTGACTTTAGCAGCAGAATTAGAGCAACACAACTGGCTATTGACGACGGTCCGTGATCAAACACCTAAAGGAAAGATTCGAGGACAAAGCCACGTCATTTTGAACCACGGTCAGATGACGATGTAACACTTCAGTTGACACCCCACTCTCCCAACTTCCACACCAACCCAACGTGAGGACTTTCGGCCACGAGAGATTTAAAGACCGTCTCTACACAATTCGCTTACAAACATCCATGTACTGACCCGGATTCGAACCAGAAACCTTAACAACCAGACTGGTTAGTCGGCAGAAATATTAAAAATGGTGGAAAAACGAAAAATCGTGGACATGTACGGCCGTCAAAAAAACCCCCCAGACTTACCCGATCGCAAATGCATTATTTATAACGAAGAACCAAACGGAAAGTAGCAATCGATAGGGATGAATGTTTTTTTACAAATATCAACATTTAAAATTTGTCTAAGGGGCCGTCTTCATATTAAATTGGGTGCTTCCTCCGAAATTTTCAATACGAACCCCTATCTTTTATCACAGATTTGGATTTGATGAAAAAATAATGTAAAACGGCGTAAAATTGACCGAGAAAATCCATAAAAACCACTGAGGGAGCGTGTAAATGTTCGGAGTTCAATCACATTATAATTATTAATAAAGACGTGTAGTGGCCGTCGCATTCAATGACCTCTTGCAGGCGTATTTGTATGAAGTCCATTAAGATGGTGACTAAGTCAGAATCCATTCTGATTGAATCCCAGGATCTGATTGCAGAAATTTCTGTTTTCACTTTGTGAACAATCCCCAATAACGATAATAATCATCGAATTTTGCAGTCTCACTGCGCTACTAATTATGCACGGGATGAGCTCAAATTTGGAATTCCGATGCTTCAGTAACAGTTGAATCACATGGTGTCAAAATTTGCCCAGGTTTCTATTTATAATTTTTATGAATATGAAGTTAATTTATAAAAAAATAGTTCGATAATTAAAATATTTTGATTGTGGTTGGGTAGGAAATAATTAAAAAAAAACCAATTTCCAAGAAAAATTTATGTTTTTAGCTACTATAACAAAAAAAGTGAAGCACCAATTTAACATTAGGAGATCTAAATTTCAAACAAATGTTGATATTTGTAGAAAACATTCATCCCTATCGATTGCCACCTTCCGTTTTGCTCTGCGACGTAAATTGTGCAATTGCGATCTGGTGAGTCGTTTTTTATTTTGACGGCTGTACATTAACAAGGAAAGTTGTATTGATACCCAATGTTTAAAAAGGGATGGAATGTGCAGCTGTTAGGCTACTAGAACAGTGGTAATACCCACCGTGGTCTCCCAGTTCTGATGGATTAGGGTATCACTTCAATTTACTTCATACCGGAGAAACACAACGAGCGATTGGCGAAGGTCCGAAGGGAAGTTTCGAGGACAGCACCTTGTAATTTTGAACTATGGTCAGGTGACGAGTCCACACTCTAAACTTCTACACGATGCCTAAGTGAGGAAATTTGGGGCCACGACAGATTTAACATGTACATCGAGTTTTTGGTTGTATCGAGTTTGGAATTACCAACCTTCAGGTTGCTAATCCACGACCCTACCAAGTGAGTTACCGCGTCCATCCAGCTCTTTCAGAATGGTCGAAATGTTGCATTAAATATGACACACATTTTTATATTCTCTGGAAATATTACTTTATTTCTCACGAAAAAAAATTTATAACTTATGAGAGTAAAAGTAGAGATCCATAAATGAAACAAAAATATACACATAACAACGACGATATCACATTAAAATGACCACCATTCACAGAAATTTTACTGTACACAATGTCAGTCATAATTCTCTAAAGACACATTTACAGTGTTCATAACAAAAATTAACGTTCATAAATATAACAAAATGTATTCATAGTTCAGAAACTTTAAACATTTCCACGAGAATTAAACACCTTCACACTATCACGTTAATCAAAATGGCAATATAAACTAACTCCCGTATGCAGGGAGGAAGCGAACATCAATGATTGGCTGAGGAAACTGTCAGCAATGCAGCCGAATATTCTGAGCACCCACTCAGCTTCAGATTTCTGTTATTTTAACCCTCTTAGAGGTTCTCTGAAGTCATCCCTGCATGATTTCTAACAAATTTTGACATTCTTGTCAAATAAATGTCTTTCCATGGGATTCTAATCTATAGAAATAAACGAAAGAATCATTCCAAAGGATTCTATTCGGAGGAAAGGAGCAACAGGATATTTCAAAACGAATCTACTCCAAAGTAACGAGCAATAAAATATTTCTCCAAATGATTTATTCTAAGAAAAGGAGCTATATAATCATTCGAAAGGTTTTAAAAATCCATTCATTTTTTTTTTGCTAATAAATGTAGCTAGTCATTGCGTGAGTTTTTTTGTGGGGTAAAAACCTATCCCATACTACCGGGAAATCCCTAGACGCTCAGAGGGTCTTCTTTTCGGACTATTTTCTAGTCGGACTAATCGAGAACCGTAGATTTTCGAGTTCTATATGCGATTAATGTAAAGATGAAGAAAGGTTTAGAACATTTTGTTTAATCTATCGGGGGGGGGGGGGGGGGCAGGAAAGGTTTTTCTGTCAAGCTAAATGTAGTTGATGGTAGTATCTCTATGGAACGCGTTTCCTGTAGGTATTCCGAATCTGACGTCACTTGTCTTGTTTTCCACATTCGATACGCCACTTTACTATCTTATTTCCGGTCTACGAGCTGGCATTATGCGTACCATAGACGTGTGATTTAAATAGACTGATCGTTGCCATTGAGAGGAAGGACCTTCAAAAAGTGACCAACATGTGACTAGAAGTCACGTGACAGCTCTATAGACAATTAAGTTGGTTGGTCAACTTGGCATTTTATCGCTTCGTTTGGAGACATAACATTTTATGACAGGATAGATGTGTGAATGCTCATTTCTGTATAGCGGCAACAAAAATGGGGAAATCGGCAAAGTCTACTACTATGTATTGCGGACTAATCAGATAATTAACGGATGGTCGTCTACTGTTCCATAGATATATAAGATGAAGAATGTTCGCTTCTTTTCAGAGAAGAAGAAAAGTCCAAGGGGTCATGTTACTACTAGTTTCGGTCGCATTATTTAATGCACGTAGAAACGGTACTCACTCTATTTTTGTATTTAATATGGTGTAAACTAGACAAGTAGATTAGAAAAGCTTGATTCAATTTGATTATTTCGTAACTTGGTGCTTAGTCCATACTAGCGTTAGCATACTTATGATTGTTTATTTACTTGTCTTGGGTGTCCACTGTAATTGAAAGGTCTTCAACAATTTCGAAGTAGATTTCATGTTGTAATCTCTATTGGAACATTGATAAAGTTGCGAAAACGTTTTTTCCCAGACACGCGTCTCTACTCTGCAAAAATAACATCGCTTTTCGTTAGCAATCCACAAAAGCTAAAGCAATGTAAAGTTCATTGTTCAAAAGCCCAGTAATGCCTACCTTCTGGGTGCTAACCAACGAAGGTCCAACCCGAATTGCAACACAAATGCATCTCAACTTACATACTCAAAAATGATCCCCATGAAAACACACCTTTAGTTCGACCTCACATCAGAGTAGCATGAGCGATAAAAATACGACATGCGCAAGCGTACCAAGATGACTTCTGTAGAGAAACGAAGTGTGCATGCGCGTGTCGTAACTGGCTGAGATGCGCATGCACACTGAGGTGATTTACAAAAACGTAGGCATGCACATATTTCGTATGTGCAGAACTTGTTGGACCAATGAATGGCTTGTATCTTCGAATTGTAAGCCGCGTTCTGACGTTGCATCCGCCAATCAGGTTTGATGCACGTTTCCTCCACGCAAACAGGAGTTAAAGACTAGATAGAAGTTTAACACTGAATGAAAAACAGCACACATCAACGTATACATTTACAAATAAACATTTTCAACAGAGATGAGAAACACGAATAATTTCAACGTATATTCAAACATCAAATGCAATAAAGGTACGATGAATATTTGAATTACAATAGAAGGTCGGAAATTTTACTATATTTAGGATTTCATACTACAGGAGGCATTTCAGGTAGAGGGTTTCACACAAAACGACAAACAGTGGTTTATAAACATGAGAAGTAATTTGAGAAATAAGGAATAAATTAATGCTCGCGTGTGCAGTAATTTTCGACAGAAAACAATTTCCACGCTCAGAATTGGAAGTTCACTCTATTTCGAAACATTTTTTTAGTCGTTATGCTTCTATGTGGTTAAATGTGTTGGTTTTTGATACCAATGTTGTGTTTATACGCACACGATGTATCGTAATCGAAATAATAATTTAAAAGAATAGAATAATGTGCATTGATGATATAAGCTTTTTCAACGAAACTGTTTTCTGAATGACTACTTTTTAATAAACCCATCAAGGTATCTAAAATCGCTTATTAACTTTTGCTTTGTACAGCGTTAATCATACAAGTGGTTTCGAGGAGGTATCTCGTTCATCGAGATCTGGCCGATTTTGCTATTGACGAGATACCGCTTCGATACTACCACAATTAGGGTAAAAGAAATTATGTAAGAAATTCAGTTTAGAAGTGTGTTTTTGATATTTCAAAATTGTTTACTTATAACCGTCTAACGATGAAATAATCGAGTTCGTAAACTCAAGTATTGAGACATATTAACCTTCTTTCTGGTTTTAGCGATAAAGTAACTTGTCATTAGCAAAACGGACCATATCTTGATGGATTAGATTCCTCGTCCTTAGAAAGAAACTTACGAAATCTTGATTTCGTCATCAGCAATATCTGATCAATTTTTCTTTTGACGAGATACTCGTTAGTAGCAAAATTGACCAGACTTGATGGGTGAGATATCTTGTGAAAACCACATGGAGGGTTAAAAAGTGCTCCTGGGAAATTGCAAAGTCGAGCATGTGGTTATACAAACATGTTTCAAAAAAGAGAGAAAAAAAACACTGTTAAAAAACATCAGTAGACAAGTCTGTAAAAGGGTCAATGACTTAGATCATAGATTTTGATAGAACTCATAAAGTGAACTGACAGAGACATCATCACATGTTTTGGTAATACAATAATATAACTTAAAAAAATATTATGTACTAACACTAGTAGTTCATACTTGTGCATATAGTACATCGATTTGAAAATGCAAAAAGTGAGATAAATTAATTACAACATATAAGTACAATAGAAACTAATAATAATCTTGTTTTAAATATGACTTATTTTAATCTTTAGCGTTGTTGATAGAATTTGACTAATGGACTAAAAAATGAAGAGTTTACACACAAATATTTCAGACTAATATTCTAAAACGATGGCAGCATAATGAAGTAAGTGCTTAGAATATTTCAATTGGTTTGTTTCAATTATTTTAACAGTAATTTCTTAAACAAGATGAAAAGGGTTTACAGGTTTTTTAAGGTACATACAGGTTAAAAATAGTATCCATAGATCATAAGCGCAAAACACTTTTAATGAGAATGCAGTAACGTTTAATGAAACATAGTTCATAAATTATCATAAATGGTTTTTATAAAATGCTATTGCAGTAAATCATTCCTACGAGTGTTTAGTTCACATTTCCTCTCAAAATAATGTCAAATCTTAGTTTGAAACCTCTTTACTTCCTGAATTACGAGAAATTTAACATGTTACGTGCCAAACGGTCATAAATGTCATAAGGTATCACAGATACCACGAAATACAACTTCATTTACTTGAATTAGTATCATCATTACTCGCAGGCTAACTTGCTATCGAGACTCGACAACGCTATTGCAAATGATTGAAGTGCGCACATAGGGTATCCATAATCCATGCTAAACACGTCGTCAGAAACGCGGCCGAATTGCATAACTATGTAGTCAGCTGAAAGAAATAAAATGAAGTAACCATCTTCAAAATCAGTTATCAAAATACAAACAATCAGGTTAGAGCTTATGGCTCGATTGTAAGAAATCGAATGAGCAAAAATATCAGTCGATTTTTAAGAATTTGCTTTAACGGGTTAACCACGAGTATACTCGTGGTTAATCCGTTAAAGCGAATTCTTTAATAATTGGGTATGCTGATTTACCACCGCGAATATACTTGTGGGAATGGTGTTCAGATTTACCATTACAAATATACCAAGCGAATAATGTTCAGGTTTACCATTACGAATATACTCATGGTGGTTAGGATTTTCTCTACGAATATACTGGTGGTGGGATGGTGTTAATATTTACAAACACGAATATATTAGTGGTGGGAAGGATGCTTCGAGAGGTATTTTAAGTACATTGTTATGAAAACGGGCTTTAGGGAAAAATAAAATAATTTGGTCTGGCAGCGAATGGATCTCAATGCAGGAGGGACTTAATACTTAATGCTGAAGTACCCATTAGGGAACATTTAAGTGCCTTTATACCCTCGAAACGTTATATTATACTCTTCAGTTCATTCAGGTCGGGTTCAGTTACATCCCAATATTCCGTCCGACGGGGTAGTGCAATAAACCCATTTTTGATAGGAATATTCTCGGAACTGAATTTTAGTGATATCCAAATTGAACATAAAAATAAAAATTTCTAATAATGAACCCTAATAAATATGCAAAACCGATGTCTTAAAATAGATGTGAAATCCAAAATCATTACTTGGGCACTCTGTATCAAAGAACTTAAATTTAGTTAATTTTCATTAGCAGTGGGAAAGAAATTTGAGGATATGTACGATCACTAACTGTTACGACATGTTTAATGTTTGTTATTGGAGTTGAGAAAATGCAAATTAGAGTAACCATGAGATGTAAATAGTAGTCAAGATGGAAAGTAAATGTATGTATAGTTTTGATACAATTCTATTAGCATCTCCATTTTAACTATTGGCAAAACTATTCGATTTTCAAAAAACTTGATTTTCATAGTTTAACATATAAATACATTGAATTATAGTGATATAAAGAATCTTATTTGAAAATGTGCGTGATGCATCTTATCATAAAAATAATAAACACGTAATTTAACCCTCCAAGTGGTTTCGACGAGTATCTCGCCCATCAAGCCTGATTTCTCGTCACCAAGCTTTGCCTACTTTTTATGATGACGAGATGAAAATCTGGTCAATTTTATTCTAATGACGAGATGTCCATCAAGAACTGGTCAGTATTCGTCAAATGGCGTGATACCTCGTCGACGCAACCACCAGAAGGGTAAAACCACCTTTTTGATTTTCAAACCAGTTGAATGGATATTTACTAGTAAAGTATATACTCACGGTCATTGATATGGACAATCTGAAAATTTTTCACCGAAGCCATGGTTACCCTTCCGTTAAAATTTAAGACAAAAGATTGAGTAACTGAAAATAAACCACAAAGAGAAAATAGTACATTAGCACCAAATAATAACAATAAACAAAATTAAATACTTATCAAAAAGAGAGAAAAATTGAGGTTCAAAGCAAATATACGCATTCGATATGAAATATTTAGTGAAACAACTTTTACATTTCCAATGACTAGGGCAATATACAGAAAGAAATACAATATTAAAGGTTACTCGGCGTCCCCAAAGCTATTTTCTCATACACAGTAGACTCCCTCTTAACCGCCCGAGGACCTGTCTCAGGCGTTACTTCGCTTTCAAAAGAGCAATGCACATAAAAAAAAAATCGACGATTACTTTTAGATCTTATTTTTTTTATATTTACAGTATATAGTACTGTTATAAATGTGAGATTTAATGGCATGGTTAGTATAAGACCTAATATATATACTGCAATTGTGTGCTGTAATACAGCAGGCCTACAGTAACATATGTGTTTAGCTTAAGTTCCCACAAAAGTATCCAGGGTAAGTTTTCTTAATTATCATATTACAATAAAGTGGGAAAAAACTTAGTTTCGTATTAATAAAAACGATTTCTGGTGTGGTTTTGAATACTATTAAGGGAACGACAATCAACCGTCGTTTTTTACGTATAGAATCGGATCAAATCGTAATAGGCCGTTGTCCGGTCTGGGTCCCAGTCGCGAACTGACCAGTTAAGAGGGAGTCCATTGTAAATAAAATGGGATCCTATTGTGAGTAAGAATTTATTTTAATAAGTTTAACTTAGAGTTTCATACAAGAAAAATGCTAAAATTAAAAAAAAAAATTAATTTAAAACTTTTAAATTAAAAAAATATACCAAATACTGAAAAAAAAGTGCTATAAAAATATTTAAAACTCGATATTTTGGTTTGAAATCTTTTTACTAGACTCGTAAAACTTTCCTCTTTACATTTAAGGACGGAATTTTTTATACCTTAAATAGAATTTTTTACAAATTCAAGACTAAAAACCTCTGTGAAAAATCATGACAGCTTAAGATTTTCCAAATTCAATAGCCCGTTGTGTTGCCCCAGTTCGACGTTAATTTAAATATGTAACTACTTACCTATCAGGATCACGAATTGTTTTTAGCCCCCTCTCGTACTAAGACAAATAGAACGAGGGTTAATATATAGCCTATGTTTTCCGCAGGATTCTAAAGAATGAATGTATAAAATTTGGTCTGACATCATAAAAATACTCAATATTATTAATATGGGGATTTCGAATTGTTTTTAGCCTCTCTGCACGCCCAAGAGAAATATAATGGGGGTTGATATGCAGCCTATGTTACTCACAGGGTTCTAAAGAGCAAGTATAGCAAATTTGTTGTGGATTGGTCACACGGTGTAAAATATTGGTCATACGGTGTATTTGAATAGAGAACAGACAAACGAGATCTGGTTCATATATATATATATATATAGTAGTTATATATATAGATTAAAAGAACAATTAAGAATTGGATAGCCTCTCTGCACGCCCTCCCTCTCTCTCTCTCTATATATATAAATATATATATATATATATAAATATATATAAATAAATATATATAAATAAATATATATAAATAAATATATATAAATAAATATATATAAATAAATATATATATAAATATATATATATATAAATATATATATATATATATATATATATATATATATATATATATATGTATATAAATATATATATATATATATATATATGTATATAAATATAAATATATATATATATATATATATATATATATATATATATACATATATGTGACGACTTTCTTACAAGTCTCACTATTTAGTTCTCATAAAATACGAGCAGAACAGAGAGCAATGAAAAAGACGTCTTTATTATACCACAGTCATGATTCGAGTGCTATAAGAGATGGCGCAGCAAGTTACAAGTTGGGTATCAACAAATTAATTATTCCTTGATCAGCAATACTCAGACAGATTTCATTGCCTTATATGGTATCATTTGATGGGACATCGTACAGTAAATAGACGGGAACAGATGGATCACGCCGTGGGAAGATGAATTTAGCTTAGCTTGCAAAAATTAATTATTTCTGATGCAATGGGCTGCGAAACTGTAAAAGGCACGTGAAAAAACACTCGGAGACGCCGGCCAACCTCGAAGCAATTTTCTCACGAATCATTTTTAATGTTACATCCCCCTTCCCAAGTAGACTACATCCTATGCGTCCATAGGGTGTAGGACATCTAAGAAGAAGCTGTTAATGAAAACCTAAAATTTGGAATAAACTAGAAACCGAACATTTCTATCTACCCACTTGCTATCCATCTATTGACACACAAGCTAACATAAAAACACTTTTAACATTAATGACTCTTTATCTCAATCATGGTAAAAGTATAAACACAATAATCAATTAGAATATAGGATACATAAAAATAAAACACAATAAATGGTAATCATAATAGAATTATCAATGAGCTCATTCATACTAGTTCACAATCATACCAAATCAAATACTGTACAAAATAATGCAACCAGTTTCCAGAGAATTGTGTTCTGAAAAACTAACCTAATGAAAATGAAATAATAAAACCCAATAATACTATAAACAGCATTATATAATTATCAAAAATAAAAACACATAAAAAATAAAAATATTTCCAACTATAATACATTAACTTGTGTGACCAGTACGGACTTCAGAATATCAGGGACCCAGGGGCTTACCCTAATCTCTTCATTTAGCTACTGTCGCGAACAAGTTCCAAAACCCAACATGAAAGTACAACATTTCTTGTAAATCATAAAATGAACGTCACTGTAATTTAATTATATGCAAGCAATAAGTAAGAAGCGCTGCTATAAGCCAGGCTGTAGGATGCATCCAAAAAAATTTCTCAAAGATCTTCTTAGTTATATTTGCTCATAATAAACAAAGTACAATTTCACAATTTCCGTTCAATTTTTTCTACATAGTATATTACCCTGAATATTATCTACGACTCTCTTCATCTATTCATTTCTTATATACATTTCACCTCCTTCAAGTATTAAGTACAAATAAACAAATCTACTCATCCTTACATTCTTCATTCACTTTTCAACTTATAAATACAAAACAATTCTCCTATGTGATCACGTATTTATTTCTATAGCTCCATCTCAAGATACTTGCGAGATAAAAAACACAAAATACAATAACTTTTAAACAAAATCTCATTTATTTCTCTTGGTGCATGAATCTGGATGAATATGCCTTTACTTAATTCCAATTAATTTATCAGAGTAATGTTTTCTCGTGATAATAATTGTATGCTTAAGCTGTTAATAGAAAAATATGAAACCTTTATATGTGAAAGAGTAAAACAACTCTCCTTCAATAACCAATTTCATACAAAAAAAAATTATTAAAAAAAAAACCAAGTTTAACATTTATCACAGACTTCATGCTACCAAAGTTCCATTCTAATTTGTCCAATATAAAATTAGTTTTTGGAAAATATGTGCCTGAAGGAGAGTGTCAGAGATGCCAGTTCTGTGTTTTGGTCCATTTCTGCAAATCCAGGTAAATTTTCCTGTATCGCGAAATGACTTTTAAAATTTTCAGTCAAGGGGGGGGGTGTAATCCCCACTTTCTGAAGTTGTTGTAGAAGCTCAACATCTCCAGACTTCCCTCTGACACATAAACATTATCAATACACTTAATAATTTGACTACAATGTTTACCACAATTCTTATTATAAAAATATCTCGTTTCTATCGCATCATAATTCTCACTATCTGTAACACAACATTATAACTTTATTTTTATTTTCTTAATTTCTCCTATTTTGGCACTTACCACTTTAATTCTGGTTATATCTAATAGTCCATTGGTTTGCCACACCACCTGCAACTTTTCAACCCCCCCCCATTTCTCGATATTTTAGGATGACAAAAGACTCGCTTATTATTGTCACATTGCTGCCAGTGTCAATGAGTCCCAGTAAATCTTGTCCAGTTTCTGGAAAACACATCACGGTCACAAGAAAAACATTTCCGGTACAGGGCATACTAGTGGGAGGCCCTACACGAAATCACTTTCTGTAGTCTCGGGCAAAGTGGCCCTGTAGAGCACAGTTGTAACAAGCCGCTGTGGGTCTATCTCGTGGTGGCGGTAGCACTCCATGGGTTTGGCTAGGTAGACGAGGAACCTATGGTCTTGGTCTCCAAGGTAGAAGAGGCACACCTGGTTGTCTCCTTGGTACGGGTGATGGGCACTGGTACTGTTATGGTCTCCTACTCCATGGTTGCTGTAATCCAGCCCTTGGTGGGAAGGCAGGGGTCGGTCGTCTCCAAGGTGAGGTTGTTCCGCTGCGGCACTTGAACTCCGAGGGCCTGTGGATCGGCTCTTTCCTCCGACGACCTTTGCGTCCATGTCGGTAACCTTTCCGAAGCGAGGGAGACGAAGCATTTTTTCTCCCTTGATTTTTCTTTCACTATTCATTTAGTTCATCACGGCAGCGAGGCAAAATTTTAACTTCGTCAGCTGTTTTGGGTATGCACCCACTCTTCCATCAATCGAAAAGAGAAACAATAAACAACTTCTCTTTCACCTTCGCCACGGCAGAAACAGACAAACTGCCGCCATTGTTGGTCACTTTCATCGTGCTTAGTCCCTTTTAAAAACTGCGAATTAGCATCGTGCCGTCGGTTTTCGCGACAGGAATTAAATCCTGTCGACTTGTGACGACTTTCTTACAAGTCTCTCTATTTAGTTCTCATAAAATACGAGCAGAACAGAGAGCAATGAAAAAGACGTCTTTATTATACCACAGTCATGATTCGAGTGCTATAAGAGATGGCGCAGCAAGTTACAAGTTGGGTATCAACAAATTAATTATTCCTTGATCAGCAATACTCAGACAGATTTCATTGCCTTATATGGTATCATTTGATGGGACATCGTACAGTAAATAGACGGGAACAGATGGATCACGCCGTGGGAAGATGAATTTAGCTTAGCTTGCAAAAATTAATTATTTCTGATGCAATGGGCTGTGAAACTGTAAAAGGCACGTGAAAAAACACTCGGAGGCGCCGGCCAACCTCGAAGCAATTTTCTCACGAATCCTTTTTAATGTTATATAAATAAATAAATAAATAAATAAATAAATAAATAAATATATATATATATATATATATATATATATATATATATATATATATATATATATATATATATATATATATATATATAAATTGATTTTAGTGTTTTCCCCTTCATGTCAATTTGTCTTCGAAATAAAAAAAAAGAAATTGCAAGTTTCAATCAAGAAAGTTTTCAAAATAAAGCCACAATTTTGTCAGCATTTATTCTGAGCAAAGTGGGTTTTGTATTTTGCTCAATGTGGGTGGTCACATTTTTAGCACTCCACAATTTTTAAAAAAGTGAAGGGCTGCACAGTTTCTCTTTTTCATAACATGAGCGCAAACAATTCTACAAAAAAATGATGCAACACCATCCCTATGGCGTCCCCGGTAGCGATCTTATTTACAAAGTAGTAGGGATGCTCGAGAAATTGAGAAGGATTGCCAATTTCCCCAGCCGTCGATTCTCAAAGCGCTTTATATCGCCAACTCGCCAAGGGGTGCTGAAAGCGTGAGGGTTTCCGCGGAAGCTCCCCGGTAGCAGGTCTCTTAACAGCAATTTTTCGTATTTCGTAAGACGGGGAAAAGATGACTCACTAATGACTTTCGCGAGAAAACGTCTCAAAGTAGCCAAAGCCAAAAGATGCGCCAAAGTATTGGCCAAGAAAGCGATAACTAATGAAATGTGATAGTTGCAAATAGCAATAACTTGCCAAAAAAAGTTATCATGAACACACACTAATTACCCGCCTCGGACGCTGCATTTCGCTTCCATTCGATAGATTAAATTCTGGGACAAGTGAAGGGGCCACGGTAGCCCGGATGGAGGGTTGCGAGTTCGAATCAAACCTAAGACCGTCGTGTACAAAGGGGACTGGTGCACGTTGAATCTGTCTTGCTTCAAATGTCCTCACGTTGGCGTATGTGGATGTTTGAAGAGGCCAGCATTCATCCAATTTGCCAGCTAAGGCGTTACCTTGTCATCTGACCGTGGCTTAAAATTACGTGGTGTTGTCCTCGAATCTTTCCCTTAGGGTTTGATCCTAGACCGTCGCCAATAGCCCGGTGTGTTGCTCCAGTGCGAAGTTAATTGAATACCAACCTGCTTAATGTAAGACAAAACATCAGCCATTAATTACGGGGAACCACCCCACTTTACCTCGGAATATTCAAAGTACTTTTCAAAGTTTAAACTAAGCTTGGCTTCTTTGTTTTTTAATTTCTTTCAAGATGCTGCACGGGTCGACATAGTGAGAAACCGTTAATGAGTTTAAGCATGGATGCTTCGCACTAGGACGCAGAGCTGTATTAGGTATATATAATGAGAAAAATATTCAACAGATGTTAACAAAAAATCCTCGTTGCTGGCAAGAAAACAAACGCCCCATCGATTGATTTTGTAATTAAAAGTTAGTAATTGTCAAATATAAATTTTGAAGGAACTGTAGCATGGGGAGTTTACTGTTAAGGCATAACTTGTTGCGTAAAAGGAAATGGATTGCAAATACTTTTCTGAGAGGGATTTTAATTGTAAACAAATAAACCAGATTGTCAGAGAAGATCTGCATTTCCAACGCTATCGTAGGGTACGTATCGTGGCAACCAGATATAATCTACCCAAATTTAACTAAATATAATTAGTTAGACATAGGAAACATGTCTAGATAAGAGTCGATCAGAAAATTGAAAACGTTTTATTGATGGCAGTGGAAGTTCTTCCTTTTTTCGAAAAAGTGACTTACACCACTTTAACTTTAACCCGTCCATATATCAATTTGATATTCATTCTTTGTGATTTTAGTCGGTGACATGATAGTAATGGTAATTAATCAGAATCAATAAAACGGACTGTTGGCGACGGTCCGGGATTAATCCCGATGGATGGGAAAAATCCGAGGACAACACCACGCAATTTAGAAGTACGGTCAAATGACGAGAACAGCATCACGTAATTTTGTACCACGGTCTAATGTCAAGTACAACACCTGAGCTGACACCCTACTCTCCAAACTTTCACATCGTGACAACATTTAAGTTCACGACAAATTTAGCGTGCACCAGCCCCCTCGTGCTCGACGGTCTTTGGATAGACCTAGTTTTGAACTAATCTGTCACTCTTTCAACTGTGTTACCTCGGTCCTGAAATGTTTAAAATACGCACAGAAAAACACGGTTTCAAAACCGTTTTTCAGTATTTTTTAGTATTAAACCTTCGACTTTAAAAATCTCTTCTGCAGTCGTAATGATGTTTAGTAATCATATTTTGAAACGAGAGGATTTTCAGTGAAAACGGGAAAACGAGAGGATTTTCAGTGAAAACGGGAAAACGAGCGGTCAGCGAAGATTTGAATTCTGTGGTTTAAATACTATCGCATGATGCATATCGGGTTTACCTAAAAAGGAAGTTAATTGCAGCAACGTTTTCTGTTTATCCAAGTGCTGTTGACCAATTAACTAACATAGATATATTCGGAATCTATTCTTTGGAATTTTTATTGGTGCACAACGGACTATTGGGTGCCGTCCGGGATCCATCTCGAAGGTGAAAGATCCAAGGATAATGCCTCGTAGTTTTGTAACACAGCCGGAGGACAACACCTGAGCTGGCACCCAACTCCAAAATTCACACCACGCCAACGTGCACCAGCCCCCGTGTACACGACGATCCTCGGCTGGACCGAGTTTTGAACTCGCAACCCTCCTGTTGTTACTCTTACAACTTTCCATACTGGATTGATCGCGGACCGCCGACGATAGTCCATTGTAAATTACCTACCTTATCGTGTCATTCTTTCAGGTATTGTAGTTTCCCAAACAGTAGCTCACATTTTTTGGAGCTACAATAAATACGTTTATTCATATCTACAATTGAATTTGACTTACCATCATTCCACACGGGAGTCTTATTGTGCAATTCTATAAGGTTTTCTGCCTTCCTGCCTTTCCATTTCTCCAGCAATCCTTCACCCTCCTGTTAATGATTAACAAAAACATTAATGGATTGTTATTTTCTATTGAATGGAACAGAGTGCAAAACAAACTTAAGGTATCTGTACATATAGCGCCTTTAAAACGCTGTGAGGTTCCCCTACCAACACAAGGAGGAACGGGTGTTGGGGGAACGAGACATCCCTAGGTACGTTGGCGGGGATGTCAGTGAAAGGTCACCTGGGTTAGGAGGAGAGCGGAATGAAAAGATTGGATTCGACCCACGGAGACGACAGAGAACGGACAATGAGGGGCTCTCTGCTGCTGTTTTGTATAATTCTATAATGTATTCATATCTAACCAAGAAGTGTCCAAATAAATCGATGAAATATATCTATGAAGTGTTGCCCTCTCCACTAGACAAACGAACCACTCACACTCACCAGAGATAGAGAAGAGGGTGCGGTGTGATAAACGCCATTATTGCTCAAATGTTACATATTATACTCCAGCTCTTCGAATCAATCGGAATTTTACTTCTACGACCATTGGAACTGGAGATATAAAATTTTAAGTAAGTATTGAGACATCTATATTTGACAGACGTTGAGGTATTCTGTTCTAAAATACGAGTTTTTGAATAACTTTTGAAGGATATATTTCAAATGATATACTTAGAAATTGCTTAAGTAGTTTTGGGATCTGGCAGCTTTTTCTTCAGGCGCTGTTTGAAGGTATGATGCAGTTTTAGAGGAAATATTTTGGTTTCATACTGTTTTTAGCTTTTTCTCGAAATGCAATACACCTATTATTAAGAAATATGCATTAAAAAATTTTGAGCAGGATGTCAACCAGAATACTTTTAGCATTTTACTTTTTTCATGTTGTTTCAAGGATGACTGACGTTAAAGTTCACATACACAATTAATTTAAATATAACTATATAGTCATAATTGTAGTTCAATACCTCAATTAAAAGGGTTGTACTTTTTTTCAATAAGATATTAAGACATTAATTTGGAGTTCCACACACAGTTACCCTTATTTTTAGGAGATAATTCACTTTTCAAACAGAAAATTTTTTACAATTTTTTAAAATATGACGGTTTGCGTAATGGTATTTTTGACTATTTTTTATATACATACTTTTTACTCCATTTTTATAAAAAATAAAGTATAATGCCATATTTTCACCTCAAAATGATTTTTTTTATATAGTTGAAATAGATAACAAAATCTGTAAAAAATCTTAAGTTCCATGATAATTTGAAACAATTGCCTCGTATACAGTTGCATAAAGAAACAGTTCGTTTTGTGGACATAAGTACGAGATGAAATTAGATTTGTTTCACGAAATTCGAGATTTCTATTTCTCCATAACAGAAACAATCCAGTGTTTCATTTTCCTTCTAGTTTAGTTGATTTATTCAAGATATTTTTTCTGTTTTGTTAAGATGAAATTTAATTAAATGAAAACATGATTTATGAGTCACGGAGAGTAATACCAGTCCGGATTTAAACGCACTTTTACACTTCAATCGAAAAATAGAGACGGAGAAATAAGATTACATAATTTATTTCCCTCACGTAAAAACGCTACTTTGTGCTTATTTTTAATATCTTGAGTGATGAACGGAATTTCGAAACTGGATATTTTCAATTTATTGCTTAAAATAAGAATTTATTTTGTTTCTTGCACTGTTTCTGACACGTCAAGATATTTTTTACCGCAAGCTTATCAGCTTTTGCGATACAGGCTAAAATGATCCTGTTTTCAATTTACTTATATATAAGACAAATCGAGAGTTGTAGGTGCATTCCGTAAAGTTTCGGGATTCTTAATGCTACAAAAGCTTCCCAATTCACTCCCTCAATTAATAGTTGTTATGGTCAAGTATAACAATGATACGAACATAATTTAGTACAAGCCACTGCGTGGCTAGCCCGGCGTTGGCCGTGGTGTTTGGTTTTATCTGGTGTAAAATTTTCCGCAGATTTCAAATTCGTTGAAATTTTTAATCTGTCTTTAACGATTCCGATTTTACGAGAAAAAGAACACAACAATCTCAGTCAAAATGTTTTTATTTCTTTGCTCATATTCGCTGAAATGAAAATCTGTTTTTATTTTTATTTTAACGCGAAGGGCAGAAAATACAATCTGTTTATTTTTGGAAAGCGAAAGTTCACGTGACGTCACAATCTCTTACGAAAATAAAAAAGATTAAAAGAAAATCAAACGAATAAGGTTTCCATGTTGTAAAGTTTTCCGCAAATTTCAAATCCGTTAAAATTTTTATTCTACTTTTAACGAACGTTGAGATAGAAAAAAGTACTGAAGAACGCCAGTGATAACTTTAGTAATCTTTTGCTTTACTGGAATCTGTTTGGCAGGAAATCAAAATGAATGAATCTCGAAAAAAACGAAGGTTATTTAAATGTGTTCTCTCCCCGGAGATGAAAAAAACTTAGCATGGTTCCAAAGGGTGACGTCAAGGTGTCACGTGTGGGCGAAAAGTCTAAATTTTGATGTTCTTCATTCCTCGGAATTACCGCGGTAGAATGAAGAATGGTAAAAAAAACTATTGAATTAATTTCAAAATGTTCTAGATTGAATTTTAAAATTCACATCGACCCTAAAATTGCAAAAAATTAGCACTACCTGTGTGCCAAATCTCATTACTTTAAGTGCCATAGATTCGTCAGGACTTCGCGGGCAAGAAACAAACGAACAAACAGACAGACAGACAAACAATTCCTTTTATAATAGAGAAAAGGGTTGTACTTTTTTTTCAATAAGATATTAAGACATTAAATTGGCATTCCACACACAGTTACCCTTCCATTTATTACATTAACCCTAAAAGTGATTTCAACGAGATATCTCGTCCATCAAGATCTGACCAATTTTCCTAATGAAGAGGTATTTCGTCATCAAGATAATGTCGTTTTTTATGGTGACAAGATAAGTCATCATCATAATTCAATTTGTCTTTAATGGCGAGATATCTCGTCCATTAGGATCTAGTCAATTTTGAAAAAGACGAGAAACCACCCCATAGAGATAATCACCAGGGTTAAATTAGTTATCTTATGAGATAATATCATGTCCGTCATCCAAAGGTTTGGATGTAGGGTTGCATTGAGTATTACGGAGCAAATAAACAATTGGACAAGCTGTGCGAAACAAGAACAGACAAAGTCAAGTAAGGGACAAACACATGCAATGAAAGTTTTACTAACACAGAAGAAAGAAATATACCCAAGGAGGAATCAAACTTGCGCTAAATAACGCAGTTCAAATCATAGACGTGAAATGCAATTAGATTAAGCACTGCTATTAAGTGTTTCAAAAAGTAGGACCAGCATGTCGACTAGATGTTACTGATCAGTGAAAATTTCACTTGGGTTGTCCATTTGGCATCTTATCGCATAATTTAGCGAAATAGCATCTTGTGACAGGGTATATCGTCACTCAAAGTGCAAATGGTCGTATGTCAAAAATTGCATTTGTTCTTTTGTTATTGCTATACGAGGTATTTTGTGATTTCCACCTAGTGGCAAAATATTTTATGTCATCAGCTGATCCAATAAAAATTACAACCAAATGCATACAGGGTGTTCGTAAACTGTCTAGAAAAAATTCAAGGGGTGATAGTACCCGTCTAGATGACCAATATTTACAATGGAACCTATGGTCTCCGAATGTCAGAAAAGTAAAACTTAGAAACACGTCCAACAATCACAAGTCTACATTTCTGACGTCAATTCTGCTCTGCCAGAGAAGCAGAACTTCTCCAGAATATCACCAAGAGGCATTCGCCGTATGCAAATGTTTACTGCGAAGACCCAGCATTGACACTTGCAGCTGATTGGCTGATCAAGGTCGATAAAGGTCGAAGCCAGCTGAAGCAAACGTTAGTCTTTAAAAGCATTATATCTTAAATGCTTTAGATTATTGCGTTGATGTAAACTAGGGATGCGACATCGATGTCAATGTTTTCAAAACATCGATGTTTTTTAAGAAACATCGATGTATTGGGATCGATGTTTTTGTAACATCGATGTTTATACTTGTTTATACGATGTTTTATTTTTAAATGAAAAAAGTACCGTTATAAAAATTTTAAAAATAACAAAGTAGCATAATTTTCATAATTAGCAAATTGAACATACTTTTAGACTAAAGTGACCAAAGGTGAAGGGTCTGAAAAGTAGGGATACGACATTAATGTCTTCAAAACATCGATGCTTTATAAAAAACATCGATGTATTGGAGCTGATGTCACATCACAAGTTGCTAAACCAGTAATAAGAAATGGGGTAAAACGTTTAAATGTACTGAATTTTAAAAAGTTCGAAAGTTTGGGGACGATGCATTATCAACATCGATGTTTCAAATTTGAACATCGATGTTTTGCTGCCGATGTAGCATCACTAGGTGCTAAACCAATTTTAAGAAATGGGGGAAAAAGTTTGAATTCACTGAATTTTAAAAACATCGATAGTTTGGGGGCGATGCATTATCAACATCGATGTTTTGCTGTCGATGTTGCATGCTTAGTTGCTAAACCAGTTTTAAGAAATGGGGAAAAAAAGTTTAAATGCACTGAATTTTAAAAACATCGATGTTTTTGGAACGATTTTTATCAACATCAATGTTTTAATTTTGAACATCGATGTTTTGCTGTCGATGTCGCATCCCTAATATAAACGTCCGAAACGACTACGTAAAAGCTATGGTGAGGCCTCCATGCTTACCTTGACCTAAATTCACTGGACTTCTTTATGTGGGTCATATGAAATCATTGGTGTACGAGACACCTGTGCACTCCCGTGGAAGATCTCGTCGCAAGAACCCTTGTTGCAGCAGACAAGACCAATAGACACCAGGTATCTACGACAAGGTGCGTCAATCTTTCATTCGCCTGTGTGAGCTGTGCAACGAAACCCTTGGACGTCATTTTGAGCATTTCATTTGATCTGCACGAGATTGTGCAACTTATAATTTTGTCATGTCTCTTTTTTTTCACTGTTGAACCTTCAACGTGGATAATTTACTTAACGCTTTTCTGACACTCTGAGGGGATTGCGACCATGGGTGCCATTGTAAATATTGGTCGTCTTGATGGGTATTATCACCCCATCAATTTTTTTCTAAACAGTTTACGAACACCCTGTATAATAATAATAGAGTCAAATAATGAGGAAAACGCTAAGTTTTTTTGCTCTTCTGAGAAATGCAGATTTTAGATATACGACCTTTTGCAGTTTAGGTGTCGATATGTGTATGAATACGCATTTCCCTAGAGTGGCGAGAAAAATGGTGAAATCGACAAAATCTACAACTATGTTGCTCGGACCAATCAGATGATGAATAAATAAACAGTCTTCTCTCGACCCGTTGACGAATCAGATGATGAAAGTTTGTTTTCCCGTGGCAGATGAAAGTAGTCTGAGGATCATTGTCCTACTAGTTTTGGTCACATGATCACGGATAGATAAAAGGTTATCATTGCTTACTTTATTTTTACATTTACTCTATGATAAACACACCGCTACTATAGAAGAAATACTTCCAGTTATAAGCTACTAGCTAAATTACCCGGTGTTGCTCGATTTGAATTGTTTACTATCGATCTGACAGTGATCGCAAAAATAATTAGTGTGATTCCTATGGGGATTTCGAATTGTATTTAGCCCTCTCTGTAGACCTATGACATATAGTCTCATGGAAAAAAGTATAACACTACAAAAAAAGATGACACGAGACAAGAAATATCCTTAATATTTTTATGAAATGCATATTTTTAGGAAATGTAAGGATACTTCATGATATAATGAAATCACAGCAAAAATACAGTTAAGTTTATTAAGTTTTGTTACATTATGTAAAATTTTATAAGAAATTAGAAAAATTTCCATTCATTGAAGTTGGAAAAATATAGAGTCGATATGATTTATTCTTTAGTAAGTGATATATATGGGAACCTCTTTTTTCTATTACTTGTATTAATAGTCGGTTCATAGAACCAGACAGAGCTTGGAAGGTGTCAGGGAAAATGTTCCACGAAATTTTAATTGCGGTTTTTACATCAGACTTGCTGCTGTACAGTTATCGTCCATTCATATAAACATCTCGAGCTAGAATGTCTCAAAAGTTTTCCATTGGACTCAGGTCGGGACTACGAGATGACTATTGAAGAGTTTTTACCTCTTCCGCCTTCCTACAGGATTTTGTGGAGCACGAAGTATGCACAAATGCATTGACTTGTTGAAATGTCCAATCACCTGATGTAATCAGAGGAGCAACCGGCAACAAACTATCTGCCAGTAAGTCCTGATATAACACTGAATTAATTTTGTTACCGACAAAAATAATTTCAGTTGAACCATCGACTGCAAATGCAGCCCAAACTATGACAGATCCTCCTCCGAATTGGCATTTTGAAAAAAAGTGGTGTTCTTTACGCAGATCAAACCAGTAAAACTTAAATCCGTCTGGCCCATTTAAACTAAACTTCTTTTCGTCCGGAAACGCCACATCATTCCAGTTGGTGCTAGGCGTTAATATATATACACAGTCCAGTCACATTAATGTGACCACCAACTACTTTCGACGTCAACGTAAAATAACCAATCACAAAAGGCAGGTGGCAGCACATTGCAGTGGAGTTTATATAAAGGATGTCCTAGGGCATCGGAAATCATTTCAATCGTTGGCGTAATGCAGAAACGTAGAGATTTATCCGACGTCCAAAAGGGCATGCTTATTGGCTTTCGGGCCAAGGGTGGAAGCATTTCGGAAATGGCTAATTTTGTGAACTGTTCGCGTGCCGCCGTGGTAAAAGTATACCGTGCATGGCAAAATGGCACTATCCAATATCAGCGACGTGGCACATGTGGTGCACCACGGGTTATAGATGACAGAGGCGAACGAAGGCTACGGAGATGTGTTCGGGCGAATAGACGTGCAACTGTTGAGCAACTGACCGCCCAGATGAACCAAGGGGCTACCAAGAGTGTATCCTCAACAACGGTTCAGAGAACGTTGCTGCGCATGGGCGTCCGCAGCAGACGCCTGGTTAATGCACCTATGCTGACTGCTATTCATCGGCGACGAAGGCTGGAATTTGCACGCCAGTACCGCAACTGGACGTCCACAGAGTGGTGACAGGTGGCTTTTTCCGATGAATCACGTTTTATGCTATATCAGACAGATGGACGTTGGCGTATACAGCGTGAAATGTCTGAAAGCAAACACCCTGCAACAATTGCCATGGATCCTCAACCGCGTAATCTAGCGCAGCTGGCCACGGCACTGGAGTCGGCATGGCTTAACATCCCAGTGAACACCTTCAGAAACCTAATTGACTGTCTTTCTGCACGTCTCGCAGCGGTCCGCTCTGCCAAAGGTGGCTATTCTGGCTTTTGACAGGTGGTCACATTAATGTGACTGGACTGTGTATATATATGTTTGAAACTTGGGGTGGATTGGTCAAACGATGTAGATTTGTATAGATAACAGACAGACAGTGCCAACTCTGCTATATAAGTATAGATTGTTGACTCATCTGACTATATTTTATGTAATAGTAGACAACCTAAGACCCTCAACACATAGACACGTGTACAGCACTTAATTATTTTAGTAACAGAATACAGAAATACTGGGAAGTCAGATGTCAAATGACGTAAAGTCAAGTGCGTGGTATTTGTTTCAATCATTCATATTTTTTCCAAAAATTTTAATAGCTTTGTGGCAGAAGAGAGGTCTATACGCTTTATACTCACAACGCTGGATTTCATCTCAATCCTCTGATTCTCATTGTTAAGTGCTGGAAGTATCACTGTCATTTTCCTTGGTCCTTTGAACCCCAAGACGTTGGTCTCCTGAAAGAAAGGATCATTGTATAAAGCTGTAAAACTCATCTGAAAAATGCTTATATTCTTTTGCAGGTATTTGCTGTCTTTCCACTTTAGCCCTCTTTATCAGAGAAGTTTGTGTTATGCAGTATAAATAAGATACTTATGAAGGTGTTAATCGCAGATGGTTAACAAATAGGCTTTACATTTTTGAAGGTCATCAAAAGCTACTGTTTCATGTATCCAAAAGGGTACTAAAGGAATGAAGGGGTTAAAAAATATTAATCAGTGTAAAGTTTGAGCAATATAGGATAAAAGATAGTAATGAAAATATATTAGGCGGGTACATTCATTAACCTCAGAGGGTTAATGAATATTCTTTCACATATTTAAGGAAAGGAAAACTATTAATTAATGAACAAATACATACTTTAGCAGTGAAGAGGTTAAATTTATGAATGTTGCAGGATAAAAAGGCACTCATGAAAAAATATCAGGTACTTACGTATGCAACCAAAGCGATTTCGCATCTGGAATCTTTGTCTGGGTTCATCCTTTTCTTTGGATTGAATCCGGAATCATATACAGTGAATACTGTGCCTAAGAGATTAGACCTGCGGAAAAAGAAAAACTTGAGAAAAACCTTATGTCAAAGTACGTCTACCTTGAAAAAAATCCAACCGTGTTTGATCCAAGTGTAAATAACGGAAGAGCTTGTATAATGCTCTCGGCAATATTAGTTTCATCCTTAATGGCAGACAGCCTGGGAGAACAATTGGAAGTAAAGACATGAGACCAGCAGCCTATTTATTTCCGAAGTGCCGGAAGGTCCTTTCACATGAAGGTTGAAACATGCTTAATATTTTAATTTGTACAATGGAGGCATCAGAAACACAATTAGTCGATAGAACGTTGAATAAATAAGTGCCAAACTAATAATGAGGAGGCTTGAAGGGACAAATTGTATATACAGATAATTTAAAATCAATAGAATTACTGAAGGAAAGTGACAAATCTCTCTAATGCATTTAACTACCGAAAGACAAATCTCATTCATAATAAAATTATTACAAACTTCAGGAAAATTTTGATGTTTGTCGAGCGATATTCAACACCACACACACATGGAACGATTCGGATACGGTTGTTTTATTGCATTGATATCCAAAACAGCTGTCGATGGATCTTTTCCTTGGGGGATGGATCCCGGACCGTCATCAATAGCCCGTTGTGTTGTTCCAGTAAAACGTTAACTAAAATACCTTCCAAAGGTATGGTGGGTAGGTATTTTAATTAACATCGCACTTTAATTAGCGAGCATTACAATGGGCTATTGGTGAAGGTCCGGGATCGAACCAGAAGAGAACGATTCGAAGACAACATCACGTAATTCAGAACCACGGTCAGACGAGGTCACACCTGAGATGGCACCACACTTTCTAAATTTCCACACCACGTCAACGTGAGGACACCACAGATTTAATGTCCCGATTAAAAGGTGACAGCAGTTTTCTCCAAGAAAAACGTATCTTCTTGGGAACAAAATGCAGCCTTTGTGGAAGCTAAAAATAATAATTTTAGCTGAAAAGCAGTAAATGACACAGCTGAAAGAGCTGTTAAGCTAATGCAAGCCTTCCATGGTTTAATTACCACAGAAGAACAGAAACAGTTCTTATTACGCTGTGTGTAAACACATAACATAGCGTGTGTTGAACATATTAAGATGTATCCAGACTAAAAAAAGAGACCTTAAAAAGAAAGTATCCTGAATTATCATATAACTTTATTTTTTAATAATTTAAGGCATAATTTAAGTTGGTCTTTCAATCAATACTTACCGAAGATATGCATATTTGCGATGGCTTAGCTACATATTAAGATCTGTTGAAAAACGGCTATTTACATAAACTTTGGGGCCCTGTCGGCACGGATTAACATTAACGTAGGAAGTTAAAATTTTATATTTAAGTATGGCTTAGTGCATTAAAAAGAATAAGAGGATATGGTGTTTTGATAACTGCAATTTTTTTTTTCTTTCACATAAGGGACACCCTGATATACCTGCGAGCAAGTGAGGTCAAACTTTTATGCAGGGTGGTGCAAGTCGCCATATTCCCCGGATTTAAACCCTTGCGATTTCTTCTTGGGTTATTTGAAGAACAAAGTGGGGCAGACAAGTCCTAAGACAATTCCTGAACTGAAAACTACCGTTACATCTGCAGTCGACACGATTGACATCGAAGTCTGCTCACGCGTGATGGATGGATTCCTGAACCGCCTCACTGCTGTCCTTGTTAAAGAAGTATGTCACTTTGAACCTCTTTATCATTGATTGCTTAGTATTTAATTTCAATGTAATCATTAAAATCTTTTCATCACTCTTATGTGTTTTGAAATTTTGATTCGTTTCAAACATTACCCCCTGGGTCACCCTGTACCTGGCCTGTGGGATGATTAAACTTGTCTGGAGAGCAGTATCTGGATATTGGACCAGGGCGTATTAGGTTTATAGCTCACCAACCAACACCTATCCGGAAGGCCGTATTTGGTCTGTGGGTAGATTAAATCTGTCTTGAGGGCCGTATGGTCTGTGGCCAGGTTAAACCTTTCGAAACAGCCGTATCTGATCTCCGGAAAGGTTAAATCAATTTGGAGGACCACATCTGGCCTGCAGAATAGCAAAATGTATCAGGTCTGTGAGACAGTTAAACGTATCCAGTGGGCTGTATGGCTTATTGACAAATTACGCTTGTTCAGATAATCGTATCTGATCTGATAAACCTATCTGTTCCGAGGAACGGTTAAACTTATTCGGACCGTATTCGGTCTGTGGGACAGTTAAACGTTTCCAAACGGCCGTACGGATAAGTAAAACCTGTACAGATATCCGTATTTGATATGCGAGCCTGTTTAACCTATCAGGAAGTCCATATCTGGTCAACTGGTAGGTTAAATCTGTCTGGAGTACCGTATCTGGTCAGTGGGCCAGTCAACCCTGTGTGGATGGTCGTAGCTGATCTGCGGGCCAGTTATGCCTATAGGGAGGACCATATCTGGTCTGCGGTACGTCTGAATATGAATGGAGTGCGTATCAGATCTGTAGGCCAGTTAAACATACCCGGAGGACCGTATCTGGTCAACGGGACGGTTCAATCTGTCTTAAGGACCGTATCTGGTATGGAGGTGATTAAACCTGTCCAGGTAGCCGTATCTGATCTTCGGGCAGTTTAAACATGTATGGACTGACAGAAATGGTCTGTGAGCAGGTTAAAACTATCCAATAGAGCGCATCTGATCTGTGGGTGGGAAGATACGTCTTTTCTCGACGAGTCCTTTTTTTTTAAGCATTCGGTTTTTTTTGGACGACACCTGATCCCAACCATCACAACACTCTTTCGCAAATAGCTTAAAAGAGCATTAGAGAAAAATCGGGTCAAAGTGTCTCGGCTACAATATTGAAACAATTTGATACTCCATCCTCCTGTCCCAAACGCGTGCACAGTGAAGTCTAAAGTTCGCGATCGAGATAATGAAAAATAAGGCCATCCCGCGGAACTGCGCTCTTGAATGGCAGTTTAAGGTAATGGCTCGGCGAGACTTATTGACGTTAAATATAATCAAGTAACGAGGCATTGGCCGTTTTTTAAGCCTTTCAGTCTTCTCCGTGAGGTGTCGCCTTACATAAAAGCAAGAATATCTTTCCTTAGGTCGTAACAAAGGTCAAGCGTTTCACCTCATCGTATTTTTCTTGTGTACCGAATCGCATGGTTTTTTTTTGTATAGTGGTAAAGTAAACATTAATGTCGCAGATACAGGAGATGTAAGTAGATAAAATTAAATACTTTATTGATCAAGGAATATATGCGTTTTTTTCTAGATCACTTCATAACACTGACAATGGCTGTGTCTAGTGAGAAATAGAGATTGGCAAGTAGTTGAATAAGCCCTCTGCGCACGCGCCGGCTTCGACGACATCTCATCGAGACAACCACCAGGAGAATCGAGGATATAACGAATCCTCTTGATAATTCACCTCTCTTCACGTTCGCTGACACACTTTGGACTTTTAGTTTGTGGCTTGTTTGTAGTTAAATTTGTCTTCTGATGCTTGGACGTTATACTTGAATAGAAGACATGCTTACATTTAATATTTCACCGATTTCTCAGAGATTTTCCAAAATTCCAGGGGGGGGGGTGTAATAATGTTTTATAACATCACAAAATAATTTCTTTACTTTTTGATAGCCGATCTTTTTACCAATGCAGAGATCAGTACTTGGTCAATTATGCCTCGTGAATCAAGATCTGGTCAATTTTGCTAATGACGAGGTACCTCATTCAGGCAGCCACCGGGAGGGCTAAAGTCGCACTGAAGCAACACAACGGATCATTGGCAACGGCCCGGGATTAATCCTGAACGGAAAGATCCGAGGACCAGTAGAAAGTAAGTGCGAATTATAGTTTAGCAAATTGTTAAAAATCCATTCTTTGTTCTTAATGTGTCAGCAATATGTTTGAAAGACAGTGAATCAATGGCGCACTTATTAGTGAAGATAGATTATATGCTGCTACTATTGAATTAGTTAATTTTTGTAGTGTGGTGGGTAAGTTCACCACAATAATCCCATTTCAGAATATAGAAGTGATTTCAATAGAAGTGAATTTCAATAGCTGTTACCGCTTGTTGTGTGGGATTGCCAGTTGCGTGTTAATATGAGTGTTGTATTAACACTCCAAATGGTTTCAACGAGATACTCGTCCAATAAAATTGCGTCCATTAAATTCTGACCGAATTCATTAATAACGAGATACCTCGTTTATCTAGATCGGATCAGTTTTTCTTATGGCGTGACTGAATGGAAGCTGGGTAGATGTTAGTATTGGTTCGAAATCAGCTTTAAGTAGTAGATCCCGATCCAATTAACCGTGTGTAGTCACAGAGGAAATACAAAAGTAGAGTAGGCAATTTTGACACTTTTATGTTCTAAAGATCATGAGTTCAAAACTTGTAGTAACGTGATTCTTAGTGTTCTTTCGTCTGCCGGGTGGAAACGAACATTCATCATTTAATTAGTTTTATCCAATAAACAAAAAAACACTTTTTGAATTTTTTTTCGAAATTTGGGGTTTGGATCCCCTTAAGTAAACCAGAAGACCAAAAATTGAAATGTGTAAAATAGTAAGTTTTATACATCAAAATAAAGATAATTTGTTGGCTATTAGAATCAATAAACGAATACTAATTTTATACATTTGTATAAACGCAGAAGTCATTTAAAGTTGGATAAAAAATATTTACTATAGCACTTGGTTTAGGCATATCATATTTATTACCATATTTCTAATTGAGGAACAATAATATCTGAATCTTTTAAATCTCCAGTAATAATATGATAGTAAACTATAAAAAAAAATTTAAAAAAATGAGAGTATTATTTATATTAAATTTTTTGGGAAGGAGGAAATTTTCTATATACTACATTATGATACGTCAGTTACAAGTTTTTGGAAAGTTTTCTGACAACATTAGTTACAAGTATAGACGTTCAATATTATTGAAGTAAAGCAATCACAACAGATATAATAATGTATGATAAAAAATAATTTTTTTAAATATGTAAATATATTTTTTTAATGTGTAACAGACGTATCATTGATATGTAACGGGCGCATCACTACTGTGTAGCGAACACATCCTTTGTATAACATGGACAGTGGCTCTACAAATTTGTTAGGGAAAAAGTTACCATATTGATTCAAAAAAATATATATTTATGTATAAAAGGACAATATTAAGTACAAAATAATGCAAGTGGAATTTTTTTTTTCAGTAAAAAGACAATTTGTGTCTTACCTCTATATATATACATGTATTTGCTAACATTTGTGTTGACATGCTGTCCTTTTTTGTTGTAATTTTTATTATTTGGCGACAAATTAAAATTATAAAGTACTTCTTGTAAGATAGTCGTTGAATTATTGCCAAAAAGGTGAGTTTATTTAATTTTACTACGGCCTCTATTTACAATGCTGGTTATCATGCAAAGCTGTTGAATCACATACCATCATATCTAACTACATGCAACCTGATAAATATGCAGTCCCCTCTTTCAATGAAGCAATAATTACAGACTTTAAGACTTAACTTCCAAAGTTAAAGAAAGTAAATATATTTTCCGATGGTGCTTCACAACATTTCAAACAGGAGTTTAATTTGCTCAATATAACATATGGAGAAGATTTTGAAGTTCAACTCAACTGGAATTTATTTGCCACATCCCATGGCAAAGGCACACCTGATGGTGTAGAAAGCCAAGTGAAATTTCAAATGTGGCAAAAAATTAAATTAAGACAATTAACAATTCTGAATGCAGCAAATTTTGTTACTGTGCTCAGAGAAAAAACAGTCAGAAAACAAATATAATCTTTGTATGTAAAGAAACAATTGAAAGCAACATTAGCAACTTGAACGAGCGATTTAAAGGCATACGAACAATTCCAAAGACTCACTCAATAAACAATGTAATAGTAAATTCTAAAAATATTGTGTTGTTTCAGAAAGTTAACAAAAATACAGCCGACCAATATAAATCTGTATCCAGTAATGACAGCATAACTTTCGGCTTATGGGTCATTATAAAACTGACTACAAAAAAGGGGAACAAAAAATAATTTGTTGGACAGGTGATTTCAGTCCACAGTCCAATCAGTGTAAAGTTTTTAAAAAAGGACTTGGGCAAAAACTTTTTTGGCCGGAAAATGATGACATATCTGTTGTGTATATGGACGATATTGTGGACATAATTGATGAATCTCAATTACATAATCAATTTAGATTGACATTTGATATATTATACAATTTTTTTAATTTAAAAATGTTTTGTCATTGTGTGGTACCACTAAATTTTGAAAAATTCATTAAATTATGATTTTTCCCTGTCATTTATTACGGTAATGTTTAATTCTTCTTCTTCTTCTTTTTTTATGGTAACAATTTATTGTAACATATTTTGTACAATAAGTAATCATAAAACAGTGTATGTATTTCAAAACATGATACGTCCGTTACAATTTGAAATCTATATTAAAGATTCAAACTGTCCACAAATTAGATAATCTATGTATTTTTTAAATCTTTGAATCTTCCTCATTCATGAAAAACATATTTTCATTATTTGCCTTTGTAAACATCAGACGATTTGTCATTTGTGTTCAGAGTGACACAATTTTTTTCCTAAAGGAATACGTCCGTTACACCTCCAAAGTAAATATCAATTCTATTTCTGTTTTTAAAATAAAAATATTTATTAGTGATACTTTTAGAGATAGTTACCCTCTACATAAATACCAAATTTGTTTTCTCACATATTTGAATTATGTAATTGTGAGAAATGCTTTTATCTTCCAATGATACGTCCGTTACACATGGAATTGCCCAATAGTGCAAAACTTCGGTGTTCTGTTTATAGAAATCAATTTATTTTTACACACATTGAAACAAGGTTATATTTAAAAAATTACTGCTAACTTTGTTCGAATGTTCGAAAATATTTGTTCTAGCCTTGTCAAACTGTCAGAATAAGGAATAAAGGTGGGAGAAATTCTTTCATAAATATGGATGGGAAATACATTAAAAAAACCAATGCATCTACGCAGAAAATAAATTTTTCCTGAAAGTGACAGCTCTTAATATTTAAATCTGTTCAGCTCATCATTTTAATAGGCATTTAAAAAACAAACTTTCTTTATTCTGTAAAAAACAGATTAAAAAAAAAAAAAAAACTACAGCTACATGCTAATACTGAATACCTTACAGGCTGCTGGATATTTAGAGCTTTTGCCACCTTTGGAGTTTTTTCTTGAAGGAGCCAGAAAAACCTCCCAAAGTATATTCAACTTACGTTATTGTATGTAAAGTAATGCGTACTAGCATACTCATAAAAAATATTTAAATTCAAGAATGGGTTACTCTTAAACCTTCCAAGTGGTCTCGTAGAGATATTTCGTAGATAAAATCATAAAAAAAAATACATCGGCAATATCCAGAAGACGTGATATCTCGTCATTACCAATATTAATCAGATCTCGATGGACTAGGTATCGCATCAAAACAACTTAGAGGGTTAATGACGAGATATATAGTGTTCAGAATTTGTCCCTTTTTTAATATCAGATCAATATATGGTTCGTTGTTTTTCGAAGGACGAGATAACTCGTCCATCAAGATTTGGTCAGTTTTGCTAGATTTGATGTCGCCAGTCTCCAGGCTGCTGTTGCAGGTTTGATTTCGTTCTCTTCTTATTATTTTTATATTGTTTTGTATGCTTGCCTTTTAAAGGTGTTTGGGCAATTGAGTGTATGAGCAATTTTTTAGTGCATTGCTGCTCATACGTAGAAAACACCATTATGTAAGGCTCCTCCTTGACGTAATGGTCCTCTACGTCAGGCTCCTCCCTGATGACGCCCTGATCCACCAACACTTTAATTTTCAAAAATTTCCTGAACATTTTTTATTTTAAATTTAGTTTTATTTTTGAAATTACAATGAAATCCCGATTTAACGTATTTCAAGGGACCGGAAAGAAAGCGGGAATACGTTAAATCGGGGTCGGAGAAAAACAAAACATAGAGCATGAAATAAAGACCAAATTAAGTAACATACCTTTTTTTTTCTTTCTTTACAATAGTTTTTTTGTTTAAAGAAATCTGTTAATTTGGCTTGCGTTTTGCTTTTACTGTGTCATTAACATCATTCTCCACAGATATGAGTTTTTTAGCATATCTAATTTACAATTGACGAAGATATTCATTACGAACACAAAAATGACTATTTGAGGTTTTCTATATTCGGATCGTTAAAGATTGAATGCAAATTTCAACGGATTTGAAAGATGCGAAAAATTTTACGATAGTTCGATACCTTACGAATTCTGAATTTTATGCGAAATGTCCGTGTCATGTCAGGTGGAGATGGGACTCATTCTTATAAAATATTATTGTTTTATTTTTTATGTTTTCAGTATTAGTAAGGACACGAAAAGAACTGCCACAGGAAACGTCGTGCTGGCCTGCTAGCATCTGATTATTTTAAGAAAATCGCTTTGAGTTCTACCTGCTGAAAAAACGTTAAATGCGGGAAATGTTTCGAAGTGATAACGTTAAGAACGGGATTTTTTAACATTGAAAGTATAGGTTGGGATCAATGAAAAATGACGTTACATGCGGGTTACGTTAAATCAGGGTTTCACTGTGTATATATGTATATACACACACACACGCACGCGCACGCACACACACAGGGGTTGCAACAAAAATATGGGAACACCTAAAAAAACACGTAACCTTGCTTAATATGGTGTAGGAAAACCGTTGGTATTCAAAACAGCTTGCAGTCTTCTCGGCATGGATAAATACAGTTCCTGTACGCTTGCCAAAGGAATGTTGCGCCATTCTTCTTGTGAAACGGTGGCAAGTACAGATAACGATGATGGCGGTGGATAGCGATCACGCACTTTCTTCTCAAATGTCAATCACAAAGATTCAATAATATTGATGTCTGCTGACTGTGGTGACCAGGGAAGATGTGACAAATCATCCTTGTGCTCAGAAAACCAGTCCTGGACGATGTGAGTTGTGTGAACAGAGGCTTTGTCGTCTTGGAAGACACCATCACCATTGGCTTTATGACTTAAACACCACTTTTACCTGTTGCAGGCATTAGCATCACTGATGAATTGCAGCTCGGACAGAAATACCCTGCTTATGGAGCTTCCTTCTTATTGTTTTGGTATTCACAGGGTTTGTATGCACAACATTCATTTCAATAGTAACTTTTGCAGCTGTGGTCTTCTTATCTCTAGTCACAATCCTCCTTAATGATCATCTGTCACGATCACTCAAAAACACTTTCTTCTGCGCTGTGATTTAGCGGATGATATTTTTCCGCTTTTCAAATATGCGGAATAAATCTTAGTTACAGTACCTCTTGAAACAGTAAACATTTGGGCTACCTTGCTTACGGAAGCATCCACCAAACGAGCTCCAACAATTTGCCCACGTTCGATATCTGTTGGCTCTGACATGTCCACAGATACTGATAAAAATATTTGGAGGGCCATATATGGTCTCTGACGGCCTGAGATCGATCTGTTTGTAGCTACTTATTAACGATCCTTTGTCTTACAGTTTTTCTGGACAAGTTGGTGAAACATCACCCATACAAAAGCAACGGCCATTTCTCAAATATCTAATAACTATAATAATTAGTACCGAGTTTTGCTATCGACTTTACGTACTAAATCAGCGCACACTTCTATTTTTTTTCGGAATTACCCTCTAGTTCTCCCGATTCGGTAGCCCTTGCTTTTGCTGCGTGGCTAGCTGATCTCAGTTGAGGGATCACTCCCATAAGGCAAGCGAGATTTTTCAAACGCTTCATGGGGATATAGATAACACGTGTTCTTTCTTTCCCGCCCTTCCATAAAAATGGAGTTTTCTCCCAATGAGAAAATCAATCATCAGGAGTGGGAATATTCCGGGAAAAAATTTCTTGTCTGAGGGGTGAAGGATTACTTTGTTGTAGCTCTACCTTAGTCATGTCGTCGCGCTGAAATAGATTACTCTGAAGGGGAAAACGTTTTATTTGGGTATGTGCATATAAATAAAGCATCAAGTACGACACTGTTGGGTTCACATAAATTCCTAAAAGGATTTCTACGTTGTTTAGACAATATTGCAATGGCATTTGTATGATAAACGCATAGGTTTGACATTTTTGCGAAACAAAAATTTGTCCAACATATTAGAAAAATATGCGTAAAATATTCTAGAGCAGCGATTTTCAAGTGGTGCGTCACGAGAACAACACTGGTACGCTTTATGGATGGTGAAACAGTTTAAACTGTGAGATATGTATTTAATTTCAAGGCTTTAGTTTTATACTTTGACTAAAGGACTGGAAAGTAATTGCAAGTAATACCCGTATAAATTATCTTGAGCATTAGTTTTTAACATAAAAAAGGAATGTGTGATACACCAGTTGGAATAGCAACGGATTAGAAACCGGGGTGGGGGGTTCAAATCAAACCAAAGACCGTCAAGTGCATGGTGCATGTTAAATCTGCCGTGGCCTTAGATGTCTTCACGTTGACGTGGAGTGGAAGATTGAAAACTGCCAGTTCATGTGTTAACCTCGCAATCTAAGAGTGGTTCAAATTAAGAGGTTTTGTCCTCAAATTTTTCCCTTCGGTTTTGGTCCTGGACCGTCACGAATAGCCCGTTGTGCTTCTCCAATGTGACATTTATTAATCAATGTGACGGAATGAAACGGGAAATTCCGTTTCGCACAGAAACCCTAGCGGCCTCTATTTGCTTAGCTTTGCAGAAGAACTATTTGATGATTTGTACGACTTATCTAATTATTGGCCGACGTAGCCAAGTTGGAAGACAAACAGATTAGCAACCGGAGGGTTCAGAGTTCGAAACTAGGTCCAACTAAAGACCGACTCCTTGACGGGCACACGGGTGCTGATGCCCGTTAAATCTGTCGTTGCCCTAAATGTCCTCACGTTGGCGTGGTGTGGACGAAGTTTGGAGAGTTGGGTTCCAGCCCAGGTGTTACCTCTTCATCTGACCTTGCTTCAAAATTATGTGGTGATTGATCTCATCGGATCTTTCCCTTGGGGAGTGACCCCATACCGTAGCCAATAGCCTGTTGTGTTTCCAAGTACAACCTTAGGTAACTACCTATCTGTCTGTCTAATTATTGCATCTAACTATTGCCAACTGTTTTCCAATTGACAGAAATGCCTTTATGAATAAATATTTAATCTGACGTTCTAATCAATAAATCTAAATTCAGATTTTCAGTGAAATTAAAGTAATACGTATTCAATGAGCATGGAAAGACTCCAAAATGAATCGAGATTTGTCGCACTTACCTTTGACGATAGATCTATCTCTCAGATCCAGAGAAAGGTATGATAATTAGATTGATAGCGTAGCGATCCTAGCATAACTGCAGAAGCTCATATCCCGCAAATTCGAAGCTCTGACGGTCTCCGAGTGGATAGACATTGTAGTATGCAATTACTGGATTCATTGTATTCACAACAGGAAGACTAGTTTGGAGCTATGAGTGTAGAGAAGTTTACTTATTTTCTTTTAACCTTTTTATTCTCAATAGAACGTCTAGTGTCCCACCTCATTGAAATGGTTAAAAGAAGTCATACTTCCAGCTATGTGTAAAACAGTTGATTTATTTTCTTTTAACTTTTTTATGCTCATGGTACGTCTGACGTCGAACCTCGTTGAAACAGTTTGTCGATCTACGTTTTGAGCTATGTGTGCAGAGAAGTTACTTATTTTATTTAACCTTTTTATGCTAGATAGGACGTTTGACGTTCCACCTCCTTGAAATGGTTAAGACAAGCTACATTTACAACTATGTGTAAGGTAATTTACTACTTATTTTTTCTAGCCCTATATAAGCCTAGACCTATATCTAAAATAAGAGAGTTGCGAGTTCGTTCGAATCCAACCAAAGACCGTAGTGTACTCAGTAGACTGATGCACATTAAATCTGTCGTGTGGGGGTGGGGGGGTCAAATGTCCTCAAATTGGCGTATTGTGGAAGTTTGGAGTGCCAGCTCAGGTCTTACCTCGTCACTTAAGCTTTGGTTTCCTAAGAAAGTGGAGCCGTTACATAACAGCTGTGATACGTCATGATGCCGCGGGCATAACTAGACGGCCGTCTAAACAAAAATCTAGAGGTGTCAACTTAAACGGACAGAATACGTTGGAGAATGGGCAACACAGACGGCTGTCGTGGTTTATTTTATTCGAGAAACAAAACAAAGTGGTTTTTTATTCTCTAGTTTAAAGTTTCTAACTTCGGGATCGCGTTGAAGGTAGAGTAAAAATTTCAACATATTTCAAATCAGCGTAAATTTCTACTCCAGGTCGATATCAAAAACAGTTTTATTATTCAATTATTTACCATTTGATTATTTAATTATTTATTAAATAATTAATAATTTATTTAAAGAAAATCACATTTAAGGTATCGATCTGGTGTCAAATTTTCCGCAGATTTCAAATCCGTTGAAATTTTCATTCTGTGTTTAACGATCCCGATTTTACAAAAACGAATTAATCAATGGCAGTCAGAAATGTTTATTTATTTCGCTCCTCTTCGTTCGAATCGTTTGGAGCAGGAAATGAAATCTGGCCGCTACAAGAGAAAAAACGTTCCCCAACTGTTTGAGACCGCTATGACGACAGTCATGGAAATGGCGGCTCCGATCATTTACGTTACGCTCATAAACAACGCTCTCTAGGAAACCAACACCATGTGTTAGTATTAACAATTTTTTAGTGACGTCACCCACCGATACATCACGGCCGCTAGATCACGGCTACGCTTTCTTAGGAAACCGAAGCTTTAACTATGGTTCAAAATTACGTCGTGGCGTTGTCCTAAGATCTTTCTCTTGGGTATTGATTCCAGACCATCACCAATGGCCCACTGTGTTGCTCCAATACGACGTTAATTAACTACCTATCCACCTACATGGCTGTGGTCTCGACGAGGTATCTTGGCATTAGCAGATCACGTCCGAATCTTGATGGACGAGATATCTCGTCATTAGAAGAAATCTGAGCATATCTTGATCTACTCATCATAAAAAAAATGGACAATATCTTGATGACGAGGAATCTCGTCATTAGAAAAATTGGCCAGATCTTGAAGGAAGTGATATCTCGTCAAAGCACTCGTAGGGTGGAAAAGATTTTTCTTTGAAAAAGATAAGCTTTAGGAGTGAAATCACTCACGTATTTGAATACGTTTTGCACATAAAAAAATTAGGTTTTTAGTTCTTTTAACCCTTTTTGTGGTTGTCTCAAGTAGGTTAAGAAGGAATGTGACAAGATCTTAATGGACGAGATACTCGTCATTAGATGAAAACTGGCCAATTCTTGATCTCGTCATACGAAATCGGCAATATCTTGATGTCGAGATACTTGTCATTAGCAAAATCAGTCAGATCTTGAGGAACGAGATACCTCATCAGCATCGAATCCATTTTGGAGGGTAAAAGGGCGGTTTGATCACTCATGTTCCACCTCCTATCTTCCAGACATCAGAATATATAAGTAATATGAGAGAGTACTAATATACTTTGAGCAGCTTAATATGCCTTCTAGGAATTTAATTTATCTGTAACCATTTCAAGGAAACCAGTAAGCCAACCCCCAATTGCTCGTTTCGGTGCTCCAGTGCGATGTTAATTAAATATCTATCTACTATCTCGAAAGGTTTAATTTGTGTTAGTTGGGTAAAGAAAATGTTAGCTTATTAGGAAGGACGAACACATGGTTTAGTAACAAAATTATTTTATGAGTGTTTAAGAACAGATGTAATCTACATAACAAAGTTAAACTGATATATTATTTTAAAGAGAATATAAGTTCTTTATCCTTTTTCATATGCATATGTATGCATACAAATCATTATAGTATGTCTTTATATGTTAATATCTACAAACTATGTGTATATAAATCACCATAGAGTTCTATATTCGCTGGAGTATACAAACTATTTTGAGTGAATACGAATCACCACAGTAGGTCTTTATTCTTTGGTATATACAAACTATGCGTTTAGACAAATCACCATAGTAGGCTTTCATCTGTTGACATATAAAAACTACATGTATGTATAAAAATCACCATAGTGGATCTATCCATTAGTAAATCGAAACTATATGTTTGTTTACAAAACATCACCATAGTAGGTATTTAGCCGTTGGTATAACAAACTATGTGTTTGTATACAAATCTCCATACTAGGTTTTTTTTTACTGGTATATAAAAACTATGTTTATACAAATCACCATAGTATGAATGTCTTTATCCGTTATTACTAGGGCAACTTTTTGCAATAAATGAAACTTTATTTCACACACGTTCTAGGCTGAATATAAGATACTAAAACCAAATTTTCTTCTACATGGGGTGAATTGTTAGTGAGTTATAACCGCAACATAAATGCAACTTTTTGCGTAAATGCAACTTCTTGCAACTTTTTAAAATTTAGTTTCAAATTAAATATATATATATATGTGTGTGTGTGTGCGTGCGCGCGCAATGGATGAATACCCCAGCTGCTTAGCTCTCTGCTTTCTTTTCTTTTTTTGCTCTTTGCCTTTTAGTTGTTTTGTGTGTTTGAATGCTTTTCTTATGCATTAAATTATGTTTTTTATTTCCTTAATTCAAGTTTCTATCTTTGAGATCGTTGAAGATGGAGTAAAAATTTCAATGGATTTGAAATCTGCGGAAAATTTTACACCAGATCAATACCTTTCATGTGATTTTCTTAATATAAATAATTAATTATTCAAAATATTTAACAATCAAATGGTAAATAATTAAATAATAAATCTGTTTTTGGTATCGTTCTGGCGTAGAATTTTACGCTGATTTGAAATACGTTGAAATTTTTACTCAATCTTCAACGATCACAAAGATAGAAACTTGAATTAGGGGAATAAAAAACATAATTTAATGCATAAAAAAAGCTGATATTGGAAAACGCGTGTTAGCAAATTCTGGTTTGTTATTGGTTCAACGTGAAGATCAGAACCATCGTTTAATATTTGGGCCTGCCAGTTGCCACCAACATTTCAGTTCAAAATCCAGTGTTGCAACATGCCCAGACTGCAAAGAAAGGGGCGGTAAAAGTACGATACTATGCTTCGGAGTTTCCAAAGGAATTCAAGGTGACGCCCCGGAATGACCTATACTGCGTCATATGTGAAGTCGTTGTCTGCCATGAGCGTCGATCTACTGTGAGCAAACATCGCAAAAGTGCTAAACACCAATCAGAAAGACACTCAGATGCAATTTTTTCTTGCCGCTGGTGAGAACAAAATTTAAACAGAGTTGGCTGACAAAATCGTGGCGGCATTCCTCTCTGCGAACATTCCCTTATACAAAGTGCGAAACTCACAAATGGAAGCTCTCTTCAGTTTCATGGGACGCGTTTTGCCCTCTGAATCAACCCTTCGATCACGTGTGTCTGATCTTGCGAACGCCGACGTACTGCGGATCAAACAAGAAGTTTATGGAAAGAAGGTGTTCGTCCTAACAGACGAAAGTGAAATAAACGGCAAGAAATACTTTATCACATTGTTGGTACTCTTGATAATCCAGAGAAAACTTACGTAATCGACTGCAGAGTTTGTGAGGTGAATGTCGATCATCAATATGTTGTTCGCCTTGTAGATGGCGTTTTGAAATCTTTGAATGTTGAGCGAGATGATTTTGTGCTTCTTCTATCCAATGCAGCACGTTATATGACTGCGGCTGGAACACACTAAAAGTACTGTATTCGCGATTGCTCCATGTTACTTGCGTGGCACACTTGTTTCACAACTGTGCAGAAAAAGTCCGCGCATTTTACACAAATGTGGACAATCTCATCGCTAGTGTTAAAGCAGCCACAGTAAAAAAAAAGCTCCGAAAAGCCGCATTTCAGACCATCGGCCAACCACCTGAGCCAGTACTCACACGCTGGGCTACGTGGCTTCGGGCAGTATTGTACTACGCCGACCATCTTCCCACTCTAAAGGACATTGCGAGCGGTTTCAGCACAGACGGCATTTTAGTGCGTCGCGTTAAAGAATCAGTGTGTGACCCAGAGCTGCCAAAAAGTTTGCTGAAGATCAAAAGCAGCTACAAATGTTTAATTCGTCTCATAGAATCGAAAGAGTACAACATCGAGACAGCGTATGAATATATCAGATTGATAGATTTTAAAGAAGATCCTTGCAACCTTAAAGCTTATCTTAAAAAACGATTGGAAAAGAATAAAGACCAGACGGTTATTGCTACACTTTCCCGAGACGATTTTTGTCCAAGTCATTACTTGCTACTGCAACAATGTGAGGCAACATCAGTCTCTGTTGAGCGCAGTTTTTCAATGTTAAAGAAATTAATGGCCAAGGATCGGCCATTCAACGACGTCAACGTTTTTCTGTATTCAATGATGTATTACAATACTGTTGTTCACGATTAATATTGTCAATACATTTTGATTTTTTTTTCATTTTTATGAATAGTTTATTATAGATTTTAGTGTATCAAAAATAAATGTAACTTTATTTCCATAAATGCAATTTTAGAGAATGATAAATGCAACTTTTCCCATTTTTACTGCAACAAAAAAGTTGCCCTAGTTATTACATACAGTATATGTGTATACACATAATCATAGTGTAGGTCTATATATGTTGGTACATATATGCTGTTATATACAAACTACGTGAGTGATACGAATCACCATATGTATGTATACAAATCGCCACAGTACCAGTCTAATTGGCCCTAGTTTAGATAAAAATGATTAAAAAAAATCACAAACAAACCAACTAACCAATAACGTGGGGCGTGCTTCATGTCATGCAAAACATCTAGTCCATTTAAATCAGTTCAACTAAAAAATCACGCATCCACACCTACACAACTTTCGAAAACATTCATTACAGAATTATCAAGCAATAGGGATTCAGAAACCAGCCTTGAAGGATGGTTATTTAAGAATTTTAAGCCCTTTCATGACATTTGTTCAAACACTCTCATTAAAAGTTGTTCCATCTGCAGATGGCTGCGTAATCGAATCCCTTGCCGCTGACGTCACGATCTTAAACTGAGATTAACTGTTACTATTTTTAGCTCAATCTTCAATTTTATTTTTATCTCAATTTCAATCTTTCGCAAATCTTTCATATTAGACCAACAGTTTCGTCGAATTGGTAGTCTTTTGAAGAAAATCATTTCTCAATGCACTTTGAGGGGAGAGAAGTTAATTTACAAAGGGTAGTAAGTTTCATATTATATATATGAATGTATGTTTAACCATTCTGGTTGTTGTGTTGAAGATTTGACTGGTAATTAGCAAAACTGACCATTATCTTGATAAATGACATATCTCGTAAGTAGAAGAAAGCTGGCGAGGTCTTGATGAACGAGTTATCTCGTCATTAGAAGAAAACTGACCAGACCTTAATATCCACCGTCAGAAATCGGCAATATATTTATATCTCGACATTAGAAAAACTGACCAGAACTTGATGGATGAGATATCTCGTCATTAGAGGAAAACTGACTAGATCTTAACCTCTCTTATGATGACCAGATCTTGATATCACACTATAAGAAATCGGCAATATACTGAATTCTCGACATTCGCAAAATTGGTCAGATCGTGAACAACGAAATCTCTCGTCAAAACCACATGGAGGGTTAACATACAGGGTTAAATGTTATTCCCGATTCATCAGGTTTTGAACTATAATTTCAGAGCTACGGATCTCGCTCGTACGTGTCAATCAAGAAATGAAAGATAATATCTCAAATTTTAATTCTCCTGCTGATTGTCTAGACGAGATATTTCGTCACTAGCAGAAACTGACCATATCTCGGTTTACGAGATATCTCGCCATTAGAAAAACTACCAAATCTTGATCTTGTCATCATCAAACAATCGGTAATATCTTGATGTCGAGGTATCGCGTCATTAACAAAATTGGTCAGATCTCGATGGACGAGATATCTCGCCGAAACTAAACACTCGGAGGCTTAAAAACACTTCAAAGATGAATTCCAACACCACTGTATTAGGCGATTTGGCGAGGGTGACAGATGGCGAGCCAGGTCTCCCGACCTTACACCCTGTGATTTTTTCCTTTGGTGTGTGAAAGTCAATAATTGCGAGCCAGCAATATTGGATGGATTTCCACACTGCATTGTCATAGCTTTGGTTGGTTAGTAGTTGAATTTACGTCACACTGGATCAACACAATTGGCTATTGACGACTGCCCGGGATCAATTCCGAAACGAAGAATCTGAGAACGAAGAGCTCGTAATGTTGAACCACATTCAGATGACGGGGTCAATACCTGATTTGACAGCCCTCTTTTCCAAACTTTCACATAACTATAACGTAAGGACATTTGAAGTCATAGCATATTTAAAGTACACCTGCCAATACGTACACGACGGTCTTCGGTATGACTGATTTTAGAACTCGTAACCTTCCGATAGCAGTACCGCGACTCTATTAAATTGTAATTAAATCATTGCAGTGGTTCACCACAGCACTCTAATAAAACAGTAGTGGAAAGGTGCAATTCTAACGTTTCTTGAAGTATTCTTGCTGTGGGGTTTATGTGACCCTTGCATTTGTGAGGATAAGTTCTACAGAATTAACCCCTCGAGGCACATGCGCTGTAGGTGTGTAGAAGCTTCACGAACTCGATGTATCTTAGTGATTTATTTGTTTCCCATTGGGTTTACTGCCTCTGGTAAGTATGGGTGGTAATGATAATTAATTAACGTCGCACTGGAGGAACACAAAATGCTAATGGTGATGATCCAGGATCAACCCACGAAAGGAAAAATCCGAGGACAAAACCTCGCAATTTTGAACCACGGTGCGATGGAGAGGTCACACCTGAGCTGGCATACCACTCTACAAGAGTCCACACTACGCCAACGTGAGGACATTTGTGGCCACGAAAGATTTAATGTGCCCCAGCCCCTTTTGCAAACGACGGTCTTTGGTTGGAATCGAACTCGCAACCCTCCCGTTGATAGTCTATTACTCTTGAAACCGGGCTACTTGTTAAACACGGGATGGCGACCCCCGGATGCATAAACGATCCTTCTCTACTGTATTCTGTCTGTCCTTTCTTTCACAATTACTACTTGGCATTGTCGTTTATTTGGCGTAGCTTGGCCAACTATTACGCCATAAAACCCCAAACAACCCAACCGTCTTACAGAATGTGAGTACAATTTCTAGAGCGAGATAGTTGGACATAAATTCTGATACAGGAGGACTCCGAGAAGTTCAAAATGGGAATTTTCCCCGGGAAAGAAATGAATGACACTTACCTTAATTTCCCTACAAACGACTCGCCGCCCCGCGATAGGTCCGTTGCGTCTATCGAGATAAGATAATTGGACGTGGCGCTTTTTTTCCTCTTCCTTGCAGCCAGCAAAAAAACCTGGAAAGCAATAAAAATAGCTTTCAGGACCAGATTCTTGTGGGATCATTAATTTTTTAGCGTGCCGTTCAGAAATTAGCGTCTTCGGGATTATTGTCGAGGGGAGTTTCTTTGATCAACATTTTCAAAACATTGATTTTTGTTAAAGACGTAAATCCGGACTACTTAACGGGATTTGATTGAATTTAGGGATCCCAAACTTTAATCGTAATACTGTCTCTGTTACCCTGCAGTGTTTTGTGAATCTCTTAGGGCCTCCACGTCAATCCCAATCGACCTGAATCCAATAGAAATCGACTAACAAAGATTTGGGAAGGCTGCAGCCTGGAGAAATTGCATGTTCGTTTAAAAACCATTCACACAGCCTGGAGAAATTGCCTCTTCGTTTAAAAACCATTCACACAGCCTGAATCCGGAGCGTTCCACTTCAATGCACCTCTCGTGGATTCAGATTGATCCGGATTCCATAGATACGAGAGCAAGTGCGATGTGAGTGTACCGTTTCAATACAGTAGAAATCGACTACCAAAGATTTGGAAAGCCACTGACTGGAGAAATAGCCTGTTCGTCTAAAAACCGTTCACACAATCTGAATCCGGAGCTTTCTGCATCAATGCACCTCTACTGGATTTAATTTGATTCCGAATGACAAGGATTTTATTGTATACAGCAGAAATAGACTACCAATGATTTCGAAAAGCCGCTGCCTGGAGAAAACTTGTTCGTCTCAAAATCTTACACACAGCCTTAATCCGAAACATTCCGTTTCGATACACCCAAACCTACGTTAATGAATTTCAACTGGATTCAGATTTATTTGGATTGAACCGGATTCTGTTAGTGTGAAGCGGCTCGTATCTTAAATTCTAAGGTGGTAATCGATAAGGCAGTCTTCCATATTTTGCTTCTTCAAATAGTTATACAAGGGCTGTTCAATAAAGAATGATCATAATTTTTTTAAAGGTGATTAAAAAAAATAAAGAAAAATAAAAGTTATATTGAATGTGTAGCAGGATAGGTGGAGAATAGATAGGCGCAAGTTTCACGGTTATGACGTCATTGCTGAGGCCTTTGCAGCCGGCCAAGAACGCCTAGTTTTACTTTCGCCTACGGCAAAAATGGATGTGACACGCGAAGTGCAATACACTGCATTGAAATTTTGTTTTCGCCTTAAAAAATCGTCAGATCTTTCAAAAACCAATGTCATGTGTGTTCCCCATCCTCCATATAGTCCTGATGTAGCCTATGCGATTTTTTCTTTTCCCGAATTTGAAGAAACACCTCCGGGAAAAGCGGTTTTCATCATCACAGGCAGTGATAAAATTGCGTAGGCGATTTTGAAGGACCTGTCAAAAAATGGCTTCCAGCATGTGTTTGAAGACTGGAAAAGAGGTGGGATAACTGCCTTGCATGTAATGGGGAGTATTTTGAGAAAGACCATAACAATTTGGAGGATTAGTGAAGAAAATTATTTTTTATAATTTTATGATCATTCTTTATTGAACAGCCCTCGTATACTTGCTGTGTATATACAATTGACTTTCGCAGCTTGATTCTCGTGGGTTCATTATTCAAGTGTGTTTTTCAGGTTTTTTTACAAGATGTTTTTCAGATTCAGATGAACTCTCCTTGATTATCCATTTCGTTACTTTAGTATACCCATTTTCCTGACTTTTGAAGGTTTCGAATTTTAGGAAGGCAGAGGTATTTTCATTAAGGGGGTCTGGTACTCAAAATATGAAAAAAAAATCCAATTTATTTTTTATTATCTTAAAAAACAATATAGATTTTTCTGAATAAAAGGACATTTCAATTTTGTTTCTACCATTAGAACTGGAAATATTCAACTTTTTATAAACATGACAGCTGCAAAGCCAACGCGCCTTCATAATTTTAAACGCTCTTTTCTCCTTTTGTGTAAAATGGGATTTCACTAATAAAAATCGATTTAAGAACTACTAGTCATAAATGAACGAAATTTTCAACATTTACTTTTCAAATATATTTCTTTAATTTGTCTTCAGCAATTGTGTATATACAGGTGGTTATCAAAATAATGAAAACGCCTGTGAATAAAAGTGACATTTAAGAATGCGCTTCGTAAGCATTAAAATATAATACTAGTTACCAGTTTTTTTTAATATAAAAAGTAATATATATCATGGTAGTATGAGGTACCTTAAGTGAAGTTGTATACGTCGTAGAGTTTTGTCAAAAGCGTAAAATGTCAGAGCTCACAGACTTTCAAAGAGGCCAAATTGTAGGAGCCCGACTAGTTGGAGCAACTGTGACCGAAACATCCCAGCTTTTAGGCGTTTCTGGAGGTACGGTGTCTAAAGTCATGACAGCGTACACACAGCGCGCGAAGACAAACTCGGCAAAGCAAAATAGCGGACGGAAGGATATATATATATATATATATATATATATATAAGTTTTTTAACTTTGTATACCATGTGTTTTATGAAGTTTTTGTACAAAGTATTTATTTTAATTTTTCTAATTGTTTTAACCAAAAATCACGTAAACAAGTTAAAGTATGAACTCTTAGAAGTTAATTAATGCAAAAATGAAGTGATTTGTTATAAAATATTTTGCAATATATCAATTTTGACCAATGTCGAAATTTTGACACTTTTAAATTTTAATAAATAAAATTTAAAGTTTTGAAAACATAAAATAGTTATTATAATTTCAAAATACAATGTATACCTATAAAAAAAATTTCAGAACAAAAACTTTAAAATTGAAGATTTTAGAATTTCGAGTCGCAGACCGCTTTAACGTCGCACTGAAGGAACACAACGGGCTATTGGCGACGGTCCTGGATCAAATCCGAAAGGAAACATCCGTGGACAACGCCTCGTTATTTTGAGCCACGGTCAGATGACGAGGTGAATACCTAAGCTGGTATCCCACTCTCCAAACATCCACACGACTATTTCAAGTGCATTAGTCCCCTTTGTACAAGACGGTCTTTGACTGGATTCGAACTCGCAACCCTCCGGTTGCTAATCAGTGTTGCTTTTCCGCGGCCCGTTTTAATTTTTAAAACATCCTACATAAAAAATTTATAAAATGAACCCGGTTTCTTAAATATACAACAGAAGATGCAGACAAGTTACAGCAAAGGCCTATTTTTATTTTGTGGAAAGTTCCAACGGTATTTTCTATTTACAAAGGCCTTGCGAATCTTCGACGTCTTTTGTATGTAAGATATAAATAAGTTTTTTATATACCTTGCGTCCGTCCTGTCTCTCCAGATGCAGGAAGTACGTCGGAAACATTCCGCGGTCCATTCCTCGCTTATCCCTAGTGATACGGCATCGAACTGTAACTCCCTCAGGGCAGGGCTCAGTAGTAAAGGACGAAAGATCTTCCAAAAAATTTTCCAGTTTTCCCAGACAGTCGTCCATTTCCAGACTTTCCAATTTCGGAGTATCCATTGAAGAATCGGTGGATGAGTTTTGTCTGTTCTGAGAAAATAAATGAGAGAATGAGGCTACGTAATGGACTTGGATTATCGGTATATTCATCAGTGCGTTCAATGCTGCCAGGCAGAAATATTTATATATTTGCACGGCAGTGGGTAATGGTAATTAATTACCGTCGCACTAGAGCAACACAAAGGGGTATAGGGGACGGTTCAGGATCCATTCTAAGGGAAAGATCCGAGAACAGCATAATGTAATTTTGAAACATAGTCGGATGACGAGGTATAAACCTGAGATGGCACACTCTCCAAATCTCCACACCCCGTTCAAGAGCAACGGATTAATAACCGGAGAGTTGCAAGTTCGAATCCAACCTAAGACCGTCGTGTACAAAGGTGGCTGGTACAAGTTAAATCTGACGTGGCCTCAAATGTACTCAAGTATGCGTGGTGTGGAAGTTTGATGAGTTGGGTGTCAAGTGTGAACTCGTCATCTGACCCAGGTTCAAAATTACGGGGTGTTGTCCATCGATCTTTACTTTCGGTTTGATCCCGAACCATCGCCAATAGCCCGTTACGCCAGTGCTACGTTAGTTAAAATACACATATACATGCTATCTAGAAAATATATTTGTATAATAGTCGGTAATGATAATAGTAATTAATGTCGCACTGGAGGAACACAATGGGCCTTTAGTAAAGGTCCATCCCAAGGGTAATTGGTAAGTTTTTAATTAATGTCGTACTAGAGCAACACAGCAGGCTATTGACGATGGTCCTTTAATCTCCTAAGGAAAAGATCCGAGGACAACACCACGTAATTTTAAACCACGATCAGATGACGAATCCATCCCAAGGGAATAATCCAAAGACAACACCTCGTATTTTTTAACCACATTCGGATGACGAGGTGAACACCTGAGCTGGATGGCACCCTACTTTCCAAACTTTCACGCAACGCCAACGTGTGTACATTTGAGGCCAACACAGATTTAACATATTCGAACTCGCAAAACTCTGCTAAAATGTGTAGGAAGTTTGGAAAATATTAGGAACATTTGTTTACGGTTTCCATCATTTCCTTCTTTTTGCAATACGATAGAATAATTAGATAGAATACTATCAACTATAAACAAAATACAAATAATATGATTAATATGCTATATACATTTGTATCAAGTAGAAAAATTAACTGACTTTTATATTTGAAGGTGGTTTAATTTTGAGCTGTGAAAAGTTTAGTGCGGAAAGTAAATGTTATAATATGTTGTTTCGATATAACAGTTATAAAACCGTTATCTTAATTATTCTAATGATATTGTCCAAAATTGGATATCAAAGAACTCTCTTAAAGTGCCTGACAAGGTTTAAATAATTAATTATGTTGGAATTTCCGAATAATTTTATTACTACTATTTAATATTTTTTATTTATTATTTTTGAATTATTTTTTCTATTCCCAACGATTCCTGACCATAAACTCATTAAATTCTAATGAGTTTGCTTAAATTCAAACATCTCTAACTTAACATTCTTTCTTAACACTTATCCTATTATTGTGATGAACACATTAGTATCGGGCAGAAAAAGTAAATTACTGAACACTTTAATTGTGTTTCAACTTTTCATTCTCAAAAATTAAATACGATCGATATGACTTCAAAACAGTAATATATTTCTGAGAACAGTTTTGAAATAATCTCTATCTCAAGTTTCTTTATCATATTGCTCAAAATCGAAAAAGTAAACAATTTAAAACGTCCGATAAAGATTAGTAACTATGTAGTCTCGGCTAAATGTGCTTATTTTTTCCCCATTGTTAACAATGCTGGACAATTAACCATATTCCATTCCGATAAGTTTGTTTAAATTTAAAGATCTCTAACTTAACACTTCCTTTAGTTATTTAACCCTTTGGGTGCACAGGATTTCCGAGTATTCTAGCCACTGAATTTTCCCCACAAAAAAGATATATGTATAACGACTAAATAAATACCTCTGTTGCTTGAAAGAGATAGGTGTTAAAGGCACACGGGATCAAACCCGAAGAGAAAGTTTCGAGGAAATTTCCTCGTAATTTTGAACAATGGTCGGATGACGAGGTCACACTTGAATTAGTACCTAGTGTTCCAAACATCCACACCACACCAACGTGAGGACATTTGAGGCCACAACAGATTTAACGTGCACCAGCCCCTCCTATATACACTATCTACCAATAAGTATTTCGACACCCATGCAAATGACGAGAAATGCGGTCCTGCTATACGTCACGCCTTCCGTCGTTAAATATTGCGTAGGAAACAACATTGGCATTAGTCGCATGTAAAATGCCACGAAGTGAAGAGTTATCTGATTTCGAGAAAGGTGTAATCGTCGGGTATCGCAGAAATGGCCGATCCTTCAGGGACATATCTAGCGAGCTGAATTACCCAAAATCCCCACTGGCCTATGTGATCCCGAAGTGGAAGGTGAGCGGTGTTTGTCGGAACGTGCCCTGAGTCGGCAGACCCACGAAACTGGGAGATAGAGACCGACGGGTGCTGTCCAGAGAAATTCCGAAGAACTGCACTCAACCGATCGCCCACATACTCGAGGAGTTTCAACAAGCATCCTGGAGTGTTGTTTCGATGAATACCATCCGCAAGGAAGCACAACTGCTTGGTTTTCATGGTCGTGCTGCCGCCCATAAGCCTATGATCACAAAGTCCAACCGCGCTGCTCGGTTAATGTGGTGCAAAGCACGTCGAAAGTGGACCGAAGATCAGTGGAAACGGGTTATCTGGAGTGACGAATCAATCAAGTTTCTCCCTCTACCGTTAGGATGGCAAAGTCTGGGTCTGGCGTCTGCCTGGAGAACGCCACCTACCAGAATTCATTGTGCCCACAGTAAAGTTCGGCAGAGGTGGAATTATGGTCTGGGGATGTTTCTCCTGGTATGGACTGGGACCCTTGGTCTAAATTCATGATAAGCTCAACGCCGAGGCCTACAGCACTATTTTGGATGACAGTGTGGCTGTCATGTGGCGAGGTCCACCATGGATTGGTGTGGTGACAATGGGGTTAACTGAATGAACTGGCCTGCCCAGAGCCCAGACCTGAACCCTATCGAGAATATCTGGGATGAGTATGATGGCCGAATTAAGAGATGCAACAACCGTCCAAAATCGGTGAAGGAACTTACATGTCTTCTCCAAGCTGAGTGGAAGAAAATACCACAAGCCGTCATACTAGGACTTGTGGAAAGCATGCCCCTCAGGGTCGAGGCTGTAATTGCCTCTCGTGGTGGCTCTACCAGGTATTGAATATGTATCAATTTTGTTTTTATTTTCCATCAGAGGTGTCCAAATACCTTTTGGTAGATAGTGTATTTACGTCAATAGCAAAACTGATGGACGAGATATCTCTTCACACTAGAAAAAACTGATCCGATCTTGATTTCGTTATCATAAAGATATATCGTCATTAACCAAAATTGGTTGGATCTTGATGGACGAGATATCTCGTAGAAACCATTTGGAGGGATAGTGATATTACGTAGAACAATTAAATTACTGTTATTTTGATTTGATTTGATTATTCTAATTTGAATTCTGAAAATTAACACCCCTAGTGGTTGACTGTCTTGACGATGAATCTCATCATTAGCGATACTGACCAGATTTTGATGGATGAAATATCTCGTCATTAGAAAAAGATTGATCATATCTTAATTTTGTCATCACAAAAAATTGATAATGTCTTGATAAATGGCATATCGTCATTAGCAAAATTGGTCAGAATGTGATGGACGAGATATCTCGTCGAAACCCTTTGAAGAGATATTGGTATCAAGTAGAACAATTAAAAAAATACTGCTTTTAATCTTATTCAACTTTGAATTCTGAAAAATTAACTTTCAAGTGGTTGGACGAGGAATCTCGTCATTAGCAAAATTGGCCAGACCTCTATGGACGAGATACCTCACCAAAACCTTTTGGAGGGTTAAATACGATGTAAATGATTTAAAAACGGTTTTATCTATAAGAAGAATTCTAAAACCTTTATCATGAGGATTCTTATCACATAGTACAAAATTGGAAAAGTAGCCGATAAAGCTAAAATAGTTCAAGAAGAAGGGATTTTCGACTACATTTGTTTCTTTTTCCATTGGAATGGATGCCTGACCATTAAGTCTAACATTCAGCATATTTCAAAGAAGCCTGCAGTGAAGTGCTTAATCCGAGGTTTAATGTCTGTCTCATTGAGTCAAGTGTACGGGAAATATCTCTATCCAACCAAGTGCAGTCGGGTAATGTAGACGGAAGTCTTCTGGCTCATTTCGTGTTTAGATCTCGCATCGCTCCACAAAGTGCGAGTCCGGCCATTTTGTCCCACCGTTTCTTCCAAGCCATCAATAATCGTGATTTTCCCACTGAGGCTAAGCTGCACTTTGTAGATAAAAGAACAAGAGGCGGGAGTGCAGAAAAATGGCCGAACAGTTAGGTCTGATGACATCGTCCCGGGAAATTTACTTCTTGTTTCAGAAATATGTATTTTTCCACTCGAAAACAAGACTTTAAACACAATTCCGTCCAGTTCAAATATACAGAACGTATTGTTTTGATTATTTTAAACACTCCAAGGGAGTTTTGACAAGATATCTCGTCCATCAAGTTCTGACTAATTTTACTAATAACGAGATATCTCGTCCATCAAGTTCTGACTAATTTTACTAATAACGAGATATCTCGTACATCAAGTTCTGACTAATTTTGCTAAGGACAGGCTATCTCGTCCATCGATTTGACCAATATTGAAAATATTTAATTTTACAAGACATTTTGTCATGGATTACGAAGAGCTCAAGCGAAAAACTTATTGATCTTAAAAGCGTAATTTTGCTACTCGATATCTGCCAATGCCAAAATTAATGTTTAATTGTTTTATAATTATGTGTTTGCGTATTTGAGTTGACAGCGAGAAGTTGTGGTCATATTTGAGGATTCCCAAGTATAATAAGTGTGTTCTTTTTGTAAGCAAATCGCTATTATCTTTATCAATATTTTCGAAAGTCTTATCAAATTGTTCTTTCCAGAATATATCCAATAAGTCGAAATTCAACACGTTTGCACGTGTTTTTTTTCTCCAGAATTCTGCATTTTTTTCAAGGATTGGAATTATTTTCTGTTTGTATTTATGCGTTCCGTTATATTACCTATTGTAGACATATTATTTAGGAGTTAGATGTCAATGGTATATTTATTTCCTGCAAAACTTCACAAACATGGGTAATTTTCGATATTTTTTAATATTTCGACAAACTTTCTTTAAGTGTTTGTTTGAATACATAATGGTTTGTAGATTGCTGTTTCATAAATAGAAATAAAATATGCAAATCAAAACATTTTGAAGTGAGGTGCATAATTTCTATTTTAAAATGACCGGTGAAGTTAAAATTTTTTTTTATGGCTTTTTATTGAAAGACGGTTAAAATAAATTAAATTTACATTTTGTTTTCATGTTTCATAGGTTTTATTGAAAGCTGTACTCCATAGTCAAGTAATTATATCTATCATTCTAAATAGCTACTTGATTTACATTTAGAAGCCGAATCTCTGAATTCAGAAAGTAACAAAGGGTTCGATTTAAAACTGAATGTGTTGGAGTAAAGGGAATTTTAAACAAGCTTTGTTGATATTGGAATAATATATTTCATGTTAAGCAACTACACAGTTGAACAAGAGATCTTCATCAGATTGAAAGTGGATTTGAAAAAACAATGAATTAAAAGTTTTAAATGTTTAAGATAATTTGGTATTTCATTGTTGATTTGGGGTTTCAGTATTGACATTTGGAATGAGTAGCATAAATAGAAAGGGAAGTATATGCTTTAATTGGCAATAATAAATATTGCCAGCTATGGTCATACGAATGGAATATGGTAACCCGTTATATGCCTATCAGAATAGTCGTTTGGCGACGAAACTTTCAATCGCTTATTGATCGTTGAACAAAAAATTGTTTTGCGTGTTACTAATTTTGCTATTATTGCTTTGGGACTCAAAATACAATGCTGAATATTTTTACAAGTAATGGACATATTAAACAATATTCTTCCAAAATGTTATTTTCGTTAGAGCTTTATTTCTTTTGATTTTGTGTGCATATTTTTAGTGGAAAACCGTTATTTTATAATTGTCCTTTGCTGTTGTGTGGGAAGATAAAAGAAATAAAAACCGACTTCCAAACTTCGCCAGTAGTTTTATCATACCTAGCACCGTGTCTGGCATGAATTTCAATGATGCATTTAAAGTTCTTCAGCCCCAAAACCTATTTAATTATAAAAAAATCGACTATTTTCCATTTTTCGCTTTTGATGTTTAGCTAAAATATTACGTTTGCAATTATTGCTTGTAAACAGATGAAAAGAAAATTCTTCATAGATTACAAAAATATGAAATACTGTTGTCTACGTTAAGTTGGGTTTGAGAAAGCGATCGTCAAACATGCAGCATCAAGCGATTTCACAACTGCTCTTCAAAGTTCCAAGTCATTAAAATGCATAGATACCCTTAACCTCTGTATAAAATCTTATGAAAATCCGTAACCTTACGGTCACAGGTTTTCTTCGGATTTTCGCTCATTTCACATGGATGACCCCGCAACGGTTTTTAATAACACGCGTCTCATTTTATTCTACTACGTTCCCATCATTTCTAATTACCCTCCACACAGTTGAGGGGGTGGGCTCACCCGATTTACAGAATAATAATCATAATTCTAAAAGACATTCCAACGGGGGTGCCGATGTCCAAAAAGAATGCCATATCAGCGCCACCTAAACAATCCCATTAAAATTTCACTTCCCTTTGGTATTCATCCGCGCGTTTGGAAAAGCCGCACGCAAGTTTGAAAGCGAGAAAATATGGCCCTATCTGAACACTTCCTGTAAGCCAGCTAATTACCATACACTGCAAAGGGACGTTCCCATTCCGCATTCCTCATGTCAGTGGGTATTGGTAAACGCATTTCCATTCTTTCGGAATGGGCAATTTAGGATTTTTTTGAGAGTCGGATTGAATTCAGATTGAGAAACCTCACTTTGATGCTCTATTTAAATTGAAACGCTGTAAAGTGAATGCTCGGAAACAAATGGAAACGGGGCCTTGGATGCGAACGAATTTCGATAGGTTTGACGAAAATAAGTAATTGTGCGGTTCAACTTTAATTGTTTCTTTGCCCCTCCCTCAGCTCAAAGGTAAGGGGAGACCCTCCAGAATACAAATTCACGAAATATTTGTCTACGTTCCTGAGATGAAGAATTGGTTATTTTATTTTATTGAAATATATCTATTTTACGTTTTAAAATTCATGATACGTAGCGTGTTTGGGAAGACAGTATTAGTCCAACAGTATTCGGAGGGCCAGGGTGGCTCGGTTGGAAGAGTACCTGATTAGCAACAGGGTTACGAGTTCGAATCCACCCAAAGACTGCTGTGTACATAGGGGCTGGTTCACGTTAAATCCGTCGTGACTTCGTATCTATTCACGTTGGCGTGGAGTGGACGTTTGGAAAGTGGGGTGCCAGCTCAGGAGTCACCTCGTCATCTGACCGTGGTTCATTATTGCGAGACGTTGTCCTCGGATATTTCTCTTCGGGTTTGATCCCGGATCGTCGCCGATAGTCCGATATGTTGCTGCAGTGCACCTTTAATTTAAATATACCTACATTCTTGAAATAAAGAATGGATGGTTTTATTATTAAAATAACTTTTTCGCGTTTTTAAATTCATGGTACATATAGCGTTTTTTTGGCAAGACAGTACAAGTCCAAAATTGTTCAATCGGGATAAGTAAATGGGAACATGTAAGAAATTATCCTTCATTTGGTCAAATTATTATAAGTCAACTAAATCAATAAAAGAGTTATAAATTCTGGTTGAAGTGATTAAATAGATTTATAGTAAACGTGTATAAAATACAAAACATTGAATAAATCTATCTCCTGAAAAATTTGTTTTATTGGCATGTACAAGTTTTGTCCTAACACGCTTTATATAATTCAGAGATTTTCAAATCTTTTCATCTCATGGCACACATAAACTGAAAACTAACTTTGACAACGTCGTTCGTTAAAGATCATGGGGAAAGAGTAGCGAGCCACCACAATCAACCTCGAATGCGGGATTGCACCTCAAGAAAATTCGATCAAGCCATACGCTCAAAGCGTCCAGAATTGTCAAATCGTAAAGGAGTCGTCTCCCCATGATAATGCCAGACCCCATACTTCATTAAGGACACAGCAGGAATTGTAAAGACTTGTCTGGGACATTTTGTCTCATACTGCCCGTTCTCCGGACCTTGCACCATCGGATACCTATTCCGATCGCTACAAAATTCTTTGAACGGTATAAAGTTGGCTAACGATGGGGCTGTGAAAAAGCATATGAATCAGTTTCTCGCCAGTAAACCTCATGCATTTTATGAACGAGACATTATGAAGCTGGTAGGAAGATGACAAGAAGCGTCATTTGAAGAAAACTGACCAGATCTTGATCTCCGTCATCGTAAAAAATTGTATATAATATCTTGATGACCATGTATCTCGTTGCTAACAAGGTTGATGAGATTTCTCGAAACCACTCTGAGGTGTAAAAAAAAAATGCCTCGTGGTATAAGAAGTCATGGAAAAGAACGGACAATACATAATTTATTAGTAAATATTTCCTGTGTGGGAGAAATTGTATTTTATATTACTAAAAAAAACCCGAACGGACTTATTTGCCAATACAATATTTCCTTTGCTTATGTACAAATCTATATTTTAGAAAATGAAAGAAGCATGCATAATCTCAATGTTATTTAAATTTTGCAGCTGTTGCTTGAAGGTGCTATTTTAATAGTGGTATGTGAATATACATTTTGAGAAATTGTTGTTAACTTCATTTTCGGGACGACAGCACTCAATTGCAAGTAACCCAACGACACAAAATATTAATATTTGTTAAATTCTGAAGTACGGAGTGGTGGCTATAGATCGACAAGACGACGTCTTGCCTTATAGGCAGTGTGTGCTAACATTTAGAAATAAGACTATTATTTCATAAGTGAAGTAACATTGCTATTACAAACTCTCTATCTATCTACCTGTTTGAGGGAATATAAGAGAAATATATAATATAAATAATAAGTTTAGAAATATAAATTTCTAAAGCACTAGGAAATTCAAAAAATAAAAACCAAAAACAAGTGTTGGTGGATCAGGGCGTCATCATGGAGGAGCCTGACCCATGCAACACAAAACGATGTTTTCTACGTATATGAGTGGTAAAACGCTAAGAAATGTCTCATATACTCCCTCAAACACCACTAAAAGCAAATATATAAAACAAAACACTAAATAAGAAAAAACTAAATCAAGCCAGCAACATCAGTCGAGAGACCGGCGACACCAAGCCAGAAGTTCAACACCAACTACTCAGAATGATATTACAGGTTTGGTAAGAATAAAACAAATTGAGTTTCTTATGATTGAAGGAATTGTTAATTATTTAAATTAATTGCTAATGTCAATTTTAATTTCGAACAATAGCTACTACTGACTAAGCTGTAAATACTAGCATTAATAACTTTTGCCAAAAATGAGAAAATAACTTTTCTATCGATATCTACTAACCATTGCCATCTAGAATTGATTTGGCTACAAAAAGAGAAAATCAAGCCAAAGCCGCACCGTTTACTAGGATTTTACCACTTTCATCTGATAACAAAGTTAGGTCCATTACTTTGCAGATGTTAATATTTTAAATCCTGAATTTTCTTTTTGCTTAAACCTTGGATAGGCACGGTCAAAATTTGATTCAATTAAGCTTGATGTATGTTCTGAGATAGAATTTGCTTTTATAGTAACTAAAACACTAAAAAATCACTGAAGAGAGAAAATGTAATCACCATGCTCAGAGGAGTTCTTGCTAACAATTTAAACATTGTTTCGCTTTCAAAATTTAGGTTTCACAACTGTGAAACACACAAGAGAGAGAGAGAGAGAGAGAGAGAGAGAGAGAGAGAGAGAGTAATATATCTGACAGATAAAAAGAAAGTGGAACAAAGAGAAAAAATTGATTTGAATTTAAAACAACTTAAAAATCACCTCAAAGATTATTGATAAAATCTTAGTTTACGGCCTGGCCTTGGGTTGAGACTTCAATCTTTTGTTGCCAAACGTATGGTCACAAGTTAATGGTTAATATGACAGATAAAGCTTCAATTTGGCGAATTTCGGTTACTACATTGAAAACTAGGACAACCAGGATTTTTATTATTAAAGAATGTAAAACTTTATTAGAAACTGTAAAAACTTACATGAGCAAGCAATATGCGTCTCTCAGACATCAGAGCCAAAATTAAAAACTTGCCTTACAGTGTGAGGAAATGGGCCCCGAAACTGATTTTCCTTTTGCTGTGCAAAGAGCTCGTGATGGGTTAAGCACATAAATGTAATTTTAATCATAAAACGCTAGTGGCTGAAAGACCTTACACGAGTAGGCTAGATGCGTCAGACAACAGTGGCAAAATTAAACACTCGCCTTAGAGTGAGCACGCTATTCCTTCAACTCTGGAAACAGCTCCCGAGGAGTCAAACACATAAATGGAATTTTAACTATAAACCGTAAGTGGGTGTAACAACTTATTCCAGTAGGCCAGACGCGTCCCCTGCCAGATAACAGTGCTAAAAATATAAACTCGCCTTACAGCATGTGGAAACAGCTCCTAAAACAGTTATTACTTCTACTGTGAATCCAGCTCCTGAATATAAGAACAGAGATGGGATTTCAACTGTATACCGCTTGGGGATGTAAGAACATACGGGATATGCGTACGTCAGATAACCTTTGCTCTCTCCAAAAATCTCAAATTCCATTCCATATCTGACAGACAACAGTGCTAAAACTAAAAACTCGCCTTAGAGTGAGTGAGCTTGCCATTCCTTATACCGTAAAAACAGCTCTCGAGGAGTCAAACACATTAATGGAATTTCAACTACTATATACCGCAAGTGGTTGTAAGAACTTATGCAAGACAGTGGACTAGATACGTCTGTCTGATAACAGTGCTATAAAATTAAAAACACGCCTTACAGTGTGCAAACAACTCCTGTATTTAGGCACATCGACGGTATACTGGTTGTCTACCAATTATGGCTTAATTTTTGAAGAGATATCTTAATTCCAGCACAGACCAAATTTTTAACATCAAAACTAGGTACCTCGAAATGGAGTTACACAGCTATTACAATAACTCCTTCAGCTACTCATTAAGATTTTTAATATACTCTGGTGTCCAAAATGGAGATCACAAACACGTTTTTCAAAATAATTCAAAATTGCTACCAGAAAATTTAATAAAATTTATATTTTATACATTTTGAAGAACGGGTAGCACAATGTTAGTCTCCAGTTTGGAATAAATGGTGTTTGGCGTTAGTCTTGTAGAAGAACGTAGAATTTGACCGTTTAAGCATCTGGGATTTTCTCTTGCAGTGTTGTGAATATTGCGTTAAAACCCACAAGTTTGACTGTTTGTAGTGAGAATGAGGTTTCATCATCGTTTAGATCAGTGGTTCCCAAAGAGGTCCCTACGGACCCCAAGGTGTTCGCGAGACCACTCATGGGGTATGTGGTAAATTAAAATTAATTTGGGAGTGCATGTACAACGTCGGGTGGTCCGCGAAAGGTTTGATATAAAGTAAAATAATTGGGACCCATTTTCATTATTATGAAAGTTAAAATAAATAACAATAAATAAATTGACAACGATTTTTACGTCCTGAGTTAAGAAATAATTTGTTTTATTTTCTTATATCTTAAATGTGTGTATTTTTTATAATAACAGTATGGATGTATGACAAAGAAAAAATGTAGATAATATATAGTTTTGAATATTTAAATTGTGACCTTATTCCGTTATCAGGAAATAGTACTTTACTTATGTGTCTTCTATGCAATAAAACTTTGTCAAACGAATCAATGAAACTTTCTATAAGCTTAAGGATCACATATACACAAAAAATAATAAAGATTTAAATTTATTAAATTAGTCAAATAAAAATATTTGAAAACACCGTCATTGCGACAACATCTGAGCGAGATGACAATGGACTGCGTGCTTCTTATAGCATTTCTTTACTGATTGCGAAGTCCGAGAAGCCGCACGCCATTGGTGAAGAACGTATTATACCAGCTGTAATTGAGGTAATACGCACCGTGCGGCATAAAGAATTTCACTGAGTAATAATACAGTACAAAGATGGATTGAAGAAATGGCTCAGTGCACAGAAAATTCTGTATGTGAGTGCTTAAAAAAATCTGTATTCTCTGATCAGTTGGACGCGGCAACTTTGCCAGGGAACGAAGCTTTACTTTTAGCTTTTGTGAGATTTGTAAAAGAAAAAAACTTTACAAGAATATTGTTATTTATCAAATGTTTAGAAACTGATACGAAAGGTGAAGCAATATTTAATGAATTAGAAATATTTTTCGATTTAAAATCTATACACTTCTCTCTGTTGGTAGGACGACACGAAGGGTTTCTGGCATACTTAAAACAAACTATACTGAATGCATTATCTGTACATTTAGTCGCCAAAAATCTCTGTGAACGCTTTTATGGCTCACTATATTATGTCATTAGAGGAGTTAATAAAATCAAAAGTAATGCCTTATATGAGAGATTATTTGCTCAACTTTGCTTGCTAAATGATGAAGATTATAACAGTGTACTACTTAGCATGAAAATTCGTTGGATATCTAAAAGTGCATGTTTGAATCGATTTTATGCACTCTTTGATTTAGTGTTGGAATTCCTGAACAGTAAAGACAATGATTTGCTGCTCAATTTAATTAATTCAAAAAATGACATAGCTTATATCACTGGCTTATTTGCCAAATTTAACGAAACTAATCTGAAGCTGCAAGGTGATCAATTAAATTTAATCTAAATTAAAAGTAAAAAATCTGCGTTTGTTACAAAACTTTTTCTATACAACTTGGGGAGAAAATAATGCTCAGTTTCCAAATCTTTCAAAATTGCAAAAACAAGATTTCAGCATTAACGGTTCTTTATTCTGGCCTCAGCCAAAGATTTGAAGACATTTTTTACATGGTTATCCCCGATTTGGTGTTGGACCCTTTTGCAAGTAGATCCACTAACTCAGATGAATTCTAACTAATACAGGAGCAATATATTGAATTATTCACAAATGAGGAGCCGAAACCAATGTTTGAACCAGGATACCAAGAATTCTGGTTACAAAAGAGATACCAATTTTATATCTTGCATTATGGGTTTATATACAGAAGCTGTTAATTGCTTTCCCGTCTTCCTATTTAGTAGAACGTGGATTTAGTACAGTTATGAGACTCATCACGAAAAAAAGAAACCGACGGGAAATTAATGCTCGTGGAGACTTAGGAATGTTACTCGCAAACAAAGAGCCAAACATAAATAATCTGGTATCATCCCATCAGGTTCACACATCTCATTGAAAAAAAATGTGTTTGTATTTTAAAATAAAAGTTATAATTTCAATAAATATTACTTACTAGTGTTTTAATAAATATATGGTAGTAGTATTTACTAAAATGCTACTACTACTATTTATTTACTACATAATATTTTATTATAGTAGTAGTAGTATTTTAGTAAATACTACTACCTTCAATAAATACTAATTTTAATAAATACTACAATAACAAAAGTATACAAAATTTATGTTTCAATAAATAAATACCTTTGAAGATATGAAAGTTAAATTTGTAATTTTTATACTATGAAGTTATGTAGAGTTATTTTACTTGGGGGTTCATGGTCAGGTTTTTGCAATAAGAAGGGGTCTATGGACATAATAAGTTTGGGAACCACTGGTTTAGATGATTCAATGAGATGGAGAGGCAGGTTTGAAGCTGGGCAGTCTCAAGCAAAGTTGGCTCGATGGTTACAAGTGGCACCAAAGGTGGTATCCAGGTTGTGGAATCAATTCCAAACAAGTAGTACTATCAATAGGAAACACGGCTAAGGCCGCCCTAGAGCGACGACACCTGCACAGGATCGCTACTTGGCATAAGTGCTCGACGGCATAGGCAGACAACAGCTACAGAGCTTTCTTGTGACCTTGCTGCTGCGTCTGGAAAAAGAATTTCCAGGCAAACAGTATACAGACGTCTAGAAGAGAGGGCCCTTTACGCCCGGTGTCCAGTGGTGTCTCCCTTTGATCGCATTACACATGAGAGCCCGTTTGTCGTAGAGCCGAACACATCATTCTTGGACACACCAAGAATGGGGGCGTGTTCTTTCAACTGATGAGTCGAGATACTAAATAATTGATCACGGTGGCCACATTCCATATTAGACGGACCTATCCCGAAATAAATTCCTCATGATTTGACCGTTTTTGATATAACCTGTATCTTAACTAACAATTCAACTATTTTTCACATTGTTATGTTCTTATATGCTTTCTCTCATAATAATATATCTCTGTGCCAAATTTCGTTGAAATAAACTGAATATTTCTCCAGTTCTTAAGGGTTTTATGTTTTTGACCTTGATTTTGGACATCAGTGTATAACTGTATTAATATGGTTCATACAATACTTACCAAAGGTGGACGTCCATTTTTTACGCTGGTTTCCCTGTTGTCTACAACACGTAGGCGGTCTTCATTGTTTATTCTTGAGGTCACAATCTCTCGATCGGCCGAACTAGGTCCTGCATCCGCTTCGGGAGAAGACAAGGATTCAATGGGTGACATGTCTACGTCATCGTCGTCGCTGTCGTCAAAGTCAATTTGAGTTGACAAGTTCAATTTTTGCAGCTTTGTTTGAAGAACTAGAAAGGAATTACATAAAAATATCTTAAGATCTTTCAATTGAATGAGATTAAACAAATCAGATGGGATGCGAAGATTTTATTTCTGCATGACACATATCGGGGTTATTTTAACTCTTCCAGTGGTTATTTTCACTCTCCCAGTGGTTATTTTCGACGAGATATCTTGTAAACCACGATTTGACCGATTTGATATTGGCGAGATATATGTTAATCAATAATGCCGAGTAAATTGCGAATGATGAGGACATTGCTGTTTTTTTTATAATAACGAGATTTGGATATCAAAAGATGAGATATCTCATCCATCAAGATCTAATTAGTTTTGCCAATACCTCGTATAGTTTAGGGCCAATTTGGGTGAGGCTTAGCGTTGAGTCGAACAACTGACGTTGATCAATCAATCAATCAATTTGGAATTCATTCTTTGGAATTTCTATATGGACGTGGTGATGAAATCACATAAAAAAACAAGCCAAGTGACGTCACCTCAGGAATACGTACAGAAACTCCAAAGCACTACCACATACTTTCCACCACAAGAAATTTTGTTGTTTGTGCAAAATTTGAAGACGTCAACTTATGTAACTTTTTTTTATTTCTATTTGTAAAGGACGTTATTCCCTATTGAATACCTCTGAATTTTCTCTGGTATGAATAGTGCTCGAAAAAAGTGTTTTTTGTGACTGTACATCCTTCGTCTATTTCATTCGAATGGCGATGCCTTTAGAAGTTGCAAGCACAGTCCACATTTGCGAAAGCATTCTTCGTTTTCGCAAGCATTTTACTGTACAGGAGGCTTAGTGAGTACGCGATAAGCCAGCATAGAAATATGAAAATTTGGAAAGACGCGTTAAAAATATCTAAGCAAAGCGTAAAAAGGAGGATGTTGGACATGATGTGAAGGTGGGTTTTAATTAAGACGCATCTAAAGCCCTTCAGAAGTTCCCCCCGTTCTGCTTGAAGTGCTCTTGAGAAACTTCAGCATTCCATTTACTGCAGGGTTACAAACATTGCAATTAACAAGCAAATGCTTCACTCCAGTGACGCACTGAATTTCGCTCGAATACCTCGCAGCTATTGGATTAAGCGCTTCCGTTTAAAAGTAATTTTAGCTGTCACCATTCAATACGCGATAAAATTGTTGCCTTGAGATTTATCCGTAAAATAATGCTGATCAATGTATAAGGTATCGACTTCGTATCGTTTAAATATTTGGAAATCAATTGATGAGGTGTTTAGTTAACAGTCCAGTCATTTCAATACGCTAGACTAACAAATAGGGCATTTTTATGTCCTATTGCTAAGACAGACGTACTTAATCTTGTTACTGTAACTGTTAAGATTTGTACTTTTAATTCTATCTTCATAATAGTGTACATGTTTTACTTATAAGTATCTTTTATTAATACTTCTGGTGTTTGTATTGATGGTTGGCTTTGGGGTGTTTTATGGCGCGAGGGCCATATTTCGCCATGCTGAGCCAGATACAAGGCATGCAATATCAAGTAATAGCACACAATAAAAGTTTTATCGACACAGAGGAGAGAAATACACTCAGGAAGGAATGCACTTGACAAGGTCTCCAAGAATTGTCTCGTCATTAGCAACAAAATTGACCAGATCTTGAAGAACGAGGTATCATGTCATTCGAAGGAAACTAACCGGATTTTGATATTTTGATAGTAAAAAATCGTTTACATCTTGATGACGAGATATCTCGTCTTTAACTATATTAGAAAAATCTTGATCGACGAGATCGATCGTCAAATCCACTTGGAAAGTTGAGAGAGTGCCCCTGTGGGTAACGCATGCGTGGTTCCTTTTACTAGTCCTCATATTTAATCAATTATTTAGTTTTTAATAACTATACAAACGAATTATAATACTAGAACAGTATAATCTTTCCCCAGGATTCTATTATAGGGAAAGGAGCAACAGAATCTTCGCAGGAAATGATATTATAAGCAGATGAACAATTGAATTTTTTCCTAAGGATTCTATTATAAGGAAAGGACTAATAGAATATTTCCAAAGGATTCCATTCTAAGGTATTGGTATTTTCAATTAAAGTCACACTGCAGCAACACAACAGGATATTGGCGAGGGTCCGGGATCCCCCGGAAGAGAAAAATCCGAGGACAACACCACGTAATTTTAACAACAATCAGATGAAGGTAACACCTGAGATGACACCTGGCTCCCCAAACTTTCACACGAAGCCAACTTCACATCGAAGTAAATGAGTAATATAATTTTTGCAGGAAATCTATTCTACAGATTAGGCCAATAGAATTGTTACAAAAATTTTATTGGAGGAAATAAAATAATAACACATGCTTTCAAATGATTCTATTATGAGGAAAGAAGCAATATAAAATATTCTATGGGGTTCTATTCTAAGGAAAATAGCACAATAAAATCTTTGCAATGGATTCTATTCTAAAAAAGAGCCAATAAAAGTGTTCCAAAGTATTTCTTCCAAGGAAAGGTACTAGAAACGTTCCAAAGGATACTATTCCAAGGAAAGGATATAGAATCGTTCTAAAGGATTCTATTCCAAGGAAAGGCCCAGTAAAATATTTTTTAAATTTGAAAAAACCCATGGCTTTCTTACAAAGATAGGGTCATTTAGTCATTAAATTCTGTTGTGGGGTAAAAGTAACACACCCTACTTTAAAATCTCACTACGTTCAGAGGGCTTGAACTTTCACAAAATTCTTGTATACTATTCACAGATAAGAAAAGTTTTTTTTTAATTTTATAAAGAATTGACGAATTTTTTAGTTTATCTTTACTCAGCGCCGTGCAGGCATAACAAAGAGAATTTTCAAGAAAAACATAACTTTGCCAGGTGAATGCAAATGCCAGTGAAAACATGCCTTTCTGAATTCCTTTTGGCATTTACTTTAAAAATCTTTTGTTGGTTTGGGCGTCTTTTGTGCAAAGAAGATGCATTCACCAATCTTAAGTTAGCGAATTTCAATCTAGGTTGCTCAGCTTCAAGGACATAACGCTTTTGTTCGCGTTTAACGATAGATAGCACTCAAAAGAAGCTCCTAATTTAATAAAATAAAGTTACGCACTGAATACACTCTAAGGTAATGCACATGGAAAATTATCAATATATATATATATATATATATATATATATATATATATATATATATATATATATATATATATATATATATATATATATATACGAGTGTAAGTAAAAAATTATTCGCACTTTCGCTATAGCGCATCTTTAGGTTTGTCACACTGCCTTCTGTGCAAGCATGATTAGTGTTGATACTACTGTGGTCAGGTTACCGGCGTTTGACCTATCATGATAGCGTCCATTTTCCTGCTTCAGTGTAAACATGGAATATCCGCTATCAGTGTGCACCAAGGCGGAATGAAGAGCAGTGATCCGATTTCTATTGTCGGTAGGTGTGCCAGGGGTTGAAATTCATCGGAGGCCTACCACGCAATACAGGGCCAATGCTATACTACATGGAAGTGTGTATGAGGGGACCGAGAAGCTTAAAAGAAACCGGACAAGCGTGATGCACAAAGAAGCAGGACGCCCGTCAACATCCACCACTGACGAGAAGACTTAGCAAGCTCGAGGAATGGTACTGGAAAACTGGCGAGTTACCATGGACACTGTAGTGTGTTCTCTGTAGATTAAACAAAGAAGTTGGGGAAGAGGTGCAGAAATGGCCGGGTGACGAACACGGGGAACTTGTTCAACCTCTACATTTGTGTAAATAAAATGAAGAAATAGATTTGTGACTTAAATTACATAAATTATTACTTATATTTCTGTTATTGTGATATATATATATATATATATATATATATATATATATATATATATATATATATATATATATATATATATATACAGGGTGTTTCAGTGAACCGTTTCAGAACTTCTAAGAAGGGTAGGGTACATCCTGACGAACCAAAATCATATACCAATTGGCAGTCAGAAATGCTTTCCTAACGCGGTAGATGGCGTTGTGCGAAAATCCCGAGCTTTCGTGTAGGGAATCTTCATTTCGCACAAGAACGCCAAGTTAGTAGGATGGATGATTACATGATCGCAGAGTTAGCCGATATGCATTTGGCGTACGGGGCTGCAAATTGTAGTGGGCCAGCCGCACAGCGTTTGTACGCGGAACGATATCCGACGAGGCGTATCCCCAGTCATAATTTCTTTGCAAGACTGCACCAGAGCTGAGACAGGTTCATTAGAAAGAGCTGACAGGGACAGGGTAAGAACAGCACAGACTGCAGACGTCGAACAGAATGTGCTGCAGCATGTACAGGGGAATCCAAGAACGAGTACACGAAGTGTAGCAAACGCAGTCGGGGTTTCCCATTACAGCGTCTGGAGGATTCTCCGAGAAGAAGACATGCATCCGTTTCACGTGCAGCGTGTCCAGACACAGCAACCGGAGGATTATGCACCTCGTATTGCTTTCGCACAGTGGTACCTTGGAAAATGTGCTACAAATCCCCTTTTTCCTGCTGAAGTGTTGTTTTCCGATGAGGCATCCTTCACAAGGGAAGGAATTTTCAACACGCATAACGACCATATCTGGGCGGTCGAGAACCCGCATGCAATACGACGTCGTGCTGCACAGATTCGATTTTCAGTCAATGTATGGGCCGGTATTATGGGAGATCACCTCATCGGACCTTACCTATTACCGTATCGTCTAACCGGACCTAACTACTTGCTCTTTCTGCAGCAAGTATTGCCACAACTTTTGAGAGATGAACAGATTTCTGCATCGACGCAACAGACAATGTGGTTCCAACACGATGGAGCCCCTGCCCATTATAGCGGAGATGTTCGTAACTACCTGGATGTCACATTTGGTCAGCAGTGGATCGGACGTGGTGGTCCCGTGCGTTGGCCTGCTCGGTCACCCGACCTATCATGTCTTGATTTTTATTTCTGGGGTCATCTGAAATCGCTAATTTATGACACCCCTGTTGACAATGTTGAGGAGCTGGTTGCAAGAATTGCAGTAGCTGCCGGAGAAATTCGAGATATGCCTGGAGTATTCCAGAATGTTCGGATGTCCATGCGTCGGAGATATGAGGCGTGCATTGTAGCCCGTGGAAGAAACTTCGAACACTTACTTTAATCCATGTACCTTTTGCTTCTTTTCATGTATTATTAAAACGATTTCTCACTTACGGTCTCTTTTCTTTACGGTGCTTCTGTGTACAACACCGCTTCAGGAAAGGATTTCCGACCCCACATTGCTATATGATTTCGAGTTGTCAGGATGTACCCTACCCCTCTTAGAAGTTCTGAAACGGTTCACTGAAACACCCTGTATATATATCATAATAACAGAAATTATAAGCCTGTAGTCGTGACGGAGTAGCAAGAGTGGTATTAGGCAACAGGATGAAGATGATCTATTGGTATGGAGTGTAATGCTGTTTCCACAAATGGAAAGACAGAAAATCAGTAATCAATTCTTTATTATTTCAATATCAAACTGTTAACATCATAAAGCGTGAAGGTTGTTGAGGGGCGGTGTTTGGTACGGTTCTGAGAACTTCCTATTTCAAGGGGCTCATGAAAAAAGTGCGTAGTTCACAATGAACTCGTTAGAGGGATAAGAATTAAAAGAAAGACTATTGGATCAGGGGATCTAGCAAGAAATTTCATTGGTTAAATTCGGGAGTTAAAGCGAAGGAGTAATTTTATCTTACAGGCGATTTGAGAGGAAAATTTGGCGTGGGAGATCAAAAATACTGGGAGGTCCAGAGGTCAAAGGGGATGGCAAGATATATGACCTATTGAACAAAAGAGACGAAAGACTGAGAGGAATATATATATCTCCATCCTATGCTTTCATGCAAATTTAATTAATTCCCGATATTCTTTTCCAAGTTTCATATTTAAATGTCCTCTTGAGCTAATTTTGTACTTTTAAAACTTTGAAAAAACGTACTTACGATTGCTGATTCAATTACTTCTCTGATCTTAGTTTAAAAACACTATTGTCCATTTTTTCTACATTTACTCAGAAAATGAACTCGAAAAACGTCGCTTCTTCTTTAGTCAAAAGTTCTGGTTATGTTTGCTGTTATAATTACAAGCAAAGAATAACTGCAGAATGACTCGAGAGTAAAAAGAAAAATCTCTCGCTCACAAATCTAATAAAACTAATCGCTAATCCAATGACACAGTAAGTTAAGACCTTGTGAACACTAGAGCAGTTTTTATACGCGGGGAATCGTTACTAGCAGCAACAAAGAGCGCTGGTTGACAAAAGTGGGTTTGAAAAATAGTTCCTTTTCGGAATTTATAATACTATGTATTGAGATGTACACAGTAAAATAGATGCACTTTATCATTGCACTAATCAACAGTTAACTTAAAAAATATGCAATTTTATTTTTACATTTCCGTAGAAGTAAAACAAATGCGTTTTAAGGGGACATAGTACTTCAAAAATATTGATTTTTATTGTTTAATAATAATCCTACAAGCTTTAAAGGGTATGTGTTTAAGTCCTCCGTAGCTCCTTTAGGATTAAAATACGAGCTTACTCTGAAGGTTACGAAAAATTAGTCTGGCGAGAAATTGGAAGGGTACATTTAACCCTCCAAGTGGTTTCGACGAGATATCTCGTCCATCGAAGATCTGACCAATTATGTCACTGACGACATATCTGGTCAACGATATATTGCAGAATTATTGACGAGATATATCGTCCATCGAGATCCGGTTAGTTTTGCTCTAATAACGAAACACCCGGATCTCGATGGACGATATATCTCGTCATTAGAAGAAATCCGATCAGATCTTGATCTCGTTATCATAAAAAATCAGGAATATCTTGATGCCGAGCTTCCTTATTATTAGCAGAATTGGTCTCTCGGCGAAACCCCTTAGAGGATTAATCCCACCTTCATTACCATCAAAGTGTCTCAGGTGCTGTAACTAACATTAATCGTGAACGATATTCTTAGTTTCGTTTTCAGAACAAATCGGTGAATTACACTCAAGTCATTGTTTACCTGAGAAAGCGATTCATGCATTGTGGGTAGTGCAGATGTTTTGAGAAGCCCACTAAAATCCTTATCAATACGAATCCACTAAGCTACTTCTTTGAATTAAATGTGTCCTTTCATTCCAAAGTGTCCTCACACTGTCCAGTAAAAGCCACTTTTCGAAGACACATGTGCTTTGTTTCACGTATTTCACGCACAGAACTGTACTTAGGATTCCCTTGACTGTTATACAGAATCTGCAGTACTTGCGCTGTAACTGTGTGGATAGCATGCTCTATAATTAAACTCTACTTAGAGTTTCCTTACGGTACTTGATATTCCATCCACAAGGGGATAGGATGCAGGATAACCTAAAGTTCAGGACAACTCCAGCTTGTTGGGAGAATTAGCGGTTTGCTGCCGTCAAAGTACTAAGATAATGCCATAGGGAAATTAAGGGACGTGACTTACAGTCAATTACTCTCAATTTTAGTGAGGATGAGTAACGTATTAAGGTTCACTACGGTGCAATATTATCTTAAGAAAAGTTATTGAAAAAGGTATTAAAGATATAATGTTACAGGTAAAAAGTTATTCAATATATAAGTTATATCTACAAGAAAAGGCACCTTTTTCTCCGATTGACACTCTTTTGACCTGATTTCGAACTGATCGCTTATAGTTTTACTTTCAATTTTTTTCTTGATATCCTTAAAAGTTTTTTTTTTTTGGATAATCGTTGCAATCTGCTGCATGCAATCTGTTGCTAAATGCAAGAGAGAATTTCAACGTGATTTCTAGTTCTGAAATTTTGGTTTCAAATGTTGCATATCCTATGCTTTTTTGAAACACTTAAGCTGTTTTAGAAAAAGTTTTCTTCTTCCTTCTTTTAATCCTATATACTTAGTAAAAGTACCAACCCTGCTAATTCACAAATCGAGAAATTAGCTTCTTGTCATAATGTGAAAATACGTATCATTATAGATTTGTCTAATTTTGTTAAACGTTATAACTTACTTTTATTTAGTAAAAAGTATCAATTCTGTCAATTAACTTTTTGTAACAATTAGAAAATACTTATAGCTCGAGGAAATCATTATTATTTATTTATTATTACCATTTTTATTTAGTAAATAATTTCAATACGTATCAATAGCAATTTGTAAAATCATTGTTACATATTGCAAATTAATTTTTAATAAAAAGTATTAATTCCGTGAAATTACCTATTGAATAATTATCTTTTGTTACAATTAGAAAATACTCATCCTTTTATATAGTAAAAAGTATCAATCCTGTCAATTCGTCTTTTGTAACAATTAGAATATACTTTCATTATTGACCTTTGAAATCTACTTTCTTGTATGAATTAATCTATTGAACAAGTAGCTTTTGTTACAATTAGAAACTACTCATCACAAGTGATTTGTGCAATTATTACTATCTATTACAACTTCCTTTTATTTAGTAAAAAGTACCAATCCTGACAATTCATCTCTTTTGTTACAATTAGAAAATACTTATTATTGATTTACGAAACCATTGTTACATAGTACTCCTCCCTTTCGTTTAGTAAAAAATACCAATCCTCTCAATTCACCTATTGAAAATAGTGGCACGGAAAAAAATGAACAGAGGCACAATAGTGGATAAGGTGGGAAAGTCATCGACAGACTTGATCTCGTTAGAAACTGGAGGGTACGAGGCAATTTATATCAAGCTGCGATCACATTTATTGAGTTGTCAGGGACACTAGCCAGTCGATTGTTTGACACTATACATGTGTGGTGCTGTCTGACCTAAGTGTTTGAATTATGGTGGGGTAGATTACTGAGAAAATGAGGTAGTTTTGTTTTGATCTTTCGTGCCCACTTTTTCAGAGACAAGTTTCTTTTCTTTCGGTTGGAGATCTCGTGACCCGTGTACTGTACTATTTAGAAAGAACTTTTCAGGACGTTTATTTTTGATAAATTCATGCTTTAACATGTAAGTACGAACGTTTCAGGAGAGGTATATATTTATATGATCAGATCATAGATCTTGATCTTTTTATATTTTTTATGAAGGGCACTATCATAAATAATTTTTTGAAAAGAAAAAAGCCTGGGTGAATATATTCATTACCTTATATGAATATATTTTGCACGTAACAAAAAATTTATTTTTCAAACCCTCCTGGTGCTTGTCTCAACGAGTTATACTGTCATTACAAGGGTTGTAACAGGTTTTAAGGTGTAAAAAAGTGACTAATCAAACAAAAAGGTGACAATAAGTGACAAATAACAATAATGCCAAATACATCGAAGAGCCAAAACATTATGACCACCTACTCAATAACGCATTGCGTCTCCTTTGGCCTACAAAACAGCTGCAACTCGCCCGGGCATAGATGCCACAAGTTCTTGGTACATGACTGGAGAAAGGTTGTACCAAATGTCTAAACAGCGGTCACACAAAGTCGAGATATTCGGACATGGTGGTGTTTGAGCTCCGAGCTGCTGCTCCATGACACCCCAAATGTCCTCTATCGGATTAAGATGAGGCGAGTTAGGTGTCCAGGACATTAAGTGGAATTCATCACTATGCTCCTCGAACCACTCCAACACAATCCGAACCTTATGACATGGGGCGTTGTTCTGCTGGAAGATACCATTTCCAGTTGGGAAGACAGACGCCATGAAAGAGTGCAACTGATTCGCAATGATGTTCAGATAGTTCGCAGCGTTCATGGTCTGTTCTACCTCAACTACTGGTCACAGAGTCACTCATGAGAACGTCCCCCGAAGCATAATACAGCCACCACCAGCCTGTGTATTACCTGCTGTAGAAGAGGGGAGCAACTGTTCACCTGACAGACGGCGAACCCTAACACCACCATCGACGTGATGAATGAGAAATCGGGATTCATCTGACCAGGCAATTCTCTTCCACTCATCCATGGTCCAGTCTCGATGTTCCGGGCCCACTGTAGGCGTAGTTGAAGATGACGCTTGTTCAACAGAGGCACACGAATGGGACGTCTGCTGAACAGTCAGATATCCAACAGTGTCCGCTGAACTGTGTGTTCCGAAACATTTGCGCTTGGGACCTGCATTGTATTGGTCTGTCAGCTGAGCCACTGTCTCGCGACGATTTTGCTTTACCAAGCGGGACTGTCTCCGACGTCCTTTTTCTTTGATGACGCGTTGACGACCAACCCCTTGGCGTCTACCGCTGGTGTCACCGTCATTTATCCACTTTGCATGAATACTAACAACGGCAGATCGTGAACAACCTAGCAGTCGTGCAGTTTAGCTGATACTAGTTCCGAGTCTTCGAACCATTACGATCTGCCCTCTATCAAATTCGCTTAGATCTGCAGCCTTTCCCATCACTCGTAAAAGTAAGTGCAAGAATGATTACTTATCTTATCCAGCAGCAGTTAAATAACGTAATCATTTAATTACGTGCCCTCCAAGTCATCCAGACGAGTTCACTGAAAAATGTGGGGATGGTTATAATGTTTTGGCTCGTCAGTGTATATTCAAGTATAAAGATAGAAAAAAAAGATCCTTCCCAGCCACCCCTATCTTTTCCTTTTCTTTCTTTGGAAGGATATTTATTTTCTTCATTTAAAAAGCATATTATTTTGAAACGATATAAAAAAAAAAATTTAATTTTTGTAATCACGATTTTTAAATGTTTTTCATGTTTGACATAGCTTGAAGAATATTTTCCTTTTCTTTGAAGGATTATGTCTGATTTTTTTTTTTTAAGTCTGAAAATAATTTTGCCTTTTTTTTTTCTTAAAAAAAAAGAATTTGCATTTTTTAAAGTCTTTCTTTGCTGACCAGCATCATCTGAGACTTTAGCCGCCCCTTCAATAATTGCCTGGGCATGTGATGCTTTCTTAAAATCTTTATTTTTTATTGCCTTCTTGGGCCTATTATTGGCTTCCTTTAACAATTTTGAAGCACTGTCCAACGCCTCATTCTCTTCCTTACACATAATTTTAAGTTTTCGTTCTTCTTCTACTACTTTTCTTTTCTTTGCCAGCTACTTTAATATTTTTTTCTCTGCTTCTAGTCTTTCTTTTTCTTTCCTGTCCTTACCTAATTTTTCTTGTGTCTTCTGTTTGATATCTTCTAAATAGGCATTGCAAGCTTCATATGCAACCCTTCCCATATCCATTATCTTTGATGTGATCGATATTGAATAAGGTTGATTGTAAAAATTTGCCAAGCTACTTTTGACCATCATCAATGCATTGAATGAGCGTTCTGACATTGATGCTCTGTCTCCTGTCAAAGCTCTTCATGAGGTTGAGAAGCCATGTTTAATGTCAGCACTACCATGAGGAAGTGACAGAGCTGCCTTCACTAGCTTTGACACAACTGGGTATTTAGGATCTACACCATTAATGTCTCGCATTCTGAAGAACTGGTTCCAGTAAACATAAATAGGATTCATTCTAGATCCTTATTCCTCTTTGGAGTAATTTCCACTCATCCAGTAGTATGTCTGTTGGGACCTCCCCTGGCATTGCTCTTGCAACTTCTAATACTTGTCGTACATTCTCACCACTGAGTCTCTCAAGAGGACCAAGACAGGATAAACTATTAAGGATAGATGAACTGAAGGATAACTTCTTCAAAAGAAATTTAACACTAGCAATGTAATGCTTCTGAGCTCTTAAAAAAAATTCATTTATTTCTCTTTCACATTCTGTAGCATCTCTTTTGCAATCTATAGCACTTTAGAAATTTGATCTCCAATCACAATATCATCCAGAGGCAACATTTTCTGAGGACATATATCTTCCATTTCATCCATCTTTAAATTTCGAATGAATTCCTCTTTGTAGATCCTACCTAAAATTGTTTTTATCAACAATTCAAGTTGAGGTTAAAAGTTAAGTACAAGGGGTTCTTTTTTCTGAAGAAATTAGGTCACACGATTAAATATAGTTGCACTTGATACGACAAACATCACCTCAGCTTTCATAGTTTCTCTTCTAAGTAAATGAACAATTTTCGTAGCCTGGTCTTTGTATCCTGCCTGGCCTCTTTATTGGAATGTAGTCAATGAAATACTTTCGCACAACAATCTAATGTTGTTCAAGCAACCTTTCAGCAGCTGGTTTTAAGCTTAGCCACCTGCTTGAATAATGCTTGATGAAATAGTGAGTGGGAAGTTTCAAGTCTCCTTGAATTTGTTAGTATATTGACCAACACTTACGCCACTGATTAAAAAATCTGTGAATAGAAAAAACTAGTTCAGACACACCTTCCCCTAGCTCTTTTAGACCTTTAAGAAAAGCATTATGTATTGTATAAATATTACATGTCCCAATGTTAATTAGTTCTTTTTCGGTTAGAAAGTAATGAGTCATTAATCTTTTTAAAAACTGACTTGTTGACATTGGGCCCATCTCAGCCAATCATGAACAGTTGAGATTGTGGAAGGGATATCTCACTCAGAGCTTGCAAAATATTGTCACATAAAATAAAATATCTGTCTTTCCAGATCCTATATAAAATGTCTTTAAGTGTTCGCAAAAAATTTTACCTTGTCGATCTGACCAATATCACACACCAGTTAATTGAAAACAAGATTATCTTATTTGGTGAAACTTGAGGTTCCAAAATAATTCATTACGCTAAATAATTCATTTCGCGAACTGAAACTAATATAGCAGCCGGCGCCAGTCGTAGCATCACATTACGAACGCCTCAAAACAGGGTGTAAAAAAAAGCATGTTTTCTTTTTAAGTAAAATAAACGGACTTTTAAAAATTTAAATCTGATTTTTTATTATTTAAATCATATTTTTTTATTTTAATTTCTGTAGGTCTGTTTTTAAATAATTATATGAGCCGTTACATTTTTGAAAGTGGTATGTCTAATTTGAAAAAAAAAAGAAGTTTATTTTCTTTAAAAATTTTACTAATTATTATTGCATAATAAAATTTAACAGGTTTAAAGTGTTAAAGACATCAATCGAATTGAGTAACGTTTGCCAATATTTTAAAATTAATTTAAATGCAAACCCTTAAATATCTCGATGTATGAAAAAATGGACTTAAAACTACTTTAAAAAATAACGCTCATATATAAATTTGTTAAATAAAAAAGTGATTTTTTGACATGATATGTAAACCAATATTTATTTTAAGTAAGCAATCAGAATTTGTGACATGGTAAATCACTATCTATTTTACTAAAAATCATAGTTAGTTGCATGGTAATACCTTTAAAAAAGGAATTTTCAAAATAAAAGCAAAAGGTAAAACATTTGTTTAACTTTAAAACACAAGTTGACATTCTACATAGTTTTTCTTGAGTAAATTACATCATCTTGTTAACAAATTTATCAGTAAGTGTAAGTGACAGACCTAAATTAGTCTGATTAGGTAAATATTTCTCAATGGTCACTACTCTTAAAGTGACAGGTGACTGTTTCAGGGGGCATTTTGCAAAATGAAAGATGTTCATAGTGTTTAAACTTTCATCCTTTCAAATAGAATGCTCAGTTGTATATTTATTTAATAAATTATTAATCACATTAACTGTGTTAATTTGTATTTATGTCTCAATTAAAAAAAAGTAGTGAAAAATCGCTATAGCTAAGCCATTGGCCACAGTCAATTAAAGGGATAACAAGTAGTTAAGGCCTATTAGAAGAGTTTTTCTTTGGCTGTCTCGACATTTAAAAGTAGGCCTACTGGTCATGGACAGTATAAATAGCGAAAGACTTTTTAAAGTATAACATCAATGTACAGCCGTCAAAAAAAAAAAAAAAAAAAACGACTTACACGATTGCAATTGCACAATTTACATCACAGTACAAAACGGAAGGTTGTAATCGATAGGGATTAATGTTTTCTAGAAATATAAATACTTAAAATTTGTCTAAGGGGCCGTCATCATATTAAATTGTGTGCTTGCTCCGATAATTTCAATACGAGCCCCCATCTTTTATCACAAATTTGGATTCTACACAAAATTTCAGGCGGTTTTAATGAAAAAATAATGTAAAACGACGTAAAATTGACCGCGAAAATCCATATAAACCATTGAGAGAGCGTATAAATGTTCGCGCGCGGAATTCACAATCACATTATAAATATTACTAAAGACGTGTTGTGGCCGTCGCAGTCTATGACCTGTTGCAGGCGCCTTGGTATCGAGTCCATTAAAATGGTGACAAAATCAGAATCCACTCTAACTGAATCCCAGAATCTGTTGGCAGTAATTTCAGTTTTCACTTTGTGAACGATCCCCAATAACGATAATAATCATCGAATTTTACAAAAAGTCTCACTGAACTACTAATTATACACGTTATGAGCTGGAATTTGGAATTCCGATGTTTCAGTAACAGTTGAATCACATGATGTCAAAATTTGCCCATGTTTCAATTCATAATTTTTATGAATATTAATTTCATAATTGATAAAAAAATAGTAAATTTAGTTCAATAATTAAAATGTTTATAAATTGTGTTTGGGTTTTTGGGTAGAAGAGGATGAAAAAACAATTTCTAAGAAAAATTAATGTTTGTAGCAAATATAACAATAAACGTGATACACCAATTTAATATTAGGAGATCTAATTTTCAAACACTTACAAATCGGTGAAAAATCCAACAAAATTCATGAACTTTTTTTTATTTCCACCTGAAATTGTAAGTAGAATCCAAATTTGTGAAAAAAAGATGGGGGTTCGAATTGAAATCATCGGAGCAAGCACCCAATTTAATATGAAGAGGACCCCTTAGAAAAACTTTAAGTATGTAGAAAACATTAATCCCTATCGATTGCTACCTTCAGTTTTGTTCTGTGATGTAAACTGTGCAATTGCGATCGGGTGAGTCATTTTTTTTTGACGGCTGTACAATATTTTCCCATGTTTCCCACACTTGAATGCATGAATGCTTTATTGTTTGTAACACGTAAAATTATGTATGAACATTGTCAAAACTTTCAAGTAGATATCAACTTGTTTTTTACTTTACTGTTTGGCAGTATCCCACACTTAACACTCAACAGATTACTTAGTCCATAGTAGGGATGCGACATTGATGTCTTCAAAACATCGATGTTTTATAAAAAACATCGATGCATTTACCATCGATGTTTTTTAACACCTATGTTTATACTTGTCACTGTTTTTACGCTGTCGATGTTTTATTTTTAAATAAAAGAAATACCATTACAAAAATTAAAAAAAATAACCAATAAGCATAATTTTCATAATTAGTAAATTGAACATACTTTTAGACCAAAGTGGCCAAGAGTGAAGGGTCTGAAAAGGACGAGGATAGGGATGTCGATGCTTTATAAAAAACACCGATTTATTTACCATCGATTTATTAAAGTCGATGTTTGTTTAACATCAATGTTTTTACGTTGTCGACGAATGAAAACAGCGCCATTGCAAAAAATTTAAAAAATAACCGTGCAACTAAGTATTTATCAGTTATGGCAACATCCGTCCCATCAGAAAGAGCTTTGGTGAGATAATTAGTGAAAATAGGAGTCGGTGTAAGGGGGAGAAAGTTACCAAACTTTTTTTTTTTACAAACTGTAAATATCAAATATTGAGGCATATAATAATCAGAGGCCCCAATATTTTTTATTTGCAGAACATAAAAAATAAGTTTACGTTTCCCCTCCCCATAAGTTGATAAGTAATTAATAATAAGTAACAATAATTATTGTTATGTACCTTCCTACTTATACTTATAGTTAATAGTACCTATTTCCAATTGTTGTAAATATTATTGAACAAAAGATTTGTTAATTGTTCTTATTAATTTCTTGACTTAGTATATACAGTTAAAAAATCTTAGTTATAAATTAATAAACACGGCAACTGACAAATTAAATCTTTCTACCCCTGGGCAAACATTAATGTTAGAGGTTATTTTGTTTTAAAGTATAAAAACACATGATTTTTTTTCAATGAGATGGGCAAACCTGAAGGGATGAGAATATTTATGTTCGGCTCTATATTTTTTGCGAGTAACATTCGTAAGTCTCCATGAGCACTAATTTCCTGTCGGATTCTTTTTTTTTTCGTGATGAGGCTCATAACTATACTAAATCCACGTTCTACTAAATAGGAAGACGGAAAAGCGATCAACAGCTTCTGTACTGTAACCCATAATGCATGATATAAAATTGGTATCTGTTTTTGTAACCAGATTTTGTGGTATTCTTGTTCAAACATTGATTTCAGCTCCTTATTTGTGGATAATTCATTAAATTGCTACTGCATTAGTATGGATTCATCTGAGTTTGTGGGTCTACTTGCAAAAAGTCCAACACCCAATCGGGACTAACCAAGTGAAGAATGTCTTCAAATCTTTGGCTGAGGTAAGTTCGGTAAGAGCCTGTAAATTCTGACAATAAGCAAGCAAATTCTCTTCTCGTTTTTGAAATTTTGAAAGAGTTGGAAACTGACAGCATTCATCTCTCCCCAAGTCTTCTCCCCAAAACCAAAAATATTTTAAATTCATTAAATATTCTTTCACATTTTGTATCAGTTTCCAAACATTAGGAAAATAACAATATTCTTGAGAAAAAGTTTCTTTTACAAATCTCACATAATCTAAAAGTAAAGCTGTTTCCTGGCAAAGTCGACTCGTCAAGCAGTATAGAGAATTCATATGTTTTAAGTACTCACATATAAAATTTCTACGCATTGAGCCATTTCGTCAATCCTTCTTTGTACTGTATTATTACTCAGTGGAATTCTTATAATATCGAAAGCTCTTTTGTCCAGCACGGTGCGTATTACTTCACTTACAGCTGGTAGAATAAGTTCTTCACCAATGGTGTGAGGCTTTCCAGACTTTGCAATCAGTAAAGAAATTATTATAAGAAGCAGGCAGTCCATCGTCATCTCGTTCAGGTGTTGTGGCAATGACGGTGTCTTGAAATATTTTTTTTAAACTGTTTTAAAAAAGTTAAATCTTTATCTTTTTTTCGCTACGGACTTTTGTCAAATGTTCCTTAAACTTCGAAGGTTTTGTTGATTTTCCTGGTAATGGAATAATGCCACATTTTAAATATTCAACACAATTTTGTTTGAATTTTTTTTCGGGTCACTCATACTGTTGTCTGTAAAAAAAGGACACAATTTTTTTCTTTGACTGTTTTAACAATTTAACAAAGTTAAATCTTCATATTTTTTGTTGCTATGGACTTTTGTCAAATGTTCCTTAAACTTAGAAGGTTTCGTTGATTTTTCTGACAAAGTTTTATTGCATAGAAGGCACATAAGTAAAGTACTATTTCCTGGAAACGGAATAAAGCCACATTTTAAATATTCAACACAATATTGTTTTAAATTTTTTCGGGTCACTTATACTGATGTCTGTAAAAAAGGACACACATTTTAGATATAAGAAAATAAAACAAATTATTTCTTTACTCAGGACGTAAAAATCGCTACCAATTTATTTTAACTTTCATACTAATGAAAAAGGGTCACTGTGAGGTTCTCCGGCCAACACAGGGAGGAATGTCTGGGACATCTTCTAGGGACGTTGGTGTCTGTGAAAGGTCACCCGGGTCAGGAGGAGAAAAAGGGGAGAGAGGATTCGACCCACGGAGACCGGAGCGAACGGACGATGATGGGCTCTCTGCTGCTGTTTTCTACTATATTGTAATACTAGTATATTCCTATATAACCTAGAATTCCAAATAAATAGTTGGAAAGATATCTATGAAGTGTTGCCCTCTCCAGTAGATAAAACGAACCACACACATTCACCAGAGATATAGAGGTAGAGAAAGGGTGAGGTGTGATAGTCACAAGTATTTTACTTTATATTAAACCTTTCACGGACCCCTCGACGCTGTCCAAGTACGCCCAAATTAATTTTAATTTGCCAAAGACCCCCTCAGCAATCGCAACAACCCCTTGGGGTCCGTAGGAACCACTGATTTAGAGCACTCCTAGAACACCAAATGAGGGAGTATTTATAAAGTACCGTAACAGATTACACCTAGGAATATTTTATTAGGGTTTAAAAAACGGTAAGACATTACAAAATTGAAAGATTGGTGAAAATCATTGTTAACGGAAACTTCCTTACCGATTTGGAAGATTGGTGAGAATCACCGTTAACGAAACCTCATTACCGGTTTGGGACATCGGTGAGAATTACCGTTACAGAAACGTTATTGCCGATTTGGAAAATTGGTGAGAATTACAGTTAACGAACAAACCAAGGATCTCAAATGAATTCGGCTCGAAATTCTATTCATGGCAGAAACCTTATCTTAGAAGAGCTTAGGAAGGTCATATTTAATCATCAAGTAGTTTCAATCCCCTGAATTTCTTTGTTTGTAAAAGATATTTTCTAGTCAAGGGGTGGCTAATTATCACATGGAAGGCTCTGTACTCCACATTATTCGTCTTATCCTTCCAATACATGCGATTCTATGCCCTGCAAGCCCGGTCCCATACTGGAGCAATATAAGACTTCTGTATAGAAAAATGTATATACATGTATATTTCAGACGATTTAGTTTCGCAGGATTGATGTTGGATCAATGTGTGGCATGCCTGTGAGAATGTAACTAGACTTAGACAGGATTTTTTCTATTATACAATGGAGTGTAAACAAGTATTTTTTTATATAACTGTGATTTCATTGCATATATAACAGGCTGAAAAGACGTAAAACTGACAAAATAGCAACAATTCTAGATTTTTTTTGATGGCTTCAATACGCATTGTAAAAATTCATGCACGGTTAGAGAATATATGACCTTGACGAATGGCTGGAACGATCTCATTGTCATACGTGCGTTCAACCTTCCAAGTGGTTTCGATGAGATATATCGTCCAACAAGATCGAACAAATTTTGCTAATGACGAGATAACTCGTCATCAAGATATTACCAATTTTGCTATGATGACAGGAACCAGATCGGTAGTTTTCTTTTACTGACAAGATATATCGCTTATCAAGATCTGGTAAGTGTTGCTAATGACAAGATACCTCGTCGTAACAATCACTAGGAGGATTAACACTCAAGTGGTTTTTACGAGATATCACGTCCATCAAAATATAACCAACTTTGTTAATGATGAGATATCCCGTCACTAGGCCTTGATGATTTTCACTGTGAGCATATCAAGATCTGCTCAGTTTTTTCTAATGACAAGATACCTCGTCCATCAAGATCTGGTAAGTTTTGCTGATGACGAAATATCCACCATAGAGACGTCACCAGGAAGGTTAAGCAATATTTAACTAGATATCTTCCATTTCAGGAATGGAACCCCACCGAGTTTATGCTTCCTAAATAGAAACCTGAAGGAATGACTTTCAAATGAGCAATTCTGCAATTAAAAAATATTATACTCTCCGTTGTATGACTATCTTTTCTTCTCATCTTTAGGCAGCAAAATAACGCTGGATAAGTGGAATTCGAGTAATCTATTAGCAAAAGTTAATTTAATAGATTAATTAGAGTTAATTAAAAGTTAATTGAAAGTATTTACATCACAATTAATAGGGTTAATTTGAAATGATCTATTTTTCATTTCAAATTAACCCTTCTTTTGGTTGGTCATGACGAGGTATTAGCACAACCAATAGCAAATCTTGATGGATGAGATATCTAGTCATGATCAGATCTCGATCACGCCATTGAAAAAATCGGCAATATCTTGACGACGAGGTATCGCATCATTAGCAAAATCGGTCACAACTTGATGGACGAGATATCTCGTCGAAACCATTTGCAGGTTTGACATTCGAAGTAATTTTAGTAATTAAATAGTCCTTTTAAAATGTAGTAAACAAATCATTTCTGTTGGGGTGACATACCACCCCACCAGAGGGTTCGAGTAAATAAATGCAGCGCGAGTTCGTCCGAGTTAAGCGGCATTCGAATCAGCTCACACTTGATAAGCCGACGATAAACAAGGATTTGAAACGTGTATCAGTTACTGTAGTTGAAACTAATATTTGTAGCACATTACAGCAGGGGCGAACTAGAAAATGTATGAAAATCAATTATAAAATACCGCATATCGCATTACTCAACATTAATGACTCTTGTGAGTCATTGCCTCAAATTAAACGTCATGGCTAGTCCTGTAAAGATAGTCTTAATTGACTAAATATGTTCGGAACTGATTTAATAAATTCTCTAACTGCATTCCATAATGAACAAGCTCTGTCCGCTTGGATTTCCCATTAACAATTGCTGAATGATTGATTCCGAAAACTGGAAATGAACTTTGTTGCTAATGGTAGGGGTCCAGCGTGACAGTGGAAATTGTTAGTAGGAATTGAGCAGTATCTCTACTGTTAGTAGTAATTTATCTCTAAGCTGATCAATTGGTTGAGGTTTATGAGCTTGGTTTCCCTCGAGTTACAGCTGAATGAAGTGTTGGAGGAGTCGAAAGCGAGATGCGGGCTTAACTTTCATGTGGGGAAGAGGGCTTTTGAATGATATAGTAGTGCGCCTTGTTCTTTGAATCTTCAGTATTTATATTGTCAGACATGTTTCATCTGGAAACTAGGCAGGTTTATTTTTCAGCAGAGTTAATCCTTCCAGATTTCCGAGTAGTGTTGTGTTGATTTGACACCACAACATGATTAATTACTCTATAAACTTTCTTTCTAAAGAATCTATAGATTCTTTAAGCTTTTAGAAAAATCAAATGGGGAGATTCCTTGGAATAGGATCATTTTGAAAAATTCTATTGGCTCTCACAAACTACATAATAGAATAATCTGGAAAGGTTATATTGCTCCTTTTATAGATTAGAATCCTTTGGATCTTTGCTTTTTTCTTAGAATACAATACTTAAAAAATTCATTTGCTCCTTTTCATAGAATAGCATTCTTTGGAAAGATTCTATCGCACCTTTCCTTAGAATAGGATAGTTTGGAAAGGTTATACACACTGACCATTTCTTTAGAATGAAGTCCTTTGGGGGAAAATGTGCCAAGGTCGTACCAGGCATGCTTTGTTGGATTGCGATCAGGTGACCTTGATATCAACTCATCTTTGAATTTCAGAATTATCCTTTAATTTTGGATACGTACAGTAGCGGGAAAAAACCGACCCCCTTCATTTCGAGTACTATTCATATTAGAGCTAAATCAAAGATTCTGCATAAACATTGACTAAGTGGCGGTTTGCATGTCAAATTTTGCATGAACAATAAAATCTCCAACGGAAATACCATGTTTTGATACGTTTATCATATTCTACATCGTCAAATTAGTCTAAATATGAAATTCCAGGAATCATCTCCACATTGAGTCGCTATTCGAAAATCGAGATAATTTGTCGTTAATCAGGAACTGTCCATTTGTTGCTAGACTAAAAACGATTACATAGCACCGTAACTCTTCTGATGACTGTCTCGACAAGGTATCTCGTTATTAGCAAAATTGTCCAAAAAAAAAAATTCCGAAAAATTTGGAAAAAATGGTAATCAGTTTTTACTGCTTAATTTAACCTTCAACATCAATTTTTAAAAGTTAATGATGATTGTTAAACTTATTGTGCACAAATTGATATTTTTAGTAACTACTAAATATGCTTTCCATAATAACAGTTAATAATAAGTGTTATCGCAAGATACCAATAACCATTAAGACTACTATCGTAAAAACATAGGTTTTTCCATCGCTACTATTAGATTCATCATTGTTTAGCTGTACCACGCATGAAAGATAAAATGCAATGCCCATTAGATTACTAAAATGACATTTCCAATTTTTTTTAAAAATTTACACATTCCTCAGATTTGTCATAATTTTTATAACACTTGGTTGCCCCTAAAATCACCTTAGTGATGACAATTTAAATGTACGCAAAACAAACTGTAAAGAACTGAAATTTTCTTATGATAGCATTAAAAGTATGTAATTAATTGCTGTAAAAATAAGGTTCCAACACATAATTGTTTTGAATATTGATTTAATAATGAATAATGCAATTAAAAAATTATTTAAAAATCAAAACATTATGTATCGTTTTTTTGGGGGGTATTTCAATAGCAAAATACTACAAAATATCAGCGTTAAAGGAATATTATTTAGGAAGATATCCATAAAAGTCAGTGATACGGTTTTAACATTAGAAGCTTCAAACTTTCTGTATTCATGAAGGACATAAAACTTGGTATACGAATTTCAAATTTGATATCGATTCAAAATTGTGCAATGGAAAATATGAATCCGGTACTCAATTTAATATGAAAAGAGGCTCCTATGCAAATGTTATAGACATGAATTTATAGAAGATGTTATTCCTTGTCTCGAATGACACCTTTGAATGGCTATACTGTTCAAATTATTGGAATTAAGAGGGATGGTTCGTTTTTTTTCCGCGACAACACCTATTTATATTTGAAGATAATGTCCAGCACTAGACATTCACAGTAGCTTACGAACCGACCTTTAAATTCCCATTAAAATAAATTGAACCCTCCAAGTGTTTCGACGAGATATCCAAGATCTGGTCAATTTTGCTGAAGACGAGGTATATCATCTAAGTTCTGGTCAATTTTGCTAAGGTCGAGATATCTTATCTACGTTTTGTTCAATTTCGTCAATTGCGAGATATCTTGTCCAGGTTCTGGTCAATTTTTCAGAAGAAGGATATCTTGTTCAACTAAATCTGGTAAATTATGCTAATGACAGGATATCTCGTCCAACTCGATCTGGTCAGCTTTGCTAATGACGAGTGTCGCGTCGATTTAAAATTGTTTAATTACTCCAAGTGGGGAATGTAGAACAAGACAGGAAAAAAATTACCCTTTGCCTATAAATGGTGACAGTTTGAAACAGGTTTTACATCAGTCTGGTAACCGCAGGGCAGTTTTCGACGCGAAGATGAACGACCCGGAACATTAATTATTTTTAGTAATCAAATATTTTCCACGAAACTAATCAAACTATCAAGTATTTTATTTTTGTGTTAATTTTGTCAAGGAGAATATATTTTTCTTTCGACGTTAATCCAACAAAACTCAGGGGAATCACAATAACTTCCTTTAATTTTTTTCTCGCAATAAGTCTGCTGATGATATTTTTTCCTCAGCAAAGAAATCTGTCAGTTTTCCAGACACTATCTCAGTTGCATTGTCAACGAGTATTGCTACTTTTGCACATTCAAGATATTTATTTTCGCTGAACTGAATATTTCTGCCTTTAATCCTCTGAACGTCAGGAGCTTTCCGAGTACTGTAGTTTTGCTTTTACCCCACAATACAATAACTACATAACCATAACCTATTAGGTAAAAGATCCTAAAAACATGAGTCCTCTCAAACTTTTGAGAAATATATTGTTCCTTTGCTTTGAAATGAATCATTTGGAAGATTCTATTTGTATTTTCCTTACAATAAAACGCTTTGGAATTATTTAACATCTCATTTCCTTGAAAATAAACCCTTTGGAAAGATTCCGCTTGTCCTTTGAACAGAGTAGAATTCATGGGAAAAGAGATTCTATTGCTCTTTACCTTAGAATTGAATCATTTTGAGTTATCCTATTGCTACTTTTCCTGGAAGTAAATCCTTTGGAAGAATCAATTTGTCCTTTTCTTAGGATGGAATTTTTGGAAACGTTCTATTGCTTTTTGTCTTGATACATAATTCATTATAAAGATTCTATTGCTCTTTGTTTGGAAGTGAATCTTTTAGAAGATTCAATTCCTTTTCTTAGAAATGACTCCTTTGGAAATACTCTTTTCTAAGAATTGAGAGCTTTGTATTGATTCTATTTTTCCCCTCGGAATAGAATCCTTTAAAAAGATTCTGTTGCTACTTTTCTTAGAACATAATGTTATGGGTAATCCCAAACTGGTTAGTAGTCATTCAGGGAAGAAAGCAGGCTGAAAAAAGGAATTATGCGTGTCAACCCCTCCGAGGGATAAAAATAAAAACAAAATGCCCCTCGGAAGAGCCCCATATGAACAAAACGGATATTTTTGGACGCCAAAATGTTTTCACGGAAAGAAGTTTCCAAAGAACGGCGACAAAAATGCAAACTCGCAGAAATTTTGACTGCGAAGGAGGATGTTAGGGAAAAAAGTTATTCAATATATTGAATATTTCCTTTTCTTTATTTTCACCTGGCTGAAATATAGATTGATCAATTGGGGGAAGGGAGAAAGTTACGCCTAATTTTAGATTTTATTTTGGCTCCTTCCGTCCTGCACAGATGTGCTCTGTACGGTGAATCGTTTAATATTTCTAGAGGATCACACTCTTTGGAATAAATGAGAGGAAGAGAAAGGAATTGAAAAGAAAAGCTCGGAGGCGCTTTGCTTTTTGAATTTTTGTTCTTCAAGTGAAGCAGTTCGAAAAGTTAGACAACAATTTCGGGAAACGATTTTTTTTTCGTCACGTTTTTAGCGCCATCTGTTGCGGTGGTCCCGTATGTGAAGCTAGGAGTAACTTTTTTTTATGCAGATAATGTTCTCAGTTTTAAAATTTTGTACCTATCATTATCTATATGGCATTTTTGGTTGCAATTTATTCGGATCTACTTACAATGGATTCAAAGTAGCACTCATGTAATTCATTTTTCCCATGAAGAATGGATATTTCGTACTAGTTATTTCTTGGGAATTGAGGAAATCTGTCCGTTATTAAAAACTTTCAAATGTGCGTTTCATTTGGAAAAATCGTTGAAAGAAACCGTCTGCGGATGTACTATATGCCCTGGATATAGTTGTTAGGAACGTTAGACAGAAGGTTAGAGAAGACCAGATATCATATCCATCAAGATCTAACGAATTCTGTCTCATCGAGATAACTTCCAGGAGGGTTAAGATTAACGGGTCTTTCGGTGTTTACCCTCCTGGGGTGGTCCCGACTAAGCATTTCGTCATTAATAAAACTGACTAGTCTTGATGGACGATATTTTATTTAATGTCGCACTGGAGCAACACAACGGGCTATTGGCAACGGTCTGGGATCAATCTCTAAGGGAAGATCGAAGACAATCCCAGGAAATTTTGAATCATGGTCAGATATTACTAGGTCAACATCTGAATTGCACCCCTCCACACAAACTTTCATGCACACATATAGCAATTATTGACACACACACACACGTGTGGGTGTTAATAATTGCTACATTTATATAAATTTGGGAATTTTAACGTCAGTTTATCATGAAAAAATAGCAAAACGCAATATATTCAGGTTTATATCCTGTAGTCTATATTTTTTTATATAATAGTCCAAACCCTGCTTTATAATCTTTAGAACCTGTGTACCAAATTTCAAAATAATTTTATCGATGCATTCTAAGATATCGTGTTTTGCGGAAAGTAACGCTTAGCGAAAAATGCATTTTGAGAAAAAACTAAAAACAATATAAGCCTCCATGTCAAATATAGCTATCAATATTTTTTAAATTTTTATATCTTCAGTTTTAACAGTCGTAGAAGTAAATTTCGAATTGATTTAACGGGCTAAATAGCTGTAGAGTAAGTAAAATTTGAAAAATGTAAAATTTAGGGTAAAATGGTCTTTTAAAGGTATACTGATACCTGAACTTCCTTATATTACACAAATGTACAAGAATTTGTAGAACATTTAATATTTACAAAATACTTACCATATAACACATGATATTTAAAAATTTCCCCATCCAAGTTGCTTTAAAATCTAAGAACTCCATTCACACGTGTATGAATACAGCCTTTCCAACAAACTGACAACCGCCATTAACTACATTTCAATAAATAAATAGTGGTCTTACCTACGTGTAGAGCAAAATTTCAGATTCTGAAATATCCATTATTTTGTACTTAATTTGATTTTTCTTTAAAAAATCGTACCTTTATGTTAAGGCCCTTTTCCTGCTTCGCATAAGACGAAATACGAATAATCATGCATTGATGTTAAAAAGTTTCGTACCTTCGGGTTGAGGAGAATCCTCCTTCTCTTCATTTCCATTGGCTTTGCTCACTTGAGATGTGACCTGAATATTGGGCATTGCATCCGGATTGCTGGGAGACATTGTGTATTGCATAGGGCCATCGTAGCCTACACAGTAAAAAAGCAACAAAATTAAACACTTAAAATATATTTATTAAGCAACTATTATTTATTTCAGTTAAGACAGTCGTACAACACAGTCTATTTTTTTTTCAATTCTTACTATATGACCATTTTCTTTTATATGTACTATGTAGAAGACACCGTGAAATCAAGACTATCGGCTCTGGAAAAACGAAATAATGTTGTACGACTGTTGTGATACTTATAATTTATGCAAGAGTAATAATCATTTGCATGCACAATGACCTAATGACAAAATTAGGATACTTTTGTAAATTTTTAACATTTTCAATGAAAGTCCTCACTAGTTGAGTTTGGCTTAACCCTCCAAGTGGTTTCGACAAGATATCTCATTCATCAATATCAAACAAATTTTCAAAACGACTAGATATCTCGTCATCAAGATATTGTCGATTCGTTTTATGATGAAATGATCAAAAAGTGTTCAGTTTTTTTCCAATGGCGATATATCTGGTACATCAAGATCTTATCAGCTTTGCTAAAGACGAAGCAACCACCAGGAGGGTGAACAGTTTCACTGAAATATGATTAATTCATTTGATGGATTACGGACTATATACAAACCTAGTAACGCTAAATTGCAACATTAAAAGCCATTAATGGGATTAAAACCTTTACTTCATATAAGGGTTTTTCCACATTATCGACAACCTCTCTATCTCCTGCTGGAAGTAACATTAAAAACTTACTCAAGTTGATTCTAAAAATCTGAAAATGGTACTTACAGAGCACTACTCCTTGATTGTTCCTGTTAACGCTATATCCTGACATTAGAGGCTTTGATTCTTCCTTTCCGCCCTTCCAAGCTCTCGCCGTTTGCGGCCGAGAATCTGATGCATGGACCATACCAGGAATTTGCCTTTTTTGCCTCTGCTTCTGTTCCACCAACTGCCTCTGTTGACAAAAGGAAAGGAGTCTTCGGTGAAAAAGCTTTCAGGAGTCAACATAAAAGTGATCCCGAAGAATATTTTATTTTTAATATTTCATATGTCATAATAAAAAAAAGACCGGTTAATTAACGTCGCATTGAGTAACACAGCGGGCTATTGGCGACAGTCAAGAATCAATCCCAAAGGGAAAGACTCAAAGAAAACGCCTCGTAATTTTGAAGCAAGGTCAGATGACGAGAACACCTGAGATGGCACCCCACTCACCAAACTTCCACACCACGCCAACGTGAGGCCATTTGGGGTCAAGACAGATTTGACATGCACCAGCTCCGTTAACTTCGGCTGAACCGATTTTAAGATTCACTACTCTCCGGATGCTCAACTGGGCAAGCGCAGCCTTTCAAAACGTATACAAGTGTAAGTTGTACTCAAAAAGGTCAATAGCTTAGTTAAAATAAAGCAAACAATTAAAAAAAAATTTTTTTTAATCAATTTGGCGAAATTAACCCTCCGAGCGGTTTCTACGAGATATCTCGTTCATCAAAATTTTATCGATTTTGTTAATGACGAGATATATTGTCATGAAGATATCTTGGTTTTCTTGTATGATGACCGTCAGTTTTCTGCTAATGACAAGCTGTCTAATCCATCAGCTACAGTCTTTCAGATAATGGTTTTGTTAATGGCGAGGGTACATCGTCAAGACAACCACTCATGAGTGTTAAAAATAATTTTATTCTTGTATTTTTACATATTTATGTAGCTTATTTAATACAATGATTTAAGTAGGATGGAATACAATTTAATTCTATGTTTTAACTAACCATTAACTATCATATCGTTACCACTACGCCAAAGGCACCCATCTGCATTTGACGATTTTAATCTAACTGCATTTTTCTTCACTATTTCATGTTATACGGATGACAAAGTCACGAATCATCTTGATTCCTAGTGGAAATACCGATTTTCACGAGAAAACAACCTATGAATCGTAAGTCGATTTTTCCCGACGCATCCAAATTTTGAAGTGTTTTTTTGTACAAACGTCAATTTTGCAGATTAGTGCCTTTGCTGTCGGGTGATAACGATGTATCAATCCGAAAGTTATTCGAATGGAATTTTAATTGATGACGAGCTGAAATCCTATTCGAGAAACGAATAAAGTTACGTCACAACCGCCATACTTACAGGAAACAAAAACACTATCGCCACCTACATTTAGCTACTCTCCTAAGTTCGGATCTCCAAAAATATAAAATGCCTTTACATTCACGACTGTAGTTAACGATCTAATTGGTTTCGACGAGGTATATCCTCCCCCAAGATCTGGCCAATTTTGCTAATGACGAGATATATCGTCATCAAGACAGTGACGTTTTTTTAATGATGACGAGATCAAGATCTGGTCAACTTTTTCCTTCTAATGACGAGATATCTCGTCCCCTCAAGATCGTTTGAGTTTTGCTAATTACATATGCCTCGTTGAGACAACCAACAGGAAGATTAATCGGATAATATACTAATAGCCCTTTATGTGTAACAGATAAATCTGGTTTAAACAGGAATAAACAGTACGAAGCAGTGGAAATTCATTGAAGTGAGTACATATTTCTCAGTTTTATTTCAATAAATTTCATTCATAAAGACAAATTTATTTCATAGAATTTGTATTGTTGATTTGAAATGCTTTAATATTTATGGTGTTTTACAATTCACTAGTGTGCATAGTTTTTTGAAGGAAATGTGGTTCACATATAAAATATATATATAATTTACTCCATGCTTTAGAGAACTCGAAAATCCAATCGTGAGAGTTTAATAGCCGGCATTAAATCGCATTCGCAACCCTATTCTCGAATCATCTCTCTAGGACCGTATAAAATTTTATTTTAAGCCCAGGAGCAATTTACATTTCTCTTTACCTTCGTTTTTCTCTCATTATTAAAGTCGCACTCGTCGTTTAAATTTTCACATTGGCAAACGAAAAAAATTGCCAAATCCAACAGAGTAATAAAAAAGACAAGCTATAGTCAAGACTAAGAAAGGAGGTGTTTATAACTTTTATCTTCTACTTACTTTCCGTACATTCAATGCACCAGCTATCTAGGTTTTTTGAAACTTCAAGAGAAAATCCATTTAGACTATTCCGCATATTAACATTACAGTACAATGTACTAAATCATATACTATGTATATTTTGTTAGTAGTGGGTTTTAAAGCGTGGTGGATTTTAAAGCCCCCCGTGGTGTAGAATATAACTACTTTTGTGTATCGAGTGAATAGAATGGAAGAGCAATTTTTGAGGAGCAAAATAAATTTATTCATGTTAAATAACAAAACGTTATTACATGTCACGTGTTATAACTCAAAATTTCTTTCGTCAAATACTTTTCAGAAAATATTCGTTACAAAAATTTTGAAACAGAACGAGTAAGTGTCCCAAACGTTACAAAGTAATCCGGATATGTGAAAAATTCCATGTCACGCCAAATTCTTTTCAGAAAGTATTCGTTACGAATATTTTGAAAGCGACAAAAGAATATTTTTAGTCTACAGAACGTATTAGCTACGGAAAAATTGAAACAGAACCAGTACGTGGCCCAATTGCTGCAAAGTAATCCAGATATTTGGAATACTTCAACTCAGTTATAAATGCATCGTGAATAAAGCCTAACCCTCCTAGTGGTTTCGACGAGATATCTCGTCCATGAAGATTTCGACCAAGTTTTCAAATGACGATATATCTTTTCAAAATATTGGCGATCGATTTTTTAATGATGACGAGATAAATTACTGATCAGTTTTTTCTAATAACGAGATATCTCGTTTATCTCCGGTCAGTTTTGCTAATGACGAGGTATATCGTTGAAACAAACACCAGAAGGGTTAATATTTTGATTTTTAGAACTCGAAAGTAAATGGTTTGTAAGGCAGCATATATTGAATTACATGGTATCAGTGACTAAATTCAGAATTGTTCTTTACAAAAAAAGAACCCCATCTTATTATCTGAAGTGACTCTTGAAATATTTATTACCACCCAAATACTTTTAAATCTAAGTTATTGAGTCTTCTTGCGTTTGTTTGAGAAAGATAAACGTAAAACCTTTCCGTATCGATAACAATTTTATCGCGTAGAAGATATCTATTTGAACCAGATCATTTTCAAGCAGATCCAAGCTGCGTCTGTAAGACACCCTGAGGCTATGACAGAATACTTTACATGCAGTTTTGAAGCAAACTGGTTTGAAATCTGTTTTCGAGTAACGGGAAACAGCACAAAGATCAAGTACATTTCCATACCACGAAGTCAAGAGAACTATGACTTCCTTGGAAATCGACGTTATATAAGACCAAATCGAAGAAAATATTAAAATCTCGTTATTTTCTGAGAAATTACAGTAAGTATTAAGCTCTGATACTTTGGTTGGCAGGAAGTTGGCCGTAAACTTTTTACTACTACGTTGATATTATTTTTACTCCATAGATTTCCGTTTATTTTCTCTCAATATTAAAAAAATGTTACCGCTGCCGCAGGATTGGAAACTCGCGTTTTTCGCTGGATTCTTAGACAGTTTCCCGAGAAAGTATGGATCAGAAAATTACCAGGTCAGAAATTCAGAAAATTACGGGGGTCGGCGAGTGTAAGCGAGCAGGGGGCGAAGCCCACGCTGTGACGTCATGGACCTGAAAGTCAAATCAGGATTATACGACTTATGAAGATAATTTCGCCGTCCAGGAGATTCACTCTGCGAAAGTAATGTTAGTTTTCGAAGCAAACCAAATGGGATCTGGAAAAGAAGTGTTGGTTTTCGAAGCAAACCAAATGGGATTGCCTAGCAATCCCCGGAGGTTGGCGAGCGTAAACGACCAGGGGATGGACCCCCCTATTACTTATGAAATAGTTCTTTGTTTCGTCACAACATTGCAGATATTTGAATCAGCAAAATGGTTTGATCTCCTAAATGAATGTTTATGCTTTTTCTGTTGTTTAAGTTAAAACTTAAAAAGCTTTTATACAAAAAGTTAAATCGTAAATGATGTACTGTAAAATGTTTTCTATATATACTATAGTGGAAAAAATTAGTTCATAGCTTGTTTTAGAAAGATTGATACTTGTGTTCTATATATTTTTAAATTTTAAGTAATGGCTTTTAGAAATAATTTTTTAAACTTTTAACGAGTTTTTCAGTTTCTGGAAAAAAGGATTGAATATTGCGATGTATCTTTTAATATTTAATTTACCATAATAATACCTACGATTAACCCTCTCAGAGGTTTACCCGCATAATTCCATCTTGTAACCTACAGTCATCCTTTCGTAACTCCAAAACTGATTTTGACTTTCTCGACCAATAGAATATTTCAAAGAGATTAGACCTGTTCCCTCGTTTTTACACACTGATTGAAAGGGCTCAATTAAAAAATAGTTTTGGCAACAATATTCTAGGATAGCTTATTTAACCCACCTGATGGTTTATCTTTGCATCAAAACCTGCCCTGTAGTAACCAGCCTGTGATGCAAAAACCTGTTAGAAATTGTCACCAACTCTGGCCAAGGGAGCCTTTGGTATTCCCATTCTAATCTTCATTCCTTTGGAGTAATAGGACAGTTTTATCTCTATGAGATACCTCATCATTAACAAAACTTATGATCTTTATGGACGAGATATCTTGTTGAAACCTCTTGAAGTGTTCAACTCGCGTATCTTCTCGTTGTTTACTACTATTCTGATGATGGTGATCCACCGAAATAACTATTGACAATTTAATCGTCCGTTTTAGTCATTAGTAGTCATACTTTGAAGTTTTTAATATTCTAAAAAATATATTTTACCCTCCTGGAGGTTAATATTTGGGCTAGAAAATGCCTGTTGTGACCAGCCTCTAATGCAAAAACCTGTTAGAAATTGTTACGAGTTCTGGCCTTGGGAGAATGCTTTTCCAACTTCGATCTTTATTTCTTTGGAGTAATAGGTCCTTTTTATCTGGACGAGATATCTCGTCATTAACAAAACGTGGAATCATGATTAACGAGTTATCGCGTCCAAATCCACTAGAAGGTTTAAACTCCCGTTTCTTCCCGTTATTTACTTCTACTACTGATGATGGTAGCTGTTTTGCACCACAGGAATATCTATATACAGTAAAACCCCGATTATCCGAGTTTCCACTTTAACCGAACTATCAAATATTTCTGTGATTTTTTTTTTTGGTTCTACATTTTTCATTTTTAAAACTACCGAAAAAATTTTAAACTTGATCTCGCAAACACTCAGAAAAACGAAATCCATGACTGGATAAACGCTGACGAACAACACAAGAGATTACAGATAAAATAAACGTCAATAAGAAAAATGAATCTAGCTATGATGATGAGAGAGAGAGAAAACAGTGACGATGAAAATCGTCATATAAAAATCTCTCATACAGATGGACTGAAAGCTATCGAAAGTGTTATCTCTGATATTATAAAAGGAAGTGTTTGTTGGTTTTTTTAGCGGCCGCAAAATCCTGACGATTTTATGGCACTTACAGCAGTAAGATTTGGCGCACAAGTAGTCCAAATGTTTTGAAATTCTAGAAGATTTTTAAATGAATTTAATAGTTTTATTCTCTACCTGGTTCTTCAAACACGGAGGACTTTTTCTACTCACTTGACCTTGCAGTCAGGCTTTGGAACCATGCCATTTTTTTTATCAGACAGAACGCAGAGAAAAATTATTTTTTTCGTTTCCGCTTTGATTTTGCGCGGAGAAAGGATTTTCCAGTCAGACTACAAATCTTTCAACTGGAGTCACAGTTCTTTTTTCTATCTCCTAGACCGTTAAAGATAGAGTAAAAATTTCAACGGATTTGAAATCTGTGGAATATTTCAATTTAGATTGATACATAAAAATTTGATTTTCTTTAAATAAATAATTTTTTAATGGAATTTATCTTCAGCGGATTTGAAATCGGCGGAAAATTTCACACCAGATTAATACCTTACATCACGGCGTTGCCCGTTGAATATATAAAGCAACAAGAAGAAGCGACACCAGCAATCCTGTTATCCTAACAAAAATGTCGAAACATTGCTGCAGAAAAACGCCAAAGTAACGTAAAACAAAAAACAATCAGTGACTTTTTTAAGTAAGAACTCTTTCATTATCGTAACAATATCAACTGCATTTGATGTATCTGTATAACTTTTGTATTTGTAAAAATATACATTTAAACATACACGATTTATTTTATTTACAATTTTCGTTTTAACCGAGTTTTTCGGTTATCCGAGTTAGTTTAGGTCCACATTAACTCGGATAATCAGGACTCTACTGTACATTGATAGTCTTATAAATTGTTTTAACCCTTCAAGTGGTTACGCTTACGAGAAAAATTCTAAGGTTTACAATGTTTCTATGCTTCGCCTTTTGTTCACGAGAGTTGGTTACATTTTTATAATTTTTTAACTTTGATACAAGTAATAAACCCTCCAAGTGGTTTCAACTAGATATCTCATCCATCAAGACCTGTCAAATTTTGCTAATGCGAAGACATTGCGTTCAAGATATTTCCAATGTTTTGATGATCACGAGATCAAGATCTAGGCAGTTTTTTTCTAATGTCGTGATATTTCGTTCACCAAGTTCTGCCAAATTTTGCTAATGAGAACACATCTTGTCTACAAGATTTCGCAGATGCTTTGATGACCGCGAAATCAAGATCTAGTCAGTTTTTTTTAAATGGGGACAATTCTCGTCCATCAAGAACTAGTCAGTTTTGCTGAAAACGAGATACCGTGTCAAGACTACCACCAGGAGGGTTATTCACAAATATTTACTATCATTTAGACTAATGTTTCGCCTATCTGTCTAAAAACCACTTAGGCTAAACATTAACGAGCAATTTCGAAAACCAAAAGAGCCTCTTACAGAAACCTGCGATCCAAACCAGTTTGGAAAAAGCTGATGGTAACGTGTCTCGCACGCATTCTCTTCCATCAGGAGAATTCCTCCCTTTTTGGGTAGCGAGTGTCATAAAATACGAATTTGCATGCATTCAAAAGAGCCGGAAGCTCCTGGGATAAAGTCTCGGCTCGAATCTAATGCAATTTTCAGGGATTCTGCAGTGGTATATTTTGCTTGGTTGCAAATTCAAGTCCCAATATTGCTTCTTTTTCTGTAGGGAGGAGATCGTTTTACAGGAAAATAAGGAAACAGCGCCCACTCTCAAACCATTAAATCGACAAAAGCCAGTTGGTAGACGTATTTCGCGGACTATTTATTTTCCAAAGGGGATCTAATTTTTACAAGTGACCGTAGCTGAGTATGAGGTGCCAACTGGAACAATCAATGCTGCAATAATTTCTGGATAGGCATGTCGTGTACATGGTGGCTGGTGAACGTTAAATCTCTAGTGGCTTCCAATGTCCTCACGTTGGCATGGTGGGGGAGCTTGGAGAGTAGGGTACCAGCTCAGGTGTTGTCATCTGAACGTAGTTCAAAATTTCGGGGGTGTCTTTGAATATTTCCTTCGGGATTAGACCATTGTGTTGCTCCAATGTGACGTTAATTAACTATCTACTTACCTGCATGGGTAGGCAGATAGTTAATTAATTTTTAGGATTAATCCTGATTTGATGGATTGAAACAGCCATAGAGGAAATATAAAAGTACACTCATGTCCATAAATTAAGGATAATTCAGAATCACACGGAAATCGAACTCTGAAGTAAAAATTTCTCCTGTAGAATTATCGCACACATCTTCAAGAATTATATCCAAATTACAGGAAGCTATCAGATGACGCCGATAGTACGTCACAATGACGAGAGTGTAAGAGAGGTGTATGTAAGGAATGGTAGCAAAGAAGTAAAATTGTTCACAAGCGTTCTGTAAGCCGCTCAGTACCACAACCGAATAGTTATGGCACAGAGGACGCATGTCGATGATTTTTTACGTGGTAGAATTATCGGCCGCCTGGAATGTAGGCGTACTCAGACGGAAGTTTCAGTGGAACTTGGAATCGCCCAAAGTTTCATCTCTAGGCTTTGGCTATGATTCCAAAATGATGGAAATGTCAGTAGACGTTACAGCACAGGTCTCCCCCGAGTTACAACGCCGAATGACGACCGGTATTTGGCAGTAACTGCAAAAAGAAGCAGACGGAGCACAGCTTCCGACCTTTCTCGTCAGCTATCTTCAGCCACGGGTACGACAGTTTCTAGGCAAACCGTTGAGTGGTGTGATTTTCCTCAAGATCAGCTCGATAATTTGATCTTCATTATGCCTAGTAGTTGTACGGACTGTATGTCACTGTCTGGGAGACATACAATGTATTAACCTTTATACCAACCATGTCATGTTAAGTTTTTGTAAGGTCAATATTTTTTGTAATTGCTCCAGTGAGCAAAAATTGTAGTTTTTATGAATGGTATCATACATACACCATCTTTTTTGTTCTTTATCTTTTGTTTCATAAATGGGCTTTATTAATAAGTGACGTTTGTTTTGTTTCTGAACCTTTCTTTGCCGGAGCTGGCATTATCCTTAATTTGTGGACATGAGTGTAGAATGATCAATGTCAATCTCTCTATCTGCCTAGGGTAGTGTGAAAAAAAATTGGTTGTAATGTGACCCTAAGACTACTTTTTTTCTTCATTGCTGAAACGTCGTCATCTGATTGGTCCACGGGACGCATCATCTGATTAAGATGGCGAATCGGCCAATCAAGTCCATTTTTCAGTCTTGTCGACATGAGTACTAGTCGAAATGTTGGTCACACATTTCGAAGTTCATTTGAACATCAATGATCAGTCTACTTATATTTCACGACTATGGTCAGCCCAGCAACCAGTAATTTTGATCTACGATCAGATGACGATGTCAACACCTGCGCTGGCACCCCACTATCTAAATTTCCACTCCATGCAAAGTTGGGTAAAGGGTTGGATGACGGAAATTCTATATTTATCCCTGCTGTGACAAAGACAAGACATGCGACATCAAATAAGGGACTTACACATAATAAAAGTTTTTGTATCTAAAGACAGATGTAAATACAAGCAAGGATCGAACCTGCTTCGCCTACAACTCGCAAATCGCTAGCGGACTGGGCGAAGCCACTGAATCACGAAAGTCCCTCACACAACGCAATGAAAAATATAGAAACATAAACTAGCAACGTTAATTTACATTTACTAGATAAATATTTATGTAATGAGCATCAGCAGATTTTAAATACATTCTTCTCTGAATTAATTAAAAGCGTTTTTTTTTTATAAAACAAAGAGATTCTATACGTGTTCCAAAACAAATTATTCCAGACCTTGCATGACAATGATGATAACTTACCACTAGAACCTCCAGAAAAAAAAAAGGACTCTTCAAAATTCTGAAGCCAAGGACAATTAAAAACCTTTTGTACCATAAATTTAAAGCACTAATTGAAAAGACGGCAGCAAACTAAATCAAGTGTATCTTTACTCTTGTTTTAACATTCTTCAGCGACGTAACGTACTTCAGAATTAAGGTTGAAGAAAAACAAAAATAGTTCCTTCAATCTTATTTTTAACGGACATTTTATTGTTTCTCTCGTTAATTGCTGAATCCGTTTAAGGAATTTCGGACTGGTTTAACTGAAAGCAGAATGAAATTAATTTGCTTATCAAAGGCTTTAAGACCTTATTTGGAGGTTGCTTGAGCTTCGAGTGTAATAGGCTTTTGAGCAAGGTGGGTAAGTTCCGGGAGAGACATTATTTCCCTTTCATTTCACTGTATGAGACGAAATAGAAACGAATGTATACGATGAATACTTTTCAATACTTTTTCCCTTTTACTTTATTCAGATTTTATAAAATTCAGTAGAATGCACTTGTATATTGGAATCATTCCCTAGGCAGTGAGTGACTTCAGGGAGAATTATTATTTTGTCTTATTGCGTGAGACTAAACAGAAACAGAGAAATGAGATGAATAAGTTCCGGGAGATATTCATGACTTATATTTCGTTTTATTGCGTGAGACGAAATAGAAACAAGGTATGAGATGAATACGTTTTTGTTCAACAGATGGTACTATTTATTTATTAGATTAGAACGAAATATTTCGGCAAAGTCCAGTCAAAATGTGTTTAAGGTTTGCTAATTACCGACATTCATATGGCCAGTAAATTACCGATGCAAATTCTCAATACCGATTGAGTGATTTTCATAGTTGTGCTCGCATTTAAATCTATACAAACGCTTACTCCTTTTATTCCATCCAAGAATTTGTATTTGAGATACAGACTTTTTATTTTTATCTCTAACAGAAGACACAAATATGAATGTAAACATAGATCACTAAACTTACTGAGTGCGGATCACATTTCAGTGTTGAAGAAGCTTCAGTGATATTGTATTGGCATACAGAAACGCCCTCATAGTAATTTTAATCTGACATGAAATAGAGAATGACCCAAAAAGAAACTCGAAGTTACCATTTAAGCTCTTAAATAGCAATGCCTTTTTCACACACTTCATGACAATAATAAAAAATAAGAATCGCTTTTTGTGGATGAAGGATTTCCGTACTGATGTTAATTTAATCTCCAGTCAAATCGTTGTACTTCAGATGTTGGTATTTGCCACTACTGTACTGATCTCTGACCGGAGAGTTCAAATTCAACCAAAGACCGTGGTGTATAAAGGGGCTGGTGTACGTTAAATCTTTCGCGGTCTCAAATTTTCTCACTTTGGCGAAGTTCAAAGACCGGGATGCCAGCTCAGGTGTCCTTGTCATTTGACCGTGGTTCAAATTACGTGGTGTTGTCCTCGGACCATAACCCTCGGGTTAGATCTTGGACCATCGCCAATAGTCGTTGCGTTGCTCAAGTGCGACGTTAATTCAACTACCTACCTACTTGAAGTATAATAATTAAATTATCTAAAATAATAGAATATCAAAACTATGTAAACCGTGCATGATGTTTCAACAATTGTAATTCTCACGGTTTCATTAACACATAATCTTTAAAAACTTCTAAATAGTTTTTCTGGTATTTAATTAACGGTTTTTAAACCTCAATGCAACCAAAAGTACTGAAAGTATATTACTTACTAACAAGCAATCCTTAATACAGGGATCCCTTTTTGGATGTGGTGATTTAAGTGATTTGACGACTTGAATTATTTCCCCAATTAGCGGAAACTGATAATATCGTCTAAGATTTTAATATGTTTCATTCTCCTAATTAAGTTAAAGCCCAAATTGAAAAGGAATCATTCTCTTGTCTGGTTAATTAGGGTTAACCCTTCAATTAAACTTACAGGAGACCAATTAACTTATTAGAATATATTTCACTTCATTTTCGAAGTCTCATGAACAGCTAAGACTTTTGAAATTTGTTTGTTTACTGAAGTAAAGGTAGCTGAATGGAAATTAAAATGTTTTTTTCCAGAGCGCGGGACAGTATCCAGTTCATTTAAATTTCCATGAAAAAATTTAAAAAGTCACTTAGAAAAACTAATGATTATGTATTTACATCAAATCAAGCCGAAAAAGTTGTTTGACTTCAACCCATTTCCCCTACATGCTCTTTGATGTTGTAGTTTTTTAAATAACCTAATTATGTACAAAATAAAACATTAGCTTATCGTCCGACTAATTAATGCAGTTCAAAAAATAAATTAAGGGGACAGTAAAAAATAGATTAATAAAGTTTTCTTTGTATAGAGATAAATACTGATCTTTTCTCCTTTCGGGGAGAGTAGAAAAAGATAGGAGAGTCAAATTGTAAAAACTTTACTTCAGTCACAAAATGGTGATTGATTCAGCATGAAAAGAAATCGCTACGACACGGATGATTTCACACAGACTAAAAAAGACGCATTGTAAGAGGTGGCTCACAAAGTGAAAGCGGTAGAAGTAAAATTGGAAAGAGAAGGACGAAAAAATGGGGGCGGAACTTGATATTCGAAGCATTAAAATGAAATAAAAATGGAGACGATCTTTACTGAAACTGTCTCTCTTCTGATATTGTCCAAAGAATAGAGACTACTAATCTTAGAAAAATTACTTTCGTTTACTATCCCATCGGTGCCCGATCAAGAAGATTTCGTGCTTTACAATTGTAGACTTTTACTTTTCTTTGATTACATGAATTCCTTGAAAACCATCTTAATAAATAAGTTCCCGTTCCATTAAGGGATGCGGTAGCCCGGTTGAAAGAGCATCGGATTAGCAACCGGAGTGTTGCGAATTCGAATCCAACCAAAGACCATTGGTGCACGTTAAACCCGTCGTGGCCTCAAATTCCCTCACATTGGCATGGTGTGGAAGTTTGGAGAGTAGGGTGCCAACTCAAGTGCTTCAAAACTTCACTTATAAGCTTTAATGAGAGGTTGTTTGGTTGGGTTTATGGCTCAAGGACCACGTTTGACCATGCTGCAGAACCATACTGACATGCGCCAACCGCAAGGCAGATTGGTTGGTTGGATTGGGTTATCATGGCGCAAGACCCATATTAGGTCATGTCACGTTAATCACAAGGCAGATTGACTGGTTGGATTTTGTTTTACGGCGCAATGACCATATTTGGCTGAGATGGGCCAACTGATAGACAGACAAAATCAAGCGGTAGACATACAAACACAATGAAAGTTATAATAACACAGAAGAGAGAAATACACCCAGATAGTGTGACGACTGGAAAAAGACGATAGAAAAAATTTCCTTAGTACCAAGACCGGTCGGTCTCGTATTCTTACATCTGTGATTACGATCACCCTCGACTAGAAAACAAGTTGGCAACACCGAAGTTATCTTGGGCCTTCCACGAAAAAAAGGGCTGCCCAAAAAGAACACGTGTGTTTACAGTTCTGTGGTAACTCGGGCCAGAAGGACATTACATCTGTCTAAGGGTAGGCATGTCATCAGACTTCTTGCTCTGCCGGTCACACACGTCCTTTATTAACGATTCCGAGATCCAAGGAAAGGGCTCACAGTTGTGGAGTTCACACCACTTAATGTTACAGGTGTCATTGAAAACACCAGAATCAGTGCCTAGAGGGAGACGGACCCCCCCCCCCTCCCCCCCGGAGGAAACGAAACCGTGGAGACGAGACGAGGTAGCCATTGGTGCGAGGTGGCGAAGAAAAGCTCTTGTTAGACAGTTATACGGTGAAGTTAAACACCGGTGAACTAAAACTAACAGTGGAGAAAAGCTTGTTGTTTCTTTATGAACATTCGTTCTTTGAATGTTCCATATACATTTTGTGTATATATTCTTCCTACTGTTAATAGACTTTTCCAGTTGTAATAAAAACTTGTAAAGGTATCCAGTTGATTCCGATTCCTTTTTATTACTGTGGTACAAAAACGCCACAATAGGAACAGAATATGATATGAAACGCACCTGTGCCACCTACAACTCGCAGGTCCACAAGCGATAAAATTTTAAACAAAAATCCAGAAACTAGGGTTAACTGATTTTTGGATGGTGGAATTATGCATGTCAACCAATCACAAGGTTATGAAGAATAAGTGAGGATTGTGCCACACGGCAAAAGGGCCCATACAAACAACCAATAATTTTCCAGCATTTGCGATCAGGTGTTGTCTTGTCATCTGTCCGTGGTTCAAAATTATGTGTTGCGTATCTTTCCCTTGGGAGATTCATCCTATACCGTCGTCAATAGCCCGTTGTGTTATTCTAGTACGACGTTAATTAGAAATTAAAATGATCATTACCAGTATTTGCGAAAAACTGTTGAAAATAAATTATAAGTTGTAATTGCTACAAAACTATTTTTAATTATTCTTAACAACTTATAATATCAATATGAACAAAGAAAGTAAACGTAAAATACATATGTATAAAAGAGATGTTACGTAGCTTCAAAATTTGGATATGGCAACTTTTGCTGTAACCAAATGGATAAAGGAACTTTTGCACCAACAACATGGGGATATAGGCTGAATTGACATAAATACATACTCAGATACAATGAACTAGCTAACCTTTATTTTCATTATTTGAAATCATTACCATCAACTAAAGATAGAACTAAAACTCTTTCTCAAAAATTAACAACGTTCATTTTAGAAAACAAGTTCTGAAAACAATACACTCGTTTAGCGAGTAACTCATCTGCATGCCCTTCACACAAGCCCTTCATCTTCTGTTCCGAGGTCTTCCGTGTCGTCAATTGAAATCTCGGCCGTGTTTCCCAAGACCACATATAGAAAGACCATTCTGTCCTAGGTTGGGCCAGAGTGCTTCCCCCTTTTAAAAGGTTTTTAACATCATCAATATTGGCTGCTTTCAATTTGATTCCCAATGGTATTTCATCTGGCAATCGATCAACCTTATTTTAACACTCTTTTTAACAATCAATTTACCATTGGTTAAGTCACTATTGTAAGTTGTTTCACCTCAAATCACGATATTTTGTTGCTTAGATTTGGTGAGATGGAAACCTTTTGCCTCATAAAATTTTAAGTGCCAAAAAATACAGGTGGCCCTCTTATAACACGGTATTCTTATAACACGGATTCCCTACAATACGGTACTGAAATTGCGACGACCCTCGTATAACACGAAAATAGTTTCTGTATAACACGGTTTAATTTTTACTTATTGTTGGTCAATTGGACGGTTGAATAGACTCGTTAGATTTTTTAACTGGTCTGTCCTGTTTGTCTGTCTGTTCAGTCTGTCTGTATTGTGTGTGCCCTATACACGTCCACAAGGTTTAATAAATAGTTAAATGTTTTTAAAACTTATATGAGTATACTTATATATTATTTAATTATCCCTTATGTAACTTTATTTAAAATACCAATAAATATGTTAACTTTTTTTATGTTTTTAGTATTCAGTATAACACGGTTTCAGTTTCTTTATTACACGGAACGCAATGTCTACTTCTATATAATTCCTAACTTCGCTTACACGGTTTATATACAACACGAACTATCTTATAGCACGGTTTCTATGTAACACGGTACCAAATATACAAAATTGTATGATCCCCATGTTTCATATAGCACGGTTTCCTTATAACACGGTACCATTTGACCGTGTTATAAGAGAGTCACCTGTAGTTTTTTGTAGTAAGTCCTTACTAAAGTTTTCCAGTCGTAAACCTTCAAGTCAGTACTCATTTTAAAAATAGTAGAGTGCTATGAAAAACCGACTTCATATTCTGTTGGTTGTTTAATTACTCATAGGTTACGCAGTTTTTCTTCTATGGAAGCAAACACCCGATCTTCTGGCAAAAACTAGTGTCCAGTAATTGGTGAAGCTTGCCATACCGCGCGAGATTTAGAGAGACCTAATTAGTTCGTTGGATATAGGTTTGTGTGAGGCGTTCATGCTTGTAAACGTGGAACCTTCTGCAGCGTCACCCAATGTTTGATTGTATTTTTCCACGGGATAAAACCCTCTTTGACGCATCAACAATTTAACAGTATATGCGTCGAAATGCACAGTTGTAAAAACACCATTGAACTAATTTTCGACCGAAAATACATAGTGGCCCTTTTGCAGTGACACGCCTCAAGAGTTTGCAACACTGTTCAAAGATAACATATGTCCATTTTACAATAGTGGACAGTGAAGGATTTCCCTAGGTTTTCTCGTTTCTTTTTGTCTTGATATCTTTCAATACAATGAAACAGCAAAATACGTATTTTTATCATATCATTTAATTCATTCCGTCATTTTTAAGGAGGTATTTCCATTGCATTGGAGCATCACAACGGTATATTTTCTACGGTCCCGGATCAATCCCTAAGGAAAATATCGAAGAATAAAGCCTCGTAATTTAGAACCACGGACAGATGACAAGACAAAAAAAACCTGAGCTAACACCCCACTCTCTAAACTTCCACACCAAGCTATCGTGATGACATTTAAGGTCATGATAGATTTAAAGTTCACCAGCCCCCGTGTACATGACAATCTTTGGCTGGAACAAGTTTCGAACTCTCAACCCTCCGGTTGGTAATCCGTTGCTCTTCCAAATGGACTTCAGCGGCCCATTTTTAGAGGTTTTCAGTCTGTTGACTATCATTAGAATATTCTCAGAAAAGTACATAGACATTAGCTAAATCAACATTGTCGGTGCGAGAAAGATTTTCAGCTCACACACAAAACAAAACTACCGCAGAACCACACCGTACCTCCGTTTAAGAACTAAGTTGATGTATTATTGCAGTTTTGATGATGTTCGGAGTTAGTTTTAGCACAAACGACATATAGCTATCCCGATGAAAAATGACGCATGTGTGATTAATCGATTTGTTAAGGAACGGAAAACTAAGAATATCGTTATGATTAATATTAATTACAACAAAGGGAAAATAGTGATGGAAGTGAAAGTGGGCTAATATCATATTTGTGTTACTTTTAAATGACGCTACTCATGCATATGTATTTTGAGTATTCACTCCAATTTTTCCGTTGCGTTGCTCCACTAAGTTTTGAAATTAAATATTCAATACAAAGTTACTTACTGTAAAAGTATTTTTAACCCTCCTGATGGCTATCTTGACGAGGTATCTCATTATTAAAACTGACTAGATAGTATCGTCGAAGCTTCTTGGAAGCCTAGTAAATCTTTTTATACTATGTATGCTATAAATTATTGACATTTTTAATTCAGTTGGCAAATTGTTGACTTTTTTTATTCAGTTTTTCAGTCGGCCTTGACATAATGATAACAAACAGAGTTTAGAATAACAATGACAAAATTTGCTCAAAGATTGATGTTCCAGTATAATTCAATCGCAATTTCTTATACGATTGCTCTAAGTAACACGTTGCATCAAAAAGTAAACTTTCCCCATACAAATCTGAGTCACAACCAACGTTAGCATCGTTTTTCTGATAAAGGATGTGAGAAAGAATTGAAATTTGAAAAATGACGCAATGCTCTGTAGCGAAGCGGAGTGTTACTGCAGTCATATTTTTTCTTGTTCCATTGAAGAGATGAATCATGTTAAATGTAATTGACATAGTTCACTCAAAATACCTTCATTCTGTTCGTGTCTTATTATTCATCTGGAACGGCAGTATGCTGAAATTTCATTCGAAAGACTTGCTAATTTACGCCCATAAAGGAAATATAAAAGTAGAACTAATAGTGGTAACCTTTTTATGTGTCCAGGATCATATGACTCAAAACCAGTAGTAACGGGACCCTTAGACTTCTTTCATGATTTGGGTGGAACCGAACATTCATGATCTGAATGGATCACAAGACTGGAGAGAACGCTCATAGCGATATAGTGGTAGACTTCATCAATTTTGACCTCACTTTATTTAAAAGCGCATTGAAACACATGCCTTGGAATTAGTTGTTATATCACCAAACGAGGCGAAACGAAGCCAAATCGGCCAACAAAGACAATTTTTCACATAGCAGTAATGTGACTATTAGGTGATATGTTGGTCACAGTTTTTGAAACTCTTGTCTACAGCAATGCTCAGTCTTTTTTCATCTCTCGTCTATGGATACGACAAGAACTCAGAGAAGCATTGGGGTTACCAAAGCACCAGTGGCATTTACATTTACAGAAAATCTCTCTTTTGATCTTACAAATAGAAAACTGGCAAGTAGAAGACTTACAAATTCAGACGGACCACTTCCTCATAACATTCACACTCACAACAAACATGAAAATCCCCATACGCAATAGATTTAAAACCAAGCATGACAATCACAATAAATTCATCAAGCAGCTTCAACAAGGATTTAATCACATTCACTTCTCCAAAATACCCTCAACATAAGAACTTGAGTGTAAAACTAATGAAATTACGGATATAACTATTAAAGCTATGCAAAACACTTTTATAAGAAAAAAACAACATTAATAAATTTAACATCACATGGTGGAACCAGCAACTACAAATCCTACAAAAACAAGTAAAAGCTGCACGCAGAAGAACACAGATGGAGCAAGATGCAACCACAAGAGAACTCTTAAAAATCAAACTACGCAAATTTAAAGCAACTTATAAAAAAGAGATTAATAAGGCTAAGGGCAACGCCTGGAAATCATTCTGCACAAGGGCAAACAATACCTATGGAACAACTTTCAAGATAGTTACTAACCGACTCCAGCCCAGCAACATCATCCATTCAACCACCGGAGCAGCCTCTTTAAAATTGAAACCAAGTTAAAAAAACCTTCCAAACATCTACAGACCTGATAACCCATCACAAGACATCCAAGAAGACTCTCTAATAAGAAACAAGACATTCCCTCCAAGCAGCACACCTATAACACCACCATTCACGAGCAGGGAGCTTAAACACATGATACAAAACGCCCCCAAAGGCAAAGCCCCAGGACCAGATGGCACTGATGCCACCACACAATGCCTAATTTTGGAAGTGGACGCCAACAAACTTCTTGAATGTATGAACACATGCAAAACCCTCCGCCACTTCCCAACAGCCTTCAAGACACGAGAAGTGGTCCTGTTCCCTAAACCATGAAAAGATCCCTCACTCACAGATTCTTACCGCCCAATTAACCTTCTACCCATATTGGGCAAAACGCTCGAAAAACTTCTCCTCAGATTTAATAAATTCGTAGCAAATCATAATATTCTCAGCAAGAAACAATACGTCTTCAGAACTGGTCGCTCCACGGAACACGCCCTCAAGGAAATTCGTAAGAAAATTGACTACAAGACAAACAAAACAAGATCCACACCTACCTAATATTGCTAGATATTAAAGGAGCGTTTGACTCAATGTGGTGGCCGTCACTCTTCGAGAAGTTACATAAACACAAGTTTCCACCTGACTTGATCGAAATAACCAGGAGCTACCTACACAACCGTAACGTTATCTTACACCAAGGAACACCACAACCTCACACAAGCTACAAAGACAGTGCCCACATGGATCATGCCTGGGACCATTTCTCTGGCAACTCATTGTACATGAACTACTACAGCAAACTTGGTCTACTAATTGTGAAGTTCAAGAATACGAGGTATACGATTGATATTCAAGCATACGAGAACAATAGAAACTACTGTCAGCGAAGCCTTTCAAAGAATACTAGTATGGTGCCGAAAAGAACACAACTAACTTTATCAGAAAATAAAACAACAGCAATGATAATTGGCGCAAAAAAACTTTTTCCAGAAAACTCATACTCAAAAGCGGCACTATGAAGATCAAAGTAGTAAATAACATCAAACTACTGGGAGTAATAATTGATAACAAGCTAAATTTCCTCCAACATATTAGCCCATTTGAAAACTAAATGCCTACTCCTCAGCAACAGCATGGCCCACACGGAAGGTAGAACATGGGACACAAAGCCACGGTACCTCAAGACCTGGTACAAAGCAGTAGCTGAAAGACAGATCTGTTAAGCAGCCAGCGTATGGGCCCAACAACTTACCAAGAGCAATATTCAAAAGCTACAAAATCTACAACGCCTATTTACTATACGCATCCTGAGAGCTTACCGCACTTTACCATCAAATGCTGTACAAATACTGAGTGGAATTGAGCCCTTGAACCTTGTGGCTCATAGAGAGGCGGCCATCACTAAAATAATAAGACTACAGCAAAACATTGATTACCTAGGAACAGTATTTTACACAAGTGACTATGAGCAAGAAGCTGATATACAAAAGGAAAACACTTGGAACACAGATTTTGACAAAATAGGCACGCAGGGTCAAATTAACACAGATTTAACAATCTACACGTATGGGTCCAAGACGCCACACGGAGTAGGAGCGGCCTTCGTGGCTTACAAAAACAACATGGAAATCCACACACCAAACAAATAGAACTCTATAACAACAACACAGTGCCGCAAGCGGAAAAGCTAGCAATCCTCTTCACCCTCGCCTGGGCACACAAACAAAACTACACAACATGCAATATTCTAATAGATAGTCTCTCCACCATTAAAACCTTACAACAATTTCAAACAAAAGACATAATAGTATAAAAAATCAGAGCTCAACTTCAGAAAACTTTAATAACACGTACATCAACTGGGTAAAAACCCACATTGGCTTTACCGGCAACGAAAGGGCCGACCAACTTGCTAAAGAAGCAGCGATGGGAGAAACAATTTAAAAATCTTAGTTCAACTCCCCAAGAGTCACGCTAAACAGCTAATAAAGAAGGCAGCCCTGCAAAAATGGCAGGAGGACTGGGACACTAGCGAAACGGGAAGGAGAACCTTTACGTTTCATCCAAAAGAGAAACGTGTGGACCATGCCTAACGTCTTTCTATACAGGCCATGGACCATCCCCCCCCCCAGTTACCTATGTAGATTCAACCTTCCAACATCAAGCAACTGCCTTTACGGTAAGATAGGGACGCCGGAACATTATGTTTTCAACTGCCCCCTCACGTGCCCTCATCACTTGCCAAAACCAACAGATCAACATTACAAGACATGGGTAATTAACACAGCTAGTAACAACCAGGCCCAAGGAAAGATTATGGAAGTAATGAAGTTCCTGTCGGAAAATACTGACCTTCTCAAACAATAGCCTCGCATTTTTTTAAAAACTTTACACAACCAATTTACGCATGTGTCCATAAAAACCCACTTTTACCTGTCCTATGGACGGGGACTAAGGGGGACACCTGCGGTGCCCCCTCCCTCCAAAATAAAATCCTTCTGGTGGTTACCTCGACGAAATGTCTTGACATCAACCAAACTGATCAAACCTCCATGGACAAAATATCGCGTTATTAGAAAAACTGACCAGATCATAATCTCGTCATCATAAAAAAAACCCTGCAATATCTTGATGACGAAATATCTCGTCATTAGAAAAATTGGTCAGATCTTGATGGACGGGATGTCGTCTAAACCACTGAGAGGGTTAGGAAAAGATAGGAAACGAAATGAGACAGAAAATTTAAAACACACGAATAAAGAAAAATAAAAAAATTGTTTTAGAAATAAAATCATATCACATATTTTTATTTGCGAGGTATATGATAAAGCAAATGCCATTCCCCGTCTCTGAGTAAACGCATTTATTTAAAAACGGAAATATACTATATCCATGCTTTCTTTACACGCCTTACATTCTTTTAAAATCTCAGACAAATAGCGAAATCTTCCATTTTGCGATACCTTTACTCAAGGCTTTACTTAAAGAACTAATATTTTCCAATGTTGCTGAAAACCTAGAAGTTTTTATTGGTATTGACGTCCTCGTAGAATTCGAAACTGAAAGTGCATTTCATACCGGAATCCAATTCATGCGACTCAGTATATAAATTTATAACCGTATTTTCTCTGACTAAACATTGTTCTGCTTTTTATGTTTTCCTTTTCGCGTTAGATATGACTTTGCTTTGGATGTTGAAAGGAGCTATGGAAGGTGATTGTGAATCGCAAGGTGTGAGGTGTATGATGCAAAATGTGATCTATTAACTGGGATATGTTTCGGAATTTCGCTTTGACTTTGTGGAAAGTGCAGTAAGGAAATATGATATTTTGTTCAAATGTATTAGTCAGCTATTGAAACGGAAAATATGTAACTCGTGTGAATGAGCTTAATCCCCAAGTGATTTCGACAAGATATTTCGTTCATGAAGACCTGATAAATTTTGCTGATGACGAGATATCTCGTTCATCAAGTACTCCGCGTTTTCTTGACGATGACGAGGTATAAAGTGCATCAAAATCTGGTCGGTTCGTTAAAACGATCCCCTCAATTTTAGGAAATATTTAAATATTTACGATTTACCAAATATATTTGTAAATGGTCAGGCAACAGACGAAATGTTTTATTAACCAGATGCAGGATTAAAATGTTAATCACACCCTCCTTATTAAACCGATTCAATCTCGAAGAATCAGCGGAATGTTATAAGTAAATGACTATCTATATAAATAAGAATGGAGTGTTTGTTTGTACATTCAATATTTTCGACCCATTTCAAGTTTTCTATCCGTTTTGGACCCTTCTGATGCCGAATCCGCCTTTTTCTCGTTTGGTGTCTGTCTGTCTGTCTGTATGTTGTGCCCTATACACGTCCAAGCGGTTTGAGATATTTTCATGGAAATTTGCATACAGTGAGTACTTATCTTCATTTAGTGAGTGGCAATGGTTGCGAAAGTCTGTCTGTCCGTCTTTCTGTTCTATGCTCGATTTTGTGTTTGTGTGTTTGTGTAGACATCACATGAATTGTATTCCAGATATTTGATTGCATTGTATTTTATTTTATACATTATCTATTAGTTTAGTGAATGCAATATTAAACATTTCTTTATTGTTATATTTAGTTGAGTTTCATGCTAAAACACCTGAGTAAGTATACTTAAATCAACCATAATTTGGTAGTTTTGGAAAAATTGGAATGTCTATTGAATATTACGATTACTTCGATTGCTTTACCAGTACTGCTGAAAAAGTAATTATTCTTCAAAAAATTATTTATTTTGATCGAATTTCATCTCTGATATTTCATTTATTTCGAGTCTTATTTTTATTCTTTGCGCAATGAAAACGATTTCCGAATATTTGGGACAGACGATATTTTTCAATGAAACGAGAATGAACAAGATCGCGCGAGCAGTTATATTTTTTCTGGTTCTTTCGCTCTGAATTAATTTCACATTTCTAAATTTTGTACACTTTTAGTTGTAAGTTGTGGCAACTGTGCGAGATCAAGAGATAAAATTGAATCACAAATTAATATCTTTAGAACAATTTTTTGCGACATCTTTTATTTTGTTTTACTTCGCTGTTTCCTGTTTTAAATAGTTATTATTTTAATAAATGTGTTTTCCTCCTCATCACACGCAAAAGCACCACAAACTATTAGACTTAAAAATGTTAGGTAAGTCAGTATAAATTTTCAGTAAATTTTAAGTGTAGTTATGCCATTATTGAAAGAATAATGCCGTTATTTAAAGAATAATGCCGTTATTTAAAGAATAATGCCGTTATTTAAAGAATAATGCCGTTATTTAAAGAATAATGCCGTTATTTAAAGAATAATGCCGTTATTTAAAGAATAATGTCGTTATTTAAAGAATAATGCCGTTATTTAAAGAATAATGCCGTTATTTAAAGAATAATGCCGTTATTTAAAGAATAATGTCGTTATTTAAAGAATAATGCCGTTATTTAAAGAATAATGCCGTTATTGAAAGAATAATAATGTTTATTAATCCAAACTGGAACTTTTTTCAACATTAAAAAATTCGTTGTAATAATGACAGGAGAAGATTGCAAAATTTCACAATGTCGCACACCGGAGGCAAGAGGGCCACAAGTAAAAAAATATTGTTTTGTTGACTATGAGTGCAAGAGCACTCGCCATAAATCGTAATTTTAATTAATTGAGTTGAAAATGAAAAGAACTTAAGAAAGGGAATTCCAAATCTTCCTATAAATCGTCTTTTATAGTAGTAACCTTAGTATCACCTTTCGTCATTTTGTAGCTTTGTCATACAGCAATTGTGCGATGTATGTGAAATGTATTGCATAAATGGATATGCTTGTGTAGGATTTGTGTCCAAAGTAAGTTGTAGAAAATATAAAGATAACGAAAGGTGTTAAAATAAATTTTTATTCTACAAAAAACGTAAGTCATTATATATTTTGATTATCTTTTCAATCTAGAGTAAACCTATTCCAACCGAGTAAGGTCGGGTATTTTGCTAGTATGTAAATAAGAAGATTCATTACATCCTATTTTACTTCGTTGCACAAAATACAATAGCGAAAAACCTTTTCCAATCCTTAAAACTTCGAACAGCATATACAGGTGACTTCTGCAATAGGATGACTCAAGCATTTGGAAACAAAGCAACAGCAAAAGAACTAATCCTATATCTAATCTCTACCAATAAATTCTAAGCCTCAACAACCCTACCCTTTTTATTACCAATAAGCAAAATCTAAGACTCAAACAATAGAGGCGAATGTCGACAACGTTGTAATCAAAAACCCCAAAGCACTCAAACATCTTGAATTTTGAGAACCCCATCTCTCCCCTATTCCCCAAGTTAAAATGAATAATGCTATCCTAATTTAACTCGATGAGGGGTGTACACGTATAATTACATCTTGCAACCTGACGGTCTTCCCTGCATGACTTCTAATCAAAATCTTGAGATTATTGACCAATAAAATTGTATCAAAGGACTCAATTTGTAGGAAATGAGCAACAAAATCTTTCAAAGGGATTTTATTCCAAGGAAATGAGTGATAGAATCTTTGAAAACTATTTTAAGGAAATAACCATTAGAATCTCTTTCCAAATGATTTTACTTTACGTAATGAAGCAATTGAATCGTTTTAAAGTATTTTATTCAACAAAAGGGGGACCGATAAAATAGTTTCAAAGAACGATATTATTTTACGGAAAGAGAACTAGTAGAATTCTATAGGATCTAATCCTTTCTTAAGGAGAAAATAAAAAATATATTAGAAAAAACATTGAAACTCACTAAAGTACTTTAGGATAATTCTTTTTTCGAAAATTGAGTACTTGAATTACATTTAAGCAAATTTTTTTTCTTTTGTTCTACATATTTTATGTGCAATGGAATAAAGTACACTTAAACATTTTGTTGCAATTGTAAGGTCAAAAATAATTGCTCAAAGGTATTATGTCACCCTATATACACGGTAGAGTCACATATATATTATTATGACCACCCCCTACCTCAGACATCCAACAGCGCACTGCCAATGAAACGTGGCACGTTGCGCTAACAGACGTGGTGGGTATAAAAGTTGGAGACGTAGGCTATCTTGGAACATATCCTTCGTAGTTGTGATGGGTAAAATGCGCGATTTATCTGACTCTCAAAAGGGGATGATCATTGGCTTTCACGCCAAGGGCGGCAGTGTTTCGGAAACTGCACAGTTTTTGAACTGTTCGCGTGCTGCTGTGGTGAAAGTGTACCGTGACTGGAGTAACGACACCATTGAAAATAAAGGGCGTGGAAACAGCGGTGCACCACGTGACATTGATGTGAGAGGTGAATATCGGTTATGACGGTCTGTGAGGACTGACTGATATGCTACAGTTGAGCAACTAACGTGTCAAAAGAACCAGGGGACTTCCAAACGTGTGTCTAAGACGAAAGTATAATGAACCCTGATACGTATGGGGCTACGAACCAAAAGGATAGTAACTGCACTCATGCTGATGGAGTTGCAACGGCAAAAAAGGCTTCAATATCCACTGCAATACCAGAACTGGACTGCTACAGATTTTCAAAGGATTGCCTTCTCCAGCGTGTCACGTTTTCTGCTCTATCGAACGGATGGACGTTCATGTGTCCGACGAGAAACGTCCGAGAACAAACCCCCTGGAACCATTGCTGGAAGAACACAATATGGTGGTGGTAGTGTTATGGTGTGGGGAATGTTTTCATGCCATTGCCTGTGTTCTTTCGTACCTGTGGAAGTTACACTCAACGGATTGGGTTACGTATGCATTGTTGCCGATAATGCACAGCCATACATGTTGACTGTTTTTGCTCAAAAGGATGGGATTTTTCAGCAGGAAAATGCCACGTGTCATACTTTGGAATCAGATAGAGGCCATCTGGAATGCCATTCTTCAGCATGAAATTAAGAATGCCATGATGTGCCATCGCTGAGCATGGCGGCTGTACAATATATTGATATTCAGCAGTGTTTTTGTTTTATTACTCTGTAAATTTGATCGTTTTTTTAAATCACTATTAGTAATACGTGGAATTAATTACATTTATTTCTGAGGATTCTTTCATAATGTTGCAATTTTCAAAACAGTAGTGTGTATATATATATATATATATATATATATATATATATATATATATATATATATATATATATATATATATATATATATATATATATATATATATATATATATAACGTGAATTTCAAGTGTTTTGTTTGATGGTGCTTTGAAAAGGCACACTATGTGGCAAAATACACATTTTTGAAAGCAGCCCATTTCAAAGTCTCAGAGGGGAATACTCTTTTATGTCTTAAAAAATATTTAAAAAAAAGTACTTTTCAGACTGCTACGAAGAAAACTAATACTTCGTTCAAAAGCTTGAAAACTATTTAATTAAAAAGTACAACTTCTCAAAATTGATTTTTTTTATGGTTTTGTTCTCTGAGTTACCTTAAGCGGAAAGTACCTTTAAGCGCTCAAGTTATAGTGAAAAGTGGAAGTAGTTTCAAAGTTTGTAATAAATTTATTTTCAGTGGATTCTTTTATAGCATGGATGCTACATTTGAAAAGAAATCACTTTAAAACGTGTATCAATTTTAAAGTTTCATTTATGAACAGAATATGAGAACCGATTTTAACGCAAGTGGGATGTTTTATGTTCCGGAAAGGTAACTCAAAAACTAATTACTATATACAATAATGAAACTTTACACTCTTCTTATAGAACTCGTTACCTATAAAAGACTTATTCTCAAAAATGTCTGCGTTTTTTCCCAATAATATTCTGATGTGTACATCAACGATTTAAGATTAAAACATTTCTTAATCCACAAATCCCATAATTGTGGTCAATAATGTAAGTCATTTTTAGGTAATAATAAGTGTGCAAAGTTGCATTATAGTGCATAGTAATTAGTTTTTGAAACATCCTGCGGACCGCAAAACAACACTTGGCCAAAATGGGTTCTCATGTTGCTTCTAAACGTAATAGTTTTAATAAAAAAAGTTTATGTCGAGATCAAGATCTAGTCAGTTTTGTCAACGACGAGGACGAGATATCTCGCCCATAAAGATCTAGTTAGTTTTGCCGATGACGAGATATCGTATCTATAAAGAGCTGGTCTGTTTTCCCAATGACGAGATATCCCCTTCATAAAGATCTGGTAAGTTTTGCCTATGACGAGATATCTCGTCAAAAAAATCGGGTCAATTTTGCTAATCACAAAACACCTCGTCTAGATAACTACTAGTACTATATGCAATTCAAGTCTTTATTAAATGAATTCGTTTTAGTACAATTGTTAAGTTACACAACAGAAAAGACTTTTTAAACTTAAAATTAAAGCTTAAAAATAATAAATTTGCATTTATTCACTGCGATATAGGAACTCAAAATGCAAAAGTGAATCAGACTTCACCATAAAAGATCAAATAATTAGCTTTGTCTTCCAATCAGCAAAGCATTATAATCAATCCAGCATGCGATTATACCCCGAAATTGAATGTCATAACGCCAATTATATGTAAAAGCACAATGCACCATCGAAGATAATATACGAAATATGAAATTTATTTTCCCCACTTTAGCATCTTTGATTCATAAAAACAATACACTGATACACAGAATCTACACTCGCTTTTCTTAGGTTCCAAGGAGTAGAATTTTTTTGCTTCCTTTATTTGATGTTTTCATTAAATCTTACACACCAAAGAGAGCCCGAGAAAAAAATCGCGCCGGGAAAGATAGCAACCAAGAAGTTAGAAACAAAACCTAAGGATTTTCTCCAAGATCAGCAATCAAAGGGAGGACTAATTAATCTTTTTGGAAGCAAATATTTTCTTACCGAGATTTTTTTGGATCAAATGCACCCTCTAGGGGATGATTAATTATTATTATTATTCCATCTCTTCCAAGCTATGTAGTGAGAAATTTTTCTAGCAGAATTAAATAGTGTCGACGGAAGTTCTTGATCCTCCTGGTGGTTGTTTCAATGAGGTATTTCATTGCAATCAAAAGTGACCAGATGGGCGAGATTTCTCGTCATTAAAAGAAAACTTACCAGATATTGATCGCGTTATCATAAATAATTCGGCAATCTATATCTTGATGACGAGATATTTTGTCAATAGAAAAATTGGTCCGATCTTGATGGAAGAGATATCTTATCGAAACTACTTGGAGGGACATTTATGGACAATATTTTAAACCAATAAAAAACAGGAAGTCATAATGCAATAAAGAATGGATGCTCAGGGCACAATTCAAAATCAGAATTTGTATTAGTACACCTACCATGTAAAAAAGTAAGGTTTAGCAAAATCAGTGGATGATGCTCTATCTTTTCTGCGAGTATTTCCCAGTCTACCGTAAATGTATTCGATAGAATTGAAATTGCTTTTAGACTTGCTTCAGTTCAGTCGGATATCTGCGTCGGAAAATGAAAGCAGTAGGACGAAAATACTAGTTTAAATAAAAAGGTGTCGAGTATTAAATATGAAGCTCAATATATATATATATATATATATTTAAACAAAACTTTCATAAAGGAATCTGATTTTCACGGATTTCTCTTTTCAGCATTTTATAAAACTTTATCGAAAGATTTTTGAGCTGTTGAGAATTGTTGATGTACATGCTTCATATCTCTTTTGTACTTGAATTTTAAAACAAAACTGCTTTTCACAAAAAGCTTAATGCTTATACTTTCAATGCAAGATATACATAATGTGTGCATCGGTTTTTGATATTTTATTCATAACTGCGAATTCTTATGGTAAAATCGTTTCTGGACGCATTCCGTTGTCTCTGAATTCCACTAACTAGGTAAACGACACATTGATCCGACGTGCGACAAGACTTTAGATATGCTCTGTTTTTGGTAAGAAAACATGTCTGTGTGCATGTGTCCTCCACTTCTGATAAGGTAACATGTCTGTAGGCATGCGTTATAAACTTCTGATAAGAAAACATGTCTGCTCATGAGTCTTCCGTTTCTGGTACCGAAACATGTCTGTACAAATGCGTACTCCCCTTTAGGTAAGAAAACATGCTTATTTGAAGACTGTCGTTGGGCCAATGTGTGGCTGCTTTATAGTCATAATCAAACTTTGAACGCACGAGATTGAAAAGAGACTATAAAAAGAGATGTTGGTCTCAGTCTCAGTGTACTTGTTAAAGACTTAACAAAATAAATTTATTCAACAAAAACATATTTTCTCCTGACATATTGCTGCTGAGAGAGAGAATTCAGTTTTCAATGACCTTCATCTCTCAGTGTCATGCTATTTACTATCAGTCAACGAGGGAAAGCATGTTTCGAATACAGCCCCTTCTAAATAATTGAGGGGAGTACTGGTGGGGAACTTATCCAATACTAGAAAAATCTATTTGGAATGTAGTACGTTGCATATTAAGCAGTGTAATGAATCTCATCCATGATGTGCTTTTAAGTTGCGCTGTCCTTACAAGCTCTGCAACAAATTTAAAGTAACAACTGCATCAGAATAAAATTTAGTATATGGGAGACTCAATATGGTCATCGGCCTTGATAATCCTGTTCAAAGGGCCGTTATCTGATCTGCGGGTATGGCAAAAATAAATATCCAGAGGATCATATCTCGACTGTGTCAATTATAAACCTATTCGGAGGTCCGTGTCTGGTCTGTGGGCTTGAAAAACCTATTTGGAGAAACGTGTCAGTGGTTTGCGGTCTTGATAAACGTATTTGGAGGTCCATATCTGGTCTGTGGGTTTGATAAACCTATTTGGAGAACCGTGTCAGTGGTTTGCGGTCTTGATAAACGTATTTGGAGGTCCATATCTGGTCTGTGGGCTTGATAAAACTATTTGGAGAACCGTGTCAGTGGTTTGCGGTCTTGATAAAAGTATTTTAGGTCCATATCTGGTCTGTGGGCTTGATAAACTTATAAGGTGGGTAGTATCTGGTCTACGGGCTTGATAAACCTATTCGGAGGGCAGTGTCTGGTCTTTAGGCTTGATAAACGTACTATTCGCTGCAATTCCTCTACTCTACACGTAAATACCTTTTACGCGCACTGGTTTTTGTGGACGCCAACCCTTTCGCAAATACCTAAAACGTATTACCATCTTTCGTTAAGTACTAAAAATCTAGTTTCAAATAACACAGAAAATTACCATCGACGAATGAAACGTCTTACAAAAAAAACCAGCATTTAAACTTAATTCATTTTTTATGATCAAACCATTGAACTCGCTCAGCCGCCGCCAGCTAAACGCAATCTAATCCCTTTAACAACACCACTAGATTCCCGGAACAATTCAAAATCCCGAGCTGAGTAACAACTTACGTGGTTCCTAAAGCATCCAGGATTCCAATAGTAGTTAAGTCGAGCGTGGGGAAGCGCTTCCAAGTCTACAAATCCTTTAACGCTTCCAAATCGACCTTTTAACACCGGACCCCAGTCCTAATATCCCGTTCCCCGACAGCGATTAATCAGCAAGGAAATCTCCTGGATTAAGCCTCCGGCAGCGCTCATTCAATTCTTCGGGAATCCCTTCGATATGTTGACAGAGGGAGCACTGACTTGAGTAACTTGAAATGCGATTTGTAAGGGGCTCTGAGGCTAATGTTATGAGGTTGGGTGGGATTGATCCCTTTAGTGAGCCATGCCTCATGAACCTGTTGTAATTGTAATTGTATGTAGATGAAGGTTGTATCTTGGGTTTAAAAATTAAAGACGTTCCCAATACCAGTAATTTGCGGAAGAAAATTCCAGTTAAACGCTAAAATTAACGCTCCAAGTTGTTCCGACGAGGTATCTTGTCCATCAAGAGCTTAGTAAGTTTCTACGAAATACCTCGTCACCAAGATTGCCGATTGAATGCAAAATGAAGATATTGTCTCTTTTTGATGATGGAGATATCAAGATCAGATCAGTTTTCTTTTCATAGCGAGATATCGCGTCCATCAAGTTCTGGTAGATTTTCTAACGGCGGGTTACCTTGTCGAGCCAACCTCCATAGGGGTTAATTCTTATTTTCTTAGCTTGAGGCACTTTATTGGACGTGCTTATAAGTAGTCTCAAGCAGGGCTTATAATGTTTGAAAACTATGGACGAATATTCTCCATTGCGATGTTTTTAGCTATTCTTATTTTCTCTTAGCTTGAGGCACAGACTTTGCATACTTATAAGCAGTCTGAAATAGAAGCACACAAGTTTTGAAAATTGCCGAAGAAAATTAACAGTATCGGTTTCTTAACTCACGAGAATTCTTCTAAGGAATCATTTGATAGTTGATTATTTCTCCGTTCCTTATGAATGTTGCAATACTTGAATTTATTTTAAGAAAAGCAAATTTTAATTTTTACATTGCATTTGTTCGGAACCGTTTGATGTTTGATCCTTTACGTTGCTATACAATAAATACATTTGAAACCTTGTTTTCGTACCAGCTAAAAGAAAATGTATAGACTGATGATCAGTATGATATTACTTTATATGGCAAATGCAAAATATAGATACAATGTAAAATATTCTTGGTGTTTCGATGACGCATGAATATTGAAGATATTCATGATATATTTCCACGAAATGTTATTGAAATTAGATTTACATCTTTTTAATTTAACGATTTCTTAAAACTCTCTCTCATTTAACTTAACACTCCTCGACGAGGTATCTTGTCATTAGTAAGCCTGACTAGCTTTTAATATCGACATCATAAGTCCACAGTATTTTGATGAGGAGGCATCTCGTCATCAGCAAAATAGATAAGAACCTGACGGACGAGATAACTCGTAAAAAAAAAACTTGAGAGGGTTAAAAATCATACTACAATAAACAAATTTATATTAAATCATACTACAATAAACAAATTTATATTAAATCATACTATACAATAAACAAATTTATATTAAATCATACTACAATAAACAATGCAAGGATAACTTAGTTTGTTATAAATGGAAGGGTTACAAAATTCCATTTCAGAAAATATTTAAATAAGATTACATAATTCTATTTAAATTCTATTACTACGATTTTATTTCTACGAATCGACTTTTCTATCGAAGAATTTCTTCTATAATATAAGAAAAGTTTCTATCCAAGTATCAAATTTATCACCAATGAACAACATAACGCCAACAAATTCCCATGCAAAATATTGCGATTTGTAACCTTTTTAATTCAATTGTTACCCACTGTTTCTATTATTTTAATATTTTTTCCGACTTATCTATAGTGATTCGTATTTTTTTATATACTTTTTCTTCCCAGGAGAATTATTTTCTTTCAAGATAAAAAATACCTAGACGGAAATCATTTGCTTTAAATGTTTATTTCTGAATCGATTGGGGACCATTTACGACATTAGTGGCCCATCTCATTCTAGGCATGCAAATGATGAAAACAATAAGATAACACATAGACCTAGTTTGAAAAGATAAAAAGTGGATCAGGTAAGAGCGATGGGAAGAAAAAATCCGGAATACAGCAGACAACAATTGAATCTAGCCAGAAGCTAATGTTTCTGCAGAAACATATTAACAATGTTTGGATACTTGAAAGCTGTTTTTAGATGTTTTTCTAATCATGATGCGGGCACACAAAAGGAGATAAATTGATATTCCATTATGTGGAAGAAACTCGCTGTTACTTTTACCATTAAGCGATACCATCTGATAATGATAAAGTGCTCACGTAAAACACACAATATCGGGATTATATGTGGTAAAAGTGATAACGAAACAGCAAGCACTTGATTCTTACATATAAAACTATTTTTTTTAAATATATTTTACTTTTTGTTTGGAATTAAAAGGAATTAATCGCACTTTACGGTGGTTTTATTTGCTGGTTTATATTAAGATTGCAAATAGAAAAATAAAAATTGCAGACCTGCCAACCTGGCAATTTCAAAAAGCCTGAGACTTTTATCGACATCACGGCCTATTTTACCTATGATAACTTATGTATGATCACACTATAAAAAGGGTAAGGGATTTACAATTTACTAAGAAATACACATACTAAAAAGAAATACTCAAATTTTGTATTAAATATTTTATTTATTAAGAGTTGCAACAGTTGCTGACTTAGCATTTTTCAAAAAAGTGGAATCAAAATTTCTTTCATATTTCTTCAAAAAATGCAAACATTTTGCGAAAAATCCGAAAAAAAACTCAGAAAGCCGGAGATTTGACGAAAAAGCCTGAGAAAAGACCCTGAAAGCCTGAGACCTGAGATTTGACCAAAAAGCCTGAGACACAGGCTAAAAGCCTGAGAGTTGGCAGGTCTGAAATTGTGTACTAAAAAATTTAACAATAAAATGAAAATGCTTTTAATTACGTGAATTATGAAAGCCAAACGATGAAAACAATAAGATAAGACAGACCGAGTTTGAAAAAACATAGAAGGATAAGGCGAAAGCAATTGAGGAAAAATACGGTCAACCAAAAAAAAAAAAAACGTCGAATCCAGCCAAGAGCTAGTGCTTTTGCAAGAAACCTATTAACAATGTTTCGCTGCCCAAAGACTGTCTTTAGATATTTTTCTGATCATGATTCAATCTTACAAAAGGAGATAAATTGATATTGCACTATGTGGAAGAAACTCGCTGCTACTCGCACCATTAAGCGATACCTCTCATATTGATAAAGTGCTCATACAGGGTGATTCTATGGTAATGGGAAAAACTTGGAGGGATAGTATAGTTTACTAAAACATACATTTTTCGTATAGGAATGTATGGTCGGAAGTGACACGTGGAGGCACGAACACAAAAAATGAGGCATGAACAGAAAAACAGTGTTTATTTACAACATCCTTGTAAAGTGCTTCTTTGCAGCAATGTTTACAATAAATGCTCAAAATTGCGATCACCAACATTAATAAATGCTTGGTAGCGTCGAAGGAGTGATTGGCGAACAGTTCCAAAGATGCCAGGCATTTCGCGCACGCTTGCAGCCGCAATGGATAATCGAGCAACGAGGTCCTCAATTGAGTTAACTATAGTCCAGTAAACCATGGTCTTCAGAGGCCCCCATAAGAAGTAATCCGAGTAATCGCCCCATAAGAAGTTGTGCTTGATAAATCTAACGATCGGGGTGGCCATCAGACTGGTCCGACCACACCCAATCCATAGTCCCACAAAACTGGCATCTAGGTAATTGCGGAATGTAGGCCAAGTTGAGGCATACCAGCAAAGTACGGAAGGAAGTCGCATTGAAAATGAACATTGTTTATTTGATAAGTTGATATTTAAATATTAACAGTTTGCTAATTAACATAATAGAACTAATGTAAATAAAGTTGATCATATCACAGTGTAGATCCCAATGCATAGATACAGATTCTTAATATAACAAAGAGCATGAACTTATATAGTATGCTATTTGCATATTATAACGTCACAATTCGATCAGCCAATCTTTTCATTCCCGAAGTCCAAAATTTGGCTATAAGGGAATGCAAAGATTTTTCCAACAAAATATCTTAATCGTTCTTTCAATTGAGGTTTAGTTAATAAATCTGCTAAATTTTCGTTGCTTCCAATAAAGTTTAAACTAAATTATTTGTTTCCTAACAATTATCTAATAAAATGTAATTTTATGTCAATATGCCTCGTTTTTGCATTTTCTACACGATTTTCACAAAAATATATAGCAGACCTTTTGTCACAAAATAAACTTGGTTTTGGGAATGTGAGAAAATTAAGTTCACTTAATACATTTTTAAACCACAAAGGTTCTTTGATACAATTAGTAAGAGAAACAAATTCTACTTCTATAGAGCTTAGTGCAATGTACTTTTTCTTACTTGATGTCCACGAAAATGGAATCTTGCCAATACAAATAACGTGTCCGCTTGTAGAATGTCTTCCGGTCAAATTAGATCCCCAGCTTCTATCGGAGTAATCATCAAGTTCACAATTTTTAATGCTAGACAGATCTAATTTATAATCACTTGTATTAAAAACAAAGTTCAGTATGTCTACCAATATCAACCAATGTTGATATGTGTATCCATTAGAAAATTGTGACATGGTATTTACACTGAAAGCGATATCTGCACGGCTTCTGTCAGTCAAAAATGACACCCGATCAGTGATCGATATGGGTATTTTTTCAGTAAATCGTTTTCTATAATTTCACTTTCCCTAACTTTTTCAGGTAATTTTCCAATCTTGAATGGAAGATTAACAAAACTTTTTGGAAGATTTACAAATTTTTTCTTTGGCTTATCAATATAGGATTTTTGTGCAAGTATGTTTTATTCTATTTCACCTAATACCACAGTGTCCAATTTTGATTTTAGCATAGAAATCAGATTTTATACTATCATCTTTTTTCCCGAATACGTCATCTACATAAACCAACAATATTACTTTTTTATATCTATATACACAATTACAATACTTAAAGTTAAAGAAACCAAATGATTTCAACACCGAGTCCCATTCATTATTCCACATTTTATCACTTTGACGCGTAAACCATATAAAGATTTTTGTAACATACAAACTTTGTTTTCATTACCTTTTTTTATGTACCCTGGTGGTTGACGCAGAAATATTTCTTCTAACTCACTATACAAGTACGTAGCTTTTACATCTAATTGAATATGTTTAAATTCTTACCATGAAACTAAAACTATGAAAAACAGTTTAATAATTGAGAAGTTTACTACTGGTGAAAATATATTTGAATAATCGAGTCCGAATCTCTGTTTAAATCCCTGTGCTACAAGTCTAGCTTTAAATTTCGTAATCTTATTTTCAGCGTCCCTTTGGACTGAATAAACCCATCTGCAACCTATGATATTTGGTGGTGCATCTGCCAACTTCCAAACTTTACGTTGCCGTATTACTTATAACTCTTCGTTCATAACATCTCGCCAATTTTCTTTTTCAGGTAGGTAGTTTTTGAGATTCAGCATACGTTTTAGGAATTTCGATATTGTATAATTCCTGAAAAACATCAATAAAATTTGAATACTCAGATTCCTCTAATATTGAATCGCTAGTTTCTCCTCAAAAGATTGACTATCTCAAAGTTTGTTTTGCTCATTTTTAGTAGTAGGTTTAAAGTTAAAAATATCCGATTTCAAATCCAAGTTTTGTTTTTCGCAATATTTCTTTACGTATTTTAATGATCTCATTCGCGTTTTTCCGGATGGAGGGTAATAGTACGCATGAACGTGAGAACTTTTATTACGCGGTTTTTCGGAGTCTAGACCACTTGTCAATTTCTATATTTTCAAGTTTTGGTTTTTCTTCGAATGTAGTTTATACAGTATCGAAATTTTGCAATTGTTCTCCCTCAAAAAAATCATTATAGTTGAATAGATCAACACATTCTTTTGATTTTTGCCCAAATTGTGTTAAAACTATCGAAGAAATTTCGCTTTTCAAACTTTGACACTTAATAAACCCTAAACTAATAACCGCATCGGAAAAGATCTTTACAGTTCTCCAGGGAACACGATGAAGAAGAAACAATGTTAATTTCATATTTTTCTGATCCGAACTTTCTAGGGAAACCGTCTAAGAATTGAGCTAAACAGCACAGTTTTCAATCCTGCGGCGGCGGCGGAAATTTTTTTTTTTTGATATAAAGAGATGTAAATACTTCCGATTTTTTTTAAAATTACATAAATAGTTGCAAATCTAGAACAATCGTCAACTATAGACAGAAAGTTAGAATCACCGCCAAAAAATTCTATTGGGGCTGGTCCCCAGATATCCACATGTACTCTATCTAAAACATTCTTACATAGCTTTTGTGTAATAGGTTTAAAACAAGATCTTACACTTTTTGAAATATTACATATTATACATGGATCCAATTTACCTTTAATGTTTTCAATACCATTAACATAATTTGATTTACTCATATACAAGAAATCTGTATTTACGTGTCCAAATCTTCTATGCACTAAATTAATATTTAAGCTATAAATACTACTTACGTTATAGAATTCATAACGATTTCAGGCAAACCATAGATTATATAAAAATTATCCTTTCTTGGTACAGTTAAATAAGTCATCACTTTTAGTATACACAAGATCATATTTTATCAGATTCAACCAATTTAATTTATATTTAGCTATATCCATCTCAGCTCCACTTAAAAGATTACGACGAATATTAGGTACATATAAAACATCTTTTAACATAATTAAAAAAAATTATCATTATCAATTGCATAAAACGTGATATCACCTACCCCAAGTACTTTTGTGTGCAATATTTATCACCGATCAGAACATCTACCGTAAGTAAGGGTTTGAAGTTTTGAAACCAGTTTTTTTTTCGTTACAGAAATGCGATGGCGGCGGCCGAGTTCTCCAACCATTCGCACAAATCTAAAATCGAGATTTCTACTTTCCGGTTCTCAACATTCATTGCGATGACAGCATATGAACTTCCTAGATCTTCGGTATACATGTTTCGAATTCTGCATTCCTTACATGATTTCGAGTTTGCCGACTTTTTCGATGCTCTTTTCATGGCGTTTTTTTGTTTATAACAGTCTTGTACAAAATGACCTCTTCTTTTACAGTAGTGGCACATATGTCGATTTTTCTAATTGTTCCCAAGATGGCCCAGAACGGTTCCACTGCGGTGAATATACGGCTCTTTAACTTGACACTGACTTCGAATCTTTGTTGTATATGCACTGGATATTAAGTCAAGTTGACAAGTAGTAGGCCAAGTTGAGGCATACTTGCAAAGTACGGAAGGAAGTCGTATGGAAAATAAACATTGTTTATTTGATACGTTAATATTTACATATTAGCAGTTTGCTAGTTAACATAATAGAACTAATATAAATATAGTTGATCAGATCACGGTGCAGATCTCAATGCATGGATAGAGAGAGATTCTAAATCTAACAGAAGAGCATGAACTTATATAGCATATGTTATTTGCATATAATGACGTTACAATTCGATCAGCCAATCTTTTCATTTCTGAAATCCAGCATGGACAACCACGTTGAAATGTGCTGGTGAACTATCATGCTGAAACCACATGTGATAACGAACGACAGTCGGAACATATTACAGCAATTCTGGTAAAACCTCTTCCAGAAAAATACGATAATGTGAGTCATTTAGTCGCGTTGGTAGGAGATATGAGCCTAGATTAAATCATTCACCATACCCGCCCAAACATTGAGAGAAGCGTTTCTAGAATGCATGTGGACGTGTAGCGTATGGATATTTTGTTGCCCACACATGAGTATTGTGCACATTGAAAACACCTTCCTGTGTAAAAGTCACCCCATCTTTGAATAGCACAGAAGCTGGGAAATCCGGCTGCAACGCATACTTCTGCAGGAACCATTGGCAGAATTCTAGGCGCAGGATTAATCACTTTCCTGCAACGCTTGGACTCTGAATACGGAATGGGTGTAAGCGTTCTTCATTTAAGAATCCAAACGGTGGGTTGACTCACATGTACACGACGTGCAATAGCTCTTGTATTTGTGAGGGGTGTTTCATCCACAATGTTCAAGATGGTTTCTTCCATGTTTGGATGTCGTACAGTTCTTGATCCAGTTCTTCCGTCGAAGCTGGTGATAAATGATCCATTTTCACAAAGGTGCCAATGTAACCGCTCAAACATTTTGTGGTATGGCATTCGCCTGTTCGAAAAACGTTCCTGATACAGCCGTAGAGCTACTCTGTCGTTCCCATTAGCAGCATATGCATGTCCGCCAACAAGCACATTTGCAAATGACGTTTTCCCGCAGATGCATCAGATCACTACTGCCCCCTTCCCACAACATTGCCAGACAATCACAGATGCCGAGTTTGTATTAGTGTTGGTGGTCGGAATTTTGAGCATTTATTGTAAACATTGCTGCAAAGAAGCACTTTGCAATGAAGTTGTAAATAAACATTGTTTTTCTGTAATGTCTCAATTTTTGTATTCGTGCGTCCACGCGTCACTTCCGACCATACATTCCTATAAGAAAAATGCATGTATTAGTAAGCTGTACCCCCCCCCCCTTTCCAAGTTTGTCCGATGACCGTAGAATCACTTTGTATATGCATCGAATCTCGGAATGACATGTCGTATACGTGGTAACGAAAAAAGTACCTGCTGTTAAAAATTAATTCTTACAACATATAAAACATTTAGAAAAATGATATTACTTTTTGTGTTTAGAATTAAAAGGAACTAATCATATTTTACGATATTTTTATTTGTTAGTTTACATTAAGATTGCAAATAGAAAAATAAAAATTGCGCTCTAAAAATTAGTGACCAAATACAAATGCTTTTAGGCACGTTAATTATGAAAACAATAAGACAACACAGGCTGAGTTTGAAAAAACATAAAAAGGATAAAAGCAAAAGCAAATTAAGAAGAAAATTACGGTTAGCCGCATAGAGAGCAACTGAATATAGCAAGAAGCTAATGCTTTGGCTGTAACATATCAAAAATGTTTCGAGAACTGAATTACGTCTTTGAATGTTTTTCTTATCATGATTCAAGCAACAAAAGGAGATACATTGATATCTCATTATATGTAAGTATTTGGCTGCTACTCACCAATAAACGATACCAACTGTTAATGATAAAGTGCTTACATAAAACATCGAATAATGGGAATACCTGTCATAAAAATTATAAGCAAACAATACCTGGCTATTAAAATGAATTTTTACAGCATATAAATTACATTTTAAAATAGTTTTTTGATTGTATAATTAAAAGAGAATTAATGACATTTTACGACTGATTTTATTTGCTTGTTCATATTATGGTAGCCAACAGATAACTAACAAATGTGCACTGAAAATTTACCAATCAAATGCAAATGCTTTCGGGCACGCAAATGAAAGTCATAAGGTAGCACAGAATAAAGAAAGGTAAAAAAAGGCAAGATAAAAGCCATAGAGAGAGAAAAATCCCGAATACCGCAGACAACAATTGAATCTAGTCATAAGCAAATGCTCTTGCAGAAACATATTAACAATGTTTGGATATATCAAGACTGTTGAGATGCTTTTCCTAATCGTGATGCAAGCATGCGAAAGGAGATAATCTTGATATTTCTGCCATAACATGAGAAAAACTCGCCGTTACTCCCAACATTAAGGGACAGCGAAATATTATAATGATAATGTGTCCATACGAAACATACATTTCTCGTTATTACACGCCCTAAAATGGGCCAGGGTTTTGTTTACCCAAAATGTATGAAAATGACCTAAATATGTATACAAATGACCTGAAAAGGAAAGAAAATTACAAAAACATGTGAAAAATTACTTAACATTTTAACTGGTGTCTTTTTGATAAGTAAAATATTTAATTTTCTGTGTATGTGTGATTGCCTATTATTAAAATGTTTTAGCATTTATCTCTCTATACGTATACGGATAAATTTTTTAATCCTATTTGTGACAAGAAAAGACAACCTAAACAGGAAAACTCTTCGTAAAATCTATAATCGGCTTACAAGTGGAATACACTAAGTTAAAATAGTCAAGATGTGAGTTTTTAGATTTTCTAGACCAGAATGCGGTGATCTATAGACTGGTGAAGTGTCCACTAAGTCATATTTCTTTGCACATAAAGTTTTGATTTCTTTTAGAGTAAGGCAGTGAGTTGAGCTAGTGAGTAGAAATTTCCCGTAAATAAAATGCACTTATTTCTCTGCATATGCGTATGAATACAACATAGTTCACTTTCTTACAAGGGAATACACTAAGTAAAAATATTCAAGATGAGAGTTCTGTAGTTTTCATAGACCAAAAGGAGACGATCTTTAGACTGATGAAAGAGAGTCCACCAAGTCATTTTTTCTTTGCACACAAAGGTTAGATTTCTACTTGAGAAATACACTTAATGAGTTCAGCTAGTGTGTAGATTTTTCCCTTTCGTTTTCTCAGAACTGTGCTTTTGACTTTCGCTTGTAAGCTGGTGATATACGGTGCGTTTTGGTGCAATACCCTGACAATCATTTCCAGTTATATATTTGCTCCCAGACATTTTCGTACGTTTTCTTAACGCTTTCGTATGACTGGATTTTTTCGTTTAGGGAGGCAATATAAGCCCACGGATCGGAACAGTGCTTCAGGTGGTGTTGGTATTACTAAAGGTTTCGATTCACAACTCGAAGATACAAAAGTATGAGATTTCTTATTGCGTTCAGTGAAGATTCGAGAAAACACCCTCCAGTTTCCATTCTTTCGGAAGTTGATGATTCACCCACCACACACACTATAAAAAAAACGTACAAAGGATTTATTTTTCGTTACCGCTAGGGAGGGGTTTTTCCTGCATCCTTTCTAACCAAGTTTGACCTTAAGCGATAGTCTTTCCGAACAATTCTATTCCAATGAAAATTTCCAAAGTACTATTCTAAGCAAATAAAGAGAAATGACTTATATATAAAATCTTTCAAAAGGATTATGTTCTGAGGAAGTGAAATACAATCTTTTCAAAGGATTATAATCTAACAAAAAAGCGAATAGAATTAATTCTTTCCAAATGGTTATACTCTACAGATGAAGCCAATAGAATTTCTCCAAAGGTTTCTATTTGAAGGAGATTCGAAATATTCTATTCCAATGAAAGGACCAATGAAATTCTTCAAAAGGATTCTGTACTAAGGATAAGAGAAATACAATCGTTCCAAATGATTTAATCAAACAAAAAGGCGATTAAAAAAATTACCGATTCGGGAAAATTTCAACAAAAAGTATGATTAAAACAAGGGACCAAAATGGAACATTATGCTAAAAAACTTAAAGAACGTGACCAAACCGATTCCCAAAAATGTGTAAATGTACAAAAACTTGTCTTAAAATCTGAAGTAAAAATCTTGTCTTAAAAAACTAAATACATTTGGAAAATCAGGATATTTTAAACGGAATTTCTGTCAAAACGGACATTGTTTATAAAGTATTAAGGAATAGACGAAGCACAAAAATTCTATTGAAAATTGAATGATTTTTTGCTATTATTTATCCTAATTTTTTAGTTATTCATTAATTTAATAACCCTCCAAGTGGCTTCGACGAGATATCTCGTCATGAAGATATTGCTGAATGTTTTATCACGTCGAGTTCGAGTCAGTTTTTTTATATTGAGATATATCTATCGTCCACTATGGTCTTATCAGTTTTGCTACTGACGAGATACCTCATCGAGACAACCACCAGAAGGATTAAGTAAAATATACGGGTTTTAAAAGTCATATATTTAGAAAACACTGAAAGAAACTAAAAGAAATCAATTTGACCCATTCGGCTATTCTATGCTATCAAAATTCACGGCACTTCTAGTATCAATGAATAAAATTATTCATTTCAAATTTTAATCTTTTTTCCTCAAGCGATAACGACCCAGTAATGTTACACGATACAGTAATGTTACATGATCATCATTTAATCACACTTCCTTATAGGCTATTTTACACAGTCCAAATTCTGTAAGTGCAAGAGAATCTTTCTAACCAATAAAACGGCCAGCAATATATAACGGGTACCGCTGAGTAATTTAGAAGTTGAGGATGGGGAATGTCGTCCTAAAAAATCAGGACCTTTTTGCAGATTTTCCCTATTTATCTGACTGTCTATAGCCTCGTAAAGATGTCAAGCACCAATATTAAAAGTCCACTAAGTCAAGAATGGCATGATTCCACCTCTAAATTAACGTTTCAATCAGTGTTATAGGATAACGAGTGTGACAAAAGATTTATTTGCTAGATAAGCCCTTGCAAGTAATTTTTCCTTCGGCTAGATTTGTCTCTCTTAACGAGAATTCTCTGTATTTTAGGCTAACAACAGTAAACATGAAGGAGGTGATATTTGAAGCGTGGTTGTTTTGAATAAGGATAAGTTGGTACGTGGTCGTTTAGTTGAGGGTTAATTTCCAAGAGCGACGTGTCCCTTCGAAAGTCAAAAAATTAAAGTGGTTGGAGGTTTGTAAGATGGGGTAAAACTACCATGGAGATAAAGTTCTTTTAACTTCCTGGGTAGATGCCTCGTCGATGAGGTTTGTCATCATTCGAAGAAAATTGACCAGATCCTGATGGACGAGATATCTGGTCATTCGAAGAAAACTTTCTAGATCTTAATCTCGCCATGATAAAAAATTGGAGGATATCTCGTCATTAGTAAAAAATTTGTCAGATCTTGATGGACGAGATATCTCGTCAAATCCATTTGGAGGATGAATTATACGATCAAACATTTTTTAATGTATGAAGGGCATTTTCTGTCAAGCTAAATGTAGTAGGCGGTAGTGTTCCTCTGGCGGAACGTCATTTGGCTTCAAATGTGATTTCACGTATACGACGTGCTTTTCGAATGCAATTTCAGTACGTCACCAAAAGAATTTTCTAAAAATGATTTTTGAATTGTAAAAGGATAATTTATTGGTCAACATCAATGCTATCAATCTTCTTGATGGTTCATGTTCGTGTTTTAAACTGCCCCATAGTGAACAGCCGCTGGTGCAAAGCCTGTACCAAACTGTCATAAGTTCTGGGGATGAGGCAATTTGGTTTCATTCTTAGAACTTTATTCCTCTTGAAGTAACAGGGCAGATTTGTCTTACCGAGGTATTTCGTCACTAAAAAAACTGACCAGATCAAGTAGCGAAATCGACTAGATCTTGTATGAGATATCTCGCAGAATCACTTGGCGAGTTAACGCTAAATGTATCTAAAAGAGTGAACATTTAAGGTTAACCCGATATGTATCATGGGAGAGCATATGGGTAGTGGAAGTAATATTTTTGCATGCTGTCTTGGCTTGTTGGTTTTACACTCAAATGCAATTGAGGTCCATATTAAGTTTTCACCGCATACGTTTATAATCAAACATACACAAGTTTAAATCATAGCTATTACACACAAACACTTAAGTTTATGCGCCCCTAGTATACTCAAAACATGCACTTCTTTACATACTAAAATCCTAGTAAATATAGGGTGATTCATAAGTAAGTATACAATTTCAAAGCACTATGTAACAGTAACAATGTAAGATATTTTATGTTACCTGTAACAGAAGTGTAGGTGAATGTTTCAAGTTTTTTTAGAGACATAAGCATTCATTTTCACAGACTCCAAATTCTTATTTTCTGTGTGATGGGAAATGTAGTCATATTGTATTCTGTTTAAAAGATATATGACGCTATCAAAATGTGTGCGTGTAGTTTCAATTTTTTTATCTAAAATTTAATAATTTTAAACCTCTGAGTTTCACGATCTTTCCTAGTAGTGTAGTGCTGCTTTTACCTCACAAAACGTACAATAGTCCGTTGTGTTACTCAATTGTCCCTTTAATTCAACTACCCTACCCCACACTATAAAGAATGACTAAATCACTTCTTAGATTGGTTGAAAGAATACATGGATTATTTCAACTTTGAGAAATATTTTATTGGTCTTTCCATGCAATAGAATCACGTGGAAAGATTCTACTGGTTTTTTGTTTGGAATATAATACTTTGGAAAGATTCCATTGGTTCATTCCTTAGAAATAAAATCGTTTGGTAAGATTATATTGATCCTTTTCTTCGAACAGAATTGTTTGGAAAGATTCAATTGGTTCTTTCCACAGAAAAGATTCCATTTGTCAAGAAGATTAAAACTGGTTAAAAGGTATGCATGGTAAATTGAAGTTTGCAAGTTGGAAAAATGCGTGTGAGCTCCTTAGATGATTAAACAGCTTTACAGCAAAAGAAATTCCATTGACGAGTTTCTGTTCTAAGCTAACCATTTGCTCAATGGATTTATTATAGGCACAAAAATCTCCTTTTTCATTTTAATGTCCATTTCGTCATGGTATTTAAAAATTGTTTTATGGTTATATAGTCTTACATAAATTGTTAGCAATCGTTTTAAGGACTGAAAAGTCAAATTGTTTTTCCCGAGTAACTTCAAGGAAAAGATAATTACCCACACTTAATCAAAACATCCCTCTTCAAGAACCCTTTGAAATCGCCGCTTTAAACGAGTTTACTATCGACATAAGACAATTGCTTCGTCCTCTATATTTCGAAAGCAAGATTACGTCACGCCATGTCTATCTGGATAGAGTCACCACAACAAGTTTTTCAGCTCTTGCTCTCAGCTCCCGAAAATCGACCTGCCAATGCCAATAACATATACAGTTAAGCATAGTCATCAGGGTAGAAGCTAATTTTAGCTTCCCTCATAAGCTATAAATAATATACAGTAAGTATTTTATTTCGTCGGCTTAGAGCAGAAACTAATTAACAATTTGTTCATTCTTCGCCTTCTGAAAATCAAACACAACTAAGCATTGTTTACCTTCAGCTTATAGAGCAGACACTTATTAATTGATATTCTTTCATTATTCGCCCCTCCTGAAAATTATATGCTAATAAGTATTTGATTTCATCGGCTTAGAGCAGAAACTAATTAAGTAAGATGTTTTAATTCTTCCCCTTTTGATAATAACCAAGCACTTTATTTCGTCGGCCCCCATAGAGAAGAAACTGATTAATTAAAGTTTTATCATTCTTTGCGTCTTGAAAATCATATACAACTAATCAGTTAATTTCGTCAGCTTACAACAAAAATTAACTAATTGATATTTTCCCATTCTTTGCCTGCTGAAAATAATATACAACTCATTTTGTTTCGTTGATTTAGAGCAGAAACTCATTAACTGACATTTTATGAAGACAATAAATGCTTAATTTCAAAGTGATGAAAAATAATCGCAATAATCTTGACACAATCAAAACGCTTATGATTTTTGCTTTTTGACTTTAAAACTAACTTTACAGTAAAAATCGTCAGTTAATGATTTTCTTCTCTAAATTGACTATCGGCTCTAATCGACACGAGTAACTGACTCAGTTCTCCACACCTCGAAAACAGGATCACATCATATCACGTCTATCTAGATAGAATCAGTCCCCCAAATAAGTTCTCCTCGAGAACAGTCTCTTATACTCAGCTAAAGAAAATCGACCTGCCATCGCCAATAACATAACCTGCTCGTCCTATTCACTGCAACCATCAAGGTAGAAGCTAATTTTAGCTCCTCTAAGTACCCCCATAAGCAACAAGCTTTTGTCCCTGGCCTTTCTTAGCAGCGGCGTAAATTAGCATTGCAGGAGTTCTTTGTGGCAGTTTACGTTTGTTTGCGGCGAGGAGATAAGAGATACAGCCTAAAAAATGCCTCCTTTCCAGCAAAAAATCTTCTCCAGCCATAATGAAAAATAGGAAGCCTAGAGGACTTTTACTAAGCTCTTTGGAGAAATAAATATTCATGCCTGGACTTGGATAAGTAGTATGATTTATTTCTCGTCTTTGTTTGTGGACTTTTTTTTTTATCTAGAACTGTTTCCCGTTAGAAAATTATAAGTTTATTTTAACTACATCCTTTTTACTTTTCAGGAATTTAGGTACTTCCTGAATACGGGAAGCAAACGTTCTGAATATTGAAAACAAAGATATGAAAATGAATCTAAAACGAAACTTTTCAATCCTCCAAATGGTTTCGATGAGACATCTCGTCTGTCAAGATCTCATTAATTTTGCTAATGTATGAGATATCAAGTCATCAGGATATTGCCGATTTTTTAATGATGGCAAGGTCAAGATTTGGCCAGTTTTTTTCTAATGGCGAGATATCTCGTCCATCAAGTTCTATTCAGTTTTGTATAATTATTTGACGATATACACCGCCGAGACAACCAACAGGACGCGATTAAGCTTGTTTCAATGTTCTCACCTGAATACAAATGTCATAGAGGACAATAACACTTCAATAGTGGTTCTTAAAAGAGTAGTCCGCGGACCGTAGTGTCAAGGGAATCTGCAATATCCACTAAAATACAGACAAGAAAAGAAAAAATATGGGCTTCGTCAGCCCAGTTGGAAGAGTAAAGGATTAGCAACCGGAGGGTAGCGAGTTCCAATCCAACCAAAGACCGTCATCTACAAAGTTGGTTGGTGCACATTGAATCAGTCGTGTCTTCAAATGTCCTCACGTTAACGTGGTGGGGAAGTTGGAAGAGTGGGTTGCCAGCTCGGGTGTTGTCATTTGACCATGGTTCAAAATTACGTGCTGTTGTCTTTGGATCTTTCCCTTGCGGGATTGATCCCGGACCGTTGCCGATTGGACCGAGGACAACACCACGTAATTTTGAACCACGGTCAGGAGACGAGGCAAAACCTGAGCTGGTATCCCACTCTCTAAACTTCCACACCAACCCAACGTGATGACTTTCGGCCAGGACAGATTTACAGTGCACCAGGCGCCTCTACACCATACGCCTACAAACAACCATGCACTAACCCGGATTCTAACCAGGAACCTTCCGATCTAGAGGCTAACACCTTAATCATCAGACCGGTTGGTCGGCCGTACCTACCAAAAAAAAACCCTCAATTATCCGTTATTTTCTTAAGATTCTTTTAGATTCTAAAATCTAAATTTTAGAATCTTACAGAATTAGTAGGGAGATTCCAGATTTCATCGATTTGAAACCGACTTGAAATCGTGAGTGAGTCAATATTGAGATTATTAACAATATTTACCACTTTTTACCATATTAACCACTATTGACCATATTAACCACTATTGACCATATTAACCACTTTTTACCAAATTAACCACTATTAACATATTTAAAGCAAACATTGCTGAGCTAATTGTTAGACGTTTTGGCGTCTTTCATGTTGTAAGTTTGCAAGTTGAAAGCCTGAGTTGAGAGATTTTAATACGTTTTAATTAATAAATTCGAGTGTGTATAAAATTTACTGTTTATTTCCCCTATTTCAGTTCTCTAGTTTTCCTCTTTCAGAACTCCTTAAATTGTCATCACTAAACTTAACTCTCTTCTGGTGGTTGTCTCGACGAAGCATCTTGATAAACGAGATATCTCGTTATTAGAAAAACCGAACTGTTCGTGATGTCGTCTCTCTCTCGTTAGGAGAAAAATATAGTCAATAAGAATCAAAAGAACACACACAACTCCTAGGGAGAGGCCAGTCAGGTTAAATAGACGTGGCGGCTGTGTTCCCCTACATATTCCGAATGGGATAACATTTTAAAGTAGCCTCGTTATAAATCACGCGGGAGCATTTGGAAGAAAATGTTTAGCAGACCGTCTTGTTTGTCTGTTTGCACTGTCTCATTGAAAAATATGATCACAGAGCATCATTAAGCCTGCAGGAAAAAGACCTTTAAAGTCAAACGGTTATTATAAAAAATACTTGAAAACGATTTTGAAACTTTGTTTTTAAAACGAAATAATAGAATGTACTACATTTCTTTCAGCTTTACAGGCTCCGTCAACTATATGTTCTCACCAGCATCATACAAATATTTATATATAGTTAAATTTCAGAAACCCAACCTGAGTTGGTGAACCTAACTGTACCCTTGATGGTTGGAGTTTAAACCTCCTGGTAGTTGTCTCGACGAGATATCTCGTTACTAGCAAAACTGGCTAGATGATCCTATTGTACGAGATATCTCGGAATTAGAAAAAAACTGGCCAGATCCCAATCTTGTTATCGATAAAAAACGATAATATCCACACCATTTGGAATTCATTCGGCATTTTTGATGGCGAGGTATCTCGTCATTAGCAAAATTAGTCAGATCGTGTTAAAATAAATATCTCGTCAAAACCACTTGGAGGGTTAAAAGAGGGATGACAACTCCAAACAAGGGGCTATTGATTCTGCGGTTTCAATAGATTTCTTACATAAAAAATTATTCTAGAATCTAGATTTTACTCATATCTACTCAAGTAGGTGAGTATTTTAATTAACTTCCCACTGGAGCAACATAACGGGCTATTGGCGAAGGTTCGGGATCAAACCCGAAGGGTAAGACCCGAAAATGACACCACGTAATTTTGACCACGGTTTGATGACGAGGTCTCACCTGAGCTCGCAGCCCACTCTCTAAACTTCCACACCACGCCAACATGAGAATATCTGAGTCCACGACAGATTTAACGTGCACTACTCCACATGTAAACGACGGTCAGTTAGGTAGGTATTTTAATCAACGTCTGATTGGAGCAACACAACCGGCTATTGGTGACGGTCCGGGATCAAACCTAAAGGAAAAGATCCGAAAACAACACCACGTAATTTTGAACCACGGTTTGATGACAAGGTCTCACCTCAGCTCGCACCCCACACTCCAAACTTCCACACCACGCCAACATGAGGATATTCGGGTTTACGGCAGATTTACGCGCAACAATCCCACACGTACACGACGGTCTTTGGTTGGAATCGTCAATAGCCCGTTGTGTTGCTTTGGTACGACGTTAATTAAACTTAAATTACGCTTTGGTTGGATTCGACCTCGCAACCCTCCGGTTGCTAATCCGTTATTCCAACCTCGGTCCTCCCATTTCCACTGAACGTCGAATAAACTGCCGTATGCATTGTTGCAACTCGAATCAAAAGAATTTCCTCCTTCTCAGAGGTGTACGGTGACCGTTAATGCCCGACGTTGACGAGCTTTCGGGAAATATATCGGCTACATTCTAATAAGAAATATTCGCTCTCTTCCCACGGACAGTAAATTTCATCCAAGTTTTATTACACATAAAAAACCGTGGCAGTTATGCGAGCATCCATCATCTTAACTGCGCCGGGAACAAGAGATGATGATAAAGAATGATCCGGGGAACAAAACGGACGAGCAGCGTAACTGTACCCAAAGTCAGAAAATTGATTAAGTCAGCTGTTAATCAATGCCAACGAAGCGAAGGCCATCGTGTGTGTATACGTGTGAAATATGATAAAGTTTAGGAATTGAAAATTACGTGCATGTGCTGATTGTTTAAAATGAGCTGTTGCTTTCGAAAGAGATATTCCCATACCGCAACATTAGTTGAGCATTTTGGACAATATTGATTTTCGTCCTCGACTTCTTTGGCTTTGCGAAGTATGGAGCAATATTTTATATGGTGTTGAGATATTGCTGTATCGTAACATTTGTTGAGCATTTGATTTTCGTCCTTTTACCTTTCGACGAATGGTATAAAATTACAAATACATGGTGTTGTTTTGATACTCCTTTTGCTTTGGGTAGCCCGGTTTCTAAAGTATGTTGTTGACCTCAGATTCTTCTGGAAGGGACAGATATCGGATCGTAGCCAATAGCCCGTTGTGTTGCTCCTGAGTGTGACTTAGTTTAAAAGCCTCCAAATACCTACTTTTGTGTTTCGAAGAACAGTGTAAAATTAAAAATATAGTGCCGTTGGTTAGGTGTTCCTTTTGCTTTTCGAAGAATGGTGTAGAATTATAAATATATGGCTACTGTTGATTTACAACTATACTGTAGTTTTTTATATATTCCTATAGCTCAGCCTTTGTTGAGCAGTTTAACAAACTTGATTTTTATTCTTTTGCTTTTCGAAGAATGGTGCAAAATTACAAATATATGGTCACATTTAGATATTCCCACTCCGGTCCTAGTTAAACTAGGACCTACTTTTAGTACACAAATTTTGGTTTGTTGCTCAACGTTTTGTTTCGGCAGTCGAAGGCTAATAAGACTGGGATCCACTTTTGGTGCACATATATTTGTTTGTTACTGAGCGGTCTGCTTTTGCCACTGGAGGGCTAATTAGATCGAAACCTACTCCGTATGCTCAAATTTTGGTTTGGTGCTCTACCGTCTGGCTTTGCTACTCGAGGGTAGAGATCCCTCTTTGCTAGAGATCCGAAGCACTTGTGGACCAATATTTTTATGGCTGGACCCCTCACACAAAAGAAACCAAAAGTAATAAATATTAAAAATATGCAAATAATGTGTGTAAACAAGCTTAACCGTATTTTTATAGATTTCCTTATCCGGGAGCCACACACTGTAAGGGTAGTGATGCACGAAGCGATTTATGAATCGCAACTCTGTCCGCTTCTTCTTTTGGCCGATATTTCCCTCGCGACTTGGTTTGGGTGTTCCGAGCGGTTCTCCCCTGTCAGAAAGGAAACGCGAACCCGTGTCGCGATGCTCAAGTCGCCTCGTGTATCACCCACTTAAGAAACTACCAGAAGCTGAAGTAATCTAGCGTCGACATTCCCTTTTTGGCATTTTACGGCGAAAATCAACGATGTTAAAAATCGAAACTGACGCCCCACTCAGATGCATGTAAGAATAATCGTCGTTTTTGCCTCAGGTTTAATCGATTTATTCTAAATTCTTTATCAGTTGAAACCCGCCTTCTGGCTTTCCATAGACGCTACGCCAATGTCACATCCATATTGAATCTCTGTAACATTGCAAAAAGAAACATAACGAGTACAGTTCTTTTGTTGTCAAGTCGGGCTGACTTGAAAGCTTCCAGGGTGGAGAAGGAAAAAGCATTAGTTTAATTCTTCAGCGACAGCAGAACAGATTTATCACAATGGACGGTTTTTGTATTTTGCTCGAGCTCAATTAATTCTCGCGAAATATGTTTCATCCATTTGTTTCTCATGTACAAAGGGTCAGGGAGGGGAAAAAGCCGACTCTAATAGACGACGCTTTTGTGAGAAACCTCGGAGAACGTAGCCGCCGCATTAAAATAAATCCTTACCTTAACACTAAGGATTTCAGATTCAAAATTATTACTCGTCTGAAAGGGGATTTTTATGCATTCGAAAAAAAAGCCTCCGAGATTTGGAACTCTCAGATTAATTTGCATTTCACGTGGAGTGAAACACCTGTGCTGTTTAAGAGGGTTCATCTGCGTGGACATAATGCATGGGGATGGTATGATACGGAAAAAAGCAGCTGCTGAAAGTGAGTACGATTTCGTGAAAAGCTTTTTGTGAACACATCGTGTTTCTAATTTACATTTATAATGCATTAACATAATTATTTGGTTTCGGAAGATTTTAATGGATTTCGCTATGGACGAAAGTACGTCTCATCTTGGAAGCTTTAACGGAATTTTAAATGCATGGTTTGATTGATAAATGTATGTTAAATAACGAAATGAAACATAAAACGTTGATGATTTATTCCATTTCGAGTACGTATTATTTGATGAAGAAATAAATAATGCGAAACTGCTTTTTATATGTTTAGTAAAGAACTTAGTAACAGTAGATAAAATAAACCTATTTGATACTATGAAACGCTATATGACCAAATTCATTTACCCAATGAGAATATAGATGCATTTATAAAGCTGTAAACCTTGTTAACAAATAAACAATAAACTATGCGAACTTAAACATGCTCTTAAATACAAAATAGAAAACTTACCAACAAAATAAGATTGTTCTATGATGTAGGTAATAGAAAAATATAAATGTTTTGTAAAATACGAGAGAGGAGATTATAAGTGTAAAATTACAATGTTTGTTTAACAGTCTCAACAAATATGTTATGTAAGATACGGCTTATAAAAGTATACAGCAGTATTGCTGTATAAAAATTCGTTTTAATCCGCAGGGATTTCCACTCAGTTTAATTCAGTTTTTACCGTTCATTACGTTTCTAAAGAACTACTACGACATCCATGTTCTCCTTTTTTTACTTCACTTCTTAGGATTATATCATATAGTACTTAGACGAACGAAAGAGCTTAAATCTCAAGAAGAAATACATTTTGGGAATCTAATGCTCCCGAACTGTTTCTCGTTACCCATGAAATGTTTGAGATTTTGTTTTGTTTTGTAAAAACTTGAAAATATTCTTTAACAGATAAGAACCGACAAATAAAGCATTTTACCTGAATTATATTCGTTCTGACAACTGAACAGATCCCCCTATAAGTTTCTATATTCTTCCATACTATATACTATATGACGATACTTTATACTATATGACGATATTGTATAGATACAACGTTACTATAGGACGATATTGTATACTATACAACGTTAGTATACAACATTGCATTCTATACGACGATATTATACTATACGAGACGTTAGTATACGACATTATACTATACGATGATACTGCATACTATATGATGATACTAAATACTATACGATGATGCTTTATACCAGGCCTCGAAATAGATTTTTTAATACAGGTGCACACTGTGCACCTAAATTTTTAAATTAGGTGCACAGGTTATATGTTAGGTGCATATTTAAAAAATAAACGTAATATAAGAGTATTAATGTAATGTAAAAACTACTGTATTAGTTGGGTATGTTTATATAGGTTCGTAGTAGATAGTAAATAAAAAAATATTTTTACATATCGAAATTCTACGGCGCACGGCTGTAGCAACAGCCGCTTTAAGGGGGTCCGGAACGCATCAGAAAATTTTTTTATTAATTAATTTAGAATTTTTTTGTACTGATTACCCATCTAACTAATAAGCAAAATCACAACACAAAAGTTTTCAAAAAAAAATTTTAAATTAAAATTTTTGAAAAAAGAGGTGAATATTCTTGATTATTAGAGAAAATATTCTTGGTCAGTTTTCAAAATTCTTGCAGTAAATTGTTCACAAATTTATTACTTTTGATTCTGATTCAGCAAATTTAAAAATATTAATTCAATAAAAAATAAAAAATATTTGAATGAAAACTTCTAAAAATTTTAAGGTACTTTTTTTTTAAAGTTATATCTTTAAAAGTAAATATTTGTTTCAAATTTGATGAATCAAAATTAAAGTATAATGTTTGAAAAAGATGTATTCCAAATTTCAACCCTTAAACTTTATCGATTCTTGACTTATAACAATTTGAATACAGGAAATCTTGAAAAAATGCATCATGGAGAAAACGCATTTAAAGTTTTAAAGACAGATTTACAGTTAATAAAATGTTTAAATATCCTTTAAGAGCATCCAGATTAGTATCTAACTCCTTCTTTCCTCTTAAATCTTTGATTTAGTTTGATTTTTGCGAGTTCTACCATTTTTCTGCCTAGTATAAAGGTCTCCGGTGTACGGTGAACATACCTCCCGAAAAAATTGGGACAGTCCCGATTTCAAGAGTTGCGTCCCGAATAATGAAATAAATGTCCCGAATTGTTCAACTGATGAAAAAAATCATAATCGTGATGTACTTTTATTTTATTTTTGGGTATGACAATATATACGATATGTGGTAGGCAAAGGTGGGAGACATAAAGAGCGAGTTACCATTGAACCATTGTATGAAGTCCATTAAGATGGTGACAAAGTGAGAATCCATTCTGATTGAATCCTAGGATCTGTTGGCAGAAATTTCTGTTTTCAATCTGTGAACAATCCCCAATAACGATAATAATCATCAAAATTTGCAGTCTCACTGCGCTACTAATTATGCACGCGATGAGCATAAATTTGGAATTCCGATGTTTCAGTAACAGTTGAATCGCACGGAGTCAAAATTTGCCCAGGTTTCTATTCACAATTTTTATGAATATTAATTTCATAATAAATAAAAAATAGTAAAATTTAGTTTGATAGTTAAAATATTTATAGAATTGAGTTTGGGTTATTGGGTAGCAAAGGATGGAAAAACAATTTCCAATGAAAATTAATGTTTCAGCAATTATAACAAAAAACGTGAAACACCAATATAACATTAGGAGATCAAATTTTCAAACACTTACAAATCGGTATAAAATCCAATAAAATTGATGAACTTTTTTTAAATTTCCGCCTGAAATTGTGTGTATAAGCGAAATTTGTGATAAAAGATGGGGGTTCGCATTGAAATTTTTTGGAGCAAGCACCCAATTTAATATGAAGACGGCCCCTTAGACCAATTTTAAATATTGACATTCGTAGAAAACATTCATCCTTATCGTATGCTACCTTCCGTTTTGTTCAACGATGTAAATTGGGTGATTGGGTAATTGGGTGATTGGCAGTTTCCAGAGTCGTTTTATTTTTGACGGGTGTACAATAAAGTTAAAGTATATTTAATGAGAAATCTGGTAGTTGTTTCTTGTCAAATAATTTCTTAATATTAGGTTCATATTTAGTATTCATTAGTTTAACACATTTTGCAGTCAATTCATTTCCTAGTTTATTTATATTGGTAGACTACAAAATTCATCGAAGAAAACAATTTTTCACATGAGTATGTGGATCCAAACATCGTTAAAAGAGCATTAGCAAGTTTCTTCATTGAAAATAAAATTGTTTGGTAAAGAATCTCATACGTTTAATATATTAGTGTGGATCATTCTAATTTGCAGTAATTTCAAACATTTTCCCTTAAACTTCGAAAATCAAGTTATCAAATTTATTTTTCCAAACTATGCTGTTTTGAAATTCAACTAATTCTATTTCTAAAGCATGGATACCTAGCCACTTAAATTCGTTTAACTCCATTGTTCCGAATTTCGTTTTGTATGGATATAAAATAAAGTGAAATGTATTTCCCATACTTTTAAATTGATTAAATCTATCGTCAAAGGCTTGCTTTATTTACTGTATAATCATTATATATATTTTGATTGTATTTTATTGAACGTCAAGCGTATTTTCCATTGTTATTGTGTTTTGAAAATGTTTTTGTAACTGAGGAAATATTTCATGATTTTCATTTCCAAATCCCTAGTAAAGTTGTCAAGTTTCGTCATAAATATCCTAATATCCTCAAACATCATTAAAACAATTTGTCCATTTCCTTGAAGTTTTTTATTCAGTTTATTAAAATGCTGAGGGATGTCGCATAAACATAAAATCATTCACGCAATCTATATTTGAAAATTCGTAAAAAGTATTGTTTTTTCCCCCAAAAAAGAGCGTAATTTCTTCGAATAATATGACAAACCGATTAAGAACTTGACTGGAACTGAGACATCGAACATTATTGTATGACAAAATACCTGAATACTGGTTCTCCACTTTCTCTAACAATTGTGCAAATTGTCGTTCATTATGTTTTTTTATTCCTCTAATTCAAGTTACTATCTTTGCAACCTTGTAGAGCGCGACCTCGCAAGCCTCGCCAAACGCGCGTTTTACGCGCCTCATGTGAACGGGGCCTTAATAAATGTCTTTATTATTAGTATTTATAAATTTACATATTCATCTCAATTGGCATTCATATAAATCTTAATTATATAAATATTAATCTATGTATAATCAATAAATCTAAAACATATTACAAAAATCATTTATGATTTTTTTTTCATTTTTAAGTTTTTTATTAACACTTGTATTATTTTCATATTTTTTAAAAGAGGGGTTCGAAAAATAATTTTAATTCTTGATGTATATAATGAAATGATGATAATTTTATAAAAATCAACCCGTGGGTCATTTAAAAAGCCTTCGTGGATCAGTGTCTGACCCGCGGATCATAGTTTTGCCATCCCTGCTATACAGGGTGGTCCCGAATTCATGGTACAAACTTTAATGGTAGGTACAGGACATTGTAACAATGATTTATTGTATAGGAATGTATAGTCGCAAGTGACGCGGTGAGGCGAAAACAGGGGAAATAACGGCCGAAAGGAAAAACAAAGATTTTATTGAAAGCGTTGTTGACAAGTGTCATGTTTACAGTAATTGTTCAAAATTGCGTCCACCAGTATCGATACATGCTTGACAGCGTCGGTGGAGCGATTGGCGTACACGTTCAAAGATGCCTGGTATTTCACGCACACCTGCAGCAGCTACAGATAAGCGAGCGACGAGATCCTCATCTGAGTCAACTGGAGTCTCATAAACAAGATGCTTTAGATGTCCCCATAAAAAGTAATCGAGGCTCGATAAATCGGGAGATCGGGGTGGCCAAGGGACTGGTCCACCACGCCCAATCCATCGAGTACCAAACGTGGCATTCAGGTAATTCCGTACATCAATGCTGAAGTGTGCTGGCGCCCCATCGTGCTGAAACCACATGCGGTTACGAATGGCGATCGGAACATCATGCAGCAGTTGTGGTAACACTTCTTTCAGAAAAATAAGATAGCTTCCGCCAGTGAGCCGCGTGGGTAGTAAGTATGGGCCAATCAAAAAGTCGTTCACAATACCAGCCCACACATTAATACTGAAACGTTGTTGAAACGCATGTCGACGCGTTGCATGTGGATTATCGGTTGCCCACACATGGGAATTGTGCGCATTAAAGACACCCTCGCGTGAAAATGTCGCTTCATCTGTAAATAGCACATAATCTACGAAATCCGGCCGCAACGCACATTGCTGCATCACCCACAGGCAGAAGTTCACGCGGCGAGGATAATCTGCCGGATTCAATGCTTGTACTTTCTGAAAATGGAAGGGGTGTAAGCGATTTTCGTTTAACACTCTGCATACAGTCTGATGACTCACACCTACGTCACGCGCAACAGTTCTTGTGCTTGACTCGGGTCTATCAGCCACAATGTTCAAGATGCTTTCTTCCAGCCTTGGAGTGCGTACAGCTCTTACTCGACCAGCGCCATGTCTGTTGACGTCGAACGCACCTGTTTCACAAAGTTGACGATGTAACCGTTGAAAAATTCTATGATCCGGCATTCGTCGATCAGGATACTCCGCGCGATACATTCGTAACGCAGCTCTGCCGTTACCATTTGCACGGCCGTACATGTAATGCATGTCTGCTTTTTCTGCATACGTAAAGTCACCCATCGTCTACGGCAGCACAATTGTGAATGGCGCTTTTCCCTACTGCGATGCATCATGTTCAACAGCGGCTAGACATCTACTGCCCTCTACCGGCAATGATACCAACCGATCACTCCATTTCTCTTTCCTTTTATTTCCCCTGTTTACGCCTCACCGCGTCACTTGCGACTATACATTCCTATACAATAAATCATTGTTACAATGTCCTGTACCTACCATTAAAGTTTGTACCATGAATTCGGGACCACCCTGTATACTGTACGACGGTATGCGCAAAAAATATGTCCAACGCTTTATCAATGAAGGCAAGGATCTTTTCAGAAATTGTAAAGACGGTGAATCAATAAAGCTGCGAGTCATAAGATAAATTTATTTGGATGGATTAAAGCTTTGTTTTCGGTAATTACTAGACGTTTACCGAGATCTAAGACCCAGTAAGAACGCTATAGCTTCACTTGGTGATAAGATTGTGTGTTAGAATTCCTGATGATGTCACAGTAGTCTTTCGGCTGAAAACTTTTCAGAAACCCATGCCTTTTAATTAAGTTAATACGTTATTAATCCCATTTCATCCGGAGTCTTAGTCAACAAGTCATTGTAAACCAGGAAAATGAGTATTCCCTTTCAAAAGCCCTCAAAATGTTTACCCTCTCATTAATTTCAAGGTACTCGCAAATTAACCTTCTCCATACTGTGCGAATAAGGACTTCTTTGTTGTACATGACTGAGTAAATATGAAAGCTTAGGTGATAATCGGAACTTTCTTGAACAGTTTAGGACGAGCGAGTTTTAAGGGACTTATCCCGTTGGTGAGGGAGCGATCGGAACTATCAAAGTACATGATCTTTTTGGTAGGTAGTTAGGTAGTTAATTAACGTTCCATTGAAGAAACACAACGGGCTATTGGCGAAAAGCTGGTATCAATCCAGAAGAGATGGATCAAAGACAACGTCTCGCAATTTTGAACCACGGTCAGATAACGAGAACAACACCTGAGCTGGCAACCCACTCTCCAAACTTCCACACCAGGGCCAACAAGAGGACATTTGAGACCATTACAGATATAATGTGCGCCATGCTATTCCGTGTACACGACGGTCTTTGGCTAGACCTAGTTTCGAACTCGCAGCCTTCCACTGTTCTTCCAACTAGGCTACCGTGACCCCATGATCCTTTCAGAGGTAGAAAGTTCCATTCAGGCAATGAATTGTAATTTTTTTTTATCACGGTAGGTATTTAATTAACGTCACACTGGAGATACACAACGGGTTTTGGCGAAGTGAAAAATCCGAGGACAACACATAACTTTGAACCAAGGTCTTTTTATCAGGACATTCCGGGCTTCTGGGTTTACATGGAGGTTTTTTTCTCAGACCCACACCTTCCTAACTCACCATAAGGTTTAGAGCTTGGGAAAGGCAAGTGGAGATGACTTCGTTACTGACATTTTGAAGATATACAAAATACAGGTAAATTTGCTTAAGAAGCAAAATAAAATACCAACAGGGCATAACATAAAGTCCGAAAAGATCAGCACAAGCTGATTAAAAAGGCAAAAGTATATACAAGTTGTTCCGACAGCTCTGTAGTGGACTGTATTTTAACTAACGCAATTTGTTGTAACAAAAACAATATTTATTGACAACAAACTTAACAAGGTTGTGGATGGACCATTCACATTAAGGCTAAGGAAGACTGGTTCTCGTTAGGGCTCAGATGCTTAGTTTTCATTAGGTCTGGAAGAGCACCTCTCTCCTCCGTGGCTCAAGCCTGAATGCCACCCACGCGCTCACACAGAGCCCTCTACAGTATGTAAGAGACAACATTCCCCGTGCCTTTAAAATATATGAGATTTAACACAAGTTAAAAGTATATTTAGATAATGAACTTACAAATTGCACAGCATTGCCAGCAGAGACCTGTAACTTAGAATGGAGCGTAAAAAATTTAGGTCAAGTACAAAAATGATTTTAATAAGTTGTAATTTAAGAACCTGAATATTAAAACATGAAAAACAAAAAGGTTGTTAAAAGGTAGTAAGCTATCAAAGAGAGATGCTCTTATACAGGGTTATTCAAAAAGATGGACCCAATTTAATTAATTTGTATTTAATGAAGTATAAACTGGACATGAACAGTCTACATACTAATGAAAAGAGGAAGTTTCAAAGTTTTTTAACATCGGTTATAAATGTTCAATGTGTCCCCCCTCCCTTTGCTGCCGGTGTGCCAGGGCGTTTTCCTTAGCAGAGACATCCAGTTCCATAAAATTATGTAAACCAACGGCTTAAGCTTTTCCCAGTAGGTGGTTCAATGCCGAATTGGAGACGAAATGCGCGCTGTACTGTCACTGCCGACTCACTTCTTGCTAACTCAAGAACGCAGGAAACCTTATGCTGCATAGTTGCCATCTTACTCACAACTGACGGTGACACGAAATGCCTGCCTATTGGCGCGAGTACCCTAGCGGCCGTTTACACAACTATCACCGCCCCAAGTAGTTGTAAAAAAAACTTCCTCTTTCCTTCCGTATGTAGACTGTTCATATCCAATTTATATTTCGTGAAATACAAATTAATTCAATTGGGGCAAGTGTATAAAAATTGAGTAAAATGCAATAGAAGTAAAATTTATTAAAAATTTTTTGTTAAGTGCCGAAGGTAGGGAAACGGCAGCTGAAGTCTCGCCAGGCGACGCTAGACTCTGTTCACCACGTCAGCAGCTATCTCCACGCATCTTATGATCTTATATAGAGCCTTGGTTTTTAATATTTTTAAAACAGACCGCCCTAAGGTGGTGTGATATTTTTTATAAGTGATGCGACCCAGAATGGGGCAGCTGGACACGTAGTTGTCGCCTAGTGCACCGCAAAGGCAAAGATTAGTTTTTATTTTAAAACGGTGCGAGTAGACCACAAACGGGCAGCGTCTGAAAAGAAACCAAATGAGGAATATGTTCGCGATTAGGAGTTTGAGTGGGACCCCAGAGATGAAATGCTTCACCCTGAGCTCCTGCCAAATAGATAGAAAGTGCTTTTTTAAGGTGATCTTTGGATGAGTTTTGGGGGGCAGGAATCACTACCTCCTCCCCATGTACAGAAGAAAAGTTACAGCACTGACACTCCCCCACATTCAAATCGGTAGGTAGTTGAATTAATGTCACGCTGGAGCGACACAGCGGGCTATTGACGATGGGCGGAAGTAAAGAATCAAGGACAACATCCCGTAATATTGAATCACGGTCAGATGGCGAGATCACTCCTGAGCTGGCGCCCCACTCTCCAAACTTCTACAACACGCCAACGTGTAGACATTTGAGTCCGCGACAGATTTAACGTGCACCAGCTGGTAAAAAGTACCATCACAAGTACAGTTGTTTTGTTGTCAAGTTGTTCTGAATCGAAAGCTTCCACAAGAGAAGGAAAAAAACCTTTTGCACCACGCATTCGAAAATTAACCGTCGCTAGGGGACTAATTTATCGTACACGACCGAGTAAATATGCCAAGCTCAGATGATAATCGGAACTTCCTTGAGAAGCTTAGACGGACAGGTTTTATGGGACCTACAACGTTGTGAAGGAGAGATCGAACTACTAAAGTACATGTTCTTTTAGGAGTCGGGAAGTGAAGTAGAAATTTCGGTGTGGCTGCTCAGTTTTGCTTCTAATTAATGGGATACTCTTTAACTCTCGGTAGATTGAAACATAAAATGAACACTCGACTAAGCACTTCAAATGCTCCAGTGATCTCCTTTCGTCGTCTTAATTAATCAAAGTCCCTGTCAATATGTATTTTCGTTTTCCCAAAGCACGTGTTTCTAGTAAAGGTTTATACAAGTTTCTCAATTGCTCAATGAGCCGTTCCTGCTTATTTTATTTTCAAATGAGTAACTTTTATCGTTTCTTGAGGGTTTTTAGAAACGCTTCTGAGGTATGAGCTGGCTTCAGCAGTTTACTCCTCTTTTCATAAACATTCAGCCACTGCGCTAGCAACCTTCGAGTTGTAGGAGATTCCTGTAAGGTGCAATCCTCAGTGGGTGTATTTCTTCGTTGGCAATAAAACTCATTGCCGTCTGGAGCAGCATGGCCAAGTATGGCGCCATAAAACCTCAATCAATCAACCATAAACATTGGAAGATAACGCCATTCAGAATTTCGAATGGCCCCCATTCGATTCCCCATCAGCATTTGACTTCAAAATTACGTGTTGTCCTCGGATCTTTCGCTCGGAGTGGATCCCCAAACCGTCACTAATAGTCCGTTCTTTGCTGAAGTTTATTTAATACCTACATTTTGGGGTTCCTTAAATGTCGTAAAACTGTCCCAATTTTCCAGCCTTCAAGCGTGAAAGCAATAACATCCTTACATCAAGGTAGTTAGGTATTTTAACTAACGTGTCCCACACGAGCAACACAAGATAGTGGTGGCAAACCAGAAGGAAAGATCCGAGGACAACACCACGTAAGTTTGAACCACGGTTAGATGAAGACCTTTAAAATAAGGTGGTTTTGACTGTTAGTGATAGAAAAATAAAATTTAACCCTCCAAATGGTTTCGACGAAATATCTCGTATTTTAAGTTGTAGTGATCATTGCTAATGGCGAGATACTGTGTCGAGACAACCACCAGGAAGGTAAAAGGAGCATTGGGTTTAAGGACTTTTTTTATTGTTTTCATACTATTATAACCTATTGGATTTATATTTTCCAGCGTAATTGAAAGAACAACGATTTTTTTCTGTCCCAAACGTTTATAACCGTGGAATAGAAAGCAATATACACTGAGCCTAGGAATTTTGGCGACTTAGTCTCCTTTGATATAGCGTCATCTGACCATAGCTCAAAATTACTTGGTGTTGTCCTCGGTTCTTTCCCTAAGGGGATTGATCACGGACCGTCGTTAATTGCCCGTTGTGTTGCTCTAGAACGACGTTAATTTAAAAAAAAATACATCCTTTGAAATAGGACCTTGAGATCTCACACTTCTCTTTTACTTTTCAAGACTCCGCAAACTGCATTGTTGGAGTCGCCATCAGGTAACTCGCCGTGTTCTGATACGGGTTTTTCCTGATACGGGATCTGTCCCAAAAGTTTATAACCGTGGAATAGAAAGCAATATACACCGAGCCTAGGAATTTAGGCGACTTAGTCTCCTTTGAAATAGCGTCATCTGACCGTGGTTCAAAATTACGAGGTGTTGTCCTCGAATCTTTCCCTTAGGGGATTGATCCCGAACCGTCGTCAATAGCCCCACTCTCTAAACTTCCACACCAACCCAACATGAACTGATTAGTTCAATGGCTTCGTGACTTTACACGCCGTGAACATCAATATCTCCTTCCCTTGGCTAGCAAGTTAATCGATGACTCACAAACCGTTCTCGTTAAATTAACAATGGCCGGATACTTTACGGGCAGACCTCGTATGAATTGCAACAGCATGTATTTTTGTATAGATTTTTAATTCCGAATACATATCTTGAAGGATTCAAAACCCGTGGGCTCTCTTAAAATATACTCTATAGCAAAAAAAATTGACGCACCCAGAAGTTGTCCGGTTATGATAAAAATTGGTGGATGTGAAGAACATACATAGAAAAACAAACGATTAAAATTTCAGTACAATTGAATGATTTATTTCAGTGTTTTCCCGTTATAAAGGGATGTAGTCAATAAGGCGTTGGTCCAAACCTCTGGCTTAAATGCAAGCTGTCACCCGGCGTGGTATAGACTGAAAAAGTTCCCGGATTCCAGATGCGGAATTTCTTGCCAAATTATCTCCAACTGTCGGGATAGATGGTCAACATTCCGGAATGGTGGCACGCCTTTCCATAATGTCTCAAATATGCTCTATGGAAGAGAACGGGAGACCTAGCTGGCCAAGGAAGTATCGTTAAAGCTTTAAGACAATTCATAGCAACGCGTGTAGTGTGAGGCCGGGCATTATCTTGTTGATAAGTAAGTCTGAGGTGTCGCAAAAGGAACGGTAACACAACCGGTCGTAGAATGTCGTCTACGTACCGCTGTGTTGTAAGTGTGCCATAAATGACAACCAAAGGGGTCCGGCTATCAAAGGAAGATGGCACCTGAGACCATAACGCCCTGTTGTGGGCATGTGTGGTGTGCGATAGCAAGGGCAGGATCACCACTCTGCCCTGGACATCTACATACCTATATGCGGTTGTCGTCAGGACACAGTTGGAAACGGGACAAGTCACTAACGACTATACGTCTCCAGTCATTGCCGTTTCAAGTTCATCGAGCTCGGAAAAACTCCTGGACAACTCCTTCTTGGTGCGTCGATGTTTTTGTTATAGGGTATATATGTCAGCCCTCGAGTGCGCTTATAATATTGTTAAGTAAAGAACAAAATATCAGATTCTTGGCATCTTTTATTACAATTCTAAAAATAACCTACAGAAAACGGATGAGTATTACTTAATTTATCATCATCGTGTACTCAGCTGCCGTTCTTAAAACTCGCATCTTCATTGACTAAGATTTCACATTACTTACCCAACAATCAAAATTACTCCATGCTAATTAATTACCTCAAAACGTTATCAGTTAACAAAATAATTGCATTTTCAAATGCCAAGTCCAACATACCACGCACGGACATTTCGTACACTATACATTAGGTAGCTATAACGCAGGCCTCGAAATACATTTTTTTATACAGGTACACCTTGTGCACCTAAGTTTTAAAATTAGGTGCACAGGTGTACCTAGCTGGAAAAAATTAGGTGCACAATTTTATTTTCATGTGCACAGTGCACCTGTGCACCCGGGTATTTCAAGCCCTGCTATAACGTAAATTATTTTCTTAAGATTTCTTTACTTAACCAATAACAATTTCTCCATGCTAATTACCAAAAACATTATCAGTTACCAAAAACATTATCAGTTAGCAAAATCATCACAAATCAAATACCAACACCTCCACGACACTCACGGACATTTCATATACTATTCATTAGTTCGAAATAACGTTGTAACTTATTTTTTTCATACATTTATTTATCCTTACTTAACCAATAAAATTTACTTCATACTAATTACCACTAAACGTTATCAGTTCGATAAATAATCACAAATCAAATGCCAACACCTTCACGACATTTCCATACGCTATTCATTAGGACGCTGAACTGATAACTTCTTTCACCAACAAGTCGACCTTCATTCCTAATTAATCCTGATGACGCAGCATTCTCTCTCGACAAGTCTTTTTTCAACCCAACTTCATACAAATGTGTCGCTGTGGTCGTTAAGTGCTATTCAGGCGTCTGGAGCGTTTCTTAAATCGGTCGGGGAAGCCGACTGCAAAATGAAGGAGTAGCACCTGCAGTGATTCACTACCCTGCCACTAATTTTGCCCCTTTAATGTGGGGGTGACGGGTAAATGTTTCATGCATGGTTAATTAATTATCCTCGGGCGTGACTCCGTTTTAATAACCTCGGTTAGTAATCGATAGCGCAGCCGTTATGCGTTTATCTGAGTGCATATTTTTCCGAGTTGGATTTTCCTTCCGTTGATTATTTCCGTAACTCTGCATTTCAACAAATTGATTAAGTGAAGAAGCATCGCGTTTCAAGTTGAAATGCGTTTATTAGAAGTTTGGGGCTACGGAAGTTGTCGGAAGGCGCAGTCCTGGAGATTATAAGTCGTCGGCAGTTAGTCACTATATTAAGCTGGATACTGACAAGAGAAATTGTAACAAGTAATGTAACGTCCAGCGTATTAACCCTCCAAGTCCTGTCGGAATATTGCCAATTTTTTATGTTGACGAGATCGAGATCTGGTCAGTATTTTCTAATGGCGAGATATCTCGTCCATCCAGATTTGGCCAAATTCGCTAATCGAGAAACACCACCAAGAGGGTTAAAGAAATCTAAAGATCGCACAAATGCTTACATTTTAATATATATATATATATATATATATAAATGAGTGAATTTCTATAAAAATTCTTCCATCTCATTGCAATACGGTCGTCTTGTATAGAAATGACCTACTAAAACCAAAATATGAACCCATTCATCCGTGGACTTAACAGAAAAATACTCACAGATGATTAGGTGCAAACTAGTATAACGAGAGCCATAAACACTTGTTGAGGTGCTAAAAATCCCTCATCCTTTCCAACACGCTTCATAAACTACAGATTGGCTTTTTGATATTCTCTGGAGAGTCGTAACTTTTTACAACGACTTCTGGTGTCCGACTACAGAAAATAGACAGATTTTTCTCCCAAATGGCCCTGGAAGAGCCTGGAAACTCATTTCGGGACGTTTGCCTTACACAAGAGAACTCATTCCAGCTTCTACTAGTACGCGAGTCCATTCGCCATAAAGGAATCGCACGACGGTTTTGTTTTTACCCAAACGGATTCTGGAATAGAATCCATCTAATCAAGTGGCACGTGACTCAGTGGTGTAAGTAATCTAATATCGCACACAAGCACCGTGAAGTATTCCGACCGAGGTTCTGAATTGCTTGTCGGATACTACACACACAAATGGGATGTTGATAGCTAATCAAACACGATTTCGTATTGGAGATACAGTTAGGATAGTCAGACAACTTTTACTATTGTTTTGTGAAAGGAAGGCATGTTATCGAGGGATTTTATTGTATGCAGTTTAATCTCGAGAGATAATTGAGTTTCTCACTAAATAAAACCTTATGAACATACTATTCAATAGTTAGTTAATATATTTTGAGTATGTATTATCAATTTCGATATTTTTCTGTGTTTGTAAGGCTTGAAGACAAGTTCCAATTTCATCATCATGAAATTCATGCACAGTTGCGAAAAAGACTAAACAGCCCTTTATATTCGTGCATCCCACGGCAGAAATTGATCAGATTTTCCCATCAATGACTATGGAAGTACCTAGAAATTCATTTTATGGAGGTATGGCATAAGTACTAGAGAACTGTACCGGCTTTTACTAGTAGAGCAACCCACTCTCCACAACAGCCACGATAATTTTTGTTTCCGTACTCAAAAAGATTCAGGAATGGAATCCATATAATCCCGTAGAACGTGACTCAGCGATGCAAGTAATCTAATATCGCACACAAACGCCACGAAGTATTCCGCCGTTGGTTCTGAATTGCCTGTCGGATGCAAGCGGGATGGTGATAGCTAAATCAACATTGTTTCGCATTGGAGATATAGTTAGGATAGTCAGACACAACTTTTACTATTGTTTTGTGAAAGGAAGGAATGCTATCGAGATACTGTATCGTATGCAGTTTAATCTCGATAATTGAGTTTTATGACTATATAAAACCTTAAGAAACATTCTATTCAATAGTTAGTTGAATATATTCCGAGTATTTATTACCAATTTCGATATATTTCTGTGTTTGTAAGACTTGAAGACACGGTTCAATCTCTCCATCATGGAATTCATTTCATGGAGGTTTGGCTTGAGTACTAGAGAACTTTTCCGACTTTTACTAGTTAAGTAACCCACTCTCCATAAACCCACGCGAATTTTTGTTATACCAAAGGATTCTGGAATAGAATCCATCTAATCAAGCAGCACGTAACTCAGCGGCGCAAGTAAACTAATATCACACACAAGCGCCACGAAGGATTCCGCCAATGGTTCTGAATTGCTTGTCGGATAAAAACGAGATGTTGATAGCTAATCAAACACTGTTTCGCATTGGAGATATAGTTAGGATAGACAACTTTTACTATTGTTGGTGAAAGGAGGACACGTTACCGAGTGATTGTATCTTATGTAGTTTACTCTCGATAGTTGATTTTCTGACTAAATAAAACCTTTTGAACACCCGATTCAATAGTTAGGTGAATATATTAAGAGTAGGTGGCATTAAATTCAACATTTTCAACAGAGGTAAGGCTTGAAGGTAAGTGCTAATTTCACCATCATTAAAGTTATGTACAGTTCGATAGAATCTCCTTTATACATGCATCTCACTGCAGAAATTGATCAGATTTTCCTCCCAATGCCTCTGGAAGCACGAGGAAATTCATTTCGTGGAGTTTTGGTCCGGACACAAGAGGTGTCGCACCGGATTCTGCTAGTAGGAGTAACTCACTCACCACACACATTACAGGACTCGCGCGAAGTTTTTGTTTCTACCCAAAAGGATTCTGGAATAGAATCCATCTAATCAAGCAGCACGTGACTCTGTGGTGCAAGTAATCTAATATTGTACACAAGCGCCTCGAAGTATACCGCCCGGGGTTCTGAATTGATTGCCGGATACAAACGGGATGTTGATAGCTAAATAAATACATTCACATCCCATTGGAGCGCTGGTTAAGATAGTCAGACAACTTTTACTGTTGTTGGAAAAAGGAAAGCAAGTTTTCGAGGAAATGTAACTTATGCAGTTCACTCTCGAAAATTGAGTTTCTGGTTAAATATACACTTTGCAAACATCCGATTCAATAATCAGTACTATACATGCGGAGAAGGCATTACCGTTTTCGACGTTTCTTCTGTATTAGATATGAACTTGAAGAGAAATACCACTTGGATCATCGTTAAATTTATGCACACACAGTAGTGTAAAATATGAGTTTCTTACTTAACATCGTTTATATAACATCTGTCTAAACAAGTATAACAAACATGATGACATCAAATTTGAATTAAACATTCAGAAACAAAGCATGAACTGTGGCTTTAAAGAAACTAGAACTAAACAGGGTTGATCTTGCACGTAAAATTTAACTGACGCGAAGAAATAAGTGAATAAAAAATACTAAACACATAGTATTTATACTCTAGACTTGAACATCACGACACCTGCCGATCGGAAAGAGAAATTTGTAGCGGCTTAAATTTGGATACGATTACGATACACACGCCGCCACATTCCTACATCGTTCATCATAAGACAAATTCGAAAGTACCATTAGGTATATAAAAATAATAAAATTGTAAAATTCCATAAACAAAAACCAAATTAAAAAATACCATTACGTATACAAAGAAATAACATAATGTGGTAAGAAATAATATTAATTCCGTAATTATATTGCAAGAAAGAATTATGTTAAATAAGAAAAAGCAATACGTATATTTTTTAAATGTATTTTTTACAATGTAGTTCGCGTGGTTTAACAGTTACATACTAAAAGTATCAGCGCTAGATAAGAAGGCTTTTGGAAGAATCTTCGAATAAAATCTGAGATACCAAGTTCCAGGAAATGAAATATTTTCACTCATTATCCACAAATGGTTGCACGTTTCTGAGGTGTGAAAGTTTGAAGAGTGGAGTGGCAGCTCAGGTGTGACCTCGTCATCTGACCGTGGTTCAAAATTACGTAGTTTTGTCCTCGGAACTTTCCCTTCGTGTTTGTTTCCGGACCCTCGACAATGTCCTGTTGTGTTCCTCCTGTGCGATGTAACTAAAAATACATACTCCACAAATGGTTGTATCTAATGGTTTGAAACATGGGTCGGGACCTTTCGGAAACAAAGAGCCATTTCAACAAAACACGTACAAAAAAATTTAATTTAGGGAGCCGCAATTTTAATTCGATTTATTTTTTAATTATTTCAGTACAGTACAAAGTCCCAAATCCTCCGGACCTCGGCCATTCCGGATTATTTGCATTTTTTTGTCAAAAAAACCCTTAATCTAACCTCCCCCCGCGCGAATTTTGCGTTTGCAACAGTAAAATAGCAGGCATATAAATAGGAATAATTTTAAAAAATAAAAAAACCTTTTTAATACAATGCAACAAATTTTCTTGCAAATCTTCTAACTTTTTTGTGTGGTATTTACTCTGAACATATCCGTGTTTTGCGTTGTTTTATCCATTAGGTCCAGGTTTAACTCCTTGTTCTTTAAAAATTGTCGGAAAAATGGAAAAAAAGTGGGAAAAAAAAATGCCAGTTAGCAAAACATCCGGATATGGGACTGTACTGTATTTATACATACACATTAGTTGATGAAAATTTCAAAAAAATTCCCTTGTCTCTTTCTATTAGTAATTGTTTTTTGTAAGTACAATAAATAAAAAGAAAAATTTTTGTAAATTTTTATTTTATATTCATATAATTGTAAATACAACAAAGTATGGCAAAAATAAGATTTCAATATATTTTATTTACTATTCAGTTGACATTCAATGCGATTTTTGGGTTTCTCTGCCAATGTAGACAAATTTTGAACGCACTTGGTGCATAACAGGAGTTAAGGAAGGACCGCTTTTAAACTTGCCATCAGTTAAGTCTGATTCTATGTTTGCGTTTAATGTTGATCGTAGAGGAAAATTGTTCACAATTGTAAGTGGTGTATTGTACTTTTATTTTTAAAATTTTATATTTTTTATATAAATAACAGAGGCATTGTGGAATTTTTTGGGATAAGTGTCGGTTCTGTGGTGGCCACGGCAGATTTTATTAAACAGTTAAGACTCTCAAAATGTTTCGCAACAAGCCGCAGGATTCACGACTCCTGGTTTGAAACATGGTATCCAAAATAGAAGTATAAAATGAATTTGAACTGTGGCGGGCAAATTTGTGTTTGTGGCTCAATTTAATATGATGGTTGATTGAGTTAGATTTAACGTCACAATGGGGTGTCATGCAATGACATGGTAATAGAAACAAAAATGTAAGTAAATTTGAAGTGTGGGGGCCAAATTTCAGTCTGCGGAATAAAATATGATGGTTGGTTAGGTTAGGTTTTAGGGTACAAAGGCCATATTTGGAAAATCAGCACCAAACGCAAAACAGACAACTTCAAGTAATGGACATACAGGCGCAAGGAGACCTTTACTGACACAGAGAAAAATACACCTAGTTACAGAAATTGATCCTGCACCCCTACAACTAGCAACTTCCTAGCACAGCGGGCAAACCCACTGAGTCTCGGCCGTCTTTTAAGGGTAGTCAATTTTGGACCAACACAACGGGATATTGGCGTCCACTAACTAGGATTATGAATTATAGCAGAAGTTTTAGCGCTATCAACTACTATTACATTTTTTTGTAACTGTAACCATCTTCCCTGGGTGACTTCCATCCAATTTTCTACTTGATCAATAGAAACTTTCCTAGGATTCTTTCAACAAATGGATGTAATTGTTTAGTCAATACGGAGGGAGTATTGTGGGGTAAAAGCACAATATTATACAACTCAGAAATCTCGTGATACTCAGAGGGTTAAATTGTTCCAGTATTATCAATCCTCCAAGTGGTTTCGACGAGATTTATCGTCCATCAGAAACTGGCTACTTGGGTAACGACAATATTTATCGCCATCAAGACTGCCGAAGGTTAAAGATATTGCTGTTTTTGATGATGACGAGATCCAGATTAGGTCAGGTTTATTCTATTGACGAGATATCTCGTCCATCAAGATGTGGTCAGTGTTGCTGGTGAAGAGATACCTCGTCGATACAACCACCAGGAGGATTGATGATTTTATTTATTCTCACAGCCATGGGGGTTAGCACTTGATGTAATTGAAGCCCGAAAAATTTGTAATAGAAGAAAATATGGATCCACACTTCCATGTAATTAAATTAACGGTAACATTTATTTATGTTTCGCTGTCATGCTTTGGAAACCTTTTACGAATGGAATTTTATAGTCATAGAAATTGTCTTTTTTTGTGAATTATGCAATAAAAAATAAAGATAAGTAGATAGTAATTAACATCCAACTGGAGCAACACAACGGGCTATTGGCGACGGTCCGGGATCCGGAAAGGAAAGATCTAAAGACAACGCAATTTTTAATCACGGTCATATGGTTAATCAGGTTAATCAGGTCAACACCTGAAAATTAACGGAGTAAAAACTATTATTTTCTTACAGAGAATAGTCGAAACCTGTGGGGGTCTAATAAGAATAGACCAATCGTCTTAAAACTCCAAGTGGTTTCCACGAGATATATTATCTATCAAGATCTGATCAATTTTGATAGCGACGAGTCTCGTCATCAAAATATTCCCCATTTCCATGTGATGTCAAGATCAATGTCTGATCACTTTTCTTCTAATGACCAGATCTCTCGGCCTTCGAGATCTGGTCATCAGATGATTAGAAGTGACGACATACTTCACATGTACAACCACCAGGAGGGTTAAAGAGTAACTGACAATCTAATCTGCAATCATTACAAGTATCCCAACTCACTCGGTTAGAGAATAGTCAACTATAATTACCTTAACCCTTCTAGCGGTTGTCTCGACGAGGTATCTCTACTTAGCAAACCGGATCAGATCTTGATGGACGAGATGTCTCGTCAATAGCAGAAATCCGACCAGATCTTGATCTTTTCATACAAAAACGGCAATACCTTGCAGACGAGATAACTCGTCATTAGCTAAGCGTATCAGATCATGCTCACGAGTTATCTAGTCGAAGAAAGGTTATATATAAATCGGAGTCAAGCTAATTAAATGTTTGTTTATACATAAAGCCTTTGTCACAGATACAGCTGTATGCAAACCCGTGATTTCAATAACATGATTTTTAAAATTTGAAACTGCATATTTTTAATAAAAGATTAACTGTTCGCTGTCGTTAGAACATCAAATATTGCTACACCTAATTTGTCAAATTAATGGACTCTCCCTCTCTTATGGGAAACTCCAATTAAACAAACGATTTCCAACCCCTTTAAATATCTCCGATACCGAATTAAATATACCGAGATGATCGGGGACAACTTCTACGGTTTAATTAAACTTAAAGATGCCGACTTGAACGCCGAGAGTACCTGACAAAAGACTTGGAATACAACGGTGCCCACGAATTAATTAATAATTTCAAACCACCTGTTTAACGCCACTTCCATCGTCTCGTAACCTACTCTGTGATTAACATTTAATGAATTAACATAAAATAAACCTTTCCGGATTAAATCAAACATTTCGGTCATTTATAGGTCCCTTCCCAGGAGGCGCGATGTCAATTTTTAAAGGATTAAGTCAAACGTGGTGCCAATTCCTATAAGTCCGACCCCTTTGTCTCCCTCCAATGATTTTACTAACCACATTTTAGAGGTTTTTCAACAAATAAACCACACCTAGGTCAAAGCACAGGTGGCCTAACCTAATTAGGTTCCAATGTTTTTGTAATTGAAACCAGGTCCTTCAAATATAAGAAATAAACATTAAAAATATATAGTTATAATACGAGCACTCCTGCATGGTATATACAAGCAATTTAATTTACGAGGCATATAGTACACTTTACAAGCACTTATTATGCATTTACAAAGCATGATACAGTTTGCAAGCACTTCCATTAATAAAGCATTATGCACTTTTTGCGCACAGTTTACGAAGCAAGATGCTGTTTACAAGCACTTGCACTTAGAGGCATGATGCAGTTTACAGCACTCCTGTTTACAAAGCATGATGCAGTTTACAAGTACTACTATTTACGAAGTATGACTCAGTTTTCCAAGTACTTTTGTTAACAGAGAATTATGCACTTTTCAAGAACTATGAGGCATGATACTGTTTACAAGCACGCTCATTTAGAAGACATGATGCAGCTTACAAACAGGTTAACAGGTTTAAGAGGCATTATACACTTTGCTAGTCCTCCTGTTTACGAAGCCTGATACACTTTACAAGCTCTCCTATTTATGAAGCACGATATATTCTACAAGCACTCCTGTTTACGAAGCATGATACAGGTAACAAACACTTATACTTCAGATGTAAGTGCTTGTAAACTGTATAATGCTTCGTAATGGGAGTGCTTGGAAAGTGTATGATGCATCTTAACATGCAAAATGTACGACGCATGTTAAGATGTACCATACACTTTGAAAGCTCTTCTGTTTACGAAGCATGATACACTTTACAAGCCCTCCTATTTACGAAGCATAATACAGTTTACATGCACTTCCAATTACGAGGCATGATGCCCTTTCAAGCACGCCAGTTTATGAGGTATGATGCAGTTTAAGAGCGCTACCTTTTAGAGGTATGATGCACTTTACAAGCTCTCCTGTTTACAAGACATGGTGGAGTTTCCAAGCACTGCCTTCTACAAATGAAACGAAGTCAAGAAAGGTGCGAGCTGAAATAAAATATACTAAATGTAATATAAAAAATCCACAGAAAGAGGCTTTGACTGTTTATGCGACGTGATTGATATTTTCCTATATAGATAAATCCGGTTCTTCTTCCGATTTTGAGCTTTTCCCTTACGACTCGGAAGCAACTACTCTTTGCTCTAGTCAAGAGAGATAAAAAGAGATAGGAACACACAGCACTGAAGACAAACGCGGACTGTCTTCAACGAATAAGAGACAGTTCCCCCATTTTCGAATGAAATTCAAAAGGCGTGAGAAATAGGGATGGATGCGGTTGAACAGAGAATTCCTTTCCTATTTTTATGTGAAGAAACAGGGGGCGCAGGATGCTATTTTTGGGCTCTGGAAATTTATACCCACAATCTTTGTTTTCCAATTCGATCTATTTTTCTAGCTGTCATCAGTGAATTTTCGTTGGGAGAAGACTTCGGATCTGCGTTATTTTTTATTTACTTTCAACTAACTGGGATTTAGTTTTAACCATCTAATTCACTTATTTGTACTGAATGAACTTATTGCTTAACTTTCGTTCATAAAGATCGGATGTATTTTGTTAGTGACGAAATATCTCCGCCACGAAAATCTCACCAATATTGCTAGTTATGAGATAGCTCGTCCATCTAGATCTGATGAATCATACTGTACTCTGAATATGAAATAAATTTAATGAATATTTTTTTCCTATGACAACCAGATAGAAATTCCAAATAAAGTTCCATGTAACTGAAATCAATACAATAATAAAAAATATCTTTACTTGATCCAATTACAAAAACAGAAAATTCCGCTCCAAATTTGAATGAGACGTGATTTTATCAAAGAACCAAACCTCAGTTCTATATTTTAATTCAAAACAGCGCATTTGTTAACCTGATGATTCGGGATGCATTCTTATGAAATAAATTTAACGAATATTAACCTCCTCTGACAATAAAGATACAAAGTTCATAACAATGTTGGCTAACAATAAAGACAACCAACATTGGATTGGCTATCATAAAATGTACCGCAATGACCAATGTCATTACGACCTCTTCCTCATCAATATCCAAGCATTCATGTTTCTTCATTTTGGATGTCACTTATCGCAGATGTCTCTAATCTGTTACGAAATTCCCTGTAGACGAAACGAAAGATCGTGATACAATCAGTAACAGTCTTCAGTTCTTCTTATCTGTCAATACCATGGAAGTATTCCCGAATACTACAGAGAATTCATAGTATCTCGGAACAATTTAACATGATTAATTGCTTTAGTTATTCCTGAAGGTTATCACTACAACTTTAAAGCTTCGTTATTATTAGGTATCGGCTGTAGACGTGGATTTTAAATGCATAATCATTTGCAACGAATGAAAACAACCAAGTTTTAATGAGGAATAATAGGACAATATTAAATGTATAGACATAGATTTAGATATACAATAGAACCTTGATTATTTGAGCTCCGATTAACCGGATGTCCGCGGTATTCGAACTCAACTCCATCATGGGATACCGACCTAGCAACGGAACTTTCCGTTCGAGATTGATCTAGGACCATCGCCAATAGCCCGTTGTGTTACCCCAGTGTAACATTAATTACTACCAAACAATCAACCTTACAAAGGGATTAGAGTATTAGACACGGCAGGTGTCCCTCTTAGCCCCCGTCCATGGGACAGGTAAAAGTGTTTTTTTTTTTTTTTTTGCGGACACACTGCGGAAAAGTGGTTGGAGCCCACCAAGACAGATTGTGACAGCTTCAGGCTGACCCTTGGCTGTGTGTTTTAGCTTCAGGACGATTTTGAAATCGTTAGTCAAGTTGAGTTTGATTTGCAAAATGATCCGAGACCAACTGCCGTGAGGAGTGATCCCACCTATTGCCGAACGCGTGGCAGGTGAAAGCACTCTTATTACATTGTTTACATGGTGGAAACTTCTCATACGAGGGTTTCCGTTACGTAATGTAGAAATAAGAAGAAAATAATAATAAAAGTAAAAATGTAAATAGAAGAAAACATATCAAAGTTATGTTAGTTGAAAGCAAAAGTTAACAAAAAAGGGCTAGTTATAATAAAGCCCTAAAGGATGAACAACTTCAAGTAATGAACATAGTTGAAATTAATTGTAAACAAGTCTTATTGAATGCGGATGTCGATGTTTTCCGAGAGGAAATTCGTAATTAGCACAATCTTTGCTTGTGCTTGGTTGTTGCTTGCCGTGTTTGTTGCCCATGCCCTGTAATTTTTGTCTGTTGGTTGTGATAGATGATGGAGGCACGTTAGGGGGCAGTTGAAAACGTAGTGGTTTGGCGTTACTATTTGTCCGCAGAGGCATTTGCTTGATGTTGCTACTTTAAATCTGCTTAGGTAGCTGGGGAAGGGTAAAAAAAAAATCCCACCTCATATTTAAGATGATTAGACTTCCAGGAGTTTGTCTCGACGATGTATCTCTTCATCAGAAAAACTGGCCACATCTTGATGGACGAGATATCTCGTCATTAAAAATACTGACCACCATCATGATCTCGTCATCACAAAAAAAATTCAGCAATATCTTGATGGCAATACATTTATTAGCAAAATCAATAAGATCTTTATGGACGAGATATATCGTCTAAGTAGTTTTACTAGTAGGGTTAAAGGTGGGTGTGAAAGAATTTTTTTTTATTTCAAAGCAAATATTTCGAATTTTTAACTTTCCTCGTGAATTAGCTCCGTTTTGAAAGTGCTCCCAGTGTCCATCCTCTGATATAGAAACCCACTCGAAATGGTCCAGTGTTCTGGTCCAGAGGCAATATGTTTTGTAGCTTGTTTTGTAGCAATATGTATGTAGGCCCTTGTAGCACGGCAACTTTATCTAGACGAGGTAACTCGTCATTAATAAAACAGACCAGATCTAAATGGACGGGATATCTCGTCGAAACCACTTGGAGAGTTATAGTAGGTTATGTCTTTTAATTTTGTACATACAGCGCACAACCTCACAGGGCTCGAAAAAATTAAGAGAATTTTGAAAATTGTGCATATTGAAATTAATTTTCACTCACAACGTCATGTGTATTATTAGCTGCTTCCTGAAAATCACACGATCATTAAAGATCTGCCGAACAATTGATACGGCTAATCCAAGCTAATGGTGAAAAAATACCTGCATTGCTTAACAGAAAGGATGTTTCATCATCATCCCAACTCACAACTTTGCACAGCACGAGAAAAGCTACAATTTGATTGAGAAGTTACGACTCATCCACGATATTCTCCTCATCCTGTACCGTTAGATGGTCATCCTTTTCAAAGATTTCAAAAGCACTATATTGCTAGGTCATATCTGGTTCTTGCGACGTAAAGACCAACCACCAACCAAAATCATCGTAATGGAAAACAAAATTTATTTCGAATATGATGTCCACAGATATCTCTATGTAATCTTGCGTGGCTCTCCCCTTTCTCCCTCCTTATAACAGAATCATTTTGAAAACTTATTTTGCATCTTTCTTTAGAATAGAATCCTTTAGAAGCATTCTATTGGTCCAGGACAAAAGTGGTTAGAAGTCATGCAGCGAACACTACAGGTTGCAAGGTGAAGTTTAGTGTGTGAATCCCTCAAAAGGTTAAATAATTGTCTCGCGTTTAAGGACCACTTGTTTTCCGATGTTTTTTTAATTTTTGTATGCTCAAGTTGAGGCACAAAACATGCACCGCATTTCTTCAACTTTTTGTCCCTATTCGCAAAAAATATAAACTGCTTCCAGTTCCGACGCGAAAGGATTTTTTCAGTACATGTATTCTCCCGTTTTCCTTTTGTCCTTCGTCTCGTTGTACAAAATCTAATTTATTTCTTGTAAGATAAATTTAAAATACACTCTTGCTAGTGAAGTGCGCTGCCATTTGTGTCACATACAGGTAACAAACGATATTAACGTATCTTCATCCAATAACTTTTCCCACTTTCTAATATCATTATTGCGTTGCCTCGAAGTTCATTGTGTTTCGAACTGTCCCCAAGTTAATCAAGTTAGTTCAAAATTGATTTCAGTACTTTAATGCTTGTCCGTGTTTGCATCCTTACTTACTGGTGCTTTATGAGCTGCTTATTATTTCTTGTCGGGGATGTAAATATTCAGATTGAGTTTGACAAAGTATAAATAAATAGAAGAAAAAATGTTTTGACTCTTTGAGGGTCACGAGATTTTTGAGCCTTGTAGTGTTGTGTTTAATTGTCACACACACACTTAATGGTTAAATAACCACATCTATCGTGTGAACGAATCCAAGTATTCTTTCAACCTTAAGAAGGACTATACTGGTAAGAGACCAATTATGGTAAAAGACGAACTAAGAACTGGTCTCTTGGAAAGAGACGAGATATCTCGTTATTAGAAGAAATCTGACAAAATCTTGATATCGTCTTCATCGAAAAATCGGCAATGACGAGATATATCGTCAAGCCAAATTGTCTGGGTATTGATAGACGAGAAATCTCGTCATTTGTGAAATTGGTTAGATGTTGATGGAAGAGACATCGTCAAAGGCGAAATTAGTTAAATGTTGATGGACGTGATACATCGTCATTAGCAAAATTGGTCAGATATTCATGGACGAGAAATCTCGTCATTGGCGAAATTAGTTAAATGTTGATGGAAGAGATTCCTCGTCATTAGCGAGATTAGTCGGATCTTGATGGATGAGATACCTTGTCTTGAGCAAAATTGGTCTGATATTGATGGAGAAGAAATCTCGTCATAAGCAAAATAGGTCAGATCTTTATGGTCGAGATGGACACATTGAAACTTCTTGGAGAGTTAAAAAGGTTTTATATTAATATTATATTAATTTATATTAATATTATAATATATATTAATATTATAGTTCTATATGACTTTAAATAAAAATGCACACGTTTATATGTATAACTTGTGTCTTTTTAATATTTAATAAGCAAGTTTACCTCAACCCTCGCTTTATCACAGCGATATATCGTGCTCTTCACGTCATCCTCAAGAAGAAAGATACATCGAGAAGTTAACACATTTCGAGTTGATCTATTTTAAAAGAATAGGGTGAAAAGTTATCCCCATAACTATGCGATAACAAAAATTTTCTTATAGAAGAGATTCCACAAAATGTGATTGCACGGAGTTTCCTTTTATTGATGTAGCGCCTGTTTGTTTTCCAGCTCTTCGCACTTTTAAAGAAACACTTGTAAAAAGTTCATATTTGAGATAGAGGACAGAACTGTAAAAATCACCTGGTGTAAATTTATACGTCGCGGCTTCGCCGATTTTCTCGACGTAGACGCCTTATAGCAATACTGTATTTTGGTACTCGTACATATATATACATGGCCTATTTCTCTTTATTGCGTCTCATCTCCGATATATTTCTATATAGATATATCGAAATTTGGCTGGGCAGTTGCACATGCTTTCTAACGGCTAGACTATCCCGTGAAGCATAGATTTTCAAGTCATATTGAAGTCATATCAATCTTTTCACACACACTCAAAGTATATAGCTTCAGAATCTACAAAGATTTCGAAGTATTTTTATTTATTTCTGACTGGAAATTATGACCCCGCATAAAAAACAATTGGAATTTTTTTAAATTCCTGTCCAATGCTTTTCTTTTACTTAGTCTCACTTTGTCACAAAATACAGGGTTAGAATTATTTTCGTAACCCTGCAAGTGGTTTTAAGAGATATCTTGTTCGTCGAGATCTGACCAATTTTGTTATTACGAGATATCTCGTCATCAAGATATCGCCGATATTTCAATTTCGACGAGATCAAGACATGGCACGTTTATATGTAACGACGAGATATCTCGACTAAAGATCTGGTCAGTTTCGTTATACCAACCGCATTGGATAGGATGCGTCTTCTTTATCTAGTGATATGATTTTAGGTTTAATGCGAAATTATGATAGTTCGGTAGTTGGATTTTCAACATTGCTAGTGTTCCTCCGCAACACTTTCCTTTTACTTCACTGCACAAAAATGCAAAGTTTGATTTATTTTTATAACAAGAACCACGATAGGCTGTAATGATTTTAGGTGAAATGCGTCTTTAAGATTATTGTGCAATTGTACTTGCTTGTGTTGCCGGTTTATTCTACTCTTACTTAATCTCTCTTCTTAAACACTTACTTAATCTCTCTTAACAATCTTACTCTTACTTAATTACAAAAATGGAATTTAAAAAAAAACCAGATACCACATTCGAAACGTCCCATTATCTAGCAAAATGTATTTTTGTTACATGCTATTTAGATTATTGGGTAATTAGATTTTCAAGATTATATTATAAAAAGAGTTTACAGCTTCACACTGTGTTGGTTTATCTGCTCAGGCCTGAAAATGATTTTTTTAAATGAACTAAAAATAGCCTCCTGTCCATAACATGCAAACCATGGTATAAAAATAATTAAAACTAGACCCATTATGCTGTTAAGTGTGTTTTTGTACTTTTACGTGCCACAAACATATTCTTCAAAACTTTAGCAACTGAATGTACATAACTAAAAAGAAAAGGAATAAAGAGTGTCTGTTCACTTAACAGAAGATCATAAGATATATGTGGAAGAATCTGTGTTTGGCGCAGAAATATTTATAATATAGGCTACTGAAAATTACAAGTTTTTAATATGTGTCAAAAATGCTTTGTAAAATGACTGAGTATTTGACAAATTTAGGAATAAAATAGTGCAGTATAGAAAATGATTCAATATCTGATGTTTTAAAAACTCTTTTTCACTGTATTCTAATTTACAATACTAAATAATTAGCGTCTGTTAACACTGAAAGAACATATTAATGAAATTATTCCTATAATTTTCTGCGAAACATACAACCTCATTATACTGAAGGAGTGGATGAAACAAACTTCAAACTCCCACGTTATAATTTAAGTATCCCCTTTAATAGTAAGAATAAATAATAATAAGAAGAACTTTAAATTTAAAGTGACGAGTGAAATAGAATTTAATTAGTATTAAGTGACTTTTGTACCTATGAAAGATTTTTCAAATACAATTTATTATATATTTTAATATGAAACAAACTCTACGAGCTCACCTTACAATTTAGTTGTATCTCCCTTTACTCCTCTCTCTCTCGCAATACCTTTAACTAATAAAAATGAATTTAATTAGGATCAAGTGTCTTTTACGAGTATCAAAATCTTTACAAAAAACCATTGAGGCCTTGGCTGAAGTTTAAGTATCACATTCGCTATTTAATTATCACTTACAATAACTCTAAATTAGAAGCGACGAATAAAAGTGAATTTAATTAGGATGAACTGCTTTTCACACTTATCAAAAGAAGCTTAACAAACCTTGAAACTAAAGTTACAGTTTAAATATCCCGTTCGAAACTTTTAAATTAAAAATGATTAATAAAAATGAATTTAACTAGGATCAATTACACTCATCAAAAGTTTTTCAAGTATAGTTTATTATATATTTCAATCTGAAATAATCTCCGATCTCACGCTAATATTTAAATGTCTCATTAAATATCCCTAATTTATAAGCGACGAATAAAAGTGAATTTAATTAGGATTAAGTGTCTTTTACACTTAGCAGAAGCTTAACAAACACTGAGGTTAACCTTACACAATTTATGAGTCGAATAAAAGTGAATTTAATTAGGATCAATTGTCTTTTACACTTAGCAGAAGCTTAACAAACATTGAGGCTAACCTCACAATTTATGTATCCCATTCAATCCCTTTAAATTAGAAACGACGAATAAAAATGAATTTAATTAGGATCAATTACACTCATCAGAAGCTTGTCAAATATAGTTTATTATATATTTCAGTCTGAAATAATATTCGATATCATGCTAAAATTTAAGTGTCCATTAAATACCTCTAAATTAGAAGCGGCGAATAAAAGTGAATTTAATTAGGATCAAAAGTCTTTTACACTTGTCACCAGAAGCATTTCAAATGCAGTTTAACTTTTGAAAATAAGAAGATATTAAACTCAGCAACAGTTTTACGGAGCAATTTTTAACCACTGCTGAAAAGTATACACAACACTCCAAGTACGCTAGCTGATTTGGTTCTCCAGTGAGAAGATTTGATGGCTTTCCACAAATCCGCACACCATTACGAACTATTATGGCCTTTAATGACTCTCAGAAATTTCCCAACAGCGACGAGCGCGAAAATTACCTAAGCAGCAGTTGCAGAAAGGAAAAAGTATTAAAAAATACCCAATTTAAATTGATCCGTATTCTTAATGTACGAGCGGATCATTTAATTTTTGGCGAATAAAAGCGTAGGAGAGTTTGAATAGGCATATTTAAGGGAGACATTAATTTCCTTTTAAATAGGTACTTAACGAGAAATTATGTGAAAATAAGAGCTGAAAAAGCAATCAAAGCGTAATAGCTGCGTTAACAAGATAAATTTCAAACGGAGCAGGTTCTCGATTTTCCGTTCAAATGAAACAGAAAAAGCGGTGGATTAAAATACTCGAAACAAGCCCAGAGGCTAGAGGTTAGAATGAATTGTCCTATTTTTCAAATGAATGTCGATTTTGAAACATCGGAAAACAGAAAAGTGTCATGCCTTAGTCGCAAAGTAGTCAGCATCTAACAAGTTAGATCGATTTTATTTTATTCGATTTAACCCTCTGAGGAGTTCGCTTGTGCAATTCCACCTCGAAATTTGCAGTTTTCCCTGTATGACTTGGAATCAATTTTGAACTTCTTAGGATTCTATTAAACAGAAATTAGCAATAGAATTTTTTCCAAACGATTCTATTTTAAAGAAAGGACTAATAGAATCTTTCCAAAGGATTCTGTTATAAGAAGATGAGCAATAGAACATTTCCAAGCAATTCTATTCCATGAAAAGGCATTAGCAACAGGAAGTTTACGAGTTCGTAAAAATCCATTCAAAGACGTTAAATGCCATGGACTCCAATGTCCTCATGGTGGAGAAGCTTCTCCACATCTGACTCTGATTCAAAATTACTGGTCCTTGGATCTTTTCCTTTGGGATGGATACCGGAGCGTTCGCTGTGTTGCCCCAGTGCGACGTTAGTTAACTATCCCCTCTATAGAAAGCTTCTAAAGGATTCTATTCTACGGAATGAGTCAGAAGAATCTTTCCGAAGAGTTCTAAGAAAAAGAGGAACTGCGAAATTTGTCTAAAACTGACTCTAGACATTTACCCAAGAATTAAAAGGCATATGTTTAACCATTATCTTTCTTAATGGTGGATGGTAAATTTAGGACAGATATATACGGAATGTAATAAAGCTTTATCTAAATATATATTGAATTTTCACACTGTGATGGAATAAATGATCCACAAATTTGTCTCAAACTGACTCTAGACATTCACAAATGATTTCAAAGGTAGAAACTCGGCCATTATTTTTATTAATAAATAGAATACAAATAATGACTAATTAGAATAGATTTTCAAAGTATTAAAGATATCTCCAAATAAAAATCGAACTTCAATATTATGATGGAATAAACGAAACCGCAAATTTGTCTCCAGCTGAATCCAAACGTTCTCCCTAGATTTAAAAGGCCACCAACATTTATTTTGTCTCCAACTGAATCCAAACATTCTCCCAAGATTTTAAAAGCATGTATTCAACATTTATTTTTACTAAAAGTGATGAAATTATAAGTATTTGAATGTACTAAAGATATCCTCATATAAATATTGAACTTCAATACTGTGATGGAACAAACGAAACCGCAAATTTGTCTCCAACTGACTCTAGACATTCTCCCAAGACTTCAAAAGCAGATGTTCAACTACTGCTAACAATTATGTCGTTAACACACCCTTCCTATTCGCATAAAAATAATTACGCTTCAATCCAAAGGGGCAGAGCATATCACCATTACCAACTGGCGATGACAACCGCTGCACACAAAATTGAGTTTCATCTGAACAACTTTAACTTTTCAAACTTAGCGCGCCCTTCACTATGAAATGGACCCTCTCGAAAGAGAGAGAAGGTAATTAATTAATCCCTCTCTTTAAAACTGAGTCCTAAAGGTCCGGAATATGCATGGAATAGGGAAGTTGAATTGCTGACACTGCCGCTGCAAGCTCTGTGGGCCCAGCCTGTCAACTGCTTTGACAATACAAAACGGAATGCAAACATCCACTTTTCATTTATCTATTAGAATAGCTGGAGCGCTAAATAGTTGCTGCAGATAGTTCCTCCTAAGCAAATAGTTTCATGATTAAAACTCGCCCCTCTCTTTCTCGATTCATTATTTTCCATGGGGGCAAAGGTATATGCGCTGCGTGCCGTCTGGGATGCAGTCGAGTTCATTTTGGATGGCAGTCGGGCGTTAAACGTGCCCATTTCATCAGGCGAGCGATTTATGCTCCGTTCTGATCGCTGGCAGAGTGCACTGTGTTCGGGGGAAGTTTCGTGACAATGGGTAACTTGAAGAAGGATTGCATGGCGAAGCGCGTGTTTTGAAATAGTTGCGGACTTCATTGTGCAGTTGCATCTACAAGGCTCCGTTTTGAAATTGGGCCCGAATAGAAGAGTAACGGATCATCAATCGGAGGTTTACTAGTTCGAAACTAGGCCCGACCGAAGACGGTCGAGCACCGGGGGCTGGAGCATGTTAAACCTGTTGTGGCTTCAAATTAACTCACGTGGTGTGGTAGTTTGGAGTGTGGGGTGCCCGCTCTGGTATTGCCTCGTCAAACGTGGTTCAAAATTGCTTGGCGTGGTCCTTGGATTTTTCCCTACGAATCGTCGCCAATAGCCCGATTCGTTGCTACAAGGCAGCGTTGATTAATTTACCATTACCGTTTCGAAATCAGACTGAGAGATTCGGTTGCACTGTACTGTATCATAGAGTACATCCAAACTTAGTGAAATGGTGGGTTATTAAAAGTCATTATTGCGATATTTGATACGTTATAGCTCAAAAATTCCGTTGTTGCATCCTATTTCCACTTCAATGGTAAAAACGAACTACGATTCTTCATTCGAGCAATTTTAACGAGAGAAAATTCAAAGATGGCATTTGACAGGAAATAACAACTCCAATAAATTCAAATTTATAAAATGTGCTTAAGGGACGGTCTTCATATTAAATTGAGCACCAATTTCATAGTTTCCATTAGGAACCCCCTATTTCGACACACAATTTCGAATCTATATCGAAATTTAACTTCAGATACCATATATTTCATGTCATTAGGTCGTACCGTTTTGATGTTATGAGTACAGAAAGTTCTTATGATAGCTTCTTAGACTTTAATGTATATCTACCCACAAATAATATTTCTATAACGCTCATGTTTTGTACCATATTACTATGAAACAACCCAGATAAAAAATCCATGTAATATTTTACTTAAATAATTTTTAGTATGTAATACAATCATCAAATTAATATTTGAAAAAATTATGAATTGGAACCTAATTATATTTTGATAGGAATGGATTCAAAAGGACGTCTAGTATGGTGATTTCGATAATTAGTTTATGAGCTACATTAAATTTCCGCATTAGTGCCATTTTCGAGGGAGTTTCAAAACCTCGGTTAATAATTCTTGCATCGTTTGCACTTGCATAATAAACATAATAATGGAATTCGAAATGAATAGTGCTAGAAATAAGGAGGTGGTTCGTTTGTTTTCTTTGAGTGTACACTTGCTTAGAGAATTCTGAGAAATATCCCTCTGCTCAGTAGATGGAAACGTTTTAAAATTTAGAACGAACAATACTTTATTGCGTTGTCTACTAAAAAGACATCACACTGTGCAATACATTCCCATTGTTTTCTTCTGGGACAGCTTTATACTTCAGTGGTCAAGTGAAAGTTTCTAGCGATCGCCCATCGACAACTGCTCAGCAGCTGTCATTGACCAGCAGTGAACGAAACTGTTCTCAGATGGAAGCGATGCCTGAAATCTCTCGTACTGGGCAATATAAAAGCTGTTTTATTTGAAACTCAGGCATTCCTTTGAGAAACATGAAATAGCCCAGCGCTTTCAATATCACTTCAAAGTATTGGTTAACTGCGGCAAAATTTGTCTCAAACGGACTGGTTTGGCTATAATTGTTACACATGCGAATGTCGCTTAAATTTATTTGTTAGTGTTATGTTTCGGTGAATAGAGAGAGAAAACTCATTTGCAAAAGGAACATAATCTTTAATTAACACAAGGGATACCGTTCAAGCATGGACATTCAATGTGACGGCTAGGTGCAAGTTGAAGACAAGTACAAACTCAAATTATAAGACATAGACAGTTTAACACTAGTCTGATTGGACACTGATATCGTTAAAGAATCACACGCGGTTAAAGAATACAACTGCGACCGTCCCGGAAACGAACTTCGAAACAGTTAACTACGGTAAAATTTCATGCTTTGAAAAGCCTGGTTATAATTGTAACAGTAAACAGCCCAACGCGTTATATGCGAATTCCCTTAAATTGACATATTGAAAATGACAAAATTAATGTCCTAAAAGGCTTGGTTATAATTGCAACAGTTAATTGTTTCATATCACTTGAATGAACGGAAGGCAAATGTAACACCAGTGTTTCCTGTAGATAAAGTATTGAATGGTAGGAAGGTGGTTTTTAAACATCGCTCTAGAGCAACACAACAGGCCATTGGTGACGTTCCGGGATCAATCCCTAAGGAAAATATCTAATTAACAATGCCTCGTAATTTTGAACCTCGGTCAGATGACGAGGTCGCAACTGATCTGAACGTGAGGATAGTTAAGGCCACGACAGATTTAACGTGTACCATCCCCGTGTACACGATGGTCATGGCTGGACCTAGTTTCGAGCACGCAATTCTACGGTTGATAATCGTTGCTGTTCCAACAGGTCTACCACGGCCTTATAAAGTATTGAAAGTATGTGATAAAGTACAATTTTATTTTGAAATAAAAGTTGATCAAAATCACGAATTTCAATTTTGACGCTTTATACGTCACAATATTTATTTACCAGAATATATTTTGTTAGCGTATGTTTATATGCAAAAATATATATAGCAAACTAAAATCACAACAATAAGTAAGACAAAAGAAGTAAGTATGGAGGGAGAGAAAGGAACTGCACTGAAGCAACATATCGGGCTATTGGCAAAGATTCGGGATAAAACCCAAAGGGAAAGATCCGAGGAGAACACTACGTAATTTTGAACTACAAGGTTGCTAACCCGTAATCTTCCAACCGGGCTACCGTGCCCCGAAGTATGTATGGAATAATTTCCGTTCGTGGTTTTATTCATTCTTTCTTTGGAACAAAACGAAAACTCTACCCAATAAATGGTTCGAAGTGTGGTCTTGTTTATAGCACTCCTGAGTTAGGTAGCCAGTGTCCTTCTTTTAGAATCAGAATACTGCCGGATTTTATACTCACCGAGAAAGACCTCGGCCATCTATGTCCCTCACTTTTGCTTTTTACTCACATTTGCTCCTCACAGAAGCTATTCCTTGCAGGGTTTTTTCCGTGAAACATTCGAGGCCATTATAGATCTCATTCCAATTCATGCGTACCTTCTTCTTCGAGGCACATCTGTGATGCTATTACCAACTGGGCTTTTCTGGATATGTAGGGGTCACAGAAAACAAAACATTCATCCTGTGACTGGTCAAAATAGAATCTGATAAGAAATAAACTGCTTACGCATATATGATTTGCATGATACAAATTTTGACATAGGATGTAACATTGACGTGATTTCAGAATAACCCGAGTCGTTTTAGACTACAGAAAATATTATTCGTTACTGAAATTGAAATAATATATCGTTAAAACACAGACGAACACTAGCCGTGTTAGCATATTCGTAAACAGCATGAATTCCAATTTTCACTCTGCGCTACACATATCGTACGCGTGACCTTTCCCTCCCTCACATTAGATAAGGGAAATTATGTACTATTTTCGGACCTCTGTATGCTTCAATCTCGGCAACCGTGAGAGCAACACGATTGTCTATTTTAAAGTTCTCAACGAAATGTATTTAGAAATACGATGGACATTTCGTCATGGCTGGAACTGGATATTTTAAAATTAGTCTTCTTGTGAACCGGTAAACAATTTTGACAATATCCCGGTTTATCTGGATAATTGTGAGCGAAAATACAGTTATCATTTAAGAGCTCTTGACAAGATCTGTTGATATATACTTCAGTTGTTTGATCTGAAGAATTAAAAACTACTTTCTTGTGAACTAATGCTTTTATTAACAAATTATGTAAACTACTTTTCATATCATAGACCTGTGTTGGCAATAACAAATTAAATAAATTCTTTGAAAAAATACTTGACTATATCATTCAAATTCTTTCATCTGCTCCAATGTAGGTCTTGTAGGACTAAATATCCTTGTCGTAAGCTCCAAACAGACGACTTAATCAGAAATCACCCTAGATATAACATGCCCACCATTGTCTGAATCTTGCATTTAAACTTATTTTATATATCCACCATTTTTGCAGGACCCTTCGTTTTATACTTACGATACATGCGCACCAACACTAGGAATTTTCTCTAGTTACGTTTTCTCCTCTACATGTACTCTGGGCATTATTGGGGTAAACAATATTACTATTCATTCACACAAAGGTTTATAATAAAACTAATTTATGTGTACTTTGCAATCATGTTATTGGATGCTTAATTAGATTACAAGACTTTTTATTGCTCTTCTAAAAACTCTGAGACGTGTTCTAATGCGTAGAAGAGAAGAAAGTTCGGGATTGGTATCTCGATCACGGTGGAAACTTCTTTTTCCCGGGCTTCGGTTTATTGGATTGGAAAACCTCAGTTAGCTTTTTCCTCTCCAGAAAATTACCGGAAATAGGAGAAAAAGTTTAATCCTCTCTTCGATTGACTGATTTGCTTCCGACCAAGTTTCCGGATAAAAGATATCAATTTTGAGTTATTTGTTGATATCGACAAAAGTTTTCCTTCTTTTGTTCTGACCACAGCGTTTTTGTCTAAGCAAGAGCTGATAAGAGCTCTTGTTCAAGAACTCCGAAATTAAAAAACTTGGGAATGAGGAAAATCTGCGATAAGATTTTTTTAATTAACAGCGCTGCTTTAAAAATTGCCCGAAGATTTCGTTCGGGAAGTAGAGGGATGTTTCCTTGTCTGCCTTAATGAAAGATAAACAGTTTTCAAGAGAGTTTTATTTTTTATTTAACTCCCTCTTAGGGTTTGCGTAACGAATTAATGCACCCATAAACTTAGACAGCGAAATAAATCGTAAACAAAATAATTTATTTCAACTCTGAAGTTTTGGATATTTTAATGGGATCATTGCTAAATGAGTATAAAATAACATCACGTGATGACGAAACGTTACTGCTTCCGTGAACATTATCGACGGAAGAAATCCTCAAATGCAATCGTTTGTTTCAGTTAATGGAAAATTTTTACGTTTTTATGCAAAAACTGATGAAAAACTGATGATTTAAAATACGATCAAGCTTTAAAATAGTTATGCTTGATCTGCGAATTACAACATACGTGAACATTGACGGCGAAAGAATCCTCATACCAAAATTTTAATTCAACTCACGAAGTACTGCTGAATAACATAAGATCAAGCTTTAACAAAGTGTTGCTTGGACACCGAATTATTATATCCAACACATTTGTATGCAAACAACTGCTGAATTACTTTAAAATAAGTTCAAGCATTAACGTCGCGTTACACCCATGATCATTGACAGCAAAAATTCGCTGAGTTTTTTTCTGGACCAATGACTACATTTGGTCACGCTACGCCAAGAAGTATTGAAAACTAATAAATACTCAACCACATATAGCCCGTTGCATTGCTCCAGTTCGACGTAAAAGTTCAACTACCACTCTCAACCATAATAATTTCATTTCAACACATGAAGTATTCAGTATTTTTTTACGATAATTATGAGTTATTGCTGAATTACTTTGCAATTAAGATCAAGCTTTAACATTGTCATCCTTAAAAATGAAAAGGTAATTTTTCAAGAACAACCATTTTACTCAGTACCATAGTCAAGTTTTTGCTTCAGAGGCTGGTTGGGTTTTATGACGCAAGAGCCATATTTGGCCATGCTGCGCCAGATCAGGCCCCCATATCAATCCCCGTTGAAAGCTGCCATGACGGTCCCCTCCCCCACCTCACCCATATCCCTTTTACAGTGTTTATGTTTGAACAGACATTTTGAATTTTGTTTTGAAACATTTTCCAGTTTAATCCTAAAACATACTCCATATAGGTTTATAAGAGTGACATATACGCGCGCGCGATATACCATATAACCAATAAGACATTTAGGTTACAATTGAATTTAAAAATTAAAACAACTGATTAAAATAGAATTCAAACTATAATAATACTTAATAGAAAAAGTATATGTGTCCTTTAAAAACAAACATGAATAAATTATTCTACATTTTTCTTGTTTTCATCATTACATTTTAGGGATTTTTACATTTAAATTTGACACGTGAAAAAGTTATTTTCAACAAATCGCCAGTTTTATGAATTTGTATCGTATTTTTTTGCCCATTTGCTGGTCTCCTCATCCACGGGCCGGGGCCCTGCGACAGACACACGACAAACAACATCAAGAAATGGGCATTTATACGCAAGGAAACTCGTACTGATACGGAAGAGACATACAACCACGATGAGTTACAGGAATCAAATCTGCTCGCTTATAACTGATAGTTTAATGCACATAATCCGACTTACATGCTCTGATGCTTTTTTTCTCACGTGCATTGATTTACTATCAGGTACTGGCAAAGATTCTTTGGCGACTGGAAGGTTGAATTAACGAAGCACTAAGCACAACAGGTTATTGGAGACGGTCCGGGACAAATCCTAGCCAACCCCCAAAGGATAGCGGATAGTTTGGTGTTCCTAGCATTGAAATTTCGAATGACCGAAAATGAAGTCTTAAAACTCTCCGGTACCTCACGTCCAAGCGAAAAACGAACATTATTTAATCGTTTTTTTACAAGGATATATTATTATGCCCTAGATTTGAACCGATCTGTATAAGATCTGTATATATCGATTCGGATCGCTCTATGTAATTTCTACGGATAGAATAAAATCTCACCACAGAGCAACACATTTGAAATTGTCATACGCCAATTTTTGTATTAGTCATTTCTGGTTTGTTAGGTGGGCTTTCATGGCACAATGGTCATATTTGGCCAAGTTACGCCCAACAACGTCAAGTTAATGGACACACAGATACAAGAAGTTTGTAAACTTCTAGAACTTTTAACTTTTAACAATTATGTCTTCTTTCTGTAGGAAATGAGTTTAATGAGTGAATTCAGGGGATCCCGTTATATTACTGTAATCAGAATAAAACTGTTTGTAATCACAAACGAACACTGAAATTATGAGGTGTTAACGAATGCTTTTCGACAACTAACTACAGCACGTGTTGTTGTTGTTACTAATCTTAACTGGTCTAGCCAATAGGTTAGACCAGATCCATGAGAACACACTCAAATAGTCCAAGACCAGGAGGGGATTCTGCGTCAAATCCCCCTTTTCAAGCCCCAAGCAGGACAGAAGTTGATCAGGGGTGGATTGATTGATGTTACAATTTCCACAAATGGGGAAGGTCTTATTGCCCTGATCAAATTTAAGGCACCTCAAGTGACCACTTAGGAGTCTCGACAAAGCAGTCTACTGGACACGATTGCTCGCAAAAGTAATAGCTCCAACCGGCCGCTTGCCTCTATACCAGTCATGACTACAGCACGTTACACATAGTTGTGTAGTTAGCAAGTTATATAAATGCTGTTTGGCCACCATACAGAGCACGTTACTGTAAGTCTCACGTTAGAAAATAAAACAAACCCAAGCACCGTTTCACCGTTTATTAATGAGCGAAGCAACGCACACCGGGTTGCAAACTCGAAACTGATGAGGCAGCTCCTTCAGCTCCCAAATTACAAAAGCAAAGTACGAATTAACCATCGAAGTATTAACCCGCGACGCGTCCCAAGTTTCCGTAATTGCTACGGATAGAATTGAATCGCACTGTAGACCAACCGAATTCGGAAGTCTCATTAACGCTGCGTTTTCTTTGCAGTGGGCTCTCCTTGAAGAAAATCGTATTACCAGGCTCTGTTTACGGCAGAATGGGAGGTTCCTTCCGTAGTGATTGAAATCCAATGGAATGCTGGCAAGCTGTGGGACGACAGGCACTTGCCATTTAAATGCCTCCCCTCATGGCTCGCAGCCAGCCTGGAATTCACAGCTGTGTTTAGTTAATGTGTGTTTTATCACGTGATTTGATTTAAAATTCCCTCTCCGCGGTGCTTTTTGCCTTGTTTAGTAGCGAATACAGTGAAATTCCAATTCAAATGCAGTGGGTCGAAAAGAACCCGCCAGCGAAGGCAAACATTTGTTTTTCCTTTCAAAGATCACTGGATTTCCAATTATCTCTTGTCAGAGAGGGGCGTCGGCCGTTCTTCGATTGGGGTGTTTCGATTGTCGTTAGGTAGCGAGGGCTGTGGCGTGTAAATACAGAGCGTGACGCACTGGAAAGAAAAAATTGTAGTTAAATCGAATTCGGATCGGATCGTTGGGTTTTTTTATGGCGTAAACGGGACATATTTAAAAACTGCGCCAAGCATAAGGCAGTCAAGTAACGGACATTCACACGAAATACGTTTTACGAACACAGAAGATATAGACCCAAGGTTAATTGCAGAAACAACGTTAAGAAACGCTAAATTTAGTTCAACCCAGAATTGTTGGTTTTCTATTGTGCAAAGGCTATATAATAGGCCAAGCACTAGACAAACAAACTCAAGTAATGTACATACACTCGGGATATGTTTCACTGACACAGAAGAGAGGGTAATTTGCAGAAGTCGCCGTTAAAGCAATGAGGCGAAGAGGAAAACTAGTTAAATCCAATTAAACTCGGGTTCTCAGGGGTTTTTATGGAGTAAACACAATATTTGGCAAATAAATTGGATTCAATTTTACACAAACTTAAAAGTAATTCAAATATTTGTAAGATCTCCAGAGTCATAAATTTCAAAAAATAATCTGAAGAGTGTGTGGATTCAATGAGATAAAAACATGTTATGGAATTCACTCAAATCTTGATAAGAGCATTAGAAACGCATCAGACTTGAACCTTCTAAAAATAGTAGATTCTAGGAAAGCGAATCTTTTTTCTGTACTTTCAATCCATCAAAAATGGTCAGATTAGAAAAAAACGACGCTTCTCCATTAGATTCTTGTTTGAAAAGTGATAATGTAAAAAAACCCAATCTTTTCATTTTTTAAAACTATTCGAGGCTTTATTGAAAATAATGTCATCATTAAGGAATAAAAGGAATGAAAAACTTAAAAGATGTATATTGATGAAAGCACATAAAAAGTTTTTTATCACAGGAGCTGATATCTAATTATTGCTCTTTTTTTGGAAGTGTTAAAATAGCAACACGACACATTACATTTTTTCTTGAGATTTAAAATTCGTTTAGTGTAAGTCCTCTTTAATTATCGGGTTGCTGAAGCAAAGTTGGATGAGTCACGTATTAACCGGAAGATTGCGAGTTTGAAACTCGATCCGTTGTGTACGTGGGGTATGGTGCACGTTAAATGTGCCTGAAATGTCCTCACGCCGTGACCTGAAATGTCCTAACGTGCATGGTATAGAAGTTTGGAGGATGGGGGCCAGCTTAGGTGTCCACGTTGTTTGACCGAGGTATAAAATTACGAGGTGTTGTCCTCGGATCCCGGATAGTTACCAATCACCGTTGTGTTGTTGCACGTGAATTCAATGATCTACAGTTATTATCATAAATATTATCACTTATCAATCACTTCTATCAGTTTACGCTGTTGTTAGTGGATAACTGTTTTTAATCTATTGATGTATGAAATGTTTATGATTTATGCCAATAATTTTTAACGTATGGTGATTTCGGGGCCAATCTATTGGTTGAAAGAATTCATGGACTATTTCTCCATATAGATGTGGTTAAGTGTGCTGTGGGGTAAAAACAATATTACACTACCCGGAAATCTCGGACACTCAAAGGGTTAATGTTATCAAATTTAACATAACGGATATCTCCGGCACAAACATTAACCTTAACCCAGAATCCCATGAGAAAGTCTAAGCTTTTGTCAGAGTTAACAGAAGAAATTATAATTAAACGAACGAATCTGAAAAAAATCCACTCTTTCAAACACAGACCAACATTTATGAGAAAAATAAGCTATATTCCAATATCGCCTTATCCATAAAATCCCTTTACGATACAAATAAATTATTTTCTTTTTTATGCTTGTTCTGCGCTTAGCATGTGAATGAAAGACCGATTTGCGAGCTTACTAGCAAAGACCGGTCGTAAATAAACAATGGAGACTCCCGAGACATGGTTTCTTTACGATCAAATACCCCAGTCATAATTATCCTGTTAATGTCGAACCTAGATTTTAAAAATTGAATAAGAAGTCTATTGATTCCGCTCGCATGGGGACCATCGTTTTGAAGACAAAATAAACAGAGATCGGATTGACATAAATCCTTTCTCATATATACTGTAACACATTGACAATAAGTTCTCAACTGAATAACTCATTCCGGATAAGTCGTCAAATTTATTCACACCAGTCTAGCTCCAAGAGATATCAATGTAATTTAGGTGTACGTATAACACTAAATTTTAAAAATGTTTGACTTTACAAATTCGATTTTTTTACAATAGATCATTGGTTTGTGCTCAGACTGATTTAAGCGTAAAAGTTCAGATAAATCTAATCATTAATTAACTAGTTTCGATATTATCAACTAATTAACATGCTTTTTAAAAATTGATTTCTTCAGAAAAACAATTCCTGTTGGAAATTATTTCTAATATTTCTTCACGTTTTGAGCCTCAATCAAGTTGTCAGAAAGGATATGTTTTTGAAATTTTTTTCACCAATAAAGTCCAGAAAATCAAGATTTTTTCAGGAATTTTAACATTTAAAAATCAATTAAAAGTTAATTTCTTAACTAATAACTGTCTGAGAGTCAAAACATCTACTGTATTACATAGATTATAATGATACAAAAATAATTACAATAGATCTATTCATTGTTGAGTTATTACTGTTTGCACAAAGGATCGTATTGCAAAAACACGGTACTTCAGAAATTGAATTTGAAATCTTGGAAATTTGATTGTATGCATGGGAGCAATACCTAACGAAACCATTGTGACTAGAAAACTATTTCGAATATTGACAAGATCTTAGTATAGCTTGAAAAATAAGGAGTGGGAATATATTTCGAATTAATAAAAAATAGAATAAATAAAAATTAGTAATAATTCTAGTCAATTTTCATGATTTCTAGTGCATAGATACATCTTAAACCCCCGTTTAGTCGTCACGAATTCAAATGTTATTCTGGATAACTATTCACTGGGGAAAGGTTTTAACCTTCCTGGTGTCTGCTGACGAGGTATCTCGTCATTCATGAAACTGATCATATCTTGATGGCTATAGAAGAGAAATGACCAGATCTTGATGTCGTCATCAGCAAAATTAGGGAGATTTTGATGGACGAGATATCTTGTCGGAACAACTTGGAGGGTAAAAGCGCGTTCTCACGAATCAATTTTAATTGACTGATTATAGTTACTCATCAAAAGTTGAATGAAAACCATAGTGAGAACCTTTGTTTCAATAGAGTAGATTAATTTTTTAGTGGTTCAAGAAACATTTGACCCAATCAAACTTTATCGTTCAAGTAATGAGTCATCCGCCATCTGCTTTCAAGTTGAAACTTGTCTTGAAACGTATGAACTTCAGTTGACTGTCAAGTTCACTTTCAACTGGTCAAGCCACACCTGCCTGTGTTTTGTTTTTAGATATAAAAAAAGTTTTTAAAAACGAGCCTCAAGTGGTCTGAAAGTGTAATGTTAATTTTTTCAGAACTGTATTATAAGCATGATTGTCTTTGGAACTACCGACTGGATAAATATAAAAAAAAAGATGCAAAAGTTGCAATTGATAAACTTGATAAAGTAGTGAAAAGTAATAAAAATGAGACTGATGATGAATTCGACATATACGTATGCAAACTGTAATAATACAAAAGCGATTGAAACTCTTAAAAACATCACCTGCGTTTTCACCTTTTCATCATATAACTCCATCACCAGCTGTTTCAAACGTCATGGAAGGAAAATAATGGTCGTCGTCAGTTTCAAATGAATCATGCAACAGAGAACAATGCCGAGATGATACGCAGGAGCCACCTGATATACTTTCTAAAGCTCTCACACACACTAATATCTTATACTATTATTTTCACTTTTGTTAATAAAATATTATACTTACTAATAAAATCTTGTAAATAATAGTATATTCCCATACCAACTTCCATCAAAAAATTTGAAAAGGTATTTTTAGGTACTCTGTATACGGAATCAAGCGTTGAAAAGGAATCTTATGTAGGTACAGATAAATATCTTAAAGTTACTTGCAGCTTTAATTTTGGTGAGATTGCTTGTCGCCATCAATTTATCTAGTTTCTTTATGCAATCCTAAACTTTAAACAACAGTTCGTCAAATTTTTCTTACAGACATTTTTAAATGTTTTCTATATCCCTCTTTATTCTCTAATGCCTAATTTCTTCAGCAAGGTTTCTGAAGCTCAGTTCTTTTAACAAAATTGTTACTATCTGTACAACTTCACGCACAGAACTGTTGATCAGTTTCAATTGAAATACGTGAGAAAAAAAAAACGATTCAAGTCATATTCAACTTTTATTGATCAACTATAATCGGCGAATTAAACTTGATTCGTGAGAATACGCCTTTAAGAGACCTCAGAAAGTCTATGAAAAAGTGCAAACATTAAACACCAAGAAAAGTAAAGGCAATAGTGATAGTAACTACGTTACGGTGAAATGTTCATGCTGACTGTGCAAATATTTGTAATGCAGTTTGATGCATAGCAATTATCGACGAAATTTGAATTATATAAAAAGGAGTAGAGGCTTAGTAATGCAAGTGGTTTGCTTACACAAAAATATTTCAAATTATCTAGATTACTGATGGAAACGGGTAGCTATTTGTTATCTTTAAATAATTTCTCCTTTATGAATATTTTTTAGAAAATGTGAAATTCATATTTCCTTATGATACATAGTTCCAAGCTACTGATAAAATTCCTTTCTCTCGCATTTCCTTATGCAAACTAAACAATTCTGCTTTAAATATTAAAGTTACAATGGCGAGGATTCTTTTGACGAACTCACACTTCGTTAGAACGTAGTTTAATGCCTCCCTATTAAATGACAGGTAACGCTTTTATGTCAATAGACAGGCACCGCAAACAGGTATTCTATTTTGGAAATGTAAACCGTTTAAAATATTCATTTCTGCGGGGAATGGAGTCGAATATTCCTTGCCATCATTTCTATTACAAAAGGTAAAGTGCATCATTAGTTTCAATTTAGGAGCATTAATCTTCCTATGATACTTTTTCTCATTCCACAACAGGCCTTCCATTCATCACGGGGCATGTAAAGTGCATCATTAAGTCTCCTTTTCTATGTTATGTACTGTTTTTCTCTCTGAAATTTTATTTTATCTGTCACAAAGAATTACTGTGTTTATCTGAGAACCTTTATCGAACTTGTCATATTATCTGGTATACCTCGCCTCCTTAATAGGAATTATGAGTATATTTTGCTGCTTGAATGTCACTCGAAAGTGAACTTGTTTTTAGCTAGAGGATAATGCTGCGGAACGTTAAGTTAGGTATCTCGGATCAAATGTTCCAAAGGAAACACAAAATTTACAAAAGTATTCTGATTTTATTTATTTTCAAGGCTTGAAATTACGTATGCATACAAATATTTATACTTAAAAGACAATTAGAATGCATGCTTGAAATACACTTAAAGATGTATACTTAATTGCTATAAATATAAATATATATATATATATATATATATATATATATATATATATATATATATATATATATATATATATATATATATTCTCTTGCGGCCAACTGGCCATAAGAGAAACAGTCATTACTTAAATCCACGTGGCCATAATGCCCCTGGACTTTGTTCATTGTCATTGCAAAGCATACTTTGACGGAGAATTGCAGTTGTTTGAATTGAAAGTGGTAGTCGGAGGGAATCAAAGGAATGCGGGGTGTGAAAACTTCCGTACCATAACCTGTAAACAAGGTTGTTTAAATCGCGTTACTATGTAGACTTCGTCATCAACCTGGTGTCATTACAAAGCTTAGGAGGTTTCAGATTCCGTAGCAGAAATCACCTTACCATCAGGATACACCACCAGATGGTAAGGATATATTATAACTAGGGCAACTTTTTGCGACAAATGCAACTTTTTTTCACACGTTCTACGCTTTATGTAAAGTACTAAAAACGAAATTCCTCCTACATGGAGTGTATTGTAAGTGAGTTATAACTGCAACAAAAATGCAACTTTCTACATAAATGCAACTTTTTGCATAGTTGCAACTTTTTACAATTTAGCTTAAAGTTAATTAATATGAAATTCCTATTTTATTTTTTGCCTTCTGAATCAACCCTTCAATCACGAGTGTCTGATCTTGCGAACGCTGAAGTATTGCGGATCAAACAAGAAGTTCATGGATAGAAGCTATTAGTCCTAACAGAGGAAATTGAAACAAATAGCAAGAAGTACTTGAAACACATTGATTGGCTCTCATGATAATCAAGAACAAACTTGTGTAATCGACTGCAGAGTTTGCGAGGTGAGTTTCGATCATCAATATGTTGTTTCTTTATAGACGACGTTTTAAAATCTCTGAATGTTGAGCGAAAGGATTTTGCGCTTCTGAAATCCGATACAGCACATTATATGACTGCGGCTGGAGTCACACTCAAGGTGCTTTATCCGCGATTGCTACTCGATTGTTACTTGAGTGGTACACTTGTTTCACAACTGCAGAAAAAGTCCAATGCAACAATGTCAGGCAACATCAGTCTCTGTTGAGAGATATTTCAATGTTAAAGAAATTGCTGACCAAGGATAGGCCATTCAACGACATCAACGTTCTTCTGTATTTGATGATGAAGAAATAAATATTGAATATTTTCAATTTTTACAAATAATTTATTTTAGATTTTAGTGCATCAAAAATAAATTCAACTTTATTTTCATAAATACAACTTTAGGGAATGATAAATGCAACTTTTCCCATTTTTACTGCAACAAAAGAGTTGCCCTAATTATAACAGAAGCCCTGATTTCATAAAGGGTGGCGAATGTGGTTCGGAGGTGCATGTGCCAGTTGTTACGTAAGATAGAGAATAGAAAAAACACGATCCTTCACAGACACAACACGGTGAGGAACGTCGTCAATATCAATGAGCACTATGCTTAATAATGTGTATTAGGAAATGAACAGGAAAATAGAGGAAGCTAAGCGAAATAAGCTGCGCATTTTTATGTGGGAGATGACAGAAATAAAATATAAGAATCAGTAAAAAGTGTCCAAATGTAACTGAAAATGAGCTATAAATATTGAAAGCAGAGGAAAAAAAACGAATCTCGCGCTATCTTAAAAGCAAACAAAACTCGTGTTGCATATTTGATTCGAGCGTTTGCATTAATGAGTCGTAAATCACCTGGTGTTTTCCGTAATCTTATCAGTTCATTTGTGTGATGCAATCCTTTTCATGATGCGCATGGGGGATTAGGTCAATTATAGACCTCTTAGGAGTCGAATATTTCAAAATCCTTTCTTAGTGTACCTCTACAGTATAAGAATAATCATACTGCTAAATTTAAGCTTCCTAGGCCTTGCTGTTCTTGAGATACAGTTATCACTCAGTGAGTGAGTGGTATTTGGATTTTATTTGCTAGTTAGATTCAAATTAAATATACTATTAAATATGTATGCCTAAAATACAATTACATGTAGAATTTAATATGTATGCATTAAATGTAATCTGCAATTAAATGTGTTAAAAATACAATTAAATATAAATACTTTATATGCATATTAAATACACATGGTTTATGGTTGAAATCGTAGTTATTTAACACTTTCTTTTTTACATTCATGTCTTAATTGAAAGGCGTCAGATTTCATACGCTTTTTCAACAATAAAGTGTATGCATAAAATGCAGTTGAATTATACATGGCTTAGTTAAAATCATAATTAAAAGGTGTCATAAGTCTTTCCACATTAAAGGGAGTGTATAATATGTAATTAAATAGACATTTTAAATACATGCTTAGCATTCAAATTGTATTTATTTTTGGAACTTTATTTTCTATATTTATTTCTTAATTAAAAGGTGTCACCGAATTCATACGGTTTTTTCAACAATAAAGTGAATGTATAGCATGCAATTAAATATGCATATAATGTATGCCTATTCCACAAATCGTCTTCAGAGTGACTTATGGCTTCAGATCGAGTATTAATATCCATTATTTTGCATATACCAGCCTTTCGTTTAAGTTTAAGGCTCGTTTAAGGTCAACAAACCAACCTTCTCTGTTTGTCAATTGGAATACAGCACTCCAAGTGGTCATCTTCAGATTATAACCATATGCTGCCACCCATAGAAAAATTAAAATGCTCATAGCCACTAAAAGATTTTGTAAATCAAACAGGTGATACGGTTAGAGTTGACACAACCCAGTAAAATGTGGCAGCATTGACTTAATTTTCATTCTAAATATTTTTGGGTACAAGCTGTTGCAGCAGAGATAGGATATCTTAAGAGTTTTCGCAGCATCAATTCACATTTAGGTGTTTAAAGTGTAGCGAAAAACAGTTTTATACTTTCAGAGCAAACGCTATTTCGGAAACCGTCTTTTGCTATGTGAGGTGCATTTTGTAATCTTCTTTCTCTCTGTAGGAATGTAGCGTAAACATTAAATGTAGAAACCATTGGATAAAAAGCACAATGTGACGTGAACCAAGGGAAGCCTCTAAAACATTTGTTTCCCCATGCTTTTGAGTGAAACAGCTCATGTCAAATTTTTAAACCCTCTGAATTGTGTTGAGAGTGAACTGAAAAATAAAACTATAAATGGCTCTAATTCATAAAACAGCAGAAATTTACAAACACGAGAGAGATAGGTTGGAAACATTCCTCCTTTAAAGTGCTCGTGCAATACCAACCTGAAGAACAAAATATACGTTTATTTATTTTTACGTAAAAAAAAAGCAGATAAATGAAAAGAATTTTGAATTGAATTTAGTCGAAAGTGAACTATAACATTAAAATGGCTCTAATAGAAATAAAACAAAATAAATTGATAAAGATGAGAGTTTTGTTAGGGTTTGAAAGCATTTTCTTTTAAAGTGCTCGTGCAAAACCAATCTAATTACAGCGTTAAAGGAAAGGCATATATGATTTTTGAATATTTTCGAAAGTGAACCAAACAATCAAAGCACAAAATGGCTCTAATCAAAGCAAATCAAAATAAATTCAGAAATATGCGGGTTTTGTATAGGTTAGAAAACATTCCTCCTCTAAAGTGCTCGTGCAAAACCAGTCTAAAAAGCGCAATATGCATGTATTCTATTTTAAAGGAAAAGCAGATAAGATTTATAGAATTACGAATTGAATTTTTTTCCAAGTGAACCAAAAAATTAAAATGTAAAAATGGCTCTTAACTTAAAGCAAAACAAAATTAATTGAGAAAACCTCAGTCTTTGTATGGTTAAAAAACATTCAAATCATTTCAAGTACTCCGTGCAAACCAATCTAAAGAACACAAAAACATTTATCTATTCTACGCTAAATGAAAAACAGATAAGATGATTTATTGTTATTGTATCGTTTTATTGCTTCTTTCTGCATCTTCTCCGATTGTCTAAGTACCCCATTCCTTCCCGGATTTCACATGATGAATAGGTAAAACACTGCCGTTGAAAAATAGAATCATTGTTCTAATTCAAATCAATTGCAGGAAAAAAACTCGAAAGTAGAAATCAGAATTCAGAAAGATTTTATAGAACAGAAACATGCAGGAAGTAGATCACTCCGTATGGAAGTAAACAGTATAAGATATGGTGAAAAAATTTCCAAGTGGCTTTGAGCCAAGGAACTGTCTATTCATGTTAGTAGAGAGGCTTGAGAGTGAACATGGTTGTTTTCAGTCGAGGCAAACCGAAACAATCAAATTAATGCTTGTGGTTGAACAAAGAAAAGTTACATTGCCCTTTGCAAAGCTTAGCCAGAACTTAAGAAGGAAGGGATTTTTTATCTATGTAATTTGAGGTTTTCATTTGCTTCAAGTACTTTCTGAACGTTTACTTCATTTTATAGTACATAGGTAATCGGTTTATTTTCAGGAAATTTGATCTTTCGCAATAGTGTTTATGTGAGGCAACCGCGTTCCTCGCGCATATTACGAACATGAAAATATTTACTTGTTTTTTTAATACGATTTCAGCCAGTCGCCAATACAAATTTCAAAGAATGAATTACGAATTGAAATTAGATCACCTACCAAACGTTGTCAAAACGGCGATAAGCTATATTTTAAGGTAACTTGGATATGTATAACGCCATAGATATTGGTTGAAAGATATTTTATATGTCCTTTTCGTAAAATAGAATCCTTTGGAAGTATCGTGTCGGTTCTTTCTTTCGAATAGAATACTCTGAAAAGATTCTATTGATCCTTTCCATTCAGTAAAATTGTTTGAAAAGTTCCATCAATCCTTTACTTACAACTGAATGTTTTGGAAATATTCTACTGGTCCTTTTCCTAGAGTAAGAATCCTATTAAAAGATTCCGTCGGTTCTTTCCTTCGAATAGGAATCCATTGGAAACATTCTATTAGTCTTTTCTCATGAAATGAATCCGCTTGAAATAGAGAGATTTTGTCGATACTTTTCTTAGAATTGAATACGTTGGAAAGAATTTATTGCTCAAGAAGATCAGAATTGCTAAGAAGTCTTGCAGAGAAGACAACAGGCTGCAAGGTGGAATTATGCGGGTAATCCCCTCGCAGGTTTGGTTCACTTGAGACAGACTTACCAAAAGTGGCAATGTTCGTTTTGCTAGATGAAAGAAGTTGAATCGATTTTTATAAGAAATCGAGGAATTGAGATAAAAAAAATTGCAAAACAATGTATTAACAGTATCTTTCTTAGAACATTCCATTTCAATTTCTTTCTATTGTAATTCTCGCAGATCTTGTAGAGTATCCGTGAAAAATTCAGTTGTTACAAAACTAATTCTCATATTATCCGTATCGTGGATGAGGTGCTGAAAGTGCTGGGCTTGCTGTAAAACTACACCATTGTACTCTGGTAATGGAAGAATAATGGGACGAGGAAAAAATATCCGGACTCTATCGAACTATCTCTGCTAAAATCGATGTCTTGTGTTTATCCGTTAACATTTCTAAGGTTATCTGTAAACAGATGCTTCCGGAGAAAGAAATAATGTTTTGGTTAGGATTTCTTCGCAAAGCACTTAATGCGCCTTTTGTGGCCATGCATTCCTCAATCAGAAGCGTTGTTTATGCTGGAATGATTTTACTCACATTTCTTTGCGAAGTTTATTCCTAACTCTGCAGAGGTCATTAACCTAACGTGCTTTTTCTGGCCTTGCATTCCTCAATCATAACAGTTGCATACGTTGAAATGATTTTTCTCACCAAAATATTTTGTGTATAAAGTTTATTCCTAATTTTTCAGATGTAATTTGCCTTTTGCGGCCATGCATTCCTCAATCAGAAGCATATTTCTATTTATGCTGGAATGATTTATTGCACTAGAGCTACACAACGGGTTATTGGTGACTGTACGGAATCAATACCGAAAAGAAATATCAGAGGATAACACTTTATAATTTTAAACCACTATCAGATGACGAGGTAAACACTTGAGCTGGTACCTCACCTCTCCACATCATGAAAACGTGTGAAGACCTTTCGATTCCAAAATAGATTTAACGATTATTACGTAGAGGAAAGTGACCGAATATGAAATACTTATATAATGAGTGATACTCTGTATCTTCACCGTACGGTGTCGTTTACTACCAGAAGTGTGTAGAGTAAAAAATAGTTTCAAGTGTATCGTTTGCTCTCTCTAGTTTTTATTTTTTTGTTCTTCACTTCTCTTCACAATATTTCCAAAAGAGAAACCTTTCAAACATTTAAGAAAAATTACTAAAATTACATTTGCAAAAGAAAGTAAATTTTAAATTTAAATTTTGATAGGTTTTTGGTCTTTTAACGTCAATTTCCGGTGTTTTCCATACATACTTCCGGTTTTTCTGTCTTGATTAAAATCTTAATATCTCTGCAACTAATTAACTTGGAGAAAAAATATAATATATTTTGGAACGTTAAATAAATACTCTTATCCAATAAGATATAAAAGTTTTTTGGAATTTTTGGTCAAAAAAGACATTTTTTACGTGTTTGGATACCTTAAGAGTTTGGAAGACTTCTTTTCGATTGGTCTTTAGACGTATATGGTAAGTTTAAACAGCTGTATTGACAGTGTTGAAAATCAGAACGATGTTTGCTAAATTTTTCATCAGTCATCAATCCAATTTAAAAATATCTCATGTTAGGTCACTTTACACGACAGTGTTTGTTTGGATCGAGTTTTGAACTTGGAACCTTACGGTAGCTAATCAGTGACTCCAACTTGGCTACCACGGCCCTTTGATAGATTTTGAGGATTTCGAAAGTCAACTGGGTCTACTTAAGAATAAATAATAAAGAAAATGTTTGGAGTAATATAACCGATATTCTTTATTTGTATCTAACATGTCTGTGTGATATAACAATAAAGGTTAACCCACGTTTGGCTAAGTCACTGAAATCCTCGTCACCAGACATTTCCTACCGGTGTTCACTTCCATAACACATTGGATAGGAGGCTTTTACACATTTTACAACACGTGATTATTGGGTCGTTGAGAATGTCTGCATTCCTACTATGACGCCAGACACATATTATAAGTGAGATTTGGAGTACCAGAGGTAATTGGTATCTAAGTGCATTCTCATGCACTGGATTTCATAATATTTAATCTGCATAATTACAGACCGATCATTGGCAATTGGTTACAGGGCCCACTTTCATGACGTCATCAGGAAACTATTCCGTTGGATTATTGGATTATCAAGTACGCTGTAGAAGCTCGAGTTCTGAGACGCTCCACATTTTAAAGGATGTTAATGTCACGGCTTGGAGATGCTTAAGAACAAATATTCGAAAAATATATTATGCGAGTTCAAAATTCGTGATCATTTGCTAAGTAATAAAAGCCACCAATATCAGCATTAAACATTTATTATTACATAAAAGCATCACTATATAATAGACGATTATTATACAGTACATTCGCTTTATAGCGACCCTCTGTTTAACGACTCACTACGATATAACGGCCGATTAGAAGGTCCTGGAGGTTCTACAGATGCGATACTATTTTATGATCGATATTACTAGTGGTAATAATAATTATTTAACGTCTCACTAGAGCAGCACAAAACTAGATATGGGATAATTTGTGAATACAAAAGTACTTGTGTACTAGATACTTAAAAGAATTCGTTTCAATCGATTATTTCACGATTTTGAATACATTAGTATTCATCCAAAGTATTCGAATTCCGTACCTGAATACAAAAGTTATCATCCTAAATATTCATCTACCAAAGTATTCATCCTAAGTATTAGAATACCAAAATACTCGATTACAAAAGTGTTCGAATTCCAATGAACTAATCACAATAATTCTAACATTGAAGTATCTGGATGCGAAGATACTCGAATAAAAAAGTACTTGAAATCAAAAATACTCATCCCAAGTATTCTTATACCAAAGTATTTATTCTAAGTACTCTTCAAAATCTACTATTATCTCGTGTGGACCAATGAGGTAATGAATTAATTGTTGGGGGACTTCTCTCGTCCCGTGGACCAATCAGATGATGAATGTTCGTTTCCACCCTACAGAGGAAAGTAGTCTAAGGTAACGTAACGACCCAAACTAAAGTCACGTTACTACTAGTTTTGGTCACATGATCCGGGGCACATAAAAGAGTTACCATTTCCCACTCTACTTTTAATATTTCCTCTATATGTAAATTCAAGACTACCAACCTCCAACAGTAAAGTACAGGGACTTTAGTCATTTAAAAATTTTTATTACATTATAGCTCATATTTATTCGTACTGTCATTTATTGAATATAGTTTCTTCAGCGACGGACTCTGGAATTGCAATAAATTATAAGGACAAAAACTCACATTTCCTTTTCTACATGCACAAATATCGGTAAAAGGAATGTCCGTTACAACTATCATTTGATATAGCGCCTCAGGAGGAGATATCCACCTGCGTTTCGTTATATGTGTCATTGCAAATGTGATGTAAGCTTTCATGCTTCCAAATGATTAATAATTATGTTTATTCAGCTAAATGCGTTCAGATTAAGCTCAAGCATGATGTCGTCATCTGACCGTGGTTCAAAAGTACGTGGTGTTGTTCTGGGTTCTTTCCCTTCAGGGGATTGATCCTGGTCCGTCGCCAATAGCCCGTTGATGTTCCAGTATGACGTTAATTAAATACCTACTTGCCAACCGTTCAGATTAAATCGTATATGAGACATCAGACTGTCAAGTACTCTGCATTTACCTAGACTAAGTAAATATAGTTATTCGTCAGGGGCTTTTCATCTTTGAATTTTCAAATTCCTTAGATTTACTATCGAGGTGCGCTTAGATAAATTTAATTTAGTTCTATCCTGACAGTTAGATACAAATTACTTTAACGTTGACATCAAATCAAGTTATTTCAAATGACTTTTCATCGATTAATCAAGCTGAAATAGATAAAGTTCAGTTTAGAACGTGATCTATCAAAATTTTAGTTCTATTTAGGTTTTAGGTATCCTAAATGGCTTCCCTCTAATGTAAATGGTATACGATCACACAAAGGTATGGTCTTTGATTTTGCATCATGTCTTGATCAGTTTTGCTAATGACAAGTTACCTCATCGGGACAACCACCAGGATATTTAAATATGATTTATGCTTGCTAACTGCATTCTTCAACTAAGACTAGATGCGAAATGCACATTAATGCATTCTGTTGCATACCATACCACCCGACTCATAAGCTGTTATTAATCACGTTCCTAAATCCAACCTCACCTCATTTCATTGAATAGTTTATACTATTAGTATACCCAGGAATGTGGGGAGGACTTGAAACGAATGCTTAGGAATTAAATTCTCATGATAAAAATAGTCGCATCCCCGTCTTACGCCAGATAGTGAAGTATCATGTAATGGCACTTACAGCTTCAGTAAAACGTGACTACGGAAACGTGAGGTTAAAGATGCCTTTCAATCTAATGGGAAAGAGGAAGATTTTCAGTTTGCTGTGCATTATGTTAATAACTAATAGTGCTACGGTTTTGGTTTCAAAAGGGAAGAACAATTTCTGATTCTAACTATTATGATTCCGTTAGTGAAGTTGTTGATAGCATTAAAATTAGCAAAACAACAAAAGTTGAAAGGGGACGTATTTTGGTATTTTATAGCTTAAAGGTCCTTTCGTTCCATTTAGTGATAGTACTGAAACTAGCCAAAGAACAATAGTATTACAAAGGAAGAGATAATTTTCAATGTTTCATGCCTTAAAAGTACGTTAGTTGAAGTTTCCCATCCATTAAAAGGATGAATTTTTGATGACCCGAACACGTCAGTTCGTTGAAGTGTTGATAAAATTTAAGGTTAGTCAAAACAATGGTCCTTCACTGGAGGGAAGATTTGTAAACACAAATCCAAAAGATCCGTTAGAGTTGAAGTGGTTAATACCATTAAATCTTTTGGTGGTGGTCTCTACGAGGTATCTTGTCATTAGGAAATCTGACTAGATCTTGATGAACGAGGTGTCTCACCATTACAAGAAAACTGATTAGATCTCCCATAATAAAAAATCTGCAATATCTTGATTACGAGGTATCTCATCATTAATGAAATTGGCAAGAACGTGATGGACGAGATATCTCGTCGAACCCGCTTGGAGGATTAAAGTAAAAACAACTTATTAATAGTCCTCGATTCTTATACTTTTAAATATAAGATAAACAAAAAATCGCAAGCAATTTTTTATCCTTACACAGTGTATATTTCCAGATACGATTCACAAAAGCAAAATATAATTACTTCTCTTTACTCAAAATAATGACGACACTGAAAATATAGAAGTTCTAGATTAAAATTCTAAACAGTTATGGAACTACTCCAGGCAGGACGGTAGGTATTATAATTATCATAGCACAGGAGCAACACAAGTGGATGTTGGCGAGGGTCCGTGATCTTACCCGAAGGGAAAGATTCGAGGATAACACCACATAATTTTGAACCTCGGTCACATTTGAACTAGCATTTCACTCTCCTAACTTCTACACCATTCTAACGGGTGGACATTTGAAGTCACGACAGATTTAATGTTCGAACTCCAACCCTCCGGTGGCTAATTGAAACTACTAGAAAATCAGTGAATATTCAGACTAGGCATTTTATTCAGTCCGGCTCTGTAGTACATAAAATAAGCTGTCTCCAGCTTCGTAAGACAGAATCCGCCAATAAATATAAAAGGAAGACACTCCTCTAAAGAAGTAGGACGCAACCAACCCCGTGTTATGAAAACAGATTCTTCTTCATCATGTCCACTTGATTCTGGACTGTCCGACTTTAGCTCCTTCATCACTTTCCTTTTGATTAACCCCTACTACTGTCATTATTGTTTTCTTTTTCTAAGCAACATATTTGTTGATGTTACCTAGGCCCAGCGTTTCTCTCTATTCTATGGCGAACAATATAAAATGGCGAACATTTTCCGACTAGTCAGAAAGTTGAAGATTGTCTTATTGCTTTCAAGGGTACTACTGATAAATCTCTTGTGTTCATATTTTTTTAACTCTGGTAACTTCCCCTTGTTTGTCTTGACAAGATCTGGATGGACTTGATAACGCGTCATTAGAAGAAGAAGTAATCACGTCATCATACAAAAAAAATCGCCAATATCTTGATGACTAGATTAGCTAACAAGGTGTTCACCACAATTATTACGAGGTGCTGTCCTCGATCTGTCTGTTGTTCTCTGATCTATACCCCTCGTTTGGCGCACCATGACCAAATATGGCCCTTGTGCCATAAAACTCCAACCAACAAACCTGATCTATCTCTTTTGCTCCAATCCGACGTAAATACAACTGCCTTCTATTGCCATAATTGTTTGGTAATGGTAATGATAATTTTTTATTAACGTTGTACTGAAACAACACAGCCGGCTTTTGACGACGGTCAGGTATCAATCCCTAAAGGAAAGATTCGAGGACAACACCACGTAATTTTGAACCACGGTCAGACGACGAGGCAACACTTAAGCTGGCACCCCACTCTCCAAACTTCCACACCAACCTAACATGAGGACTTTCGGCCACGACAGATTTCAAATGCATCATCGCCTCTACACCATACGCTTACAAACATCCATGCACTGCCCCGGATTCGAACCAAGAACCTTCCGATTTAGAGGCTAGCACCTTAACCACCAGACCGGTTGGTCGGCATATACAACTGTTTGTATAGATTCTTCAATTGTACATTTTCTTAGAAAATTATCCCTTTGAATGATTCTATTGCTCCTCTCCACAGAAGCTAAATCTTTGGAAAGATTTTGTTGATCCATTCCTTAGAATGGATCGCTCTGGAAAGATCCGAAATTGCACACTTTCTTAGAGTAGAATCCTTTGGCTCAAGAATTTCACATTTGGTTAAAAGCCATGCTGAGTATACTAAAGGATGCAAGGTGGAAGTATACGTGTAAACCCCTTAGGGGATAAAAAATCACAGACAATTCGACTGGAGTAGTTCAGTTCAGATCGGGAACACAAGGAACATGCAATTTGCAAAGGAACAGATCTTCCCCAACCTGCTCGCGTTCTGTCATGCATGCATCTCTTCGACTGCATTGGCACGTCTTAGGGAGGGTTTATTGGGAATCGCGTAGGAGGTCAAACCTCTTCTCTTGTAGTTCCTAAACTTCTTCAGGGGGTGCGGGAAGAAAAGTAACCGGTAGTTTGCGAGTTCAAAATTAGGTCCACCCAAAGACCGCCGTGTACACGGGGACTGGTGCATGTTAAATCTGTCGATGCCTATAATGTCCTCACATTGGTTTACGTCGCCAATAGCCCGATGTGTTGCTCCAGTGCGACGTTAATTAATTGCATACCTACCTACCTACCCAAACATTTCAACCCATTTTTTAAATTTCAAATGACTGAAAAACGATTTGAAACGATTGAAAAATTTTAAAAAGGTCCACATGAGACCTGCGCAAAGTCATAGTGCATTTTACTTCTCAGTCTGGTTAGAGCAGAATCGGATTAGAAATCGAAGATATCCAACCCACACTCGTCGTGTAGGACCTTTCTGGAGACTCCTATCCTGTTTGTGGGCCTGGTAAGCCTGTCCTGAGATCCGTGTTTTTTCGGTGAGTTGGGTCATATACCTTTAGTTACTTGGTCTATAACATGAAAAAGATATCCGGAGGGCTGCATCTGGTCTGCGGATAAGTTACACTCCTCGAGCCAAGAAATTTTTACATTTCTATGGCCTGGTAATCTGGTTGTAAGAGAAGCGGATTAGCAATCAGAAGATTGTGAGTTAGACACTCTATCCAACCAAATACAGTAGTGTTCATGAGAGGATGAACGTTAAATATGTCGTGGCCTCAAATGTCCTCACGTTAGCGTGGTGTGGAAGTTTGGAGAGTGGGGTGTCAGCTCAGGTCACTGCCTTGTCATCTGATCGTTGTTCAAATTACGTGGGGTCTTTCTCAGATCTCTCTCTTCGGGTTTACCGGACCGTCGCCAATAGCCCTCGTATTGACCCAGTGCGACGTTAATTAAAGTAGCTACCGTACCTACCCTTCGGATTTGATCTCGGACCTCCGACAACAGTTCGTTATATAGCTCCGAGTTCGACGTTAACTCGCACACAACTACTTCCTGGAAAATCAGTGAATACTCTCACAGATACTATTATACGAACTCTCAGACATGAAGTCGAAAAGTGACGAAGATCAATTTTAATACTAATTCTAAGCGACACTATCACGAAATACCCATTGAGGCATTGATATTAAAGTCCTAAAAATTTAATTTTTTCAATGAGTTGTTACACGTTATACCGAATGTCAATTTTGAAAAAATGGTATTAAAAAATCTGAAATGAAATTTTTAATGCATATTTATGTTTACCTATTCGAAAATGACCGAAGATTTAAATAAAAATCCCACTTTACCTTATTTCTACTGAATAAATCTATGTGTCGAGAGAGTTACTTTTTTAGATAGATGGAATCCATGATATATACGAACTATCATATAGCAGCTCGGTTTGAAGAATTTGAATAAATATGTACATACACAACTTCGCTACCCAATATTTTCTGAAACACATTCGATAAAACATATCAGGACTATTTTGGCTCTTCTCATTTTAAAAATATCTTGGTTGAAGAACAATTTTAAACTTTAGAATTTCCCCTTCAGTAAAAACGCTTCCGTTACCGCAAATCAAAATCCCTATTACGGGAAACGGTAATAAATATAGCGGAACGAAAAATAAATAGCAAAATATTTTCAAGCTATGAAAAATGTTTCGCAACAATAGCAAGACCAGACGTATCACGTTTTAGAAAAGGAACGATTAGGTGTATGGCATACATAATATCTTTCTATTTTCATTCAGCTTCAATTCTTTAGTACTATATTATTTTCTCCATTCATTTCATCTCCCATATTCAGTTTCAATCTTCTCATTTGAATATTCCAGTCTCAGCGATTATTGTCACTTCTCTGTTGTCAAATAAGGTCCAATCTCGGTATCAAATCCGTAGCGCAAATACCTACCCAGACAATCTTCAACAGCCCTTTCAGCGCAGTGTACAAATCGTGTTGAAAGAGGTTCTAGAAGGCCATTGATTGCAATCGTGAGTTCAGGAATGAGCTGTCTTTATAACGGGCCTCTACGAATGGTTTTAACAACGTTTTTTATATTTTGTTAGTTTGTATTCATGCTATGGGAAATTCACTTGTAATAGTTTTGGAATATACAACATTTAGTTTTTCTTCTATTATATTTTATTCATCCTTTTTTATAAGTAATTATATATATATATTTTTACATCATCTGTTATTGAACGATTTTGAGTTCGAACTGATCACATTTTAGTAGATCCTGGTATTCATATTTCAATCTCCAAGTGTTTGAGCAAGGTATATAATCCATCAAAGCCTGGTAAATTTTGCAATTGACGAGATATCTCGTTACGAATATATGGATGGTTGCTGGATAATGACGAGATTCAGGACGGTTTTTTTCAAAGGGTATACCGTCCATTAAGATATGGTCAATTTTTATCGAATGACAAGCTGAATCCTCGAAACAACCACCAGGAGGGTTAATATGTATTAAGTACGGCAAACACAAAGCAGATTTCTCACTGTTTGAAGTATTTTTAAATAGAATTATCTTTTAAGGATTAATTCAAATACATAGAAAATAATTGGAGGGAGTTTTCACAGTTTGTTTTATCTGTGTGACTAAAGTGTATAGAAACGTTTTATTTGTATGGTTTACGCATCTACATGTATTACTTGTGTGATTAAGGTGTATGAGTATGTTTTACTTGCATGGTAAACGTGTATGAATACGTTTTATTTGTATGTGGTAAACGTGTATATATAATTTTTATATTTATGGTTTACTTACCTGCGTGTTTACTTGTATGATGAACGCGCATAGATGCGCTTTAAGTATATGATTAAAGTGTATAAATACATTTTATTTGTATAATAACGTTTATATACCTGTAGATACCTTTTATTTGTATGATTAACGTGTATAGATACGTTTTATCTCTACTATTACTAAAGGAAGTGTATGTGTACTGTACGCAGTGTCCTGACGAATCTATGGCACTTACAATAATGAAACTTGGCACACAGGTAGTCCGAATTTTTTGCGATTTTTCTATAGCTACCGAATTTTAAAATTTTATCTAGAACATATATTGAAATAAATTTATTAGTTTTTTTCACCATTCTTTCTTCCCAATGAAATGTGATGTCAGAAAGAAAAAGCGAGCCAATTTTGCGATTTTCTACTTTACTACTTTGTAACATAGATATTTTGTTTTACTTGACTGATTAACATATTCACAAGTTTTCCTTACATGATTACCCAAATGGTCGATATCCGATAACCGTTATTCAGATAATGCTTGTTACAAGATGGAATTAGCCCGTGAACCTCTCAGAAAATGTTAAAAAATGAATTGCAACTAGTAAAAAGTATACTGTCAAAGCAGGGTTCCGGAAGCAAACAAATAAAAAACATCTCCCGTCCCGAATCCAAATGAAACTCATTTCATCTCATAAATATCTCAAAAATAAATTCCACTCGCAACTTCTTTTAAGATCTGTCTAATTCGGCAAAGTGGGTAAAAATTTATCACCAACCGATAACTCTTTCATCGAATTTACCAGTTCGGCGGCTACGTAATGGGGAGCGAGGTGACGTGTAAGATGGGCACAAGAAAATGAAAATGATGTCATAAGAATAATTCACTTAAACGGATCGCAACACGCACTGTTTCTGATACTGTGCTTTTGAGGGAGCGGAGCACATAAAATTCAGGAGCGGTCCAAAGCCGTAGGGGAAAGGGGAAAATTAAATTTCTCCTGGAGAATGAAAAATTTGAGACACCGAGCTGAATTATGAGGTTTCCGGAATACAATGCCCGTGGCTGGGTGCAGTCTTCAATGCATTTGCATCCCTTTCACGATAAAAACGATAAAATAGGTAATTTTTTCAGATGAAGATTTTCTCATGACCACATTCTAACCCTATAAACGTCGTGAGATTTCGGTGTTATGTAGTGTTGCATTTACGCCACAACACACTTGATGGCTAAATAACCGCATCTTTCTGCAGAATAGTGGACTCTTGCAACCTTTGGGACGATTCGATTGGTTCCTTTCTTAGAATGGAATCCTTTGGAATGCTTCTATTGGTATTTTCCTTGGTATAGAATCCTTTCGAACGTTTCTATATTCCGTGCTCTATTTAAGATTCAACATCATTTAGGAATTCTACTGAATACACTCTGCTGTAGGAACACCCAATAATTACACCGTATTTCATGCTCGATATACGATGAAACATAAATGGCGAATTCTAATCAGTCCATTTTACCGAATAAACACCCAATATGACGCTAAATTATATGCTCAATGTAGGAAACACCATTTTAGAATTAAAATGAATCCACGTTACCTAATGAACACCCAATATGGCACTGTCTTTGCGGCTCCATATAACATAAAACATCATTGAAGAATTCTAATGATTCCACTTTACCGAATAAACATTCAATATGACACTAAGTTGTACGAGGGTTGCTATATATATTTCTGGCCTTGGCAACAGTAAGTGTTGCTAGGCAACCGCTGACGTTTGCAAACGATAATTTAATATTTGTAACCATAATTTCTTTAGAACTTTTTGTCATTTTAGCGTGATTTGTGTTGTTTACAGTAAATTGAAAAATTCATCTTGGGCAAAAAATAGAATTGACTCGTGAACATTTTCGTGCGATTATTTTTCATAACTTTCGACGTGTATTATCAAGACAAGAGTGCTTCGATGAACTTATTTCTTTATACAGCGATAAAGCACCATCCTACAGCACTGTAAAAAACTGGTATAATGAATTCAATCGTGGTTGACGATCGCTCCAGGACGAATTCCGTGAAGGTCGTCCAAAATCGGTTGTTGTGCCAGAAAATATCGATGCTATGCATGATAAAGCAAGATAGTCATGTGACATACTGTGAGATTGAGGCATCTTTGGGCACTAGTATGACAAGCATCAATAAGATATTACATGAACATTTGGCCGTAAAAAAGATTTGTTAGCGTTGAATCTCGCACAATCTGACAAACGCTCAAAAAAAGGCTCGTGTCGATTGGTGCAAGGAAATGTTGAAAAAATACGTTCAAGGTCATCAAAGGCTGTGTATAACATCTACACAGGTGAAGAATCATAGATCTTTGCATATGAGCCCGAAACAAAACATCAATCAACTGAATGGGTCTTCCAAGACGAGTTAAATCCAACAAAAGTTGTTCGCGGAATAAGCACATCGAAGCAACTGGTTGCCAGTTTCTTCGGCATTACATGCTACGTGGCGACAGTGCCGTTAGAGTAACGCAGGACGGTCAATTCTGAATGGTACACGACCATTTGTTTGCCAGAAGTCATCGGAGAAATTCGAAAAAAGAAGAAGAGGCGAATCATTATTCATCACGACAATGCGATCTCTCACACATAGGCTCAAACAAAGGACTTTTTGACCAGCCAAAACATCGAATTGATGGGAAATCCACTGGACAGTCCTGATTTGACACCCAATGACTTTTTTTTATTCCCGCACATCAAAACTAAATTACGTGGTCAACGATTTTCGACACCCGAACAAGCGGTTGATACATTCAAAACGCATGTTTTGGAGGTACCTCGATCGGAGTGGAAAAAGTGCTTCGAAAATTGGTTCAAACGCATGCAAAAGTGTATTTGATCTTCATAAAGAATATTTTGAAAAACAATAAAACCAATTTCGATCATAAATATTTGTTTTTTCATTATTAGGCCAGAAATATAATTAGCAACCCTCGTATACTCGATGTATACAACTTAGTGTCAAACATCATTGAGGATTTCTAATGAGTCCACTTCACCGGATAAACCCCCAATATAACTCTAAACCTTATGCTTGTTTTAAGAGTAAACATCATTGATGAATTTGTAAAGTGGATTCACTTGACCGAATAAACACCCATAAGGTACATAATTGTATGCTCTATTTTACTTATTTGAGAATTCTTATTAATCTATTTTACCAAATGAACACACAGCAGGACACTAAATTTTATGCTTAAACACCGAATGAAACTACATTTTATGCCCAAGAGAGATATTTGAGAGATATATTAATTCAAATGTATCCACTTTTAATAAGACTTTAAATTTCATCCTCGATTTAAGATTAAACATCGTTGAGGAATTCCAAATGAATCCACTTTACTGAATATCCACTGCATACCCAAATTTTAATCATCGAGCAATCCATTCCTAATAACTCCTTCCAAAAGAACAAGTCCTTGGAGAATAACAACACAAATACTTCGATCCAATTCTCAGTGTCTTGAAATCAATTACGAACGATCCAACTGACGGTCCTGTCATTTCGTCTGCTGAGTGATTTCGAAATGCAAACATAATTCACAGATACAATCCTCGAACTGGAAGCAAAGCCTGAGCGATTCCTGTCAACATTTCTCAGAAGGGAAAATACTTCGAAAGACGGATAAGGTAACCTGGATTGCAGCGAATTCACATAATACAAATTAACCAAGCTGAAACTATCGAAAATTCACTAATTACTGTAGTTAATTACTCCCAGACGTTAATGACAAACTTCGTGGATGTGCGGCGACAATGTCTCTCCGCTACTTCCCAGGCAGCCTTACAAAGCCATGTAATTACCAATAGGAAGTCATTATTCGGGGCTTTTAACTGGAACTGTAAATTTCTGAGGAATTCAAATGGATTGGGAAACAAAGAGTCTTCCCGAAAAAGAATGGCCCCTCTAAATGGAAAGAAATTAGAAGTCCAAGCAGTCACCGTCATTTAAACTTTCAATGAAGATCTCAATGGAAATCAAGATCTCTCGCTGGGACGCACAAAAGGAAGCTACAACAAAGAGCACTTCGGAAGAGAGGGTCCCCAGTGATAGCATAGATTTGGAAATACAATAACACGGCGGTATAAGAGAGCTATTAAAGTATAATTGCCTCTCTGATAATAATCTATAAAATCTGCCTTTGGAATCATTTTGATGTTAACCCTCCAAATGCAGGGCGTCGTGATGCAGCGGGCATGCCTTCTGTGTTAGCAACCGGCGAGTTGTAGGCGGCGCAGGTTCCATTCCTCCCTGAGGTGTGTTTCTTTCTCTGTGTCAGTAAAACTTTTAATGTGTCATGTCTTGGCTTAGAGAAGTATGGCAGCAGACAGCCACCAAAAGTGCTCACCCTCCTGGGGGTTGTCTTGACGAGGCATCTCACAAAAGTGACCAGATCTTGATGGACAAAATATCTCGTCATTAGAAAAAACTGACCCAATCTAGATTTCGTCAACATCAAATAATCGGCAATATCAACGTGACAAGAAATATCGTCATTAGCAAAATTGGTCATGTCTTGAAATCATTTTGAGGCTGATATGAACATCAGGTGGGAAAAATAAAAATTTCGAGATCGTTATTTGTCAACTGCTGTTACAACTTTTTAAATTCTTAAGAATAATTTCGTTAGTATCAATATAAGTTGTAACGATTGGTTGGTTAATTGTATTGTATTAGCACAATGGCCAAGCATAGCTATGCCAATCAAATATAACGAAAGATTAGAATGTCAAGTATGACAAATAATAAATGTATTGTTGGTCATTGTCATTCTAGTATGTCTTTATAATTACCGAGTTGGATTATGCAACACTAATATAGTGGCCTAAAAAACTTAAAACAAAATTGACCTGTTTTTACTAAAAATATAATTTTGAACCCTCTTGGTGGTTTATCTTCGCTGCGAAAACTGCCGTATAGTACCCAGCCTTTGGTGCAAAAACCTATTCCAAACTCTCACCAGTTCTAGAGAAGGGATAATTTGCTTTTCCATCTGTCCTTTCCAATGGAGTAATAAGACAGTTCAGTTTTGCCTTAACGAGATATGTCCTTAGCTAAATTGAGCAGACCTTTGGTGAGATATCTCGTCGAAACACTTGGAGGTTTAAAATTTTTGTTCTCCTTAAATACAGTTAGTTCGGCATGTTATTATTTCAAGTTTCTTTTTAAACTGTTTCAATTTTGTTTTGGATATCAAAATGTTGCTTGTTCCTTCCTAAAAGCAACACCATTATATCAGCATGTGTTAGAAAGTTTGGTAGTTCACGATCATGATGGCTTTTTACAAGCCTTGCGAATGGTAATAAACATCTGTAGTACAAAGGGGAGGACTCCAAATGACACCATTATCGTCTAATAGAGTTGTATAAAGCTTGTCGATAAGGATCCTTCGTAATGGACTTCTGAATAGCTTAAAGGAAATAATGGTGTAAGTTTCGAATTGATGGTCAAGTTTACCATTTATAAATATACAGGAAACAGGCAGAGAGAAGAGAGGTTTGCTATTTTCGTTGTCTGCGATATACGATTGTGTAACAACACATATTTAATTAATTTAAACGATTAGTTAAAAACAAACGAAAAATTATTTAATAAGTCCTTTACTAATGAGTTTGTTTTGACGACTGTCCAGTTATACCCGTTTATGTAGTAATGAATAAAATAACACATTGTTTTAAACGATTGGTTAAACGCTTAATGAAAAATGAGTTTGGTTGTTCTGATTGGTCACAATATATCCAATAATGTAGTAAATAAATTTAATCCATTGGTTAAAATCGAAACAACTATTTAATCAGTCTTCTTTAATGAATTGGACTGTGATGATTGCCCGCTAAATCCGATTATGAAGAAAACAAGTAATAAATTAATTTAAACTATATGTTAAAATGAATCAATTATTTAATCAGTGCTCCCCTTTAATAAGTTAGCTGCGCTGGTTTGATCCAATATCCGAATACCTGGTACAGAAAAGCAATACTATAATGTCAATGATTGGTTAGGGAACGTCGTGACTCAGTGGTATGCCCACTATGCTAGCAACGTACGAGTTGTAGGCGGCGAAGGTTATATTTCTGGCAGATACATTCCTCCCTGGGTATATGTCTCTTTTCCGAGTCAGTCAAACATTCATTGCGAGTATGTATATTAAATGATATCGTATGTCTTGTGTCTGGATAGCATGGTCGAATATGAGCTTAGCGTCATGAAACCCACAAAACAACGATCAATCATTTGTTAAAAACGAAGCAACTACTTAACCCGTTGAGCTTCATGAAATGTCTGTATGTATTTATAAGTGTAATTTATTTAACATCGCACTGGAGCAACACAACGGGCTATTGGTGACGGTCTGAGATCAAATCCGAAGGGAGAGATCTGAGGTAAACTCCATTAATTTTGAATCACTGTCAGATGACTCCTGTGCTCGCCTCCCACCTCTACAAACTTCCACACCAACATGAGGACATTTGAGGCCACGAATGATGTAGCATGCGCCAGTTCCCTTTGTTCACGACGGTCTTTGGTTGGATTCGAAAACGCAACCCTCTGATTGCTAATCACTTACTCTTCCAACCGAGCTACCACGGCCCTAATTAAAGAGTCGAGAGTACAATACAATAATATAACTGTCTAGGAGAACTATCGAAACATCATTTGTTATGTGACAGTAAGCTATAAGCGCTTAGAAATCATTTAATGTTGATGTGAATATCAGATATAAAAATAAACAAAATTTGTAAAACATTGTCTGCCATATGCGGGTACAGCTTCAGCTGTGCAGAGTTTGGATTAATCCTCCTGAGGGTTGCAAAGACAATTTATATCGCCACAACCTAGACTGACCAGTTTTTGATGGCCGTGATATCTCGTTATCACAAGAAAACCAACCAGATCTTGATGCGATATCTCGTCATTACCAATATTGGTCACATCTTGATGTACGAGATATCTCGTCGAAACCACACGGAGAATTAAAGCAAATACAATCCGGCATAGTCTTCAGACAAACGTATCGGTAGAAATAACATTGAAGTTGCAACGCACACGCTCCGTCTATTTTATTATTAGATGGTCGATTGTTGTATGCAAAATGTGCCTGCGGTGATTAGCTTTCTTTGTTAATGGACTGTATATACAAACTACATTTCGCAACTGGTTAAGCTTTAAGGTATTCACACTTTTCCATTCAACCTGCAGTCACCCCTGTACGACTTCTAATCAATTTTGATCTTATTGACTAATATTATCTTGCCAAATATACTATTTTCGAAGGGAAATGAGCAATTAGTTTCGATATGATTATAGTCTACGGAAATTAGGATAAATGATTTCTCACTGATTCTATTGCAAAGAATTGGCAAATAAAATCTTTCCAAATGATTCTATTCTACAGAGTGGGTCAATATAATACTTGAAAAGGACTCTATTATTCTAAAGTATCGACTAAAGGTTTTCCCAGATAATTATAATCCAAGGAACCATTAGACCCTTTCTAAAGGTTGAAAGAATCCATGGATTCTTTAGTTATTTCGCTGTTGTGGATTAAAAACAATACTAAACTACTTGGAAATATCATGACCAATATAATCGTTCCAAATGCTTCGATTAAAAGGAAATGAGCAATCAAACCTTCCAAATGATTCTATTCTACATAATAGGTCAAGAGAATTCTTCCAAATGTTTCTATTCTACAGAAGGGGGCCAATCGAATCATTCCAAAGAGTTGTATTCCAAGGAATCTTAAGAACATTTCCAAATGTTGAAAGAAACCATGGATTCAATAGTTATTTAGTCGAGTGTGTTGTGGGGTGAAAAGCATACTACACTAAAGGGGCTAAAAACGAACTAATATGATACGGACGAATGAACTACCTTCCTAAAAATAAACGTTAATTTTTATAATCGATTTTTTCAGCAAACTTCTCCGCAACAGATGTTCCGAAATCACTAGATTAATTTACCTCCGTACATATAAGCGGTTTACTCCCATTTCTTTTCATAAAATATCTTTCTTTCAGAAACAAAACAAAAAAACACCCGAGGAAATGTTGAAGCATATAATTTAATTTTAAGACACAAATGGGAATTCAGTGGAAAAAACAACTTAATTTTCCACTAAATTTTTAAATGTTTCTTTCGTCCTCGAGAATCGGGACAGCTCGCAAACACTCGGAACGGACGCCAACCAGTTCTTATGAAACTTAATTTTCGAGACCAATGATTTCTTCAGTTTGGGATTTGATTTGAAGATGGACTTTTACCAAAATACTTTCAAAGTTGAGGTTAGGAGAAGAGGGCAGTAATTACAAGATATTTCCTCGGAACAAAATAAACTTATATTTTCCCTCGGTGAGAGTTCATGCGTAAATGCTACATGCATGTTTAGGCCGCAGTAGTCCGGTTTGAAGAGTAACGGATTAGCAACCGGAGAGTTGCGAGTTCGAATTCAACCAAAGATCGCCGTGTAGAAAGGGGGATGGTTCACGTCAAATCTGTCCTGGCATCAAATGTTTTCACTTTGGCGTGGTGTGGAAGTTTCGCGAGTGGGATACCAGGTTAGATGCGAACTCGTCATCTGACCGTCGTTCATAATTACGTGGTGTTGTCCACGTTTCTTTCTCTTCAGTTTTGATCCCGGACCGTCGCCAGATGCCCGTTGTGTTGCTCCAGTGTGACGTTAATTGAAATAAAACAAGTAAGCTACACGAAGATATTTAAAAGTTCAAGGGGAATTTATATAATTTTTTTTATGAAAAGCGGGAAAACTTAGCGATCCGATCAATTTAACAATTCTAAGGTAAACTTTGTTAAGACAGTCGACACAGCTTAGGTGTCAGTGGGATCTGTCCCACGCGATGCCTTTCTGTTATTCCCAGAGAGGGAATCGATGCATGACAAACAGGGTGATGGTTGTGCCCATCTATGGGTTCATCCCCCACCATCGATGTCCTAAAGTGCCCTTGCGGACATACATTTCTATTTAAATCTCTTTACCTTCATTTTAAGTACACGGAGTTTTGTGAAGCACAGTTTAGTGTTTCTCTAGTATTATATTATTTTGTACTCAGTGTCAAACAGTAGTCACTTTTAGTAAAATATATTGTACTAACATACTGATATGATATAGTATGATACATTATTTCTCTTTATGAATATACTATTAAATTAATGTATTAATATATTGATATAGTACATCATCAATACATATTTGGCCGATTGGTTGATACATGATGAGTCATTTTTCTACATTGTATATACATACATAAAGGTAAGTTAACAGCATAATGAGATATATTATACCAATATATTGAGATATAGTGTAGCATAGTATACCATATCAATATATTAAGAAAGTATATTAGTATTATGATATAGTTCATCATCAATACGTATAATACGTATTTGGTGGTATGGATGATACACATTGTATAGCCATTTCTGTTGCACAAAGCCCAATTTGATTTAAATCAAACTTGGAGAAAACTGCCTTACTGTCTAGTATGATACTTACTGTGCGAAAATACAGTTTCGATGTTAAATCGATTTTTCATTTCTTAAAAACCTTTTAGATTTTTAAGAAATAAACCCTCTTTTCCATGCCTGATGGGTAAATGACATATATATTAAGTCCAAAAAGACCAGCGAAATTGATCCCTTTCACTAAACCTCTTCCTCCACTTTGTTCACCGCGACGCCAAACATTTTCATTCTCCGATATCTGCGTCAAAATATTGACTGCTGTTAGTAAACTTTATGGGCAACATTTCCGTCGATAACGCTTTCTGCAGATTCGTTTTCACGCATTCAACACTTTCTTCCCCTTGGGGTAGTGAGCAAACTTGATTTCCGGTTCTGCGACACATCAGTATTTATTTATAATAGATTTACGGAGATATCTCGTTCTCGAACCCAGAGGCGTTAGGCTGCGTCCCCCGTAATTCTCACCATCCTCCGCAACATACAAATACGTGTCTCGTTCCATCCTTTAAATGGGCTCTTTATCAACCCGTAATTTGATTGTCGATAAAAAAAGGATCAAGTTGCCCATTTCCTAAAGCTCAAAATCATTCGCCTTTTCGACCCCAATTTTTTTTCTTCTTGGCGTTGGTTGGGAAAAGAGAAACTTTTTGTCACTCAATTTGTTTTCCGCTCGTTCCTTTCCAAAACGTTCTCGACTCGAAACCCTCTGAAAACGTGTCTTAGATATCCTAACTCTTGTTGGGGTAGCAATGTCTCAGTTGTGCTGTCGTAGCTCTAGTAAGTTGTGCGTGGTGCGGGTTCGATTTCATTCTGGGTGCATTATTCCATTGACGAGATATGTGAGTGTAAAGTGAACACTGCTAATTATTGAGAAGAGCTTCCGAAAGTGTGCATGTTAACAACTAGTCACGTGACTGCTGTGAGGAAAAATTGCTTTCTCCGATTTGGCATTTTACCGCTTTGTTTGTTGATATATCATATTATGACTGGTAGACATGTGAATGTGAATTTCTATAGAGCGGAGACAAAAAATGGTGAAAACTACGAGGTCTACTACTATTTTATGCGGACCAATCAGATGATGAATCAGTAGATGGGCGTCTTCTGGACCGATCAGATGATAAATGTTCGTTTCCATCCATCAAACGAAATTAGTAAAATTATCACGTTACCACTAGGTTTGGTTACGTGATTCTGGGTAGATAAAATGGTTACAATTACTCACACTGCTTTTACATCTCCTCTATGTTGTATTCCTCTCTTCTGTCAACTAAGCTATTCATGTGTGTGTCCCCGTTTTACTTAACGCTGTTTGGCGCAGTTTGGCTAAATATAGCCAAAGTTCATATTTGGCCAAGTTGGGCGAAACGTAAAATCAACAACGCGAAGTAATGGATGTACACACATCAAGTATGTAGGTATTTGAATTAACATCGTACTGAAGCAATACAAAGCGCTATTGGCGAAGATCTGGGATCAATCCCGAAGTTAAGGATTCGTAGAAGACACCTCGGAAATTTGAACCACATTCAGATGATGAGATCGATACCTGAACTTACACACATCAGGAAACTTTTACTTACACAGAAGAAAGAAATAAAACCTAAGTAAGCTACTTCAACTCGTACGTTGCTAGCTGAATGGGCAAACCCACTGATCCTACGTCGGCCCTTAGGCATTCTGGAACTTCAATAGTTAATTAGGGAGTTAACTATGCTTCAATTATCAAAAGCGTCAACTTCAGGCAGATATCTGTGGCTTATCTTCGTTACGCGATACTTCGTTGATAATTCGTTCGGTATATCTTTCTTATCGTATGTGTTAACAAACAAGGAAGAAAATTGACCTTCTCCATGATGGTTAAATCAAAATCTTCAGGTCTATTTCGGCGAATTAATTCAGGCTACGTAATACTTAGTTCGGAGATAACTGCTAAATCGTATATGGTTACAGACAAGTGACATTCTCCATGATGGTTAAATCACAATTTTCAGGTCGATTTCTAGAAATTAGTTCAGATTATGCCATACTTTGTTCGTATATAACTGCCTCATCGTATGTGGTAACGACTAGGAAGACAAGGGACGTCCTCCATGATGGCTAAATCACAATCCTCATGTCGATTTCTGCAAATTAGTTCAGATTACTCGGTATTTAGTTCGGGAATAACTGCTACATCGTATAAGGTAAGAGACGAAGAATACAATTCACATTCTATATGATGGCTAAATCACAAGCTTCTGGTCGATGTCTGAGAATAAATTCACATTGTGCAGTACTTAGTTCGGGGATTAATTGCCTCATCGTATGAAATAACAGATAAGGGAAACAAGGGACATTCTACATGATCGCTAAATCGTAATATTCAGGTCTATTTCTGTGAATTAACTTAGGTTATCCAGTGATTCGGTCAGTGAATAAGCGTGTGTGATTTATTTTTTAGGAAATAATAATTAAATCAAGTTTAATCCTGAATATTATTTCCACATTTTCCTTTCAAACAGATTATGTTGCACTTGAAAAATTAAAACACTCTCTTTATGACTTCAATTAATCACATTACTTTGAATGCATTATTTCATTACATACTGCTGTGGAAGAGAGAGGTAAGTTGCTGAATTTACGCCACGCTTAAGCAACACAACGGGTATTGGGATCAACCCAGAAGGGAAAAACCCGAGAAAAACACCTCCTAATTGGAAACCATAGATATTGTTATGAAACTAATAAAATATATAAGCATTTTCTTACCTCCAATGATTTTCACTTTATTTTTATCAATGAAACTTTTTATGGCTGGTATAAAAAAGTTTTTATGCATTCATGATACACGTTGACACTTCATTTCACGATACATTTTCAACGGAATCCAGCCGCTTTTTTTCTTGAATATTTTGCGCCAACACAACACAAATCCTCCACAAAATTATACATATAACACGAGTAAAATACTTCCAAAAGCGTATCAATCAATCATGTATGTATGAATACATTTCCTTGCAAGTACTTTTTTATAGCCCTTGAAGACGTATGCTGCAATTGACAGCTTTTTCATTCAAGGATGAAATGGAAAACAACTTAATACCATATTAGTATATCCCTGTACTACACTGCTCTTCTTTAGAATATGTTTTTTTAAACACGAAGCAATTTTTTTTATTCTGACTATTTTGTACACACCCTACACGAATCAAAAAAGACGCTACCGACATCTCTTAGTAAAAAAAGCATTTTGGTGGCTCTCCAAAAGTGTATTTTGTTTCTTTCATGTCTTGTTTCCAATGACAACAAACCCATACAAAAATGTATATACACATGATATGCGTGCTTCTCATGTAATGCAACATCAGGAGGAGAAAGAGGCTCAGAAATAAAGATGAAATACTGATCCATTATTAATCAAGTCACCATCTCTTCGGCGCACTGACTCGGCTCTACGCCAGGAAATCGGTAAAGCTATTGGAGGGAAATATAAAACGCGGGAAAAGAGGCTTTCATTCACATTGGCTACCTCTCTCGATGAATAGAAAAATAAGCCATGCATCATTTGTTCCGAAGTTTTGTAGAACTTCGAAACTCAGCTCGATCGTCCAGAATAATCAGTGGCCGATTCTGCCCACAGAGGAAATATCAAAAAAGAGTGAGTAATGGCAACCTTTTATTGTGCCCAGGATCATGTGACCAAAACCAGTAGTAACGTGACACTGATACTACTTTCGTCAGCTGAGTAGAACCGAGCATTCATCATCTGATTTGGTCTTCGGGACGGTAGAAAACGCACATCAAATTTTTCATTATGTGATTGGTCCGATACAGGGGCCGCGGTAGACCAGTTGGAAAATAAACAGATTAGCAATCGAAAGGTTGCGAGTTCGAAACTCCGTTCAACCAAAGACCATAGTGTACACGGGGCCTGGTGGACGTCAAATCTGTCGTGGCATCAAATATCTTCGCATTGGCGTGGTGTAGAAGTTTGGATTAGTCAACATCTGACCGTTGTACACAATTAGGTGTCCCTCGGATCTATCTATTCGAACATGACAGATTTAACATGCATCAATCTCTCCTGTTACTGGACTATCGCGACCCTATAAATGCCAGTTTTGGTATAGATTGGCCACGTATGACCTTTTCACCTTAAAACCTAAACAACCAATCATTCTGCAACAAAATTAATCCAACTATTTTAATACGTATTCAATATATGTTTAGGATACGAAAGGCAATACCCGATACATCATTTTATACGTTTTACGATACTTTTGACACTGGTACGTTTTTGAATACCAATCTACATTGAAAATGTATTCGATAAACCAGCTGAGGTGAAAGGTATTTTAATTAACGTCGCACTGAAACAAAACAATGGGCTATTGACAACGGTTCGGGATCAAACTCGAAGAGATATATTCGAGGACAACTCTACGAAATTTTGGACCACGGTCACATGACAAGAAAACACCAGCGCTGGCAACCCACTCTCCAAACTTCCACATCACGCCAACGGATTATTCCTATTAGTGAACTATAATACAGCATGAAAAAAAAAAGACATCAAAGTTAAAATTTTTCTTTTATCGTAATCAAAAATAAATGCAAATTACTCAAATATGCGAGTTTTTTTTAACCCGAGTTCATTTGTACGCTACAACTGCATTCAACAACAACAAACGGTAAGGACATTTCTCTGTGTGCGCTCTAAGCATAAAAGTCAAACACAATCTACGACGCTGTGAAGCTGAAAAACGTCCTCTATTATCAATAAAAGATATTGATTTTGAAATTTACAATAGAAAGCAGAAAAGACAGTGCTTCCCTCAAAAATATTCGATTTCTCGTTCCAATCCTCCCCTTCGACACGGGCATCTTTTCCATTTCACTTCAATTCATCTGAAGAGTTACATTAATATTCATTCCCCTCATGAATATAATTAGACTTCTCTATGCAAGTTTAGGGATGGATTTATGTATTGTTCTTCATTCCGAACTCGGTTGCCCATCTTGACTTCTTATATTGAAAATTCTTTTCTGCTACTGCGGTTGTGGAAACCGTGTTGCGCGGAGAGGGTGATGTTGCAGGGGAAGAAGTTCCCAGGAGAGATGCAAAACTTTTGAATAATTTGGAGATGCCGCGATTCGCGTACAACTGAAAGCTTTTTAATCCTTAACAGAATTTGTTTAGTCTTGGCTTTTGGATGGAATACGGAATTGGCAAGACCTCTTTCCGCAGATCTTGTCCCATATTCGGGCCGCGAGGGACTAACAACCGGAGGGTTGAGCGTTCGAAACCTCGTCCCACCTAAGACCGTCGTGTACGTGGGTGTTGGTGCACGTTCAAATTGTCGTGACTTCAAATGCCCTCGCGTTGGCCTGATGTGAATGTCGGGTTGGATGTTTTTGGTTTTTATGGCTTAAGGGCCATATTTGGTCAAGCCGCGCCAAACACAAGACGGACACTTTCGCGTTTTTCGTTGACTTGGGGTGGTAGTTTGGAGAGTGGGGTTTCAGTTCAGGTTTTGATCTCGTATTCCGAATGCAGTTCAAAATGAAGAGATCGTGTCCTCGTGTCTTTCCCATCGTGATAGATCCCGAATCGTCGCGAACAACACGTTGTGTTGATCCAATGTGCCGTTAACCTGGAGCCTCATTAAATATTCCGACTGTGTATAAACGTTGGGTTTCATGGCAAAAAGGCCCTATTTGGCCAAGCTGAGCCAAAGTAAATCGGCATACACACAGGTAGAGTTCTTTTGGCACAGAAGACAGGAATATATCCAGGAAGGAATATTTCTCTCATTAATATTTATCCTCTTCATAAATATAATTAGAACGCTTAGTGAAACTTTATGGATGGATTTATGTATCGTTCCTCATTCCGAAATTGAAATTGCTCGTGCTGATTTCTTATATTGAAATTTTTTATCTCCTACTGTGTTGTGGAAACCGTGTTGTGTGAATGTGTTGTTTGTAGGAGAAGAAGTTTCTAGGAATGTTTCTAAACTTAAAAATACTTTAGAAAGCCCAATTCACACGTGCCACTTAATACTTTTAAATCCTTCAAGGAATTTATTTAGTCTCCACTCCGCATACATAGTTTTTGGATGGAGTATAGATTTGCTATGAGGTCTTTTCGTGGAGGATCTTATTCAAGATTCGGTAACCCGGTTGGAAGTGTAGCCGATTGCCAACCTTAGGGTCGCGAGTTCGACACGCGTTCTAACCAAAGACCGTCGTGTACTCTAAATCTGTCGGGACCTCACTTTAGCGTGGTGTGAAAGTTTGCACAGTGGGGTGCTAGTTTAGGTGTTGGCCTCGTCGTCTGAACTGCGGTACAAAATTCGACGTGATGTCTCCTCCGTTCTTTCCCACAGTTGGATCACATACCGTCGTCAGTATCCCATTGTGTTGCTCCAGCACAACGTTAATTTCTTCCTACCTACCCTTTCGTGATAGAGCGTATTTGATATTCGGGTGTAGCGGATTAGCAATGGGAGGGACTTAAGCTCGAGGCTCGATTCAACCAAAGTTGCGTGTGAGCCTCGGAGATGATTAATATTTTGATGAAATTGTTTTAATGGGAAGGTATTGCCTTAATAAAATTAAATCTGTCACTGACAAGAAAAAACCAACTCTATTACCTAACTTTTCATTTTTCCAATACGTGATCCTATTAATTATATGCTGAATATTTTCTCTTGACCGCCTTCTCTTCCTGGTAATGCAATCTGGTGTTTATTTGAAAATGGTGTAGTTTTGCCTATTTTTTTTAAATCGTTCTTCGAAACAAAAATCAGGAATGAATGGGAAATTAAAACTTCACCACGAGAGCATATGAAACCAAAAGAAGAAAAACTTTATCAGCTAAAAAAATTCACTTTGTGAGCAATTTTTCCTGCTTTGGTTTGAAAAGTTTTTAATTTCAGCGTGTGCCCTTAATGGAGAAACTAATTAAAAAGTAATTAAGACATCACGGAACCCATATAATGCACTTTTAGGAAACAAAAGAAAAATAATCCTACTGAATACGTAAGGATCTAAATCAGTTTTTTTATTAAACATTTCTTGCCTTGTAAACACTTGTTCTAGTGTATCTTAGTTTTGTGAAATTTATATTTTTGTTAATTCATGTTTTTAAATGCTTCTTTATTGTTCTTGTATTTTAATTTATATTTCTTTTAATTAGTTCATAAACTGAAGTAGTTAATCTTTAGCTAGGCCATCGATAAAAATTGCAATGAAAATAAGGATTAATTTTTGAGGGAATGCATCAACATATATGTACTGCATAATCGTGAAACCTAATGCAAAAGTCTGCATTTACAGAACTCTTTAAAAAAGATCAACTCAATTGCGGTAGTATTGATGGTAGAGCCATATATAAGACAAAAATTTATCATTGTCAAATATAGGTTGGTATTTAAATAAAGGTTGAATGAATATGGACAGGATTAACGATTCATTTTCATTTCAATGCTTCCAAACAGAAACAAAAAATTATAGTTCTCTGACGAATATGCTTACTGTAAAAACCACACAAGCTTGTAGGTGCCATTTACCCCTCTCAATTCTTCTATACTACGATTAAGGTGCCATAGATGGTGGGGCTATATGAGATGGACTTACCCATTTCCCCTTCTAAGTCCCCCTAAGTACATGGGGAAAATTACAGGAGTAAAAATATAGGATGTATTCAAATAAATAAAATGTGAAGGAATAAACATGTTTTACTTTTTTATTTCCGTGGTTTAAAAAAGAAACAAGAAACCACAGTTGTCCAACGCATATACCAATTGAATAGAACACAAAATCTTTTAGGTCCCATTTATCATTATCAGATTTTCTATACTACGATTACGGTGGCATAGATGGTTGGGACAAATGGGGTGGACTATAGCATTTCCTTTTGAAGTGTAGAATAAGAATATTGGACCACAAAACCTTGCAGGTACCATTTATCACTCTTAGTTGTTCTATACTACAACTGCCCGAGTATGGACATATGGGGTGAACTTCTGCACAATCCTTTTAAAATCTAGGAACATACGAAAAACTAATGTTGTAAAAATAGTTTCATATTCAAATAAATAAAATTTTAACGGATTTTAACATGATGTATTGATTTATTTTAATTTCTCTCTCTCTGTGTGTCAGAAATCAGTTCTCCAACAAATACTCCTACTGAAAAAAACCGCACAAGTTTGTAGGAATCATTTATCACTCTCAGTTCTTCTATACCACGACTGCGGTAGAAAAGACGGTGGGGACATACGGGATGAACTTATCATTCCTTTTCAAATCTAAGAACTTTGGGAAAACTATCGTAGTAAAATATAGTTTGATAGTCAAATAAATAAAATTTTAAAGAATATAAACATGACTTATCGATTCATTTTCATTTCAGTGCATTCAAAAAGAAACAAGACACTACAGTTCTCCAACAAATATGCCTACTGAAGATTTGACAACAAAAGCTTGTAGATGCCATTTACCGCTCTCTGTTCATCTATACCATGAATACGGTAGAAAAGACAATGGAGACATATGGGTTGGACTTATGAATTCATTTTCAAGTAAAGAATACGGGGAAAATTATCGTTGCAAAATATCTGATGTATTCAAAAGAAATTTTTTTTTAATTAATATGAACATGATTTAATGGTTTATTTCCATTTCAATGTTTCCAAAAAGAAGCAAGAAACCATAGTTTTCCAACGAATATGCCAACTGAAAAGGCCACAAAAGCGTGTAGATGCCATTTATCACACTCAATTCTTCTATACTAGGACTACGGTAGCAAAGATGGTGGGGACATATAGGCGTGGACTTATGCGTACCTTCTAAATCTAAGATCATGGGTGAAAATTACAGAAGTTAAAGTATAGGATGTATTCAAATAAATGTTTTAATGATTATTTTCATTTCAGTGTTTCTAAAAAGAAACAAAGAACTATAGTTGTCCAACGAATATGCCTACTGAAAAGACCACAACAGCTTGTAGGTGCCATTTATCACTCTCAGTTCTCCTATACTACGACTACGATGGGGACATATGGGTGGACTTATGCATTCCTTTCAAAGACTAGGAACATGGGAAATGCGGTCCCACTGCTCGTCTGGTGTCTGGTTACGGAGAGATAGCGCTCACTATGACAGCACTTCAAGATCGGGGTCGATGCTTTGCCGTTACGTGACGAGAAAGAACTATCTTCTTACGAGCAGGTGGCAGACACACAAAACATGCGTTTAAATCATTCATTCCATTGGGAATAGAGAAGGGGAAGTTTTCAAAATTCTTACAATTCGAAAACGCGGCTGTGGGAGGTGTTGGTTATTATCGTGATGAGAATTGAAACCTAAAATTTTTTTAGCCTAAAATTAAAAAAAGATAACTAGATTGATTGACTTAGATAACGAGAATATTAGTTAAATTATTTCAAGTAATTCACGAGTACTATAACCAAGGATTCATTTTTTGATGGTTACTTTCTTATATTCACATTTAATAAAAGTAAAGAATGTGAAATTCCTATTAATTATCGAATTAAACTATTGTGCCGTGGAAGCCAGGGTGGGAATAAGTACATGATTAGCAACCATAAGGTTGCGAGCTCGAATCCAACCAAAGACCGTCGTGCACAAAGAGGCCTGTTGCATGTTAAATATGTCGTGGCTTCAAATGTGCTCATATTGGCATGGTGTGGAAGTTTGGAGAGTGGGGTTCCAGCTCAGATGTGACCTTGTCATTTGAGCGTGGTTCAAAATTAAGTGGTGTTGTCCTGGGATCTTTCGCTTGAGAAATGATCCCGGACCGTCGACAATAGTCCGTTTTGTTGCTCCAGTGCGATGTTAATTAAAATACCAACCAAATGAACTCCTTTGAGTACAAACACCACGGAAGGCTGGTTGGTAGAGTAGTGAGCGGAGTATATCAACCGAGGTTTGCGAGTTCGAACCTCGATCCATCCAAAGATGACAGTGACGTGACGGGTGGTGCAAGTTGAATATGTCGTGTTCAAATGTTTTGTGTGAAAGTTTGGTTCGTTGGTTGACTTTTGGTTTTACGGCCCAAGGGGGATATTTAGTCAATCTGCTTCAAACACAAAACAATGTCAAGTATTTCTGAAAAGTTGACGAGATAAAGATCCACTCGGTGTTCTAATGACGAGAGCTTCCTGAACGATATATCTCGTCCGATCCGATTACTTTTGTTAATGACGATATACCTCGTCGCGACAACCACCAGGAGGATTAAAGAACATATAAACATTATATTGCACCCTAAAACCTAAAGCAACCACCATAAAAATCATTTATCTAAATTGCCAATATTAACTTTTTTTATTTATTTCATGTAGAAATAAGTTCATTTGAATAGTAAGTTCTATTAGTATGTGATAAAATAATTATGTTATTATAAATGTGCTTATTTGTAAATTTTTCTGAAAAACAGTAGTTGATGTTTATGGAAATTTAGAGAAAATTTTTTTTAATATACGCTTGAAATCTGCTCATAGAAATTATTGAAGATATTAACAAAATAAACCATTAAAAAAATTTTGAAATTTCTTCATTGCAGTTTCGTATTCAAATAAATTACTTTATATTTTAGGAGTGAAATTTATATTTCCAAACACAATTTTTTACCTTATCGTAAATTATAACGTAAGAATAAATAGTTTATAGTATTTCTAAGTACATTTTGTTTAGTTGTTAGATTTTTAAAATGCATGCTTGGGTTTTACTAATTAAAAGAGGTAATAAGTAGTTCATTATAGTTGAGATTAACCTTTTTATACTAAAAAAATTATGGATTTTAAAATATTATGTATTCAATCACTTTAATTAATCTGAAGTGCAATTTTTGTTGCTCTAATATAGAAGACGACAATATATGAAAGATATGCGTAACGACAAAATATTTTTATTCGCAGAAATTATTTTTAGTTGCTGATCACTATTTCTAGCAACAAAGGTGAATATTTCCAAAATTGAATTTCAGAGAAAATAATGTTTTCAAGAGATTACAATAAATCCTTCAGTTCTGCATACATTTAAATGGCTGCGAGCGGTATGTTTCCATTCTATTGAAATATTTTCCAGGAAAAACTTTCCAACTTCCCACATCTCTAAACAAGATAAAATTTACAACTATTCCGTCTAAAAATAATCCTTCGATTCTGTATCGATTTCAGAAACAGAACATTAAATGGGAAGTTTTAATTGGGATATTTTGTTTCATAAATGATTGAATAACACGAACACTTTTTGGAGAAGAATCTTCCAATTAAAAACGATTGTGTTTTTGTTGTTAATACTTAACCCTCCGTGGGGTTCACGCGCATGATCCCACCATGCAGCCCGACTTCTGACCATTTTTGACTTTCTTGGGATCAACGGAATCTTTTCAAATGATTATATTCTAAGGAAATTACCAATCTAATATTTGCGAAAAATTCTTTTCTAAGGAAATGTACAATAGAATATTTCCGAAGAATTCTAATCGACAGAATGAGTCAATAGAACCATTTCTAAAGACTTTATTCAAAAGAAAAAGACTAATAGAATCGTTTCAAAGGATTCGATTATAAGGAAACAAACAATAGTCTTTCCAAAAATAGGGAGGTAGTGGAATTTACGTTGTACTGTAGCAACACAAAGAATATGTAAGTATGTATTATGCCTAATATCTATGTAGTGATATGTAAGTATATAGTATGTTTTACGTCTATAAATAGATATGTAAGAAGGAAGCATGTTTAATACATAAGTGTATATACACAGTCCAGTCACATTAATGTGACCACCTGTCAAAAGCCAGAATAACCACCTTTGGCAGAGGGGACCGCTGCGAGACGTGCAGGAAGAGAGTCAGTTAGGTTTCTGAAGGTGTTCACTGGGATGTTGAGCCATGCCGACTCCAGTGCCGTGGCCAGCTGCGCTAGATTACGCGGTTGAGGATCCATGGCGCGAATAACCCGATCGAAGTGGTCCCACAGATTCTCGATTGGGTTTAAATCCGGTGGGTTTGTTGGCCAGGGGAGTACGGTAAACTCATCCTGGTGCTTTTCGAACCACGCACATACACTGCGAGCTGTATGACACCACGCATTGTCCTGCTGGTAGATGCCATCATTCTGAGGGAAAATAATTCGCATGTAGGGGTGGACATGGTCCGCAAGGACAGGTGCGTACTTGTGCTGATCCATCGTATGTCATATAGTATGTTTAATATTTAAGTATAAAAAGTCCTTGAAAGGTCGACGGTTCCTGTCGGATGTAGAAGTTTCGGACTTCTTCAAATAACAGAAACAGGAGTTTTACCAAGAGGGTGTATTCAACCTGGTGCAGCTGTGGGATGACTGCCTAAATGCTCAAGGCGATTTTGCATTAGTGGCATACCAAATCTGGACTGTACAGCCTTCAAACGGAAACTTTTTGATCGCCCCTTATATGTAGCATATTTAATATGTAAGTATGTAGTGTATTAATATGGAAGTGTAATGATAAAAGATGAGAGGTAACAAAAAATATATAACGTGTGATTTCTCAATAATTAATAATCAGTGTATGATAATATAATGCAAATGGTATTAGCCTATCGGTTTCCTTTGAAAACATCAGGTCTTTTTTATTTTAACTCTTTACTCCATATTTTTTTCTATCTGCATTTGCGACAAGAATTCAGTGTGCCATGGTATTTTAATTAACGTCACACTGGAGAAACACAAAGGGCTATTGGGGGCGACAAGAATTTGGAGTGCAGTATCTGTACCGAGGGCAAATGAAATCTATCCGGAGAGCTGTAAATGGAAAAGTACTTGCAGGTTTTTCAATCGCATTTTTCAACAACTAGATGTAGTGATTGTTTGTAAAAATTTCTTTTCATAGTTTCCTAAACTTTTTTGGCTCAATGCCTCCTTTTCAAAGACGAATGTTTCCGGCACACCTCTGAAAAGCCCTATACACACAACACATATAAACACACTAGATTGCTCTCTGTTAGTGTAGCATTTAATATCAATCAAATCAGAAAATTAAAAATAATCCGTAGTGCTAAAAGTGATGACTAATTACAAAATAGTCATAAATATGCAGCCTCGCTTGTATGTTGCGAAATGTCTACCTACATACTTACATTTTGCAACACATAATTATTGCAACAATGTGCCTGTATCGTGGACATTTTGCAACATATAATTATTGCAACAATGTGAATGAATCGTTGACATTTTGCAACATATAATTATTGTAACAATGTGTCTGTATGGTGGACATTTTGCAACGTATAATTATTGCAACAATGTGCCTGTATGGTGGACATTTTGCAACATATAATTATTGCAACAATGTGCCTGTTTGGTGGAATGGTGAGTGCTTACTGTGTACCCACGAATATTTTTTTGAATTCTGACTTTAAAAGTAGTTTTTTTACAATAGGTCACAGGCTTATTCTTAACATCATTTCAGTATGAAAAATAAGGTTAAGCTAATTATTAATTATTAAATTTATATACAATTAGCTATTTAAAATGGTTTTGAACAATAAGTGATACCTTACATTCTATAATTTGTCAGAAAGACTATTCCTATTGGATGTTATTCCTGTTATCATTCTTCTTGTTTCAACCATCAATCAAGTTGGTAGACAGAACAGATTTTTACAACTTCTTTCATCAATGAAGTAAAAAAAAAAATTCAGAAGTTTTAACAAAATCCATTTCTTAACTAATAGCTCATATTGAGAGTCAAAACATTCACAGTATCATACAGATTACAAGGAATCAAAAACAATTATAATAGTTCAATTTATTGTTGAGTTAGCACCGTTTGAACAAAGCATTATAATGCAAAAACAGTTCGTCAGAAATTGAGTTTAAAGACATGCTTCTGTACATGCTACCAAAAACCAAAAAACCTTAGTAACTAGAAAAATATTCCTAATGTTTCAAGATCTTGGTATCGTTTGAAAGTTAGAGTTGGGAAATATTTTGAAGCAATAAAAATCGATATTTTGGTCGATTTTCGTGATCTGTAGTGTATATACGTATACACCCTAAAATGTTTATAGATGGTGACTTTTAGCGTCTTCTTATTGCCCAGTCCAGCTCTCCTCAACCTGATATAATTCACCTGGGGTCAGCATTGCCCACTCCAACAAAAAAATTTCTCAGTCCCCATTTTGGGAAACAATGTTCTACAAGTTGGGAATTATACTATCTCACAAAGATTTTGGACTTTTTGGAAGAAAATTATGAAATTGAGTAAAATAAAAGAATTCGTGACATACAAAACGGACACTACAAAACAGTGTTTTCAATCGGAAATACCTTTAATACGATTCAATAAGGTGGATATTCAAATATTGCATTTTTCATGCTTTTGGACTCGGTTGGTTTCCGATGTACCATCCACGTACTAGATGTAGCCAAAGGAATAAGTTTTAAAAGATTAAATTAATGTGAGAAAATTATGAAACTGAGAAATAAAAAAATTTCTTGCATCTAAAATGTTCACTACGAAACAGTGCTCTAGATCTGAAATTACTTTTCTCTCTTTTTTGAAGAAACGTTACCTCCGCAGAAGCTGTCGTATGATTGAAAACTCGCTTTTTTTAGCTCCGTTCTTAGATGGTTCCCGAAAAAGTACTGATTAGAAAATTACGAAAGTAACATGGTTAGTTCAAAATTGTACAGGGAACAAAATGAAGAAGATTTTTTTCCGATGCGGCTATTAGTTTAGGGTTTATTAGGTATCAAAGTAAGAAAAAAGCGAAATTTCTAACGCGAGTTTGCAAAACACATACAAATTTTCCGTCTTCAACCGCGAGTTTTTTTCTAGAGTACCTCTAAACGTCAATTTTTGCGCTTCATTGAGTTTTTTTTTGAAATTTCAATTTGGTTCCTGATAATATTCTTTTCAAATTCGGGAAAAATCGGGACATTTTGGTTGCGTTTTTGTTAAAACTGTCATATCTATAGCTTATTACTATTAGTTTTTAAATTTGAAAACATCACAGGAAACCTTAGAATGTACTCTTTGTTACGGTACAGTTATTTTTGAAATTGGTTAATAAATAAACTAGATGCCAATTAAAAGTTGGTCATACAAATTTCGTATTTTTTAAATCGTAATTTCCGATACAAAACTAAAACTGTCATAACTATAGCTTAATACTATTAGTTTTAAAATTTGAAAAATACTGCGTGAAAGTTTAGAATGCACTCTTTCACATGATATAATTTTTTTTAAAATTGGTTCATAAATAAATTTATAGTATAAATTTATAAAAATATAGTTTCGCGCGATAGTGTACAAATTGTTACTCAAGGAGATACGCGAAGATGAAACGTGAAACGGCCTAGATGAAACTCGCTGTGACGTCGTGGATCGGAGAGTCCAATCAGGAATATACAAATTATACTTTCGCCGTAGCAGAAGGTTGAAAACTTTGCGAAAGAAGTGTTGGTTTGCGAAGCAAAACAAACGGGATTGTGTAGCAATCACCGGGGGTTTGCGAGAGGAGGCTAGCAGGGGTCAGCCCCCCCCCCCCCTATTACTATACAATATTCTACAAAGTGGGGATTCAACTCTCTCATTTTCAAGTTTTGTAATCGGTTGGTTTCCCCTGTACCATCCAAGTACTAGATGTTGGCTCAGGTAATTATATAGAATAAATTCCAAAAGATTGAAGTATGCAAGTGAAGAAAATTATGGAAAGTGAGAAATAAAATTATTTTTAGTTTGCAAATGGCCCCTATACGAAACGGTATTTTAATACCTTTAAGCAGTTGGGATCTAGATTGAAGTTGAAACTTTTAAAAGTTTTTACGTTGTTATTCATTGCAAGGAATTAGTAGTTCTCTCCAACAACCCGTGTGATTGTGTTGTTTGATTGTGAGAACGTAGATTTCGATTTAAAGTACCAGAAAAATTCCCTTTGAGCACGCTACGATCTTCGTAGCCTCTCCGACCTTGGAGAAAAGAACCGAAATCTAGTAACTCAAAAGAAAGCGATTTTTTCCCCTTCCCAACTATTTCAACAGCACAAAAGAACAGTTTTAAAGCACAGCGCAATCTTTTAAATAAGGGTAAAAATGCTCTCTCGATAGTTTTTGTCCCACCAAATATACCCAAATCATTTGAAAATTGAAACTTTTCTAAGTTTTCCTCTCGAAAAGCAATTCTGTTTTTGGAAAATTGCTAGGTAGTTGCGCAGGAGAAATAATGGCTCCAGAAATTTTTTTTTGTCGGTATAGTTCACTTTTTCCTTTTCTATACTTTCCTCTCTTCTCTCTTTATCTGATGATAGTTAAGGGTCACTTTGCTAAATTGTGTTGTTAACGCTCAGCAAAGTTGCGCTTAGGAGTTTCCGCGCTGTTTAAATTGAGTTCGCGCGATAAAGTATGCTTTTTTTTCCCCCGAGTAGGAAAGTAATAAACGCTTTCACAAACTGTTTCTCCCCCTCAAATTATATCAGTATTTTATATTTAGGAGCGACAAAAACTTTTGAAACTTTTCTATTTCTAGAGCTTGTTTATTTGTTTACACTGAGGCCTTGAGCACGAATGAACAAAACGCTGATGCCTGGAAATGCTTCCCAATTTTCATCGGCGTTTTGTTCAAGCATCGTCTTTCTGCTTTTAGTTTCTGAATATATATATATATATATATATATATATATATATATATATATATATATATATATATATATATATATATATATATATATATATATATATATATATATATATATATATATATATATATATATATATATATATATATATATATATATATATATATACAGGGTGGTCCCGAATTCATGGTACAAACTTTAATGGTAGGTACAGGACATTGTAACAATGATTTATTGTATAGGAATGTATAGTCGCAAGTGACGTGGTGAGGCGAAAACAGGGGAAATAACGGCCGAAAGGAAAAACAAAGATTTTATTGAAAGCGTTGTTGACAAGTGTCATGTTTACAGTAATTGTTCAAAATTGCGTCCACCAGTATCGATACATGCTTGACAGCGTCGGTGGAGCGATTGGCGTACACGTTCAAAGATGCCTGGTATTTCACGCACACCTGCAGCAGCTACAGATAAGCGAGCGACGAGATCCTCATCTGAGTCAACTGGAGTCTCATAAACAAGATGCTTTAGATGTCCCCATAAAAAGTAATCGAGGCTCGATAAATCGGGAGATCGGGGTGGCCAAGGGACTGGTCCACCACGCCCAATCCATCGAGTACCAAACGTGGCATTCAGGTAATTCCGTACATCAATGCTGAAGTGTGCTGGCGCCCCATCGTGCTGAAACCACATGTGGTTACGAATGGCGATCGGAACATCATGCAGCAGTTGTGGTAACACTTCTTTCAGAAAAATAAGATAGCTTCCGCCAGTGAGCCGCGTGGGTAGTAAGTATGGGCCAATCAAAAAGTCGTTCACAATACCAGCCCACACATTAATACTGAAACGTTGTTGAAACGCATGTCGACGCGTTGCATGTGGATTATCGGTTGCCCACACATGGGAATTGTGCGCATTAAAGACACCCTCGCGTGAAAATGTCGCTTCATCTGTAAATAGCACATAATCTACGAAATCCGGCTGCAACGCACATTGCTGCATCACCCACAGGCAGAAGTTCACGCGGCGAGGATAATCTGCCGGATTCAATGCTTGTACTTTTTGAAAATGGAAGGGGTGTAAGCGATTTTCGTTTAACACTCTGCATACAGTCTGATGACTCACACCTACGTCACGCGCAACAGTTCTTGTGCTTGACTCGGGTCTATCAGCCACAATGTTCAAGATGCTTTCTTCCAGCCTTGGAGTGCGTACAGCTCTTACTCGACCAGCGCCATGTCTGTTGACGTCGAACGCACCTGTTTCACAAAGTTGACGATGTAACCGTTGAAAAATTCTATGATCCGGCATTCGTCGATCAGGATACTCCGCGCGATACATTCGTAACGCAGCTCTGCCGTTACCATTTGCACGGCCGTACATGTAATGCATGTCTGCTTTTTCTGCATACGTAAAGTCACCCATCGTCTACGGCAGCACAATTGTGAATGGCGCTTTTCCCTACTGCGATGCATCATGTTCAACAGCGGCTAGACATCTACTGCCCTCTACCGGCAATGATACCAACCGATCACTCCATTTCTCTTTCCTTTTATTTCCCCTGTTTACGCTTCACCGCGTCACTTGCGACTATACATTCCTATACAATAAATCATTGTTACAATGTCCTGTACCTACCATTAAAGTTTGTACCATGAATTCGGGACCACCATATATCTCGAATTAGTTATTCTTTTGAAACGTAACCTTGAGTACTGTAAGAAAACTTGTAGTGCAAACAAACCAGACGGTCTGAAGACTTTATTACCACTATACAAATGCTGTCGTGTGAAACATATTGGAATTATCATTCAGTTTATCGCCATTTTGGTGACACTTAAACTCTGCTGGTGGTATCGAGTAATTATCAAATCGAACTATATCTTGATGAACGAGATAGTTCGTCCCTAGAAAAATTGGCTAGATCTTGATAGACAACGAGATAAATCGCCATCAAAATGACCAGATCTTGATCTCGTCATCATAAGAAAATCGGTAACATCCTCTTGATGATATATCTCGTCATACTAGCAAAATTAAGCATATCTTGATGGACGAGATATCTGGTCGAAACTTCTTGTATGGTTCGAAATTATAACTTTTACTCTCTAAGAGCACAGCGAGACTTGTATAGCATTACTTTTACCCCCTTAATAAATGACTAAATAGCCACATTTATTGAATTCGTGGATTATTTCAACCTTAAGATTTTATACGTTATTCCATAAAAATAGAGTTCTTTGGAAAGAGATTGGTCGCGGACTACCACCAATAGTCCTCATTGTTGCTCCACTCAGAAGTAAATTCAACTAGTACAACGTGCACGAAGGAAAGTTGCAAATATATGTCATGATTAAAAAGGCTGAAGTTGTAAGAAAAAAATATACAATTATTCATCTAGGAAACAATGAAAATACGCAGTCCATCACAGTCCTGGAGGTTGCATTTAATTGTTAGCAAAACTGGTGAGATCTTGGAGGACGATATGCCTCGTCGTTAGAAGAAAAACTAATCAAATCTTCATCTCGTCATCATAAAAATATCGGCAATATATCGAGACTCGTCATTAGCACATTTTTCAGATCTATATCTCATCTAAATCACTTGGAAGGTTAATCTAATTGGCTTTGACCCATTCACTTATATTATCCTTTAGAATTCATTCTTTGTTAATTTTTTTTTATCGGTTACGGGCTGAAATCTTATCCAACAAACAAGCCAAGGGACGTCTCGTTTGTATTCCGTACAGAAATTACGTGACACCACAGAAACATTACCGCCATTTACATTTAACTCGACAGAAATTCCTCTCGCAGTGCAGATCTAGTAGGAAAGGCAGATGACCTTGCAAAAGTTCATTTTTACGAAGGAGGTAAGGATTGGCTGAGAAGAGGGCTGCCATACGTACAAGTCATGCTTGTTAAAGGGCCGCGGTAGCCCGGTTGGAAGAGCAACGGATTATCAACCGGGTGGTTGCGAGTTTGAATACAACCAACGACAGTCGTGTACAAAGGCGGCTGGTGCCCGTTCAATCTGTTATGATCTTACATGCCCTCACGTTGGAGTAATGTGGATGTTTGGATAGTGGGGTGCCAGTTCAAGCGTTTTCTCGTTATCTGACAGCCTGGTTCAAATTTACAAGGTAATTTGGTAATCTCATAATTAACGTCGTACTAGAGCAACACAACGGGCTATTCGATCTCCTAAGGGAAAGATCCAAGAACAATACCTCGTCGTTTTGAACCACGGTCAGATGACGAGGCAACACCTGAGCTGACTCCCCACTCTCCGAACTTCCACACTAAACCAACGTGAGGACTTTTGGCCACGACAGATTTAAGGTGCACCAGCCGCCTCTACACCATACTCTTACAAACATCCATGCACTGACCCGGATTCGAACCAGGAGCCTTCCGATCTTGAGGCTAACACCTTAATCACCAGACCGGTTGGCAAATTTACGAGGAGTTATCCTCCTACCTTTGCCTTCGTGATGTACACCAAACCATCCCCAATAGACCGTTACGTTGCTCCGGTTTGACGTTAATTCAACAACTTACCTATCTATTGAATGGCCGATTCGATTTTTCTCTACTGTGAACACTGCTGAATAAAAAGGTTTGATCATTCACTGTAATGTACATATTTGGTGCACTTCACGAGACTGACGTAATTCAATAGATCGAATCAAGAGAAGAAACAAACGAAACGCTATTACAATGGAATGTAAAATGCCATAACGGACTTAAATTGCCACTAGAATTATTACTAGAATAAATAACGGCTCCAACGGAGACATGAAAGGGACACGTTCAGCATTCTATCTGAGTCTGGGACATTGATTCTTATCCTTTTCACTGTTTTATCTCGTGCCGTAGGAAGTAGGGAAAGGGGAGGGTTCTATCTGACGATCTCACAGATAAAATTCTATTGATACATTCTTTCCCCCAACAACCGACGGCAAAAAATTTCCACCACACTTTCGTTTCATCCGCGATGAGTTTTCCCACACATTTCGTAGGTTATTTGATGGGGTGAAAGCATGAGAGTTTATTTGTGGTGAAGCTATTTTGTAGCGTTAACTGATTAATAAAATGCGTGAAAAATGAAAAGGTTGCGAGTTGAAAGTATGAGACTTTCTTGTGGTGAAGATATTTTGAGCGTTAATAATTAGTAAAGTGTGTGAAATATGCACACTTGATAGCATGAGAATTTACTTGTGGTGAAGCGATTTTTGTAGCGTAAAATAATTAATGAAATGTGTAAAAGATGAATTTCAAAGCATGAGGTTTTCTTGTGGTGAAGCTATTTTATTGTGTTAACTAATTAATAAAATGTGTAAGGAAAGAGAAGGTTGAAGGTTTGAAAGTCAAATGCATGCGATTTCCTTGAGGTTAAAATATTTTTACATCGTTTATTAATCAATAAGATGTGGAAAAGATTAAAAGATGAAAAGTACTAGAATTTCTTATGCTGATGCTTTTCGTAACGTTAACTAATAAATAAAATGTGTAAAAAATTCAAAGTTGAAACATGTTTTTGGAGGTTATATTATAATTTTTATTAACTAATACAATGAGGGCAAGGTAAAATGTTGAAAAGGGCAAGAGAAGTTTTCTATACTGAAGCTATTTTGTAATGTTATCTAATTAATAAGATGCGTAAAAGATGAAAATATTAAAGGTTGAAAAATTAAAAGGATGAATATAGGAAGGAGCTATTTTGAAACGTTAGGTAACTAATAAAATGTGTAAAAAACGGAGTGATACACAGTTTTGAAAAGGTATGAGAAATAAAAGCATGGCATTTTCTGGTGAAGCTATTTCGTAACGCTAATTAATAAAACAAGGAAAACAAATTAAAGAATGAAAAATAAAAAGCATGGTGGAGCTATTTTGTAACTTTGACTGATTCATAAAACGTTAGAAATAAAAGGATTCAATTGCTCTTCGCCTTGGAAGTGAATCCTTTGGAAATAACCTATCTGTCATTACCTTAGAATGGAATCGTATGAAAAATGTTATTTCTCCTTTCCTTAGAAATGAATCTTTTGGAAATGTTCTGTTGTCTATTTCCTTATTGTGTACCTGTATCATCCTTTGGAAACATAATATTTCCCTCCTTTTCCTTAGAATAGAATCCTTTAAAAATATTCCATTGTTCTTTTCCATAGAAAATAATCCTATGGAAATATTATGTTGTCCCTTTCCTGAAATATAATACTTTGGAAAATTATATTGTCCCCTTCCTTAGAATATAATCCTTAGGAATCGTTCTACGCTCCTTTCCTTGGAAGTGAATACTTTGGAAATATTCAATCGGTCATTTTCTTAGGAGTCAATTTTTCCTAGAGCAGTCACGTGACTACAGGTTGACATGTTGGTCACTCTTTTTGAGGTTAGTTGGTATTATAATTAACGTCACACTGGGACAACACAGAGGGAATTGGCGACGGTCCCTGATCAAACCCGAAGGGGAAGATCAGAGAACAACACCACGTAATTTTAAACAACGGTCAGCTGACGAGGCCACACCTGAGCTGCCACCCCACTCTCCTAACTTCCAAACCAGCACAGGTGAAAACGTTTGAGGCCATGACATATTTAACGGGTTGAGATCCTTTTGTACACGACGGTCTTTGGTTGGATTCGAACTTGCAACCTTCCGGTTGCTACTTCTATAAACTTCAAACACTGTCCCTAATTATTTTTGAAGCTCCTTATCAGCAATGCTAAGCCTCTTAAATTTCACGTCGATGAGTAGATAAGATTACTGAGCCACGGTAGTAGTACTGGAGGTAGGTAGTTGAATTTAAGTCACGGTGGATCAACACATCGGGCTATTGGCGATTGTCCAGGATCCATCTTGAAGGGAAAGACCCGAGGTCAACTCTTAGCTTTTGAACCACTGTCAAATAACGAGGTGTAGACCCGAGTTGAAATCTCACTCTCCAACCTTACATACCAGGTCATAGTCCAGACATTTGAGGCAGGATAGATTTTATGCATACCAGCTCCATGTACCATTTCGAGCTCACAACCTCCCGGATGCTAATCCGTGACTCTACCAACTGGACTAGCGTGGCCATCGACTCAAGTCCAAGACGCCGTAGACGGGCGTGAGGTTAAAAAAATGCATACGTATGAAAATAAAACAGCACTAATACATTTTCAGTAAACAGTTTTAAATAAACAAACTATGACAAGAAAGCATTTGAATGTCTGCTACCAAATCATGTAATGCGTTATCAAAAAATTATTCAAACTTAACTATTCATATTACTTCAACCCTTAAGTCACCAGTTTCTTTTCGCTAAAGCTTTTCCAGGAAGTTTTGCCTGAGTAACTCACAAACTAAAAGATAAATTATAAATCTTTCGACAAGTTTAATCACATTGGGTGTTTAAAAACTGCGGAATCACGTTAGGGTTATTACTCACGCCGTGTAATTAAACCTAGTGTGTTGTAGCCCGGTTACAGTTATTAGGCAATGTTCGTGAAAGACCTTTTTCTGTAATTCTTCCGCCTCTACGCTTTGCTGAAGGAGGGTTTTTTTAAACGCAGTTAGCGTTTCCGGTCTGGTGAATTGGAAGGTAAGATTCTCACTGCGACATTCGTTTTCATTTCTTTTCATGTATTCCCTTCCTGAAAAATTAATTCCAAGTACCGATTCATAATCGCCAAATGATCGGAAAGTATTTGCGACATTTTTTGTGTTGTTCGCCGGATTTGCTGTAGACTTTCTTTCATAGCAGTAGAATCAGTTTCTGTGTAAAATGTTTCACTTGTAAGATGATCATTTTAAACCTTCTATAACTACCGATTCAGTACCGATTGTATGCATTAAGTTGAACTCATGTTAGTTTGAATGTGAAATTGTGAGAAAATCCTGCCAAAACTGGAGTTCAACCCACGTAAACTACTTTTACTTACTATTTTTACTTTCTTTCAGTCATGGGAAGAACATAAGCTCTACGGATATGAGTAACACTGCCTAGTGTTTTGTGCATAAGTCATGTACATAGTACTGTGTGCGTGTCACATCGCATGTATCTGTACACAAGTCATGTATAATACCGTATGTGTCACAGATCATGAGTTAATTTTCAGTATTTTTATATGTATGTAGCAATATGTGTGTCATATCGCATCAGCCAATTTTCTGTACATGTCATGTCAAAATAATGTATGTGTCACAGCTCCAAAACTAATTTTCTGTACAAATGTATGTAGCAATATGTGTCTCGCATGTTATGAGCCAATTATCTGTATGTAATTCACTAGCCACTGCGTGGCCATCACGGCGTTGCCTGTGGCAGTTCTTTTCGAGGGGTCGGGTGTGACCACTGCTCGCCAACCCCCGGTGATTGCTACGTATTCCCATTTGGTTTCCTTCGCAAACAAACTCCCACAGGCAAAGCCGTGATGGCCTCCAAGTGGTTTTTATCAATAACGTAAATCAAAACACGCTAGAATCGGAAAATGTTGCATGGTTCCAAAGGCATTAGGACGAAAAACGCTTGTGACGTCAGCGGTCGAAAATCGCAAAATCTGCTCCTTCTTCATTCAAGGTAGTATGACGTCACATTCCGGGAAGAAAAACGAAAGGTGAAAAATTTAATATAAATTAATTAAAAAATGTTCTAGATTAAATTTTAAAATTCGGGCGCTACACAAAAATCGCAAAAAACTAGGACTACCAGAGTGCCAAATCTCACTATTTTAAGTGCCATAGATTCGTCAGGACACTGCGTACAGAGACAGACAAATACTTCCTAGATATGTATATAAGAATGTGTGTATTTCATCTCATGAGCCCATTTTTTGTATATCAGATATGCATTTCCTAAAGTGTGTGTTACGTTTCATGAGCTAATATTCCGAACATAATTAAGTAATATTGATCTAATATTCGGTACATAAGTGAAATATTGAGCTAATACTCCATAAAAGTAATATTGAGCTAATATTCTGTACATAAGTCGGTAATATTGAGCTAATACTCTGTATATCATGCATTTATTGATGTACGTCACACCTCATGAGCTTAGGACAATGTTGATCCAACACTCTCATTAAATACCCAAATAAACAATATTTGTGTATTTGTGCATTATTGAAACTAAACCTGAAATTATTTCACAGGTAATCCATTTTAAACCACCGCATGTATACTCCTGTTTTAAAACCAACACCCAAAATGGGCCACGGATGCTTCCCAAAGCTAACTACTACTTCAGATAATCAATAACGGATACTTACGTCCTTCCAGACATTACCAGAACAGTAATACATAATCAATAAAAAGCAAAGAAGCCCCCCATCTCCCGAGGTAAAACCAAACAAAATTCACCCGTCTTACCTCCGAGTAACCCACGACCTACATTTGATTCGCTGAAAAGCTGCCTGGAGAGCCCGGATCGCTGGCTGACGAAAAACAGAGAAAGCATCAGGCAAGGAATTGAACGAAGGATAGGAAAATGGGACGAGAAAATGCATTAAAAAGTCATAACTGATGTAACAAAAGCCCGCCGTAAAAGAAGAAAAATAGGAGATATGGACCGCCTAACCGACACACGCTAGCAGCGCATGAATGGCGAAGGTAAAGCCGAGTGGAGAACTTGGTAATGACTCAGTTGTGATGTGATATTGGAAGGAATATTCGGCACCGAAAGTGGAAAATTCGATTCATTCACCTAGAGGGAATTGACTATGACAATTACCCCCCGGGTGAAGGGTGACAATTACCCCCAGGCGAATATATTCTGCTTCTGTAAGATTCTTCAAATTGCATTTCTTATTTTTGGACATAACCAGATTCGAATGCATTTGTGTGGTAAAACTTTGCTCATAAAATCCTGTCCAAACATTTCGACCTGAATTCCGACTGGGTATACGTTTTTGATTGCATTTCGTATTTTCTATCACGTTTATCTCAGAGTCAACAGATGGAAGATTCTTCAAATGGCATATTTCTTATGGGTTTAGTCACAAAATTAGGTTCAAACAGTTTGACCCGGATATCAAATGAGTATCCGTTTTTGATTGCATTTCTTATTTTGTCTATCACATTTATTGCAGTGTCAACAGATTCTGCTGCTGAAAGTTTCTTCAAATCGCATTTTATATTCAGGCATATTGCCCGATTCGAATGCATTTGTCTGGTAAAAGTTCGTTCATGAAGACAACTTGAGTCATAAAATCGTGTTCAAACATTTCGACCCGAATACTGACTGAATATACGTTTTTGATTGCATTTCTTACTGTCTATCCCATTTCTCGCAGGGTCAATAGATTCTGGAAGTACAGTAAACAGAGGGTAAGATTCTTCAAAAGGTATTTCTTATTTTGGGATATTGCCTGATTCGAATGAATCTGTTGTACAAGTTTGCTCATTAAGACAACTTGAGTCAAAGTAGTGTTCCAACGTTTCAACCCGACTACCGACTAAGTCTAGGTTTTCGATTTTTTTTTTTTTTAGTTTATCACATTTATCGCAGGGTCAATAAATTCTGCTTCGATAAGATTCTTCAAATTGCGTTTTTATTTTTGAATATTACCTGATTCGAATGAATTAGTCTGATAACAATTTGCCCATGCAACTTGAGTCAAAATCGTGATCAAACAGTTCAACCCAGATAACAAATGAGTATAGGTTTTTGATTGTATTTCTTACTATCTATCATGTTTATAGGGTTATTGGCAACAGTCGGGAACCAATCACCAGAGGGAAAGACCGGATGACAACACCTCGTAATTTTAAACCACGGTCAGATTACGAGATGGTCATAGACGTAAGATGAAAGTAACCTGAACATTGCTATACAGAGAAACTTCAAAACATGTAACCAGCATGTCGACTAGTAGTCACATGACTGCTAGTCGACATACGATGATGAATCAATGGATGGGCCCAGGAACTAATCAGATCATGAATGTTCAGCTCAACCCAGCTGACGAAAGGATAAGGATTGCGTTACTACTAGTTTATGTCACATGATCCTGAGAGCCTAAAAAGATATTGCTCTGTCTACTTTTATGTATCCTCTACGGTCTTTTTACCTTTACCTTCAGGATTGATCCCGAATCGTCATCTGACCGTGGTTCAAAATTACGTTGTGTTCTCCTCGGTTTTTTCCCTTAGAGGATTGATTGATCCCTGACCGCCGTCAATACACCGATGTGTTGCTCCAGTGTGAAGTTAATTCAAATATCTACTTAAATACACTACCCTACAATAATGGACTGGACAGCAAGATGAGATGGTTTAAGGGAAAGAATACATGCTTTAATAGGGGAATGATCCCCTACGTGCTGCAATGACACTAGCAACCCTTCTGGGCATACTTTCAACAAGGTTTTGATACACAGCTATGGGTATTTGTGTCCATTCCTGCTGCAAGACTGTCGCCAGCTCAGCTGTAGATTTCGGACGTGGTTCCTGGTCCGTAAGCGTCGCTCTAACTCGTCCCACAAATGTTGTATGGTTTTTGGTCGGGACTCTGAACAGGCCATGTAAGACGTTTTACATCAATATCTTGATACCACTGCTAGACAGAGGCTACAACATGACATGGAGCGTTGTCGTAGTGGAAGTAACATTCGTCCATTCCATAAAATTGCCAGAGCGTAGGAAGAACCTGATTGTCCAAAATGCTCATGTAGACGTTGGCGTTCAATTTACAAGCAACAACCAAAGATACCAGGCCATACCACGAAAAACCCCCCCGAACAAGTACACAACCATCACCACCGAACTCGATAGTTGGAACAATGCACTCGGGTAACAGACGTTCGCCTGGAATTCGCCAAACCCAAGCACGACCATCCGACTGGAAGAGCGTGTAGCGCGACTCGTCGCTCCATAAAACAGTTTCCCAGTGGTCCACAGTCCAGTTGCGACGTTGCAACCACCAAGCGAGTCTGCCGACTTTGTTGTTAGGGATGATGTTTGGTTTGTGTGCGGCAACACATCCGTGGATAAGGAGGACGTGCAGTTCTTTCTGCAAAGTATTGGGGTGCACCGTAACCCCTGCTGCCTGTTGAAATTGACTGTTGATGATTTGGAGTGGTTTCTTGCGGTTCTTACGAACCTCACGCTTCAGGACACGCCGATCCCGTTCTGTCAGTTTACGGGGACGACCAACGTGTGCAGTTCGTGTCCCAACTCCCGTAGTCTTCCACTTCTTCACAACATCACCAACAGTTGGCCGTTGCTGTGATAATTCAACCACAATTGCGCGAATAGACTTGCCACTTGTGACAACCAACTATAACAAGTCTTTCAAAGTCACTAAATTCCTTTCGTTTCAACATATTGTCACAATTTCACACAGAACTAACTACGTTACCACTTCGCGCATCGTATTTAACCTTAACAGGTCACATGCGAGCACTGGATTTGTAAATTGCAGTCGGATTTATGCAAATCCGCTGGCGTCCTGTTCATTATTGTAGGATAGTGTATACACATGACAGCTCTAATTGAATCATGAAATATTTAGTCAAAATACCAAATGAGTGAAAGTGTTCTATTATATCGAAACAAAAATTAAGTGAGATAGCAAAAATTAGACAAAATTTAAGATAGATAAAAATTAGCTAAAGATCTGACCAGAATGTATTGATCCCAGATCGTTGCATAGCCCGTTGTGTTGCTCCAGTACGACGTTAATTATAATTACCTCACCCAGACCGTTGATCATAGCTCGTTGTGTCGTGCCAATTTAACGCTAATTAAATACCTACCAACATCGCACTAGAGCAACACAACCAGTCAGATTACGAGACAAATCCTGAGTGGGCTATCCAATCTGCAAACTTCCACACCACTGCAACGTGAGGACATTTGAGGCCACGATAGATTTAACGTGCACCAGCCCCCGTACACGACGGTCATAGGCTGAACCTAGTTACGAACTCGAATCTTCCAGTAGCTCTTTCCCAAAAAAAACTTACGATACCGTGCGGTTGGGTTTTTTGAGTTTAAGAGTTTGGGTTTTGATTCGAAGAAACTGGACAGAATATTTACCTCAGAACTTTCAACGAAAATTCCATACAAAACAAATATAAATATTAAATATGTATTCTTCGTTTTCCTGAGGAATATTTACATCAGAATTTGAATTGATACACTATTAGAAATGTCTAAATATTGTATTCAGCAATGCAAATTAATTAATTCCAGCATCCGAACCATCAGTATGGAGGACAGAATATATGCCAAATCTATGAATCGCGTTCACAGATTGATTCAGTTTGACCCGAATTCAATATAGGAATGGGCCCCAACAAAGCACAATCCAACTGGTGGAGGGTGCAATGGTACCCCGGTTCGAAGAGTGACGGATTCGAATCCAACAAAACCGTCGTGAACAAAGGGGCCTCGTGCATGTTAAATCTGTCGTACCCTAAAATACTTTTACGTTGGCGTAGTGTTGAAGTTTGGGGTGTGGGGTGGCAGCTCAGGTGTTGTCTCGTCATCTGACCGTGTTTCAAAATTACGTCGTGTTGTCCTCAGACCTTTACCCTTCGGGTTTTATCGTGGACCGTCGCCAATAGCCCGTAGTGTTGCTTCAGTGTGACTTTAACTAAAATATCTACCTACCTACCAACTGGTGTAGTAATGAAGGATACACCACGCTGTGAAGGACTCCACTAATATATATCGCGTCGCAGGAGTTTTTGGTATTTTTTTTTAAATTAACGTTATATTTTCAGCAACACAACGGTTGACGGTTCGGGATCAACTCCCGATGGGAAAACTTTGAACCACGGCGTCAACTGAGCATTAAATCAACTTGTACCAGCGTTTGAAACTGTACTCCCCCAAATTCTTGGGTATTTGTGCCGACCAACCGGTATAGTGGTTAAGGTGTTAGCCTCTAGATCGGAAGGTTCCTGGTTCGAATCCGGGCTCGGGCATGGATGTTTGTAAGCGTATGGTGTAGAGGCGGCTGGTGCACCTTAAATCTGTCGTGGCCGAAAGTCCTCACGTTGGGTTGTCGTGGAAGTTTGGAGAGTGGGGTGCCAGCTCAGGTGTTGCTTCGTCATCTGACCGTGGTTCAAAATTACGAGGTGTTGTCCTCGGCTCTTTCCCTTAAGGGAATGATCCCGGACCGTCGTCAATAGCCCGTTGTGTTGCTCTAGTACGACGTTAACTAAAAATTACCTATTACCATTACCCGGACCGTCGTCAATAGCCTGTTGTGTTGCTCTAGTACGATGTTAGTTAAAATTACCTTACCTTGCTTTGGGTATATTAATATTTATAAGTAACGTCGTACTAGAGCAACACAACGGGCTTTTAACGACGGTCCGGGATCAATACCCTAATAGTAAGATCCGAGGACAACACCAGGTAATTTTGAACCACGGTCAGATGACTCAAATTCTTAGGAGACCATAGCTGTCTACGGCTCCGCGTTAGGCAGTTTCAGAAAATTCTTTATTTTCTGTACTATAAAAGGGCATCAGTAAAAACCTGGAAATGACGTTTTTACTGAGGATGGGACAGGAAATGAGTCAACTCTATAACGACTCCTCGCTTGAAAGCTGTTTACTTAACTGTTTACTCGGGGGAAGAAATAACAACCTTTCGGATTGAAAGCCATGCAATACGCTGGAATAAAGAACCAGGCTTTGAAAGTTTGATGCGTTTTATAATAGATTTTGTGAACGCTCTTTTTCACTGGTTACAACGTTTATGGATGGTAATGTCATTAATACAGAACACTGTGAATTGTGTTAAATAATAATATCAAGTAGACTTAGTATGGATCCTTTTTCGGAACGTTATATACATTTTTTATCCCGATGTGGATAAGATTTTTTCGGAAGATGTGAATTCGTCTGAGAAACCAATTAACATTCGGTGCGAGATACTTCCCACAAAACATTTACAAACTGCTGTGAATGGTAGTTTTTAATTAACGTCGTAGTAGTGCAACAAAATGGGCTATTGAAGACGGTGTGCGAACAATCCCCAAAGAGAAAGATCCGAGGACTCTAACACGTCATTTTGAATCACGGTCATATGATGGGGCAACACCTGAGCTGTAACTCACTCTCCAAACTTCCACGCCTGCCCAACAGGAAGACTTTCGGCCACGACAGATCTAAGGTACACCAGCCGCCTCTACACAATACGCTTTCTACTATCCATAACTTACGAGGCGTTGCCATAGGATGTTTCCCTTCAGAGATTGATCCCGGACCGTCGTCAATAGCCCGTTGTGTTGCTCTGGTACGACGTTAACTAAAAATTACCAATTACAAATATCCATGCATTGACCCGGATTCGAACCAGGAACCATCCGATCCAGAGGCTACACCTTAACCACCTGACAGGTCATGGGATCTAACTTCGGGGTTCCATTGTGTTGCAACCGTACGTCGTTAAACCTCAAATTATAATCAAATTTATTCCAGTAATCAGATTTAGGTGTTGTCCACGCATCGTACCCTTCGGGATTGATCCGTTGCCTATAGCCCGCTGTGTTCAGCCAGTATGACATTTAGTAATCAACTCCGCCAATACAAGACCAATAAGAAATGCAAAATACAAACGTACTGGAGTCGTCAATAGCCCGATGTGTTGCTCTAGTACGAGGTTAATTAAAATGCCTACCTAATATCTATGATAGTCGGTTGTGTTGCCCCATTGTGATGTTAATTAAAAATGTATACTTACCTAACATTTCTGACCGCGATAACCCGGTTGAAGGTAAGGTAAGGTAATTTTGATTAACGTCGTACCAGAGCAACACAACGGGCTATTGACGACGGTCCGCGATGTATCCATAAGGGGAAAATCCGCCCGGTTGAAGGGTAGAGGATTAGCAACCGAAGGTTTGCGAGTTCGAAACTAGATCCAACTAAAGTACGTGGCGGCTGCTGCACGTTAATTATGTCGTGGTATCAAATGTCCTCATGTTCACGTGCTGTGGAAGTTCGGTGAGTGCAGCTTTCGGATGTCACCTGACTGCGGTTCGAGTGATGATGTTGTGTCCTCTTATCTTTCAACTCGGGATTTATCCCGTACCATTAGTCACCATTAGTCCATTGTGTCGCTCCAGTGCGACGTTAATTCAACCGTCTAACCTTTCATTCCCCAAAAAATAGCGCCTTGTCTCTACTTTAATTCCATTCTATCACCCATTCCGCAATAAAAGCCAAGTTTAGAAGCAATTGATATTCCTAGAAAGATTTTACTACGACGTGGACTTTTGAAATCACGAGAAGCAGAACCTTACACAAAACGACTGTTTCCTCAATATAAGTTTCCACGAAACACATTAGTATTCTATTAGCAACTCTTCCCTTGAGTAAACTGGGATAGCGCTTTCGCAGTTATAAAAAAAAAAAACATCAACAAAATGCACTGAAATAAATATACACTAGAGAATTATGTTATTCAAACTGGAATACAGACATTCTATTTCTTTAGAGCGTGCCTAGTTTCCATAAGCTCCGATTCACACTGCCATTAGAACCCCTTAGGACCGTTCACGTGAAGCGCGTAAAACGCGCATTTGGCGAAGCTAGCTAGGTCCCGCTCTTCAAGGTCGCAAAGATAGAAACTTGAATTAGAGGAATACAAAAACATAATTTAATGGCGGGAGCTTACTAGCCTCGCCAAACGTGCGTTGAACCCCTCATGTGAACGTCGACCAACCGGTATAGTGGTTAAGGTGTTAGCCTCTAGATCGGAAGGTTCCTGGTTCGAATCCGGGTCTGGGCATGGATGTTCGTAAGCGTATGGTGTAGAGGCGGCAGGTGCACCTTAAATCTGTAGTGGACGAAAGTCCTCACGTTGGGTTGGCGTGGAAGTTTGGAGAGTGGGGTGCCAGCTCAGGTGTTGCTTCGTCATCTGACCGTTGTTCAAAATTACGAGGTGTTGTCCTGGGATCTTTTCCTTAAGGGACTGACCCCGGACCGTCGTCAATAGCCCGTTGTGTTGCTCTAGTACGACGTTAACTAAAATTACCAACTACCTCATGTGAACGTGGACTTACACAAAAATATTTCTAAATAATTTTTAGCACAAAAATTAGAGCCGGTAATCCGGTTGACAAAATAATGGATTAACAATTGAGTAGGTAGTCAAGTATCTGATTACCCCCCCCCACACACACACACTGGAACAATACAATGGGCTATTGGTGACGGTCCGGGTAATGCGGTAATATTAGTTAACGTCGTACTAGAGCAACACAACGGGCTATTGACGATGGTCCGGGATCAGTCCCTTAAGGGAAAGACCCGAGGACAACAACTCGTAATTTTTAACCACGATCAGATGACGAAGAAACACCTGAGCTGGCACCCCACTCTCCAAACGTTCACACCACGCCAACGGGAGGACATTTGAGACCACAACCGATTTAACATGCACCATCCCCACGAACACGGCAGTCTTTGGCTACTTTTCCAACCTGGCTACCACGGCACTCTGTGTTTGGTAGGTAATTGAATTCACTTCCTACTGGAGCATCGGACTGTAGGTGACGACACGAGATCCATCCTGGAGATAGGTTGGCTGGTTTTAAAGTAAGAAACACAACGAATTTGTGTGACCGGGCAAACAATACAAAGTCCTAAATTCAAAGGACCGTGATAGCCTAGTTGTTAAAGTCACAGATTGGTAACCGGGAGGTCGCGAGTTCGAAACTCGGTCCAATCAAAGATCATCGTGGTTGATGGTGGACGTTAATCTTTCGTGGCCTTGAATGGTATGGAAGTTTTGATAGTGAGGTCTAGCTCAGATGCTATCCTCGTTATCATAGTGTGGTTCAAAATTACGAGATGATGTCCGCGAATCTTCCCTTCGGGATTGATTCCAAACCGTCGCCAATACACCGTTGTGTCGCAACCCCTAGTGTATAGTTAAATCAACTATTTTCCTTCCAACCAAAATCTCAAAGGAATCCTTTGAAAAAAATTTGTTTCAGTACACTCTCTCTTGGTTGGATGGTAATTTTTAATTAACGTCATACTAGAGCAACACAACGGGCCAATCTCTTGGTTGGAAGTCACGTTGAGTTGGTGTGGAAGTTTGGAGAGTGGGGTGCCACTCAGGTGTTGCTTCGGCCATCTGACCGTGGTTCAAAATTATGAGGTGTTGTCCTCGGATCTTTCCCTTAAGGGACTGATCCCGGACCGTCGTCAATAGCCTGTTGTGTTGCTCTAGTACGACGTTAACTAAAATTATCATTACCATTACCTTGGTTGGAAGAGTAACGGATAAGTAACTGGGTGTTGCGAGTTCGAATCCTACCACCGTCGTGTACAAAGGAGAATGGAGCACGTTTAATCTATCGTGACCTCAAATTTTCTCACGTTGGCGTTGTGTGGAATTTTAGAAAGTGCGGGTGCCATCTTAGGTGTGACCTCATAATCTGAACGATGTTCCAAATTACGAGGTGTTGTCCCCTACCTTTCCTTTTAATCCAATGGTCCCTTGTGTTGTTCAAGTGGGACGTTCATTCGAATTCCTGCTTACCTTCTTACCCTATCTGTTATAGCTAAAAATACATCCCTTATGTATTCTGACCCTTTAATAATCTGGTTTAATTAAAATTGTTTTAATAAATCAGAAATTTTTTCCAAAGCAGATCGGATTATACATAAGGCTATGATCTTTTACAAAGGTTTGTTTTATTTCTCAAAATTGAGCGAAATTCCTTCTTTTCTAACAGAACACGACAGTTAACCAGCATTACATATTTTTCTGTTACTGGTTGTGAAAACAAAACCAAGTCAGGAGTGGAAGCTCAAGAACAAACACGCTACAACTGAATAATTTAATTGAGGATTCTGTGTAGGAAATTAGATTTTAGACACAAACTACATACAGCGAAACCCTTATTTAACATATTTCATTTGACCGGAAAGAAATAACGTTATATGCGTGAAAACATTACATCGGGGTCGGAGAAAAACAAAACATAGAGCATGAAATAAACCCTGATTTGAGTAACATATCTTTTATTTCTTCTTTTACAATAGTTCTTTGTTTACTGAAATCTGTTATTTTGGTTTGCGTTTTGCTGTTACTAGCTAAATCATTAACATCATTCTCAACAGATATGAGTTTTTGTAAGATTTTTAGTTTAGGTATATCTAATTTGAATTGACGCATTTGACGAAGATATTCATTACGAACACAAAAAGGACTATTTGAGGTTTTCTACTTTCGCGATTGTTAAAGGTAGAGTGAAAATTTCAACGGATTTGAAATCTACGGAAAATTTTACTCCAGATCGATACCTCAGGTAGTCCGAATTTTAGGCGAATTTGCGGCATGAGGTTGTCATGTCCGAGGGGAGGTGGTACTCATTATTAAAAATGTATTGTTTTTTCTCTTTAATGTTTTAAGTATCTGTAAGGACACGAAAAGAACTGCCTGTTATTTTAAAATCTGACTATTTTAAGAAAATCGCTTTGAGTTCTTCACGCTGATAAAACGTTAAATACGGGAAATATTTCGAAGTGATAAAGTTAAATACAGGATTTTTTTAAGATTGAAAGTATAAAAAATTATTTGGAATCAATGAAAAATGACGTTGTATGCGCGAAATCGTTAAATGCGGGTTACGTTAAATCGAGGTTTCAGTGTATATACTTATTTTTTATGAATATGTTTTTCCATAAAAATAGTTTTCATTGGGGAGAAATGCTTTACGACTCTCCTCATGAAATTCTTCACTGGATTTTTTCATTTATATTTTTTGCTCTTTTAACCCACCTGGTGGACGAGATAGCTCGTCATTAGCAATACTGAGATAGCTCGTCATTAGCAATACTGAGATAACTCGTCCTCAGCAATACTGAGATAGCTCGTCATTAGCAATACTGAGATAGATCGTCACTAGAAAAAAACTCATAAGATCTTTATCAGGTCATCAATAAATCCCACCGCCAAAATCTGTGATGTCTTGATGAAGGATGATGTATCTTGCCTTCGGGTTTGATCCCGGACCGTCGCCAATAATCCGTCGGGTTGTTCCAGTACGATGTCAAGTACAGTAGCTATCTGCCTATCAGTAATTATATCGATTTGTTGGTTTTCCACTGCAGTATTTATGTGTAAAATATTTGTGGTGCAGTGATCTACATTACAAACGTTAATGTTTTAGTTAAACGAGGTAGACGTTTCAAACTTGTGAAAAAAGTTACATTTCCGTGGATACACTTCTCTTTTCAAATTTAGAACCGTTATAGTATGGATTAATAATTTGATAAGGAGATCGTTTTAAAGATTCAATCACGTAAACTTTTGTTCCTGGTTCAAATCCGGGTCAGTGCACGGATGTTTGTAAGCGTATGGTGTAGAGGCGGATGGTGCACATGAAATCTGTCGTGGCCTGAAGTCCTCACGTTGGGTTGGTGTGGAAGTTTGGAGAGTGGGGTGCCAGCTCAGGTGTGGTCTCGTCATCTGACCGTGCTTCAAAATTACGTGGTGTTGTCCTCAGATCTTTCCCTTCAGAGATTGATACCGCAACGTCGTCAAAAGCCCGTTGTGTTCCTCTAGTATGACTTTAGTTAAAAATTACCAAAAATTACCACGTAAAATTTTGTGCTCATGAACAATACATAAGAACCAATTATGTCCAAGTGTTTTGCGCCATTCACAAGATATTTCAAAAATTAATGACTCCACACTAATGAATCTTTGCGCAAAGAACCCTCATGCATAAAATGAACTGTAATTCTGACGTAGGTAGGTTATTTAACTAACTTCGCCTTCTAGAGCATTGCATCGTGCTATTTGCGGTGGTCCGGAGTCAAAACCGAAGGAATGCTTGGTTTGGGGGTTTTATGGCGCAGGGGACACTCACAATAAAAGTTTCACTGACACAGGAAACAGAAATACAACCGAAGAGGAAGGAACCTCATACGAAGCGAACCTGCACCGCCTACAACTCGAAGGTTGCTAGCGCAGTGTATATATATATATATATATATAGAGAGAGAGAGAGAGAGAGAGAGAGGATTATATATATGTATATATAGAGAGAGAGGTATATATTACGGTTTCGCAGCCCATTACGTCAGAAATAATTAATTTTTGCAAGCTAAGCTAAATTCAACTTCCCACGCCGTGATCCATCTGTTCCCATCTATTTACTATAAGATGTCCCATCAAATGATACCATATAAGGCAATTAAATCTGTCTGAGTATTGCTAATGAGGGAATAATTAATTTGTTGCGAAGGGAAAGAACAGAGGACAACACTACGTATTATTGAAGCAAAGGTCAGATGACGAGGTCATACCTGAGCTAGCACCCCACTTCCTAAACTTCCACACCACGCCAACGTGAGGACGTTTGAAGCCACGACGAATTTAACGTGCATCAGCTTTTCTTGAACACGAGTCTGGTTGGATGTTAAATCGCTACTCTCCCGTTATTCATCCAATCGGGCTAAGATAAGATTTTGAGAGTAAGTCATTTTATATGCAATGAGTCATATAAGAAGTGATCAAAGTTTCAGTACTGTGCGGTAGATAGCTTTTCAGTCATCTTTTTTACTGTAAACCAACACGCGGTCGAAATTGTTTTCGTATATTTTTGTTCATAAACATGAAATTTTACATCGTAGAAACTTGAAAGTGATTTCATTTTAAATGTAACAGCCATCCTATCCAATTTCTGAATTTGATAAGAATCCATTGAAAAGTAAATACTTTACAGAACTTCAACCCCTTTTCACTGAACGTCGAGCGTTTAGAGGTACTGCTCCGGCTTAATAAATAATGATCTAAGAAAATAAATCGCGAAATAAGCCTAATGTAAATTGGAGGGGGTTACAACATATTTTATTTAAAAAACCTCTGGATATGCATAAAGCTGGGTAACCACTGCCCTGATATATGCCAGGCTTACAATTTCCCCTAGGGATCATTCCCAGCAAATCTCGGGCTATGATGTTCTCAAGAAAACTTCAAATGTATTATATTCTTTTACGAGATTAATTTTAAAACTTTAAGGTTCATCTGCGGCTAGAATTGGTGAGAGATCTCCTTCTCTCTAATGATACCCACGTGACTTATAAACCGAAATTAACCTTGAATTTGAATCCACTTCACTATTATTTTAGGAAATCTTACTGGGGGGTAATTACTGAGGAATTAGAACGTTAATTTAATTTTAACAATTGCAGATTTAAGATGCACTTGTTTTTCAAAGTAACATTGCAGCATGCGACGGTACATTGCAACATACAATGTTACATTGCAATATACAATGTTACATTGCAGCATACAATGTTTCACACTGTATGCTGCAATCTTACATTGCAGCATACAATGTTACATTGCAGCATACAACGTTATATTACAGCATACAATCTTACATTGCAGAATATCATCTTACATTGCAGCATACAATCTTACATTGCAGCATACAATGATACATTGCAGCATACAATGATACATTGCAATTGGCTTATGTTAGAGCTTGTCGACTCACACCAAGTATCCGCGCTAAAGGGCCTTTGGTTTTTTTTTTTTGCTAAAAGACGTTACAATAGGTTTTCCTAGTGCGCTATTAACCTGCGAATTATAGGCGGTTCGGTTCAGGTTCGATTCCTCCCTGGGTGTATTTATCATTTCTATGGCCAACCAACCGGTATAGTGGTTAAGGTGTTAGTCTCTAGATCGGAAGGTTCCTGGCTCGAATCCGGGTCAGGGCATGGATGTTTGTAAGCGTATGGTGTAGAGGCGGCACCTTAAATCTTACATTTGAAAGCAAGGCTTTTGGGTAGGATTTAAAGTCAATGTATTGCGAGTTGAATATTTCACAGTTAATATCATTAAATTAAAATATTGTTTAAATGTATACTTAAAAAATAAATTATTTCTCATAATTATACAATGCTGCTGTTGTGCTTGGAACGTAGCTCAATGCAGAAAATGACATTTTAGGTCACGTTCTATACATACCTCAAATTAGCATACATGTGTTTTAATATATACCTTAGTTGTAGCATCAACCCTCTGATGGGTTCACACGTATATATCCCTTCTGCTACCTATAGTCTTCCCTGCATGACTTCCAACTAGTTTTCAGAATAGTCATTCATAGTTTTTTTCAAGCCGTCAGTATGGTTACTCAATCAATGTATGAGTTATGGGTTAGGTAGTTAATTAACGTCACACTGGAGCAACGTCCACACCGTCAACCTATTGGTGACGGTCGTGGATGAATCCCGAAATGAAAGATCAGAGGGCAACACCATGTAATTTTCATTTAACGGTCAGATGATGAGATCACACACGAAATGGGGCGCTCCACTCTCCAAACTTCCATACTACGCCAACATGATGACATTTGTGGTCTTGACAGATTTAACGTACAACAGCCCCCGTGTACACGTCGGTCTTTCACTGAACCTAGTCTCCAACTCGCAACCTTCCGGTTGCTAATCCGATGGTCTTCTAATTGGTCTATCCTGTATGCCTTATGGAATAAAAGCAATACTTTACTACTCGCAGATCTAGAAGTACAAAACTTAATATGACTTTGTTATGACTAGCTTCTTTATAGGTAACCAATGAGAAAATAATAATCCAATTTACGAATGCAAACAAATTAGAAATAGCATGATTTGGAAAAGCAATTGCAGTATTGCTAGTAAAAAGATGGTTCAAAGAATAAATTTCGACCTATGTTATGACTTTGTTGAATCATAAGCCTTTATAATAAATATGTCTGCGGAAACGTTTATTAATCTAGCGGAAGCATTTTTCTGATAATGATGACTGTTTCTAACAAATGCAGTTGCTGCAAAAACCAAAAATAGGCAACCACTATAAATCATACACGATATTATTACTACTTAAAAAATAGGTTATTCTCCTAAAAGAAATTGAATTCTGCTTAGGCAAATAAGTATTTCAATCAGAGATCATTGTTCAATATTTCTGGAAATTATGAGATATATTATGTTAAATAATTTTAAGTGGGAGTAAAATAATAAGCACGTATATTTGTTAATGTTCTGTAGGGGATATGGCTTTGCAAGTTATAGGCGATTTCTAAAGATTTGTGTCAAGCACGTTCTCGCTTTCAAAATCAAATTACTTAAGAAAAATAGTTTCTTTGTAAAAAGTTGAAACGAAATAGTTTAATGGCGGATTTGTCTGGAGGGAATTAATTGCTTCTTTTTCAAGGGTCAGCATTTTAACTCCGCTGTTGTTATTTACAAAATAACGTCTATGCAGCTGAAATGATTATGACTTGAAAAAAATTCTATTGTGCTGACAGTTTCAATATTTAGGTTGTCGTACTTTAATTACTGCTTTTTTACAAAATGATAACTTCAAGTAACTGAAGGGATCACTTTGTAATGTTTAGTATTAGTTCGCAGTTTTGATTTTTAGGTTATCGAATTTATTACTAATATTTTATTTTCATTTTTATTTATTTACAAAATAATAATTACTAAGTAACTGAAATTTTCATTACTGGAAAAATTGTTTTGCCATTAAAAGTGCTGGCAGTTTTTATTTTTTGGTTGTAAAATTTTAACAACTGTTTAATTTACAAAATTATAACTTTTAAGAAACTAAATGATCATGACTAGAAATGTTTTACATTAATTGTGCTCATTTTTGTAAGGTTGTCCGATATTAACTACTGTTACTGTTTTATTTACAAAATAATAATGTTTAAGCAACCGAAATTATCTTAACTATAAAATTGTTTTGCATTAATTATTTTAAAAGTTTTAATTTTTACATTACATAATTTTTACTGTTTTACTTACAAAATAACTTCTAAGCAACTGAAGTTATGACTTGTAATATCGTTTTGCATTAATTATGCAGAGTTTTGATTTCTTTTATCGAATTTTAACCAGTGTGTTATTTACAAAATAATAATTACTACGCAACTTAAATTATCATGACTTGTAAAATTGTTTTATATTAATCGTGTGGCAGTTTTCATTTTTATGTCGTCAAATTTTAGTACTAATCTTATTTATAAAATAATAACTTCTAAGCAACTGAAATTATTATTATTTGTAATGTTTCATTTTAATAATGAAAATAGTTTTGATTTCTATAATTGTAATTTTTACCAACAGTTTTATTTACAAAATTATAACTACTAAGCAATTAAAAGGATCTTAACTTGAAAAATAGTTTTGCATTAACTGTGTTGACAGTTTTGATTTCCATGTTGTAGAATTTTAACACTGTTTAACTTACAAAAAAAAAGTAATGACTACTAATATTGTTTAGCATTAATTTTGCAGTTTTTATTTTTTTGGTTGTCAAATTTTATTTACTGTCGTATTTATAAAATTATAACTTCTAAGCAACCAAAATTATCATGACTTGTTATAATGTTTTACATTAATTGTGCTCACAAGTTTTATTTTTAGGTTGTCAAATATTAACTACTATTATTGTTTTATTAACAAAATAATTATTTCTAAGCAACTGAAATTATCATGACTCGTAATATCGTTTTGTACTAAATGTGCTCACTGTGTTTTGATTTTTAGTTTTTCAAGGATGTTGGTTGTATGTCTATGTCGAGTTTAGTTTTTCAAATATTCTCTACTGTTACTGTTTTATTTACAAAATCATGACAATTAAGCAACTGAAATTGTCTTAATTCCAGTAATCACAATTGTTTTGCAATTATTTTGATTTTTGTTTGCAGAATTTTATCTACCATTTACTTCACAAAATAACAACTACTAAGCAATTGAGTCTATCTTAACTAGTAAAATTGTTTTGTATTAATCGTGCTGACAGTTTTGATTTTTAGGTTTTAGAATATTGGCTACTGTTATTGTTTAATTTACAAAATAATAAAATTTAGCAACTGAAGCTATCCAAACTTCTAAAATTGTTTTGCATTAACCAAGACAGTTTTGATTTTTAAACTGTTTTAATAAATTAAAACCTAAATAAAATTTTAACATTAATTCCTAAATGTTACCCCTCCCCGACATCAAGAAATTAAGGCATCGATACTGATACCCCATTCAGTACTTTAAAAAACATACTTTACTCCTAAGATATGAGGATAGTGAAATATCTTAAAAGTGGGATTTCCATTTATAAACGAATCATTTATAAATGTGATTTTATAACTTAAATACATATCAGAGTAGAATTTTTTAGCCTAGTATCAAATTCTACTCTACACGAATATTTTATCACCATATGAACGTGTAGATCTTATTTATTTTCAACCAAATCTTCGAAATTTAAACTTCTAGAAATAGAAGCATCGAGATGACAATGTTCACAAGTTAATCTAAGTTTCAAACATAAATCAATCGTCCAATTCAAAATGAAAATACCTCGAATTTTGGACCTTATACTATTTTTTTGTGTTCTATAAGCTCATAATTGTTCCCTATTGAAAAGGGATAACATGAGGTTATGGGTAAAGGAGAAATAAGCTCATTTAACCCTCCTGGTGGCTGTCTCGATGACGTATCTGGTCATTAGCAAAATTGACCACTTCTTGATGGATGAGATACCTCGTCCTAAGAAAAAAACTGGTCAGCAAACGGAGAGTTGCAAATTCGAAACTAGGTTCAGCCAAAGACCATCGTGAACACGGGCTGGTGTACGTTATATCTGTCGTGGCCTCAAATGTCCTCACATTGGCGTGGTGTGGAGAGTGGGGTGCCTGCTCATGTGTTGCTCTCGTTATCCGACCTTAGTTCAAAATTATGAGACGTTGTCCTGGGTTCTTTTCCTTCGGGATTGATCCCGGACCGTCGCCAATAACCTGTTGTGTTGCTCCAGTCCAATGAAAAAGTCAGTATCTTGGTGGCAAGACTTCTCGTCATTAGTAAAATTGGTCAGATCTCGATGGACGAGATTTTTCGTCAAAAACACTTGGAAGGTTAATTGTCGGGAATTGCTAGTCCCGCTTATAAAACGCAAACCACCAAAATGTAATCTGAAAAATACTGTTCTATTTAGATTAGTTGTTCCTTTTAGATAGATACGATTCGATCCTATCAATGATTTGAATAAATAGATTTGAGGTTAAATTTCAAAAGACTATAATATCGTGATCCAAATTTCAACTTTTCAAACAAGAGTGACAAACACTCTGCCCAATTCTACCCTACTCTAATATTTCATCAACAAATAAACGTATCATTTTTTTCGTTTTATTTACAGCCAAAACTCCGAAATTTTCAGTTCCAGTATTCTAGTATTGAAGAGTACAATGTTCACACAAATGTTGAACTGAAAAACTATTTCTGTTCTCTAAGCTGGAGTTTACAATTCCCGACAGAAAAGCGATAAAAGCGAGCACGGTAACGGGAGAAATAAGCTCTATTATTAGTCAAAAAGGCTAATGCGGACTAATGGAACGCAAAACCACCAAAAAAGCTAACTTCAAAAATTGAAGTTATTCGTTTTACGAAGTATGAGATTCAGCAGTTACTTGAATTTCCAACGCAATTTTCAAATTTTAACTACAAATGAATTTTTAAAACACTCAAACAATTTCGGGACATACCATCAAACGGCATCATTTAGGGGTGTCCCTATTCCAAAGCGAAATCACAATTTGAAATTGAGAAAACCAAACCCTTGATTTATTCAAAATCACGCTATCAAATTCTGTTACACAGGAGTATTTTATATACTTTTAAACATATAATACAATCAAGACTCCAAAATATAGTCTTCTAGTCATAGTGTCATATCAAAGAAGACAATTTTCTAAGTTAAACTAAATGACATAGAACAAAAATAACTCGAATGCTCGGATAACTTTGTTTCTTTATGTCATTGTATTCTATAAGTTGTTATTTATAATTCCGTAGTTTAGGAATAAAATACACGAATGATAATAGGAGATAAATTAGAATCATATAATCACTTAGTAGCTGTATGCCGATTTACAAGGAGTAAATCTATGAAACAAATGAAGCTTTAAATATCTCGATTTATTTTTTCCGAGTCAATAAAATCGATCATTTTAAGAAACAATCTTTCCATCGCTTTCAAGAATTTCGCAGTGTCAAAAAAATAATTTTTATTTTTTTACTTTAAGAAAAAGAATCTCAAATATATTCGGGGCTTATAATCATTAACCATCTTGGTGGTTGTCTAAACGAGGTATTTTGTCTATAGTAAAATTGACCAGATCTTGATTGAGAGAGCAAAATTGGTCAGATCTCGATAGACGAGATATCTCGTCGAAACCACTTGGAGGGTTAACGGTATCATTTAGGGTAGTTTGTACTTCTAAACCGTGCCGAATTTACAATTTTGAAGATTTCCATGGGGGGGAGATTTTTTTAAAAATTTAATAAATAATCTGTATTATTTTTCAAAAATACACAGTCAAATTTTGCTTTACTTGAATATCTTTTCAACTACGAACACATAGTACATCCAAAACACCAAAATATGCATTTCTAGAGATAGTATCGAAGAGTACTATATTCGAAGTTGAAGTAAGTATATAATAGAACAAAAAGTTCAAAATTTGAATAACTTCGTTTTCGGTGTTTCTGTGTTCTAGAAGCTGATAATTATTATTCCTGAACGAAAAATAATAAAATTCAGTAAATGTAATTGAAGAAATTAGACCCACACTAGGTAAATGTCAACCGAATTATAAAAAGCAAAACATTCAAAAAATGGAAACTCCACGAATTTTAATTCTAAGTTGAACTTAATAACTTGGAAAATAAGTGAATAGTCGAGCTAGAGAAAGGAATAATCGGATAATTTCGAAAAGGAAAGGAAATAAAATCCAGTAATGGTACTAGAAGAAATAAAACTCACGCAATGTTAGCCAACTTATAAAAACCAAAACAATCCAAAAACCGAAACTCCACAAATTCGTATTGTATGTTAAACTAAATAATTGAATAATCGAGCTAGAAAAGGAAATAATAGGATAACTTCGAATAAAAACAAATAAAATAGAGTAATGGCCCAATAGAAGAAACAATACTTTCACTTGGTAAATGTTAGATGACTTATGAAAAGCGAAACCATCAAAAATCGGAAGTCCCTCGAATAATTCTTTCGATTCAACACAAATATTATTTTAAAAAACAATGATTCAAAATCTTCAAGACAATTTTCATTTATCAACTTCAAATTATTTTAGAAAAACTTAAATTCGGGACTTACCATCATAATAAGCATTAATGGCATCATCTTCAGGGTTTACTAAGTCTAAAACGTGCTCCGTTAAGTTACGTTTTTCCGCACGCCGCCGAAAAAAGTCACCGGAGGAAACTTAATTGAACGGAAAACTTTATCTCCTCGTCCTTAGAAACACGTGCTTTTGTGAGTCCTATTGACCGACTAGAACGGAGAATGGGGAAGGGATGCTTTCACGGGCGGAGCACCGAGAGCAACTGATCGCAAGAAGCAAAGGGAGAGGAAATTACACGAAGCGCACGGGAGTTGTTATCGACAGAACTTCGTCCGCGCAAGCGCAACCAAAAGGTCTCACTCGAAATGTACCTCGGATAATTTTTGTTTGAAAAAATTGCTTATTTTCTTTTCCAAGAGGGGGTGAAAACTATTCAACACTATTCTCCTTTAGCGAACTTTTCACCATTTTTTGTTTACTCCCATTCGATGAGTTAGCCTAAAAGAACGTTTTTGTTCAGCTGCGTAGTCTTAAATGTTTACGAACGGACGAAGTAAAATGTTTATGAAGTATGTCTTTGCTCAGCTGACTAAACTTCAATGTTTACGAACTGACGGTGAAAATTGTAATGAAGTTTGGGCAACAGCTGCTGTTTTGGGATAAGTTTTTCCTTTATTTTGTTTAGTGAACTTAACGTTTTTTACATCCATTCGGTAAGTTAACGTTAAAGAACGATTTGGTTCAGCTGCGTAAACTTAAATGTTTACGAACTGATGAAGAAAAATGTTTGTGTAGTTTGTTTTTGCTCATCTGAGTAAACTTTGATGTTCACCAAATGACGAAGAAAAATGTTTGTGAATTACGTTTTTGTTCAGCAGTGTAAACTTTGATGTTCACCAACTGACGAAGAAAAATGTTTAGGATGACGTATGGGAAAAGATGCTATTTTGGGGTTATTTTTAATCTATTCCCCTTTAGCGAACTTCTGAAGGTATTTCTCCTTTCATTCGATGAGTTAACGTAAAAGCACATTTTCGTTAAGTCTTGTAAACTTAAATGTTTACGAACTAACAAAGAAACACTATGACTTTTGGGAAAAGCAGCTGTTTTGGGATCATTTTTGCTTTAGTGAATTTACTGTAGTTTTTTTACTCCCATTCGATGAGTTAGCGTAAAAATACTACGTTTTTGTTCATCTGCGTAAAATTAAATATTTACGATCTGAGAAAGAAAATATTTATGAAGTTGAGAAAACTGCTGTTTGAGGTTGTTTTTATTTGGTCAACTTTCTGTAGTTATTTTTACCCTTATTCGGTAAGATAGCCAAAAATAATGTGTTTGTTCAGCTGCGTTAACTTAAATGTTTACGAATTAAAGAGAAAATTCTTTGTTCATAGCACACTTACAAGCCAGCTATATAAGAATCAAATCTTAGGACGATACACAACATTGTACACAGACAAGAAACAAAAACGGTTCACATCTACACAACGGACAACAGAACGATTGCCCTCTCGCTTCTTAACAGCATAAACGCTCTTCCTTTTAAACGGAACAGAAAACAGACGCTAGTGCTTTCAAACGGAGTACATGCGTCCTTGGAAACAGCCGATAAACAGTTCTGATGGGAGAGAAGAGATAAAAAAGCACTAGTGCTCTCTGTATATATACTACAGTTTCTAATAAATTTTAGAATAAATATTTTATTTAATGGATAATTTTTACACGAATTATAAGATGTCAACTCAGAAATATTTTACGCCTCAGAAGTACAATACATCACGTAAAGAGTCGAACCCACATTCACGCATTCAAAACCGTTCAATATTTACTTTATTGATATAAACTCTACTGGAGGTCGTCTCAGCGATGTATCTCGTCATCAGAAGAAAACTAATCAAAATTGACCACTTGATCTCGTCATATTAAAAAAATTGGCAATACCTTGATAACAAGATATCTCGCCGTGGGCAAAATTTGTCAGATCTAGATGGACGAGATATCTCGTAGAAATTACTTAGAGGCTTAACTAATAAACGGTTCTGGAAGTAACACAAACGAATCATTCTCTTTCAGCAATTTCAACTTCCACATCACGCATCAGGTAAATCCATAATTGAACGTGGCGACAAAGTCGGGAGATTGTCTTCCCGACTGAAGCACACATCACCGGGAACGTTACCTCTCAGTCGAAAACTGTCAAGATAAGAAAAACAGACCCAAAAAACCGGACCCGCAAAAAAATCGCAAACCAAGCCTTTATTCAACTGAAGTACCTGCCCATCAAAACTTAAAAACTCCTGATGAAAAATGTGAAAAAATGGAGAAAACGTATTTCCAGGCAAGAATTCTGAAGGAGGAAAAATAGTGTACGGGAGCTATACATGGACCATTACTCTCATCCGGTAAGATGGCATCCAGGGGCCAACCTTCTTCTGAAGGCACTTTTGACAGGGATCGCTAACAAAGCAGCATCCCACGGATGTAATTATATAACTACCCCCTCCCTCTCATTATCTTTCCTTCCTAATCTAAGAAAGAAAGGGTAGGAAGTTTGAAACAACGGAAGAAAGAGGGAAATTTTTTTGGGAAGTATGCGCCACTTTTTGAAAGTTAAAAAATAGCGGAGAATTCGGGGCGAGAAATGCATACAGTTTACATGCGGTTTGCGGCGAAGGAAAGTAAAAACAACTTTCGGGCTCTAAGAGGGTTGAGCGGCAACGATGCGGTTTTCGAGTGTATTTGTTTTTCAGTAAAGCGTAAAGTTTGGAAAACTTTATGCGTATGAAGTTTCGGTTTTTTCGTTTGTAGCATTTCAGTTTTCAGAATTCTATTATGAGTACGTCAAGCTGAATGGAGGTGACGGTTGTGTTTCTGCAGCGGAACGTGTTTCTTGTGCGTATTCCTAAAGTGGCGACACTTGTTTTGTTTTCCTAATAGATTTCAGCACTTCGACAATATCCAAGGAACGAGTTCCGAATTGATGTATGATAGTTTATTGATCAACATTAATTTCATTAAACCCCAAACGTCGTCAAAACAGCTGGAATTATAATATGAAAATTCGTCAAGCTGAATGTAAATGACAGTTGTGTTTCTGCGGCGGAACATTTCCTGTATAATTCCTAGTGACGATACTTGGTATGTTTTTCGAATAGCTTTCAACATTTCGACAATAAATATTCCGAAGGATGATTCCGAGTTGATGTATGAGGACTAATTGATCAATGCCAATTATATTAAATTCCAGAGGTTGCCAAAACGGTTATAAAAAAGGCGTACAGAGTAGTAGGATGATTATTTCGGGAGTTATAAATAAAAACAAGTATGTAAAACGAAGTATCTGAAATTTCCATACCCATATACCAGAAACGAAATTACCTGATTGTGCAATATGGCTCTAACGCCATATAGGGGAAATCAAAGACCGTTTTAATATAAATTTGAAATTTTTCATCAAACTAGTGTGTTTCCAGTGAAGATTATGAAGTTGGTGCGTCATTTATTATAAAGATAGCCTCTTATCCAAATATCTTGCATGTGAATACATAAAACATTTTATTATTTATCACGAATAAAGAGGTGCGGTTTCAGCCTTTCCTGGCATCTATACATTTACAAGCATCAATTAGAGAGTTTTGTGAACATAATCTTGATTGAACCTGAAAAGTTTGCTTAATATTTTTTAAACAAATGACCTTTATCGAAATAACGCGAAACTTGAAAGAACTTACAATTCTTCCCCACAGATGAGCATTTCAAGTGTTGATTAGTGCGTTTTATGGTGATTAAAGTATTGATTAAACACGAATTAGTCATGCTTAATGGATTCAAAAACAAGTTACCGCGACCAAAATAACAGAAAACTTGAAAAGGCTTTCAATTATCCCCGCAGCTGTGCAAGCATTGATTAGTGAGTTACGTTGTAAATAAAGTCATGTATAAACACGAAAAATTTGCTCGCTTTATTAAAAAAAAAACGTAATTGTGCACAAAATCACAAAAACCTTGAAACTTTACATTTTTTCCCACAAATGTGCAAGAATTAATTATTTTTGTTGCGAGTCTTGACAAAATACGAAAAATATGCTTACTATTTTGTAAACAAAAGCCTTAACCAAAAACTCACACGATACTTTAACTATTCAATTATTTCCCCGCAACTGTGCTTTCGCAACCAGAAGTTACGAATTTTGTTGCGAATAAAGTCTTGACGAAACACAGAAAACATGCTTACTATATTCAAAAACAAGTGACCTAGATGACCAAAATCACACCAAGCTTCAAACAACTCTCAATAAACTCCAAAACAGAACTCAACATGTTGTAATCGGAAAAGAGGAAACCTGAACATCGAACAGGCCAATTTATTACATGGATATGGTGAAAGTTTCCTCATCCTTCTTTCCCGGGAAATTTTTTTCTCCTGGTTTCTTTCCCGACTGACAGCTTTTGCTCCAGATGTTTCATGCATTGCCCCCAATCATGTTTCTGTGTTCGTCATTTTTGTTCTCTTGACACCCTAGTCCACCTTTTCCGAGTCAGGACAGGGATGGAAAGAAGTTACAAACTTTCAAACAATTTTTCTGCAATGGGCTGTGATGGATGCTTTTGGAAAAATCGAAGTCGTGCTCTCGTATGGGTTTGATTGTTTCTGGAACTCTTCGTCGTTTTTAAATACGAATCTCGAAGCATTTTCTATAATATTCTCCATATTAAGGCTACCATTTTTATGTTATCGCTATATAGGAGCTTTCCTATTCATTTATCGATCGAATTTCAGGCATGTATTTATTAATTCAAATGATATAAGTCACAATATGCGTTTGCCTAAAAGATATGGTTAGTTGGTTGAGTAGCGTATTAGCATACAGAGATTTACGATTCAATCAAAGACGGTTGTGTACGTGGGGGCGGCTTCACGGTTAATCTGCCGTGGCCTATATTATAGTCAGTGCATTTCATGTACATAGTTGGATCGGAGCTAGCTGTTCCGGAATCACGAAATAAAATTACATTGTACTACCACAAACTCAGTTTTCCTATCTCTTTTAAATAGTACAACACTAAAAAAACACTTAAACTAAGTACTTCGTCACTAAAACCCATGTCACAACTCGCAAAAACTCCTCTAAGAAAAACCAGAATAAAACCAAAATTATAAGTTTTACTAATATTGAAGAAATCATATTACCTAAAATTCTATATTCATACAGTAAAAAGGATTTTTGATCTTTTTGAATATTTTATATTATTTCCATCGTGTGGATTAACACCATGTCGCTAGAAGTCCTACAAGTGAATGTTAAACATATTAAATATAGTCTTCGATAATCACTCATTAAACCAACGCAGTTTTTCACGTTGTTTTTTTAAACAGTACAACTCTCATGCAGCACTACAAATATTACTTAAACTAAGTACTTTATTAAGGATATACGTAAGCGAAACCCTTGTAAACTAGCATAACCACTCATAAGAAAAACAAGACCAGAATAAATCCAAAATAAAAACATTTTCTCCACTATTGAAGAGGTCATGTTATCCTAAATTTTAAAGTAATTATCACTATGGCTTACCATTTTATTGCCCAGAGCTCTTCCCTTGCATGTTAAACACATTAAACAGTCTGCTACTTAATCATTAAACTAACGCAACTTTCTACGCTCTCGCTTGTATACTCAGTACGGCACTAAAAGTAGCACTTTGACTAAGTACTTCATCACTAAGAATTTTCGGAAACAGGCTCTTTTGTAACATGCCAAAATATCTCTTCAAGAGAAACAGAACTAGAAGAAAACCAAGATTATTACGGTTTATCCCCTATTGAAAAATCTCATGTTTTCTTAAACTTTAAAATATTCAGACTCATTTCAACAATTAGAAGTTTTTTGGATGATCAACTTAAATGGGTTTTTTTTTAATCTTTTTCATTCTATGGTTTATCATCACGATGTTCGGAGTTCTACAAATAAAAATGTTAAGCATCAAATATAATCTACTCTACTCATTTAACTAACGCAGTTTTTCACGCTTTATTTTTTAAACAGAACACTAAACAACATTTAAAATAGTATTTAAACTAAGAGAGAGTACTTCGTCACTAAAAATCTATGTAAACTAACCTCTTATAAACTAGCTAAAACGCGTGTAAGAAAAACAGGCCCAGCAAAGATCCAAAGTAATAACATTTTTACCACTATTGAAGAGGTCATGTTATCTTAAACTTTAATGCAAGTAGCAAGCACTACGTGGCTTATCATTATGTTGTCCAGAGCTCTGTCCTATTTACTCATTAAACTAACTCAGAATTACTATCTTTTTTTTAAACGTGTAACATTCAAACAGCACTGGAAACTCACTTAAACTAAGTACTTCCTCACTAAAAATCTATGTAAACTAACATCTTATAAACTCGAAAAAAATACCCTAAGTAAAACAGAAGCGGTGGGAAACACAATCTAAACTTTGAAAGAAATTCATCAAAACAAAATAACCTAGACGTCTCCGTTTTATTCTTCCATTTGAGCATCGGATTTACAATGTACAGCAGTTCCCTGCATTATGAAAAGCGAAGTTTCATTCAACCTGATTTGATTTGTATCGACTAGTGGGACAAATAAAAACAAACGGGATCTAGTTATTTGCAAAAAAGATCTAACACCGTCTTCGGATCGAAGCAGTCTGATCTATTTGGAAGGAAATGTGTTTCACTGTTGCGCCAGTGCGACATAAACTGGGAGGCAGTGATTCAATTAGGGTGCTACCTAAAAGGGCACAAAAGAAACCCGCTGCTAAATATAGCCCGCACCCGTAAACTACCGGGCTAGCCCATTGTCGCTTGATTAGATATCAGATTGGGAAAAGTTTGGGTATGCAGAGATTATGGTATTGAAAAATAGGATAAGGGGAAATAAGTAAACCAGTTAAGATGCCCGACCAATCATTTCTTGGAAAATAAACACCTGATTACTTGGGATTGTGTTGGTTACGCAGAAAGCTTTGAGAGATCCAACTTTTCCGATTGGCTTAATTAGCGAAATGTCTCTTGAAATCTTAAAAGTACGTTCCTAGAATGTCGTGGGAAGAAGCAAAAAAGTTAATAAGAATTCCGATTTTTCAAGCGTTGTCTTGTCATTAAAATTGGGAATCGAGAAAGGATGCTGGTTTAATAATTTCAACTAAAAACTAAGAGCGTTTTTGTTGTTTTTGCTTTTAAATAAACTCGGATGTTCATTTTATGAGTAGGTGTTTACACATTTTAACGTAACAGATTATTATGTAAGGTCTTTCCTATTTAATTAAAATCGCAAACCAAAAAAAGAAGTCTATTCTGTTATTTTTAAGTGGAAAACGAAGATAGTTTTTCTATTTTTATTTTTAAATAAACTCTAGCATTGATTTTATGTTAGCAAGAGTTTACGCATTTTAACGCGCTACATTGTTCTTTGCGGCTTTTCTTATCTATCTTTTATCTTATATATAATTCTGAATATCCTTATATATCTTATCTTAAATAATATCTATATAATATCTTATAATAATTTCTTATTATAAATAATAAATTAAGAAAGGGTGTCTGTATTATGGATTTTAACTAAAAAAATAAGAGCTTTTTATTATTTTTAAATGAACACAAATATTGATTTTATGTGAGCAGGTGTTTTAGAATTATAACGTGACATATTATTTAAGGCCTTTCATTTCTAATTAAAGTAGTAAGTTATGAAAGGAACTCTGTTGTAGATTTTAATTTTAAAATGTAAGAGCTTTTTATTGTTTTTAAATAAACTCGAACATTGATTTTATGTGTGAAGATGTTTACAAATTTTAGTGTAACATATTATTTCTAAATGCCTTTCATATCGAATTAGAATAATAGATTATAAAAGGCACTCTATTGTGTATTTCAATAAAAAAATAAGCTCTTTGTTTTTAAATAAATTCGAATATTGATTGTATGTGTCAAGGTGGTTACAAATTTAAGTGCAATATATTATTCTTTAAGACCTATCACATCTAATTAAAATAGAAAACTAAGAAATGAAGTATGTTTTGTTTATTTTAATGAGAAAACCAATAGGCTTTTGGATACTTTTTAAAAATAAACTTTTTTAGAATAATTGATTTGATGTGTGCAGTTGTTTACAAATTTTAGAATAACATATAATTATTAATGTCTTTCATATCCAAGTAAAATTATAAACTAAGAAAGTAAGTCTGTTTTGTTTAATTTAATTAGAAAGCTGAGCTTTGTATTATTTTGAATAAACTCGAATATTGATTTTATGTGTGCTAATGTTTACAAATTTTAAAGTAATGTATTATTATTTTACGACTTTCACATCCAATTAAAATTATAAGTTATGAATGGGATTCTGTTTTGCTGATTTTAATTGAAAAGCTAAGAATTTTTACTTTTAGTTTTAAATGAACGCGAATATTGATTTTATATGAACAGGTATTTAGGAATTTTAAAGTGACATATTATTCTTTAAGGCTTATATCTTATTAAGATTACAAACTAAGAAATTAAGCATGTTTTGTTTATTTTAATTAGAAAGATAACAGATTTTTATTATTTTTAAATAAACTGTAATATTGATTTATGTGAGCAGGTGTTTACGAATTTTAATGTGACTTATCATTCTTTAAGGCCTTTCATATCTAATTAAAGTAATAGGTTTTGAAATAAGTCTGTTTTTTTTATTTTAAGTATAAAGATAAGAGGGTTTGTCACTTTATTTTTAAACAAACTAGAATATTGATTTTATATGTGCAAGTGCTTACAAATTTTAACGTAACATATTATTTAAGATCTTTTATATCTAATTAAAATTACAAGTAATGAAAGGGATTGTTTTATTCATTTTAATTATAAAGCTAAGAACCTTTTGTTATTTTTAAATATACCAGAATATTGGTTTTTATGTGTGCAGATGTTTAAATATTTTAACTTCTTTGTTCCTTTTCTTAAAATTTTTCCTTTTTATGGAACGATTCTATTTGTTTTTCCTTGGAATACAATCCCTTTGAAACGATTCTATTATACCCTTCTGTAGTAAAGAATCATTTTCAAAGGTTCTAATTTTTCTTCTTTGGTTATAATTCTTTAGAAAGATTCTATCCCACATTTCTTTAGAATAGAATCCCTTAGAAATATTGTATCAATCCTTTCCTTAGAATAAATAACCCGTTGTGTTGTTCCAGTACGACGTTAATTATCATGCCTACCTTAGAATAAAATCTTCTGTAAAGATTATATTGCTCATAACGATGTACACTCATTGCCATAAAAATTTACGCACCAAGAAATAATTGTGGGATCGTAAGGAAACTTGGCATGAAGGTACATGTCGGCCAGATATGCAAATGAATATAAATGCATCGTGATTGCGCATTGCGTAATGCAACTAGAGGGCGTTGAACTTCGTTCTCCTTGGAGTATAAAACAGATAAGCAGAGCTTGTTTGAGTGTACTTAATCTTTTTGCAAAGGAAACGCTGAGGTAGACATGCCGTTACGCAGCCATCGAAGACAATATGAGCAGCTATCAGAGTTCGAGAGGGGAAGAATCATCGGGATGATGGAAGCTGGGTGGTCAGCTCGGCGAGTAGCTCGTTAAGTAGGCCGTTCTGATTTTACTGTGAGGAGGTGTTGGGACCAGTGGACAGAAGAGACGTCATTTACACGGCGACCAGGCTCAGGACGCCCTCGACAGACCAGTCGTCGAGAAGACCGTCACATCATACAAAACGCACGCGTAGAGCCAACTGCCTCATTGGCCGCTATCCAGGCACAGGCAGCACCTTCACTACGGGCCCCTGTGTCTTCCCGAACCATCGCAAGTCGCCTGGCTGAAGGACATCTGGTATCGCGGCGTCCATTACGTGTGCTGCCAATGACACCCACTCACTGACGCCTCCGTTTGGAGTGGTGTCGCGCATTACGGGATTGGACTGCAACGGAATGGAACCAGGTCGTCTTCAGCCACGAATCTAGATTCAATTTGAGTAGTGATGACGTGTGTGGAGGCCCCGTGGTGAACGCCTCAATCCTGCCATCGCTTTACAGCGACACACCGCTCCCACAGCTGGTGTGATGTTATTGGGTGCCATTGCTTACGATACACGGTCACCCCCTAATATTGATCCATGGCACAATGACAGCCCAGCGGTACGTCCATGACATCCTTCAGCCACATGTGATGCCACTCATGGCAGGGCTCCCAGGAGCCATTTTTCAACAAGACATTGCTCGGCCATACACAGCAAGGATGTCACAAGACTGCCACCGCCACATTACCACCTTTCCCTGGCCTGGTCAATCCCCAGATTTGTCACCAATCGAGCAATCTGGGATCATTTGGGACGGCAAGTTGGACACCCTACGAGTTTGGTCGAACTAGAGGCGCGTTTACACCAACTGTGGAACGAGATGTCTCAGGACATCATACGGAACTTGTATGCCTCAATGCCCGCTCGTATCGCATCGTGCCTTCGCGCTAGAGGGGGTCCAACAGAGTACTAAAACTTCCGTTCATTTGTACTTTTTTCTGCAATAAATGATTCCTTTTCTTTGATTTTCTAATCACATACTTATATCAAAGTAGTACTTACATGTGTAAAATTTCGTTTCATTTTGACGACTTTTTCTTGGTGCGCAAATTTTTAATAGTTGGAGCTCGGGAAGATCGGACACGGTATTTAAGAGGTAGAGAAATTTGCAATTTCCCATACTACCATTTCAAGGGCGACTTCAAAAATTCTGGCAAAACCTGTAACTTACAGCAATTGTGTGGACGTAAAAAGATTCAGGGTTTACGTAACCGAAGTCGACTGGACATAAATGTTTCATGTTATAGGCTTGCAACACCGCCTCAGATCATAGGAATTCAATGCTGGGCCTTCAACAAACACGAGCATGAGAACTGTGCAACGTTCCCTTAAAGATATGAGCTTTAGGAGCCGGCGAAAACCCCATGAAATCAACTTACAGACAGGGGCTTATACAGTATGGTGGTGGGGCTGCGTAATGACATGGTCTACAAACGTCTCTGACAGGTTAACATTATGTGTGCGTCCCTTTGACGAGTTTTACCCTTTGATACCCTACGTTCATTCTGATGGATTTGGCTTCTTCCAACAGGACGTGGTTGGAGGAACACTCATCTGAATTTAGAACCTTGCCATTCCGATCTGAGTCACCAGATCTCAACATTATTGAACACATCTGGAATGCTATAAAACGCACAGTGGAAGACAGAAATTCTACCCTTTGAAATACAACACAATTGTGGACAGCTCTGTGGGAAGTATGATAGTCAAAGTCTTCAGAATACTTCATTCCATGCCAGGTTCCTCAGTTCTACGATCTCGTGAGAGACGCACCAAATATGAGACTGGTGTATTTTTTTTTGGCTCTTTCCACCAGATTTTAACATTTGCCAACACTTCTGGCACTTCCCATCATATCTAGCCCTAAATCACCATATCTCAACATTATCTAACACAGTTGGGATGCCATGAAACGTACAAATTCTACCCTCTGAAATACAACAGAATTGCGAACAGCTCTGCAGAAAAAGTGGTGTTCAAAGCCTACAGAGTACTTCATGGAGTCCATACCCCATAGTATTTATGCAGTTCTAGGCTGTCGTGAGAAGCCTGCCAAGTATTAGACCGGTGTACCAGTTTCTTCTAGCACTTAAGTGTATACGTATTTATGTAGTACATATTTCCACCATGTATCATCCTCAACGTACGATACGTAAAAAAACGGTTCTTGACAGAAAACAGGCAACAAAGGTTGAAATTTAGTCTTTAAAATACCTATTTCATGTGTTCTCATTCATTTCTCATGTGTTTTTTTTAACATATGTGTTTATCAGTTTTTATACCTTCGTTCTGCATTCATTACTGTCTGGAAATGCTTTTTCTCTTTCCCGTTAAAGACGTTATCATTATGGTAGAATGCTTATTTTTCATGAATTCTGTGTTTCTTTTAAAACGTTTTGTAAGAGCGTTAAGGTGTTACAGGTTTGTTTGAGGAAGCGATTTTGAATCAAACCAGCTGTCTGAACGGTTGGTTCTCGAAAATCGAGAATTAATTTGCTTTTGATGTTCGATCAAACGAGGGTAAGGAAAACATGAATGATATGAGAAAATAACATAAATGCCGATAGAGACAATTTGTTGGATGTAGCATTCCATGTTTAATCTCTAGTTTACTGCGTTTTAATTTTTTATATCACAATGGTGTGTAAAATATGACTTCAATTATTTCTTATACTTTTTAAATTGCTCTTCATTTGAGTTGATGTTATATCCCTATATTTTAAGAGATCTTCAGCTAATCAAAGGCATCAACTTTAAGAGTAGATTGTTGGAAGTAGTATAATGGCTGGGGTTAAATCTGACACCCGAATATCCTCACGTTGGCAAGCGGAGGATGTTTGGAGAGCTCATCTGAGATGTTGAGCTGACTGTGCTTCAAAATTACGAGGTTTTGTCACAGGACCTTTCCCTTCGGAATTTATCCCGTCTCCAATAACCTTTCGTATAGCTTTAGAGAAACGTAAATTCAACTACCTACCAGCTTACACAAAGAGGGGCATTTTCTGTCAAGCTAAAGGTAGTGGTGGTAATGTTTCTGCGGTGATACTTGCTTTCGATACGGATTCTGAAGACACAAATTGGCTTGTTTTTCGAATAGAACTTCAGCATTTCACCAATGAAAATTCCGAATTGATCTATATTCCTTGAATGGACAACAGTACAGACACTCCACACGTTACTAAGACAGCGATAAACTAGATTTTAAGAAACCCCGATACCTATGAAGCAAGAGCATTTGGACTATCTATGTCTGAAATTACAAAAACTTACCAAGTGCTAAAATCGCGCTTTTTCGACGCATACCCCAAAAAAAACCCGAAAGAGCTGTGTTCATTATAACGACCATTTGATATACCTTTCTGTAAGCTAAGATCTCAGAATCGTTATAACGTGAATTTACTGTATATTCCTTACAACCACAATTCTTGTCCTTCAAAACTCGTTTCTTGGCAGAAGCAAGTACCATCTGTGTGGGATTAATTTTTCATTAAAAAAGGACAGGATCATCAATGAAAATTCATCGTGTCGATTAAATAATGAGGTCTAACGCTTACGTACGGCTTCGCAAACCCGCATAATTCCATTCCCTGCTGAATAATTTATAGCTACTCCAGTGCTATGAAAGCGTGTGAGTGAGTCTTAAGTAATCATGTCTTGAAAGAAGTCATCATAGGTATGTATGAAAAGATGTCAGTTGGGGGTTTCTTTAGGACGTAGATTTGGATAAGCTCTGCAAATAATGTTTTTTTTTCCCTCGTCAAAATGTACTTGCGCGACAAAATATATAATACTTAAGTCTAAAATACGGAATCCTCGGGACCTCGGCCAATCCGGATTTCGGACTTTTCCGAAATCGGAATGCCGAGTTTCCGGATATCGGATTATTTGCATTTTTTGTCAAAAAACCTTTAATCTAAGCCCCATCCCCCGAGCGAATTTTGCGTTTGAAATAGTAAAATAGCAGATATATAAATAGGAATAATTTTTTAAAGGAAAAACCTTTTTAATACAATGCAACAAATTTTACTTGCAAATCTTCTAATTTTTCTGAGTGGTACTTACTCTGAACATGTCCGTTATTTTGCGTCGTTTCATCTATTAGGTCCAGGTTTAACTCCTTGTTCTTTAAAAATTGTCGGAAAAATGTAAAAAAGTGAGAAAAACAAAAACAAAAAAACGCCGGTTAGCAAAACGTCAGGATTTCGGACGTCCGATATTGGGACTTAGTACTGTAGATAATATTCAAATAAATTTCTCCAGTGCGACGCAAAGGACAAATAGCTGTGATCTCGCTAAACAAATACGACGGTTATAATCCTTCAAGTAACCATGTCCGGAATGAAGTCATAATACGTATGTATGAAAATAAGGCAATTGAGTTTCTTTCAGACGTAGATTTGACCAAGTACTGTTGTTTTCCTTTAAGTGCGAAGTAATAAACAAATAAGTTCCTTAGTGCGACGTAAATTAACCACTTACCTATCTCTGAAATTACAAACATTTATTAGGTGGAAAAATCGGCACTCCCAAGAAAATAACACAGGAGCAGTTTTCTGTATAACGACCATTTGATGCACGTTTCTGGAGCAAAAGTCCACTCAGCGCAGTTATCACGCGTAAATACAACGCGCTTTATAACACGTAATTCGCGTTATAACGCGAATCTACTGCATATTAGGGATGCGACATCGATAGCAAAACATCGATGTTCAAAATTAAAACATCGATGTTTATATTACATCGCCCCCAAACCATCGATGTTTTTTAAAATTCAGTGTATTTAAACTTGTTTCCCCATTTCTTAAAACTGGTTTAGCAACTAGTGATGCGACATCGGCTCCAATACATGGATGTTTTTTTCTAAAACATCAATGTTTAGAAAACAACGACATCGATGTCGCATCCCTACTTTTCAGACCCTTCATCCTTGGCCACTTTGGTCTAAAAGTATGTTCAATTTGCTGATTATGAAAATTATGCTACTTGGTTATTTTTAAAAAATTTATAACGGTACTTTTTTCATTTAAAAATAAAACATCGACAAGTATAAACATCGATGTTACCAAAACATCGACCCCAATACATCGATGTTAAATACATCGATGTTTTTTAAAAAACATCGATGTTTTGAAAACATTGACATCGATGTCGCATCACTACTGCATATTCCTTTTACCCAAAACTTCTGTCATTCAAATTTCATTTCTTAGCAGTCGCAAGTACCACCTGTATGGAATTAATTTTTCATTAAAAAAGAGCAGGGTCATCAATGCAAATTCCTCGCGTCGATTAATTAATGAGGTCCAACGCTTACGTACGGGCTTCGCGAACCCGCATAATTCCATTCTCTGTTGAATAATTCATAGCGCTCCGTTTGATGGTGAAACAAAGTTTCACGGAGGCAAGGCGAACCACCGCATTTCATCTTCAAGTTAATTCAATAGCCAGACTCCAGGAGCGTTCCAAACTTTTAAAATATGTCCTCAACAAGAATTCCTAATATTTACACTGCTAAACTTGTTGATGGTTTAACAGTTCTCGGAGGAAACAATTTTAGCACTTCTGGAATTCTTTGTTTCTTCCTTGGAGCTTAGTTGAAAATAGATGCGTTTAGGTGCACGTAGTTGCTGGGATTTATGGGATATTTGAACAGCTTGTGAGATTGCTATTTGGTTGTGTAAATATGTGAAATAACATATTTATGTAACGAAGTTTTGCCATAAAATGTATTTATTTAAATAACGTTTCATATTTAAATACATCTAGTAAAAGCACGTGTTTCGAAGTTACAACGAAGTTTGTTGCTGTTAAACTGGTGAAAGCAGTTGACAAATACGGAACTCACATTATGTAACATTTGTCTCTTTGATTATAACTTCGGAATGTAGAGAAATTGAGTTCAACATCTAAAGGTAAACGAATTTAACATTTTGAGACTTACATAGAAGTCGAAAGTTTTGTTCTAAGAGGAGGGAAATAGATGTATTTCGATGTATATAGTTACTCGGATTTATGGGATATTTGTATAGCCTGTGAAATCTCTTACTTTGTTATGTAATTATGTTAAATAATGTATTTATGAAACAAAGTTGCGTTATAAAACGTATTTAAATAATGTTTAATAGTTAAATACATTTTGGAAAAATATAAGTTTCAAAGTTGCAACGTTCACTGGAGTTAAAACGAGTGAAAGAATTTGAGTAAAACTGGTCCGGCAATATGTAACAGAAAGTTTTTTAGACTAGATCTTCCGCATTTAGTGCAATAATTCAACATCATTAAAATTAAGTAAAATATTATATTTTAAGACTTTAAGTCAAGAATTTTGTTTTATGCGAACTGAAAATAGATGTATTTTTGATGCACATAGAGATACTGGGATTTATGAGACATTTAAACAGTCTGTGAAATCTATTATTTTGTTATATAAATATGTGAAATAATATATTTGTGTAACAAAGTTGTGTTATAAAATTGTGTTGTTTAAATAACATTTTATCGTTGAATACATTTTGGAAAGACATGTTTCGAAATTACAACGACGTTCCTTCAAATTAAATCAATAAACTAGTGAAAGCAATTGAACAATTGCTGTTACTGCTAGAAAAAATGTTACAAACCGACTCGCAGTATGAAGCATTTGTCTTTTGGATTAGAACTTCAAAAGCAATTGAATTCAACAGCATTAAAAGTAAAGTAGATACTACGACTCGAGATTCTTACATTATTATAAAAATTATAATCTTTTTTCTAAAAAAAGTCAGGGGGCGATCGTAGATGATCTAGTTGAAAATAGATGTATTTAAAAGGACATTATTTTGTTATATAAATATGTGAAATAATATATTTATGTAATAAAGATGCGTTATAAAATGTATATATATTGAAATGATATTTTATTGTTAAATACATTTTGGAGAAGGACGACATGTTTCGAAGTTGCGATGACGAGTTTATTGGAGTTAAATCGATAAACTAGTGAAAGCAGTTAAACAAAATTGTCACCGTAGTATGTAATATGTGTCTGTTTCACTAGAACTTCAGAAATCAATGCAATTGATTTCAACAGCATTAAAAGTAATGGAACTATTACATTTTCGAGGCTTATGTAACTATCGAAGTTAAGTGTTTTGTTCCAACAAGAGAAGGGAGCGAGTACAAATAGATAGTTCAGCTGAAAATAGGTGTATTCAATGATGTCATACACATAGTTTCAGGGATTTATGGAATATTTGATCAGAGGGAAACCTTTCGTTTTGTTATATAAATTTGTAAAACAATATATTCCTGTAACAAAGCTGTGCTATAAAATGTATTTAAATATCGTATTTTTTAATACATTTTGAGAAAGGGCATGTTTTAAATTTGCAAAAAGCTTGTTCACCCGACTGTATGTTTCACCAGACTGTGTTTTGTATGATTCCAGAGAGGTCATGACTGCTGCTCATTTGGACAAGTGTTCTGCACTTAATGATTTGGATTGTATTGTTAAAAAATATTGCATAGCTCTTTGTGTAATGATCTGATGGTCAATGGCCTGGCATTTGTGAAATAATAAAATCGCTTGCTCATTGTTTTTAAATCGATAAGAACTGGATTAACAGTATGTAACATTGTTTCTTACTAGAGCTTCAGAACTCAGTGCAATTGAATTGAACAGCATTAAAAGTATAGGAAGTATTACATTTTTAGACTTTTACATTATTATTGAATTCGAATGCTTTGTTCTAACAAAAGTAGAGAGCGAGTTAAAAACAAATGTATGAGCATTTAGATACATATAAGTTACTGGGTTTTATGAAATATTTGTATAGCCTGTGAAATCTGTTATTTTATTACGTAAATATGAAAAATAATATATTTATGTAATGAAGTTGTGTTAGAAAATGTATTTAAATAATGTTTTACATATAAATATATTTTAAAAAACAGTATGTTTCAAGTTTCAAGAAAGTTCATTGGAGTTAAATCTATGATCAATTCAAAGCAGTTGAAAAACAGGCCTCGTAGTATGTAACATTTGTCTTTTTGAGTAGAGCTTCAGATCTCGATGCAACTGAATTGAACAGCATTTCAAGTAAAGGAAGTATTACAATTTTAGAATTTGACATTATTATCGAATTCAAGTGTTTTGTTCTAACAAGAGTAGAGCGCGAGTTGAAAACAAATGCTTTAAGTGAATATGGATGTATTTAAATACACTAATAGTTATTGGGATTTATGAAATATTTGTTTAGCCTACGAAATCTGTTATTTTATTACATGAAATAACATAGTTATGTAACAAAGCTATGTTAGAAAACGGTATTCAAATGTTTTATATTTAAATACATTTTGGGAAAAGAACATGTTTCAAAGTTACAACAAAGTTCATTGGAGTTAAATCGATAATCTAGTGAAAGCAGTTGAAAACAGGCCGCGCAGAGTACGACATTTTTCTTTTCGAAACGAATTTTAAAATTCAGCGTAATTGAATCCAACAGACAATATTTAGGCAGGTAGGTAGGTATTTTAATTAACGTTGTACTGGAGTAACACAATGGGCTAATGACGAAGGTCAATGAAGGGAAAGATCCGCAGGAAATATTCAATAAAGGAAATATTGCATTTTGTGACTTTTATGTTATTTTTCATGTCAAGAGTTGTGTTCTAACAAGAGTAGGACGCGTGTTGAATACAGATGGTGTACATAGTTACTGGAATTTCTGGGATATTTTTACAAATTGTAAAATACATTTAAATAATTTTTATGTGTGATATCCCACTGCAAGTAAGTCTTCGGTAAAGCAGTAGTTTGCATATATAAATTTAAATTTTTTTCCCATTATATACTTTTGTAAGACATTGTTTATCATTATTCACTCACTAAAGATTATATTATTCATAATATTTTCTGCAACTAATTAATTCTCTTTGGAACGGAAATTTCCGTTTGTTTAGTTTGGTTTATCCAAAGCAAAACGAATTAAATGAAGATAGTTGCTACAACAAAACCGCATAAACATTCGTTAGTAAATAATGGTAGGTAGGTGGATGGATTTACGCTACTCTGGAATAGCACAATGGGCTACTGGTGAAGGTTTCTGATGAATCCCAAAGGGAAGAATCCGAAGACAACATCGTGTTATTTTGAACTACGAAAAAATATGACGAGTGTAAATAATGAAGAAAATATTGGGCTGTTGCAAATGCTCGTCCCATTTTTTGGGACCAAAATTAAAGAAACATTTTATTTACTAAATATTACATAGTATGTGCCGTTCTGTTCGATGACCTTTCTCCCTTCACAACCCACTCACCCTACACAAAACATATTTTCCTTTACGTCAGTAAAGAATTCTTGCCTTTTCGGAAATAAAAAAGCATTACAGGTTGAAAGTGCTGCTTATTTTCTGCCATTTATAATGCTTAAAACATTTTAAAAACACAACACAATAACAATTCTTTTCCCACGTACTCGCTTAAATTCCTTCTTTCAAACAACATCAAGATTTGCACGTGTGAAATAGATAACTTTGATTTTTGCGATGCAATGACATTTAGCGCCAAAATCGGGACGAACTTTTTACACCAACGCAATAATTATAACGATAATGCTTATGAAAGGCAGTTTGCAAAGAGAAAAAAGGTATTTGTAAAAATGAACTTTGCTTACTAGATTCTACATCAGTCATGCGCCACTAAAGTGACTGAAATACGCATGCGTACAGACATATTTCATGTACAGAATCGGAGTACGCATGAGAATGTCTTATGTTTTGCCGAAGCTGCTCAAGCATGGCTTCATTCTTCAATATCACAGGAGCATAGCAACCTTCGGTGACGATTATTTCCCCCAAAATAGGTTATTAAACCTTAACTTTGGATAATGGAAGTATGATTAACCCTCTTGGTGGTTATCTCGACGACTTATCTTGTCATTAGCAAAACTGACCAAATCTTGATGGACGAGATATCTCATAGTTATACCCTATAACAAAAAAAATCAACGCACCAAGAGGGTGCAGAATTACAGTGATGTCGGGATCGATCAACTTGGAACGGCGTTGACTGGGGACATATAGTCTTTAGTGACGAGTCCCGTTTCCAACAGTGTTGTGACAACAACCGCAGACGAATAAAGAGACGTCCAGTGCAGCGTGGGTATCCTGCCCTTGCTATCGCACGCCACACATGCCCACAACAGGGCGTTATGGTCTGGGGTGCCATCTTATTTGATAGCCGGACCTCTTTGGGCGTCATTTCTGACACACATACAGCACACCGGTACGTAGACGACATTCTACGACCGGTTGTGTTACGATTCCTTCTGCGACACCCCTGACTTACTTTTCAACAAGATAATGCCCGGCTATGAATTGTCTTAAAGCTTTCCCGACACTTCCTTGGCCAGCTAGGTCTCCCGATCTCTCCCATACAGCACATTTGAGACGTTATGGGAAGGCGTGCCACCATCCCGGAATGTTGGCCATTTATCCCGACAGTTGGAGATAATTTGGCAATAAATTCCGCAGGACACCATCCGGGAACTTTTTCAGTCTATGCCAGGGTGACAGCTTGTATTCAAGCCAGAGGTTTGGACCAACGCTTTATTGACTTCCTCCCTTTGTAACGATCAAACACTGAAATAAATCATTCAATTCTGAAATTTTAATCGTTTGTTTTTCTATGTATGTTTTTCACATCCACCCATTTTTATCGCAATCGGACCACTCCTTCTTAGTGCGTCAATTTTTTTTTTTGTTATATAGTGTAGAAAAACTTAACAGAACTTAACAGATCTGACTCTCGTCATCATAAAATAATCGGCTATATTTTGATGACGAGTTATCGCGTCGTTAGAGAATATCGGTTAAATCTTGATGGACGAGATAGCTCATCGAAACCACTTGAAATTTTAAATCGCAGAAGTTCGTATTGTTATGGGTTGGGTATAGCGATAACTGAGGTTGGACGGGCAGTTTACTTCAGAGAAAAACGCTGGGAACTGAATTACTAAATCGATTAAACGGTGGAAGCAGTTCAAGAAAATTGGCCACCGAAGCTAAAAAAAGAAGCTATGAATTGTCTCCAGAGATCGCTTAAATTCGCTATCACATACCCAAAGACAACAGAAACTCCATAATTTCTACGGGAAAAAAATCCCTAAGGATTTTGAGTTTATTCCCTAGACTTTATTTCAGTTATTGGGATTTTTACGAGGGAATTATTGAGCACGGTGGAGTACTTCTTCGAAGTTACGAAGAAAATAATGCCCTACTCGTGCTTATAACCTACTTATTAAAAACGGTGTGTGGTTACATCCTTTTAAGAATATGTTGTATTCATAAATTTCGTACGCTGTTACAGGAATTTCCTTTTTTTATTCGTCGCACACAAGCGAGCTTCTGTGAAAAGTTCTTCGCTATTAACTAAATCAAAAAAATCTAAGCATTTTGAGTTGATTTCTGTCACATTTCAGGTATTGGAAATTTTACGAGAGAATTGTCGATCATGGTGGAGCATTTCTGGGTGGTTGGGAATGAAATGCCCAACTCAAGTGAACCTACTTATTAAAAACGACGTGTGGTTACATCTTTTGCAGAATATGTAGTATTAATACATTTTGTAGGCTCTTATATGAATTTACTTTTTTTTCTTATTCGTTACCAGCAAGCTTCTGTGGAGCTCTTGGGTATTGATGGGATTCTGAGATTTTATATCAGTTATTTAGATTTTTATTAGGTAATTTTTAAAAATCTCGAGATTTTGACTTTATTTAAGAGACTATTTCAGAGTTACGAAGTTTTCACGAGGGCATTATTGAGCACGGTGGAGCACCGCTTCGAAGTTGCGAAGGAAATAATGCCCTACTCGCACTTGTAACCTACATATTAAAACCATGTGTGGTTACATCCTTTACAGAATGTTGCATTCATATAAATTTCATAAGCGGTACTTTACATGTATTTCCATTTTTACTTATTCGTTACGAGAGAGATATGGAGTTGAAAAAAAATCTAAGAGTTTTGAGTTTATTTCTCAGACTTTATTTCAGTTATTGCGGTTTTTACGATCGAATTAATGAGCTCTGTAGAGCACTTCTGCGAAGTTCGAAAGAAAATAATGCCTTTCTCGCACTTATAACTTACTTTTTAAAACCAATGAATGATTAGATCCTTTTCAGAATAGGTTGTATTGATAAAATTAGTAGGCGGTTCGTTACATGTTTCTCCCGATTTTTATTCGTTACCTGCGAGCTTCTCTGAAGGTCTTCGATATTGATGGAATCCTGAAAAATCAAATTTTTGAGTTGTTGATAGTGTAGTTGTCATAGGAACTGAAAATATATCGAGGTACGGATTCTCTTTCAATTGGAGCTGGAAATTAGACGCAATTTACAACGTAATGGATACGTCCTAACTTATATTTACGATGCAGTTATGACAGATGGTATCATTGGAGAAAATGCTCTTTTAACATATGCCTGATTGGGTGTTTTCTGGATTTTTTCTATTAACAAGATTCGAGGAACGATGAAACCCAGTTCAACACAGTAACATAATGTTCATTGTTAACGATCCTGATAATGTATGATACACAATGGGAAAAGAAAATCGACAAACAGCGGTTTTATAATTGTAGATATATATCGAGGGTGGAATAAAAACACTGCGTTTACCCCCTTCCCAACATGGAATTCGATCCTTTCACAATTGCAGTTGCGAATGTAATTGACAGCGTAATAGATAGCCCTCCTGAATCATATTTATAGCGTTAATGTAACGGCTTGAGTTGGAGAAAATGCTAGTTTAATCTAAATTTGATTGGTGTGTTTTCTGCATTTCTTTCTATTTTTAATATAAAGCCCAAGAAATGGGTAATCAGTGCTAAACATTGTTAAAAAACGAATATTCACTTTTTATGAAACTGCTTTTGGTGTGTAATACTGGAAAAATGAATTATACTATAGAGAAGTTAACGTAGATAATCCCGCCACCCATAATATTCACTTTCAATGAACTTGATTTTCGTGTTACACTAGAAATATGAAATTAAACCTTTGAGGGGTTCACGCATAATTCCACCTTGCAACCTGCAGTCTTCATGCATGACTTCTAACAAATTTTCACCTTTTGGAGCAATAAAATCTTTTTAGATGATTTTATTCTAAGGGAGTGAGCAATTAACCTTTGAGGGGGTTACACGCATAATTCCACCTTGCAACATGCAGTCGTCCCTGCATGACTTTTAATAAATTTTCACCTTTTAAAACAATAAAATCTTTTTAAAGGATTTTATTCAGGTCTGATGTAAGCGCTACAACTCGTATATCTTACACGTACGGTCCTTTATATTTATACTTACTTTTTTGTGAACGGTACCTTGCCTCAACGAAAACAGCAATTTCTCAAATAGCTAAAATCAGTCTCAAACTATCTCGGTTGTACAGTGTCCTCAATCATCAATACCAAATAAACAACAGGATTTTCTTTTTGTTTGCTTTGTATAAACGTACGACCTTCGCGGGCTACGTATATGCATTAACCATCCAAATGGTTTCGACGAGACAGCTTCAGTCAAAATCTAATCAATTTTGTCAACGACGAGATACCGTCGAGACAACCACCATAAGGTTTAAGGGCTTTAAAGTGTTTAAAGAGCATAGCAAAGCAACAGCGTATTCCAATATATCTGAAGGTATTCGTGGTATGTATAGCATGATTCACTGAAAATCCATTACAAATAGAGTATAAAAGTAACAGAATTTGATCAATTTTATCCTTCAGTTCAAGTACTGGGGAAATGGTTTCGGCTTTTCAAGCATGAAATAAAGTTCTCGGTGTATTTTTCAATTCCTCGCATCGGATTTCTCGGACAATGAATCATAGCGGTTCAACTCTTCTTTCGAAAGCGTGTTTGCGTTTGATATTTATTTTTACTAGAGCATTTGAAATTTTCTTCTGTCCCATACAGTTTAATTAAATTGAGGTAAGGAATTCTCTTTCAACGATGAACTCACATTTTCATAAAAGTTAAGAGTAGTAAAACTGCTCAATATTTTAAGTGCCGTAAGACAGGTTCCCCTGATTCAGCATCTGCGATGATGAATAGAATTGGAACTAGTAAAAAATGTTGTTCATATTGTAATTTGTCGGGTGTGTGTGAAGTGTCCACGAATCAACTCTCGGAGAAAAACGATTGGTTGGTTGGTGTCTTACGGCCCTAGAGTCATATTTGGCCAAGTTGCGTCAAACAACGTCAAGTGAATGGATATACATACACAAGGAAAATTTTACTGGTCCAGAAAAGAGAAATACATCTAGGGAGAAATCGAACCTACATCTCACCGCCTAGATCTCACAGGATGCTAACCCCGAGAGCAGAAAGTACATCGCAGACGTACGTCGCAGAACAAAGTCTTTGTAGAAAAAAAATTTCCAAAATTTTATCAAAATTTTGGCCGATTTTTTTTAAATCCTACGTTACGATGTTTTGCAGTCTAAAGTGCGCTCCTTGCTACCTCTTTTTTATTCTTTTCTAGCTAAGGAATAACCTCCTTACACCGCCCAAATTGCCATAAACACTTTATAAATAACACATCTTCTATGTCGATGACAAAATATTTAACTTCGAAAGCTATCCTCAAAATAGCAAATTCTGAAAGTATGCCGTGGTTTTAAATAAAGTAAGTTAATTAAATGTGATGCTTTATTATAAATACTTAATACATATTGTATATTCAGAACCTAACTAGGGAAATTATTAAGATAAAGCGTAAAATAAGTCACTTATAATTTCACGAGATTTGAACATTAATGATGAAAACTCGGATTTTGATTATATAATTATTAATAGTGTTATTGGCTCTTAATTTTGATAAAAATATTCACAGAGATGTTTCAAACCGTAGTAGTATATTCGTCGAATATCTGTCTTATTTAAATCCCTAATTATTTTCAGGGTATTTGTAAACCACTGATTAGAGATCAGATTTTTAATACATAATTATCAATTTTGCGTACGGGGGCCCCTAATTTTGATAAAATATTCACTGATATGATAAAAACCCTTGCGACACGTAGTATATTTGTTGAATAGCTGTTTAAAAGGAGTCCTTAATCATTTTCATGGTATTTACACTCTAATGATTAATGCTCGGATTTTGATTATATAATTATTAATTTTGCATACGGCCCCTAATTTGATAAAATATTCACTGAGATATTTCAAACAATTGCAACACGTAGTACATTCGCTTAATATCTCCCAAGCCTCTTGTTTATTCCTAGAGATGGCGAAATATTGCAATACTTTTAAGAAACTCCTAATACCACGTAATGGGAATAAGTACGTGACAAAAAATTACAGTAAGAGGATTTTCTACAAGTGCTTTTTCATTCATGGGAGCAAATAGGAACAAAATCTTTAGTATCAAGTTATGACGCGACCTGAAATTATCTGTGTTGAGAATTATTCCCAGATTCTCTACTCGTCTTTACCAATTTGAATTAGCTATTATTATATTATTATGCATTATTTATGATTATTATATAGAGCCAACGGGCAAATAAAGCCTTGTAACTAAAAGCTCTGTAATACACTTTTAAAGAGCTTTTATGTGTGCTACGTTTTGTGTGTTTTTTAATACATAAGAAATTTGTGGTTTGATTTCTAACATTAGTCTTATATACAAAATGCTTGCATATTTCTTTTATATATGGTTTCTCATTGAGTAAGTTATCGTCATATTATTTCACGTTTCACAAATACTAAATTTTTGTCAGGGTAAAGAAATATATTTATATAAAATATATGGTTAGAGATATTAAACAAACTGGTTTTCAATAGGTTTTTTTGGAATAGTCAATATTATGGTACTGACAGTGGGGAATAAACTAACTAAAACTGCAGGTTTTAATAGATTTTGGAGACATTCAAGGTTTTGATATTGGGGACTGGGGAATATGGAAACTAAAACTGTATATTTCAATAGTTTTCTGGGATATTCAAGATTTTGATACTGTCACTGGGGAACATGATCTGACACTGTAGATTTAAATTTCAATGATAAGACGTATTAAAAACTAAGTTTATTTTTTGATTAGTGAAGATTTTGGTACTGACAGTGTGGAATGCTATGAAATAAAACTGCAGATTTCAATCGCTTTATTGAGATATTCAATATTCTGATAAAGACACAGGGGAATGCGAACTAAAACTATAGATTTCAATCGCTTTTCTGGGATAGTCAAAACTTTGATACTGAAACGGGAATGTAAAGTGAAACTGCTTTTTCAATAACTTTGAGCTTTTGATACTGGCACTTTAGAAAGAGTAAAGGAACAAACGTCACTAATGTCTATTACTAATGTCAATAATATAAAAAGTTTCGAAAAACGACTAAAGAGAGTTTTTTTTGGCGGATAAAAACTTCCACCAACATCAGAGCTAAAATAAACAAAAAGATTGACTAATATATTATCTTTAAATAATATAGCAACCACTCATTTTTTTAATTAAGCCTTTCCACGCCTTTCTGTTGTCCGGCTGAAATGTCAATCGACCAGTTTGTGTTTCTTTTCCTTATCAGTCATTTTTGAAGCTTTTATCGTAGTAACTACTAGCTTGGCTAAGGCATCTTCTATTCTACCATGATACATTGTCTTAATAAGCTGAATTACTAAACGGTACTCTTTTCTCGATAATATTATATTTACTTATTCCATAATCCATATAATTTGCATTTTGTAAATCATAGGGATTAGATATCTTGTACATCAAAATCTGACCAATTTTACTAATAACGCGATGTCTCATCATCAAGATATTCAACTAGTTACCACCGTCCCAGCCTAAGCCATTCTGTGTATCGCCACGTAATTTTGAATCACGGTCAGATGACGAGGCAACATCTGAGCTGGCACCCCACTCTCTAAATTTTCACACATCCCAACGTGAGGACTTTTCGCCACTATAGATTTAAGGTGCACCAGCCGCCTCTACACCATACCTTACAAACATCCATGCCCTGACCCAGATTCAAACCAGGAATATTCCTATCTAGAGGCTAACACCTTAACCACTTTTCCGTTTGGTCGGCTCATCATCGAGATATGTATTGATTTTTGTTATGATGAGATCAAGGGGAAGAAAAACTGTTAATTGAAAAACACTTTGAAAGATGTAGAATCAAACTACAGCAATTCAAGTAGAATTCTTAAAATTTGTAATGTTTGTAACTATTACTCGACTAAAAAGTTTGAGTCTTTAAATACGCATCAAAAAGATGACGACGTCTATTGCAAGTACAGATGAGAGTGGTAGGAAAGTAAGTAGGTATTTTAGTTGACGTCGCACTGGAACAACACAAGAGGCTATTGGCCACGTTTCGGATCAATCCCGAAGGAAAAGATGAGAGGACAACAACAAGTGATTTTGAACCACGGTCAGATGACGAGGCAACATCTGAGCTGACACCCCACTCTCCAAACTTCCATACCACGCATACGTGAGGATATTTGAGAGCACGACGTATTTAACGTGCATCAGCCACCTTTGTACACTACGGTCTTTGGTTGGATTCGAACTCGCAACCCTCCGGTTTCTAATCCGATGCTCTTCCAACTGTACTAATAGGGTCCTACAGATGAAAGAGTTTTTCAAGACAAACATGAACTATCGCACAAACAATACTTTCCCAGAATAATTTCAATAGCCCGTTGCGTTGTTCCAGTGCAACGTTAATAAAAATATCTACCAGAATAAAGTTGATTTATCGCCTTTTTGACGATGTTTGACGCTACTTAACAGCACAAGCGAGTTGCTCGAATGCATTGCAGCAACATGCCAAGCTACACGAGTTACGAAAGACTCTATCAATACTAGCGCCCTCTTTAGTTAGTTTTATACATTAAAACTTCAGCATAACCTACAATTGATTATCCAGATCTTTCATCAAAAGATGGTAATTTTTCAAAGTAATAGGAAACCTCTTGAAAAGTCTCCAAGATACAAACTCCAACGCGAACACTTTCGATAAAATAATTCGTCTTTAAGATTTATACACCAGTTTATTTAGTTTGAAGCCATGTGGTAAATGTCTAACTTTAGTCAAGTTTTAAAAGGATCGGCGTATTTCAAAGAGTAAAAGCGTTAACAGCTGCACTTAGCGAAAGGAAAGGTTGGCGTTCAACACATAATCATTTAAAAAGCCTTAAAAATGCAAATAAAATAAGCGTTTTTTGTATCTACGAAAAGAAATGGCCAAACAAAACTTTTTCATTTAGCAGCTGCGTTTGGGTGTGTGTTTAAGTATGAATTTTAAGCAAAACATTGGAGTAAAAAGGAAGCACGTTGCTTAAGGTTTTAAGCAAACATGATTAGCGCCAGTGATATGAGAGCTTTGGCTCATAAAATAATCTGCTCATAAATAAAATCGGTAGGATGCTTTCTTTCTGAGTGTTTCTAGTAAAATAAATAGGTCGAATATGTTAGTAATTTTTGTACATTCTTGTAAACATTTCCTTGAACTAAAATAATAGGGGACGCTGAAATAATCAGCAGAGAATTTTCTATGAATTTTTCTTCAACAAAGCATATGCATTTAAAATTGTATTTTCAATTGTGCATAAACCGTGAATCATTTTCGAGTAAAGAAACAGCCCCATTTTAAACTATCAAAATTGAGTAATAGTTTTTATGCTGCTTCATATCTACGAGTTAGTTACTTTATTTTGCTACTATATATATTGAAGTATGAAGTAATCATAAATCTACATACATTTAAAAAATTTTCCACGTCTAAAAGTATAACATACTACTGTGTAGAAGGTTTGTCAAGAAAAGGGCAATTTTGAACACCAAATTTTTTGGATGAAAGGTTTCTTGTTATCTCTTACTTTTCGGGTTGAAATATTTAGTTTTTGTGCAATTATCACTTGAATCTTCAACCGACACGTAATTTTTCAAAACAATGCGTGAAATCGGTTACACTAAAAGCACTGTGGGGTCTAAATTATAGGTTTGTGGACAGTCCCTTGCGAAATAAAATAGGTATTCCAAGTACTCAATGCTTAACTCAGAAATGTTTAAATTTTGCTGTCTTTTCTCTTTGATATTCTGCCTGTCACTAAAAATCAGAATTTCTGTTGATTAAAGGACAAAATATAGATAATTATACTTAAAATAGAGAAATGTACCTTCGTTTTGCAGCGTTATTTATAAAATACAGTAGTTTGGTTTGTCGCTCTACGGTTATTGTTTGCTATACGAGGTATAGTTAGACCGGGACGTTTTACAAAATGAAATGAAACAATACATGACGCAACCTTGAAAAGTCTCGATAGTACTAAAACTTTTCATATTGCCATGATTATGCAGGTATCCCCCTCATATGAAGGACTACAGACGAATTAAGAAATTTATTGAGAGAAAGAGTAGAACAATTCCGCAGTAATTTTTCATGAGGGGATTGCACACTAATCATAAGATCTCGTATTTTGATTATCTAAAAATTAATTTTTTACACGACCTCCTAATGAAAACAGATACATACATTTTAATGAAAAAATTTCTGAATTGCTTTAATAATTTTATAAATAACTATACGAATATTTAGAATTTTATTAATAAAATTGAATTGTCAAGAAACTTTTCTTCAAAATTGACGTGAAACATTCTTTCACTTTTTTTTCAAGTCATGTTTTACTAATTGGTATTTTTTAATTAGGGGGCCTTATACAATATTAAGTTTAGGTCATCAAAATCCTATTTCTATTACTGATTGTATGACTTTGTAAAACTGCTTCATCTATTAACTTCAATACGCATATTATTTGTATCTTGGTAACTCTTATCACTCACTCTTTTTTAGTGGAGCAGGCTCCAACCAGACATTTTTGAGTGCCCAAAGGAATTCGAGACCCTGCTCTTAAAACTTCAATTTTGCTTACCAACAGAAAAAAATATGGACAATAGAGATAGAAGTACTTTTTATTTCCAGCTATTTCAAATCACAATAAAACTTTAAACACTTTTAAATTTAGAAAATGCACTACATATAGTACAGCAACTTTTATTAACTTAAACTTAATAATACTGTGGCCCGGTATAGTCGACTTCCCTTGTGTTAAGAGCATATGTATACTGAGCCGAAGTAGGAATGTTATTGAGAGAAAGAGTAAGCTTAGTCCCTAATTATTCCGTGGAATTAGCACTCTAATGACCAGAGCTCTCATTTTATTTCCTAATTAATAAATTTGAGCACATCCCCCTAATTTCCGTGGAATATTCAGAGATGTTTTAACTATTGTATAATGAATTATGCAATAAGGTGAAATTTTATTAATAAAAATTGAAAATCTCAAAGAATTTTTCATTAAAATATGCGAGTAACATTTTTTACTCCAACTGAAGCTCGAATTTTACTTCTTCGCCTGTTTTTATTAAGGAAACATATACAAATTAAGCTTAGGTCGCAAAAATATAAATGATACATTATTTTACCTAAACCATTTTTTCCCTACTAGCTGTATAGCCTCTTGTGCTGATCAAAGCGAATAAAATATGGATAAATGAATATTAAAAAGAAGAAGGTGTTGGTTTCTCTTTGTTGTCAGTGACAACAGCGGCAATAAGTAGCAGTTTTGAACAGCAACATTAGCTGTTTTTTTTTTTTTTTTTCAAATTCATCTAATATTCGTAACTCAGCATTCTACAAGTAACAAGAACACGTTTTTTACAATTTCAATTACGAAACACAAAAAACTACACCGTCCTTCATATGCGTGATACATTAGCAAAATTAGGAATGATTGATTTATTGATTACTTAAATGGGTTACGGCTTTTTGTGTTACGCTCGGCTACAGTAGGACGCGGCAGACAAAAGCTGGAAAATACCATAATTTTTCCCCTTTTGATTTAGCTAACTGTGACTCCCGCAAATCGCATACCGCTCAATTTGATACTGATCCGGTTCGTGTAATAGCGCTTTTGATGCTCTCATTAAAATTCAAGATTTGAATCGAAACAAGAAAATGGCTAAGACATGAATATATTCAAATCAGCTCAAAACAAATTATTTTTATTCAGCATCAATATTTCAGAGGGTTGTGGTAGCCCGGTTGGAAGAGTAACGGATTTTCAACCCGAAGGTAGCCGTGTACGTGGGGGCTTGTACATGTTAAATCTGCCGGGTCTCTAACGTTTGCGGAAGTTTGGATAGTGGGGTGCCAGCTCAGGTGTGGACTCGTCATCCGATTACGGGGTACTGTCTTCGGATCTTTCCCTTCGGGATCGATCCCGGCCCGATCACTAATGTCCCGTTGTGTTGCTCCAGTACGACGTTAATTCAACTACCTGCCTCCAAACTTTCGGAATAAGGGTAGTTCATGTTTTTGCGAAGTGATACTTTCATTTATATTTAAGATTTGATGCTGAATACAGGTAATTTTTATAAATGCAGTAAACTTCCAATTAAACGGATTATCCACTTTTCGGCTTATTTGTGGTCGTTTTATGACAAAACTTTAATCTCAAACAAAAACAATTAACTGAGTTTTTTAAATAAGTAAATAAACAAACTTTTAAGTTCAGAGAAATCTAATGTTTATTAATTTATAATTGTATATATAGGCGTACACTCTTTTCTCTCTCTCTCTCTCTCTCTCTCTCTACTGTAAATAAAAATTGTTCAAAATCATTTTCGTGTCGATTTGTAACCCTTTTAAGCCATTTTGCGGATTATCCGCGGTTCCCGCGCCACTCAATTCCGTGGATAATCAAGAGTTTACTGTATTAAAGTTCTCGTAAACTCTATTAATGCAATAACGTAGTAATGCTTTTATTAATATTAAAGATTTAAAACAAAAGTAGGCAATTGGGCAGGTAAGTATATGAATTAACATACTGCATACCAAAAAATTATATTCGACGACTCCAAGTGCACGACCTCTCTTTGTTATGTAAGTATTTTGTTTATTATATTGATGATTATTATATTGATGATTAATTATATTGATGATTCCTTTGAGGGGTTCATACGCACAATTCCACCTTGCAACCTGCAGTCTTCCCTACATGACTTCTATCCAGTCTTGACCTTCACATAACCAATAAAATTCTTCCAAAAGATTCTAAACTAAGGAAATGAGAAATAGAATCTTTCCAAGTTAGTCTATAGCAAAGATGGAATACAATCGTTCAAAAGGATTTTTTTCTCAAGACGGGAGCAATAGAATATTACAAAAGATTTTAATCAAAGTAAAGTTTCAATAGAATCTTTCCAAAGTTTTTTATTCCAAGAAAATGAGGTATAGAATATTTCCAATAGACTATGTTATTATAAGAAAGTGATCAACAGAATCTTACAGTAGGATTCTATTCTAAGGACCATCGCAATTTTTCCACAGGATTCATTTCCAAGGAAAGAAACAATATAATATTTCCAAATGATTCTTCTCCAAGGAAAGGATAAATAAAACCTTTCTAAAGGTTCGATTGTAAGGAAAGGAGCAATATAGAATATTACAAAATATTCTAATGTGGGAAAAGGACAAATAGCATCTTTCCACAGGATTATTTTCTAAGTAAAAGGGAAATAGAATATTTCCAAAGGACTATTGTTAGTGAAAGACTGGATTTTACTGTATGGTGCTATTCCACTGAAAGAACCATCGGAATCTTCCAAAACATTTATTTCCATGGAAAGAAACAAAAGAATCTTTCCAAATGACTCTGTTATAAGGAAATAACCAACTTGACTTAACAACAGCTTTCCTTGGGACATAATACTTTAGTAAGTATTATGTAAGGAAAGGACCACAATAGAATCTTTCCAAATAAATCTATTATAAGGGAAGGAGCAATATAATTTTCCCAAGGGATTCTATTTTAAGGAAAAGACTAACCAAATACTTCTAAAAATTGAAGGATCTTTCACGCAATATACGAGTGTGGTTATTTTTCCATTAAGTGTGTTGTGAAGTAAAATCAATACTACACTAATCACTAATCACGCTTAGAAGATTTATTAAATTACTGCAAACTGTGATTAAACTACCACCACACATGAACTTCCTTATAATCGTCGAGTAAAGAGCTTGCAAAGCATGTTCCCTTAGACAATATGAAATATTTTGCTATCAATTCATGGAGCTTTATATGTGCCAAAGCTTTTATAAAACGAATATTTATTGAAACGAATATGCACTGAAGCCCTGGTTATAGAAAGATTGTATATATTTACATCTTTATCGCTTTGATACATTTTGAAGAATCACGTACTGGCGATTCCAAAGACTAAATTTTTACATCAGAGTATTTGTGAGAGGAAAGTATTTCAAGAGATTCGTGGAAAAGGAAATTCAAAATATTTTATGTATGTTATAGATCTTATAAAAGGATAGATCGAAACTGAAATTACTTCTTGTGTAAGCATTAGCAGAAATACCATATGCCCTATCCTAAAGGATAGTTTCTATGAGCACACACTAGTTCACTAGTTTTCTGTATTTAGCATATTTTCTCACTATAAACAATAGAACACTAGCAGGAAGTGTGAAGATTACAAAATCATTTTTAAATGGGGTAAAATACATATTTTTTTATTAAAACTTCAGTCGCGCGTTTCAACGAATGTTTGTAGTTATAATTTCCTTTTTGTTTCAGAATGAAAAGGTTTTGAGATTTAAGATGAATGTATACACTATAAGTAACGAAAATTGACGAGAATAACGATTTTCTTTATGCTTTTATAATGTTTTCTAACTCCTTAGCAACCAAACTATACCAAGATGTTTTAAATATTCGAAAAAAGTTTCTAGTTACAAGGGTTTTTGTTAGGTGCTATCATTAGTACAAACACGTTTCCAAACCTATAAACTAAATTTCTGAAGAACTGTGCTTTTGCAAAATGATATATTTTTTCAAAAGGTGATAGTTCAGTAATAAATGTATTGATCTATTGTAATTATTTTTATATCATTATAATCTAAAAAATACAGGGGATGTTTTGAATCTCAGTCAGTTATTTACTTAAGAAATAAATTGATAGTTGATTTTCAAATGTAAAAATTCCTGAAAAGATCTTGAACGATCTTTAATGCTTCCTAGATGAAAAAATTGTAAAAAGAAACACTATTCCCTCTAGCAAAGTCATTGAAGGTCAAAACATGAAAATTGATACTAGAAATAATTTCCAACAGTAATTAATTGTCTTTCTGAACATATTAGAATATGAGATATCAATGTTTAAAAATATGATAATCAGTTAATTATATCAAAATTAGAATATTAATGAAAAGCTTAATCTGATTTTTTCATGCTGGAATAAATTTAAGCATAAACGAATGGCCTATTGTAAAAAAAAACTGGATTCTAAATTTTTAAAATCTTTTAATGCATACAAACACACAACTGTATAAATGGATATGATGATGATAAATGACAGATGTGACCCAGTGAATTTCATAGCGTTATTTATTATTATTAGAATTTATTTATTAGAATTATTAAACTTTTGAAGAGGTATGAGCGAAAGGCTGAACTTAGGAGATGCTTCTACATAATTTAATTTTTATACATCTCTGTCAGAACTACATATTCTAAAAGTGCTTAATGCTCTGAGTTGTCTTCTGTTCTCATTAAAATGTACATTTATTTGTAAGATGCTTTAAGTATTAAAAATTAACATATATCTACCATTTCAATTATTTTCAAACGAAAAGACGCTGAACACATCTGTTAAATTTTCTAACTTAAAGTATCCAAACATGTTAAAAATGTCATTTTTGACCAAAAATTCCAAAAAGAGTTTTTGATCTTATTTGATAAGAGTATTTATTTGACTTTCCAAAATACATTTGAGCTTAGCTCTAAGTTAATTAGTCTCAGATATATTAAGATTTTAATAAAGGTGGGAAACCCGAAAGTCGACATGGAAAACACCGGAAGTAGTCGTTAAAGACCAAAAACTGTCAAAATTTAAATTTAAAACTTACTTTTTTGCAAATATAATTTTAGAAAGGTTTTTCAAATGTTTAAATGGTTTCTCTTTTGGAAATATTGTGAACATTTTTAAAGAGAAGTGGAGAACAAAATTGTTTACACAAACATTAAAAGCAAGAGAGAGCAAACGATACACTTCAAACAATTTTTTACTCTAAATTAATTTTTATGCATTATTTCCTCATTTCAAATTGTATAACACAAAACGTTATTGATGGATTCTCGTAAGTTGGAAACTTTTGAGAACTGTTCTTTATAAAGTTGTATAGAGAACAAACTAGAATAATTATGGCGAGTTGAAAATTTTTTTAATAATTATTTAATTTTAATTTTTATAATAATATCCAGTTATTTAAGAAATAGGACTGTAAAAAGTATCAAAATATTGTATTCATTTTTCGATTGATCGCTAGTAAAATTTTTGTTTATTTAAAAATCCTTTTGATTCTATCATTCCCTAGAAAAATGCATGTAGTTTATTTTGGTAGCATCATTTTTCAAATGGGTTGAAGAGATTTTCATGTAGCACATTTGAAGTTTTTAACAAATTTCTTTAAAATTTCATACCAGAATAATCAATTTTACAAAATTATTAATTTTTAGTTTAAATATTAATAGCCCAATGCTATTGTTTAATAACACTAAACATAAAAATATCATTAAAATGCTTCTGTACCACATTTAAAAAAAATGTCTCGAACAAGTCCGGAAACCTTAAGTATTACAACCGTAGATTTTTCTATAACTTAAATTTCCGAAAACAAATAATGATAAGTATTGCATTGTTTAGTAAATATTGCATTAAAAGTTATTCTTACTATAAGTAAATAATGGGAATATAACTAGCGTGTTTGCGCATAAGTCAAAAATGTTCAAATTAAGATAAGTTAACGAGTTTATGCAAAAAAAAATACTTTTCATTTGTTCTAATTGGTGTACGTCGACTATGAATATAAAAGTAAAGATATAAATGCTGGTTGAAATGAAAAGTTAATTTGTAATGAATATCTTAAAAAGTACATTCATTTAAAGCTCTCTTGAAAAATATGGGTTTTTTGACTTAAATCGTTTTGCCGAAACACTTTAGATATATTACCACCAATGTATACTGTATAGTAAAAATTACAGTAATGCTTATTTTTCTATTTTAAGAGAATACATATTGCATTAATAATGCATAATTTTTTTAACTAACACTTATTATTATCATTATTAATAAATAATGGAAATACACATTACATTAATGCTGTATGATAAATATTATATTAATCCTTATTTTTTCAAAAAAAAAGAAATGCATATTTCTTTGATATATATAATGTATAGTAAATATTCCATTGTTCTTGTTATTCTGCTTATTAACAAATAATGTGAATACACATAACATTAAAACTTAATAATAAAGATAATTTTAATACTGTTCTTCCCAATATTAGTAAACTAGCCACTGCGTGGCCAGCACGGTGTTGCCCGTGACAGTTTTTATCTTTGGGTCAAGTGTGACCACTGCTTCGGTGATTGCTACGAATTTCAATTTATTTTGCTTCGTAAACCAACACCACGGGCAACGCCGTGATGGCCTCGTCATTCTCAAATTCGGCCAAATTCGAATTGTGAAGAGATCCAATCGGCGTGACGTCACAATCTCTTGCGAAAATATACATATTCAAATGAAAAATTATTTATTAAAAGAAAATCAAATATATGAGGTATCGATCTAATGTAAAATTTCCCTTGCCCGTGACAGTTCTTTTCGTGGAGTCAGGTGTGACCACTGCTCGCTAGCGCCCGCCGACCCCGGTGATAACTAAGCATTCCCATTTAATTGCGAAGGGATCCAATAGGCGTGACGTCACAATCTCTTGAGAAAATATAAAAGATATTCGATTGAAAAGTTTTTTTTTTAAATAAATTCAAATGTATAAGGTATCGATCTAATGTAAAACTTTCCGCAGATTTCAATTCCGTTGAAATTTTTATTCTATCTTTAACGAACGCTGAGATAAAGAAGAAAAAAAACAACGCTTGCAAATCCCCGATGATTGCTACGAAATTCCAAAAACGATCGCAATAGCCTAATGTGTTGGTCCGGTGCTACGTTAATTAAATACCTACCAAAAACAATCGCCAAGACGATTCCAAAGGACGTAAAATTCGTGATGTCATTGTTTAATGCTCCCATATTCGCATTGCAAAAATAAAAAAGTTACAGTTAAAAAAGTTTTTTTTTTTTTTTTTTTTTTTGAGAAAATCAATTGTAAGGTATAAATCTGGTATACAATTTCCGCAGATTTCAAATTCGTTGAAATTTTTAAATCTATCTTAACGATCCTGATTTTACAAAAAGAACTAAACAATGCCAGTCAAAAATGTTTTTATTTGTTTTGCTGTTTGTGCGCAGGAAATGATGAATTTGTAATCTCTCGATCGCGCTATATTACTATTTAAAAATTATTTATTTTAAGAAAATCATATTTTTAGGTATCGATCTAATCCGAAGTATTGATCTGGTGTAAAATTTTTCGCAGATTTCAAATTCGTTGAAATCTTTATCTTTAACGATCTAGGAGATAGAAAAAATAACTTTTTTCCGCAGATTTCAAATTCGTTGAAATCTTTATCTTTAACGATCTAGGAGATAGAAAAAAGAACTACATAACTTTTGTTAAAACTGTTTATTTGATTTGTTCGGCCGCTGAAATCGGAAATGAAACGGAAACAATAAATTTACAATCTGTCATCTCTTTATACTGTTGCCGTACTAAGGAAAACAATAATAATATTAAATGCCAATAAATTAATTTTAAAATGTTCTAGATTAAATTTTAAATTTCGGGCGCGATAGAAAAATTGCAAAGAAAAAAGCTATCAGGTTAAAGAATTCATTAAAAACTTATTTCTTGTGAAGAAGTCTTACACCAGCAGTTGTCACGCTAGAGACAAAAAAAAAATGGTTATTTTAGAATATTATTTTTATTTATTTGGAACATTTCAAATAATTTCGTTCTTGTTCTACCGAGCACAAGCGTTGTGGAAATTGAAAATAAATTCGTAAATACGTTATTGAACATTTTTTCTTGACATTACAATCAATCAGGGAGATTGTGACTTCCAAAATTTGCTGTGGAATACTTTTGAACTACCCAATATGAATCCCCCAAGTGGTCTCTACGAGCTATCTCGTCCATAAAGATCTGACCAATTGACCAATTTTGCTAATGACGATATAACTCGTCATCAAAAGTGACTATTGAATTCCGAATGAAGATATTGCCTTTTCGATGATGACGAGACCAGGATCAGGTCAGTTTTTTTTAATGACGAGATATCTCGTCCATCAAGATCTAGTCGGTTTTCCTATGACGAGATACCTCGTCACGACAGGACACGATATAATGTGAAAAATCACAAAAACATAAGAAACCTCTAAAAATCTCAAATCAAAAATCTAATTAAAACAAAACCCCACCCACTTTCGAAAGTAAAGAGCATTTCGGTTTGTTGAGCTATCACACCGAAACTAGTCCTCTCCGTGGTGTAAAATGTCGCTTAGTAAACAAAGAGCAAGGAAACAGGGACGGAAAAGACGGAAATGAAGCTTATGGGGCGGAAAAATGGTGCACCAATCGAGGAAATGCGACGTTTCCTCTAGAAAATACGCTAAGACTGGGAAAATATGCTCAGGATGAAAGATGAGAGACAAAAAGATACTATACCGAAAACAAAAGCAAAGCAATCTCTTAACACTCCTGGGGCTTGTCTCGAAGAGATGTTTCATCATTAGCAAACCTGACTAGATCTTGATGGACGAGATATCTCGTCATTAGAAGAAAAGAGACTAGATCTCGATCTCGTCATCATAAAAAAAATCGGCAATACTTTGATGGAAGAGATATCTCGTCATTAACAAAATCCGTGGATCTGGATGGATGAGATGTCTCGTCATTAACAAAATTTGTTGGATCTTGATGGACGAGATACCTCGTCGAAACCACTTGGATGGTTTAGAGTTGTCCTCTTCTTTCCCCGAGATAGTCCTTGGTATTTATTCTGTGTTATGTCTTGTAATCTCTACTGTTATAAAAGGAAGTGTTTGCCTGTCTGTCTGTTTTTTTCGCGGCAGCAAAATCATGACGATTCTATGGCACTTACAGCAATGAGATTTGGCACACAGTTAGTCCGAATTTTTTGCAATGTTTGAGTCGCGGCGAAATTTTAAAATTCAATCTAGAAGATTTTTAAATGAATTTAATAGTTTTATTCTCCAACGGGTTCTTCAAATACGGAGGTCTTCTTCCACCCACGCTGGCCTTGGAACCATGCCAAATTTTTTTCATCTTTTATATTTTCACAAGAGATTGTGACGTCACATGAACTTTCTCTTTCCAAAAGAAAAAAACAGATTGCGTCTTCTGCCCTTCGCGTTAGCAACGAGAAACAGATTAAATTTCCTGTCCCATTCCATTTCCGCTTCCATTCTCATTTTCAATGAGAGCAAGAAATAAAAATCATATTGACTGGGATTGTTAAGTTTTTTTCTCGTAAAATCGGAATCGCTAAAGATAGATTGAAAATTTCAACGGATTTGAAATCAGCGAAACATTTTACTTTAGATTGATACCTAAAAATATGATTTTCTTTAAATAAATATTTTTTTTAATTGAATATATCTTCAACGGATTTAAAATCTGGGGAAAATTTTACACCGGATTAATACCTTACATCACGGTGTTGCCCGTGGTGTTGGTCTGCGAACACCACGGGCAACGCCGTTCTAGCACTGAAATAAGAGTGTAACCTTAGTCCAACAAAACATTTAATAATTATAAAAAGACATCGCAACAGACAAGCATACAGCACGATACGAACAGCGTAAAGACTCAGAGGCAACTAACTCACTGCATAAAGGATCAAATGAAATTAAAATAATATGTATACAGGAAACAAGAATGTAAACACAGGAATGAGAAATATTTAATGCCAGTGATTTACGACTCATTAATATAAACAATCGAAGGAAATATGCAACATTCTGGAAAGTGACTGGACACAAATCAAGTAGTTTGAAGAATACAAACGTCAAAAAACCTCAAAATCGATATTTTTGAAAAATTTGGATTCAACTCAACTTAAAACAAAACCCCGCCAACTTTCGAAAGTAAAGGCCATTTCTGCTTGTAGGGATTTCAGGCGAAAACAAGCAATCTCCAATCGAGCAAAACATCGCTTAGTAAACAAACAACACTCCCCAGCAAGCCCGAACCTAAGTCTTAGCCGGGACGTAAAAGCCTAAGAAACGAAGCTCATGGGGGACAAGACGATGTACAACTTACGTAAATACGATGTTTCCAGTAAAAATGACGCAAAGATTAGGAAAAGGTGAGCGGAAGAGAAGCTCGGGATGAAAGATGAGAGACCAAAAGATACGATACCCTATACAAAGGTAGAGCAATCTCTAAAGAGTTGTCCGCTTCTTTTCCTCGGGAAGACTTTTGCTTTTTATTCTGGAAAGCGGCTAATAGACCCGAGTGGTTTGAACCACCTAAGGATGTTCTTTTATTTCTGATTCCAGTTAAGTGGATACTAAATGTTTGGATACTCATAATGAATGGTATGCATTGGGGAATTCGAGATAACATTAATTAGAGATTTAGCTGGATTTTCATGTTAACGTCTTAATATTTGACATTAACATATGGCTTTAAAACGGTTCAGTTTCTTATGAAATCGCAACCTCAACTGTCAATTTCTAATAACATGTGACATTAACACGCATGTTTTAAAATGGTTCGGGTTTTTTTGAAATCTCCATTTTAATGTCTGACGATATAGTAGATTAATATAGATGTTTTAAAATGGTTAATTATTTTTGGAACTTCCTCCGACCTTAATGGTTGGATAGTATTAGAGATACTTATGGCTGAAAACGCGATACAATTCCTTTGTTTTTAGAGTCGAGTTAACCCAGTTGGAAGAATAACGGAATAGCAACACGAAGGTTTGCGAGTTCGAATCCAACCAAAGACCGTCGAGTACAAGAGGGGCTAGTGCTCGTTAAATCTTTCGTGGCCTTTAATGTTCTCACGTAGGCGTGGTGGAGAGATTTGGAGAGTGGCTCGAAATTACGTGGTCCTATCCTTGGACCTTTCACTTTAGGTTTGATACCGGACAGTCATCAATAATCCGTTAAAATACCTACCCATATTTTAACCTTGAGGTGTTTAATTGCACCACAGATCGATGGCAGCTGTTTCTCTATTGGTATTATCCTAAAAAGCATTCGGCTGCGGTAGCCTAGTTGGAAGAGTAACGTACTAGCAATCGTAGGTTTACGAGTTCGAATCCAGCCAAAGACTGTCGCGTACGAAGGGGGCTGGTGAACGTTAAATCTGTCGTGGCCTCGAATGTCCTCGCGTTGGCGTGGTGCGGAAGTTTCGATAGTGATGAGCCAGCACAGTAGTGACCTCGTCATCAGACCGTTGTTCAAAATTACGTGGTGTTGTCCTAGAATCTTTCCCTTCGGGAGTCGATACCAGACGTCGCCAATAGCCCATTGTGTAACTCCAGCGCGAGATTAATTAAATACCTACCCACCTAAAAATAACATTTAATGCATCCTCCTGGCTGAGAAACATAATACCACCTCAATTGAGTTTCTGGGAAATTTCAATCACGATAATTCAGTTGATATTAAATAAATTAATCACATCTAAAAATTGTCTCTATGCTATGATTTTAATGGTTTACTCGTTTCTATGCAGCTTCAAATGAATTCTTTTCCTCACAGAACCTTTGGGGAGTTTTGAAAAAAAATCCTGATGGGTCCCCTATGAGTTCGTTAGGAGTCCAGCTCCTCGCCATGTTCTTTTGATGAGAAGAGTGATTTTAAAAAATTCAAAATATGCATAATTAATTTCTTCAAACCGCAGCACGCATCCGTTCTAAACGCCTTTTGCACTTTAAATATCGTATTCATTATTACTGCACTTCTCTAAAAGAACCACCCTTTATTTCTTTCATTTCGTATCAAAATATTAAATTCAATTAAATAAAAAAATAGATTTTTTTTTAATTCGATGTGGAGGAGGGCGGTTTTTTCTTCGAGTAAAATCTCATTAAGAAAGTCCCATTTTCTTTTCCTAATTCTCGATTTCTGGAATGCACAAATCTCTCATCTAATCAATATGCAAAAAAAAAAACGAGCGTTCGTATTTACATGATAGAAATATGAACCTCGGTGCCTTCGGTTCGAACGGACTTTCGTTTTCTAGTAGGATGAAAAATTCCTATCATTAATCTTTATATTAAAATAGAAAATTGTCGCACTATGAACTTTCGATCACCACTTTATCGGATGGTTTATTAGAATTGGTTTAACAGGGCTCTAGGGTCATGCATGGCCATAATGCGCCAAACACAAGACAGACAACGTTCAGTAATGGATATACATGCACGAGGAAAATTTTACTGACACTGAGGGGAAAATACAGAGTAATTTGCAGGAATTGAACCTGCTCCGGCTACTACTCGTAGCTTGCTGGCATAGACGTTACATATAACTAGACTGGGCATTGCTATTGAGAGTAGCTTGATAACGTGCGACTAAATAATCCATTATAAGTCGCATAACTGCTCTATGAAAAATTGACTTGGTTGGCCTATTTAGCATCTTTTCGCCCCGTTTGGCGATACATCTTATGACAGAGTAGATGTGTGAATGGGCATTTCTAAAGGGTTGGGGGAAAATGCTGAAATCGTCAGACTACAACTGATGATGAACAGTCGTTTACCCTCGCAGACGGAAGTAGTGTCAGAGAAAAATTGACTTGGTTGGCCGATTTGGTATCGTATCGCCTCTTTTGGCGATGTATTATGAAGGGTAGGTGTGTCAATCCGCGTTTGTATAGAGCGATGACAAAAGTATTGAAATCGCCGAAATCTACTACTCTCAACTGTTCAATAAATAGTCCAATCAGATGATGAAGGAATGGATAGGAGTCTGTTCTTGCCACATGTACCAGTCAGATGATAAACGTTACGTTCCACTCAGCATACAAAATCCGTCCTAAGGGTCACGTTACTACTAGTTTTGATCACATGTTCCTGTTTAGATGAAAAGGCTACCATTGTTCAAACTACTTTTACATCTACTTTACTTCTATGGTTTCGAGCAGTGTGCAAAACCACTGAACCAGGGCGGCTCTGAAGTGAGTGCTGAAATCCTATTAGTTTATAATTAGAAAATATAAGTTTGTATGAAAATTAATTACATAATCCATCCAAGTGTTATCCATACAGTTCATGAAAACGTCATCTGGCGTGCTAATGTTTATAATCATGACTGCCAGTCATAGTAACAAGTGGTTAAACAGTGCAACTTATGTCCAGAAAGAAGTAAGACTGGTTGCTCTGCTATGTAGACTACTAGCCACTGAGAGAGAGAGTGGCTAGCCCGGCGTTGCCCGTGCCCATGATGTAAGGTATTAATCTGGTGTAAAATTTTCCGCATATTTCAAATCCGTTGAAGAATATATTCAATTAAAATATGATTTATTTAAAGAAAATGATATTTTTAGGAATCAATCTAAACTGAAATTTTCCGCGTATTTCAAATTCGTTGAAATTTTTACTCTAACTTTAACGGTCATGGAGATAGAAAAAAGAACTGACTTCAGTTAAAAGATTTATCGTCTGGCTGGAAATTTATTCGTCCTAGCAAAATCAAAGCGGAAATAAAAAATAATAAATGATAAATAATGAAAATATACTTTATATTTTCTCCGCGTACTTCGGATGAAAAAAACTTGGCATGTTTCCAAACCCTGACTGCAAGGTCAAGGTCACACGGGTAGAAAAAGTTTTCAGCGTTTGAAAAAGCGATGGAGAATAAAACTATTAAATTCATTTAAAAATCTTCTAGATTGAATTTTAAAATTCGCCGCGACCCAAAAATTGCAAATAATTCGGAATACCTGTGTGCCAAATCTCATCGATGTAAGTGCCATAGAATCGTCAGGTTTTTGCGGCCCCAAACAAACAAACACTTCCTTCTATAATATTAGAGACTAGCTGAATAACCCGGCGTAGCTTGGGTTTCAAATATGACTGCGACAGCTAAATTACGATCGCGACATTTCCCTGTGTTAATTCCTACACACACCCTGTAGAACGTGTTTCCTTATTCATGTCCAATTATTGCAGAAAACCAAACTTTAGATTTTAAAATTGGGTCTTCGAGGGGCACTTTTAGGATTACCTGTGTGTCAATTTTCATGGCTACAGATTGGTCTAAAGACAGGAAAGAAATAGCCTATGTTTTCCGCAGTGTTCTAAAATAGAAGTGTACCAAATATGGTGTGGATTGGTCAAATGGTGTAGGTTTGTATATAGAATACACACACATCCCTTTTTTATATATATAGACAATATTGAAAATTAATTTTTGTAGTGATATAAGAGTTCACAAAACACTTTTATGAGTACTTTATATTACCTATAATTTATTAACAACTATAATTTCGTTAAAAGTGGGCTGTATCACGTGTACTGATATTAAAGGTACTTTCACTTGCATGCTCATAACATATTTTATACACTTCATGCGCTTCTAAAGCATTAGAGAATAGTTTGACAAATTAAACCTCTGAAATTAATATAATCCCTTTGCGCAAATCAGACTGATCCATGTCCCTCCCATATCTCAAGCTTAAAAAGAAATCTTTCAGTCTTACTTTCAATAAAAAGTAGCAATAAAACGTTAAGGAAGATATCGTTTAGTGTTTAAATTTTGGCGTATAACTCATTAATATCCATCACACTTTCCGCAGAGGATATTGAATGATAGTCTTTTAAAGATCGATAGAAATTGGAAACCGTTAATGTACCTTTATCAAAAAGGGATTTTGTCTCGTTTTACATAACTGTAAAAATTTTTGAATAGATTTTTTAAAATATGAGGAGTTTTCGCGTCATTGTTCGATACGCGAGCCTTTTCTGCAATAAATGTCACGAAAATTCGGATATAATGAGCTTAATAAGAGAACCCCAAGAGGAATAAAGGATACATGAGTGATGTATCTCTTTCGCAATAAAGAAAATAAGCTTTTAAGAAAAGCAGAAACGGTCGTTTTGAAATGAATGGGATCATTTTCTTCTCTTTGTGACCTGAATTCATTTCAATATTTGGACAATAAGATTAATAAGCTGAAAGTAGCGTGCTATTCATAAAAATTTTAAATCTCAAAAATGTACGCGGTAAAATACGCTGGAGTCCAAAGTTTAAACCTCCTGATGGTTGTCTTGACGAGGTATCTCGTCGTTAACAAGACTGACCAGATCTTGACGGACGAGATGTCTCGTCATTAAAAGGAAACTGACCAGATCTTTATCTCGGAATTGTCAGAAAATTGGCAATATCATGATGACGAAATATCTCGTCGTTAGCAAAATTGGTCAGATCTTGATGAACGAGACATCTCGTCATTAGAAAACCCGACCACGATCATTAGATGAAATCTGAACAAAATTATTAAGACGATATTTCTCAGGTCAGCACCTGAGCTGGCACCCTACTCTCCAAAAATCTAGACCACGCCAAAGTGATGACATTAGAGTCCAGAATGTGGTGTTTGGGGGCACCACAGTAACACAAATGGAGTAGGACAAAACAATTTTCCTTTTTTTTAAAGTTATTTATTGCACTTAAAAGGATTTCAATACAATTGGACCATTATATACAGACGTATCTACAAACAAACAAGCACTGCACGATTGTTCATGAAGAAACAGTTTCTCTTCCTATTTCGTTTTCTATCGGTGTTTTGCTCACAGTAATCGCTGTCTATCACAACCACCGCCTTCCTCTGTGGCTTCTCTCGCTCGAGTCCCCTTGCCCTTCTTTTCGGGGCATCAACTTCTCTCCCGAAATTCCCGTCGCTTGCTTTTCAAAATGACACCTCCCACACTCAAGGGGTGTTCACACGTGCGAAGGGTCGCGGAACCGTTAGAAGGCAGTGTGTGACATTCACCAGGTGTCAAGTGGAAATCGGAGTGCAAAAGAGTCGGACGCCGATTCTAACGAGATTTCCAGCCTTACGCGACCCGAGTAATTACCACACGTGGCTGTCGGCTCCCTTCTCGTGGAAACGTTTCATTTTCCAGACGCCACGACTTAACAAGGACTAATTTAACGGGCACCAGACCCCCACCTACACGATGGTCTTTGGTTGGGTGGAGTTTTGAACTCGCAACCCTCCGGTTGCTAATCTTCCTTTAGGACGGTTCCCCCGAGGCTTATAGCCACTTTTCATAACAAAATTCCAATCCTCAGATATCAGCAGTACCACATAAAACAGTCAAAAGTACGAAGCAATAAGCTAGATACTCTCGGAGAATAAAAAATACGAATACAAAAACATTATTTTATATTCATTAAGCGGAGGAAACACAGATTTATATACACTACAAAGTTATACTTCTATAACGGATGTATATATCGCTTCCCCCCATCCTACTTTGAACTTTCATAAATAAATATAAAACTCAAAGGGATTCTAGGGCAGAATAATAATTCCATTTTAAGGGACGTTTTTTGGAGGAATATCCGAATTCCCATTCGAAATGGAAAGGCCAATGCTGAAGGGCTGAGAGGAATTGAGAAATACCGCAAGATATATTTTTGTTCAACTACACTTTTTACGAGAGCAGTGTTTAAAATGTAGCAGTCGAATCGCACTTAAGAATTCAAGCAGCATTTTAAGAAACCGTCCTATAGGAAGAAGTCCTGATCTGTCGATAGGGTGACTATGCTGGAAGTTCACCTATGAAAGGAAAAGGAGTGACAAAGATTTGAGGATTGCTGCTACTAGGGTTGGATAAGAGTCGAATGAGCTTTCCTATTTCCACGCCTTAATGTCTTCATTCTCACACGGATGACTAAAATAAATTATTCCAGTTCGATCTCTCGAATATATATGAAACCTCGTGAAACGTAGAGATCAAAGAAATAATTCGTGGATTCTCTCCAACTTTAGAAAGATTCTATTCATCATTTCCTTGGGCAATACAATACAATTATCAGCAATACAATCGTAACATTCTATTGCCCATTTAATTATAATAGAATCCCTTCGAAAGATTCTCTTACATTTTCCCTTAGAATCGAATAAATGATTATCGTTACAACATAGGGAATACTTGTGAAATCCTGTAGAACTCGTCTTCCTCTCTTCTGTTACATGTCATTCTCTATCCTTCATTCCTAGCTAAAATTTCCAAAATTTAGTTTCATTGAACGTTTAACTATATGAACTTGCACAGGACTTTAAACATCTCCTTTAACAAATTAATTAAAATGCGGTCACTTTTGTCTTAAAAGTAAACAATAATAGTTAATATAGTACTGCATAGCCCTGAAGGCTAGAAATCAGTGAGTGAGGGTCATATATGAGTACTGTACTCTAGGAAATATTGAAGTCTGCAAGTAGCGTCAACGTCAATCTGGTTGAAGTATTTACAGTACTTGTGAAATTTAACTTTGACTAGCCGATTTTTACTACACTGTTTTTGCTGAGTTTGTCATCTAAACCTCCGAGGGGTTCTCATGCATAATTCCACTTTACAACATGCAGTCTTCAGTGTATGATTTCGAAACTGTTTGAAAAATAGAATCATTCCCAACGACTCTATTCAAAGGAAATGAGCAATCAAATATTTCCAAAGGATTATTATCTAATTAAAAAAACAATAGAATATTTACATTATTCAACTCCAATTAAAGCATTAACTAAACCTCTTCAAAGGATTCCATTCTAAGGAAATTATCAACAGACTCTTTCCAGTGAATTATATTTTATGGAAAGGATCAAAAATATCTTTCAAATTGATTTTTATTCTGAGAAAAGGACCATTAGTATTTTTCAAAAGGAGTCTTTTCTAACTGAAGGATTAATAGAATTTTTTCAAGATTCTATTTTAATTAAAGGATCGATCAACTAAACCTATCAAAGATTCCATTCTATAAGGAAATGACCAATAACTCTTTAAAGAGGATTCTATTTTGAGGAAAGGACCAATAGTATATTTCGAAAGGATTTTTATTCTAAGGAAGGGGATGCAGTATCTTTCCAGAGAAGTCTTTTCTAACTAAAGGACTAACAAAATTTTTCCAAAAGATTCTATTCTAAGTAAAAGATTAAATAAATCTTTCCAAAGGATCAATTAAATCAATCCAAAGAATTATATTCCCAGAAAAGGAGCAATAGTATATTTCCAAAGATGGAAATAATCTATGAATTCTCTCAACCAATCGATATAGTTATTTAATAATTAAGTGTTTTGTGGGGTAAAAACAATTCTACACTAATCGGAAATCTCGTTATTCAAAGGGTTAATATTTTTACATTTACTTAGAGGTGTGCCTTTGTTTAATTTTGTAGCCCAGTAGGAAGAGTAACGGATTAGAAATAGGAGGGTCCTGGTTTGATCCCGGACCGTCGCCAATAGCCCGTTGTGTTGATCTAGTTTGATGTTGATAAATTATCAAAATAGCTGTTTAATTTTATAAACAAATTAGCACGCAAAACTCATAACAAATTAACAAACAATTCTATACCTTAGAGCTAAAGTGGCCAATATCCATACGTTCAAATTGTGGGAAGCTCCAAATTATTTTTAAAATTTCGAAAACTCTCTGTAAATGTGTTCATAATTTGTTTTGTTCGCATTTTAGGTATTAATGTAATGTTGTTTACTGATAGTTTAACCGGATTAAGTTACATTAATTTCCCAGTTTGAACATTTGGACATTGGCCCTTTTATATTAGGTATAGAATTATATTCGCTGTTTTAAAATGTAAACAGAATAAAAGCAACTTGCGACTTGATGTTAGGAGCATAATCTGAAACCCAGCGAAACTTTCATGTAGGGCACAATTCTTCAATGGAATGTTCCTAAACTGTCGGTAATTAGTTTTGATCTTTTTCTTCAATCTCAGCTACAATTTTCTAAAAGGAAGTGTAATTATAGTTTTTTCATCAATTTATCCCCCCGATGAATGAATTGGGTCGAAAATGGTGTTAAAGTATTAAACTTTGTACGTTACTAAAAACAGTTACTTGACAAACCGTAACAAGGGGTTAAAGGAAGGTATTTCTTGCAAAGTTTTTTTTATTGAACTCGGTTACTTTGGCTTCTAGTAAACTGATTAAGATTTTCACACAAAAAAGCCGATTTTCTTAGCGTCCATTTTTTAGCCCTTCGTTAATTAACGTCTTCGAAAATTAAGATGAAAAGATAAGGATTTTCAGTTCAAAATAAATTTAGTCACACAAAGATTGAGGCGAACGCTTTTTGTGCCTTTATTCTACGCAACACAAGTGGAAAAAGTTTTAATTGAATCAAACAAATGATCTTTTATTTTTAGTTTTCATTACTTATTTCCGGAAAGATTTTCGTAACATATAAATTATTGTACTAGTTTGTGCACTAAAATGTAATGGTTCCCCTAAGAAATCTGCTCTGAAATCATAATTTTTTAGATTAATTATCTTTATTCTGTGATAAGGTGATTGAAGACGTACCGATAGATTCAATTATTAAAAATGGTTCCAGAGAGAGAAATTCTCTCTGAAATCATAATTATAAAACTTTTTATTCTTAGATAAGCCGGCTTAAGATGTACGTATATAATCAAGGGTTTAAAAATGGTTTCACTGGATAACTGTGCTGTGGAATCGTAATTTCAAATTATTTTTTTATTCCTAGATAAGCCGGTTGAATATGTACTAATTATACCAAGGATTGAAGATGTACCGATAGAATCCAGGATTGATAAATGGTTTCCCAAGAAAAGTTGCAGTGAAATCGTAATTTTAAAGTTTCTCCACTTTTCGATAAGCCGGTAATAATTATATAATGTGCTCTTATCTATAAAACATTTTATCATTCATAAATTACATCCAAAGATAAATAGTTAAATAATATGTGAACTATCTTCTATTTAATACCTCCTTAACGCACGGGGGCCGGCTGAAAGAGAGTTGGAGACGTTTATTTAAATATACCTCCTTAACGCATGTCCGGGTTTCATACATTATTTGCGAAACTTTTGTAAATGGTGCTCAGTGCAAAAATAAAATATGTAGATAAAATAAATTATTGAACAGTTTTGTGGGAGTCATAAATGTGCAATGATTAATTCCTGAGAAATTTTCTGAAATCCAAATTTTAAATATTATAATTTTTTTCATACATAAATAAGCTGGTTGAAGATGTGGGGATAAATTCAAGAATTAGGTTGGTTGGTTGGAGTTTTATGGCACAAGTTCCATATTTGGCCATGCTGCGCCAAACGACGTTCATAAAATGCTAAATCATAATGCTTAATAATGCAATGCCAGTTGCTTAATTGATGGCAGTTATCTTTTAGCATACTTAACACATTCTGAATCCATTCACTAGCGTCATCATGGTCCACATAGTTGCGATACGAGTGTTGTGTACACACTTCACTGATAGAGCAATCGATTCCAAGGCACGCAACACGCAAAAATCCCCGACTTTCCAGATTTTCCAGATAAATTTTTACAAAATACCCGGTCATACTTAATCAATTCACGGCATTTTAAAGGTGAAAACCAAGAAATAATTTAGCCATTCAATAGCCAATAATAAAAACCAATTTAAGAGATTTACACTAAAAATTAATATACAGAGCACAGGTAATTTTCGATTAACTTAACATTGACAAAAAATCCAACATATTTGTCTTAATCAATTTGTGATTTAATGTATCATAAGCAGGAAATTCTTTAATTTAGCCAGTGGACGACGCAAAATTATTTACCTGTTAACATTAGCTGTTTTTTTTTTTTGTTTTTTTTAGTTTGGTGAAAAATTCTATTTTTATAAAATAAAGTGATACGACACTGTGTACGAATCAAATTGGCTACTTTTCTCCAAAGCGTGAGAAGCCATGATCAATCATTTTCCAGGCTATTGAGACAATTTTCCAGATGTGGACGAAAATGCGTAATTTTCCCCATTTTTTTAAAGACAATATTAAATTTCCTGACAATTTCAGGATCTTCAGGTTTTCCCTGATCCCGTGGGAAACCTGAACACGGCTTATGAGAGGGTTTTTTATTACAAACAAACCAGATGAAAAGAGTTTATTCCGCAACGCGCAAATGATATCGCATGATACATTTCGGAGTTACATTAAAATATCAATTACCATTTTGGCGACGTCTGACGTTTAATCTAATCGATATTTAGACCAATTAACTGGTACACATCAATTCCGAATTCATTCTTTGAAATTTTATGTTGGAAATGCTAAAAATGTATTTAAAAAAAACCAACTGACGTCACGTTTGGAATATACGTACAAGAACCTAGTTCCACCGCAGACAAACCATCCATTTAGCTTGACAGAAAGTCTCTCATAAAATGCGATCATCAAAGTTCAATATCTAGTGCCTCAACAGCAATGATAATTATTAGCAATTGGCTTTATTCTGATAGCAGTTTTAAAACAACAGCACCATTACAAATTAAGAGTTAACAGCTGTAATTTAAAATGATAGTTATAGATAAAAAGCAACTTCAAATAAATAAACTTATTGAAAAAGACCAAAAATTATAAAATATCAAAATTTATTTAAAATTTGGTAAGAATAACAATTGAAATTACTGATTTAAGTAATTACTAATTGATTAAATTAACTTTTAACATACATTTCTAACAGTTAATACACAGTAATCAATTTATTCGCTAAAAAAAACGAAAGTTATTAACTTCCACGAGGGTTAGCGTATCAATTTAAGTAATTTATATAGATTCCTTGTATATAACCTGGATAGTATTTATCAGTCATTGTGGATTCATTTTGAAAATAGGAACAATTCTCAACTTATGAAGCATAAAAAGCATTCATATTAACACCATATTTTCCTTTCACCCATTTCCTGAGAAATCATCCACCGTTTCTATTAGAAGGTTTTGTAAACCCCAGGAAATTGACGTACCTCTTGACTGGAAACATCTCTCAGCCTAGCTTAACGCCATCACACAATAAACAGCCATCCATCATGCAGTTTGTAACAGATGTTCTTTTCATGTTACCCCAGAAATGCATGGTTTCGCGCTGATTTCTACCAAACAAAACTGAAAATAAACTGAATCAATTTTGCATAAACGGCGTGGGTAAAGCGTTAGCATGTTTTTTTTTTCGATTGAGGAGGATTTTTTGTGTGGAAACTTCCAAACTCGAGTATAATTATACTCAAACATTCTGTACTTTCTATTACAACGAGTTTTATATTTTTATTTCTTCAATGTTAATCCATCCTCTCAGATTTGAGAGTAGCATAGTGTTGCTTTTACCCTTCAGCATATTACCGACTAAAAAGATATATCTTTCTAAAGAATCTTTAAATCTTTTCAACCTTTCGAATTATTCGATATTGGTCCTTTTTATCGAATATAAACCGTTCGAAAGATTCTATTCTCCCATTCACTATACTAGAATCCTGGGGATTCATTGCTTAATTCCTTAAAACTGAATCCTTTGGTAAGATTATATTGCGTATTTCTTTATAATAGTAGAGAGAGAGAGAGAGAGAACATTTAGAAGTATTCGATTGCTCATTTCCTTATAATAGAATTACATGAACATATTCAAATACTCCTTTCCTCACAATAGAATCCTTTGGAAAGATGCTATAGGCCAGGAAGATCACACTGGTTACAAGTCATACAGGGTAAAACTGCAGGTGTCAAGTTGGAATTAGGCGTGTGAACCCCTCGATGGTTAAGTTGGATTTCACTAGGCATTGTTTTACATTCTAGTTGTTTTTCACTGTTTCTCGTCCACATTTCACATATTTTAGCCCTCTAAGAGATTTTGGCAAAATAGCTAACCATCAAGATATTTTATATTTTTTTATGATGACGAGATCGAGACAACCACCAAGAGCATTAAAGCTTCAATTTAAGTAATTTAAATATAGATTCCTTGTATATAACTTGAGTATTTATCAGTCATTGCGGATTCGTTTAGTAAATTGGGTACGATTCGCAACTTATGAAGCTTAGAAAGCATTCATATTAACACAAAATTTTCCTTTCACCCAATTCCTGAGAAATCATCCACCGTTTATATTAGAAGGCTTAGTAAACCTCGGGAAAGTACCTTTTGGCTGGAAACATCTCTCAGCTTAGCTTACGCCATCACACAATAAACAGCCATCCATCATGTAGATTGTTACATGTTATTCTCATGTACTCCAGAAATGTATGGTTTCGAGCTGATTTCTCTGAAACGAAACTGAAAATAAACTGAAACCATTTTGCATAAACGGAGTGGGCATGCCTTCCATCGATTGCGGAGAGTATTTTTTTTTTGGCGAAACTTCCAAACTTGTGTATAATTATCCTCAAATATTCTGTACTTACTATTATAACGGGCTCTTATACGTATTTTTTACTTCTGTAGTGTTCTCTCAGATTACAAGTAGTGTATTGTTGTTTTTACCTCTCAACATATTTAATGACTAAACAGCCTCATATTTCTAAACAATCTATAAATCCTTTCAACATTTAGAAAGATTGGTCCTTTCTTGAGAATAGAATCATGTGAAAAGATTCTAGCGATCCTTTACTAAGATCATAATACTTTTGAAACAGTATATCAGACTTGCCAACTTTGAAAACTGCGTATCAGTAAAACTTTTGCAAGAAACGCCTATTGACATAAAACACAACATGAATACATGAATTAATGTGTATTACAAATATCCGTATATGCCACAACAACTAGCATTATTTGTATTGAAAAATGCATAAGTAAAAATTCACATTTTTATCAACTGCAGAAACCTCGCAAAGCAGTAGTGTTTCAATACCAAACTGAATGCATCCTTTGTAAAAAGAACATATTCACTTTATGAGTACCTACACATTGCATTCGAAACTGTATGTTTCATATAATTTAAACTAGATTACAGATCACTGATGTTCATAAAGCTTATTTACAAGTAGATATGAAAGAAAGAAAAAGCAATGTTCTATTTACAAAGTTGTTTCATTTAGGTGTTTTATCCAGAAAGAAGTGGTTGCAGTAAAATTCAATGAAGCTGTATTAGCTCTTTTGGTCTTCTTTAATAACTCTGCATTGAATTTCTGCTCAAAACAAAATTTTGGGTTTTGTATCTTCAACACCAACAAACTTTCTAACGTTTTGTTAGAAATGAGAGAAAGGTATTCAGTTCGGTTCTTTCAGACGAGGCTGATGATTCTCTCACACTCTGCATTGGAATGGGGGGATGAGCAGAATAGAAAGCATAATTTTGGCCAATATAGCGAATTTTAGAAGTCTATCAGCTTCTTTTATATTAACTACTTCAATCCACTACACATCAATACGGTCATGTCCTTCTATTATCACAGATAAGTCTTCCACCTTAAGACAACAAAACTCCTTTTCCAACTCATCCATTACTTCGTCTTTGCACTCATCAAGTCCGATAGAAAATTTTACCGGATGGTTGCAGAGAATGGTATATTTCTACTGTGCTCGATCGAAATATTAAAAATCCATAAAAAAAAGGCAGACCCATCCGTAAAATTAAGTGCAAATCCGTAAAAATTACAGATAATCCGTAAAAGTTGGTAAGTATGGTAAATGTCTCACAGCCTAAGAATCGAATCCTCTCTTTCACTGAAAAGATTCTATTGCTCATTTCCTTATAATAGAATCCTTTGGAATGACTTTGTTGGTACTTTTCTTAGAAAAGAATCTATTTGGAAAGATTTTATAGGTCAAAAGAAGGTAAAAATTAGTTAGTTTGAAAATTTAAATTTATAATAAACTCCAAAATAAACGCTATATTTTGTTTCAACTCCAGGCGTCCGGTGAATATTGTCAGTAGTGTACTTCGTGGCCAATTGAATGGAAACATTTATCTAAATACGTGTGTTGAGGAAGATCAATACTATGAAAGATATGAGTAGACGTGTGCTTTCCATTGATCATGTCCTCGTTTCAATCCACTTCACTAGTGCTTTTGTGTTAACCTTGATACGTACCTTATTTTTCACGATGAAGACCATCAATTGGTGTTCTAATCTATATCCCTCTGAATATTTTACATCGTGCGGCGTTGTGAGGCGCTATTTCTGTAGGCCCAGTGCAATCTGGATCATTTCTTTCCAAGGCACTCAATTACGTACGAAATTACGTTTTTTTTTTTTTTTTGTTTAGGTTGGACTCTCCTCTGTGGAATGTATAAGTGGAAGTACTTTCATGAAGTCGTTCAGTTGGGGAATGGAATTTAGCTCTTCAATTATTTATTCGAGTAAAATTTATTTTTCTTTTTAGACATGAAAGATGGCCTTTGGGATGTCAAGCACCATTACCTCACGGATAATTTGTTGTAACTACAACATGTTATGTTAAGTATTTGAGAAATAGCTCTCGTTGGAGTCGGGGTAGCTCTCACAGAAACGCGTAAATATAAAGAACAGACTGAAATGTTTTAAATACAGTAAGATGTTTTAGTTGTAGCATATAGGGGTTTACCTTTCAGGCCCCAAAACCAGTAGGGCCCTCCAAATATTTTTTTCACGCTCGCAGACCAGATATAAACCTCCGAATAGATTCTTCCGTCCCAACAAATAGTCTTAAACGGCCCTCCGAATAGATTTGTCCGGCATAGTTCAGAGATGTCCCGTCATTAGAAACATTGGTCATATCTTGATGAACGAGAGGTCTCGTCATTAGCAAATATGACAAAAATCTTGATGAAAGAGATATCTTAGTAGAAAAATCTGACTCGATCTTGATCTCGTTATAACATCGACATACCGCACAAGAAAAGTGAGTCAAAAAATAAAAATTTTGATGTTATGTCATTGAAAAATATGTATGAGTTTCCCAAGCGTGTTGTATTGATATTCTATTGAATATAATAGAAGTTATCACCATAAATACTTAACTAAAATGTAAAAGAAGATTATACTATTTCAATATAAGTTTTATTGTATCCTTTAAGTTGATGTTTCTCAAATTCTGCCATTTTTAGGTGTGTCACTTTTCTTGCCGGGGTGTGATATATCAATGAAGATATATCTCGTTATTAGCCAGATTGGTCAGATCTTGATGGACAAGGGGTCTCGTCATAAACAATTCTGACAAAATTTTGATGAACGGTAGATAGGTATTTTAACTAACGTCACATTGGAACGACACAATGGGCTATTGGCGACGGTCCGAGAATAATCCCTGAAGGAAAAGACCCGAGGACAAAACAACGTAATTTTGAACCACTGTCAGATGTTACGGTGACATTCTAGCTTCTTAATGAAAGATAACTTTTATCAGTAGAAAATATCTGACCACAGATCTTGATTACGACATCACAAAAAACATCGTCAATATCTTAATGATGAGATATATCGTTCTTATCCAAATTGGTTGGTTCTTGATGGACGAAATATTTTGTCGAAACTATTTGGAGGATTAAACAAAAAGTAGTAAAACATTTATACATAGAGAACATTTTATTTTCATCCATTTATCTCATAATACGTGCTAAAATATGTATACACGTATACCTACTATGCATGATGGTATTCAAGCCCAAAAATTATTTTTTTGAATGGATTGCTTTACTTATGTTTTGAAAAATCAAAAAGCTATACCACTGCAGATGAAGGTTGAATGAGTAATTGTTTTCGAAAGAATATAAATGTCCCAGATGCCCCTATTTTCACCCACCGTAGTAAAGCCTTTTAAGTGATATTCGAAAGGAAATCGAAAATCTTTCTATATCGTAATTCAAGTTTATATTACTTATTCAAAGGATGGCTGAAAGAAATGCTTTAATAATGTTGGCGTGTACAAAATTCGAAACAACATACTTTTGAAAAGGCAACTGTGTGTCGAATATTCCAATCCTTTTATTATTCAGTGTATTTCTATGTATAATACTTTTTTGTTACATTGTGTTATCGTGGAAAAGGTGGAGGTTTGTCCTATTCACATTTTGTTACAGTACTCACTTGTAACGAGGAAGTGGCATTTTACTTGTGAATATTTTAAATGTTCCTTGTATCTATATATTATGTAATTTTTGTTTGTTATAATCAAACGTGCAAAACGAGCAATTTGTTGGGGTACATATTTTGGAATAGTTATACCTGTCAGTTTTAAATGTTATTTTAGGAAGTTTTCCTTTCTGTGACGGACTTAGGATCAAACAAATGGAAGTTCCTGAAAACCAACATACTTCAAAAAGCCTAAACTTAGTTCCTTGGTAGGGTTTCAGCGCACAATATACATAGTTGGCCCCGCTGCACCGAACACAAGACATACATATTCAAGTAATCGACATACACAACCACAGAAAGGTTTTACTTCCACTCTTAAGATAGAAATATACCTATGGTAGGTTGCAGGAATTGAACTAACGCGAATCTTAGCTCGCTTGTTGCTAGCGCAGTGAGGAATCCCACCGAGCCACAACTTAAGGAAAAGTAATGCATTCTTGTAAAGATTTGAAGCCCTATTTAAGTAGAATAAAAAATATCTCAAAATGGATTCTTTGATGACTTCGTTAACAACTGTTTCATAACGTGAGGTCGGTTCGCTGCAACTGGTTGTCAAACGGTCCTTCATCTTATTATATATATATACAGGTTTTTCGTGAATGGGCTGGTTAACTTTCTTGGTGGTTTATCTTCAAGTCCCAGACTATCCTGCCATTCCAAGCTGTTGCCAGTTCTGAATAAGGAACATTTCGTTTCTCTTAATTGATATTCATTCCCTTGGAGTAATGGTAGTTTTGTCTCGACGAGATATTTCGTCCTTAGCAAAATTGACCCGATCTTAGACGAGATATCTTGTCGACATGCTTGGAGGATTAAACCACATCCCAAAGAGAACAACCGATTCTCAAATAGCTCTTCGAAACTCACCAGTTCTGGTCAATGGACAATTTGTTTCACTTACTTATATCTTCATTCTCCTTGTAGCAATAAGGCAGTTTTGTCTCGACGAGATATCACGTCCTCAGCAAAATTGACCACATCTTAGACATCTCGTTGACATCAAAACACTAGGAGGGTTAACCCTCTTGGTGGTTATCTAAACGAGTTATCTCTTGTCATTAGCAAAACTGATCAGATATTGATGGACGAGATATCTCGACATTAGAACAAAATTGAATAGATCTTAATATCGTCATCATTAAAAAATTGGCAATGCTTTGATGATTAGACATTTTGTCCTTAGCAAAATTGACGAGATTTTGATTGACAAGGTATCTTGTCAATACCATGTTGAGTGTTAAATCTCATAACGACAAGTACCTTTCTTTCCTCAAATAGCTGTTCCAAGCTGTCACCAGTTCTGGGCAAAGGACAATTTGTTTATCTTACTTGTAAAGTCCTTCCCCCTAGGCAGTTTAGTCTTGACCGAGATATTTCTCCCTTAACCCTCCAAGCGATTTTGAGGAAGTATCTCGTCCACCAAGATCTGGCCAATTTTACTAAGACTATATATCGCGTCTTCAAGATGTTTCCAATTATTTTCTTACGGCGAGATCTCATCCATCAAGATCTGACCATCTTAGCTAATGACTAGATATCTCATCAAGATGTTTACGATTCCTTTATTATGATGAGATCAAGATCTGGTCAGTTTACTTCAAATTACGACGCACGACGAGATCTTGATGGACGAGATATCTCGTCCATCAAGATCTGGTGAAATTTGCTGATGATGAGATATCTTGTCACATGGTTCCCACATCTTTGTTCAAAAAAAATTCAAGGACTTTTAAGGACTTTTCAAAACCAAAAATATATTTTTCAAGGACCTAAAATATTTTATAACGACCTAAAACAAAAGTTGTCGATAAAAAAAATGTTTAAAAAAAATATATAATTTTTTTTAAACTACTGAGTCAAAAAAAAGAAAGGTTATCATCAATTTTGGTAATAATTTGGATTATCTTTCTCACAGAACCTGTGATTTTTTGTTGCAAAGTGGGTATCTCGTCTCAACGCTAACTATCAGGCTACTTGCACACCTATCGATTTTGGTGTGCGATAAAATATTATACGATAAATTCTTTGGGTGGCACAAAGAAAAGTATGAGAGCTTGCATCCTGTGTCCTTGCACAATCTACATTTTGCTGACGTCCACTGCCACTACAACAGACGGCTGTCATGGTTTATTTTGTTTGAGAAACAAAACAAATCAAAAGTTTTGTCTGGTGATAGAAACTTACACTAGAGAATAAAAAAGCCCTATTTTTGCAACCATTAAAGATAGATTAAAAATTTTAACGGATTTGAAACCTGCAAAATTTTTTTACCTAAAGACTATCTTAAATAAGATTTTCTTTAAATTTTTTTTGGCTTCCTTTCTTTGGACGCATGCTAGGTTTCCAGTGACGTCCTGACTGCTAAAGCTACGGTTTCCTAAGAAAGTGGTGCTGTTATCTAGCAACCGTGATACGTCATGATGCAGTGGGATAGCAAGGGGGCCATCTTAATGGAGACCAGAGGTGTCAATTTAGACAGACAGAATACGGTGGAGAATGGATTATCTAGATGTAGCATTATTAGTATATCATGTGGTTTCAAAGCGCAAAACACCGGTTTCATTCAGTATGACGCTCAAATGGCGCACCTAGTGCTAGTCTGAACAAAGGAGGAAACTAGTCTGGACAAGTTCCAATGCAAGATGAATTACGCAACTATGTACTAGTTAAAAAAATCAAGTACTTTCAAGGACTTTTCACCAAGTTCCATAATTTCCAAGGACTTTCAAGGGCCCCTAGTTAGGAAAAAAAATTCAAGGACTTTTCAAGGACCGTGGGAACCCTGTGTCAGTAAACCACCAATATGGTCTCATCTTGGATAGAACGACTATTTCTCAAACTGCTAAGGTAGGTGAAAAGACCAAGTAAGTCTCAGGGACATATTTCAATTCTGGCCCAACATTACTCAGGTCTCCTGTAAATGTGATGAGAACCCAGAGGAAGAGAAATGGCTTCCCCCGTGTTGCGATGAGGTTTTTGAACGTGCACATAAAAGAAGAAAGAAAAACATTTCCGATAAAAACAAGAAGAATCACCACAAAAAGAGAGCATGGGCGATGGTGGAAGAAAACTTAGTAATGCATTTTGAATGAATAGGTGAGGAAAGGAATGTTTAGGTAACAAAAAATACTTCTTTCCAGCAATTACATTATTTCGAACCTATATGTCACTTGAAAATGCAGGTAAGTACCAAAAGGTAAGCAAAGTAATATCTGTAGGTGGAAACATTTATTTCAAAGAATTCGTTGTTGATGTAGAAAGTTGTTTCGACTCTTCCCAAATGGGCAATAATTTTTCATTAATACCCGATTGTTCTGCTTGCATTCTTTTGTGGGCTATTTGAGTTTTGCTTTAAAAGGCGATTGTGCAAGATTCGTGGGAATGGATATGGTAAGGAAAAGAAAAGTTATCGCAAGCTATTCATTTCGAGGGATTCTTTTGCGTTCATCGTTGTTGATAAATCATTTCGGAATACCCGAAGCGATCCCATTCACACACAAAAAATGAATTGCACAGAGAGATGTTAAATTGCTCTGATTTTGGTCTTAAAAATTGTGGCTGTTTACTGTCGTTTTCCGAGTCACATTGGTATAAGAAATAACTACATTTCTATTTCACGGATATTGCTTTAGAATTTTGTATTCGACATTTTAATGACTAGTTTTAATGACTTTTTATGACTGTTTTAGATTAACTAATCTTTTCAGAATACCCGAAGCTATTACATTCATTACAAAAAAAATGAATTGCACATTATTAAGTGAGAGACGTCGATTGTTCTGATTTTGTTTCTAACATCAATGTGTCCGTTTGCTGTCACTTTCTGAGAGACTTTGGTAAATGTTATAATTACATTTATACTCCATGGATATGTTTTATAAATTTTTTATCAAAAGTTTTAGTATATTTTATACTAACTAATCGTTTTAGAATAACCGAAGTGATTACATTCACACAAAAAAAAATGAATTGCACATAAATTAGACATTAATTGTTCTTATTTTGTCTCTAATATTAATGTTACAGTTTACTGTCACTTTCTGAGAGACTTTGGTACAAATGATATAATTACATTTCTACTCAATGGATATGTTTTATAATTTTAGCATTTAAAATTTTAATAACTATTTTTAGACTGATCTTTTAGACTAAGCGATTAAATTCACTCACAAAAAATCGAATTCTAAATTAATGAGAACTAAAGCTGTAATTTTGTTTCTGAAAGAAATGTGGTAGGTTACTCTCACTTTCCAAGAGACATTGATAAATAAAATAATTACACTTCTACTCCATGGATGTGTTTTAAAATATTTGGTATTTAAAATTTGAATAACTAACTTTTCAGACAAATTAATCTTTTCAGAACACCTAAAGCTATCATATCCACATAAAAAATTAATTGCACATAAATAAGATCCAATTGTTCTTATTTTGTTTCTAAAAGTAATTTAAAATTTAAATAACTACTTTTTAGAATAACTAATTTTTTTAGAATACCCGAAGCGATTACATTCACAGAAAACAAATCAGATTTCACTTAAATGAGAGAAGTCTTTAATATTCTAATTTTTTTCTAATAGTAATACATGGTAGATTCCCATCACTTTCTAAGAGGCTTCGATAAAGGAAAATTTTACATTTCTACTCTATGGATGTGTTTTAAAATAGTTGGTATTTGAAATTTCAAAATCTTCTTTTCAGACAAACTAGAACTTCCGGTAATCTTTTCAGAATACCCGAAGTGATAGTAACTTACCATACTATTATTAGAAAAAAATCACATTCAAACAAAAAGATGAAATGCTCATAAATGAAGACTAGTAATGTGGTAGAGGTTATGTCTCTTTCTGAAAGACATTGCTAAATGAAATAATTACTTTTACACTGTGTACATCTATTTCATTATATTTGTATTTAACATGTAAAACACTATTTCAAAAGTAAACTTAAATGTAAATTAAGTTCAATCCGCTAGTACTCGCGTGGGATGGCTACGCACCCCAGGGATCTAAAATGGATTCGTCTCGAAATTGTGTTCGTGGCAGGAATCTTATCTTAGCAGTAGCTAAGTTTAGAAATGTCACCTTTGATAACTAAGTGATTTGAATCCCCTGATTTTCTTTGTTTGCGAGAAAGAGACAGTTTCTTGGTGGTCAAACTCCCCATGCGAGGCTTTGCGTTCCACCTTCTCCGTCTATCTCTCCGGTTCTATACGCTGTAAGATAGTGTAATTGGATTTGGGATGAATATTTTCTGTACAACCATGTCTCATTATAGCTTTTAACTCTTTTTTAGGTGCATCATATTTAATTGAATTCGAGATTTCTTTTATAGTTAAAATAGGAAATGTAAAAATGCATATGCTGTTGGAGAAGGGGACCATTGAAATGCTTTAACGATTCCGTGGTTATGTCTGACTAGGCAATATATGACTAAGAAACCTGGCTAAGAATTAAACCGTACTGGTCAAAGTGAAAATTTTTAGACTTTCCAAATGTAAATATAAGCAGAACAAATCTTAAAAATTAGCAATTCTACAATTGATATTGTAAAAAGATTAAGCTCATCGTCTTATGACTCAGGATGTATTACAAAAGAATTCTCCGAGTGGTTTCGGCGAGATATCTCGTCCGTCAAATTACAACCAATTTCACTAATGAATGTAGATCTCATCAATATAATGCCGATTATTTTACGGTTTGATGATCTGGTCAGTTTTTGTTATAATAACCAGATAACTCGTCGAAACAACCACCGGGAGGAATAACACGGAATAACTGGTATCCCGTATTATCCAAAAGTAAAGGCTAATTTAAGCTATGAATTTATAAGTACTTAAAACAGATATATCGTATCAAATTAACACACAAAGTAATTTTTAAAAAGAAGTCAACGTCTTATATGTGGTAAGGATGTTCATATCTGTTGGAGTGATATACTTCTCCACGGGAGTATTAGCTTAACGCAGGGCTCGAAATACCCGGGTGCACAGGTGCACTGTGCACGTGAAAATAAAATTGTGCACCTAATTTTTTCCCGCTAGACGCACCTGTGCACCGAATTTAAAAACTTAGGTGCACCTTGTGCACCTGTATTAAAAAATATATTTCGAGGCCTGGCTTAAGGAAACAGCGCGAGTTCCATCAAAAATGTACTGAAATTGAATCGTTCCAAAGAATTCTACTACAAAGAAAGAACCAAGAGAATCCTTCGAAAGAATTTTTCTTCATGGAAAGAACCAACAGAATACTTTCAAAGGATTCTATTGCAAGTAAAGAATCAGTTCTTCCGAATGATTTCTACTCCAGCAGATAAACCAGTAGAATATTTCCAAAGAATTGTACTCCAAGGAAAGAACTAATAGAATCCTTCCAAAGGAATCTACACCGATGGAAGAACCAATAGAATCCTTCCAAAGTATTCTTCTCCCAAGGGAAGAACCAATAGAATCTTTCCAAATGATTCTACTCCGAGAAAAGAACCAACAAATATTTCCAAAGGATTCGATTGTTATAAGAAAAGGACCAATATAATAATTCAAAAAGTTGACAAAATCAATGGATGCTTTCAACTAATCTATTTAGTTATTCGGTGATAATGTAGTAAAGTTTTCACAATTCTTATAAATTTCTCAAAATTTCTTAGCTAGTTTCCAAATAAAACTATAAAACACCTTTCACGCATAAGCCAAAATGGAAAAGCACTTGATTTCTGGGCTCGTCCAAAAAGGAAAATCCGTGATTCCAATCTCGCATTTGAAATAGTCATGATCTCCAATCGAGCTCAATCCAATTTCGGATCATATCGGCGTGACCCGGTTCGCCGTGATCGTTCAAGTGATGTCAATGTCAAGAGCAACCGCTCCAGTGGAGATGTTCCTGTGATAAATCGCACCCCTAAAACTAAACTACAAAAACAAACACAGCGGATGCTAAGCTCCGGTTCTAAACTAACGGCCAAGGAAAGTATATCTTCATGATGTCGGGATCATTTGTTACCGGGTTTAAGAAAATACTCCGCCGCCATCCATTATCAGAATACGTGAGACAAGCATTTACGCTTTTTAGTATGGTTCCGTGACACCTCGAACAGCCGTGCAAAAAACCCACACAAACTATTACGCGACCCAGGTTTGAAATATTTCACGCGTTTCCCTGTAGGAAATTGTGTTCAATTAAGTATGACTTATTCACCTTTTCAAGCCATTTAACCGATTGTTAAGACTTTTCTAAAGATGTTATCGCTGCCCCGGAAGAATAATGACGCAAGTGTAATCTTCGGTTTGTTCAGAAAATGAAATCTATTAGATTGATATTAAACATCCGAGTGGCGAGATATCTCGACCATTAAGGTTGATTGTTTGATTTTTATGGAACAAGGGCCAGATTGGGTCATGCTGCGCCAAACAATAACTAGTTCGTAATTAAGTCAACCATTAAGACCTGCACGATTTCGCTCATGACGAGATATCTCGTCCATTAAGAGCTGGCCGATTTCGCTCATGACAAAATATCTTTTCATAAAGAAACTGCAGATTTTTTTTATGATAATGAGATCAAGATCTGGTCAGTTTTTTTCTGATGACAAGATATCTCCAATTTCATCAAGATATTGTCAGGTTGGTTGGTTGGTTTTTCACGGCGCAAGGGCCAGGTCTGGTCAAGCTGCGCAAAACATCGTATATATATATTAATCAAGAAGTCAGATAGTTTATAAAACCAAAGTCTTTTGAAAACAGTTTTGGATCTGAAGATATTGTCGGATTTGCTAATGACGAAACATATCGTTCATCAATATCTGACCAATTTTGCTAATAACGAGATGACGCGTCATCAGGGTATTGACAATCTTTGTGGATGACGATATCAGGACCTGGTCGGTTTTCTTCTAATAACGAGATATCTCGTCCATTAAGATCCTGTCAGTTTTGCTTATGACGAGATACCCCATCGAGACAAACATCAGAAGGTTTAAGTACAACATCTGAGAGACTTTGATGGTAAAGAAAGTGAGGTTAATAATATTACATATTTAGGGTTACTTCTAAATGCCATTCACACAGGTATATTTTGAAAATTCTCCAGGTTCGCTGTTATCAATATGTTGTTCTAAAATATATAACATACACTCTAAGACAAAAAAAAGTTGCACCGAGAAGGAATTGTCAGAAGGCAATGAAATTTACAAGGTAGGTAAAGTTCTTATGAATGAGTGTATGATTAAAATTTGAGACTGAAATATGCAAACTTTATTAATAAAATTTTTTTTAAAGTGGTATCATTCAGTATGGCGTGTGACCGCCGTTATTCCTAATGCAGCATGCCAAGCGCCTTGGTAGTGAGTCATACAGGTTCTTTATGAAGTCCTGCGACTGTCCATCCCATGCTGTTTGAAGTCGCGTCGTTCCAGCAGATTGCGCCGTACGGGTGGAATGGTAACACCTCGTAAAATGGCCTCCCATACATTCTCGCGATCGTGGACAGGTCCCCAAATACTTATTGGTAGATATTGTGTGTATGTATGTATATATATATATATAATACATCATTAGAAAAAAACTGACCATATCTTGATCTCGTCGTCATCAAAACGTATGATGTATCGCGGTGTCGCTGTTGCAAACTCCCCGCAACAAAATATCCGAGTCACAACTAACATTATTGCCTCGTTCTCATAAAAGATGAGAAACAGTTAAACTGTGAAAAATGTCGTAATGCTGCCTAGCGGAGCTGAGTGTTACTACAGTTTTATCCTGAACCCATTGGATGTATGAATCATGTCAAAGACAAAATACCCATATTTTGCAATTGCGTCATTCATCTTCCGAAACAGAGTAAATAGTGATTTATATTTGTTTTTGTTCGTGTATGCGATAATTCAGGACTTACTGCTCTTCTCTAAATTTACATTTATCTTTCGTATTAATCTTCCAACTTAAATCTCACGAGAATTCCCCCCCCCCCTAACATAGTTCATAAACATGTTTCAAATGTACGTTAAAACCTTCAGCTGATTCTAGCCTTGTCAGATCTGGTATGCTTTGCTTGTAGATCAACCAAACTTCGATTTAAGCCGCTAAAGTGCTACTATCGTAGTCTTGTTTAATTTGTACAACTGATTTAATGTCTGGTTTATGTTTCAGCATAGTCTGTTTATTCAACTCAATCGAAACTTCCGTAGTCTTGTTTAATTTGTACGCATAATTTAATGTCTATGGTTTTCGTTTCTACCAGACAATATTTTATTCTGTTCAATGTGTAAACTACCATAGTCTTGTTTAATTATTACGTCTTATTTATTGTCTAGTTTTTGATTCAACACATGATTTTTATTCAACTCGATGTAAACTAGCGTAGTCTTGTTTAATTTAAACGTCAAGGTTAATATCTGGTTTTTGTTTCTATCATAGTCTTTTATTCAACTCAATGTAAACTACCAGTCTTGCTTAGTTTGTACGTCAGATTTAATGTCTCTGGTTTATATTTAAACCAGGCAATCTTTTAACTAACTCAATGCAAACTATCGTAGTTTTTATTTATTATTACGTCTAATTTACTGTGTGTTTATTGCTATGAAGTTAAAACACGTGTGTTTCATGCAACTCAATATTAACTACCGTAGTCTTGTTTATTTTGTACGTCAAATTTAATGTCTTTGGTTTTTGTTTGTATGTGGTTACAACACATTTTTTTACTCAACTAAAAGTAAACTACCGTTGTATTGTTTTTTAAGTCTAACTTCGTAGTTCTGGTTTTTGTTTCTAGCGTATAATATTTTATTCAACTCAAAGTAAAATACCATAGTCATGTTTAATTATTACGTCTAATTTAATGTCTCTCGTTTTTATTGCCGATGTAGTTAAAACATATTTTATTCAACTCAATGTCACCAGTCTTTAACTCGCTTGTCTAATTTAATGTGTCCTGTTTTGTTTCTACGTAGTTATAATACATTCTTTCTAGTCAAGACTCACAGGCAAACAGTAAAATCTTATTTAAGTCGTACGTCTAGTTTAATGTGTACTTTAATTGATACATCTTAAAACTAATTCAAAATTCGAATTATGCATGAAATCTAGAGTTACCTATAAATTTAAAATACATACGTCATAAACATTTCTGTAAAAATGCATCACTTGACTAGGTTATGCCATTAGAGGGCCACCTCAGGCAAAGAGGTAATTCTGTCTTCCACAAAAGCGACGCTCTCATAGAGAAAGTCGGACAAAAAAAATAGAAAACCTCTATTCTTTGACATCATCAAACATGTATGATGCTTCGTTGAATGCGTTACCTTGGACCGTGGAGCTATTACTAGAGCCGCTATTAGTGACCGAGGACATGGGTCACTAATCAACTGTGACCATTGGTCAAATAGTCCACTACCACTCTTCACCCTCTGCTTAGTAAACTACTTTCCCTCCGTAGCAATTGTGCCCTAATACGTATGATGAGAAAAAAGGCGGGGGGGATATTGACTTTGCTGTAATTTATTCGGATAATAGGAAATGAAAATGACATCTAAATAAATTTTTCAGAACTGAATAGAGACATTAACGTCTTTAAAAATACAAAGGAATTGTTATTTTGCTCTGTGTGTGGTTGTCTCGACGAGGTATCTCGTCATTAGCAAATAGATTAGCAGATCTTGATGGAAGAGACATCTCATCAGAACAACTTGGAGGGTTAATGGGCATTTTACGCTGAATAGTTTACGGGTCAAAATTACATTATTTACTTTAGACTATTTCGGTGAACCGAAAACTCAAAATATGCAATTACCAGTTACCGCGATCAGGTTGGTTGTTTGGGTTTTCGATGGTACGTGGGGCATATTTAGTAAGCTGCATTTATAAACACACCGCAGACAATGTCATGCAATGGACATGCGCATAAGGAAAGTTTTACTGACCAAGAGAGAAATACATCCAGGGTAAGATACAGAATTCAAAACTTCGCCGCGTTATACTCTCTGATTGGTGACACATTGAGGCAATCAGGAGGTTGCATTTTCATATCACGTTCGGGACATCATTAACGGGGCTGTAAAAGGGGGAGTAGTAAAGGGAATTATACATCTGTATACTAAGTGCCTTAGAAGGTCTGCGTCCCTTTCCTCGTGAATCAATCTACTAGGTGGTTTCGATGAGATTTCTCGTCCATCAAGATCTGATCAATTTCGTAAATGGTGAGGGATTTATTGACAATTTTTTGGGGGGTTACGAGATTAATATCTGGTCAGCTTTTTTCTAATGACGATAAATCTCGTCCATCAAGATCTGGTCAGTATTCTTCAAATGACTACAACCACCAGGCGGTTAAACCCTCCAAGTGGTTTTGACAAGTTGTCTCGTTCATCCAGTTCTGACCAATTTCTATAATTACGAGATAACTCGTCATCAAAACAAATTGACGACGTTTTTATGATGACGAGACCTGGTTACTTTTCCTCCAAAGACGAAATATCTCGTCCATCAAAATCAGCGTTTTGCGTTTTTGATTAGATATCCAGTCCAAACAACCACCAGGAGAAATAAACCTCAACAAACTTTGTTGAAAATATCAGATTTAACAAGACCCGGATTACGAGAACACTCATAAATGGTAACAGCTAGATGAATACCCAATTTGTTTTAATATATTTATACACAAAGCACGCACTTAATACAGCCTTAATATTTGCATACCTAATCAAAAGTGCTCTAATCGAGTTGCTGTGCCCAATGGCATGTATGAAAATATTTATCAAAAACACGGACGAGAAACCCAACACTTGTTATGAATACATATAATGCAATTGAGTACGATCATTTTCTAGCAATAATTACGTTTTATTAGAAAGATATTGTATAAATGTTTTCATAGAATAATTCTTCGTTTATAATTTATTGTCTTTCAATTTAATTTGAAATTATCAATCGCAATTCGGGACTTCCATTCATTGTACAAAAAAAAATATCTTATCTAGTAATTGGATTATTGCTAAAGATCCTCCGCATTTTTATAGTCATTGAAAAATAGTATAATTATATTTAAGAACGATTCCGTTTCTAGTTTCTAAATTAATTAATTTAGATTTCAGTTCTATTGTCTCTACATACAGTCGGTAAACGAAAAGGTCATTTTTAATTCAATATCAATTCACTGAAAATGCTCAAAGTATAGGTTTGTTTATCTTCATAGCTCATTTTTTTGTTGTTACTGTATGATTTTATTTTAACTTTACGCTATATACAAACGGCTACTCAATAAAGGAGATAGGAATTGGATTATTCACTACAAATGAATTAATGAATTCATATTCCACACGTATAAAACTCACATTCTAACATAATAGAATTTATAAAAACACTCCATGGTAAATCTCAAGATAAATTATTTAATATTCATAAAAAGTATATTACTAAGGAAAGCGATAAGTGACAAAAACACTTCATAGTGAATTGCAAAATAAATTATTTAACATTAGTAAAAGAATATTACGTTGAAGAATGACTTTCAAGAACCCAAATCTCGAATCAATCCGAGGATAGCGAGTGCGAAACCTAATCAAAGACAGTCGTCTACTTGGGGGTGTATATTAAATTTGTCGTGGCCACATATATCCTAACGTTGGCGTGGTGTGGAAATTTGGAAAGTGGGGTACCAACTCAGACCTTATCTGACCGTGATTCAAAACACGATATATTGTCCTCAGGATCTTTGTCTTCAGAATTGATCCCAAACCGTATCGCCTAATGCCCGTTGTTTTTCTCCAGTGTGACGTAAATACAAGTACTATCTACCATAAAATCAATCTAAATAATTTCTTTATTTTATCTTCATAATGGTTCGGTTTTAAAGCGCAAGGGCCATACTTGCCCAAACTGCACCAAATTACGTCAAGTAAATGGACACAATAGAAAGACCTTAATATCACAGAAGACAAGAATGCACCACAGGAGATTTAAAAAGTAGAGTAGGTAATTGCAACCTTTATTATATGCCCAGAATCTTTTGACCAAACCTTACACTACTTTCGTCTGCTGGGTGGAAACTAATATTCATCGCCTTCCATTGATTCATCATCGATTGGTCCGAGAAACATAGTAGCACACTTTGACGATTTCACCCTTTTGGTCGCCACACTATAGAAATACACATTCACACGTCTATCCTGTGATAAGATCACCAAACAAAGTGATAGAATGTCATAACCGGTCAACCAAGTCAATTTTGCACAGATCAGTCACGTGAATACAAGTTGACATGTTGATCTCACTTTTTGAAGCTCCTCTCAATAGTAATTCATAACAATTATGCCTTATACGTATGCCGATCAAAAAGGTGTGGATTTTGTAGGATTTGGATTTTGTAGCATTTTATTTGGGTAATAGGAAATAAAAATGCCATCCAATTTACTGTTTTGTAAATTTTTCACAACGTAATTGACAATAATATTTTTTTAACATAAAATAATTGTTACTGAAGCGTTATTTTATTCTGAGTAATGTAGCCATACGCTTTAGAATTCTTTTGTACCGGAAATACCAAAAATATACACTTAGAACAGTCATCGCAATTGTTTTTAATTTGTTGTTGTGTTGGACTCAAAATATGCACTTAGAGCAATCAACACTTAGTTTTTCTTTGTACTGTAAACTTAAGTCATGCGCTTAGAACAGTCATCAGAATCTTTTTTAGTTTTTTTTTAACTTAGAACAGTCATCACAATCAGGTTGCTTCTGTTTTTTACTGCGCAAGGATAATATTTGGCACCTAGCACAATTCAGTCTTCCAAGTAAAGGACATACTCACGGTGAAAGTTTTTCCGAAACGAAAGATAGAAACACACCCAATGTAAGACACAGGAATCGAATATGCGCCACTTACAAATCGCAAGTTGCTAGGTCAGTGGGTAAAACCACTGAGCCACGGCGACCCCTATTTTATCTTGAAACTCATAGAAACTAACAATAAATCGTCTAGTTAAAATACGAAGAATATTAAAACAAATACACACACCTATTTCATCAAAACCTGCCAAGTCCTTATGCTGGTAATAATCGGGTACTTTATAAACCTCGCCAAATATGCGTAACAAACACAAAGAAGTAACTGCTACGCATAAGAGTCTGCGAAAATGAAACTTGCTCCTTTAAAATTTCTCGCCACACTAAGACTTTCTTTCAGGGGCAGATAATTAATTCTTCACCAGCCATCTATCATACAACTAATAGTAATTAATAGCTTTGTAAAAGCGTGCCCTTTTGTTCTAACCAAGGTTTCCTGTGAGTACCGTGGCATCATTAATTAAAACGAGTATGCATAGTCTGCATTTCCTGAGGAATTTCTGGCTAACGGAAGAGAAAAAACTTCAAGGGAATCTTTAAATAAAATCACGATACTTGATTGCTCAAGTGTGCGAGAAGATAACTTAATTAATTGAATCGAACTATACAATCCTAAAAAGCGAATTCTTAACGTAACAAAGAACTTAGGGTCCGTTTAACTATCATTTCGATTCGTAAACACTGAGGCGGAGGGGTTTATGAATGCTATTGCGAAGATATTACCACTCAAATTATAGATATGAATTAACAAAGAAACGGAGTCGAAGTGCTGCGCGTTGGAGAAGCGTGGGAGAAGATATTTAAATTCGTTCAATCTGAATCTGTGATCTGAATTCTTAAATTTCACTAATAACTTCCCTTTTCAGTTCCGTTTAAATATACTTTCTATTCGTAAACATTAGGGTGGAAAGGGCTTATAAATAACATTTCTTACTTACTGTGAAGGGCAGTTAGATGAACAGGAGATGTAACCACATAAATTAGATTTGAAATAACAAAGAGTGGAGTTGAAGTGCTGTACGTTTCCGTTGAAAAGTTTTTGTGAGAAGTAATTTTTATTAATTGAATTCAACATTGCGATCCCAAAGCGAATTCTTAAAGTCACACAAAGAACCTCATTTTAAGTTTGATTTAACTTTAGTTTTTATTAGTAAATATAGAGTAGGATGGGCTTTATGAATAACATTTGTCCCTTGCAACTGTTAACGTGAAGGGAAGTTTGCTGTATCGGAGATATTATCACACAAGTTAGGTATGAAAAACACAGAGCGGAAGTACTGCCCGTATCCGTTGAAAAGTGTGCGAGAAGATAGTTTAATTAATTGAATCTAACACTGCGATCTGTATTCTTAACGTAATATAAGGAGCTTCGTTTCAAGTTTAAATTAAATATACTTTTTTTTTGTACGTTTGGAGGGTGAAGGAATTTATGGATAACATTTGTCCTTGTGACTTACTGTAAAGAAAGTTTGTTTTTTATCGGAGATATTACCATACATTAGGTATAGAACAAAGTGGAATTAAAATTCCTTGTCCACTTGCGACGTAAAAAGAGTTCTAGGTAAATACATCGTGTTTATTTTCTTTATTCTGTTAAGCATTTCTTTGTTATTTGTAACTCTATGCTGCAACAAGAAAACAACATCCCTTTTAAGTCAATGTTTTATTTTTGTTTAATTATTTATTGCCGCATTTAACTAATTGGTTTTGTTATTTTGAAGTCCTTTTCGGATAAAGGTTTTCCCTGCAACTCGCATATATTTGTATAATAATTTTATCAAAAAAACATTTAGAAACGATACGGCCTACAGAAGACATTTTAATTTAAAATTTGTTCATTCCACGTTGGGGGTTTGGTTCAAAATGAAAAGATGATATTTCAAGTTTCAAAGGTAATTGTAATGATAATTTTTAGTTTACGTCATACTAGAGCAACACAACGACAAGTTTCAAAGAATTTATTTCTTATTACCCAAATAAAATGCTACAAAATCGATACTTTCTACACCTTTTTGATCGGCATACGTATAAGGCATAATTGTTACGAATTACTATTAAGAGGAGGTTTAAAAAGTGAGATCAACATATCAACTAGCAGTCACGTGACTGATCTGTGAAAATTGACTTGGTTGACCGGTATCACATTATATCACTTTGTTTGGTGATCTTATCACAGGATAGACGTGTGAATGTGTATTTCTATAATGTGGCGACCAAAAGGGTGAAATCGTCAAAGTGTGCTACTATGTTTCTCGGACCAAGCTGCGCCAAACACAACTAAGACAGCTTCAAGTAATGGACATATACAAACAAGGAAAGTTTTACTAACACAGAGGAGAGAAATACACACAAGAAGAAGCAAATATAGAAGAAATATAAAAGTAAAGTAAATAATGGTAACCTTTTTATGTGCCTATGATCATGTGATCAAAATTAGTAGTCACATGATCCTTCGATTACTTTAGTCTGGAGGAAGGAAATAAACATCCATAATCTGATTGGTTCACGGGACTGGAGAAGGCGACCATTACTTGATTCATCATCCGATTGGTTCGCGAAATATAGTAGGCTTTGAAGATTTGACCAGTTTTGTCACCACTCTATAGAAATCCACATTCACACGTCTATCCTACCTTTAAAATTGTTGTGTCACCAAACAAGATGATAAAATGCCAAGTTGTTAAACCAAGTCAATTTTTCAGAGAAGTCACGTGACTACTAGTGGGCATGTTGGTCTCGCAGCTTTATCAACAGCAATGCTTAGTCTACTAATATTTCACGTCTATGGTTACAGGAATAGAACCTGCGCCCCTCGTAGATTGGGCAAATTCACTGAGCCTCTGCGACACCTCTATTATCAGGCAACATCTTCATATTTCCAAGGGATTTAATACTAGCGTCTTTAATGTTTATTTCAAAATATTGGTAATTATCTAATACTAGCGACTTTAATGTTTATTTCAAAATATTTTTAATTATCTAATACTAGCGACTTCATTGTGTTTATTTTAGAATATTATAAAATCACTAATTCTAGTTACTTCAAGGTTTACTTCAGAATATTTGTAATGCACTAATACTGCGACGTTATTGTTCATTTCGGAATATTTGCAATGCAATGCACTAATACTAGTAACTTCATTGTTTATTTAAAGATTATTTGTAATGCACTTATACTAGCAACTTCAATGTTTATTTCAAAGTATTTCGAATGAGGTAATAATAGCGACTTCGATGTTTACTACAGAAAATTTGTAATGCACTAATACTAGCGACTTAAGCGTTTACTTCGGAATATTTGCTATGAATCTAATACTAGGAACTTGAGTGCTTACTTCAGAAAATACAGTAAAACCCCGATTTAACGTAACCCGCAATTACGATTTCCCGTATAGTACAACGTCATTTTTCATTGGTCCAAATAATTTCAGCCGACCAATCGGTATAGTGGTTAAGTTGTTAGCCTCTAGATCGGAAGGTTCCTGGTTCGAATCCGGATCCGGGCATGGATGTTTGTAAGCGTATGGTGTAGAGGCGGCTAGTGCACCTTAAATCTGTAGTGGCCGAAAGTCCTCACGTTGGGTTGGTGTGGAAGTTTGGAGAGTGGGGTGCCAGATCAGGCGTTGCTTCGTCATCTGACCGTGGCTCAAAATTACGAGGTGTTATCCTCGGATCTTTCCCTTAAGGGATTTATCCCGGACCGTCGTCAATATCCGGTTGTGTTGCTCTAGTACGACGTTAACTAAAATTACCCAAATAATTTCATATGCTTTCAATGTTAAAAATCCCTATTTAATGTTATTAATTCGAAATATTTCTCGCATTTAACGTTTTTTCAGCGGGGGGAACTCAAAGCGATTTTATTGAAATAGTCAGATACTAGCAGGCCAGCAAGGCGTTATCCGTGACAGTTCTTTTCGTGTCCTAACTGATACTGGAAACATTAAAAAGAAAAACAATAAATTTAAGAATGAGTCCCACCTCCACCCGGACATGACAACGGTATGTCGCAAATTTAAATTCGGACTACCTGAAGTATCGATTTGGTGTAAAATTTTCCGCAGATTTCAAATCCATTCAAATTTTCACTTTTCTATCTTTAACGACTGCGAAGATTGAAAACCTCAAATAGTTCTTTTTGTGTTAGTAATGAATATCTTCGTCAAATGCAAATTAGATATACTAAAAACTTTCAAAAATGCACTGCGCAACGAAAAACTCACTCGTGACATGTTTAAATTAATCGTTCTATCGCAATTGGAAAGTGGAATCAAATAAATAACATCTATAAATGCTTGAAAACCACGTTAACTGTATTTTGGTAAATAAATACATAAATAAATCTAAAAGGAAAGATAAAATTTATTCCGATTCCATCACGAAATATTGTGTCATTAACATTTTCTTTTCCTCTCTCACTTGAGAGATAAGCTTTTCCAGAGATAAGCCTCGCGAATATATTCAAGTAGAAAAGATTTAGAGAGGATTTACGATGTAAAAAAAAAAAGAGATTTTTTTTTCTGGAGAAATAAATTTTGTGTTGAGTTTCTTTTGCCCATTAAGCATTTCTTTGTGATTGTAAAACACTAGGCTGGAAGAAGAAAAAAATGTCCCTTTTAAGTCATTAACGTCTCTTTTTAATATAGCTACCTGTATTTATGACGGCAATTTGATTTCTGGTGATAATTCGGCGCATTACTTACTGATTAAAAAGCTTACTTTACATGCATTAGAATTCCTCATAAATTTGAAAGAAAGCAAATATATCATCGCAATCACGCCAAAACCCGTAATTTATTAAACAGTTGTTCCAAAAAAATATGCAGGCCTCGGTGGGTTTGCACACTACGCTGCCAACCAGCGATTGCAGGCGGTGCAGATTCGATTACTATCAATTGCCTTGCGTGTATTTCTCTACTGCATCAGGAAAACCTTCCATTATGTGTGTATATCGATTGTTTGACGTCTGTCTTGTGTTGATATGGCATCTGCTTGGTTTAATATGGCAATTGCGTCATAAAAAGCCGTTCCAATCCACCATAGAATATGTTTACATGTCTGATGCTTTAACCCTCCAAGTGGTTTCAACGAGATAACTCATACATCAAGGTCTGAAGAATTTTTCTAATGACGAGATAAATCGTTACCAAGATATTGACAATTTTTTTATGGCGATATCACGATCTGGTCAGTTTTGCTATTGACGAGATACCTCGTCGAGCCAACCACAAGCAAAAAGGATTAACATTAGGTAATGGTAATGATAGTTTCTAATTAACGTCGTACTAGAGCGACACAACGGGCTATTGACGACGGTCCGGGATCAATCTCCTAAAGGAAAGATCCGAGAACAACGCCTCGTCATTTTGAACCACGGTCATATGGCGAGGCAACACCTGAGCTGGCACCCCACACTCCTAACTTCCACACCAACAAAACGGGAGGACTTTCGGTCGCTATAGATTTAAGGTGCACTAGCCGCCTCTACACCATACGCTCACAAACATCCATGCATTGACCCGGATTCAAACCAGAAACCTTTGGATCTAAAGGCCAACACCTTAACCGGTTGGTCGGAGGATTAACATCAGGTGCTCTAAAATATGCAAACTAATCCAGAAACAACTGGACCGAAAAATGACTTAATACTCTTTCGAACACAGGGCCACGGTAGTCCGGTTGGAAGGGTAACGTATTATTAACCGGAGGGTTGCGAGTTTGAATCCAACCAAAGACCGCCGTGTGCAAGATGAGCTGGTGCATGTTCAATCTGTCGTGGCCTCAAATGTCCTCGCGTTGGCGCGGTGTGGAGGTTTGGAGAGTGGGGTGACATCTCAGATGTCACCTCGTCAAGTGACTGTTGTTTAAATTGACTCGTTGTTGTCCTCTCGTATCGCTCCCTTCGGATTTGATCTCGGACCATCTCCAATGCTCTCGTGCGACGTTGATTAAAATACTTGCGCTACCTTACAATCACAATTTGGTAGTAACTTTAAAATACACCTTCAAACAATTGAAAGTAGTGAAGTTTTATTGACCTTCAAATAATTGAACGTACTGAATCTTCATACACCTCTAAATCAATTCAAGTAGTGCAATTGCGTACTCCTTAAGGGAATTAAAGTATTGTGACTCTTCAGACGCCTTCAAACAATTGAATACTTATATACTAAATATACATTACTCGCCTAAGAAAATGTTATCTTTGAAATTACATAGAAAATGGCATTCCGTTTCGATAATAAAAGTTTCGCGATCTTAAGCACTAAACTATTGACTGCTTTAATTGCGGAATATGCAAAAGCATTTGCACATCGACTTGTCAGATTTAATTGCTGGCTATAGCCACCTCTAGGGGAATTGTATTAAGAAAAGAAATACTATTACGAATACACTATTGTAAGAATGATGAATTAATTCTCAAAAGAGCAAAGAAAAAGGCACTTTCTATTAACAAAAATATTAAGCAACCTTAAGCATTAAAATATTTTACTGCTTTGATTGCAAAATATTCAAAAAGCAAACGAAATATTCAAAACAAGTGCTTTCCACCCGTAAATTTGTAAGATATTTTCTTCCACTCCCCAATTCAAATTTCGCTGTATGTCCTCAATATCTTACTGATACAGCAGCTTGTCCAGTTTTTAAATTGCCGGCTTCAATCGAATTACGGAAAGAAATATTTTTGCAGTGTCCATGCTTTCGGCATTGCAAAAGAAAGGAGAGGTATAAAAAACATATTTCCGCGACTTCCACCGAAAGGGAGATGATATTGTAGCTTAAAATATCCCCCAGAGGATCCCCTTGTTAGCAGATGTGGGTAAAAATGCCCAAGACACATGTCCAAAGTGCGAATCTTGAAAGAGGGACTTTTTTTGTGCTTTTACGGTAAATTACTTCCAAAGAACAGCGCACAGCCTCTGGCGAAAAGTGAAACGTAATTTTTGCAAGTGGTGGTATTTCAAAATAGGATATTACCCTGAAGGGCACAAAAACACCGTCCTTTTTTTATTCCAAATTTAGTGCTGGAGTTAGTTCTGGAAACAATGGTAGATATTTTATCCGGTGGATTTCTTCTTGGTTAAAAGCGACCGTAAGATTAACCGTGTAACTTTGGGGAACTGCAAATTTGCAAAAGAGTCGGTGTTTATTTGGAAGGTTGTGTTTTTTTATTCTTAAAAAGTGATAATGAGGTTGGATTTTGTTTTATGTTTGCAATCGGACGAAATTGCTCGGGAGTTTCAATTATTTTTTTTGAAACAGAACATTATGAATATCTTTCAATCACAGCTTTTGTTTTATGGAAAAAGTAAGGGGACAATCGTTCTATTGGCATTTTTTTTTATCTAAATTCATTTTTCTTATATCGGTATATTTGAATGCTTTTGAATCTTCCTAATTTTTTTATAGAAAAGATAAAATGTCAGTTTGTCGATTTGTTTTTAAAACAAATTGACAATGATACAGAAAAAACGAATTTAAGTTCTTCTCAATATTAATTCCTTTTCATAGAAAAGATAAAGAAACAGTTGTGTGTGTGTGTTGGCAACTGTTTTCTAAATTCATTTTTCCTATATCAATGTGTTTGATTGCTTCTCAATCTCAATGCTTTGTCATAGAAAAGAAAAAGTGGATAGACGTTGTATTGGCAACTTTTTTTCCTTTATAATCTATATGCAGATTTCTTATATCAGTGTCTAAATTCTATTCAATCTTAGTTATTTTTCCAAGAAAGATAAAAGGGACAGTCATTTTATTGGCAATTATTTTCTTTCAATCTAAATTCATTTTTCCGATATCAGTATGTTTGAATGCTTTTCAATCTTAATATTTTTCATCAAAAAGATAAATGATCAGTCGCATTGGCAATTGTTTTTAAAATACAAATTCGTTTTTTCTATACCATATGTTTAAATTCTTTTCAATCGTTATTATATCTTTCATGAAAAGATAAAAGGACAGAGGTCGCATCTTGTTATTTTTTATATAAAATATAAGAGGGTAAGTAATCGTTGCATTGGCAATTGATTTTTAAATCTAAATTTATTTTTCCTATATCAATATGTTTTAATGCTTTTTAATCTTATTTATTTTTCCTATATCAATATGTTTTAATGCTTTTTAATCTTATTTATTTTTCATAGGAAATATAAAAAGATAGTGATTGTATTGGTAATTGTTTTTTTTTTTAGTTAAATTCACTTTTCCTATATCAGTATGATTTAATGCTTTTCAATCTTTGTCTTTTTTCTTAGACAAGATAAGGATAGATCTGTCATACTGGCAATTGATTTTAAATCCGAATTTATATTTCATATATCGGTATTAGGTACTATATTTCAATACTGGGGTTAGAGCTTAAAGAACAATATAATTCATATTTTTATTCAACTAATCGTCTAAAATTCTGTAAGTTTCCAGTTTAAGGTTATGTGAAACACCTACCAAAATAAAGAATGTGTAAGCGTAATTTAATATACGATTGATTTCACGACTGAATGCATCGATTTAAAATAAATCGATCGTATATCGACAAATTGCAAGTGAATCTCACTCAGTCAAAAAAACAGCTCTGAGAAAACGAATGGAGAAAAACTAAACACATTAAATATGTTTTCAAGAAGTCTAACCTTTTCATACGGAAATAAATTACTTAATGGGCTTCACCAGTCTAAAGATTATACAATATTGAAAAAGCTAAAAAAAAAAACGCGTATCTTGAAATTTTTGACTCAATGTATCACTTGTGAATTGGCGATATACTATGAGTTTAAAATAAATGGTAGAATTAATACTGTTAGAGTCTACAATTTAAGGGGCGATTTGCTTTCTGCAAAGCATTGTTTGTAGTTTTTAGGCTTTATTCGTGATATATAAACCGATGAATCTTGTTCTTTTCATTCACTTTAAGGGGAATTTTTTCGGACAATAAAAATCAATTTTGAAATTTTTCACATAATTTAATTTTTAAGGTACTATTGGATTGATTGACTTGGACTCTTACAGCATGTCGAGGAAATATTTCATCATTTGACGAACCAGAAAAGCGATGCGTTGCATTTTTATATAGCAAAAACACTCGGTAATTTTTTTTTAGCTAAATCGATGAGTTAGGATTTGGTAAGTCCACCATTTCCTTAAATATTTTTATAAAAGATTTTCTCGTTCCTCAAACGGTAACATGTGTATAAAGAAACCCGCCTTTCAATTGTTTCTTTGAAGATCACCTGGAATTGAGATGTCATGACAACCAGCGACTACGAAACTTCGGTGGGCGTCATTGTCAAGGAGGGTTAACGAGAGATATTTCATGAAAATGATTAACCCAGGGTTGTCCCGACGAAGTATTTCGTAATTAGCAGAAATTATCAAATCTTGGCGGACGAGATACATCGTCATAAGAAAAACTGACCTGACCTTGGTCTCGTCATTATACAAAAAAAATTGTCAATACCTTGATGACGAGATATCTCGTCATTAGCAAAATTTGTCAGATCTTGATGGACGATATATGTCGTCGAAACCATATGGAAGGTTAAAAAATGTGTTGAATACCTGAAATATTTTATATACGTACCAAGTATGGAATTATTGGATTGCATAATTTCGTAGTAAAAAATCCCAGGAAAGAGAGGTAATTTTAAAAAATGCAAATCCTCTTAAATATTGGAGACTTCAAGAATTGTAAAAGTAAAACCAATTATTTTTAGGGTCATTTTACTTTTTCGACAGTTACTGCAAACAAAAGTTATGGTAGCTAAAGAAATATTGCATTTTTATTAAAATTAAAAAGCAGATCAGTTCGCAATTTGAAAAATGCAATTTTTTATACGGTGATAGATGCATCAAACTTGAAAATAAGAAATAGAAATTTGTTCTGTGAGAAGTACGTTAAGACCCAACTCTAAATATTAGCCACTGGTTTATAATAATGAATTATTGCAAAGAAAACTTACAATAAATATCTTATATAGAACAGTATACTATTTATTTTTCTTGCAGCTTTAAAAAATATATAATTTCGAAAAGAAATAAAAAAATTAAAATTTTAGAAGTTACCCGTTTTTTTGTTAATGGACAAAAAAAAGGCCTTACTGTCACAGAAGTTTTACCGTTAATAAGAATGGACTTGCGTACGTCACACCAAATTAATTGAGTTAAATATTTACAAAGTCTAAACCTAATTACCAGTATTTTAACAGAATTATGTAATCAATCTGTAGATTTACATAAAAGCTAAAACATGATAAAAAATAATAGAAATCTTTTGACAACTTCTTCGATGCACTCTTATACAGATATTGTTCTCGAGAATAAATTTTCAGATAAATTTTAGATGCAATCTTACACGGTTCTTGGCAATGAGTTTATGATAACTTTTGTACAAATATCATACTTGACTATATATAATGTACTTTTACACAGATAGTATACGTGAGAATAAAGTTGCTGACAGCTTTTTCAATACATTCTTATACAGATACTGTTCTTGGATGTGAATATTTTAAAACTACACCCTCTGAGGAGTTCACACGTATAATTCCATAGAGCAACCTGAAGTCTGCCCTGCATGACTTCTGACCAATTACGACCTTCAAGGCAAATAGAATCTTTCCAAATAATTCTATTCTAAGGAAAGAAGCAATAGAATGCTTTCAAAATATTCTATTCTGATGAGAGAATAAATAAAAGCTGTCCAAATTATTCAACTCTAAGGAAAAGAAGCAATAGAATCTTTCCAAAGGATTCTATTCGAAGGAAAAGAGAAGTCGAATATTTCTAAAGTATTCTATTTAAAGGAAAGAAGTAGGCTCTATGTTCCAAGTATTATATTCAAAGGAAAGGAGCAATGCAATCTTTCAAAAGGTTGATTGGTTGGTTGGTTGTTTTAGGTTTTATGGTGCAAGGTCCGATAACGGACGGTCAAGCTGCGCCAAACACATATTGAAACGCCGATATTGAAAATAGAAAATATTTCAAAAGGATTCATTTTAGATAGGTATATAGGTATTTAATTAACGTCACACTGGCTACTGGCGATGGTCCGGGTTCAAACCGAAGGGAAAAGTCCGAGGACTACGCCACGTAATTTTGAACCACGGTCAGATGACAGAATCTAGTACCCCCTCTCTCCAAACTTCCACGCTACGTCAATGTCAGGACATTTGATGCGCAGATTTAACGTGTATCTGCACCACTTGTGACTGCCTTTGGTTGGTGTCTATCTCGCAACCCTCTGGTTGCAAATCCGTTACTCTTCCAACTGGGTTAGGATTCTATTTCGGAGTATGGGACAGTAGAATCGGGGGTCTAAAGGATTCCATTCTAATAAAAGTGGGAAATACAACCGTTGTAAAGGATTCTAAAGGACCAATCGAACTGTCCCAAAGGATTATTATTCTAAGTAAAAAGCCCAATCAAATTGTTCTGAGGTCGAAAGGATCCATGGATTTTTTAGAGGTGGGTATGTAGTTAAATAACATCGGCACTGGAGCAACACATCAGGCTATTGTATTTTTGAGGTAATCATTGGGTTTATAAGACCAAATGTAGATATGGGTTTAGTCATTGAGTGAGATGTAAGGTAAAAGCAACAATACACTATTCGCAAATCTTAAGACGCTCAGAGGGCTAAACATCTTAGATATCGCTACGAAAGCTAAATCATCGCACTCAGGCAATAACTGTAATAAGGGGAAATATAGATTTGTTATTGATTGAGTAATAATTGAGTACCTATCCTTTTAAGTTAGGACTACGAACTCGAAAACGCTGCGGTCATGCAATGGTTTCTCGTGGTCATTTAACTCATCAGTCACGACTTCTGAAATCGCATCGATTTCTGGTTCTGCTTCCGTAACACCGGAGCGAAATCTCTTAGACGAAAGGAACAGCTGGAAAAGTGCACGTCATCAAATTGTTTTAAGAGTGATTGAGATTCAGGTCAAACACAGTGGATTTTTCTTCTACTGCTTATTCCACGTTCTCCTGCGGATCTGTTGGTACGGACACGAACAAACGGAAATGGAATTGTCAAAATAACTCGATTTTCAACTTCTGTTTCGACAGAGTGGAGACACACTGGAAAGTAATTCCCAACTCGAGGAATTATCGAGGAAGGGACAAGACCACAGGCGCTTTGTTTGCTTGTATTTTAAAACAATTTTATCATGTTTATACAGATTCTTACTGTTATCGGAGTATTTATCCCCCATGGATTTTTGAGATTAGCTTGGGTATAAGTTTATGGGGCAAGAATCGGATCCTAAGCAAGATCGGATCCTACATGATCAGCCCCTAAAATTTAGCACCAGACGATATACGATCTAGTAAACGAGGTCAAATCACCTATATATTTGACTCCTATATGGCAGATAAATTTACTGTAGTTATTCCTTATATTTAAGAGGGAAAGTCCTAAACTTAAAAATATAGGAAGATAAACATATAGCAAGATGGCATAACCATAAACATATAGCCAGATGGCATAACCATAAACATATAGCAAGATGGCATGACCATAAACATATACCAAGATGGTTTGGTACACTCCAAGTTTTATCACCCCTCTCCTGACATAGTGGTCATACGATCAAATGAATGAGGTCAAGTCACCTACATGTTTGGATAGCTATAGCATATGTATATTTATTAATTGTATCATTTATAATTTAGAGGGCACGTCCCAGTCATAAAACAAAGAGGGAAAGATGTTCAGGGCCCTAATACTTAACACCCTATTCATACCATCCAATAGTGGTCATGCGATCTAGTGAATGAGGTCAAGTCACCTATATAGTATTTGGAAACCTATATCATATGTATATTTACTATATTCATCCCAGTTACAGTGCACACAAGAAATTCCCAATCTCTACTCTCTTGCCGACTCCGCCCTAAAAAAACAGCTTCATAATCAATGTCAAGACCAATGCCATCACGCTCCCTCATTCCATAGTCAATCATTGAGGTTGTGCGACTCCTCCCAGTTCCTTATAGGCCGCGACGTAGGTCCTTATATTTTGTATTGCATCACCTGACGCATTGGTGACACTGACATTTGTTCCACTATCAAAATTTGCACTGTACAGCAAGCGTAAGAGGAAGTACTGAAATCTTTATAGATAGATTGAAACTGAGCATTAAAGGACTAAACTCTTTTTCACTTACGTAAATATTTCAACCTTTAGAGCATCGTGAGATTTCCGAGCTATGTATGCTGCTCTCATGCCTTTACCCCACAATGCACTTCATAACTAAATACTCATATCTTTCCAAAGAATCAATGGATTCTCTCAATTTTTAGAAAGATTCTATTTGTTCTTCTATTAGAATGGAATTCTTCGGAAATATTTCATTGCTCCTTTCCTCAGATTCGAATCCTTTGGAGATGTTATTGCTATTTTCCTCAGCGTAGAATCCTTTGGTAAGATATTAAATTGCTCCTCTCCTTAGAATAAAATCATTTTTAAAGATTTCATTGATACTTTCCTTAGATTAGAATCCTTTGGAAGGATTCTATTGGTTCTTCCCTCTGACTAGATTCCTTTGTAAAGAATCCCCCTCCATTGCTTCTTTCCCTAGAATAAAATCCTTTGGAAAGATTCCATTGATCTTATTTTTAGATTAGAATTATTTCGAAAGATTTCATTGCTCCTATCCTTAGAATATAATTATTTGAAAAGATTCTATTGGTCAAGGATTGGATTGGATGCGATTTTGTGGCATTGAGTCCTCTTGGGACATATTATGCCAAACTCAAATAAAAAATCAGATAAATAATCTAATAATAAAATGAAATGAGTCATGTCATAATAAAATGAATAGTATATACAATTATATGTGATGGATGAACCCAATGTCATGTAAAAAGTAAAAAATATTTGAATGAGCATTCTCTCCAACCATGTCTTCTAAAGTCAAGGTATACGAATTAAAATGTTTACGTCGTTGACTATTAAAATGAGAACATTCTATTAAAATGTGTTTTACCGTTAGTGGGCAAATGCAGTAATTGCAAATAAGATGATCTTCTCCGAGGAGGAGGTGTCTATGTGTTATCCGAGTATGTCCAATAAGGAGACGTGTTATTATTACATTCTGTCTTCTTAAATGTAGTGATTTCTATTGAGTTATATTTGGTTTAATAGAATGAAGTTTGTTCTTCGTTTGTTCATTCCATTCGTTCTGCCATTTTTCTTCTAAAAATTTGTAAATGCTAGATTTTAAGTCATGATAAGGAATGGTATGATTAATATTATTTACGGCCGATTTTACGGCTTTGTCAACTATTTCATTTCCTAATATCCCAACGTGAGATGAGATCCAACAAAATACCAAGTTAAAGTTTTTGAAGAAAGATGATAAATTTTTTTCAGTGACTCCAAAACAATGGGATGACTGGCATGATCAGGATATTTCAATGTATGTAAAACACTTAATGAATCTGAAAATGATACATTTTATGGCAATAATCAGATATACTTTCTAATGCTTTCTATATGGCCATTATTTCAGCGGTAAAGACAGAACATGAAGAATGAAGTTTAAAACTGTGAAGAGAATGTAAATTTGTATACAATTAGAGTATTTTTCTATGTGCTTTTGAAAGAGTTGTTTGTATATCAGAGGTATCTGCTTTATATAAATTTTGGAATGGGTTTTGAAATTCAAAATCATGATTAAACCAAGGAGAGAAAGCATACAGTTTTTTCTGCGTTGCATCAAGTGAAGAAATTTTAGATCCATTCATCAAATCCAGCATTCTTAAATGGAATGTAGGGATGGAGGATGTTTTTGCGTGATAAAGGCGTTTTAAATATGAACTGTGATGAATGGTATGAAATGGGTGATGAGGAGTTGAGGTAATTCTAAAATAATATTCTAAGGACAACAACTGTCGCCTCAAGTAAAGAGAAGGTTCAAAAGCGTCTACATATAAGCTGCTTACGGGTGAAGTTCTAAAGGTACCAGAACATAAACGTAAAGCTGTGTGGTGGATAGTATTCAGAGTTTGAAGTGCAGATTTTCTGGCTGAACCATACACCACGCAGCCCTAATCTAATTTTGATCGTATTAGGGCTCTATAAATTTTTAAAAGGCAAAGCACGATCAGATCCATCTGATAATTTTGGTAAAACTCGTAATATGTTAAGAGCATTTTCGCAACGTTTGTATAGGTTTAAAATATGCGGCTGAAAAGTAAACTTCTTGTCAAATATTATACCAAAACATTTTACACTGTCCTCAACATTAATTAAAATTTCTTAGCAGATTATTTCCGGGACTAGGTGAAGATGAAGATTTAGTTTTCTGCAAAAATGAACACATGCGGTTTTAGAAGGTGAAAAACTGAAACCATTTTCGTTTGTCCAATTTGTGATTTTGTTAACGGCCTGTTGAAGTTGACTTTCTATTAACTCTTTAGGGTTATATGAGTTAAAAATTGTCCCAACTTTTGCTTAGTTTTTTATGCATGGTGGGATATATTTTAACCCACCTCGAAAAGTTGAAGTTACTAATATTCATACAGTTCACTATTTTATTTAAAGTATTTCATTCAGTTAGCAATGTTATGAACCAACGGTAAATGCGTAAATAAGTGAAAACAAAAATTGATACAAATCAAAACGCCGTAGTAAGTTGTTGACACTGTTGTGGTTAAGTTTGGCGAATTGTGTGATGCAGTGAATTTGAATATTTCATAACGGTATTTGTTGTTTCTTTTCTTAAAATTTATTATGAGTGAAAAAATTGTTTTACAATAAAATAAAACATGTTATTTGATGTTTTATAATAATTTTGAAGCTGAATAAGTGATGGTATTGTACGTATCCCACCATGCAAGTTATTAAAAATAATAATATAAATTATTATTTTTAATTTATAAACATATAAATATGTATTATGTACCGACGTAGTAAAAAATGGTGGCACCGCATACTATTCTACTTTTTGGGTGCAGCTGTTTTCATTCATTTATGTTTTATAAACAATTGGGTCAAAACATGGAGCTGAAACATTTCAAAGGGCAGTGCGCTGCAGGGTTTGTTTTCTCTGATTTTAATTGATAAAATGCACTATCAACATCTGAACTTCCACTGTAGATAAAAAGTCTAAACCTACTGTTTTATAGTAAATACGAGGTAAAGACTCTCAACATCAACCAAAACATACTACTCGGCGAAGATGAGTGTTCTGCAGCACGAAAGAAAAGAAATTCGCACTACCTGGAGCTGTACTGTCTGCAAAATTCCACTTTGCTTTTTGGGAAAAAAAGTTGTGTTTCAATGACTTTCATTTGAAACGTTAGTTGCATGGTGGGATTATGTATGTCCCACTCTGTAATAAAGGACTCATTAAAATGTTATTGTTATTATTTTTATTTAGAGTAATATTGTATGTTAAAAAATTTAAATTAATGGGGTTTTTTTCCACTTTTTGTATTAAAAAGTATTATGTGCAAATAGGGTTTTTATTTTCTTTAAATCGTGTGCCTCAAAGAGTTAAACGAATGCATTTTCCTGCGCATGAAATTTGCAGATCGTCAACGTAAATAAGACCTTTAATTCATGGAGGCAATTAAGAAACAATAACATTACCTTTTTAAATAAATAAAGGTACACTAAAACACTGCCTTGTGTGGTACTCCCCCATCTCTTGAATAAAAACATCTGAGAAAATCGATCCAATCCCTACTTTAAAATAACTTTTTTTCTAAAATTTTTGAATAAAAATCGGCAAATTTTCTTATATATCATTATTAAAAATGTCCTTTAAAATTCCATGTCTCCATGTTCAATCGTAAGCTTTTTAGCTATCGAAAAAAATCGAGACGAGATGCTTACTTTGGACAAAGGCGTTGCTTATTTCGGTCTCGAGAGCGACTAGATTGTCAATAGTGGATCTATTTTTTTCTGAAACCACTTTGAAGAGGAGAGAGAGAGATTTATCTTTTTCTAAAATATACATTAACTTCGCGCTGACCATCTTTTCTAAAATTTCGCATAAACAGCTTGTCAGGGCTATTGGACGGTAGTTCGAAGGGTTCTTGGGGTCTTTATTCGGTTTCAGTGTGTCTATTATATCAGCATATCCCCATGACTGCGAAAAAGTGTGCTCGTTCCAAATTCTGTAGTAAAATTTCAAAATATTATTTAAAAAACTATTTAATAGATGTTATAGCAAGATGTAACTAATATTATCTGGGACAGGAGTTGATTTGTCAACTGAGGATAAAGCCTTTATCAATTCGGAAAAAGTAAAATCACAATTATAAGCTAATATACGGTTAATTCTGTAGTAAAATTAACTTTATTCTTTTCAGATGCAATTTTAATTTTTTTTAACTTTCAGAGTAGTTATTGGAGCTGGATATTTCGGAAAGGCATGAAGCAATTGCGTTTTCTATATCTTTAGGTGCTGATAGTATTTGGTTATTGTATTCTAAAATCGGAATTCGTCTATTGGGGTAAACACCGGAAATTCTTTTAATCCTGTTCCATAGTTGTTTACTTGTGGTTTTACTATTTATACCATTTACATAATTCATCCAAGAATCCCTGACTACGTCTTAGTATTTTTCGAAATGCCACTTTTGTTTTTTTATTAATAATATAGTTTTCACTTGTTGGATATCTATTGAAGATATTCCATGCTTTCTTCTGTTTCCGATATGCATCGCTACATTCATCATTCCATCAAGGTTTCTTTTGTTTTTCAGGCGTATTATTGACTTTTTTTAATGGAAGCGTTAGCACTTGCTATAAGTATGTCTGTTATTTTAAAAGTAACTTCATCTGTGTCATCAATTTCTACCGTGTTACAAATATCAGCATGGCTAGTAAAAAGTGGCCAGTTGGCAGTTTAAAAAATAAAATTGGTATGGCTGACAGAGTGGAGTTGGTATTGGCCTGCATATTTTAGTTTTATAGGATAATGGTCACTATTGTAAAGGTAAGGATCCACAGAAAAAGTCCAAAATGGTAAAATTGAAGGAGTGCAAATTGCCAGATCTATTGAATGTTAAGTAAGTGAAAGTAAGTAGGTTGGCCTTTATTCATAATACATAAATCATTGTCTGTTATTATTTTTTTAATTTGTTTGCCTCTATGATTAATGTTTGAACTGCCCCACAGAATATGATGGTCATTTAGGTTACCAAGCATGATGAATGGTTGCGGAAGTTGATCTATCAAATTATTTAAGTCAAAAGTGGCGATAGGGGTGTTAGAAGGTAGGTATAAATTGCATATTGTTATTAAAATATTGACATGAAGTCTTACAGCAACAGCTTGAAGATTAAGTATACATCGTAATCTTTTCTGAATATAGTGAAATAACGAATGTTGGTGGTGTCATTGTTTCTTAGATAGGTCTCCTGGAGGGCTATTGCAGCTGGCTTATGTTTGTTTATGATGTCTTTAACATCATCAAATCTGTTACGAAAACCCCGGCAGTTCCAGGAAAGAAAGGAAGTCATAAAAATAAAATATAAAGGAAAGAAAAAACTACTTGTGTTTTTTCGTCCTATGACGAGGTTTGCCCTTCTTGGACTTGGGTGGCGAAGTCTCCAAGTCCTCACCTTCTACAGAGGAAATATCACTTTCGGTGTTGTAAAGTTGTATGAGGTCACTGGTAGAAGGACCAGTTATCAAGTTTCTGGATGAAACACCTGACTGTAACTGGCCCAATGGTGCTAGATCCAGGTCCAGGCAGAAGAGAGGTTTGAGAAGAACTTCTTGCTATTTTAATATTATTTTGTTCAAGTGATATGGTTCTTTTTAAAGAAGTATTTATAGATCGCGCGATTTGGTTGGTTTATGTTTTTTGTATTTGATGAGGTTGTAGCTGATGCCTTAGAAAAATAAGGCGATATAGGTTGGTTCGTTGAAGTTTTATGTTGGTGAGATGGCTTAAACATACTTACATCGGTTTGAGTTTCATTAGTTTTGAAGATTTTTTTTTACCATTGAAGAGTAAGATATTCCAGTTTTCGGGGTGCGAACATTAACGATTTTTCGGGCCTCCGGAAATTAAATGTTTTGTTACAATTTAATTGTCTGAATTTCTTTTTCAGTTTGAAACTTAGGGCAAGACTTGGCGTAAGCTGGATGGTCACCTTTGCAGTTCACACAGCAAAGGGATGATGACGTACAGACATCGGTCTTGTGTTCTGTGCTACAGCATTTTGCACAGGTTTCTTTGCCACGGCAAGCATGGAAAGAGTGGCTGAATCTTTGACATTTAAAGCAACGAATTGCATTAGGTATGAAATATCAAACTGGGCAATTCATATATGTTATTTTAACGTGTTTTGGTATACTTGGTATATTGAAAGTTAATATTATCTGTTTGGTAGGTATTTTTTGACCATTTCTTGAAATAGTGATTCGTTTGACATTAATTACATATTGTTCGGACAGGGATTCTAAGATGTCTTGTTCCGTATCATGAACTAAATCTGTTTCAGAAATTACGCCTCTTGATGAATTCAATATTTTATGGGCGTAACAGTCACTGCTATTGGCGACGAATTTTATTTTTTGGATGTTTAAAGCCCGTGTTCGATTTCAAATTTCTATGAGTACATCTCCTGCTAGTGTTTTTATTTTATGTTTTTTGTCTCTCCAACCCATTCCTAATATGGTTTGGTGGAGTAAAATAGCTTATATGTTTTTTTAGATTTCCCTCGTTACTCTTCATCATAAAATATTTTTGTTCCGATAAATTGTTTTCATTAGTTTTATTACATAAGTGCTCCACTGAAGTAGAAGTTGATTTTTGATTTTCCATGTTTGAAAATGAGATTTTCAGTCCCCGGCGGCACCACCCACCATGGAGTTCAACAAGGGGTATAAGTTCCTTTATCAGTACTAGCCAAGGACTATACGGACCCAAGTTACCTCCATGACTGCCCTAAGGAGGTAGTTGGTGAGCAGGTCCTTAGTCCAAGCAGGATATACCCAGCAGCCGATTAATGCACTGGGACCAAAGTACATTTCCTGTTTGTTCGAAGCAAGAGCCGAAGTAATGTATTGGGGCGTTATGTTGTCCCTCAATCGCCAGGAACACCTTTTCCAAAGACACAGGTCTCCACGCAAGGCAAACACGTGGGTGATATAATCCCCAAGAGGAGCTGAAAGCAACAGAGTGCTTTGAAAGAACAGAAAGCTTTTCAAGGGGAGCCCTCACCTCCGAAGAAGCAACCACAGTGAGGGAGGAAAAAAAGCAAAAAGCCGAAGAGTAGAGGAGAGGAAAGATGAAAGGGAGAAGAGATCACTCAAGCACCTCGGGATTGTGAAGCCCGTACAAACCTAAAGAAGGTATGCCCCTGAGGGCCTATTGGTCAAGAAGACCAAAACTGCTTAAAAGTCATGCAAGAAAGACTGCAGGCTGCAAGGTGGAATTATGCATGTAAACACCTCAGAGGGTTACGTCAAGTATGCATTCGAATTAAATAAGGAATGAAACATAATTTTGCTAAAGAAAGCTTGCCTAGAAGAGTCTTCACTTATTGTTTAGTAAATTAGTTTTATTTTCTGATTTCAGCAAACCTCTGAAAATACCAAAAACTAAAGGAACAATGATTTTAATCTTTCTGCGAGAATTCTTTTTCCTTGTAATAAAAGAAATATTTTCCAAAAAAAGTGGAAGTTCCAGTTTCTTTGTTCCGGATTACTTATTTCAAATTAAAAAGAATTCCCTCCCATCCGAAGAGGCGTATACAGAAGAAATTTGAGACGAAACTTGTAAAATCAATGAAATTGAATTGCTGCATGGCCTGAAGGAAGCAATTTTACAATTAGAAATGCAATCACAATTCTTCGATGCGAGAAAATATTTCTTTTATGTTTAAAGTAAGAACGGAGTTTTTATTAGTGCTCCTCAAGGTCTAACTTTACTTTGAATGCATATTTAACTAATCAGGACTGGAATAAATCCTGGAGTCACGCCATTTGGTTTTATAAATAAACATCGATTGGAAAGCCATGATGTCATAAATGATGCAACGAATCATAAAAATTGAATAACTCGGATATATTTTATTTTCCTTTATGATTTTAACAGGTTAAACACATAAGACGATCAACTTTTCAATTAAAATAAACTAAATAAATATGGTGCGATCTGTTACTTAAATATAAAAAGCCTTCAGAAACTTAATTAAACAGTTGCTTTTTGTTGTTTTTCTCGTCAGTAGTATTCTTTATAAAATTGCGAACTTATCATCCATTGGAAAGCTATGATATAAATGATGCAGCGGAATCATGGAAGGTCACTAACTCATGTATTCAGTTTCTCTGTGTTATTTAACCAATGTTTTAAAGATAATACAACGAATAGTTAAAATAAATTGAAAGAATACAAATGGTTTAGCTCTGTTATATATTTACATAAATATAAAAAAAACCTTCAACAACCTAAACTTATTTTCAGCTGTTTTGTTTTTCTGCTTAGTTGGATTCTTTATAACTTTGCGAACATTTTTATCATTGGAAAGCTATGAAATAATAAACAGTTACTTTTTGTTGTTTTGACATAAAATACGTCTTACCATTCGAAACCGGGAAACCACGCTTAATTTGTAATTCTCACAAAAAAGCGCAAGTGTAAAAAATTTAATAACTTAAGTTTAAATGATACATAAATGAATAATATCACGTTCAAAAGAGCATAAAACAAAGAGTGTTTTAAATGCGCATTGATTTTTTGCGCTGATGTAATCGCAGCGCAAAGTTGAGTCACGAAAATGCGCACTTCCGCTCACATACATTTAGTCTAGATCCGACATCCTTAGTATGAGCACGGCGTTTGAGGTTTCATTTGTTTGTCTCTTCGAGCTTTATAAATAATAATCGAAATAAAATTTTAAATATTTAATACTTGCTTAGATATTAGACTTCAAAGTGTGAAAATTTTGCAAAATTTTCAAATGTCCAAATATAGGCATAAGAAACACAAGAAAAACTATAGAAACGTCAACAGGAAGAAAGATAGAGAGATGGGGAATACAAGAAGATTCGGACATCCGATGTTGAGTGTCAACGTGCTTGGAGGGTGCTCTTGAAACTATAGGCGTCGCACCTTCAAGGGGATCAAATGCCCGATACGAGTGTGCCACGTACCTCCACCGCTCAGTTCGACGTAAATAGCATATCTGATGACATAAACCTTTTTGAATCGAATGATGGAGTTCAACCCATAGAGGTCGGTAATGAGCCCCAACATTCAACATCAACAACGAGTGCACCAATTGTGATATATGTGCGGAGCGATGAGCATTTAATGTGTGAAATTAAAACAGCTAGTACTATTTTCTTTCAACTCTCTAATTACCCATATGGCCTCACTGACGTATTCTACGCCTTAAACCTAGCGGCCGTTTCTCGATACAGTAAAAAAAAAAATTCGCTCCGTTAGTTGACTTCTTTATAACATTGCGAAGAGTATCATCATTGGAAAGCTATGACATAAATGCCGCGGCGCAATCGTGGAAAGTCATTAAATCATATATTCATTTTGTCTCTAAAAGAGAAGGGAAGTGCTTTTCTTTGTAAATCGATCAAAATTATACCCACGTTGTTTAAGGTTTTTGTTGTTGTTGCAGTAAATAAATTGCTACAAAAAGATCTGACTTTGACATTCAGAAGTAAAAAGGTTAGGTAAGTGCTACTTTTGTAAATCAATATTATATATATATATATATATATATATATATATATATATATATATATATATGTGTGGGATTGTGCGACGAGCGCGCCAAAGCCTGATACGTCCGCAGCAGTAACGCCACCTAGAGTAAGCGTCCGCTCAGAAGCGACCGCAGCAATGAGACAGATGTTCCCCCAGACACCGAAGCTAGCAGTTGGGCAGACGGCCCATGACTTTTTAGGCAGATGGCCTCTTAGTTGTCGGATATTCTTAATTGTCAAAGATGTTTGTAAATATACTGTAAATACATTAATTTTGTAATTAAACTTAAATTTAAACTTTAAGAGTTATTTATCTTTTACCTTTTACGAACCCACATATATTTGAGGGTTTGGCCTGGATTTAATTAAAGGCCGAAGATTGCCGTTTTTACCTAAAAGTTTCAAGAAGCGAACTTTACATAAACTGTTCGAAACGCGGACAATTCCAATATTCGTCTGATGCTCATCGGATTCGAGGTGTGAACTTCATTTGAGTGAATTACCGTGACTCGGCATATTGGATCTTGAGGAATACTTCATCTGAACTGTGAGTACAGATTTTTCATTTTGACACTAACATGGCTACGTATTTAGCCGGAGCACGCAAGATCGATCTGCTAGCGCTGATAGAGGAATTAGATCTAATAGCAACGGAAGGAACCAAAATTCCGCAGCTTATTAAGTTAATAACGAAAGCCGATGAATACAATGAGGAATTTACAAAAACGCTTTTAAAAAGGATTGTTTCTGAACGAGAAACAAAGGAAAGAGACGATAAAGCTGAACGCGAAAAGAAAGCAGAACGCGAATTTCAGTTGAAGAAGTTACAGCTAGAAAACAAAAGTACTGGAAGTTCCGATTTTATTTCCCCACTTAAAACTGACTTTTCAAAACTAATGACACGTTTCGACGGAAACTGTGATTTAAGCATGTATTTATCTTTGTTTGAAAAACAAATTAATCGCATAGAAATACCTAAAGAAAATTGGGTTATTTTCCTTGTGAGTCTTTTACCGTTGGATATCGCAAATTTAATTGCAAGAGAGCCTGATCCGCTCGCAAATGATTACGATCACGTGAAAAAACTTTTACTGAATCGATTTAAACTAACACCAGAGCAGTTTCGACAGCACTTTTTTACTCATAAAAAAGAAACAACCGCATCTTGGCGTGATTTCGCCTACGAGTTAGATAATTTTTTCGAAGAATGGGTTGTGGGTCTTAGTATCTCTAAATATGAAGAATTGAAAGATCTCATAGTGGCGGATCAAATCAAAAGGAAAATACCGTTTGAAATGCGCGAGCATTTTATTGATGAATTACCGAAATTGAATAAAGTAGCCGAATGTTGTTGTTGCACATCCCCCTGGTGTAGGAAAGCCTACACCAGGTCCAGAAGGCCCCGTCGTGCCAGATCCCCATATACCTGCAAAAAGTCCTGATCAACCAACAGCTGCTTATATGAAGCGCCAAGACAGAGAAGAAGGTGATCAGGACTGGCAGGTAGGGAACAGGAACAAGGAGGGAAAATTCTCTCCCCGTTCTGAAATTTGATACTTTTAAGATGGCCACTTCGAAATCTGGCCATGGCCGATTGAAAAGGCCGAGGGCCACAGCATGTGATTGAGAGTCCAGGGTGATATTTGACTTTTAATCCTTTATCCGAATTGCCGATTTCCTTGACAGATGAAATTGAATTGCAACATATAAAAGATCCTAAAATAAGAAACGAGTTAGATATTTTGATTAGTGAATATAAGCCGCATAAAATTAAAGACACAGAAGTAAAAATGACTTTAATTTTAACTGATGATATACCGATTTGTCAGAGACCGCACCGAATGTCTTTAAAAGAACAGAAAATTGTTGAGGAACAAATACAAATGTGGTTAAAAGACGGAATAATTAAACCCTCCTGTTCCAACTACGCTTCACCCATTGTTTTGTGTAAAAAGAAGGGTAATAATTCATACAGATTGTGCGTTGATTATCGATCGGTTAATCGAAAATTAATCAAAGATAAGCACCCACTCCCATTAATTCAAGATGTTTTAGATTGCTTGGGAAACGCACAGGTATTTTCCACTTTGGACTTAAAAAACGCATTTTTCAACATACCAATGGACCCTAATTCGACACGTTACACAGCATTTGTCACCCATGAAGGACAGTACGAATTCAATGTTGTACCTTTCGGATGTAGTAACTCACCAAGTGTTTTTGTGAGGTACATAAACACGGTGTTTAGAGACTTAATTCGAGACAAGACTATAATAATTTACATGGATGATATTGTTATACCTTCCATTGATGAACAAGAAGGGCTGGAAAAAATTAAAAGGGTTTTGAAGGTTGCGTCAGAATACGGCGTAATAATAAATTTTAAAAAGTGTCAATTTCTTCAACATAAGATAGAATTTCTCGGATACGTTATCGAGGGCGGCAAAATTCAACCTTCCCCATCCAAGACGCGTGCTGTGAAAAATTTTCCCCAGCCGAAAAATGTAAAACAAGTCATGAGTTTTTTGGGTCTTTGCTCTTACTTTCGACAATTTGTCGGTGGATTTTCAAGAATTGCAAAACCATTAAGTGACCTGCTTCGAAATAATGTCGAATGGACATTTGGCTCTGAGCAAGTCAAAGCATTTGAAAGGCTAAAGGAAATTCTCTCAAGTAGTCCGGTATTGCATCTCTTTAGGCAAGGAGCAACCTTAGAATTACATACGGATGCTAGTAGCCACGGCTTTGGAGCTGTTTTGCTTCAGCAAGCTCATGATGGGAAATTTCATCCCATTCACTTCATGAGCAAGAAGACTACTCCTCAACAAGAGAATTATTGTTCTTACGAATTGGAAGTACTGGCTGTAATCGAGGCTTTGCGAAAATTTCGCTACTACTTGTTGGGTACTAAGTTCAAAATAGTGACCGATTGCGCTGCATTTCAGAGGACTATGCAGAAAAAAGAGCTTACACCAAAAATTGCTCGATGGGCATTGTCACTCGAAGAATATGATTATGAGGTTGTCCATAGATCAGGCACCCAAATGAAGCATGTGGATGCCCTAAGCAGGAACATATTGTTGATAACAACTCGTGCACAAGGAGAATTAACAACCCAAATAGAAGCTGCACAACATCTAGATGATCACATTAAAGCAATTAAAACTCTAGTTGAAGAAGGACATGACAGTGAACATTTCATTAAAGCAGGAGTTCTATACAAGTATGAGAATGGGAAACAACTACTAATGGTTCCTCAGGCGATGCAAAATAACATCATTAAAGAAGTTCACAACAAAGGTCACTTTGGCGCTGCCAAGACAGAGGAAATTCTTAAGCAGCAGTTTTTTATTCCTAATGCAAGAAAACATGTTAAAATCGTTATTTCTAATTGCGTACAGTGCATCCTCTGCAATAGAAAACGTGGAAAAGGCGAAGGGTTTCTTAATCCAGTGCCGAAAGACAACGTTCCACTTGGGACTTACAATATCGACTTTTTGGGACCCCTTCCAACAACGAATAAAAGATACCAACATATTTTCTCGGTAGTCGATGCCTTTACGAAGTTTGTCTGGTTGTACCCAGTGAAATCTACCTCGGCTAGCGATGCTATCGAAAAGCTGAAATTACAACAAGCTACTTTTGGAAACCCATCACGAATAATTTCAGATAGGGGATCAGCGTTTACATCGAAGGAATTCACTGATTATTGTACTGATCAGGGAATTGAACATTGTAAAATAACAACCGGAATTCCTAGAGGCAATGGGCAGGCAGAAAGGATGATTGGTCTGTTGATTCCTGTTCTTGCCAAACTTTCAATAGAGGAGCCTAGCAAATGGTTCAAATATGTTCCAAGTCTACAAAGTATCATAAACAGTACACCATCCAGAAGTACGAAGCATACGCCATTCGAACTGATGATTGGCATCACAATGAAAAATAAAGAAGATCTGAAGATAAAAGATATATTGGAAGAAGAGTATGAAAAGTCCATGATGAAGGAGAGAGTAGAATTACGCGAACAAGCAAAAGACAATATTTTCAAATTGCAACAGGAAAATAAACGTCAGTATAACAAAGGGAGAAAAAAATCTAGAGTGTACAAAGTAGGAGATCTAGTGGCCATTCAGCGCACGCAGTTTGGAGTTGGGCTTAAGCTGAAACCTAAATTTTTGGGACCCTATAGAGTTGTAAAAGTGTCTCCTAATGACAGATATGCCATTGAAAAAGTGGGCGATCATGAAGGTCCACGCCTAACTACTTCAGCAGCTGATTACATGAAACCCTGGCCCACTGGTCAACAGTAAAAAAAAAATAAAAATGTATATATGAACCTTTTTTCCCTCTTTCTTTCTTCTTTTTTGTTTGTATTTTCAGATATGTGATAATGTTATGGCCTGTTTACTGATGTTGAAGACGGCGAATTTCGAGGACGAAATTACAGTCAGGATAGCCGATTGTGGGATTGTGCGACGAGCGCGCCAAAGCCTGATACGTCCGCAGCAGTAACGCCACCTAGAGTAAGCGTCCGCTCAGAAGCGACCGCAGCAATGAGACAGATGTTCCCCCAGACACCGAAGCTAGCAGTTGGGCAGACGGCCCATGACTTTTTAGGCAGATGGCCTCTTAGTTGTCGGATATTCTTAATTGTCAAAGATGTTTGTAAATATACTGTAAATACATTAATTTTGTAATTAAACTTAAATTTAAACTTTAAGAGTTATTTATCTTTTACCTTTTACGAACCCACATATATATATATATATATATATATATATATATATATAATATTTTGTCAGATCGGAAAAAAATGGACAGATTTTTTGTGCACATGTTTTTATTAATTAGTTTATGCGTGCCATGGATCGTTGAAAATTGCTGAAATAAAACCATCGGAGTTCAATGTTAGATTTTTATTCTTCGACAATTTGCATCTTTCTAGGAAACATTTATCTCATTCAATTTAATAACATTATACATGAATTTTCAGCCAGTAACTGAATATTTTGTGCAGTAGACTCTAGATATTTTTCCCAGCCCCATCTATTACTACATTTTAAGAAAGAAAATGTATTTTGCTACGGATATTCCGTTTCCTGGGCTCATGCTTTTTGGATTCCTTCCAAATTTGAAGATTTATGAGAAGGATCAACAGTATCGTTACTTACCTGTTTATCGAGCTTCTCACGGACATGGCGGGCATCTGGCATTGCTTTGGTGGACTCATTTTGCACAATTGCCCCGGGTGGTCCGTTCCATTCATTGCTAGAAAATAATGGACATTTGTGAATTGTAAAATAGATGTAATTTCGTTGCAAAAATACTGCACAGATTCGGGGTAAAATTTAACAGTGCTTTCATGAACTCATTTAGTACAATAGCCCCGGATCGTACGTTCCAGTCATTGTTAGAGAAGAATGGACATTTTTGAGTAGTAAAAGAAATATAATTTCGTCGTAAAAATTTTGTACAGCTTCCGGGGAAATTTTAACCTTTCTGTAGTGGTTGGTGGATTCGAGTTTATTTTAAATGATGGACCATTTATAAATTTTATATTGTTTAACCCTCTTCGTGGTTGTCGCGAAGACGTATTTCGTCAAACTAACCAGATTTTGATAGACGAGATATCATGGCGTTAGAAGAAAACAGACCAGATCTTGATGGACAAATTTTTTCGTCGTTAGAAAAAATTATCCAGACTTAGATGTACGAGATATCTTGTCGTTTGGTGAAATCTAGCCTGATCTTGAGGGACGAGATACTTGTAGTTAGAAGAAAACTGACGAAATCTTGATATCGTCCTCATCGGCAAATTCGTGTTGATGAGATATATCGTCATAAACTAAATTTATCAGGCTTAACTTGACTCCATCATAGGATACCGTCCCTACGATTTGGTTTCCGTAAGCAAAATTTCCCATAACGTGAAAGATGACCAAATGAGAAAAGGGAAAAAAATTATTTTGTGTGACGGCAAAGCAGAAATTTTTAGTAAAAAAATGCACACGCAGGTGCTGCTCTAAAAAAAGTTTTCTATGAGGTTAAAGAGAGGTAATTAAATATACTAGATACTGTAGGTGATGGACAAGATCTCGTCGAAACCATTTGGAGTATTACTGTGTGCCTCACAACACTATCGCCCCCTTTTATTCCTGCGTCGCCATAGTACAGAGTGATTACAAGTGATTTATCGTGTTTTGAAGTCCTATAGTTTCTAAACTATGAATTTCGTGAATATCTGAAGAATATCTGAAATTTTTAAATATTGTAAAAGGGCCATACTTGACCATGCTGCAATAAACACAAGACAGCAAATATCAAGTAATGAACATATACACAGACAAAGAAATTTTTAGACACAGAAGCGAGAAATACTACCAAGGAGGAATGAACTATACTGGTAACAAAACCAAAACTATTCTAGGAGGAGAGTCGTCTAACAAGAAAACATATTTTTATGCTCCATATTTTTATAAATAAAAGCAACCCCCATGAAATAATTCTGGAATGAATATCAACGAGACCATATGGTCTTCACTTTGCATATAAAATCAGTGACTTAAGTAAGGTAAATTCCTCCCTTTTTGGTTTAACTTTACCTCTCAAAATAGACATTACAAAATGATAGTACGATTATTTTAAGTCATATGCTATAGTCGAGTCTGAAATGATTCTGTAACCGAAACTTATTCTCAATTGGCGGTTATCAGCATGAATAAGTAAAACTTCATTTGCGTTATTTTACTGCAGTGTTATAAATGTGGTCCTTACAATCCCGTAATTGTATTGTTATTTGAGAAATTTTTATCAACTCGATGTACGGTTTACTGAATATTCAGCAGACTGGTCGTTTTTGTATGCCAGCTGAATTGAATTTTCTCGTGAAGAAGTAGGGAAATGGATTCTGAAGGCCTTAAGACTGACTGTTAAAACTCTTCGAAAAAAATCCACTCACACATTTTAGTCTAAAAAACCAAAAACGTCTGAAAAACCGAAAATTTTCAAATTCTAAACTTTGTGTGCTTCAATTGTAAGCCGATGACTGTTTTGGCAGAAGATAACTTTTTCATGTTTAAGTTATCCTTTGTTACACACATGTAGGTATTTTCAATGCTGATTGCGTTATGAGTATTGAGAAAGATCATATACACCAAATCCAAGCCAAAATAAAATAAAAACACAGATTAACCCTCCTGACTGTTGTCTCGACAGGGTATCTTGATATTGATCCAGAAAGTCAACAATAGCCCGTTGTTACTCCAGTTAACTCATCTACCTCGACTAGGTATTTCCTCATTAGCAAAACCATTAGCAGATCTTGATAGACAAGATACCTCGTCATTAGAAGAAAACTGACCAGATCTTGATTTGGTCATCAATAAATCAGCAATATCTTGATGACGATATATCTCGTCATTAGCAAAATTTGCCAGATCTCGATGGACGAGATATCTCGTCAAAACCTCTTGGAGGGTTTAAGGAATCCGTCCAAATAATGATATTCTAAGATTAGGAACAGTAATACATTTCCAAATGCTGAAGGAATACATTAATTCTGTCAACCAATATAGATGTAGTTATTTAGTCATTAAGTGAGTAGTCAGGTAAAAATGTGTGGGGGAGATATCTCGCTGGAAAACACCTAGAGAGTTAAAAGGCATCAAAATTAAAAATTTCCTTCAAAAGAGATTTCCTTCAAGTAAGATTAATGAATATATGAAGCACGAAACCTTGATCGCGAAATATATTACACGAGACATTTTTCAACCAGCATATGTATTAATTAATAACTTACTACATTGCATTGGTATTAGCACAAATATGGAGATTTCCTTTTCCAGAAAATAGCATCTATGACGAAATATTTACACAATAGTTGCAATATATGTACCAAAGCTTTTAATGAATCTTGTCTGAATTGTGTGAGGCAATATCTGTCCCCTCAACGGATTCGTCCTATACCAACAATGGCTCCCGTCTTCCTATCAGGAAATTAATTATAAATCATCCTGTATTATGTTTCATAAAGCTCGACTCTAATGTGTATGTTCATCTGTGCAACTGCAACAATCATGGCTTTATAGTTGTGTCATAACGTTTCGATGGCCAAAACTGCTCGCATTAGTAATCCAATAATGGCATCAAAGGCATCTCGCTAACTAGTACTTCATCAGTCAGTATAAGGATAAGACTATGACAATGATACAAAGGCATGGGATACGAGGTTATGGTCATTTTAATGACAGGTTGAAAACTTTTTTTACCTACCGGGGATTGAGTAGACAATTCTTAGGAGCAACTCGAAAAATTTGCTTAAACGATTGTCAAGGTTTCAGAATTTTTTTCTCCCATCTTAAATTCTACGCGACTGAACTTTTATAATTGTACAAGATGAAATGTAACACGCGGTAAATGCATTTCTATAAATGTAGACCTTGCTATTTATCTGTGTGAGACCAGACAATTTTTAGGAGAAACTCGCCAAAGTTTGCTTAAACAATTGTCTCAGAATTTCAGAATTTTTCCCACCTTAAATTTTACGCGTATAGTACAAAGACAATTGTACTAAGTGGTGAAGTGCAAAGCTCGCTACGTGCATTTCCATATGACATGTAGAATATTTGTTTTTAGCCGGGGTTGAGTAAACAATTCGTAGGACAAACTAGCAAAGGTCACTTAAAAAATTGTCAGCGTTTCAGAATTCCATCCATCTTAAATAATACGCGTCTGTACTATGACAATTGTACAAACATGAAATGCAATGCTCGCTAAGTGTGTTTCCATATGACATATTGACGAGTTTTGTTATTTTTGGGTGGTTAAGTAGGGACAATTCTTCTAGGCAACTTGCAAAGTTTACTTAAGCTATTCTCATGATTTATAATTTTTTTCGGTCACTTTAAATTCTACGCGTTTATAGTACGCGTTGAAAACTGTAGAAATGAAATGCAAAGCTGGATAAGTATATTTCGATATGACGTGTACGACATTTGTTGTTTATCGAGGATAGACTAATCAATTCTTATGAACAAAACAGTTGTAATGATTTAGAATTTTTTTCTCTCGTCTTAAATTCTACGTGTCTGTACTATAACAATTGTACAAAGACATGAAATACGAAGCTCGCTAAATGCATGTGCGTATAACATATTGTATACTTTTGTTATTTACCGAAGTTAGAAGAGACTATTCTTAGAAGCAACGCGTTAAGTTTGCTTTAAAAATTGTCAGGATTCTGAATCCTGTTAAATTCTATGTATCGCGTTTGCTAGAGATATTTTTAATTTTTGAAATGTATATATTAAGCTTGGAATTCAAATACATATAGAGTAAAACCTGGCGATTTTAAATACATTTTCTGTCAAGCTATGGAGGTGGTAGTGTGCGACGGAATGTGTTTCTCATATGTATTCCTAGAGTGATGACCCTTGGTTTGTTTTTAGAACATTATTTCAACACCTTGCCAATAAAAATTTAAAGAACCGAGAGAGAGAGAATTCTAATTCCATGCTATTATTAACTACATTACAATTTTTTTTATTCCTCGAAGTGCCACCAAAGTTTTATCTCCTTTACTTTCATTATAGAACATAATATATACAAGATTTTGTATTTCTGAATAATTTACTATTTTTATTTAATTTTTCGCTTAGTATATCGTGATTAAGCTTAAGACATTTCACCCGATAGTAAATGTAAAGGAATATTAAAAATTTTAATAATCCTACCAAAGACAATCGTCTAAGAGGTGGCAGGTGCTTGTTAAATCTGTCGTGGTCTCAAATGTCCTCACGTTGGGGCGGTGTAGAAGTTTATAGAGTGGGGTACCATCTTAGGTTAGACCTCGTCATCTGACCGTGGTTCAAAATTACGTGGTATAGTCCTCGGATTGATCCCGGACCTTCGCCAATAGCTCACTGCGTCCCTCCAGTGAGATTTTGATTAAATACCTACCTACCTGTCACCAGCATCTTTTATGTGCGTGTTAAGCATGCTGTATTTTTTGTTACCACAAAATAATACAGTTTTTCATATTAAGTTTTAAAACAAAGCATTTAACTGCAATCTAAGATATGTTTTTCACAACGATTTCTCTAAGATGTGTTTACCTTTGACATTTTATGTTATGTAATAAAATTGTTTTAAAAAGTTAGCATATTTTGTTCATGGAAATTATCAAAAGTTAGTTGTGCTCCAATACTTTTGATACACTTCATATACATGAGCTCTGATATCAGCTCAAAGATTCTACAATTCACAACTCAAAAAAGCAGGATTCCTATTAAAACAACGCTTCACGTGAACTTTTACGCGATATATGCTTAAGCTTTCTTCGAAGAGAAATCTCGTCCATCAACGTATCTTCAATTTTGCTAATACTGAGATATCTCGTCATCAAGATATATATACCTGATTTTTTATATGATGACGAGATCAAGATCTGACCAATTCTGCTTATGTTGAGATACCTCGTCGAGACAACCACCAGGACGGTTAGTTAAAAGACACTCTTTTGGAAAGATACTATTTGGCCTTTCCCTTAAAATAGAATCTACAGGGAAAATTCTGTTCGCCATTTCTTAGAATAGAATCCTTTGGAATGATTCTGTTGGTTAAACTGTTTAGAAATCGTACAGTAAAGACAGCAACTTGTAAAGTTGAATCAATAATTTTGATGGCAAAGATATAAGATCTTGATGAACGAGATATCTCGTCCATCAAGTTCTGATGAGTTTTGAAACTGACGAGATAACTCGTCGAGATACCCACAAGGAAGGTTAAATGAGGACACGGATACATGCCTGTATATTTTATTCAAAAAGGGCGACAGTTCTTTACTTCCTACGACATAAATAAAAATTAACTGCCATTTTTCACACGAACAAAAGCTTATGACCTCGTTAAAGAAATTCCTTCAATGCAGAGGTTTCCATACAATTTATCCTGTACCCTTTTACCTGCCCGGCAACTGCGCATTAATTACGGAATTTGAAGAGGTCTGGATCAGATTCTGGCACCGACCCAAAGACCGCTTTCTACTTAGTACATGTAACGCACCGTAAGCTGTAAAGTGTAAAACTTGATACAAACGCAGAAATTTATTTTATCCCCCGACACACTAAACATAAATTGATTAGTAATAGTTTTTTATTGCTTACTTTTCAGTGGTTCTAAAACATACAAATCACCCCTCTGGCCACATCTGTTGGTTGAAAAATCCATTGGTGGAAATATTGTATTAGTTCTTTCATTGGAATACTCATAGAATCCTTTGGAAATATTCTATCGGTTATTAAGTTAGATATAATCTGAAAAGATTTTATCGTTTTGTATTCTTATTCATTGTTTCTATCCTTAGAATAAAATCCTTTGGAAATGTTCTATTGACTTTTTCCTCAGAATAGAATCCTTTGGAAATATTGTATCGGTATTCTCCTAAGAATAGAATCCTTTGAAAATATTCTATCAATCCTTTCATTACAATATAAAACTGAAAATATTTTATCGTTTTTTCCTCTTCATATTGAATTTTTTGGAAAAATTCCATCGTTTTTATCCTTAATAGATAATATTAGATATTTCCTCAGAAAATAATTTTTTGGGAATATTCTATCGGTTCTCTCCTAAGAATATATCCTATGAAAATATTATATCGTGTTTTTACTTCAAAACTTCTTTGAAAATATTTTATTAATTTTTACCATAGTATAGAATCCTTTGGAAAGATTCCATTTCTCCTTTCCTTAAAATAGAATCATTAGGAAAGATTCTATTGGTCAAGATCAAAACTGGTTAGAAGTCATGCATTGAGGACTTCAGGTTGCAAGATGAAATTATGCTTGTGAGGGGTTAATGTCATTCAAGGGTGAAAGTTTTTCCACTCATCGTTTTAAAACTTTAGAAGTGGAGGGCGTGAACTTGGGGTCACCGAATTGAAAAAATTATGTGAACTAGATATTGACCAGCAGAGTAAATGAACCATTGGCTTTCTCTAATAAGCATTTCAAATGAAGGTGCATAGATAAAATTTAGGAAGAAAATAATAATCAAATCCCGGACAATTGTAATATTTGTATAGGCCCAGTATAATGTGATCAAAACTAGTAGTAGCATGACCGTGCTTTGTCTGCTGGATAGAACCTAGCATTAATCATATAATTGGTTCACGGGAAGGAAGAAGACGCCCATCCATTGATCCATCAACTGATTGGTCATCTGATAGTAGTAGACTTTGGCGATTTTACCATTTTTGTTACCAATCTATAAAAATGCACACACTGTCATAAAATGTTATATCGCCAAACCAGGTGATAAAAATACCAAACCAGTCTATTTTTCGCAGATCAATCATGTGACTACTAGTCGACATGTTCGTCGCACTTTTTCCGACTTCCTCTAAATAAAATGCTCCGTCTGCTTCTATTTTGTGTCTATTTATCTACAGAGCTGGACAGTGGCCGCGGTAGCCCAGTTGGAAGAGTAACAGATGAACAACCGGTGGTTTACGAGTTTGAAACTCGTTCTAAAGCTACGGTTTCCTAAGAAAGCGGAGCCTTTATCTAGCAGCCGTAATGTAGCTGTGGATAACGTCACTAAAACGTTGTTTATACAAACAGATGGCGTTGGTTTCCTATAGAGCGTTGTTTGTGAGGCGTAATGAAAATTAGCGGATCCGCCATTTGCATGACGATCGTCTTAGTGGTTGGTCTCAAACGGTTGGGGAATGTTTTTTCTCTTGTAGCGGCAACATTTCATTTCCTGCGCCAAACAATTCAAACTTAGAGAAGCAAAACAGACAAATTTTTTGACTGGCATTGTTTAGTTCGTTTAGAGGACGGGGTCGTTAAAGATGGATTGAAAATTTCAACGGATTTGAAATCTGCTGGATATTTTACACCAGATTACTCCCTTAAATGTGGTACTCTTTAAATAAATATTTATTTATTTAATAAATAATTAAATGATCAAATGGTAAGTAATTGAATAAATCTGTTTTTGGTTCGATCTGGCGTAGAGTTTTACGTTGATTTGAAATCCGTTGAAATTGTCACTCTATCTTCAACGATCCCGAAGTCAGAAACTTAGACTAGAGAATAAAAACGCCACTTTCTTTTGTTTCTCGAATAAAATAAACCAAGACAGCCGTCTGTATTGCCCATTGTCCGCCGTATTCTGTCCGTCTAAGTTGACACCTCTGGTTTCTGTAAAGACGGCCGCCTAGTCATGCCCGTGGCATCATGACGTATCACAGCTGCTAGATAACGGCTCCACTTTCTTAGGAAACCGTAGCTTAAACAAATACCGTCATGTTCGCGGTGCTGGTGAAATCTGTCGTTGCCTCAAATGTCCTCACGTTGGCATGGTATCGAAGTTGGGAGAGTGGCTCAGATTTTGACATCATCATCTGAACGTGGTTCAGAATAACGTGTGGTCCTGGGATCTTTTCCCTTCAGGATGGATCCCGTAGCCATAGCCCGTTGTGTTGCTCCAATGAGACGTTAATTAACTACCTAGAGTGATACGCTACCTTCTCGAAGTGAGAAACGACATGACCAAAAATAAATATTTTGTTTTCTATTTAATTAATGATTCTATTGTACTCGAATAAGCTAAAGGTAATCAAATTAGGAAATTTGCTACACCTTTTTAATCAAGATCCAATTACGATCAAGATACAATTTATTTTTTAACCAAGAACCAATTTCAAAGCGGGAAGTAGATAAGCTCAGACTATCAATCAGCTTCCAGCATTCTCGTGAAACTAACTTTTTTATTTCTTACGGTTATATAGCGCAAAGACCTTATCTGACTGATATTTAGTATTTTTAATTGTGTATAGAGAATGTGCAATACTCTCTTATTTGAATATTAACTACACTGGTCACCAGTAAATTATAATATTAACATACCTCTTTAATCTTCATGTTGTATTTACCTTTTAACTTACTGTTATCTTAAACTGTAGTATTAGGTCTAAACATGTACTTACTGAAGGAGACAATGAACTATTAAAATTACCAAATTCGATAGACGATCTTTTTTAATTTGAGGTACACAAGTACGTTAAAAATGTGTTTTTTGGCCAAAAATTCCAAAAAAGTTTTTGATCTTATTTGATAAAGTATTTTTATTTGACTTTCCAAAATATATTTGATTTTTTCTCAAAGTTAATTAGTTCCAAAGATATTAAGATTTTAATCAAGGCGGGAAAACTAGAAGTAGGTATGAAAACACTTTATAATGTTGTCTAGGGAATTAACTTGAATAATTATGCCGAGTTGAAAAGGTTTTAAATTATGGTCATTATTTAAGAAATTGGACTGTAAAACTATCAAAAATCTTATATTTTTGATAGTTTGTAAAATTTTTGATTTAAATATCCTTTTGGTTCTAATTCATTCCCTAGAAAAATACATGTAATATATTATGGTAGCATCATTTTTCAAATGGGTTGAATAGATTTTCAAGTAGCACACATTTGAAGTTTTGGGCAAATTTTTTAAAAATTTCATATATAATTATCATTTTTATAAAATTAGTAAAATATATTTTAAATATTTAGTCCAAGGATATTGTTTAATAACACTAAACATAAAAATATCATTAAAATGTTTCTGTACCACATTTAAAAATAAAGGGTCTCGAACTGTTCGGATACCTTAACAGTAATATTTAATTTATATCAATCTCTGCAGATAGCAAATATATTTTTCAATTTCAGTCATTTTTGTCAATTGTAACATATAACATGTAGTAGGTTAGTCTACTACAAAAACGCGTTTTTCTCCGACTGCGATATTTTTACTTTCTTTTGATTTCAAAATGGTCCCCGAGCATCCGATTTTCCTAGATTTACTTGCAATTGTTTTGGACAATCTTTGCAATCTATTGCATATGTATAAGTGGAAATGAGAAATCCATCAAGCTTCCAATTTTCGAAATTATGATTTAGCCATCCAATTGATTGCTGAGAGATATCTGCTAGATCAAAATCTGAACTACCTTCCGAATATGTACGTGGTCATATATTCAATATTATATCATGCATGTGTTCAAATTAGTGATGGGAAAAATGATTCTTTTCAGGGATCGGATCGGAACCGCTCGCTTACTAACTAGAGCTATTTTTTTTAATGACTCGCCGCTCCTTTGAGATTTATAATAATGTATATAACATATCGAGATGTCTCTACTATTATAAAAGAAAGTGTTGTTTGTCTGTTTGGGGCCGCAAAATCCCGACCAATCTATGGCACTTACAACAATGAGATTTGGCACACAGGTAGACTGAATTATTTGCAATTTTTGGGTCACGGCGAAGTTTAAAATTCAATCTAGAAGATTTTTAAATGAATTTCATAGTTTTATTCTCCATCGGTTTTTTAAACGCGGATAACGTTTTCTACTCATGCGACCTTGCAGTCAGGGTTTGGAATCATGCCAAGTTTTTTTCATCCGCAGAACGCGTAGAAAATTATTCTTTTCGTTTCCGCTTGGATTTTGCGCGATTGATTTCCCAGTCAGACGATAAATCTTTTAACTGAGGTCAAAAATCTTTTTTCTATCTCCTAGACCATTAAAGATGGAGAAAAAATTTCAACGGATTTGAAATCTGCGGAAATTTCAGTTTAGATTGTTATTTAAAAATATGATTTTCTTTAAATAAATAATTTTTTAATTGAATATATCTTCAACAGATTTGAAATCTGCGGAAAATTTTACACCAGATTAATACCTTATATCACGGGCAACGCCGGGCTAGCCACTCAGTGGTTTTCAATATGTTTGGGCCATCGAACATCCCTCGTTGTCACGTGAACGACTGTGTCCAGACGAAGAGGCGCCAAGCGTGCTTGAACACCCACGCAGCACTCACTCATCCAGCAATTGCGCAGTTTGCCTCTAAAATCAACAGAAGGAGGGAGACGGGGCCTGAGGACGAAAGGCATTGCAGCATACGGCTGCTAAGCTGTAAACTTTAATTGATGGCGATAGTTCTCAAAAAGAGCTAGTTCTCGAAAAGAGCTAGATCCCAAAAGAGTCAGTGAGCTGATGAGCGCAAAAGATCAAATGCGGAAATTATTCTGCGAAAGAGCTAGCTCCCGAAAAGAGCTAGCTCCCAAAAGAATCATTGAGCTGGTGATCGCATGCGGAAATGACTCTTCGAGAGCGGAAGCGCTGATTCGTTATAAAAGAGCGGTAGCTCTTTTTTAACGAATCAGCGCTTGCTCACTCCGTTAAGAGAGCTGGCTCTTTGAGTCAGCTCCTGAGCGGATCGCCCATCTCTAGTTCAAATATCATATGAATCAATATGGTGGTCAGTTTTACTAATGCCGAGAATCCTCGTCAAGACAACCATCAGAAGGGTAAAAATGTTGATCTAACCCTACTTGTCTTTCAAAATTTTACGTGTTTCAGTTGAAAAAGTATTTAGCTTCCCTATTGGGGGGGGGGAGGATTCCGCCAACCAAATGGGAGTTAAAATTGTATTTATATGTATACATATACTATTGTATGAATTGAAATATTGACGGAGGAGAAAAGTCCGTTACACCCTCCTCGCGGTCTCCCCTGGTATATGAAGACTGGGATCAAACTCTATGGAACGATTTCAAGGAGAATAAGGTAGCAACGGCATCCATTTTCCTGTAATGAAGAGTCAAATGATGAATTCAATTAACCCTCCATGTGGTTTCGACGAGATATCTCGTCACAATCTGGCCAATTTTACTTGTAATAAGATATCTCATCAAGATATTGCCGATTTTTGGTGATGACGACATCAAAATCTGGTCAGTTTTGCTGTCACTTTTACTAATGACGAGATCAAGGTCTGGCCACTTTTGCTAATAACGAGATCAAAATCTAGTCCCTTATGTTAATGTCAATATCAAGATCTGGTCAGTTTAGCTGATAACGACTCGTCGAGACAACTACCAGGAAAGTTAACTGCATCGGTTTTCTTCAGCGCAGATTTAGGAATAGCTTATTTTACAGAAGAGCGCAACCCATTAATAAAGAATATATTTTATAACTACATTACATCTATCCCATTATCTGGATACTTAGTAACTGTGGCAAAGGAAAAAATTTTTTCTATGTATCTTGTCCGTCAAGATCTGATCAATTTTGCTACTGACGTGATATCTCATCAAGATATTGCCAAATTTGTCGGTGATTACGATACCAAGATCTGGTAAATTTTCCTCAGATGATAGGGATCGTGTTTTCTTCTAATAACGAGATAGCCCGTTCAAGTTCTTAACAGTTTTGATAATAATGATATATTTCGTCCAGACAATCACCAGGAGAATTAATGCTACTACCAACACAGCCGACGAGTTAGGGATTTCAGTCTGGACTCGTGATGAAAAATGAAACAACAATTTCACGACATTTCAAGGTATATGTATACCATCGGAGGCAATGTTTTAAAACCATCACTGAACTTGGATTTTTATGAATTTTGTTACAAACTTTACTAGAAAATATTGTGTTTAAAATTTATTTTTTATAAAAATGAAGTAAAAAGTGTAAAAAATAGCTAAAAATACCATTTACACAAAAAATGATATTTAAAAAGAGTTAGCATTTTTCCCAGTTTGTAAAGTGAATTATCTCCAACAAACATTGATTCAGGTATTAAATTAGAATCATTAATATGCTGTCGTATTAATCGTGGACTTTAACGTCAGTCATCCCTGAAAACAAAATGAAAAAAGAGAGAAATTCGAAAAATATTGAGGTTTATATCCTGCTCAAATTTCTTAATAATAGTTCAAACCTCACTTTCTATTTTCAAGCATGTATAAAAAGTTTCAAAATAATTTAAGGGATGCATTTTGAGATATTGTATTTTGTGGAGAGTAACGCTTAACGAAAATTGTATTTCAAGAAAAAGAGAAAAGGATTATAAGTCCCATGTCAAATATAGATTTTTCCAGTTCTAATAGTCGTAGAAGTGAATTCCGAAGTGATTTGAAGAGCTAACGAGTGGTATAATAAAATGTAAAATTTTCAAAACGTGAAATTTGGGTGAAAAGGCATTTTAAAAAGGTATATAGGGATACTTTAAAGTCATGAAAACCAACATTGATATAACCAGAACGTATAGACATTGTAACACATTGGTTCACTATTGATAATCCAGAGGAAACTAGCGTAATCGACTGCGGAGTTAGCGAGGTGAGTGTCGATCATCAATACGTTGTTCGCCTTATAGATGACTTTTTAAAATATCTGAATGTTGAGCGAAATGATTTTGCGTTTCTGCTATCCGATACAGCATATTATATAACTGCTGCTGGCGCAGTTTTTCAATGTTAAAGAAATTAATGGCCAAGGATCAGCCATTCAACGTTCTTCTGTATTTAAGAATGTATTATAATACTGTTGTACACGACTAAAATTGTCAATATATTTTGAATTTTTTTCATTTTTACGAATTATTTATTTTCGAATTTAGTGTATCAAAAATAAATGCAACTTTATTTCCATAAATGCAACGTTATGGAATGATAAATGAAACTTTTTCCATTTATACTGCAACAAAAAAGTTGCCCTATTAATCATATATGCAGCTGCTCTTCAAATCATCGATTATCATCCTGAAGAACAACTTTACAGCGAGAAAATAATCGACATATCCATAGCTGTCCAAAATGCACACGCCGTCAGCCGACTCAGAAATGAATACAACAAAATATTGACTATGTTTCAAATTAATGTGCAAGGTTGAACTATCAAGTTTTGCTAATTTATTAAACTTTAAATACAAACGGCAAATTTTATAATTATCGAACAGTAACTAATCCATTGAACTTAAAGTATCGATAACTACGTTGAAATGTCTATTTCTGTCTAAAAATGTTCTTGTTTCATTTTATTTAATTATTCTTACTATAAACTTTCTCTTTAAGAAATAGTTTTTACTTTGTACGGTGAATAAAAGCGGGAGATATGGCAATTTGAATAAATTTTAACAGCTTTTTTATTAATTCGTTTTCAAATCATTAAATGCAATTTTTTATTGGGTTGTGATTGTGGAACTTTTGTACGAGAAACACGATAGTGTATTGCACACTTTGGATTGAAATTTTGTGTATTGATTTTTATATTTGTTTTGGACGACGGATAAGACTATTATATATATACTAGGATACTTATATACTAAAAGAGCTATCCTGAAATGTAGATAGTTAATTAACGTCACACTGCAACCACATAACGGGCTATTGGCGGTTGTAAGAAAAGTAGAGATTTCAGTGTTGTAGAGTTGGTTGGTTTGGGGGAGTTATGGCGAAAGGGCCATATTTGGCCCAAAATGTTGTGGGAAAGGAAAATTTTCAAAAATTCTTGTTTTCTTCTACTTATTTTACTAATTTGACTAATTACTATTTCTTAATCGGTATAACACGAGTGGAAATGAATATTGCATATATTTTCGTTCAGGCCTTAGCTTATATATTTAGGAGACTAATATTTTAGGCAAATGTTCTCGTAAATTTTAAATTTGTAATGTTTTTCAATAGCCCCGTTATGTTGCTCCAGTAAAACGTTAATTAAAATACCATACCATGTAATGTTTTTTGTTAAAAACATTATTTTTACCTAAAGTTTTCAATATTTTTGCCTCTTTTGCAATAATATTCTGCATAGTTTTGTTCGATAATGTTTTCTATATGTTGTTTAATTTGAAAAGAAAAAAACCCAGTATAATCTGAACATTAAAAAAGTCACATACGCAGTCACACAACTTAAGGACATTTAACAAAAATCACTTCAGGCTCTCCATTTTTCAAACACAAAATTCACTTTCAAGCCCGAGACTGGCATTACGTTAATTCCCTTACAACCAAAATGCGTGTAGTTAACTGGGTTATTTATTTTCTCTTTCCAGATTCCTTAGTTTTGTTTCAACTTTGTCACAGCAAACGCAAATCCCAAAGTGAAGTGACATCGTAACACACTTAGCGAAACTCACACTCATTTCCTGTCACACAAAACGAAAATATAACCTTTTGAGACTCTTAATCACGCTCATTAACTACGTACAGGGACCAGCTTATTGTTTTCTTTACTGCTATGCTCGAATTCTGTCCTCGGAATTATTGGAAAACAGTGGCGTGAATACTCGGAACTTTCTTGTTGTTTTCCAGCCAAACAACTCTGCAAAGAACTTTTAAACCATGCATAAAATAGCGTGGGTCGTACGAGAGGATTTTTATGTAAAGTTACACACAGGGTAGGTACTTTAATTAACGTCGCACCAAAAGAAAAGATCAGAGGACAACACCATGTAATTTTGAACCACGGTCAGATGACGAGGTCACACCTGAACTGGAACTCCACTCTCCAAACTTCAGCACCATGCCAACGTGAGGACATTTGAGGTCACGATAGATTTAACGTGCACCAGCCCCTCTTTTGTGTTTTGAGGAAACTATTGTTTTCTACAAAATCTGTATTCATTTAACTATAACAGTATAAGCAAAAATCAACTATAGAGTTGCATTCAATAAAATCTGAGGGCAGATGGCAAAATGTTATAAATCACTTTTTTTAATTTTTCGTGACAGCAATTTTAAGACTCAAGATTCAACATGTGGTTCTGTGGTTTGCGACTTATTACAATTTTCAACCTTTGTTATCTCATAAACTGAAAGAAAAAGACCTTACGACATTTTGACACCTTCCAAACATTAACTAACCAGACTCCAGGATGGAACTTACTCAATTTTTTGGGAAAAGTGACATAACATTTTGCCATCTGAGCACAAAAATATCCAGTCAGTTTAAATTCGTAAAAATCGATACACTAAATCACTTCCGCAATGCCCATATATCAGTTATTTATTTGAAATAGTTCTAGGCAAGACCTATTAGTACACCAAAAACCTTTTCTGAACACTTCAATTCTTATCCTTGAAAAATTCACAAAAAACTGTGAACTCCAATAAAACCAACTGCCATTAACTAAATGCCGATCCAACCGGTCTGGTGGTTAAGGTGTTAGCCTCTAGATCGGAAGATTCCTGGTTCGAATTCGGGTCAGTGTATGGATGTTTGTAAGCGTATGGTGTAGAGGCGGCTGGTGCACCTTAAGTCTGTAGTGGACGAAAGTCCTCACGCTGGGTTGGTGTGGAAGTTTGGAGAGTGGGGTGCCAGCTCAGATGTCGCCTCATCATCTGACCGTGGTTCAAAATTACGTGGTTCTTTCCCTTAGGGGATTGGTCCTGGACCGTAGTCATTAGCCCGTTGTGTGGCTTTAGAACGGAGTTAACAAAAAATTACTAATTACAATTAACCAAAAATATCTTACTCAATAGTCTTGTTTGACTCGCAATCCGAGTGGATGACATTTCATGTATAGAGACAATTTCTAATCAAGGAAATTAATGATTCTGCGTTTCGCCGCTTTCACTTCCGATCGAAATCCTACATTTCAGCGATGAATGGCAATTTGCAACTGTAATTAATATCTCGAAATCGAATTAGAATTTTGACCCGAACGGGTAATATACGTTCAAGTTTATATTTTCTTTTATATTTAAATATTAAGGCTCAAATGAGTTATGCATACCTTAAGTGTTTAAATTAAATTTTGTGTAATACGCGTATTCAGGATTATGAGCGATCATATTTCTACAGTGCAAGTATGCTCGATTCGATTATCTTATATCTATTGAGTTCATTTGGTTGGTTTTGTGTTTAATGGCGCAAGGGACGTATTTGGCCAATCTGTACCAAACACACAAGAAAAATCTATCTCTTTAAAGGCAACCACAAAGAAAAAGGTAATGGTAATTTTTAATTAGCGTCGTATTAGAGCAACACAGCGGGCTATTGACGACAGTCCAGGATCAATCCCGAAAGATCCGAGGACAACGCCACGTGTCATTTTGAGCCACGGTCAGATGACGTGTCAACACCTGAGCTGGCATCCCACTCTCCAAACTTCCACATCAACCCAACGGGAGGACTTTCGGCCACTACAGATTTAAGGTGCACCAGCCGACTCTATACCATACGTTTACAAACATCCATGCACTGACCCGGATTCTAACCAGGAACCTTCCTATATCTAGAGACTAACACCTTAACCACCGAACCGGTTGGTTGGCTCAACGAAAAAGGAGATAGGTAGTTATAGCTATACAATCAACGTCGCACTGGAGCAACACAATGGGCCATTGGCAACGGTCCGGGATCAAACCCGAAAGGAAAGATCCTCCATGACACCACGTAATTTTAAACCATGATTCAGATAACGAGGTCACAATTGAGCTGACACTCCTCTGTCCAAACTTCTACACCACGCCAACGTGAGGACATTTTAGGCAGATTAACGTGTACCAGCCCCCTTTGTACACGAACTCACAATCTTCTAGTTGCTAGTCAGTTACTCTTTCAGCCGGGCTAACGTGGCCTGGAAGGAGATGGGAAAAAATAGAAGGAAGAAATAGGAGAAAGAAAGAACACTAGGATTAAAAGTTAAAAACCCAAATGCTTTCTCATAACACATATTGAGATAATTTTAAAATATAAAATTTATTACTGCTTTGGTGTTCAGCTTTCAATCTAATTATTGTTGGCCTCTAGATCGGAAGGTTCCTGGTTAGAATTTGGGTCCGGGCATGGATGTCTGTAAGCGTATGGTGTAGAGGCAGCAGGTGCACCTTAAATCTGTCGTGGCCGAAAGTCCTCACGTTGGGTTGGTGTAGAAGTTTGGAGAGTGGGGTTCCAGCTCAGGTGTTGCTTCTTCATCTGACCGAGGTTCAAAGTTCAGAGGTGTTGTCCTCGAATCTTTCCCTTAAGATTGATCCCGGACCGTCGTCAATAGCCCATTGTGTTGCTCCAGTGCGACGTTAATTAAAATTACCATTAGCATTAATTATTGTTAACCAAATGAAATCACCATGCAGCACTTCTAACTACTATACACTCAAAACGGAGTCTTTGGTGTGCAAAACCTCTAGATTATTTCCATCGAAGATAGAAATAAAAATTCTTGTAAAAACACGGGTATTAAAAACAGGTTTCTAACTCCCTAATACACGTTCCTTTACTACGTCATTCAAAACCGTGATCTCAGATTTTAAGAGCACTAGTTGAAATTTACATCTCATTTGGCACTTCTAATTGTACACTATAAGACACAAATCTATAATAGGATCTATAGCAGAAAAATAATTCAAAAACAATAATTTTATTTTTTTTTGCGAGCTTGTGCTTCGCTGTAAAAAGCGGAATTCTAACGTGAACACAAACATTGCAGAGAAAACACAGATTGAGTTTGAAGTCTGCCATCAAAGCGAATCGAGAGGCAGTGTACTCTTTGTTTACTCAGATCAGACATGGGAAGTAGATCAACTGGTTCAAATGTCTCCCTGCCTTACACGCTCCGTTAGTCACAGTCGAAGTATCTGGAAATATCTTCGATTCCATTTGAGCCCCGAGACCAAATGAATTGGAATGTAGAAATCAAGGGCTAGGAGAAGTAAAAATTAAGGGAATAAAATTCTGCAGTTCGTTGGAAAACATACTGCAGGGAACCTATTAGGGCATCAGACAACTGTAGGCAGTTACTATTACGTTGATAAATAAATAAACCATCAACAATTTATACTTTCGATCTAGAGGGCCGGTTGGAAGAGTAACGGACTAGCAACTAAAGGTTTAGAAGTTCCAGTCCAACAAAAATCCAACGTGTACAAAGGGGGACTCTCCCTCCTCACGTTGGTGTAGTGTGGAAGTTTGGAGAGTGGGGTGCCAGTTGAGGTGTTGCCTCGTCATCTGACCGTGTTTCAAAATTACGTGGTGTTGTCCTCGGATATTTCCTTTCGGGTTTGATCTCCGACCACCGTCACTAGTCCGTTGTGTTGCTCCAGTGCGACGTTAATTAAATATCGACCTTGTTTCTATCTAGAAGAGGGTAATTTGGTAATTTTTAATTAACGTCGTACTAGAGCAACACAACGGGCTAATGACTGCCCGAGATCAATCCCCCAAGGGAAAGAACCGAGGACAACACCACGTCATTTTTAACTGCGGTCAGATGACGAGACAACACACGAGCTTGCACCCCTCTCCCCAAACTTCCACACCAACCCAACGTGAGGACTTTCGGCCACGATAGATTTGGAGTGCACAAGCCGCTTCTACGCCCTACGCTTACAAACATCCATGCATGCATGACCCGAAACAGGAACCTTCCGATCTAGAGGCTAACACCTTAACCACCAGGTCGGCATCTAGAAGAGGAAAGCTAATATTTTGTAGTGTGTAGGTATTTTAATTAACGTCGCACTGGAACTAAGGTTTATTGGTGACGGTCCAGGTGGGTTGGTCTCATGACAGCATGAAATCATGTAGGACGCAGCATGTCCAGTAGGGCCATGCTGCGTCCTACACAAGACATGCAACATCAAGTAATAGATACACATCATAAAAGTTTCACTGACGCGGAAGAGAGAAATACACCCAGTGAGGAATACACCTGACAGGAATCAAACCTGCGCCACCTACAACTTGAAAGGCAGTGGACATATCCACTGAGCCACGACGACGGTCCGGGATCCTACCCGAAGAGAAGCACCCGAGGACAACACCTTGTAGTTTCGAACCACGCTCAGATAAGGAGATCAATACCTGAGCTGCCACCCCACTTTCCAAACTTCCACACCACGCCAACGTTAGGGAATTTGAGGCCACCACAGATTTAACGTGTCCGTCTCCTTTGCAGACAACGATCTCTTTTTGGATTCAAACTCACAACCCTACGGATGCTAATCCGTTACTTTTCCGACCGTGCTACCGCGGTCCCATTGTGTAGTGGGAACAAAAAGTAAATAAAGTACCACCACAATAAAATGTTACAAAATAGTAAGTTACAGAAATCTTTTTTCGGTACAGGATTTGGGTATCTGATTTGAATTACGCAAAAATGACCGGCACCAAACCGGTCAAACGACCTGGTGAAAGTGATTGAGCCTGCATATTGGCTAGGTACAGTATCGGTATATTTTTAATATTTGTCTTTATTCGGACGGGCCCCAACCATTAATAAATTTGAGGGCCATAATCTTTTGTACATGTATAAAAAATTTAAATAATTTATTTGAGGCATTCTGAGTTATCATGCTTTGTGTAAAGTAACGCTTAGCGAAAATTGATAGATATTATCATTTCGAGGAAAAGGTAATAAAAAAAATACCCCCCCCCCATGTCAAATATATATATGTCAATAATTTCAAGTAATTTTATATCTCCAGTTTTAATGATAGTAGATGTACGATCCGGAGTGTGAGTTGAAGAGCTAAAAACTTGTAGTATAATACAGGGTAATTCATAAGTAGGTAAACAATTTCAACAATTTCAACGCATTATATAACAGTGACAGTGTAAGATATTTTATGTTACCTGAAACAGAAATGTAGGTTAATGTCTGAAGTTTTTTTAGAGACAGTCACGGATGTTCTATGTGTGCACCCATCGTCACACGACACACATCGAACCCGTAATCCATTTCCATGTGAAATGTAGCTTCATCGGTGAAAACTAATTGATCGGCGAAATCGTCATTTTCAAATCGGCACTGCATTTCTACACAAAATTCAAAGCGCTTTGACTTTTCAAGGTCCGTGAGGATATGAACCATCTGCACTTTGTATGGAATCATTTGCAGCTGCTTTCTCAAAATTCTCCCAACAGGGGGCTGTGAAATCTGCAGTTCATGACTCTCCCTCCGCGTTGATTTCCCAGGGCTGTGATGAATAGCGTTGCGAACTTTATCGACATCTCGCACCACGGCAAGAAAAGTGACACAACTCAAAAAATAAAAATCTTTAATGTTGTCATTGAAAAATATGTATGAGGTGTCCCAGCGTGTTATATTACTATTCTATAGAATATAATAGAATTTAAAGACATAAATACTTACCTAAAATTTAAAAGAAGCTTATACTATTTCAATATAAGTTTTATAGTATCATTTAAGTTGATGTTTCTCAAATTCTGCAATTTTGATTTGTGTCACTTTTCTTGACGGGGTGCGATCTGTCGATACATTCGGTCGCCCTGGCTTCGGAACTTTGCACAAACGGCAAGTAGTTTCAAATTTTTTAAACCAATCGTAAATGGATTTTCTGGTTGGAGGTTTCTTTTTAAATCGTGATCGAAAACGCAGTTGCACAACGGTGACACATTCCGTTTTGCTCATTCAAGAACACAAAACGAATTCTCCACTGCGGACGCAGCCATTTTCACAAACTAGTCACGTGACAATTCGCTCAGGAGGGGGACACAAACTTTATGAGTACACCTAGCTAAAGGTTCGCATTTGGGGACCGTGTCTTTAATTGTTCCTCTTTTACAGCATCTGAAAAGTGTTTACATACTTATAAATCACCCTGTATAGTAAAATTTGAAAAATGTGTATTTGGGGTGATAATGGAGCTTTGGTAATAATTGGCAATTTTTTAGTTAACGTCGTACTAGAGCAACACAACGGGCTATTGACGACAGTCCGGGATCAATGCCTTCAGGGAAAGATCCGAGGACAACACTTCGTAATTTTGAACCAAGGTCAGATCACGAGGAAACACCTGAGCTGGCACCCCAATCTCCAAACTTCCACACCAACCAAGGACTTTCGGCCACGACAGATTTAAGGTGCTCCAGCCGCCTCTACACCATACTTTTACAAACATCCATGGCCGAACCCAGATTCGAACCAGGAACCTTCCGATCTAGAGGCTAACACCTTAACCACTATGCCGGTTGGTCGGCGAAAATGGCGCTTTAAAGGCATACAAATACTTTAAGGTAGACGAACATCCAAAAAATATTCTTCTTTAATATTGCTTGTATCCTTTTAATATTTTTATCAATGATGTATTAGCATAATACAACTGTTTTAAGAGTAATATTTATTTTTTATACAGTTAATTTTTGATTAAACTTTAATTTAAAAAAGTTATGACAATATTAAAAGGGTTTCTAATAACATTGATAGCAATTTCAATTTTGCCCCTATTTTTTTGTTTTTTGTGGAAAACTCTTCATTTCCATTTGGCACGTGCATTAAACCAAAAAAATTGGGAATAATAATATAATCTAAATAATATCAAATATGAAAATTTTTCAAAAAAATCTATAAAAAGTCCACTTTTTTCTCATTATTTTACAAAATAAAATTTTTTATTGCAGTTATATATTTATTTCTGAGGTTCAATGCACAGAAAAATGACTAATAAACATTTATGCAAAATATCAAAGAAAAAAATTGAATAGTTTTTATAGATAGAGTTAATTGTTAAGATAATAGTAAAAACAAAAAAACTCACTTTGAATAAATGGAACATTTTACCCGTACGACATTGCTTGAGAACTCAGGGATGTTTGGGGGTTGATAAGACGCCTTTTCCGGAGGTCAATGACAAAATTGAAGCAAGCATTGTAGGTCTGCATCGATGATGGGGCAGGTCACATCTGCGTTAATCTAATGTCCAGGGAAAAGGTTTCCTTAGCCCAAGGTCGAACTGCAGGAGAAGCATTCCATAGGCAGGAATTTTTGAATTATTTTGATTTGATTGTTGCAAAAGTAGGGGATAGGACAGAAATATCCGAGCCGGAATCAATTAAGAATTTTTGGCCGGTCTTTCTTTGACCACAAAGAGTCTACTGGTGATGGAGCTTGTCTGCAAATCTGTCATCCCAGCCATGGCGGACTTCAATCGTTTTATTGTGATGCGAAGTTGCAAGGGGCAGTGCATTATCTCCAAATCGATGGTGGTAAAAGCAAACATCGAGTTGAGGTGCGCGTGATCGGCTGCGGGAACCTCATCGTCCTCGAAAATGGAAATTTTTCCGGAATGCTGGACGTGAGCGGAGTTCCACGGACAGTTTTTCGATTTTTAGTGGAAGTTGTTGTTGTTGTTTCTTATGCCTACACTGGCAGACCAGAGGAGTGCCAGGCCCGTCGAAGACGGCAAGGGGCGAGGGGGGTGCGCCTTCCATGTTATTGAGCCCCATTGGGAGGAAGTCCGACTTTGCTCGACATACATGACACATCCGTTTTACAGGAAGGTCCCTTTCATACATCCATTCACTCACACCTATCGTAATTTAGATCCCAATCAGAGGCCGATAACCCCCTGATCAGGTACCCCCAGAGGTATTGATTTGGTATGGGGACATTGTGACCACGACCTATTTAACGTGCCCCAGTCACCATTAGTGAACACGACGGTCTTTAGCCAGGTCGAAGCGCCGTTAGTGGAAGTTCTGCAATCTGTTTATCGAACCTTGTTGTAGATGAATCACGGTAAGAGGTGGTGGATGCAGCGGCAAACACATGGGTTGGCATCGACACACTTTCGCTACTTTATCGGCAATTTTTGCTGAATTAGCCAGAGGTTCAGAGCTGGCAGACAGAATTGTTTGGATGTGACTAGGCATTCACTGTATCCCCAGAAGCTCTGAAAAAAATCTTCACTTAAACGGTTGCCAGAGTTCCATCATTTTGCGAAGTAGTTGGCTGGGGCGCTCGTCTCCCTCAGTTGAAGGTCGGTCAGCAATTTCGTAATTTTTAGGTAATTGATAATTTTAGTTAACGTCATATTAGAGAAACACAACGGGCTATTGACGACGTTCCGGGATCAGTCCCTCAAGGGAAAGATCCGAGGACAACACCTCGTAAATTTGAACCACGGTTAGATGACGAAGCAACACCTGAGCTGGCACCCCACTCTCCAAACTTCCACACCAACCCAACGTGAGGACTTTCGGCCACGACAGATTTAAGGTGCACCAGCCACCTCTACACCATACGCTTATAACACCCATGACCGGACCTGGATTCGAACCAGGTACCTTCCGATCTAGAGACTAACACCTTAACCACTATACCGGTTGATCGGCTTGTAATTTTTATATTTTCAGAATCAGCGAATTCGGAAATGAGTCTGTCCGAAAGGGCTTGAAACTAGTTCTCAGCGGGAGGATTTAAAACGACATCAAAGACGTGAGTGAGAGTCCACAGTAGCAACAAGAGCAGCATACCGTGTGTCATCGCGATTCCGCTGTAAACAAAAGCACTCTCACATTGTGTAATCCACAGGCGAACCTTACGATTTCCAGAAGGGTGGGACTCTCAATGCAACACGCGATACTTGCACAAGGGGGTGCAGTCGCATCGTCCGTCAGCATTTTGGCCGAAAGGAAAAATTCGGAGAGGAAAATAAAAAACAGGCAAATGTTTCCGAGGAGTTCCTGCCGAACAGGGATCCGATTTCCTTTCACAGGAGCACTGGAGTCGAAAGCAGAACGCGAACATTTATGTTAGTGTAAACATTGCTGGCAAGCGCTGGAATGTGTTCGTTTCAATGTCCGATCCGGGGTCACCAGTGAAGTTTAAATAATAAGATGGTTTTTATTAAACGACGATCACAAAACATACACGTGACCAAGCACACTACTGGCATACAAAGAAGTAAGCGTTGTATACAAATGCGAACTGAAACTAAAAGTAACCAATAGGAACGGTTTAAGAAGTGAAACTAAGTGGAGTGAGAACTGAAACTGTATTTCGCGATTCTCACCAGCAAGCCCGTTGAAAATGGCCGGCGCTGTTCAAGGCCCGCACTACTATATACTTCAGAAAATGCCTTTAACTTCGCTAAGGCCCCGTTCACATGAGGCGCATAAAACGCGCATTTGGCGAGGCTATCAGGGTCTCGCTCTTCAATGTCGCAAAGATAGATACTTGAATTAGAGGAATAAATAAACATAATTTAATGGCGGAACCTTGCTGGCCATACGCGCGTTGAAACGCCTCATGTGAACGTGGCCTAGTACTTAATGAATTTTAAAACGGTTTTCAGATATTGAAAAAGAAATTTAATAAATAATCCCCCAAATGAAGTTTTTTATAATCTGGGTGTTCACCTACCTTAAATAAAGGAAGGTAGTTTAAAATTCTACCTCAAATCAATAATTGCACTGGATAACCATCTTAATAATGTACCATGATAAAATAATATTCTTTCAGCTCTTTTATTTGTGGATAGTTAATTAATGATGAATGCATTATGAAAAATGTATGTCTAGAAATATACTTGGGTTTATTTTAAACTTGTGCTAAAAGTATGACGTATCAATAATATAAAATTGTATCAATATATACTTTTTAAAGCTAAAACAATTAATTATTACTTTTAAAATATATTTCATCAATGATTTAGTTTGAAGAAGCAGATTGAAATCTCCGACGACGAATTTTGAATTTGGTCGTTCGTTCTGTCCAGTCGATAAAATTAAGTGATGAATCATCACCATAGCCATCATAATCATCATCATCATCATCTCTCCTATAAGTCTCGTCGCAAACAATGGTTTATAAATCAGTCATTGTTTGATATGCAGTACTTGGCCATCCATTGTCATCAGAATCTACAAAATCGGATTCATCTGTTTCTTGAAACATAATTTCATTAAATTCTGATTGCGTTAAGGATCGTGGACGAGGCATTTTAAGTTGGGTTTATACACTGATGTTTGTAAAAAACGCAACACCGTGAAGGTAATGGTAATGGTAATGGTAATTTTTAGTTAACGTCGTACTAGAGCAACACAACGGGCTATTGACGACGGTCCGGGATCAGTCCCTTAAGGGAAATATCCGAGGACAACACCTCGTAATTTTGAACCACGGTCAGATGACGAAGCAACACCTGAGCTGGCACCCCACTCTCCAAACTTCCACGCCAACCCAACGTGAGGACTTTCGGCCACGACAGATTTAAGGTGCACCAGCCGCCTCTACACCATACGTATACAAACATCCATGCCCGGACCCGGATTCGAACCAGGAACCTTCCGATCTAGAGGCTAACACCTTAACCACTATACCGGTTGGTCGGCGAACAACAACACCGTGAAGGAATCATATGAATGAAATGAAATTTGCAGCAAATGTCAATTATAGGATGTTAAGCAAAGTAGTAAAGTTTCAGAGCCACCACACATGCGTGGTGTGAGTAGCGCCCTCTGAACTGATGCTAAAATCGTATAAATAGAGGGCTGTAGCGGGACGTTGAAAATAGTGCAAGGTTATTTTTTAGTGGCGAACGTTTAGTGAGACCTAAGTATGCCTCTAGGACGAAATAGGGTAAATTTCAACAACTTACGGAGTTTGAACGGGGGAGAATAATCGGCCTTCGTGAAGGAGGATTTTCCTATCGCGCAATAGCAGCTCGTGTGCAGCGGAACAGTTCCACAATGATGCGAGTTTGGAAGCAGTGGACCGACGAGCACCGGGCAACTCGAAAAACTGGGAGCGGACGACGGAAGGTGACGGCAGCGCGCGATGATAGACACCTGGTCCACATGGCGGTGAATGACCGTACAGTTTCATCTAGGCAGTTGGCAGCACTTTGGTCTACTGCTACAGGTGTACTAATGTCGGCCTCGTCAATTCGCCGACGTCTGCTGCACCGTGGACTGCGTGCAAGGATTCCTTTAAACAGGATCCCCTCACGCCAAACCATAGACGGCTGTGTCTGCAATGGGCTCATGAGCACAGAGCAGGGAGGGCTGATTGGCAACAAGTTGTCTTTTTTTGACGAATCCCGCTTTAATTTGTGGAACCATGATGGCCGCATTCGTGTTAGACGCTATGCCGGTGAACGCTGCCTTCCAGAGTGCGTTATACAACGTCATAGTGTCCGAACACCCGGAGTTATGGTCTGGGGTGCGATTTCGTATCATGGACGATCTCAGCTGCTACGAATTGAGGGTAATCTGAATAGCAACAGGTACGTCCTTGAAGTGCTAGAGCCCGTAGTCGTTCCCTTCCTTCAAGGCATACCTGGAGCTATCTTTCAACAGTTTAATGCACGCCCACATGTTGCAAGAAATGTTCGAGACTTCTTTTCAGCCCAACACATGCAACTTCTTCCTTAGCCTGCTTATTCGCCTTATATGTCGCCTATTGAACGCGTGTGGGATTTGGTTGGTCGGCGTCCTACAGCTTCAAAAGACTAACTTTGGGTGCGCATACAAACAATGTGGAATTAACTTCCACAAGCAGAAATTCAACATATGTTTCACTTCAATGTCACGTCGTATAGCAGCACTTATTGCAGCGCGTAGTGGCTACACCAAATACTGATTTCGGTTGCTTTGAAAATTTATTCATTTATTTGTACTAATACAATCCGTTTGTGTATTAAATTTCATTTAATTATGATGACTCCTTCTTGGTGTTGCATTTTTTACAAACAGGAGTATAAATCAAAAGAAGAAAGATTCTTGAAAAAGACTTCTTTTTTTTAAGTTAGAAAATAATTCACTAGAGTTGAAAGAGCACGGCCTGAAATCGGGGAGAAGAGGTAAAGCTCGTCTGATCGGTGTAGGCAAACTGAGTCAAATGCTGAATGCAGCTATGGGTAAGCAATCTTTATTTTTGTGTCGCGTTTTCATACAAATGATCAGTGCTTGAAGGTACAATAGAGGAATGTTACAAAGAAAAATTGTCACTTTCTGCAATTCTTAAAAAGATTTCCCACGGTATAAACGAAGCCGAGGACAACTCCAGAATCCTTTGAGTTCAAGTGACCATGTCTTATTTGTTGCCGCCTTTTCAGTGACTCGGGGAAATAATTGCGCCTTACGGGCATACCCCGACCAAACAAAAGATATCCCCAACACTAGGTGATAAGAATTGACACACTCTCCACGCCTACTGGGGGAAGACACTACGTCGGTCTGTACGGCCGTCTTACCGTAACCAAGTGAGAAAACGATATTTCGACCTTCCGTGTATAGAGAGTCAAACAAATTCGTTTGACGACAGACACAATGCCTTCTTTTGTTTTAAAGCAGTATTTCTACGTAGCAAGCTAATAATTTTTTCATTCCTTGCTTTGTATCTATAACGCGCTCATCGTTGGATTCTATGTTTTCTAATTTTTTTAAACCCCTTTCAGCTAGCTGAGACCTTTTGTGATCTGCACGTTTTTGTTTATGTCACGCAGATGGTCTTCGAGAGAAGTCCCGTTGGTTTTGAGTGCAGGTGATTTTTAACTGATTCCCTGAAAATGTGTCGACACAAAGGGATCTGGGATTCAAATCTCTGTTGTAACAAAGCGTATAAATATTTTTTTTTGAAAAATTAACGCAAGCTAATTGTAAATTAGACGAGTCCCATGAGATGTTATTGTGTCTGGGAATGGGAGTTTGTGAAGCTTTTAATTAATTTGTATCGTGATTATCCTGAGTTATGGAAAGTTAAGTGAATATGTAAAAAAAGAAAAGAGTATTGCTTTGCAAAACATTGTTAATGTGTTTAAACAAGGTTCATCAGATTATACTGAGGAAAAATAAAAACAGAAAATTAATAATATGCGTATGATTCAGTATCGCACAGAAAGTTTAGTAAATGTTAGTGAGTAAAGCGGCTTTTCTCAGTTAATACCACTCTTTGGATCAGCGTCTTTTCCCCTTCTTCTCTTTCTTCCGATCGCAGACAGCCAAAATCAAGGCAAGAAAGTCCAAATCTTAATCAAAACCCATTTTGAAACACAAAAATAAAACTCATCACGTCCTTTCGAAAAACATTGACCGAATGAGATTGACGGGTTGATTGAAGCTATATTGAAGCAACTGTCAATCGAAACCGTCAATCACATTGACACTAAAATTGAACGTCTAGGGAGCCCTTAAGAAAGCAAAGAGTGATGCATGCGGAGGGTGACCCAGTAAGCCTGATAAAATTGACAATTAAGTTTTAAAACATTGTCGACAAAAATGTCTAAGATTTTTGCATGAAGTTAAGATATGATTTATGGAGAGAGGTTCTTGGCAACGCTGATACGCTGTTACAACAACCAATAAAAATCTATATGTGACTCGTGAATAGCCGATGCGAAGACGTGTTAGAATGACGTCTAGCCGTCGAGGTTAATAACGGTAGGAGTGAGATAGTTGGGTGGATGTTGTGGAGCTTGTTGATATGCTCCAAAAATCTAGTATAACACTGAATTCATATCAAGCAAGGTCATCTTATATCAATCCAATAGAGCATGCTAGAGATTCTCCCGGACCTCGCATTGCAATCTACACCCCTACCAAGAACCGCGCAAGGGCAAAGAATTTCTTCAGTGCTCAATGGGATTTGCTTGCCTCAGGAACTATTGGAAAATCTTGTGGAAAGCATATCTGCAAGTTCAGGCCTGTACTAGGGATAGAAACCAGCACATTCCCTATTAAATTGCTCTTGACCCTCAAGTTGTTTTTACACCACGTATATATTTCGTCCATCAACATCTGATCAATTTATCTAGTGAATTGATATCTCGTAATCAAGTTATTGCCAATTTTTTAATGATGACGAGATCCAGATCTGGTCAGTTTTCTTCTATTGACGACATATCTCGCTCATCGAAATCCAGTCAGTTGTGCAAATGACGAGATACTTCGTCGAGACAACCATCGGGGGCAAAAGACAAGTTAAATACCTCAAACTGCAGACAAGCATCAAACCGCTTCTTACAAATTCGATCACCACCTGTGTTAAAATTATGGTACTTCAAACTTTTAAGTTTACTTAGGCTGGAAAAAGCTCCTCCAAGGATAATTGAGTTGGTTAATCTACACTGACGAGCCAAAACATTATAACCATCCCCACATTTTTCAATGAACTCGTCTGGATGACGTGAAGGGCACGTGATTAAGTGAGAATGGTATTTAACTGCTACAGGAGAAGGTAAGTAATCATTCTTGCACTTACTTTTGCGAGTGATGGGAAAGGCTGCTGATCTTAGCGAATTTGATAGAGGGCAGATCGTAATGGCCCGAAGACTCGGAACGAGTATCACCGAAACAGCACGACTGGTAGGTTGTTCATGATCTGCCGTTGCTAGTATTCATGCAAAGTGGATAAATGACGGTAACACCAGCACTAGACGCCAAGGTGTTTGTCGTCCACGCGTCTTCAAAGAAAAAGGACGTCGGAGACTGTCACGCTTGGTAAAGCAAAATCGGCGCGAGACAGTGGCTCAGCTGACAGCCCAATACAATGCAGGTTTAAGCCCAAGTGTTTCGGAATACACAGTTCAGCGGACACTGTTGGATATGGGACTGTGCAGCAGACGTCCCACTTGTGTGCCTCTGCTAACCAAGCGTCATCGTCAACTACGCCTAAAGTGGGCTCGGGAACATCGAGACTGGACTATGGATGAATGGAAGAGAGTTGCCTGGTCAGATGGAATCCCGATTTCTCATTCATCACGTCGATGGTCGTGTCAGGGTACGCCGTCTGCCAGGCGAACAGTTGCTCCCCTCTTGTACAGCAGGTCATACACAGGCTAGTGGTTGCGGTATTATGCTTTGGGGGACGTTGTCATGGGTGACTCTGGGACCCTTAACTGTGGTAGAACAGACCATAAACGCTGCGAACTATCTGAACATCATTACGGATCAGTTGCACCCTTACATGGCGTCTGTCTTCCCAACTGGAAATGGAATCTTCCAGCAGGACAAAGCCCCATGTCACAAGGCTCGGATTGTTTTGGAGTGGCTCGAGGAGCATACTAATGAATTCCACTTAATGTCCTGACCACCTAACTCGCTGGATCTTAATCCGACAGAGCACATTTGGGGTGTCATGGAGCGGCAGATCAGAGCTGAAACACCACCATGTCAGAATATCTCGACTTTGCGTGACCGCCGCTTAGACATTTGGTACAACCTGTCTTCAGTCATGTACCAAGAACTTGTGGCATCTATGCCCAGGCGAGTTGCAGCTGTTTTGCAGGCCAAAGGAGGCGCAACGCGTTATTGAGTAGGTGGTCATAATATTTTGGCTCTTCCACAGTTTATATCATTAACCAACTGCAAAATTGTCAAATAAAATTCTAGAATAATTTAGATATTTTCATGTTTATATCATTTTTTGTATATGAATCAGAACAGTTCGTCATTTTTAAACCCCCAGCTCGCTCTCATACAGTAAGAATCCAATAGTTAGATTTTTCACTCATGAAGGCTTTAACCTCTAAAAGGTTCAAATGTCTAATTCCACTTTACAAGCTTCAGTCTTCCCTGCATGACTTCAAAGCAGTTTTAACCTTCTTTTCCAAAAGAATTTTACCAAACTATTATCTATATTCTAATTAAAGCACCAATAGAAACATTCCAAAGAATTGTATATTCTGAAAAAAGGATCACTAAAATTTTTCAACTTGTTATATTCTTAGGCAGTCTTTTTCCCAAAGAATGATTTCCAATTTATGCAACAACCGAATCATTCCAGATGATTTTATTCTAAGGAAACGACCAATAGAATCTTTCCAAAAGATTCTATACTAAGGAAAGGATCAGTAAAAATGTTCCAACTCAATATATTCTTAGGTAGTCTCTTTCCCAAAAAATTATTTCCAATTAAGAATTATTTCTAGTTAAATGACTGAAGTTTTGCAAAATAATACCTATCTATCCACTTGTTGAAGAGGTAAATTACAATAAAATAGAAACGATGATAGCATGATAAAATTATAAATTGATTTACACTTTACACAGCGTTTCAAAATTCAAGAAACAGATTAAAAATGAAGTTACAAAACTTGAATCATAAAGTATCAAATACGAGTATGTTGGTTAAATTTATTTGTTTCAACTTAAGCGTTGACTAACCCTCGTGATGGCTGTCTTGACGATGCGTTACGTCATTAGCAAAACTGACCAGATTTTGATGGACGAGATAGTTCGTCAATAAAAGTAAACTGACCAGATCTTGATCTCATCATAAAAAAATCGGCACTACATTGAGGAGGATATATCTCGCCATTATCGAAACTGGTCAGATTGGACGAGATATTTCATCGAAACCAATCGGAGGGTTACTCCTTTGATCCTATTGACTCCCGACTTCCAAACCCTCTTCAACAACAAAATGGTTCTGCAAGCTCACTGATGTTCAGTTCCCTTCTTGTTCTGTGTTGTCGTGACTCAGTGGGTATGCCCATTGCTCTAGCAACCTTCGAGTTGTAGGCGACGCAGGTTCAATTTCTGTCAAGTGCATTCCTCCCTGGGTGTATTTCTCTCTTCTGTGTCTGTAAAACTTTCACTGTGTTTGTCTATTACTTCAATGAAACTTTCAACTGAAATGACACATGTCTAGAGGACACAGCATGGTCAAATATGGCCCTTGCGCCATATAATCCCAAACTCCAATTCCTTCTTGTTCACAGGAGATGGAGGGTCTTTTTCCCAGGTGTTCTCCAACCAAACATCTACTCTTCACTTGGAGGGTTAAGTCATGATGAGGACTTAGAGGTTTTGACGGAAAAGCAACGATTTCTCAAACTTACTTAGTACGTGAAAATCGGAACAGTACAAGGGATTTTTTTATGTTCGCTTTATAAAGCAACATATTTACTGCATGTAACGGGCTTGATGCGTGATTCTTTACGTGAAATGCAAGAACTATCTTAACCTTTTACGGGTTTATTAATACAAATCTCTTTAGCAGCTGCCACCCGCATTCCCGGAAAGCCAAAATCACCTTTCCCGTAAACTTTCCAAAGCAGTAAATCGCTTTAAAAAGATCGGGGTATCATCCAGCCTTTAATTATTTTCGCTTGTATTGCGAGCTCCAGCCGTTAAAAGGGCGGGCTCCCCGCACGCTATTTGAACGCTCGAATAATAGCTTCCTCATGCAAATCATAACTGTTATGCACCCTGGAAAATCACGGTCGCAAAAAAGTATGTTCGCAGCGATACGGAGTTATTTCATGGAGAGGTGTGTATTAAAGCTGCCTCTTTCTGTTAAGATAAGTGTAGTGGTTATTGTGAGCCGGCGAAAAATGAAGGTTTTATAACTTATTTTATAGGTAATATGAAGATAATTAGAGCGGTCAGGAATAGAATTGCTTTAGATTGGGGCCCTCGTGTTTTACGATCTTTTAAACATTTCGCACTGGAAAGTTTTAATGCGAAATTTATCGTTCGTGAGCTTTTATAACTTTTCTTGGATTTGTGTGGTTGGCTTTTGAAGTAATAGTTTGTTCGGAGCTGGAATTTATAACTTTGGACACATCCTGAAAGAACACGCGGAGTTTTGAAAACTTTGGGGTGTTATGGATTCATCGATGTGCTTGTGGGATAATTAGACATTATTTCAAAGTAATAGTTTGTTCGGTATTGGAATAAATACCCGAGACATATAATTTTTTTACTTCTTAACATATACATAATGAATAAATAACCATACGTATTCATTACTATGGTAATTTCCGTAGAATAGAATTCTTTGGAAACATTCTATTGGTTATTTCCAAAGACTAGAATCATTCAGAAAGATTCCATAATGGTTATTTCCTCAGGAAGGAATCCTTTGGAAATATTCTAATTATATCTTCTTTCGAATATAATCATTTGAAAATATTCTATTTTGATGCTTTCCTTAAAAAATAATCCTTTGGAAAGATTCCATTCATCATTTCCTGAGAATAATCATTTGGTAAGATGCCATCTAATCTTTCCATGGAATTGAATCCGCTGGAAAGATTCTATTGGTATCTCCCTTTCTTAGAATATAATCCCTTGTAAAGATTTTATAGCTCCGTACCTTAGAATGGAATCTTTTGGAAACATTACATTGGTCAAGTTGGCCAAAACTGGTTAGAAATCTTGTTTCCAAAAACAATATTTCCTTCAAAACATTCACTACCCTCTGATAAACTTGAAACTGTTCTAAACCGAACCAAATAAATAAAGGCCGAGGAAATCAACCCCCTTTTTAAAAAAATTATCCCTTTTACTACCTACTATTAAACTACTACTGTTAACGCAATTTTAACAGAAATTGGAAATTATTTCTATCTGCAGCATATTATGAAAAGTGAATTAAAAATTACTGATACTTAGATGATATCTAACTGAAGTGTAAGAAATAATAGCATTAATCAATCAATAATAATTTTAACAATTACTTGAAAATTTTTCAACATTATTATCTCCTTTCCCGTAACGATCCTTATCTAAAACCATCTGCTGAGAATGTCCTCGATTCAATTTCAACATTATATTAAACAAAAACCATTTATCTCGACGCTGAAGTAACCGTCACTCATGTAGGAAAACAAAGTGGTAAAATTTCATTTGATGCTGCGCTTTACCCAAGTCTCTCGAAGATAAAATAGCGAAAGATTTGAAAGGTGCAAAATAAAATCGAATTAGTATGCTTTAATGATATATAGGGCAACTTTTCGCAACAAATGCAACTTTTTTTCACACGCTCTATGATTCATGTAAAGTACTAAAAACAAAATTCCTCCTACATGGGGTGTATTGTAAGTGAGTTAAAACCGCCACATAAATGCAACTTCTAACACAATTGCAACTTTTTATAATTTAGCTTACAATTGATTTATATGAAATTACTATTTCATTTTTTGCCCTCTGAATCAACCTTTCAAGCACATGTGTCTGATATTGCGAACGCCGATGTACTGCGGATCAAACAAGAAGTTCATGGAAAGGAGGTATTCGTCCTAACAGACGAAAATGAAATAAATAGCAAGAAGTACTTTAACACATTGGTTGGCGTGACTCATGATAATCCAGAGCAAACTTGCGCAATCGACTGCAGAGTTTGCGAGGTGAGTGTCGATCACCAATATGTTGTTCGCCTTGTAGATGACGCTTTAAAATCTCTGAATGTTGAGCGAAAGGATTTTGTGTTTCTGCTATCCGATAAATCATATTATATGACTGCGGCTGGAATCACACTCAAGGTGCTTTATCCGCGATTGTTCCCAATCAAACACTTGTTTCACAACTGCAGAAAAAGTCCAATGCAACAATGTCAGGCAACATCAGTCTCTGTCGAGCGCAGTTTTTCAATGTTAAAGAAATTACTGACCAAAGATAGGCCATTCAACGATATCTACGTTCTTCTCTGTATTTAATGATGTACAAATAAATTTTGAATTTTTTTTCCTTTCTTTTGCTAATAATTTATTTTAGGTTTTAGTGTATCAAAAATAAATGCAACTTTATTTTCATAAATGCAACATTCGGGAATGATAAATGCAACTTTTCCCATTTTTACTGCGTTGGCGTGGAAGTTTGGAGAGTGGGGTGCCAGCTCAGGTGTTGCTTCGTCATCTGACCGTGGTTCAAAATTACGAGGTGTTGTCCTCGGATCTTTCCCTTAAGGGACTGATCCCGGACCGTCGTCAATAGCCCGTTGTGTTGCTCTAGTACGACGTTAACTAAAATTACAATTACAATTACAATTACACATTTTTACTGCATCAAATAAGTAGCCCTAATAATATATCAGATGGAGGTAAGTAAAATGGAAGAGGTAAATTAATAAAAGATCGTGGAATGGAAATCATGCACATGATTTTATGATTCCTCTTAGCGAATAAGCCTGAAGGTATAGAACAAGGGTGACCAGCTACACTACCTATGGAAGTCCCATTTCAGCAAGGAATATTTGAAAGATGTATTTATTTATCTTTAATAACAAAACAATGGCTGGTTGGTTGATTGAGGTTTGATGATCCAAAAAAAAAGGATAAGCTGCGCCAAACACAAGATAGTGAAAATAGAAAATGTATTTAAAATATTTGAAAATAATAACCAGACTAATTTTCAAAACCCAAATACAATGAATAAAAACAACCAATCAAACACAAAATTTAAGTTATAGGTAAAATTTTAATTGGGTATTTTCTCATCTTAGTTTTGATAAAATTTAATAGAATTCAATTTAAAATCGAATTATATATGTGGTAAAAAACCTGCATGAGGAAGAAATTTAAAAAGTAATTGATGGGGAGGTTGACCCAAAAGGTCTGATAAAATTGGCAATGAAGTTTTAAAAAATTGTCGATAAAAATGTCTAAGATGTCTAAATGTCAAGAAGTTAAAATATAATGGATGTAGAGATGTTCTTGGCAATGCTGGCACAATGGAGGGGTTTCCCCAATCAATACAAATCTGTGTGCGACTCTTAAATTAGGAGGCGTTGGATTGTGAAGCCCGTACAAACCTAAAGAAGGTATGCCCCTGAGAGCATAACAAAACAATGAGAAACTAAAAATTCGTTCAATTTTTACAGTTCACCCACCGATCCCCCTCCCCCGGTCAGTCTGATTCATAGATGAAACACAAAACTGCTTTGCTTTCAGTCTCACACGTAACAAAGATCACAAACGTAAGGAATTGTTGTTTTGCCTTTCCGGAACAAAACTATTCTAAAATCAAAAAGTGTGCACTCAGATTAATCCCAATTTTTCGTGCTTCGTAAATGTTGCGAGTCTTTGTATTCAACGCTTAAATTTCTTAAAAATAAGCATCGGTCTGTTTGAACCGATCAGCATTTAACCGAGCTTGAGCGAATCGCCCAAACAAGTCATCAAGCAAACTTGCGGCAGCTAACTGCTAAGATGGACAATTCGTTAAATATCCAGAAGCAAATCCAATTTTTAAAGATTTTCTTTACAAAATTGTTTGATAGAATCAGAAGATTCTTTTAATAACATTTTTATGTTTTTGAATAACTTTGCGAAAAGAAATAAAATAAAATAAAATAATTACTTTTGATTATTGATCCGATTTAGTTTACCATACTTCATTCATACATTTTATTTGCCTAAGAGCCGCAATACTCGTCTGAGAGAGACGCGCTATGGCCATCCCTGGTATAGAATATTAGTACGACTTCAATTGTGAATGGCAATATTTTTCCTGTCTGACTTCCGACAATGTAATTTTAAAATAAAAACTTTTTCTTTGTACATGCAGTTATTAAATTAATTAATTGACTTCATATTGTGTAAATCACTTATTTATAGAGGTGAATACTAATCAAGTAACCTATTGACTTTCAACTTTCGATCAGTATCTGAAAATTGCTAAGCGAATTTAACCCTCTTGTTGATTGTCTCGACGAGGTATCTCGTCATTATCAAACTGATTAGCAGACCTTGAGGACGACATATCTTGTCGAAACTTGGAGGGTTAACCAAAATTCATCAAGAGCTTTTAACTCTCCAAGTAGTCTGTCTCGCCGATATATTTCGTAACTGGCGAAACTGACCACATCTTGATGAACGAGATATCTCGACATTGGAAGAAAACGTACTAGATCTTGTTGTAATCATCAATCGACAGTGACGTGGACTTAAATATTTATTTTAAAGTAATAATTTGTTTGTTTTTGGAATGACCTGAGGTTGGTAAGTAGGTAGTTGCATTCCCGAGACCGATTCAAAATAAAAGCGGAATCGAAATTTTGAAAATCTTGTGGTGTTATTGATTCGTCCATGTTACGAGAATTAATCAGGTATATATCTAAAAATAATAATTTGTTCAGTTTATAAAAAAATATCTGATACAGATTCAATCGTATATGCGAAATTGAATCTTAGAGAACTTTGTAGTGTTATGGACACAGACACCACAACACACACACATAGAGATATCCCCATATAATTGATAATTTATATATAGTTGATATAATTGGAAATTGAAAACTGTATTTTCCCCAGCCAAACCTACATAAAATAATTTAATATTTATATTTATAATGATATATTAAAATAAAAATGTCAGAAAAATAGTAAAAAATCCAAATGAAAATTGAATTAATGTATCCTAATTTTTAGATAAAAACTATTTGTTTTTTACCAACAGTTTAATTTTTATTCTTTATTATTTTGTTTCATTTACCAATAGACTTTTATTTAATAAAAGTAAAAATTGGAAAGAATTTTTTTTAGAAATTTAGCATGACAAATAATTTAGCAATAAATATGTTCGAAAATCTTAAGCATTAATAACATCGATTTGATTTACGAATATTTTTCTTTTTGGTAAAAAAAAAAAATTGTATTTGGTTTGTTACTATACTATTTATTAATATTTGAACAATACTTTCTTGCCACATTACAAATTACAGTATTAAGAAATCTGGTTATAGAATTTCAAAATATTTGGCATACGTTGCTTTTATCTTAACTACAGTACTCAATTTTTCGCAGTGATACAAGAGGAGAAATCAGTATGTTTTAATAAACTCACATTATTTTCCTAAAATTTAGAACTGCTTTTTTTTTTCACTTCATTTTTCGTGGACTTCCTATTAAAGTCTATTCCGAAAATATCTGTTCTAACGAAAAATTCCGGTATATTTTTCATTCCTCTCTGTCCACATTTCAGAGTGCAGTATTTTGAAAACGGGTAATGGAATTTCAAAAAATGGCATGCGTTACTTTTAGATAAACTACAGCGCACAGTGTTAGTATACAAAATGAAAAATTAGTACGATTTAATATACTCTCCTTTTTTTTTTTCATAGAACTTAATACTGTATTTATTTTCCCTTCATTTTTTCGAACTTGACATTTACGTGTTGTATCCAAAAATACATTTGGATTGTGTTTCATTTAGCTCAATTACACAGTGCATTTTTTTAAAGCACCACTAAAGAAGAAATCAGTATGATCATTCAACTCACAATTATTTTCATGAAATTTATTACTATATTTACTCTGACTGCATTCGTATTTATTATTTTCGGAAGCTACTTTTGTAATGAAAAATTCTGACATGGATTTGATACAATGTATCTGACTTTCTCTTCCACAGCAACACCACTCTTGAGGCAGCTAAACAAGAACTCATCGCACAATGTTACGGAAACCCGTAACACCGGCAGTGTTTCACTGACAACCCGGACACTTGTAACGACACAACGTCAAGACAGGTGCACTTTTTACAACAAAGAAAAGCAAATCGAACGAAAATCACTCACCTACAAAATGTGCGGGACCATTTAGAGCCATCCTCTCCTCTGACACTATCTACCATTCTCGCTTAACGCATCCAAGTTAGAACACAAATCAAAACTGCTTGATTCGGATCGGAATGACACTTAAAAATGTGGCTGGCAAGTAGTGGGATCCCGATTTCGGTGGACTTCGGACATCACAACAAACCATCGGTTGCCATAGTTACTCGATTAGCAACCCCTACGTTACCACGTGGTGGAGGGAAACAGCGACTTACTTTCGGATAGCGGGAGAAATGAGTGACAAGTGTATTTGAATGAATCTAATGGATCATTTGTTATTCAGGCCTTTTTAACAGTGGGGGTTAGTTCGTTGTTGAAAATTAAGTAATTCAGAGTTTGTGCTGTCCCCGTTGCTTCTCATGTTAAAATTAGAAAAAAAAAATTTGCACCTTTTACAGAATCTAATTTTTATGCTGACTATATTTTTATCATACATTCATTGAATAGTTCATTTGTTATTCAGGCCTTTTTAACAGTGGGGTTCCTTTCGTTGTTGAAAAATAAATAAGTCCCATTAATGTTGCTTCCTATGTTAAAATGAGTAATACTTGATGCACCTTTTCATCAGAATCTAATTTTCATGATTTTTTTTTTATATAATATTTTCAATAATGTTCGTTATTTGTTATTCAGGCCTTTTTAAAAATGGGACTTTTTCGTTGTTAAAAATTAAGAATTTTAGAGTTTAGTGCCGTTCACGCTGCTTCCCATATTAAAAAGAGTATTACTTGATGCACCTTTTTTAAGTCTTATTATTATGGGCACTATATTTTTTTATCATATATTCATTGAATAGTTCATCATTTGTTATTTAGGTTTTTTTTAACAGTGAGGGTTTATTTCGTTGTTTAAGGAGTTTAGCGGCATCCTCTTTGCTTTCCATGTTGAAATGAGTAATGCTTGATATACCTTTCTTCAGAATCGAATTTTCATGGGTACTGTATTTTTGTATCATATGTTTATTGGACAGTTTATAATTTGTTATTCATACTCTTTTAACAGCTGGTTTATTTCGTTGTTTAAAGAATTTAGCACCATCATCTTTGCTTTCCATATTAAAATGAGTGATACTTGAGATATTTGAATCAAATTTTCATTGGTACTATATTTTTTCATCGGACAGTTGTAGAGATATTTTTTTTTATCCAATTACTCAATATTATTTTTCTTTCTTACCTGCTATTATAAGTATAATATGCAATACCTTGCCAAATTATTTTAAAAGCAAATAAGCTTTTTCACACATATACAAGTAAAAGCTCTGATCGAAATACGTATTACTCCAAATACGCTTAGTAAAATATAATTGTTATTTTATGTTATCTACTCCATGAACATTTGTAGGAGGGGCCCCACATAGCTAAATATTCGCAATATTTGCACGATAAAACCACCCTAAAATTCATAACCACCATTTTTCATCTACAGTAGCCTGATTTAGTTACTAAACTTCTGCTACCAACGAAAACTTTATAGTATATCTTTGCCAAACTGGTAAAAAACAGGCATAATTTCGCACGCGCGATAGATTAAAAAAATATAGTAATTATCTTTTCCTTTCTGCTCTAAAGAGGCTGTTTTAAAAATCGTTTTGAAACACTTAATGCTTAAAATCCTTTATACGTGTTATACTTGAGGTTATTTGTGAACACACTTGTAAAAAGTTCAAAATTACCGCGTTGAAATTAAATTAACCTGACGCTCAATTTAAACAGTTTCACCATCCGTAACTGCCATTTATTTTTGCGGCAAAAAAAACGATTGAAACTCTACTCTAAACTAGAGATTTTCAACCTTTTTCATCTCATGGCACGCATAAACCAATTACTAAAATTCTGTGGCACCCCAAAAATATACTGTATTTTTGGCCTACCTAAAGGTAGCTATAATTTTTTGATTGAATTACAAAAAGAGTGTTCTGAATTACCAACTCCCTTTTGTTGCTCCACTGGGTTGTCTTTTAAAACAATTTATTGATGCTTTTTGTAAAAACCTCAAGATTATTTACACGGATATTAAAAATTCCGATAATGCTTGGAATTATCTGTGAACACACACTGATGAAATTAAATCAACCTTTTACAATTTAACCGTTTCACCATCCGTAAGGCACATCACTGCCAGTCCTGTGGCACACCGATTGAAAATCTGTCCTAGACCAGCGATTCTGCGGCACCACCAGAATTAAACTATATATTTTGCCGATTTAAAAAAAAATAGGTACAATTTTGATTGAATTACAAAAAGATGTTTTTAATCAAAATTGTACCTGTTTTTTTTTTAAATCGGCAAAATTTATAGTTAACCTATACCTTATATATAGTTACCTTTGAATTACAAAATATGTTTTTAATTCTTGTTGCTTCCAATTGTTTATTTTATTTTTTTCAACCAATATATGTACATTTCTTGTAAGAAAAACCTCACAGTTATTTATACGGGTATAATAAATACCGATATTACTTGGAATTATTTGTAAATTCAACTTGTCAGAAGCTCAAAATTACCACGATGAAATTATATATATATATATATAAATCAACCTTATACAATAAAAACCGTATCACCACCCGTAAAAGGTTGAAAATCTCTAGTTTAGAGTAGAGTTTTCACTGCTTTCTTACGACACACCGGCTGAAAATTGTTGCCCTAGACTACTGAGCCGCCATTCACCACATTGCTAACACACAAAGTCAAGCTCCTGGTATTAGAAATCTCGTCAAAATATACCTTACCCTGATTGAAGCGTATTCCAGTACCGAATATGTGCGTGTCGGGAAACATTCATTGAATCGCTATTCGTCGCAAAAAGCACTATGAACCAGCATTATGTATTTGTTACCCCACCCCGTCTGATGCCTCCTGAGCCTCTTTCCACCGCAAACTGAGACTGTTTTTCCGCGGCGGTGCCAATAATAGACACCCGTGCTCACGTGTTAAATACCGCGGTGACGTTACGCCTCAGGGCAATGGGATTGGCGAAGGAAAATATAGTCAGAATCACAAAACGAAGTCGTGCATTCGGCTCGCTTTAGGCTAGGCCTCCACTTACGATTTCTAGTCGTGCGATTTTTCAATCGCAAAAATAAAACTCATTGTTTCAAACAGGAGTGCACAAACTTGCGACTGAACAATCGCAGCGATTAAAAAGTTGCAACCAGTCCTATTTTCGTTGTGACGCGACTGTGGCTCTCCTCCATGAATTACACGGACAGGCATGAACATGCACCCACTTGCGATAGTTTAGCCGCAGTTCTGAATCAGTCTTGTTCTGGTCTCTGTTTAAAACACTGCAAATACTCGTCTACAACGAATCTACCGGAGGTGGTGATGGACGAATATTAATAGTGATTGATACCGAGTTACTTGTTTCAAAAATTGAAAAGAAGAATTTAAAGAAATTGAAGATAGTTATTAATGGACCAATTATTATTCCCAACAATTCATCAAAACTACTTTTTGTCATTCTGTAATACTGGAAAAACTTTGCAGGGCGCTCACATAAATCTTCAAATAACTTGTAAAACTGCCCTTTCGATAATCTTTGACTTGTTATTGGACTGTACCCAATATAGTATCGATGCTTCTTCCGTTTACTTCTCTCCCGAAGGAAAAGAGCTATCGCATAAGTAGTTTCAATGACATCCATTGGAAAACTGTTCAACTTTAACGACTTGTCTATCGCAGTGTGTGCACCTTGTAAATTTTCTGCGGCAGCGATTTTTTGGTCGCCGCCACTAGAAATCGCAAGTGGAGGCCAAGCCTTATAGTGACTCTCCGTTTAACGACTCGCTGCGATATAACAAACAGTTGAGAAGGCACTGGCATTTCTTTACAGGTATTGATATTCTATGGCAATAGTAATTAATTAACGTCGCACTGGAGAGCAACTCAACGGGCTATTGTAGAATAAATCCCGATTTTCTTAGTTTTCGCAGTCATTACAAGTGTCATTTCTTGTTGGTTCCTTAAGCTTCAGAAAAATCAGTCGTAAAACAGTTTAGGCGCTTTGCAGGATACTATGTTTCAAAGATACGGTTCCTCGATTGTATCCAAAACATTAGATTTGTTCTTGTACAATGCGTGTAAAATGTCCTGGGTTTAAGATACTTTTTGAGTACCTGTACCAAGAAAATGAATAAGCATTACTGATGTCTCAAAAAAGACGTAAACGTAATGATTGAAAGCATACTGTTATAATCGTGTTATAGTAGACTCAGTTATGACTACGTTAAGCGATCCTTCGCACCAAAATAGGCAGATTGTTGAATTAATGTTGCAACACAACAGGCTATTTGCAACGGTCCGGGATCAATGCTAGGACAACGGTTTGTAAAAAAGCGAAATGATTTTGTAAGACCGAATGGAAACTCTACCGCAATAAGAATACTAAAAGATCCAAATGTCGGAGACTAGCACATATTGACCTCACTTGATAAGTAAATTTAGATAGTCATTTAATGTATCTTTCTCATATCTATTATAGAATCATAAAACTTTTTTTTAAGATAAATTAAAATAAGTTTTGCAGCAAATAAACAAAACCTAACAAGTACTTTCCCTACAAGTATATTTTTCAATAATTTCACAAGGATTGATGGGAGTTCTACTCAGCTAAAATAACAAAGTAGAGTTTTCAGAGCTTTTTCATAATCTATTGAGCTTATTGAATTGTGTCGGTAAAGCAAATATGCTATTTTCACAAAGAATGCAAGACAAAAGTTTTCATTAATTAAGGGGGAAATTAAGTTACATTTGGCTGAAGTCTGAGCGTGTGTGTTAATAAAAATTCAGAACAAACCTCCTTCCTACACAAAATAGTTTCAGATATAAGGAGTTATGAAAAATGCTGCCGTTTTCTGAAATGCTTTCTAGAAAACTCGTATTTTCCTGAAATTCAAAAAATAAATGTTGATTTTGCAATTTTTTGTTATAATTTTCACTAATGGAAAATCCACCAATTGGAGACAAGCACTGTCAAAGAATTGTTTTCAGAATTGATACTTCCACACTTATAATGACTTATCCAAATAGAAATAGCAACTCCTCCCTTCCGTGATTATCTTCGGGATTGATCCCGAACCGTCACCAATAGCCCTTCGTGGCACTCCAATGCAACATTAATTAACTACCTACCCTCCTCCGTGCTTAAAGCTGTCCTGGAGCAACAGCAGTACATCACTGCCAAGTGTGAATGGAAGACCTTAGACCACCTACCGCTCCCCCAAGGGACCGCTAAGAGACTCTTTGCGTAACTACCTGCTCACCTACAATGGCAGAAAATCCGTCCTAAGCCATCCTGCCAGGACTCTGATAAAGCGGTTTCGGGTCTAGATCAGGATTCAAAGGGTTATTAAATTAATACTAAATTAACTCTCTAATACACTAAATTAATATTAAAACACACTAAAGTAATTCTAAAACACACTAAATTAATACTAAAATACGGAATACTTTTTTAAATAGGAATTCTTTTTAAACCTTACTTTCAAGATACCTAAATCTTTTTACCAATTCAGTGTTGGATAGCTGCTCCGAACAAGTCCTTTGCGTTTTCTTCTAAATAAACAGAGATTTCCTCTATATTCGTTGGCTTAAAATTCGTCGGGGGCAAGTAAGAAAAGCTATTTTGCCGAATGAGCGAAATATCTAGCGCAACGCATACCTGAGGGGTTATTTAAAGAATTTTATAAATATTTACGAATTTTACAAGTTTAGAAAATTTTAAAAGTACAATAGGAAGCAATACAGAAGTCTCTATTTATAACAACCCTCGATTTAACCCTATAACTAGTTTCGACGAGATATCTCGTCCATGAAGCTAATGGTGAGATACCTCGTCAAGACAACCGTCAGGAGGGTTACGCACTTTATTATGAAAATGTCTCTTAAGCCTCCAAGTGATTTTGACGAGGTATCTCGTCAATAAAGATCTGACCAATTTTGTTTATAACGAGATATCTCGTAATCAGGATATTTAACTAGTTACAACCGTCCCAGCCTAAGTCATTCGGTGTATCGCCTCGTAATTTTGAACCACGGTCAGATGACGAGTCAACATCTGAGCTGGCACCCCACTCTCCAAACTTACACACCATTCCACGACAGATTTAAGGTGCCGCCTCTACACCATATGCTTACAAACATCCCTGTCCTGTCGAAGCAGGAACCGTCCGATCTAGATTCTAACACCTTAACCCCTATGCCGTTGGTCGGCTGTAATCAGGGTATAACTGATGGTAACGAGAGGACTATCTGGTCAGCTTTTTCTATGTATAAGAGCGAGATAGCACGTTAATCAATGTCAGGCAAGTTTTGTTAATGGCAAGATACCTCGTCGAGACAACCACCAGGAGGGTTAACAACGATGTAAATTACCAATTGAGAAAGCAGATTGTTCAGAGACAATAGGCTAAAAAAGGCAATTTTAGGATCGATAAAAAATGACCACGAAAAAGGTTAAACTCTCATGACAGCGACCTTAGGTAAGGATGTGTCAGACTTGAAATATGAGTAGACTGAGCATTGCTATCTGAGGGAGCTTTAAACAGTGTGACCAACATGCTGACTAGTAGTCGCATGACTGCAGTTGACATGTTTGCCGAATTTGGCATCTTATCGCCTCATTAGGCGATATAACATCTAATGATAGGATAGGTGTTTGAATGCGCATTTTTATAGGGACGACCAAAATTCAGAATTCGTCAGGTCAACTACTATGTCGAGTGGACTAATCATATGATGTATCAATGGATGGGTATGTTCTCGTGAACCAACCAGATTGTCCATCTCTGGCAGACGAAAGTAGTCTGTCATGTTACTACTTTTATGTTCCCCATATGCCTCAGTAGGCGATATTCCCGGACCACAGCCACTAGCCCGTTGTGTTACCCAGTGTGACACTATTTAACAACCTAACTACCCAATAACGAAAGACCGTTTAGGGTCGATATAACGGAGTCGACCAAAGTACGATAGGAAATACAACTGTATGCTTTCAATCATTACGTTTACGTCTTCTTTGGGACATTAGTAATGATTATACATTTTCTTGAAACAGGTACTCAAAAAATATCTTACACCAGGACACTTCAGACGCATTGTACAAGAACAAATCTAGTGTTTTGGAGACAATAGAGTAAACGTATCTTTGAAACAAAGCATCCTGCAAAGAGCCTTAGCTATTTTACGACTGATTTTTCTTAAGATTAAAGAACTAACAGGAAATGAGACTCTTACAGTAACTCCGGAGACTAAGAAAATCGGGATTTATACTACGGTTACGGTGTAACTCAACCGTTTTTTAAACAAGTATTTACGGGGATTTAAACAAGGGTTTGAAACCCTACTGCTGACATAAGGGAAGATTATCCTCTTATATTATAAAAGGAAGTGTTTGTCTGTTTGTTTTCTGCACGCACAGTCCTGACGAATCTATGGCACTTACAGTAATGGGATTAGGCACACAGATAGTCCGAATTTTTTACAATTTTTGGGTAACGGCGAATTTTAAAATTCAATCTAGAACATTTTGAATGAATTCAATGAAATTTAATTATTGATGTTTTTCTTAAAATGCAACAGCATAAAAGATCACACATTCTAAATTTATTATTTTCATTTCCGTTTTCATTTTGCGCAGAGAAATGATTTTACAGCAGACTATAAAAAACAAATAAACTTTTAAATGGAGTTATGTAGCTCTTTTTTCTATCTCCTCTAAACCGTTAAAGATAGAGTAAAAATTTGAAATCTGCGGAAAATCTCACATTAGATCGATACTTAAAAATATGATTTTCTTTAAATAAATTAAACTGAATATCTTTTATATTTTCGCAAAAGATTGTGAAGTCACGTCAACCTTCGCGTTCAAAAAAATAAACAGATTACATTTCCTGCGCTCTTACGATTTCGGCGAAGGAAAGCAAAAAAATAAAACATTTTGGCTGGCATTGTTTAGGTTTTTTTTTGTAAAATCGGGATCGTTAAAGATAGATTGAAAATTTCAACTGATTTGAAATCTGGAAATTTTGACACGTGACAGATACCTCGTACATTTGATTTTCCTTTAATAAATAACCATTCAATTAGATATTTATTTTTTCGCAAGATATTGTGACGTCACTCCGAATTCCCAACACCACGGGCAACTCCACTATGGCTATTATCTAATAGGGTACGAATTCACATTTGGTTTGCTTCGCAAACCAATAACCCCACAAAAGCAACTGGCACGGACAACGCCGGGCTAGCCACGAAGTGGCTAATCTCCTATATAATGCTTTTTTTAGTAAAAATTCTAATTTTTTCAGATGCATCTTCTTGGAGTTTTCTCGTGTTGTGTTTCTTTTCAAAGGGCCGCGATGGTCCAGTTGAAATAGCAACGGATTAGGGTCACGAGTCCGAAACTCGGTCCAGTCAAAAACAGTCGTGTACACGGAGGCACGTTAAAACTTAGGGGCCTCAAATGTCCTCGCGTTGGTATGGTGTGGAAGTTTGGAGTTAGGTTCAAGCTCATGTGTTATCTCGTCACCTGAAAAAAATTACCCGATGTCGTCCTCGAGTCTTTCCATTCGTGATTGATCCCGGACCGTCGTCAATAGCCTATTGTGTTGCCCCAGTGAGACGTTAGTTAAATGGCCATTATCAATCCTTCAGCGCTTTGGTTGATCAAGGTATATCGCCATTAACAAAACTGAACTTGATGGACGCGTCATCTCGCTCCTAGTAAAAACTAACCAGATCCTCATCTTGTCATCATCAAAAAATGGTTATGTCCTGATTAGGAGATCCTCTTTGAAAGCAAAATTGGTCACATCTTTATTGACGAGGTATCTGGTCGAAACCACTTGGAGGGTTAAGGGACATTCTCAAACAAACTTCACAATTTCCTCATGTTCTGAGCGCCACGAGATTTATGTATAGTGCAGCATTGTCTTTACCCCCCCCCCACACACACACACACAAAAGGTTCATAATTAACGACCATTTATTTTTTCCCTCAAAACGGGACACCGACTAATTTTTAGGTAATAATATCAGTATTCAAGAAAACACATATTTCTTTATAGTTTTTATTTACTAATGAAAAGAACAGGAATGTGTGTGTGTGATGAACACGTGAAAATGTTGTTGTTGTTTCTCATGCCTACACTGGCAGACCAAAGGAGTGCCAGGCCCGTCGAAGACGGTAAGTGAGCCCCATTGAGAGGAAGCCCGACTCAGCTCGAATTTTTAGCCAACAGATAGCAGCACATCGCCACATCTCGTTTTTACGGAGAGGTCACATTTTCACGACATTCAATCATACTCAGGCACACGTTGTAATTTTGATCCAAACCAGAGACCAACTAATCCCTGGTTCGGCACCCCTAGAGGTATTGATTTATTATGGGAACATGGAGGACTTTGTGATCACGACAGATTTTTCGTGCACCAGTCACCTTTAGCGTACACGAGAGTTTTCGGTCAGCTGAGCTTGAACTCATGATCAATCAGTCACGAGCTCGTTGCTACCCCTACCGACCAGGCCACCCGGCCCTACACGTGAAAATAAATAATTTATGTGGTCTGTCTTATATTTTCTGAAGAGCAAATTTGCTTAAGTTACTTTATGTTGATTTTAAATAAGAAAAAATGAAGTTCTTGATAGAATTTCTTAAAATTTCCTGCTTTAAAAACGGGGTACTTAGTTTATAAGTTAACATTAAAAGTGTACTTACGTTTAGGCATTGTTGAAATGAAGATTTTACGTACAAGAAATTTAAATTGACTATAATAACACGCGTCGATAAAAAAAAACAATAATCAAGTGTCAAGAAAGATGCAAGAGCTCTCTACGCGTACGTTCAATTGAGGAGCGAGCTAACAGGCTTCTGACAAGGGATGGGTAAAAAATAACAACCTGTTCTTTTACAGTGTGAATTCCAAAATTCTAGACGCCCTAAGTGATTACAACAACTAAATTTAAATATTCAGTCAGTAACATTTGAATAAATGCACCGGCACACTCGTGTGTTGACAAAACCAGGCCTGCTTGTTGCAGACATTACCGATTTGTGTTGATCTGAATAAAAGTAAGCATAATCCTGATTGGCCCAGGCACCCGTGATTGACAGTTCGCTTTTTAAAGGCGCATAACATTGAGAGCAATATCATCTCGTTTTCTTCTGTCACAAAACAAGAGAAAAAAAAGTCTTCCGAACTTCCCTTATAGAAAATCATTGATCGTGAAATGATAACAATATGCTTTTTATTCTTAAGATTTCCCGGAATTATCTACAATAAATATTTACGAAAAGATGAGGTCTGTCGGATTTTGTTTTTATTTTTCCAACCTCTTTTTGAAATTGTTACCGTGGATTGATCAATTTCTGAAAACGGAACATTTCGGCGTCCCGAAGCTGTGCTTGGGGACAATGGGACATCCTACCTAAAAACGGGACGTATGGTCACATCTCTATTAATATAAAAGGAAGTGTTTGTCTGTTTGTTTGTGTTGGTTTCCCTAGAGAGCGCTGTTTGTGAGCGTAACGAAAATGATCGGAACCGCCATTTCTATGATTGTCGTCATAGCGATCTCAAACAGTTGGGGAACGTTTTTTCTCTTGTAGCGGCAAGATTTCATTTCCTGCGCCGATTCGAGAGAAGAGGAGCAAAACAAATAAAAAAATTTGACGGTCATTGATTAGTTCGTTTTTGTAAAATCGGGATCGTTAAACACAGAATGAAAATTTCAACGGATTTGAAAACTGCGGAAAATTTGACAGATATGTGTGTGTGTGTGTGTGTGACATTCGTCTTGTTCAGTTTGGTGAGGTCTAGATATAAAGACTTCGAATCTTACAGTACATCGATATTTAATGGCTTTGTATCTACACCTATTATATACAGTTGATTTATATTTTGAGAGTTCAATCATTATCTGCAGCAGTCAAAAATGCGTCAGCTCTCAATGGCGTCCAGGGGAAAAGGTGTCTTTCCCCTTAGCGTTCTGAGGGGTCTTTAACCTATGGCGTTCTGAGAGGGTGCTGCTGGCGCGGTTCCTACTACCAACCATCCTGATGATCTTTCGGCCTCGAAAGGAACACGGCAAACCTAAAAAACAATACACAAAACAGTGTTTGGGTATTATTGATTCAGTATTGATTCAGTATTAGTTATTGAACTACGACTTCATATGGTCAGCTGCTGTCGACGTCAAGTTCTGTCCTTCGTAGTTGCCAACTTTCTCAACGTCATAGCGATCATGGGGTTTCACTTTCTTCACTCGATATTGTCCTAAGTATTTGGATCGTAATTTCATTCCGACAACAAATTGAGTTCTCTGAATAGCAATAAGATCACCTTCTTTATATTGATGAGGTTTCTTCCTCTTCTTATCACACGTTTCTTTATTCTCTTCCTGGATTTTTAGGAAATTCTTTTTGGCATCATCTCTTAACTTCTTCCTATTCGCCAGAAAACTTCAGTATATTCTTCTTTTAAAAGCTGGGCTATCTTGAGGTCTTCTTTATTTCGCATTTTCACGCCTGTCAAAAGTTCGAAGGGCGTCCATCTTGTGCTTCTGGAAGTTGTGCAATTGAGTATTCTTCGTACGGTGTCAACGTGTTTGAACCATTTGATCGGTTCTTCAATTCAATGTTTAGTTAACACTGGGATCAGGGTTTTGTGCACTCTTTCTACTTGTCCATTGCCTCTTGGGATTCCCGTTATAATTTTTAGGTGTTCAATCCCGTTTTCGCAACAAAAAATCTGTACATTCTTTAGATGTAAAAGCACATCCTTTATCCGAAATTATCCTCGCAGGATTTCCAAAACTATTTTGTTTTTGTTTAAGTTTATTAATTGCGTCACCTGATGTCGTAGATATGGTAGGATATAACCAAGTGAATTTCGTGAATGCGTCTACTACCGTGAAGATATGCTGATAGTTTTTAGATGTTGAAGGTAACGGACCTATGAAATCAATGTGATAAGTGGATAATGGAACGTCCTTTTTAGGAATCGGATTTAAAAATCCTTCAGCTTTTCCTAGCTTATTATTACCGAGTATGCTCTGTACACAATTACTTATTAAATCTTCAACATGTTTCCTCAGTTTAGGAATAAAAAATTCACGTTTAACTAGATATTCAGTTTTATTCACTGCGAAATGTCCTTTTTCGTGTGCGAGTCGTATTATTTTGTCTTGCATAGCTCTGGGAACAACTAACAGTTCACGATCATTATCATATTTGTAAACGATACCATTTTTTATAAAGTAATTTGAATTAGTTCCATCTTCTATCAGTTTCTTAATTGCGGGGATGTGCTCGTCATTGGATTGTGAAGCAATTATTTTAGGAGTTATTCCGTCATCTGCAGTGACTTGCATCACTTGCATTACAGGGTATCTACTCAGTGCATCCACATGGGCCATTTCTTTGCCAGGTTTGTGGACTATTTCATAATCAAATTCTTCTAAGAAAAGAGACCATCTTGCAATTTTAGGGTTACATCTTTTTTCCCATAGTTTTCTGAAATGCTAAACAGTCGGTGAATATTTTAAATTTTGAGTCTAATATATAGGGCCTCAATTATGGCAAGTACTCTAGTTCGTAACTACTATACTTCTCTAGCTGCGGTGTTGTTTTTTGCTCTTATAATATATTGGATAAAACTTCCCCGTCGTCTGACTGTTGGAGGAGCACCGCCCCAAATCCATGGCTACTTGCATCAGTATGCAGTTCTAGCGTCGCTCCTTGGCGAAAAATATGTAGTACTGGGCTTTGTGACAATAATTCCTTTAAAATATGGATTCTTCTTTTTGTTTTGGTCCAAACCGAAATTCTGTATTGTTTCTGTGTATATCACACAAAAGGTTTGGCCACTTCGGCATATTGAGGAATAAACTTCCTAAAATATCCTGAAAGACCAAGGAAACTTTGCAATTGTTTAGTCGTTTGTGGTTGCGGAAATTTCTGTACAGCTAACGTCTAAACTGGGGAGGGTCGAATTGTCCCGTCTTCAATTACATAACCAAGAAACTCTATTTTTCGTTTAAGAAATTGACACTTCTGAAAATTCAATTCTAACCCATATTCCGATGTTATTTTTAGAACACGTTTAAGTTTCTCGATTCCTTCTTTCTCATCTCGTGAGGGAATAATTATGTCGTCCATGTAGATAACGAGAGTGTTATCCCTTAAAAGATACTACTTAAAAGATACTATACCTCTAAATACCGTGTATATTTACCGCTGGAAAACACTGGGACTAACAAATAACCCAAAAGGGACTTTTATAAATTCATATTGTCCTTCGTGTGTAACGAAATATGTATACTTGGTACTTTTCTCATTTACATCTACATGAAAAAATCCTTTTTTAAATCAAGCGAAGTGAAAACTTTAGCTTGTTCCAAATTATCCAAAACGTCTTCTATTACCATAAGGGAAATCTATCTTTAATTATTTTTTTATTTAATTTCCTATAGTCAATACAAAGTTTAGAAGAACCATCTTTCTTCTTACACAACACGATAGGGGCTGAAAAATCAGAGCAGCTAGGCTTAATGATACCATCTTTCAACCACTTTTTTGTTTGAGTTTCAACTATTTTTTCTCAGCGAACGGCATCCTGCGTGAAAGCTGGCTTATGGGGACCTCGTCAGTCAAAATAATATTCATTTCCAAGTTCGTGCTTCTCGTCTTACACGGTTTATATTCGCTGATAAGTTTCGTCAATTCTTCCTTCTGCTCAACGCAAGAAACATGATTCAAATCTATTTCGTCAACAGTTACGGCGTTAAATATTATAGTTAGGAACCATCCCCACATTTTTCAATGAACTCGTCTGGATGACGTGGAGGGCACGTGATTGAGTGAGAATGGTATTTAACTGCTACAGGAGAAGGTAAGTAATCATTCTTGCACTTACTTTTACGAGTAATGGGAAAGGCTGCTGATCTTAGCGAATTTGATAAAGGGGAGATCGTAATGGCCCGAAGACTCGGAACGAGTATCACCGAAACTGCACGACTGGTAGGTTGTTCACGATTTCCAATTGTTAGTATTCATGCAAAGTGGATAAATGACGGTGACACAAGCAGTAGATGCCATGGTGTTGATCGTCCACGCGTCATCAAAGAAAAAGAACGTCGGAGACTGTCCCGCTTGGTAAAGCAAAATCGGCGCGAGACAGTGGCTCAGCTGACAGCCCAGTACAATGCAGGTCCAAGCCCAAGTGTTTCGGAACACACAGTTCAGCGGACCCTGTTGCATGTGGGACTGTGCAGCAGACGTCCCAATCGTGTGCCTCTGTTAACCAAGCGTTATCTTCAACTACGCCTACAGTGGGCCCGGGAACATCGAGACTTGTATTATAACTTTCTTGTAGTGCAATCTAATTTGGTTTGACAACACTGGCACAAGCGCAGCGATTCGATCTGACAACATTGTAGTCGATCTGGCAACTGTTGGTGGAAGGCCCAGTGGCTCCGCTGTCAGTAGTGTACTGTCAGTCTAGTCTGTCTGAGTCTGACGCTGTCATTCATGTCTATCGGTGTGCCCAACGGGATCGTTGATGATTGTGTTGAGCGAGGCGTGTTCGTGTTGTTTGTTACGATTTTGCCTTATAGTTTAGAGTATTCCAATACATAACGTACAGTTTTTAACAAGTAGGCTACTCCCTACTATGAGTGACGGTAGGAAGAGATTCAGTGGCGCTGAATACAAAAAACGAACAAAACTGAAACTTCAAGAACAAGAACGTGTTCTTAAACAAACAAAAAAAACTAAATAGGTTTTTTTAAACTAATAGTTTGTCAGTGGAAGAAAAGAACGATAAAGAAGATAAAGGGGAACCTGAAAGTGCTCGTGCTGTTTGTGATGGTTCTGTTGGGGACGACAATGTTTTCTCTGGAACGAGTTGTTCCAAAACAGCCATGTTATCAGAACCTACTGAAATACAAGTAAGTTCTCACAGTGAGATTGTACCCGATAGATTTGATGTTAAAAGTCTATCTTTAACAGAAAATGAAGAGCTAACATTAGCAAACTCTTTAAATAAGGATCCAGCTTTGTGGATCTTAAATGATGCTACTAGAGATCTAATAGCAAAAAATGGCTTTGACCAAAACAAGAGATGACGCGTGCCAAAGTTTACGAGAGTCTTGGGAAGAAGTGTACATTGCTCTGACAAGAATTTCAAATGACACAACAGAAAAAGCAACGACTAGATGTGAATTCCGAGGAATACTTCGAAGATTAGAACGTTTTGAGACTGCGTTTATGGTGTGTTTCTGGAGCACCGTACTTCACAGAACCCATAAAGTTAGCAAAGCCATGCAAAGTGGAACTGTGGATGTTTTGTTGGTCAGATATTTGTATGGCTCTCTTGAAGAATATTTTACGGAACAGAGAAACAACTTTGATTACTTTGAGGAATTGGCCATGGATCTAACCAAAACTACATCTTATGAAAAAGATAATAAAAGACAGCCAAAAAGAAAAATTTGGCCTGACGAAGACCGAAGTGGGGAAGTTAACTTTACAAGCAGGGATGACCTTAAAATAAAAACTTTTTTACCAATTATAGACTCTTTTGTTTGTGAATTCAAGAAACAAAAAATGGCTTATAACGATTTTCAAGACCGATTCTACTTTTTAACTCATTTGCGTGATAACAATACAGATTTGGAAGAGGAACTGAGGAAAAAGGCCTCCAACCTTTACCACGTCTACACAAATGATTTGGATTCGGATTTCACTGAAGAGTGCATCCACTTTAAAAATCACTGTGCTGTGGGTAATGATCACCCATCTGATAAATCGTTGGAAGGAATTTCGAAATTTCTGAAGAGTAATTCCTTACAAGATGTTTACACCAATTTGGACATTGCTGTAAGGATAAGTTTGTACATACCTGCTACAAATTGCGCGGGAGAACGCAGTTTTTCTTGCCTTAGAAGAGTTAACTTCCTGCCTTAGAAGAGAACTATGCGAACTAGTATTTCTGTAATGCGGTTAAACTCACTTTCATTACTTTGTATTGAGGCAAATACAACAAAAACACTTTCATATGACGACATTATTAACGAGTTTGCCATTAAGAAATCTCGGAAGAAAGCTATGTAAATTTGAACATGAAGATTACATAAGGTGAGTTGTTTTAGAGAAGTTTGTATATTTTTCAACAAATAAACCAGTAATTAACTACATTTTGTGTAATTACATTTCCGTGTAGGACAACTTAATTCAAATTGAACACAGTTCTTCAATTACACAAAAGATAGTCATTAGCATTAAAATATAAAAATATGTTTAAAATAGTGATCACTGATCTCCAAGAACAAATTAATTAATTAAGTTCGAAACCCATTTCAGTTTTTAACGAATCTTAAAAGAAGCAAGTAAAAAAAAAACAAGTAGATAACTAATTTGATTATATAATTTATTATGCGAACCATTAGAATTGTAGTTTTATCTAAACTAAATTAACTTTATGTTTGAAAAAGATGAAAACACCAATGAACTCTATCCTTTTGTTGCATAAAACAAATGTATTTAAGCAAATAGGAACTGTAGAGGGGGCGGCAAACCGACTTTATCCTATAGGCGGCATACTCTTATATCCGGCCCTGTGTATGCCACGCCGGATGACAGTTTGCATCCAGGCCAGAGGTGGACCAACCATTATTGACTTCCTCCCTTTGTAACGGCCAAACTCTGAAATAAATCATTCTATTGTTCTGAAATTTTAATCGTGTTTTTTTATGTATGTTTTTCACATCCACCTATTTTTATCGCAATCGGACAACTCCTTGGTGCGTCGAATTTTTTGTTAGAGTATTTTCTTTTAAATTTGAATTTCTGTTTAATACATTGTTTTTATGTTATTAATGTGCTAAAAGCTAATTTGTGTTGTGAATATACCTTTCTTCACTAGTTTATAAAACGACATTTGCTATTGAACATAAAAAAATTGATATTCATAGGAGGAAATAGTAAATTTCTGAACCCATTCTCACTTGTACCAAAGGGTACCCGCAAGGCTTTCCCGGGTTAAAGCAACCCAAAAAAATTGCAGAAAAAACTGTCAAATTTGTAAAAAGAAAGTTATACCAGTTAGTCACAGTAAAACACGAAATTCTGCTTAATGGCATCAAATTTTCTGATTCCACATTCTGGTTAGGTTAGGTATTATGGCAGAGAAGGGGCTGTATTTGACCAAGTTGCGCCAAACACAAGACAAAAATAATTTTATCTCCGAAAAGGCAACCACAACGAGGGTAGGTATGGTGTATTTTTCATTAACATCGTACTGATGCAACACAACGGGCTATTGACAACTGTTCGGGATCAATCCCCCCAACAGAAGATCCGAGGACAACACATAATTTACCACAACGAGGGAGAAGATAGGAGGAGAAAGATAACTTGAATCTATAGTTAAAAACCTATCTCCAATTAAAGCTAAAAACATCTTACTCTGCCTGTCTCCTACTGTTCTCGTAGTATCACTCACTAGAAAGTATCTTAATAGATGGCACACACAGTGTGCTAGGATGGGTTGTTAGTTTTAGGGAGTTTAATGACGCAAGAGGCGATATTCGGCCAAGCTACGCCAAACATAAGACGGATGAAGATAAAGCAAAAAGCAGAAGGTTAGGTGAGGGTCACTCAGGATAGTGATGTCCGAACACATCCAAAGATATGCCCCTGAGGGGCAATGTGCTAGGAATTAAGAGGTCAATATTTTATTTTATGGTGTGTGTTGAAACTATATTATCTTAAACTTCAGTAATGAATAAAAATCCATCAGCAGGCAAGAAAAGGAAATACAGACAGCACCGGCTATATGGTCACCCCGCTTATATGGTCAGTTTTCTAAAATTGCGTCTAACTTAATAGGGAACAGTGTTAAAGCGCACCGCTTATGTAGTCATTTTATTTTCTTGGTTATCGGTTATATGGTCGATTTTTTTATGAGGTCATCGTTTTTTTTTTTTAATAATAATTGTTGTAACATTTCTTGAGGCGGGAAGCAATACAGGGAATGACCAGAATTAAAAGTCTTTACGACCACGATGAGGACCTGGGTTTATGCCTTTACATCCCTGCCCATTTCTCTTTTGCGTTGAAACATCATCGACGTTACCCCCCCCCCAATTCTCTTCCTTCCCAAGCACAACAGGTAAACATCTGTCTGTTTATTGGTTGAAGTTTTCTCTCTCTGTTTTAAAAGTACGTTGAAATTGAGACGAAAAGAGTAAAGAAACATTTTGTTGCAATTGGATCATACGTGACAAACAAATTTGTGCTAAATTTTTTTATTTGTTTTTTTAGTTTGCTGACAAATCATGCCTTTGCGCAAAATAAAAACGGAAACGAAAAAAATAAATTTAGAATTTGCGATCTTTTATGCTGTTGCCATTCCAAAGAAAACAATAATAATTAAATTCATTTAAAAATGTTCTAGATTGAATTTTTAAATTCGCCGCGACCCAAAAGTTGCAAAAAATTCGGACTACCTGTGTGTCAAATCCCATTATTGTAAGTGCCGTAGATTCGTCAGGACTGTGATAACGAAAAATAGAAAAACAAACTTCCTTTTATAATAGTTGAGATAAGTGCATTGAACATGGATGCACGTACGTATGCGTACTGTACTTAGATTGGTAAGGTAAGGTAACAAGTTTCTCACTTAAAAAATTTTGCATATTTCTTTCTGTAGTTTTTACTTTGCTAATTAATTTATAAAATGTTCTCAAAAGTTTAATTATTAGTTTATGAGCACTATATTCTGTGATAGGTGAATATTATTCTTCCATAATTAAATAGAGTAGTATTGTTCCGCATATATGGTCTGATTTTTCTGGACCGCTGAGCTGACCATATAACCGATACTGACTGTACTATCTCAAAAGAAGCCTCACAGTTCAAAAGCTATCATTTTTTATTTATTTTAAACTACAAAGTTTTCAACAATGCATTATATACAGTTTGCTCAATGAGGGTTTATGAAAATATATAAGTGTGAAAACAAAGCCTTAACGTTTCAATAAAATTGCAATCACAGATAACAGTAACACATACAAAAAGCAAAAGTCGATCCCATACAATTCATTGAATTCTTTTATAGTGGAATGAACTTTACAAATCTCAACATACCTATAAAAATCACAAAAATATACTGAAATAAATTAAAACAATACAAATATCAGAAACATTTATCCAGACCAACATATTTACAGTTTACAAAAATATAACTTTTTAGTACTTTAACAACATTAAACATTGCCCATAATTCAACATAGCTCAAAAAACACATAAGACTGTTACTAAAATATGAGAATTAATATATCATCACTGTTTTTAGAATCCAATTTAACTTCCAGATATAATTTAACACTTCTGAAGTTACCCTTAGTAAAAAAACACAAATAAATAATCATTGAAATCTAAGTTCCCATTGAAAATTTATTACACTAAGCACTCTCTCTCTCAATGAAACAAAAAAATTCATTTATACTTCTTTGTTAAAATAAATCAATACATATATTTCTTTTAAAAACAAGAATCTGTTTTATTTCAGAAATGAGCCACTTTTTAAGTAAAAGGTATTTACGAATTCCCACAGTAATTTTGATTTACTTCTTTCTGTTTATAACTTCCATAGTATGTTTATGAATTACAGAATTTTCTCACAATAAACCAGAAAGTAACAATAATCTACAAAAGTTTTTAAAACATTTTTTACTCAGTTTTAATACATATCTAAAATTTTAACAGGACCAAAACAAGAATATGAATCTGTACAACATATACAATATGACTCAACATTGATAATGAAAAGAAAAACATTATGCTACATGCACAATGACACTATAATTTATTTTCTATTGAGAGGACAGTATTCTCTCTGACAATATAGTGGAAAATTCGATATAAGTTTCAACTACATGAGCCTATTTGTAAAATACTATTTTCAAATTATACATGGTTTAATTAATAATCCAATGGTGCTATATGTGAATGAAATTTGTAATTTTATCTTTCATATCTTGAAGCACACTTTTCAAAAAATGTGTTGGCTATTCAGTGTTTGTTCTTTTGGTTTCTTTTTCTAGTGCTTGGCACTTCCACTTTTAGTAATTTATTTTTTTACCATTCAATACTGTTTTTAAATTTATAATACAACCTAAATTTGGAGATCGTTCTTACCCATGATTTTTTATTGTGTACTTAATTTATAATTTTGACACATGAATAAAGTACTTTTGAAGTTTTTATCTTTTGCTTAATAGCTTAGAATGTATAGATTGTAACTGATGTCATACCTAACAGTCTTAGTTGAAAATTTGTCTAGTACTTGAGAAAACGATCCAGTGGATTAAAAACTCATTTATTCAAGAATGACTTGATATTCTACTTACTATAATGTAGCCGACACATATAGCAACTATAACACACCACAAATAAAACTAGATCCGCAAGTGGCAATTATTTAGATGTGATTCCTGATCAAGGAAGTGAACTTATTGATGAACTCTTTTAAATATTGAATTTTAAGAGTTTAAATTCTATATAAGCATTGAAACACAGAAACAATACATATTCACAGTGCATTTAAATAGCTACATATATAGATTCACACACATTCCTGAAACTACTATATTGACTCATGGAAGACATTCTAAAGTTATCAGCGATTGCATATGAAAATAAGTAATAGAAGATCTATAGTGGTCGTCATAAAATGAAATGCATAGCGGTAATTTTGTTGAACCTTAAATCTATCCGAGGATGAGTAATATAAATTACATTTTGTTTGAAATTTAAAACATTACAAGGCAACATTTCTATATAAAACAGAATTTACACTTATGACAAACCAAATTTTCATTTAATTACATTAGTGTTAAGTATAATAAAGTTTTATAAGGATGATTGGAAACAACACTACTTGAAAACATTTAATATTGACCAATAATATATTTCATTAACCAATTGCTCAAATAAATATGGATAAAATCAAATGAATTTTTGAAAATATTTAAAATAATAGAACATTTTAGAGGTAGGTAATGTTGAGAAAAAATTGTTTGAAAGGCACTATAAAATGATTTAGAATGAAATTAAATGGTAACAACATTTTAAAATCATGTAGTTTTCAAACATGTAAAAGGCATTAAGTGGATTCTTCAAAGAAGCAAAAAAAAGTACACATTACAGGCCATTATTGACACATATGTCTGTAATATGTATAGTTGTAATAATAAAAATAGCTTTACATTGTTTTTGATGAATTCTTTAGACAAAACTTGTCAATAAAATATTTGCATACCAAGCAGAAAGAATAAACATAAATACTGCTTACTTGACCATTTTGTCAAAAGACTTTAAAAATTAACTAAAAATCTCTAGCATTACCTTAAAATTGAGATATAGAACTGCATCAAAATTGTTTCATGATCTCCAACTTGTAGAAACTGTAACTAGTATTTTATCATTAGTTTTGTGAATTCTAAAATTTTATTTAAAAATCTTATGAAATTCATGAAACAAATGATACCATAATAAAACAAACACAGAGCTACAATTCATATAAAACAAAAGATATCTGCTATTTTTCAAGTGAGGTAAAAATTCATACATATTAATATCAGATTAGTTTTTCTTCTACAGTTATAAGTTATATATGTGCAAAAGTAGCTATATTATCTTTCAGTTTCAATATGAGATATTATAAAAGAACAAAGCACTGTACATTGAGAAACTGTATGAAGGATTTCACAAAGGACTTTATTGTCCTTTAAGCTGCAAAAATATAGCAAATAATCTCTCTTTCTCTCCACACACACAGCTTCATATTCAGCTTATATTTATTAATTACAAAATATAAATAGTCAAGAGTAATTAAAGAGACTATCAGGGCCTATATGCAATCAATTGATAATTTGGAAATTATTCAATTTTTTCATTTACATATCTATTCATACATACAATTTTAGATCATACAAGTTAAATTTGAAAGTGAATATGAGTTTTGAATATAATATTGATTATATACTTTTATTAAAGTATATGTTGCTGAGTTAACTCTAGAAGATGGATTAATTGAAATTAGTGTTAACATATGTATTTTGAGCTTCACAATCTCCAACAAAACCACTGAAAATGACAACAGATACTAAGTGAAAAATGATTTGTAAATGACTAGAATTACACACACATTACACTTATGCTGTAAACTCTTGCTTTTCTTACACATTTTAGTTGGAATGTAATTAATTTGTTGTGAAATTTTATATATATATATATATATATATATATATATATATATATATATATATATATATATATATATATATATATATATATATATATATATATATATATATATATATATATATATATATATATATTTATATATATATACAGAGAAACCACAGTGAGTACATAAAATAATAAAATATACTTTATTCACGATTTGATAATAACTTGTTTACTTCATCAACCTAATTATGTATAAAAATAGCACCCTGCTCTTTCAAAAAAGAGATTTAAAGTAATTATATATACTGCTTACATGAATAATACATTTTTTTGGCAACTGTTTCAATAGAAATGTATTTATACATAACTTTTTGTAATATCATTCATTTGGGTTCCTTCCATTATTGTTACAAGGGAAGATGAACTAAAAAAAATAGATTTATTTCAGATGAAATTTGATACACTGCTTTAAATTTTAACAGATATATTCAAAGATTTCCACTTACTTTCATACGGAAATGGCATTTGCTGTCTTTCTCTATCTAATAAATAACAATATTCTATTTCTACTTATTGATGATATTTAAAAATCCTGAAGCTCAAAACTGAAGTTTTTTGGCAAGTACTTAAGCATATATCACTGCCTATAAAGACGCATGGTAGTCTATATCAAACAGCAGTTTCCATTGCTTCACTGAAGCTAAAAATAGAAAAAAGTAAGAGTAATGTCTTAACGTTTTTTTATTATTATAATAATTTGCATTTATATATAAAATTATACTTTGACTTATAAAAACAGTCAAAAATGTATCTTCAAAATTATTAGAGGATATTTATGTCATTACTCAAAATAATAGGGTTATTTTGGGTCAACAGTAAAGTGACAAAACTCATGTGATTGCATGTTAACCACGCCAAATGCAACAATCTGCATTTTGTCGATTTTAATCTTACTGTATTTTTTTAGTCATTTCATGTTTTATACTATAACAATGAATCATCTAGATTCAAAGCTGATTTTCATGAGAAAACAGCCTTTGAATCGTAACTAGATTTTCCCTAAAGCATCAAAACTTTGACCCGTTTTTGTAGAAACGTCCATTTTGTAAATTGGTGCCTTTAGCATGGTCGTAATGGCATATACATTGACTCCGTTTCAGTAGAAATCAATAACTACTGACCATGATCACTGTTTAATATCACTTCTTAATTTAAGCTGTTTGATTCAAATAGTTATTGAGCACAAATCGTTTAGTCTCAGCATATACGAAATTTTGATTTCTAAAATTGAACAAAATGGTGTTTGGGAAATTTCATATGGAATTGGAAAAACTTTATTGAATCTTTTCAGATGTGAACAGGAGTGAGAAGATAGCCTGTTGAATTTTTTTAATGGAATTACGTGTTTAGTGAAGGCAGAGAAGGGAAAGATGATGATGAACTGGAATGCACATCTCAAACAGAGAATAATATTAATATTCAAAGCTTAATCAAATTTTCAAGCAGTATACAATTGCACTTAGCCAGAACACTAAAATACTAAAAAGCTATATCTATTGGTCAATTGAATTATAGGAGACTTACAATGAGTGAAAACGACCAAAATTGGTAGAAGCCAAGTAGAAAATATTGCAAGTCATACGATGAAATACAGTCATGTCCAAAATTATCTTTACATACCCAAAAATAATTATACATATTCCATGAAATACCCAATTGATGCATTCCCTTTTTGCAGGGAATACATGTGTGAAAAACAAGCCTAATTAGCATCATCCAATCAAAAGTGATCAAACAGTTTTTGATATACAAATAAAAACAGTGGCGGATTGAGCGGTAAGCGGACGCGTAGGGCCCCGAGGTCTTAAATTGTCTTTTCATTAAGATTCGATGAAAGTTGTGACAGTCTTACAATATGCGTCTTTAAGTGCAGTGAAAAGAGTTTCTAATACAATCTGATCAGCAAGAGCAGATGCTGTATTAATAATTTATAAAATTTGGTTTCACCCATATAAAAGAGGCTAACTGAAATTTGAGATTCAGAAGAAGGAAAAAAGTTATTCACTTCTGGAGAAAATAGACATATATGAAACGGCTCTAATGACAGTTATTTCGAATACTAGTTTACAAATAATAAATGCTACTAGTAAATCACTGCAATTAGTGGAACGCGAGATATTGAAAATATCTATCCGACTCAAGTCATTAGAAAATATTATCAATAATTTCAAAAAATTTGAAAAAGAGGCAACTGATTTTTAACAGAGCTATCATTTAATGTGGAAGATGGACAAACTCGCACACAACTAAAGAGAAAAGCGTTTTTTCATGAAAACAAAGAAGTCGGACATTAATTTTCAATGAGAGAAAATTTCAGTCCATTCATTTTATGTCATATGAATACACCAATACAGAATTACCACCACACAACCATTACATACTCCAAGGCAGAATTATCTGAAAGAACTCAGGCGTATGAATTTATGGAGCCTTTTAGAATATTTTTTATTGGGATTTATCAATAGAAGAAAAAAATAACACGAAAAAAGCTCAAGGATATTTACAAAAATGACATTGATGTTTGTACTTTTGAAGATGAATTTGACCATTTTTTTAATATTTCTAAAAGAAAACGAGGACACCATAAAAATCACACCAGGCATCTATCGAGGTGCCAAAGAAATGTCTTGCACATTTCCGAATGTTGAAACATTATTTAAAATTTTTTTAACGATTCACTTATCTAATGCATCAGGATAAAGATCGTTTTCTTATTTGAAGCGTATAAAAAATTATTTTAGTAGTAATATGAGAGATGTGAAAGTTTAATTAATCTGGCCATTCTGTATGTAGAGCAAGAAATTTTAAACCAAATTGAAACTGCCAGAATAACTGACGAATTTACAAAAAAGAAAGCAAGACGAAAATTCATATAATTTTTTTTAATAAATTTTATTTAATGTGTTAAGATTTGAAATTTGTTTTATTACTTTTCTTTTTGTTAATAACATAACGAGAGCTTTCTTGGAACTTTTTTTCCAACTTGAGTTCGAGGGCCCCGAAAATTTTACCGCTTGGGGACCCCACTTGACTTGATCCGCCACTGAATCAAGGCGTTGCATCATCTAACGTTGAATCAGGGGTTTTGAGCAAAGTGAATTTCTGCATTACAGCGTTTGATTTCAGTGTGTAAGGACTCAAAACGATTCGTTATGAATCTGAAGTATCATTTGGAAGAATCTGTGAAGTGGCGCATTATTGGCCATTTAGAAGCAGGGCAGACAATCACGGAAGCAGCGAGATGTGTGAATATTTTAAGAGTCTCTGCGCTATGGAAACAATTTCAGAGCTCTGGAACTGTTGTAAGGGGGTCTGGACAAGGTAGTAAACGTATAAAAACTGCTTCTCAAGATTGCAATAACTTCCCGTCAGTTAAGTTAAGAGTTTGCGGTCGCTATGGAAACAGTTGTATCACGGAAAACTGTCACAACACAAGAGAGATCGCTTTAATTGGTGCACAGAACATAAGAACTGGAGTCAACACCAATCGACCCATGCTCTCTTTACTGATAAGTTGAGTTTAACATCTGATTCTAAACGTAGTTACATCTGCAGGGAGTCAGGAACGCAACATCTTCCTTCAAACATTATAGAATGTGACCATTTTGGTAGTGTAGGTGTGATGATACGAGGAGGGAAAATAATACATGAACGTACGCCCCTACACGTTTTCAACAGAGAATCTGTGATCGGCCAGAGATATCGGGATGAGGTCTTAGAACATTATGTAAAACTTTTCAGAAGTGTATATGGATCTGATTTTTTATTTATGGACTATAATGCTCGTCCACATCGAGCAAACCTCGTTGACGAATTCCTTGAAAATGAAGCCATTGAGCGAATACCATGGCCAGCAAAATCTTCGGATCCGAACCCGATAGAGAACTTATGGGACGACCTTGGAAAAGCAGTTCTAAAGAAGTTCCTCCTTCTAGAGATATAAATACCAGCGCTGGGGGAGTAGAACTCAATTCCCCAAACTGCAGTTAACATTCTCAGCATGAAATCATGTTGTGATACGTGTATACAAGTCAGGGGCGTTCACATTCCACTTTAAATTAATTATCCTTAATTTTTTTTCTGAGTTATTCATTTTTTTCGGAATTCTCGTCACATATTATTGCCACTTTTATGGTTTCATGCTAGTTTTATATCATATGCAGTGTTCTTAAATTTTTTCTTTGTATTTATGTGTTATGATGTTATGTCTCATTCCACACAAATTCATAAAATTATAGTTCACAGTTTCTGAGAAATCTATGTTTCTATGCATGTAAAGATAATTTTGGACACCAGTTTAATATGTGTATGACCCTCAGACGATTAGATAAATAAAATTGTAAGAGGTAAGATCAAAGATTGGATTTTCTCATTACAAAACATGATAGTCTGTTGTAAAAATTTATCATAAGAAACCAAGAATAACATCGTTTTGTTGCTGCAAAGAAATTCATGTTATTAAAAAATTGCTTCACATTTGAATAGAAAAACGCAAGAGTTGTCTTCACCTTTTGGTGCAAATTGAGGAAGTATATAGATTATCATTAAAATCAAGGAACAGGTTTTCAAATATGAGTCTGAAACCAAGAAGCAGTCAATGCAGTGGAAGACACTGGTGTTAAAACTGAGATAGTAAGATAATGCAAGGACAAGAACTTGTGAATCTTCTGACAAACAATAAGAATAATTTTCAATACAAATTATCAATGTACAATAACTATTTGAGTGGGATACTGAAACTTGGAAACAATGTAAAAGAGATCAAGGCCAGAAACCAATACCTCCGGCATGCCATTCCCATGGCAATCCTTTGTTGCATATTTTGAATTATTTTTAGATCACATGTATACAAGCAAGTTACATGGATGTAGCAAATCACTGCAACATATTGTTTTGCTTCTTTTTTTAATCAAAGAATTTCATTGGGTGATCAACTAAATGGGATGGAATAATTTAATAGTAATTTAAAGTTCTTATATTTTTATACAGTTTGAAAAATTGTAAATCAACCAAATAATGAATCTTCAAGCATTTCAAAAGAAGTTTTAAATTAATGATGTTTGTGGTAACTGCAGTGTGATATAAATATTGGTCATGAATGAAGTTTTACTATATACAATAATTGTAAGATAGAATATAGTTATTTTTAAAGTATTTATCATTGTATAAACAATTTATGTATATTGCTTTTAAGAAATGTAACATTTTAATTGAAAGCCTAATATTATAAAAACATGTTATTTACCTCTTCACTTTTCCCCAGAAGCACAAAAGAAAACATTTGAAAAAAATTAATTACATAAGAAACAAAAAGCAAAGATAAATATGAATTAAGGATAAGTCTTTGAAAAGATGTATAATCTAAGAAATACAACATATAATCATTTTCAAGAAACAACGTTTTATAATTTTAAAAGTGAAAAGAGGAATTTTATTTTTGTTTGGTGCAAATCAGGAACTTTTTGGAACTATTTTATTTTTAGATATTTAATAGAAAATTTATCAACAATATTCATAGGTCTCTATATACACTTTCTTTTTGAAGATTATTCAATTCTTAAAACAAATTTTAGAAGGAAACAAAGATACTAAAAAATATATTCAGAAATATAGGGCTAAATAATGATTTTGTTAATGACTGTTTAGAATTAATATTTTATAACCAAGAAAATATTCAATACATTATTAGACAATCACTTAATTTATTAGTGAAAGAGACATAAAAACTAGACCCAATGGTATTTATTTATAAATATCTTTGTTAATTTATTTTTATCATAGAAAATACCTAGGACTAGAATAATTAATAATAGAGCAGTAAATAAATGAGTAACAAATTTACAACAATGGATGTGCCTTTTGATTTGAAGTTGTTTGTCTTACATATCTGGTTACTTTTTGTCTGCAAAGCAATCTGAACATACCCTTGTAAAACAAGCTACCAATAAATGTTACTCATAACATTAAGTCTAAAGGAATTTCATTGGATAACTACAATGAAAAGTGTTAATAAAACATTACAAACTACTTCCATATGTCTGCACCCATGTTATCTCAGAATCAAACTCTTTTGTTATCATAACTTAATGTGGACTCTTAACTGCCAAATAGCAATAATAAGGCACTCAATTTGTTCCCAATCATCCAAATTACACAGCATTTTGAGGTAACATATGACCTTATTACAAAACTCAGTTTCACTAAAATAGCAATCGGACAACTAATAATAGCATTCATCAAATTCACTATCTGTCAAAATTTATAGGGAAAAGTACTGCAAGGAATTTAAGCACTGGAATAATTTAGTTATAATTTAATGATATTAAAGCACAGTGACAGATCACAACCAGGCATTTTACTAGATGAAATTACAAAAATGCTTAAGAATAAATTGAATAAAATTCTGTCACATAATAAACTTTTGTAACAATATTGCATATGAATTTGTTTTGCTCAAACTGAATTTTAAGGAGCATTGAACACTTCTTGCCTTTTCACTAAAACGAAAATTATTAATTAACTTCGATTTTTAAAGCAGTTTAAAAATACAAAAAAAAACGATACATTTTCAATTGAACTACATTTCCACCTAAAATAAATAGATTTCTCCAAATCGCAAATGCCTACTTTTAGAGATGAAATATAAAAGAAAGTTGAATGTGCACACAACTTACTCAGAGTCACTAATTTCAGCAGTGGCCAATGGTGGAGCAGCTGAGGAATGTCTACTTATTGGATGGGATACTAGATTGCAACCATTGCTGGAGATACTATGGAAATACTTTTTACTAAAACTGATATTTATAGGTATCTCCTCTTCGCTTGGAGTGTCATCTAGTACAAATAAAACATAAAATTGACATATAAAACAAGATTATAAACATATTTAACTGAAACTAAGAAAAGCATATAATAGACAGGAGTAACATGTTAAAGCATAAAAGAGATGGGTTCAGAGACATACCGATTAATCTAGGGGATGCTCTATCAAGACAGGAGTCCAAATCTAAAGTACTTTTCTTGCAGATAGGAGACATATCCTCTTTAGTTGCAGAAAAGGCTTCTTTTGCATTATTAGAAGGGAATGCATTTTCCTTTACAGGACTTAACTGTAAAGAACTGTTTTTAAGATCTGTATCAGACAAAGTTTTTTTCAAAGCACAATCTAGGTTTTGTGAAACTTCTAAAGATATATTGCTACTTTGTATATTTGCTGAACAGGGTGATTTCAACTTTTGACAATCTTCCACAGAACGGCAATTGTGTACAATTTTTCGATTGAAATTAGATTTCTCTTTTAAAGCATGTGCAGGCTTTTTATTTTCATAAGCACAATATTTATAAGTTGGCTTAGAATAAACATCATTTTGTGGCAACTCAGAACTGCTATAATCACTGAAGGTATCTTTGGAGCAGCTTTGAGATCGACAAGAGGAACATATCCCAGTCTTAAAATCTGGCCTCATAGCTGTGCTCAAGTGTAAACTCGAATCCAGACTGTTTGTTTCACCTAAAAAGTCTTGACAATTATGAACTGATTTTTCGACACCACTTATTCTCATTCTGGGAGCACCAAACTCCGGTCGAGCACTACATACAGGTGCAGATAATGGAGAGGATTTTTGAGTGTCAACACTTCCCCAGCTTAAGCTGTGATCTTTAGAATTTAGTCCCATCTTCAAAGATAGAGATGTCTTGGAAGTTTTACTTAGAGGTGATCTTGAACCCGGCAGACGTGGATAAGAAAACATATTGATGCCCATTTTAGGACCAGAGGAGGAAGATTCTGTTCCTTCTGAAAAGAAATAAAGTTCAGTTTCCATAACTTTACTTTACATATTGAACACACAGAAGTATATTTAGGTTGTGAAAAAGATAATTATATCATTACAAATAACAGAAGTAATTTTATCACATTAAAGCATAGATCGTTTGATATCAAAAGCAATTTAAATTCAAAAATTGCACGCATTTAAAATTTATTGATGAGTGCATACATAGTAAAATAAAGTACTATGCATACATATTTTTTTTCAAAAATGAATTCATACCAGAAGATTTTAAGCCTTCATATGACTTGTTATCATTAGCTTCATTAGATGAATTCAGGTGGCAAGCACTTGGAGTATCATTGCCATTCAGAATGTCATCCAAGCAAGATTTATTGGACCCTTTATTTTCTAAACATAATAAACAGAAGAAAATATCATTTCAAAATTATAAATTTATCTTGAGATGTGTATATATATATATATCTTCAGGAGGAATCATTAAGAAACTATATTTTAAAACGAGTAAAAATTAGAACAAATCATTCCTGCTAAAATATCTAAATAAGGTGCTCTAAATTACAAAGATATATTCATTCTTTAATTGAAATCTATTACCTTAACTAATTTTTGTCAGTAGATGACAACCTAACTGAATATTTGAGATTGACAGCAACAAGTTTAAAACAATATGATAATATAAAGTCTATAGTTGTTAACTCTTTTCATGCATCTATGAAGAAACAGAACATCATTGAATTTTAGCACTGACAATGATTTGGAAGATAATGTAAATCAGAGTATTAAACTTTCCAAAAGAGACCAATATTAGGGTGACTAATGCTGAACATTGCCCAGCATGTTTTGAAGTATTGAAATACACAAAATAAATTTTAGCAATAAAGCAAAACATTCCATTTATTGACTGACATACAAAGTGTTTCAAAACTTCCTACACAGCCTGTAAGAGGAGATAAGGGCACACAGAATTAAACATTATTCAAAGAGATGTGCTAATACATCCACAAGCACCATCTGGATGGGCTAAAAGGTACACTAATGTACTGAAATAAGAAAGCATTTTTTACTAACCCTAATTTTAGTTTGATAACAATTGTACATTTAGTTTCACACCAAATGCTCTTGGCTTTGACCAAACGAAATACATGCTTGATAGCAATAGCATATTTATAGTTTTACAGTAAGTGCTCACAGCTGTGTGTCTACCAACAGATACACACTTGACAGGCTCAATACATGTTTTCCTCCTGCAAATCCAGGTGGCCCTTGCAGACATATGTACCCTCGTAAATATGGTTAAATTTTGTGTTCCACTTCTAGACGTTTGTACAGAAAGTTTTAAAAACATACTATATTTTATGCAACTGTTAAGTAAAGTTTGAAACACATTATCATGTAACTTCTTTTAAATAAACGTAAATTATTCCATTATTTCAGTTCACATTATATTTCATAAACATGTTTTTGAAAACAGCAGTACTTTAAAAAATATATTTTACAAAGATGATAGCTCATCCTTTTTGCTCTCCAAACTTTTAACTTACATGAGTACACTATACATAAAGATCAGGTGCCTGTTTAACATAGAATTGTAAATACAGATTGGAAATAATTGCCCTTCATAATATTTTTCTTATTGCTTATATGCTCCGAATTATAGATATACAACATTTAAGCACACATGATGTGTGTGTATTCTTGTTACTAAAAGCCTGGTTGATATGTACTTACATGTGATTATATATATCTCTCTATATTAAAAAAAAAGTTGCCGCCGCAGGATTGAAAACTGTGTTGTTTAGCTCGATTCTTAGACGGTTTCCCGAGAAAGTACTGATCGGGAAAAAAAAATGAAATTAACATGGTTTGTTCTTCATCGTATTCCTTGGACAATTATCAAGATTTTTTTCCGATGCGGCTATTAGTTTAGGGTTTATTAAGTGTCAAAATTGAAGAAGCGAAATTTCTTCCGCGAGTGAGCAAAACACATAGAAATTTTCAGTCTTCAGCCGTGAGTTTTTTTTAACGAGTACCTCTCAACGTAAAATTTTGCAGCTCGTCGAGTTTTTTTTTTAAATTTTAATTTGGTTCTTGATAATATTTTTTTTTGAAATTCGGGACATTTTTGTTACTTTCTTTTTAAACTGCCTTCTCTATATCTTATTACTATTATTTTTTAATTTTTAAAATATCGCAGAAAACCTCAGAATGTACTCTTTCTGACGATACTATTATTTTTGAAATCGGTTAATAATTAAATTGGATGCTATCAAAAGTTGGTCATACAAAATTCGGAATCTTTGGATATTTTCGCTACTTTTTGTTAAAACCGTTATATCTACAGCAAAAACCATTATTTTTTAAATTTGAGAACATCACTGAATACATTACATTACACTCTTTCTCATGGTACAATTTTTTTTTCAAATTGGTTAATAAATAAAATCGATGCAATTAAAAGTTGGTCATACAATTTTCGGAACTTTGAGATCGTAATTTCCGATACAAACCTAAAACTGTCATATTTATAACGTATTACTATTAGTTTTTAATTTTGAAAATATCGCAGTATACCTCAGAATGTACTCTTTCTTACGGTACAATTATTTTTAAAATTGGTTCATAAATAAATTCGATGCAATCAAAAGTTGTTGACACAAATTTCGTATTTTTTATTTTGCGGAGCATTGTATTTGCGGAGGGTTGTATTTTTGACTATCGGGTTTGCCAGATATCCAAATTTATCGTAGCAACAATTGCCATAAAAACGATTTGTTTTTATTTGGCGAGGAAAAAGGCTCGCTTTTTTTCCTCTGTTCTCAGACGGTTTACCGAGAAAGTACTAAGTACAGATCGTAAAGTTTGAAGATTAACACGGTTTACTTAAAATTGTACAGGGAACAAGATGCAGAATTTTTTTTACTCATGCAGCTATTAGTTTAGGGTGCATTAAGTGTTAAAATAAAATAAAAAGTGAAATCACTTGCGAAAGAGGTATTGGTTTGCGAAGCAAACCAAACGGTATTGCGTAGCAATCCCCGGGGGTCGGCGAGCGTAAGCGAGCAGGGGGCGAAGCCCTCGCTGTGACGTCATAGACCGTATTAAGATAGTTTCACTCTACGAAAGGAATGTTGGTTTGCGAAGCAAACCAAATAGCATATGTAGAAGGAGTGTTGGTTTGCGAAGCAAACCAGATGGGGGTTGGTGAGCGTAAGCGAGCAGGGGGCGGAGCCCCCTAGTTATCAAAAATATTCATTAGAATACAATGTGAACGTTGGAAAGAATAAGAAAACACAAAATAGAGTTGGGCATTATAGAAGCTTGTACTATTATATGAAGGAATAAAATTGAGATACCTTCCGATTAATTTTTAAGAAACATACAGTCAATGGCTAATACTTTTTATTGAAAATCAAAATCAAAATGCTTTTGTTATCAAAAAAGAATTTTTACTCAGAAAACACCATAGTATGATAATATTATTATATTATCATACTATTATAGTAATTTCAGCATCTCTCTTAATTCACAAGAGTTGCTTCACAATCATGCTCTCAGCATTTTGGAAACTGTAATTCCTGACAAGAGTAAAATATCTTATTTGCATAACTTAAGAAATATCAGATTTCGTTCATCTCTAAAGTGTTTGTGATAGTTTAAGTTTTATGGTAGAACCAATGTAATGAGACAAACTGAAATTGTAAAATTTAACGCAATACTGAGAAGTTTTTATAAAAGATATATGCCTCAGAATAGTTTGCAACATATCAATGCTTGCAAAAAAATTACATTAGATAAGTTTTGCAACTTCTCAGATCACTTTTATCATATTCGTCAATATAAAATTATTTTTCTAAAACTTGAAACATTTTCTATGTTATTCTATGTTGATGTTAAAAATTTAAAAAGTTATAGTTCGGAAACATTGCACAAATACTTGTGAAAATGAAAACCACAAAGCACAAAAATCTAAGAATGATTTTGAAGGGCCCAACAAATAATTATGCAAAAACAATTTTAGTAAATCAAATAAATACAGTCAAAATTCTAGCAACTAGTTTAGCTGCATTTTACTTTCTACTGCACCATACAGATAACATTCCAATTTTCTGTTCTTACATCTCTATACTAGTATAAAAGGAAGTGTTTGTCAGTTTCTTGCTGCAAAATAATGCTATGGCACTTACAGCAATGAGATTTGGCACACAGGTAGTCTAAACTTTTTGCAATTTTTGAGTCGCGGTGAATTTTAAAATTCAATCTAGAAGATTTTTAAATGAATTTAATAGTTTTTTATTCTCTACCTGGTTCTTTAAACGAATTTCTTCTGAAGAAAAGAAGAAACAATCGAATCTGGACTTTTTTTACCCACGTGACCTTTTATATGTTCGCAAGAGATTGTGACGTCACAAGTGAACAAAAAGAAAAATAAATTGCTGACCTTCGCATTAAAAAAAAGAAATAGATTGCATCTTATGTCCTTCTCGTTAAAATAAAGAAACAGAGATTACAATTCCTGTTCCATTCTATTTCTGCGAATGAGAGCAAGAAATAAAAACATATTGACTGGGATTGTTAAGTTGCTTTTCGTAAAATCGGAATCGCTAAAGATAGATTGAAAATTTCAACGGATTTGAAATCTGCTGAAAGTTTTACTTTAGAATGATACCTAAAAATATGATTTTCTTTAAATAAATAATTTTTGAATTGAATATATCTTCCAACAGATTTGAAATCTGCCGAAATTTTACACCATATTAATACCTTACATACCGGGTACGGGCAATGCCGGGCTAGCCACGCAGAGGCTAGTCATACATATTCCTGATGTATAAAATTGAACACTTTCATAATATTACTGTTATGGATATTTTCAAATCAAATATAGATAATAATAGCCCTACAGTATAACAATGGATTATTTCCTATATTTGATTGATTTGATTTGATACATTCGTTATTGTAAGAAAACTTAGATGCATATTTTACACAGATTTCTATCCATAACATCCTATGCATTTAAATCAATGTAACTCAAAATAAGGGTCTTGAAGACATTACTTTTAAGGTATTGTTTAGAAATCTAACAAACTTTCAGTAAGCGGAGTATAAATTTTCCCAAATCAGTTCAACTTTTGTCTATGATTTCAAAGTTGGAAAAATCAAATTTTATCTCCTCAGAATGTTGTATTCCTATTCTCAAAACATTTTTCTGAAATGGAAACATTGTCAAACAAGAAAAAAGTCTCGTTTAACTGATCTTTTTCATTTCAAAATTCAATTTAGAAAATATTCTCGCTTTAAACATTTTTTTGTGCACCCCTTGCATTTTTAATGTGCATAATGTATATAATGAAATGGAAAATCAATTGTTTTTTTAAAAGAAAAAGATGACAAGTTATGAACATATTCAGGAGAGAATGATTGGCATACTAACGTTCATGATCGCAATTATGCAACATCTGTTCATAATATCTCCGTTGCTTACAGTAAACATTTTTATCTGCTGTAGCTTCATCATATTCAGATGTTGAAGGAAGATTTTCATCCAATTTTGACTCAGATCCAGCACGACAGTGACTAGTACAAGTTTTAGAGGTAGATCTGCTAGTAGCTGATGATGTTGAAATACCAATACTTCTATGATAAATTTTAGAAGAAGGATAGCTTGTTGAATGCTTAAAAAAATGAATAAAATTAATGAAGCTATACATGCTATAGCAAATATCTAAAACAGTTTTAAACAATTAAAATAGATTCTGAGATCACCAATATAACTATTTGAACAGTTTTAGTCAAGTTTGTTGGCTGGAACAAAAAGGAGAGGAGAAGTACAATTGCCTTCAGATTTGTATTGAAGTTAATGGTTTTTATGAAAAAAGTTAGATACAGAAAAACTTGGGAGAAGCAATGATCGTATATGTATACACTGTAAATAAGTTTGGAAACACATTGAGATATGCAAAAAAAAACAATAAAATACAAACAAATATGATTATGAAATATTTAATTGTTTTAAATTAAGATAATATTTTACTTACTCATATCAAATAAAGAAATAAAATAACTATATGAGTCTAAGCATTTGATTCTTCAAAATATTCACATCACACTTTTATCACAGTATTACATTCTCAAGATTCACAGTATTACATTTTCACAAATTCCCCAAGAAATTGTTTTTTGTGTTCCACAGAACTATAGATAATTTTAGTGACATAAATTTTATTTCTATTGAATTGTATTGAAATTTCTATAGAATCCTATAGGGAATGTTCTATAGAATCCGATAGGGAATGTTCAATAGAATCCTATAGGGAATGTTCTATAGAATAGTAGGCCGTGAAACAAAAAAATAAATAATGATAGAATTGAAAAGATGTTTCTAGACATTCTAGAGAGATTTCTATAGAGGTTACTTTATAGAGCTTATAGAGAAAAACGGACCAGAATTCTATGTACCACATTGTATATAAATTTTTGTTATGGCTATGTATTGGCAATTCATTAGCATTATTTCTAACCATCGTTTAAGTAGATTCACACAACTTATTTATGTTTAAAAGACTTAGATGTCGTATTTTAAATTTAAATTAATCGCACAGAAACTATGAGATTGAAATCTGGACTCTGGGACAGCCAATGCAAGTTCTCCAAGTCTTTCTCTTTTGATAAATTTTCAACATAACAGAAGATTTTTAGAATGTCTTCTCAGAAAACAAATCCATGGCCAATCAAGAAAGTTTCAGAAGGTATTTCTTGTCATTAGAAAATGTTGCGATAACTGTGCTTGCTCAAAATTTCTGACTTTGGACAAATTACCAATTGCTTTGCCTCCAAAATAGCCCCACACTGTCATAGAACCACCTCCATACTTGGCTGTGGGAATTTACATTGAGATTGCTTCTATTCAACGGTTGTTGGTAAAAAACACTTGTTTCAATTACTGCCAAAAAAGTTCATTTTCTGATCTCCAAGGTTCCAATTTTGATGCGATCTGCCCCAAAGAAATCACTACATTTGTTAATACCTCTTTGTAGTAGTTTTTTGTTGCCAGATATCCATTTTGATCATATTCTTTACTGTGGTCATTTACACAGGTGTATTTAGTAACAAATTAAGGTTTGAGAATAATTCAGGAACAGTTTGGAATTGGTTACATTTGCATGTGACTGTCAAATATTTCTCTTAAGCATTTGAAGTCATTCTACCAGATCAAAAACAATTTTTATTCTATCTAGTTCCACCCAAATCTTTTAGTGTCGTATACACAGTACCAGCCAAAACCTTTGACTGACCAGTCTTTATAAGAGATATGATTACAGCTTTGTTTATTGACAGTTATCTCTTCCTCAAGGGCCATATGAATCAAATTCAATAAATTACAACACATCTAACATATCTGAAGCACATTAAAAAACGTCACCTGAAAATTAACTTGCATCAAAACGTAACTCTTAGCATTTTACTGATTATATGCAATGAGTGAAGATCACATATTTCACTCGAAATATGTATACTCTCAGTTCTATATCGTGCTTTTTGGACACTATCTTCTAGGCCACATTATGAAATTTTATTAACATTTAACTTTTTATCAGTTAGACAAATGAATATAACTATTCAATAAGTTGTGTTCTCATTCTCCATCCATGATACTTAAAAATATAAATCTTTCAAAACTTTTAGATAGTAAGTATCTTAGGGATGTGCAGGATGTTTCAAAACTTATGGACGGTATAGACGTATTAGAAACAAAAATAGGTAAATGAATACATTCACATGAATGTAATATAGATCTAACTATAATTATCTTAACTTACATTTAAATTTATTACATCTGAATGGGGTTCCTTTTTTTTTTAAATTTAAGTGAGACAAAATAACATTGCAAAGGCATATGAAAATAAATAATTTGTTCCTGAGAATATCTGTTATAACAAATTTGGGAAACTGCATTTGGGTAATGTTTTTGGACAGACACAACTTGACTTTCTATTTCTTGGTATATTATTGTTTCTATACAGATATGGACCATATTAAGATATAAGGATAAATTCAGGGGTGGCCCCAAGCTACCCAGAATTTTATTTTGCTATTGAAAAATAGCTTCATTAATCAGCAGCCTTTCAGGAATCAATCTTATTATGATGAATAAAAATTATAACAAAGAAATTCTATATCTTCCATTTGTTAAGGACCAGAAAATATTTTATTCAAAATTTAATAATTTACACAAAATTTACAGCAGACAAAAGTATTATCACAAGAAACTGTCATTCATTCTTCTTATAAAGTCATAAATTTCGTATATGAGAGTTAAAAGTTACATGTTTTGAATTCAATTTTGTGATTTTATAGTTTAATAAGATGGATTTTGTTTCAAGAATTGTGTACTTTAATTTTCTAGTTGATGTAATATGTATTAGATTTGTGTATTTTTCTTTCCTGCGTGTAAATCTCATTTATCAGATCATTGCTCTGAGCAACAGACTAAAAAAAAAGGTGATTGCCCTAGAGAGGTTTTACCATATTAACTCTTATACTAAAATCGTTCAATCAATATTGAGTTTTTTAAGGTCTTTAAAATATAATGTATATAATTTTGAATACGTTTTTAATGAACATTTGTTAATTATGTCAGGAAAAAAGTTTTAGATTTTTCTCAAACTAATATAAAACAAGCAAGAAAATATAGTATATACACACACATACAAATTATAATAAATCGAGTAAAGTGCATCACGTTCCAGAATGCAAACAAAGGTCTTTTAAATGGAAAATGTACTTTGATTAAACACATCCAAAATCTAAAGACGATTACAAATTCATATTCATTCAAAAGGAGAAAATAAACATAAGAAATTACCACAGAAGCTTGGACTCCATTTATATCAGGATATTTGCCTCTCTTGCAAAATCTCAACCACATGAAACGAATTTGCTGTTGAACCTGATCATAACATCAATAAAAAAATTTATCAAAATTTTAATAACAGGTTAAATATGTAATAGTAGAATATTAGTATTTTTACAATTATTACCTTTTTGTTTATTACACAATAACCAACAAAGATATAAATGCCTTCTAAAAGACAGAAAAAAGAGAATGCATATTGCAGTATAGTATGTGTTTCATTCACAGAAAGAATGGCAAGAACCCACGTTGATCCTTGTATAGGCAACAACATTACAGCCAGCCAAAGTAATGTCCTAAAAACAAAACCATACAAATTAATTTGAGTCGCAAGTTTGAAACTTAATTGGAAATTTTTTTTTAACATGTATTTTTTGCTTCAAATATGTTTAATCAAGCATAGCTTATCTTCAAAGAAAGTAATGTTATACATTTTTTAAAATTTCATCAAGATATTCTTTAAATTTTTAATAATTCTTTTAAGTTAATAAACAGGTTTTCTTTGAAGTTCATGTCTACTATACAAGCTCATTACAGCTCAAATTCTACATCCCTACTGATGCAAGAATGCATCATGTATATAATACATATGTAGATTGTTAAAAGGGGCATGTTTATAGGTAATGTGTAAACAAATTGGACGAAAACTCAAATTCAAAAACTCTTAGGTCATACACTGATAATTTGTATTAGTAATGCTGTAACATAGAAAATGAAATAACTGCAACTATGTCAAATGTCATGGCATTGCTTCAGAATTTGTTCACAATAAATCAACAGTCAATCGAATTATTTATACAAAAAGAAAAATTGGTATAAGATTAATTACAATTTTTAAACTAAAACCTAACATACTTTAAGTTACCAAAATCTGTGACAGAATCATTGCTTTGTAAACTTGATTTTAAGGCTGATAAGAAAACCAACAAAGTAACCTGAAAAGAATTTTTTTTAATTGAAAACTACTCAAAATGAAATTTTATTTATTAAAAACATAGAATACACAAAAATGTAAAGAACTTTAAAAGTTTAGATTAAAATAGTGACTAAATTGCAATACAAATTCTTTTGAATTAATTAACAGCTAAAGAATTATGTACATGTTGATAAATATACATACGACAACAATGACACAAACAGGTCCAACTAGACTCCAAACCAAATTTTCATGAACAGAAAGCCAGCAACTAAATAAAAAACATAAAAAATCTCTAATATTGGAAACAAAATTTGTACTTTATCAAACATTTAGTATTTAGAACATTAATGATTTTTTAGATCAATTGTGTTTGTATACGTTGATAAAAATACAAAAAGAAAATTATGTACTTACAAAAAGTGATTTCCATATTGATCAACACTCACACCAACTGATAGTCCAACAATAAGTGCTGGTCCACCTATAAAAAGTCCAAAAATATAAATAATCCCAAAAATTAAAAGATTCTTATAGAGTATGATTGAATTAATGCTAATTTATTTAAGTACTTAAGAATTTTTGATGCAACTGTGTGTGTGTGTGTGTGTGTGTGTGATTTTTAATACTACAGTTTTAAAAATTAATAACTAAATTTACATTTAATTTTATTTTTTATTTTAATTAATTTTATTCTTAACGATGCAATCATAAGATTTAAATAGTAACATAATTATTTTGTTACTAATTGGATATTGTGTTAAATAAAAACTAATGTAATAGAGTGTGTTCAAAACACAAATCAAATACAAATTATGCTCAAAACTAAACAGAAGATTAAGAACAATGCCTTACCGAATCCTACACAGAAGTAACAATGCATAGGACCATGATTAATGTCACACAGATTGGTCATCATTCTAAAAATATGGATGGCCTCTACTAGAAGCCAGGAGAAAATAGTAAGGAACAAGAAGTGCAAAAGAATTGCAACCATTTTGCAAGGAAACTGAAAAAAAAAATAACAAATTTAATGTAAAGATAGGATTAGAGAAATGGATAAATGTAGAAACAATTATTTTCAATATAATCATGTGATATTTATCAAATATTCACAAAAATATTTTATTTTCATACTGGAATGCATCAATATTTATTTCACTGTGATAAGATTTCAATAGAAAATAACCATTATCAGTCTAAAAATATAAACTTCAGAACATGTTTATATGTTTAATTTACTTGAACAAAATTTTGACCAAACAGCGCTTTAGTTTCTCTTTATACATGATTTTAAATTCCTTGCATTTTATATCACGTAAATATAGCATATTCTACACGTATGCCTTTCAGTTAATGAAATTGAAAGTCAAAAACACAAGAACATTTATTAACTTCCCGATATATAATAGTTATGTTTTATAACTCTGTATAGTTGGCTAGACAAATATAATTTTGTCAAGGAAAACTTCACTTTTCAAATTGATTACCTAAAAGGAAGATAGTTTACCTGTTGGAAAACAAGAGAATGTCGAGACTTCAAGGCAATCAGAAAAATAAGTTCTGCTGCAAATATAGTAGAGACTAAGCAAATATGAATAGTGTTGCTGTTGGTCTGAGAGCCTCGCAACATGCAGAAGACAATAAATGTACAGGCAAGTAGAACTAAAGATGTTACAATGGCCACGTAGGAAATCACATTCTGTACAAGGGATTCTGAAGGAACAAACTGAAAAAAAGTACATACATATAAAAAATATGCACGTAAAATAAAAATTAGATAATTTTATACAAATAATACTCTTACGATTTAGTTTAATCTTGCATAGGGTACCAAAAATTAGAATTTATATCATTTAAAAAAAATTTCTAAAGACAACAAGCATGTAAATGTAGCTTACAGTTTTAGTAATTAAAATAATGGTAATTATATATATATATATATATATATATAGAATAAAAAAATAATAAATATTCAATAGAATAGTGCTCCAAAACTAGAAAACAAGTACTAAAAGTAAGATCACAAAGTCTAAAATTAGGATATTTACTCCAAATGTTATTGACCATTATTAACAGTTGTTATTGAGAATTCATTTCAAATAAAAAGGTTATAATATTAAGTTTACAGTGAAGCTAATGAAAAAAGTGAAACACAGGAAAAAAACAAGCAAATAAAGAAAAATAATAGCATGCCTTTTGTAAGGATCATATTAAAAAGTTAAATTGAAAAAAAGACAATTACTCATACTTCAAAATGTTTCTGAAATTGTGAATTATTGTTATCTACTCTCTCTCTCTTAAGAATAGAATACAGTAAGATCTCAAATATTTTTTATTAGTTTTACTACTCTAAGGACCATTACCTTATTCTAAAGGAACCATGGAACAAAAACTATAAAATCCACTCCAATCTTGCATGAAAAGATTCTTGAAAGACAAAGTCAAAAACTTACCTCTTTCCAGGTTACTTCAAGAATATTTTAATGACTAATTGTAAATATGTGTTAACTAAATTACACTTTTACTACACTAACACGCTCATTGAAAATTGAAATGTTGACTTACCGTTAAATAGATATTTAAAAAGTACATGTACAAAACCTGATTAATCTGAACTGTTCATTTATTCATTCAAATGCTGTATGAAAAACCTATTTCCCAATGCCTGTACCCACAAGTGAAAAAAAAGTGAAATTGTACACATTATGTAAAAACTCAGAAACCAGAGTGGTTAACAATTTATTAAAAATGTAAAAAAAAAAAAAATGATTACTTAGTAAAAATGTATGGTTACAACTGATTCTGCTGCAAATGATAAATATGGTTAAAATTGAAAAATAAGTATCTATTTATCCGAACTACAGAAAAAAACCATTTATAAATCATCGATATCCACACCATCGAATACAAAACTAAGACAAATAAATGGGATGTTTTTCAGAAACCCCATAAACTGAATATCTTTCCTCAAAAACACCTTATCTATATCAATTAGATATGATTTGGATTCAATGAATTGCATCATACATAAATTAATCACATACCCATGTGGATCCAAATATGAGTAATAATTTTTTTATACTCAATTTCAAAGTTGAGATAGCTGTGGCTCAGAAAAAATTTCCATATATCTGCGATTAAGTGAGCTCTGGCAAATTTTCAAATGTTCCAGACTGACAAGAAACCAAATAATTTCAAAACTGTGAGGTAAAATTGACGAGACCGACTTTCTAATATCAAAGAAAAAATCACTCAAGTATTTAAATGCCAATTTGAAGTCACTGAAATTGGAATAATATTATCACATTTCTGTAACATGTTTCATGTAAGTGACCATGGAGTAAAATGGTAAGGAAATAGAAGGGAGCATTGGATGATAGTGTTCTCATAAATCTAAGACATTCAAAAAACGGTATTCTTCAATTGGGTAAGCAGGATATATCAAATTACAACTAGCACATGTTGTCAGGTAAGTTTATTATGATATGAGAGTTATGAAACCCAAATTCACCACTCTCGTAGGAAATTCGATATTTGAGGTGATTAACTAGAGTTGGTCTCCCATTGTCCACAGTCAAAATTTATGGTAGATGAAAAATAGAACGATAATGCAAAAGCAGAAATGGATCACATCCCTGTTTCAGACAATTCACGTTTAAAAATACTGTAAATACTATCAAAATTTCATAAGACAGTATTTGATGATTGGAGAATTACGCTTTTTTTTATATATTTTAAACCATGTGTTCATCACACTTTAATAATAAATATGCAACTGGGTGAGCAAACTTTTTCATTACTCATTCATTAGGAAAAATAATTTATTGATTGTAAATTTCCAGAGATTATTGGATATCTAACCATCTGTTCTCACTAAGAGTGAATACTCTCTATGCGAATAATCTAATTAGCTGTGAATTTATATTATCAGACTAACATAAAGAAAAATAGGTAAACTCACAAGAAATGTACCTCAATTTTAATCAAGAAAATTTATAAAACTTTAGAAAAGCAATCCACACCAAATTGTATTTTAAGATTGGCTACTAGAGACAAGTTATACATACAAGACTGTTAATACAATAAAGGCATACCTAATACCAAAGGTATTTTAATAAAAAAATAAGAACGCTTTCATAAAACCAAACCATATGAATGAGTAAAGCCTCCGCTGAAGTTTCCAGAAATGCTGATGGTTGAACATAAAATTGTAAATTAATAATAAAAAAAAAAATCTAATGCAGTGCTGCCAATGAAACATAAACACCTATCCTGTTTTAGATCTAAATGCAGTTTTAAATAGTTAAATTATGTTTTGGAAACTTTACAGAATGCCTTATATCAGTACTTCTCAAACTATGCAACATAAAATATAAAATTAAAAAAAAATAAAAAGGGGGGGGGATATTTTTTATTTTGTTTAGAATAGAAGAAATAGTATTTCATTATTCAAAGAATAGGTGTACATTAAGGATGTGTTCTGATCGAAATAATCAAAAGCCTCTCTTGTCTGACAGTTTTAGAAACAGCCTTTTAAATTTTGTGGTTTGTATGCAAACTGAAAGTAAATTAAGGTTATATTTCATCAGTACGAAAGTTGGAATTACATTATGTCATCACATGAGATCCTTTCATCACACACATCTTTTATCAGAACTTCTAACTCAACAAAATAATTAAATTTCTTGACAAAATAGTAAGATTATATATGCAGCAAAATTTAACAAATCAAATGTCAATGGGGATTCTTCACCTTTAATAACAAAATAAAAAAAGAGTCATATCATATTTTTGTTTTATTTTCTTTCTTTAAAACTGCATATTTCCTGTTACAATGTGGGAAATACTCAATATTAGCCAATTAAATAAAATCTAGGTATTTTTTATCAGGGTAAAAAATATTCCTCTATTTTTTTTTTCGTCAACAAACTCAGCAAAAGGCACTATTTCAAATATGAGGTTGGTTATTTTATTATTATTGGTGTAAATTAAAGTTCTAGTATTTTGAGCAGTTAAGTTAAATAGTTTATTTGGAAGATTGTCAGAATAAACCTCTTTATTAAAGAGTATTAACCAAATAAGTTTTGGAAGTGTTGCTTGGTACAGTGAACCTTTAATTTCAGTATTGTTTACATGCATGTTTGCTAATCTTCGAGCTTTATTGACTGTGCTGATGTAAATTAGAAAATTTAATTACTTGAGGTAATATTTTGAGGTCTAAATCATCTGAGTAAATCCTGAGTGTGATATTTTAAGAAAATATAGTATTTTTGCTTCTTATTGAAATAAGAAATATAGGGATAACATTTATTAATTTTCTTTTAAAGTTAATCAATACTTGAGTTAAGTCACGTTTTTTCATATTTATTGAACATCTCAACAATTTCTCATATATACTCATCTTTTATATGAAATTAAGGAGAGGTAATAAAAAATAATTTACAAACCTCATCATGATTTTTCTCCATTAATACAGTAAAACTACTCAGATGCGAGCAACTGCAATTAACATACGTATTTTCAGGCGAGTAGTTTTCAACCTCACATCCTTCACTAGACCAATAACCACGACTATAAAATGAAAGTTAAATATACATTATTATTGATAGAGAATATAAAAACGAAGTGTTATAAAATATTCGAAGCCCAGAATACAATATTTACCAGATAGTGATTAAAACAATCATAAATGTTAATTATTCATATCAAGTAACAATCTTAAATTTGAAAAAAAATATTAACTTCAAAACATGTAAAGAAAAGTCAACAAAATGTTGAAAGTCATAATATAACACAGCAAAAGAGGTGCAGACAAAATTGCCAGAGGTATAAACCAAGTGCAAAAACCAAAACACCAAATAAAATAATAATTTAAAAATATCCTTAATTACATGCAACATTCTTAAAAAATAAAAAAAACAGAGGATAGAAAATAACATTGGTTATACAGCTTCTTATATCTAGCATAAGGATTTTCAATGCTAATAAGCATCTCAGTGACCATACAATGAATATTTCTAAATAACTAATAGCTTTACATAACATTGACATTCAGAGGCAATTTTGACTTTTAACATGAAATACGACTCTCCTATCTATATTAATATAATTTCTTTCTAGACTTTTTAAAATGACAATTACCAATTTGCATCTTATCCAGAAACGATTCTCATTTAATTTCTTACTATGCACAAAATAACCAAAAATCAATCAAATAATAAATTATAGGTTCGACAGTTATGTAAACACTAAATGGATTATTAAGTGTTACGTATTGATCCTGATCTTTCTGTTATCATCCATCTCATTGCATACTATACATATATTGCTATCACAGAAACAAACGAAGTGTGTATGAAGAAAATCTGTGCAGTAAATCTATCTATATAAGGTTTTTTTTCCTCACTTTCTATATAAGGTCTCACTGATAACTTGGTCTTATGCAAAAATCCCAGAGAGAAACCTTTATTTCAATCTTTCTAACCAAAACACAAATGATCTTTTTAAATAATAAATATTGCAGGTTTGCAGCAAAGAGACAATGACTAAAACAGAGAATGTAAGTGACAAACTCCATCCCTTCCATCTACCCCATTATACTGTCCAATGCAAAGTATTTGTGAGAAATAGATTTCAACCCTCTCTCTCTAGAAACAGATGTTAACTAAAAAATATATATTTATAATAAAAATTCAGTTAAAAATTAAATTATGGGTAAGTAATTATGGAAATAGATGAATAGATATTTTCACAAAGATAAACATAAAAGAAAAATGTTCATCTAAAAAACAGAACTTCAAAGTCAAAAGAAATTGGAAACATGCTTTTGAAAAATAGAATATTGCTTTTATTTTCTGCCAAATGAATGAGTCACTTAAATGTCGAAAATGTAATAACATAATACATTACTTACATAATAGTCTTTATTTTATATTATTGTAGATTACAAATAGCATGTATATCTATTGCAAATTCACAGATTAATACAAAATTACAAGACTTCAAAATATTACAAGATTTTATTCAAATTTAAAACTGGAAATGATAGAATTGATATTATTAAGATATTTTCTTCACCCCTTCTAAAACAGATTTAAGGAAACATAAAAAAATTATCTTGACTAATGGAGATATTTAAAAAAAAATCTTTCAACTTCATTAATTTGATTGGATTTTCAAATGTTCTAGTAAAAGATAAACTTTCCTATGCATGGTACTTATGCGGTAAAATATAGTATGTTGTGTTTCATCAGAATTTTTCAAATATAAATAATACGATTTTAAAAAATCGACAATGTATCATTAAAATAGTAAAGAATGCCTTTACGATTTCAATAAAATGTAGCAAAATATAACATCACACACGATAATGTATTATTTGCTATTCCATAGTATATTAAACCGATACCCCTAAGGTGCTTTCAATATACATAAATATTTAAAAATCAAATCTCCGAAATTTGCTTTCATTGAGTTAAACAGAATTTGAATTAATTACAATTCAAGTATAGTATAAGATGCTTTACCATTACAAAAAATACTCTTTATACTAACTTACATTTAGCAAAATATACAAAACAAAACAATTTTAACATTAGCCCAATTTTCCACATGTATATTTAATTAGTTATGAGGTTTTTAATATTTAAAATTTAACCAATCATAGCTCAAACAATGACTTTCATTATGTTTTGAGAAAAATTTACAATTTTTCAAAAAATATAAATTATTTGGTTGTTATAATAATAACTACTTACTTGTTCTTAAAATTCCAAAACACACACTGTGGACTTGTGCCAGTAGAATTCAAAACTCTAAAGCGTAATCTTGCTCCAAGTTCTTGAACAATAGCAACATCTGAGGAATTTATAGGTTGAACAACAGCAGTTAAAACAGGCGAGTTTACACCAAGAGGAATTCCATGATATCTGCAATATTAAATGAAAATTTTAAACTCAAAACTCTTTCAACTAGGTAAATAGTATAAACATACCAACATAATACACTATAGTGTGAAGCTATTGTACAAATGACCTCCACAGATTGTTTTCACAATGACATCCTGCCAAGCAAGTGTCATAAAAATATACATTAAAAGTGTCTCAAATAAGTTTAGTTTCTCTATAGCTTTATCTATAGCAAAGTATTATTTGCATGTAGCACATAATTTATTACCATGCCCAATAAAAGGCAACTGCAAGATAGTTAACCTAGTCACAATCATTTCTTTAAATGATCATGCATCCAGAATTACAAACATGATTTTAATGCAGTTTTAATGACACAAGTAACAATCAATCAGCTTATTTAAACAACTATTGAAATCAGCAACTGCTATTTTAGAGAGAGAATTGCACCTGTGTACAAAAGTATCAGAAGCATCAGTCAGCAAATATGCAAGTTATAAAAAATTTTATTGCAAAAATATGCTCACAAGCAAAGCACAATTATACTGTTGATACACTAAAAGTGCTTAACAAACAAGTTCTGGATTTATGAAATAACTGCAACAGTTATTTTACAAATACAATATAATGCTATATGATACTAAAATTTAGAAACATCTCTTTAACGGGAATGTTTAACAAAATATATTGAAAAAAAATTTTCATTTAAAAACACAATAATTTTTGTTCAGCAAATGCCTGTAATTACTATGGTTGAAATTTTGAAAGCAATGTTTTTACAAGATTTCATACACAAATCCAAATATGAATTTAGATTCTATTCATTCAGAGAAAAATGTCTGAAATGCTTACTAGATAAATGAAGAAAAAGATATACCTGTCCAAATATTTTAACCTTGCATTTTCATAATTCAAATTTATTGTATTTTGTTTCGTTTTAAAGCAAATGTGACCTCAATCGTATTTTTTAATAATAATATTGGTGATAAAACACAATAAGACTTATATTGCCTACTAATTAAAATACAAACAAATTTAAATACCTCACAGAATCATCAAACAGTGGTGGTAAGAGTTGACCAAGACTTGGATATATGACATACCCCAATACAGCAACTTGTTTTATTAAACTACTTGGAGTATTCACAAATTCTGTAAAACAGATAAAATTGAATATTGATAAGCATGCAAATTCTTGTGTAAGTTATGAAAATTCAAAAGAAATTTCACATTAGTGAATACAACACTTACAAAATCTATACTGTACAGTTGCGAAAAAAACAAACCCCCTTATTTCAAACACGAGCAGAGCAGATTCGAAGGTTCCAATAAGTAGGGAACAAAGTTCACTACAAACTCATATGCAATAAATTTGAATAACGAGTTGTCTTTGCATCAAATTTTGCATAAACAAATTTTCCAATGCCAGCACAATATGTGATGCTTTAATAAAATACCACATAATCAAATTTGTCACAGAATGAAATTTCATGAATTTACTATCGTCGTATCTGGTGAAATTCAATGTTAAGGATGTTGTCCATTTCAGGGATCATCTCCACTTTGCAAATCACCATCTGTTGATAGATATTAATTATCAGAAACTGTTAATTTGATGGTTGACTGAAAGGAATCTAGAAAGAATCTTTAAAGCAAGGTTCACTCTTGACATACTATTAATTTTCAAATGCAAAAATTTAGATTCTTCCCACGTCAGTTTCAAAAACAGTGTTATTTGAAAATAACAGTTAGCAACTGTTTGAAATTTTCAGTTATCAATAAACTTATTGGGATAGCAGTTATGCAATTAAAATTATAGTGTGCATATTGATACAATACAAAGCATAATAATGTATGAGATACAATACGATAAAAATTGTGTAAAGGATACACAAGTAAAAGATTATTAATTATATTTACCATCATAACTTTTAATTCCAATATGATTGAAAGGAATTATCATTTCTGCTGAACGGCTGTCAAAATCATCTCTGATTGGATAATTATTATATTTTGGGAAAATAACTGATGGCACATATGCATCATCTTGAATTCTGAATTCCACAAATGGAGAAAGCTCGAAATACTTTGTTCCATTTTCAGATTTTGGTATGCTTGATGAAGCCCACACATCAGAAGATGAAACAGTGTCAACTCCAAAAACTATTAAGTTTTAAAATAAATTAGTAAATTCCAAATAAATTAGTATTTTTCATAAGAGTATGTCAAATAATATAATTTTAGTATTTATTATTTCAGCAAGAAAACTTACTAAACAGAACAATGAATACTTGAACTTTATAGTCATTTACATACATTGAAAATGACATTTGAAAATAGGAGAACAAATTTTCACAATATATGTTGAATTTGTGTTAAAGAAAGCCAAATAGAAATGATTAAATGTTAAGTCTGAATCTGGAAAAGCTCAAACTCTAGCTAATTTTTAGGAATGTAAAAATGTTTTATTAAACTAAAATTTTTATGTATATAATATAGGAGAAAATTATACCACAATATTTTAATGATAAGTAAATAATTTCCATGATAAAAAAGTATCATAAAAAAGGTTCGTTGAAATTTATAAGTACTAGCAGTACCCATACGGTGTAGCCTGTGACAAAGTTAAGTTTTTAAAAAGTCAACCTCACTGATTCTGACAAAAACAAATTAAACAGTAATAAACGAAAAATTGCATAAATGATAAAAATTAAATATTCCTATACTTCCAAAAAGTCTTAAAGCTAAAGAAAAAAGCAGGAAACATTAAAATTGAAGAAATGATCCAAATTCAAAAGTAAGTTATGACTTTATAATAGTAGAGATTATTTTAATACATTTTTGTCAGCATAAGAATAAATATAACAAATAAATGTAAAGGATATATTATTCTTATAAGAAATTATTATGATTAAAATAAGGTTTCTGCAGCAAAGACAAATTTAGTTCAGTATTTAGCTTTTTCTATATAATTTAAATTGATTAATAAAAGTTTATAGAAATTTATGTTTTAGATTCTTCTAATTAAATATCAACTTATAATTTTAAGTAATTATATTCAACTATTAAGTTAATTCAAAGACAACTTTCATGTCAACTTTCAACTTTATAGTGTGTGTGGGGGGGGGCGATAGCGCGGTTCTCTCATGTGAGTGGTGTGCAGCTCTTATGTAAATAAAATGTATGCATGAAGTATGGTAAACTAGAACTGATCACTGTCCAAAAGTAATTATGTTATTTGTTGTTACTAAATCTCTATATTAAAAAAAGGTACCGCCGCCGCAGGATTGAAAACTCGCTTCTTTGGCTCGATTGTTAGACGGTTTCCCAAGATAGTACGGAAAAGAAAATTACGAAATTAACATGTTTGTTCAAAATATTACAGGGAACAAGACAGAGAAGATATTTTTCCGATGCGGCTATTAGCTTAGAGTGCATTAAGTGTCAAAGTCGAAAAAGGCGAAATTTCTAATGCGAGTGAGTTTGTAAACACGTACAAATTTTCATTCTTCAGCCGTGAGTGTTTTTTAGAGTATATCTAAACTTGCATTTTTGAGGTTTATAGAGTTTTTTTTAGAAATTTCAATTTGGTTCCTGATAATATTTTTTTAGAAATTCCGAAAAAATCGGGACCTTTTTGTTAAAACTGTCATATCTATAGCTTATTATTATTAAGTTTTTAAAGTTGAAAACAACACGGGAAACCTTAGAATGTGCTCTTTCGTACGGTACAACTTTTTTTCGAAATTGGTTAATAAATAAATTTGATAAGATTAAAAGGTGGTCCTACAAATTTCGGAAATTTAGATCGTAATTTTCGAAAACTGTCATATCTATAGCTTAATTCTATTAGTTTTAAATTTGAAAATACTACGTGGAAGCTTAGAATGCACTCTTTCTTAGGGTTAAAAATATTATTCAAAAAATATTGTTCGAATTCTATCAATAAACTTTGTAAAGAAAATCTTTCAAAATTAGATTTGCTTCCGGATACTTTACGAATATTGTCCATCTTAGCAGTTAACTGCCGAAAGTTTGGTTGATGCCTTATTAGGGCAGTTCGCACAAGCTTAGTTAGATGTTGATGAGTTAAAATAAACCGATGCGTATATCAATTAGGCATAAAATAGAAAGACTCGCAACAATACGAAGTGGCGAAAATTGAGATTAGGCTCAGCGCATACTCTTTGGTTTTAGGATATTTTTGTTCTGGAACAAGCAAGCAAAATATATTACATAACAACAATTGCTTTCGTTTGTGTGCATTGCTACGTGCAAGACTCGTGCGACCTACGTTGTCATACCAGCGCTCAGTCACTAAAATGATATTGCGATATTTTTACATTTCTTATACTGAATCTTTTGCTTCGAGTCAATGTTCTCTCAGCTATGAAAGCAACGCAGCTTTATATTTCAGCTATGAATCAGACTGACCGAAAGAGGGGTATCGGTGGGTAAACTTTTAAAAATTGAACTAATTTTGAATTTCTCATCGTTTGTTTTGTTATCAAAGAAAAATAAGTAGCTTTTTCAAATATTTCTTCCTGCAATGTGGCTTTAAGAGGTACTGCAGCTGGCCTCCCCTGCTTTATAGTAATTAATCTCAACTATTATAAAAGGAAGTGTTTGTATGTGTGTGGGGACTGTTGTGACGAATCTATAGCACTTACAGTTATGAGGTTTGGCACACAGGTAGTTCGAATTTTTTGCAATTTTAGTGCGCAAACCGAATTTAAAAATTTAATTTAGAACATGGAATGGTAACAGCGTAAAAGATCGCAGATTCTAAATTTATTTTTTCCGGTTCATTTTGATTTTGCAGAGGAACGATTTGTCAGCAGACTAAAAAAAACAAATAAAGTTTTTCTGAGTTCTTTGTTCTATTTCCTAGATCGTTAAAGATAGAGTAAAATATTTCACATTAGATCGATACCTAAAAATATGATTTTCTTTAAATAATTAATTTTTAAATTGAAATTTTTATATTTTTTCCTATAGGAACGGGCCATTGAGGGGAATGACGTTTTGATTCGAGATATCAGATTTAATTTCCTGCGCTCAACAAAACAAATAAAAAACATTTTGACTGGCATTATTTAGTTCTTTTTAGTAAAATCGGGATCGTAAAATATGGATTGAAAATTTCAACGGATTTGAAATCTGCGGCAGATCGATACCTAGAATTTGATTTTCTTTTAATAAAATAATTTTTGAATTAAATCTTTATATTTTCACAAGAGATTGTAACGTCACGCCGATTGGATATCTTCGCAATTGGAATTTGAGTGAATTTGACAATGGCGAGGCCATCGCGGCATTGCCCGTGGTGTTGGTTTGCGAAGCTGATGATTGCTGTTATCCAATAGGCTACGAATAGGATGAAAAAGTACAAGATTGATATGCCCCGATTGTTTTAAGAATTATGAATTTGTGCCTATTCATATAAAATTAACATCATTGTCCAGATAATTCTAATTGAAATATACTTACATTTGAAACAAAAAATATTAATAAATACAAATTAGGTACTGATCCAAAAAAAAAAAAAAAAACTTGTTTCATTAAACAGTGAATTCTGTAAAAATATTTCTCTCTATATCACTTTTAGCAGAGTGCAATGATCTCATACGTTTTAAACCAAATTTTCAATTATGCAAACATTTGAATTTTAAAAATATATATTATTGTTGGAAGTTTTTCCTTGATTAATATTTATTGTTTGAACTTCAGATTGCCTAGAATAAATTTAATTAAAATCAATGTAGTTAAATTTACATGCAATGGGTACAAATTAATAATTGTTCATTATAACAATCAACTCATTTCAATTTTGTACTTTTATATCTTTTCTACTGTTATAAAAGGAAAGGAAACGATCAAACAATTCCAAGGAAGGAAAGCAAAACAAATTTTAAAAAAATTTGACTGGCATTGTTTATTTCTTTTTTGTAAATCGGGATCGTTAAAGATAGATTGAAAGATTCCTTATACGTTTGATTTTCTTTTAATAAATAATTTTTCAACTAAATATTTATATTTTCTCAAGAGATTGTGACGTCAGACCGATTGTATCTCTTCGCAATTCGAATTTGGCCACATTTGACAATGATGAGGCCATCACGGCGTTGCCCGTGATGCAAACCAATATTACAACAAGCAAACCAACACAACGGGCAAAGCCCTGATGGCTGTTATCTAATAGGCTACGAATTCCCGGCAATAGCGAGCAGTAGTCACACCTGACCTCACGAAAAGAACTGTCACGGGCAACGCCGTGCTGGTCATGCGTGGTTAGTGTGTCATAAATATGAGTCGAATAAAATTTGTAGTTGTAAAATATGCTAAACCAAAACTATGATGAAATATCTAATTACCAATATTTTCTTCATTCAACTCAAAAGGTCTTGTAAATGTATCAGAAAAGTGCCACATAAGTATTCGTAAATATTCTTCAAAAGATTCCATAATAATTTCAACACCTCTCCCGGTTGAAGCAGCAATTTGATTCCAATGATCCAAATATATAGGACTAAGAATGGCATTAGCAGCCTGCACTAGATTCTGCGATAGAGAATAAAATTAATATTTCTGAAAATATCTTAGAATTGCAACACTTTTTCAGGAACAAATAACAAGTTTTAATAAAAAATTATTTATAGTTTCACTCTAATTTAGATCAGTTGACGAAGAGAAAAATATACACTCTATAACAAAATTTTCGGAGCACCAATAAGGAGTTGTCCAATTGAAATGAAATTTCGTATTCAAAGACATTTTAACGAACATGCAAATTATTAAAATTTGGTGTCCAATAAATAAACAGTGGGAGCTCCAGCGCATCGGAACTGCGCATTCAGCAGGTGTATATAAGGAGCTATTCTCAATCTGTGGTCAAAATTCCTGTTGCATTTCGACTGCGGATAATTACGTCGACTGTAATAATGCCTCGCCGAAACATTCGTGCTCATTACAAGCATATGTCAGTGCTATCAGATTGCTTTATCGGATTGAAGAAGGCTGGTTGGACGAATCGAAGAATCGCTCGACATATGGGTCGAAGCGATGCGGCGATTAGACGATGCTGACAAGAGTGGGTCAAGAACGGCAGATGTCAGCTTCGGGACGGCAGCGGTCGGCCTAGGGCACAACAGAACAGTTAAAACACAGCGATTGTCAGAGCAGATGTTACAGTACCGGATTCGTCGTTAGCAAGTATCCAATGAGTGACCCGCACGCATGTGTCCAGTCCAACATGACCCTCTGCAGACGACTAAGAGAGCGGAATTTACACTCGCGCCGACCTACATCTCAAGCCTGTACACCGTCAAGTCCGATTACAGTGGTGTTGGGCTCCATTAACTTGCAACGGCGGTGACTGAGGACGAATAGTCTTTAGTAACGAGTCACGTTTCCAACTGTGTCCTGAGGACAACCGCAGACATATATGGAGACATCCAGGGCAGCGTGATAGCCAGACCCCTTTGGTAGCCATTTCTGGCACACTTACAGCACAGCGATACGTAGACGACATTCTACGACCGGTTGTGTTACCATTCCTTTTGCGACACCCCGGACTGACTTTTCAACAAGATAATGCCCGGCCGCACACGGCACGTGTTGCTATGAATTGTCTTCGAACTTTCCCAACACTTCCTTGGCCAGTTAGGCTAGCTCTCTCTCCCATAGAGAGCACATTTGGACGTTATGGGAAGGCGATTGCAACCATCCCGGAATGTGATAATTTAGCTCGACAGTTGGAGACAATTTGGCAAGAAATACCGCAGAACACCATCCGGGAACTATTTCAGTCTATGCCACGCTGGGTGACAGCTTGCATTCATGCCAGAGGTTTGGACCAACGCCTTATTGACTTCATCCCCTTGTAACGGTCAAACTCCGAAATAAATCATTCCATTTTTCTGAAATTTTAATCGTTTGTTTTTCTATGCATCTTCTTCACACCCACCAATTTTTTCGCAATCGGACGATTCCTTCTTCACGGTGGCAACAAAATCGTCGAAAAAAAGTTCCCTAATATTTCCACCATTTCCCTGATGGTCTCGCAAAAATTTCCCTGATTTTACAATTCCTTTAAGAAATGTCGTGATCCCTAAGTGGTATCAATATACGGTATCCACACGATAGTATGTTTAATATTTAGGGTCAGGTGGAGTAAAAGGATCATTTTCCACAAATATTTTGTATTTTTTCTCTTTAGATATTTTAATTGTTACTGTAAAGGTTGGAACCCTTAATGGATCAATTGAAAAAACTGGAGAAAAAATACAAAATACTTTGATTATGAACTTTTTACAATTGACCCTACATTATCCTACTATACAACAACAACAACAAAAAAAAAATACAAATTTTCACAAAAAATTGGTACAGCTTCAGTCTACGTTTTTTGCGGTGACAACGGTCTTGACGTATTTTTTTTCTTTTGGCGCTTTTCTAGTAGTGAGTTATGGCAACCCATCTATTATGGTTTTTGCTTTTTTCATGGCAACCTCGGCAAACGGAATCTTTAAATTTTCATTTTGATTATTCTAGAAAGTTCTTTCAAAATCCGTTAATCTGCAAATATATTTCATTGGTTCATTTGAAATAATTCTTTTCTTGGCGACTATAGAAGTGGGCCAAAAAAAAAAGCGCCAAGGCCGTTACCACCGCTATAAACGTAGTTGTACCAAAAAAATCTGCAAAAATGCGATTGCAAGCTAAATATTAATTTAATGCACAAAAAAACATCATTAGTTATACAAATTTAAAATTTTATAACACAAGTTGTATCGCCGGCCTCACGGCGACGAGACGTTGTGGCTGCGGAAAAAAACTGTGTTTTTCACGGTGTTCGAAAATAACGACGCAAGTGTACTTTATTCGAATTATAATTTCGACAAATACGATTGATTCGATTATCAAAGTACTCGTATTGCGCATCTCAAAAAAGGACAAACAATAATAGTTGCAATTGAGGTGTCAAAATTTTAAAAATTTCCTGCTTTTTGTGAAATTTGGAAATTTTTCCTGAGATTTCCCTGATTTTTCGAGAATTAAAAAGTTCCATGAGAATTCCCTGATTTCCCGGTTCTGTTACCATCCTGTTCTTGGTGCATCGATGTATTATGCTACTTAACTCTTGTAATGACAAACTCAATGAGAAGTTATTCTGAGAGTAAAAAATTTTCAACTTTTGAAATCCATGAAATTTTGCATCATTTTAATCAAACAGTATATTCTAACACTAGCAATACACCCACTATTTTGACACATCAATATGCATTAGAAATTTGATTAAGATGAATCATCCAAATGAAATGTGACAGTAACAAAACATGTTCATAATACATTGATTACAACATATTCTTGATCTGCACTTAAGAATAAACAAACACTACAACCAGTATTGTAACATCAAATTAGATTTTAAAATTATGTTAATTGAATTATGTAATGATGCTTGTTAAATTAGAAAGTAATATAAATAACAAAAGAAGTCTTTACAGCTCTGAATTTTAAGAGATGTAATGAAATATATATCATATGTAAGTTTTGAAGGGGTAGAGTGGTATTTGTAACGTCATAAATCAAACATCAGTTTCCTTGTAACGGTAATATTACAAATTATTAAAAAAAATTAGGTTACAAATACACATTTTCAATAATTAGGTTGTTTTATACATACAAAATAAAATAATTGCACCTACTTTTATGAAATCTCTGTCCTGTCTATGACTAAGATCAAGACCTGCTTTCTGTTTTTCATGTTGGATGATGTACTGGAAGAAATGGCTGAATATCAAAATATCATTTCCATATAAAGGGAAGCTTTTATTAATAGCAGCCTGTAAATCGAATGCCAACTCAACAACTATTGAAGTATTCAGTTCTATCAACCCTTTTTGCAAATTCTCAAGCTATAAGAAAATAAAATGAAATATATTTCAGCAAAAATATATCCAACCATAACGTACAAATAATTATTTTGCTTTATTACCTGCTCAGCTAATTGTAAAAATGATTGACTAGTGCATCCAAATAAATCTGGTTCACTCCATCCATTTTGTTCACTACAAAAACGACTTGCTTTTCCTAAAAGTATTATAGTGCGCAATTATTATTTTGAACACTACATAATATGTAATACATATGATCTAAATATTACTCAAGAGCTTTATCAATGATTATCTAAATTGTACAACCTCAAACTTTTATAAGATATTAAATTTCAATTTAGATTTGCTACTTTAGAATTAGTTCATTTAAATTTATGTAATTGGTTTCAGGTAATTTTATAATCATTACAATGCACTTAAAAAAGAAATTAATAAAATATTAAACCTTTGTAAAGATAACCAGAATATCTAAAAAAATGTATAAACGTACAAAATGTTATTTTTCGATATTATTATTAGAAAACCTATAGTATTAATTATATTATCAGAGAAAAATCCAATCTTTAAATTGTTTTAATAAATATCCCCACTTACAAAGGTTTCTATAAACTGAAATTTTATTTTAGGGGAATAGAAATTTCAAATCACCTTGATGGTAAATAAAAAACCTAAATATTTTTAGAATACTTTTAATTTTTTGAAAAGCAGTTTCTTTACACACATATTCTTTATTCCACTTTTAAGAAATTTTTCTGTGTATTTCTTTTAATGAATAAAGTATTGTGACAAATAGTTGGAGTGTAAGATTTATACTTAAAAACCCATTTTCCATGCAAGTTGTGTTCATATTAAAATATTTTAATTTTTAATATTGAACAGAAAAATCTACAACGGGTTATTTTCATTTTTTATAAACAATAGCAAACTTTTATTAATTCAGTTTGCCAAATTATTTACAGTGCAATTCTGGTTATGCACAACATATCATCACATAAATGCAGAAACTAGGTAACTTAATTTTTGGGGTTTTGTGATAAAGGGGAAAAAATTGCATGTCAATGCCAGTTTCATAAACAACTGCATTTTTCATTAGCTGATAGATAGAGCTTAAGCGGTCAAAAAAAATGCCTAGTTCTTGCATTAATTATCGCCGCATACCTTCCGGTGAGTCGGAGGATACCACTTAATTACATTCTGTATGATATCAGCATTATTAATTTAAGTAACACAAAATATTTGCATTCAAGTAACGATACATAAACAAAGCATAAGACAAAATCCCCATTGACTCAATATTCACTCACCACGTCAAGACTCAATACATACCAAATGATCCTTCAGGACAGTCTTGTTGAACAACTTCATCAAAAAGTGTTCTTGGCCACCATATATCATGACTATAAGCCTGAGGACAACTATCATAAACCACTAAAATTGAAATTATAAAAATTGAAAAAAAACTTGGTAAACAAATATATTAACAGCAATATAGTTACAAATAATTTTAATAAATTTTGCTTCCACTAATATATTCTTGTAAAGTATTTTCAGAAAATCCATTTGTGCAATAATATTAATTATATATATATATATATATATATATATATATATATATATATATATATATAAGTATGTGACATATTTCTACTAACCCTCGCATCCTCGTAGAGTAACTTCAGCAAATGGATTTGAGCAAGAATCACATCGGCGACCAATGACACCTGGACGACAATGACATTGCCCAGTTATAGGATCACATCCATTTCCGTAAGATCCAACAGCATAGCATCCACAGCTATAGCATACAACACTAGCAGGAGGTTGAAAATGATTATCCTATAAAGAAATATTACAATTTTAAAGAATTTGTTCAATTTATAATGGATGCTGAATAGAGAATCAATTTTATAATAGTCTTATTACAGGGACAGCTGACATAGTCTACAGCCATGGCACTTCCAAAGGAAGAGCAGGAAAATTCTACTAGGTAACTATTCTTTTTGAACACATGCGATTTAAAGTATTTTAATAAAATTGAAATATTTGTCCCGACTTTTCAAACACAGCATTAGATTGAGAGATACCCCATCAAGCATCAGCTCTAATTTAGTACAAAGAAATTGAGGCTGATAACTCAACAGGTAAAACTAAGATGAATCGTTGAAAGGTGACAAAATATTCGAATAATTAATATATAATGAAAAATATAGCATTCACTAGCATAATTAATTGAAAACTTCACTAAAGGGCAAATGATTTATGGACTTTTACAATGAAATATGATTTCAGAATGCCATTATGTCAAAGAATAAGTGAGTATTCCTTTACTATCTGGTATCATCAAGCTATGTCATTTTTCAAAAGTAATTTGTTATTTATAATTGTTCTATTAACAATAGCTTTTATCTAATATTCAGTCTCAATGCTTTTATTCATACAAACTGATTAAAATTTTTCATGGTCAAGAGAACAAGCTTTTCAGAATTACACACATCTGTACAGCAGAAATGTTTTGCTTCATAAGTCATTGTTCATATATTTAAAAGTAATATGTGTATGAAGAATATTATTGTATTGAATGGAAATCTAAGTGATTATAATAAAAGGTCAAAATGTGTCTAAAATAATTTGTACATTATGTTTATGTATGCTACCTATCATTATTTCCATAGCCCTGCAAATTAAGTATTTGTCATCATAACAACACAAGAGCAAAATTTTGAACCATTTTGGCACTAACTACCCTGTTAAACAATGGGCATTCGGTTCATTTTACACCCCACATAAATACCATACATTCAAGGTACAACCAGTTTATGGACCACACATTCACTTTCTAACTGTAAATAAGACTTTATATAATAAAATGAATTCACAAAGAAAAGTAAAGCTCACATAAAAATATTATATAATTTTATATAAAAAAATATTATACCTCACAAGAACATTCGCCAGTTGTTTTATTACAATCAGCACTGTAGCCTTTATTAGTATCACATTGACAAGGACCACAAATAGGATAGCCCCACCAATTGGATGGACAAGGTAGATCAAGAAGTGTCTCACAGTATGCTCCAGTATGTTGTGCATCGCACTTACAATAATAAGTCCTCTGGTGTGATTCAAACAAAGAATTTGGAACTTCTTCTTCGCAAGTAGATGAATCACTGCATGGGTTTAGCTGGCAGGCAGGAAGACATTGTTTGCCAAAATAACCTGTGATTCATAAGTATAAAATATTATAAGCATTTTTCCCTTAATAAATAAGGATATTTTAATATCTATTTTTACATTTGACATATGAAGACTATCTCAAATCAATGCTCCTCTTTTAAGCTACCTAGATCAACCATTCTTAATTAAGAATTTCTGTTAAGTTTATGAAACAGACACAATTGCATTCAATAAATTTGGAAGCATGTAAATTCTTAATAAAAATATTCCATCAAAATTAAGTAACTCAATTTGTAAGTTAACTACACAAAAAATAAATGTGATGTTTGTTCAAAGAATATACAGTTGATTTTTGAACAAAACATATTTTTAGATTGAAACATCTATCAAAATACAACTATTAAATCTATAATGTAGTTTAGAATAGAGGAGAGAAGAGTTAGATTTCAAGAGAATAAAGCAGAGATATAAGAGAGAACCAAATAGATTATTATAAAATTGTAAAAAACTAATAATATAATATGAATGAAAACTCAAAAGGTTTCAGTTTATATATACCTGAATCACATTCACATGAATAGTTTCCCCAGTGGTCAGTACACTGGCTATTATAAGGACAAGGATTCGATGCACATTGCTCAGGTGAAAAACAATCATCTCTAACATTTACTTCCACCATAGGCCTCAACCAAGTACCAAGGCTATTCCCAATTTTGACATCCTAAAACATACAAATTAAAATCCTAATTATTCAAAAAGATAAATAGAATTGTTATACTAATAATTTAAAATATCGAAAAAGGGCAGCAAATTCATAATTTTATGAAAATATATATATCATGCATTTACTTAATATAACTTAACAATGAATTATTATAATTATGTTTCACAAAAAAGTATTTCTTGTATGCATACCTGTATGCATCCAATAAAAAATGCAGTTTTATCTTCATCTGGACTTTCAACTCCTCCAACAGATACTTTGCCAATATACATGCCACGGATATTAGCTTTAATCACTTTTTTCACCTATATAATCAAATATAAATAATAAATTTTGATTCATTTTTCATAAGTCATTAAAATTTTATACCACCATTAAAAAAATATGAAAATGCAAACATTTTACTTTATATTTGCTTAATGTATAACAGGTTTGCATCGTCCAACTGTAACTTATTTTTGGATAAAAATATCTCATTTATCCATTTTGAAGTTTGTTTATAAGCTATATTTGAAATTTAAGAAATTTAGTTGAAGTATTAAGTTTCTTAAAGTATTATAATTAGCAGTTTGAAAAGTTATTTTAATGGAAGAAATGTAGAATCATTTATCTGAAGATAAACCATGTTAACCACCCAATGCTGAACATGCAACATGTATTTTATGTGAATAGGGAAAAAAGATCAGTGTATGAAATTTTTTAGTATCTAAGATAAGATGGTAGATAAACTGGTTTTTACTGTCATCTAAAAACTTGACTGACAAAAAATGACTTGACAAATCCTAGATAAGTCACCATGTAGTTATCCCAACAATATATTTGCTACAAATCAAGACCTCCAGGAGTGAAGGATAAAAGCCATAAAAATGTACATAATTGGGTGATTAAATTAATAAAAAAAATAAAAGTTTCAATAAAACCATATAAGTATATTTATACCATACTATATATATCACAAAGGCAATTAGAGTAAAAGTTAAATTCACTTAAATGGTGCAGACCATGACCAAAAACACATATGCATACTGTGAAACTCAGTTAAGCAAGGGAAGAATATATGTCAATGAACAATTCATAAGCAATAAACTAAACAGTATGAAAAGGATGTACAGTTGGTTTCTCATCCAGTTTTGAGTGAAATTTTCAACTTATTTTCAATTATTAATTAATAGATACTTATTAAGTAGAGTGAGTTATTAGAAGTGTTTCTGAAGAGAATGTATAGAACAAGGCTTCATCAATATAGATAGAGAGAATAGAAAAAAGCAGAACTCTTCAAGACAATTAGGAACTTATTCCCTAAATATTTCCCCACATACTGACTGCAGATATGTCACTACTGACTTAAGCACATAAATTTAAGGAAGGAAGGTGTTCCAAATTTCTTAAACTATTTGCATGTTCTTTGACTAAAAATTACAAGGAAAGTAATCTGAAAAAGCAACGAAAGATAAACTTTATTATCAAATCAAAATTAGACATTTTTTTTGGAAATGACCAATAAAGAATTAAAAAGCAACCAAACAACTGACAGAAATAGCTTTTATGCATTTATTTTTCATGAAAAAGAAAAATGTGTCTTTAACATCAATTTTGCATAGCATAGAAAATGTATTCCACAGCAAATATGATGCAATTTTTAATTGCTTTTTAATTTGGAAATTAGTAAAAAATTATGTAGAAACTTAATTCAACAAATTGAGATTTGACAGTGTAAAAGCAAATTTGTAAAATTAGGTGAACTTAAATTATATTAAAATCTTATAAACAAACATGAAATAAAAAAAGTAAGTTTGTGGCAACTACAAAACAATTACAAATAGTTTGTTGGGTCGGTCAAATACCGCTACAAGTTATACAAGTTAGCACTTACTATATACTGCCCATAATCCAAAGACAGAAGTAGCCAATTTGGAAACCATGTAGCTTCAACACTATGCCAATTACCATCATGTACTGTCACATCAGGCAAAATTAGATCTTGGTTGTTGAAAACATATCTAATATATCCATCCACAATCTGAAATATCAATTCAAAACATAAGAAAATTGTGCCTTCAATTTTTCCAATACATGCATACACATATAATATAAAAGTACTGTTCAATGCAACCAAGGATAGAAATTGCTAACATGATTTTTCAAATTAGGAATAGGCAATATCGAATTAGAAATACAGCACAAATACATATAGTTAGGGTGACATTCATTTACACAGTACTAATAAAGAAAGGAAATATTCTGAAAAAGCTCTAAAATGTTGTAATTTGTAAGTAAAAGCAAATGGCTCTATTTTTACAGAAAACCTGTCTGTGAAGTATTTTCTACACTACACATGAAAATTTACTTTTACTTAATTTATCATCTTTGATCTTCTTTAATGAGTATTAAAACTGTTTCCTCCATTCACAGAATAAAATATATATACGTTCAGAATAAAATCCATTAAAAAAAACCTTACATCAATAATAATTAAACTGTTATGTCCGAGCTTGATTTGTAATAAAAGGCCATGGTCATGATGAGTCCTGAAGGAAATTCTTTGTACCCATGGCAGTTGAATTGGATTAAGATGTGGAATGAAAACTATAAAGCCATCCCCAATGAAATGTTTAGCAAGTTGAACACCTAAAACACACACATTTCACCCATTCATTATCATAGAACCATAAATCTAAATTATCATAAATTAACTTTCTGTGAGACTGCAAATTAAGTTTTATATACATGCAGTAGGTTAAATATAAAATTCTGTTAAGCAAGTTGAATTAAAAAAAAAAAAACATTTCTCTATTCATTATAAGATCTATTATTATAAGAATCATAAATCTAAATTATCTTAAAATCACTTTCTTTCAGACTAAAAATTTGTGACAAGCATGCAGTTGGCTAGACATAAAATGAATCAATCAAAATACAATGCATTTAATTTTTCATCATAACAATATAAAATATGCAAAATAAATTAAATGTATGCCAAAACGTTAAGATCATGAAAACAAAATAATATAATTATGTTTATTGATATATTATCAAATAAGTATGTTTGTTGTATCTCAGACATCGTTAATTATATTCCTTCAACTATTGCTAGTTGAAAACAATTGATTTTTGTTCCTGCGATTGAAATAAAATTTTTAACTATTCGTACAGACACGGAATTAAAATACAACTTAGTAGCAATTAGAGGCAAATAAAAATCCTCAAGGGCAGCATAATTTGTACTTAAGATTTAGAACATACATTTCTGCTACAGGCTTTTCAACAAAACAAATTTGGCAAGTTCCAGGTCGGGACTATTTTAAATTTTCTGAAACATAGATGGCGCCATGAGAGTTTGTAGTAAACTACATTCTTGGTTTTGCTCGTCAAATTGGTTCTTCAAAAGGGGCATTGCGCGCGTTTTCTCTCTTTTTCTTCTCCAGATTCTTCAGAACTTAAAAACAAGCAAAATAACAAATAATTTGGAAACAAACCAATAGCTTCCTTTTGATTGTTTATACTTGAATTGTACTTATTTATACATTTTAATAATTTGAAGTGTTCCTATCTATGGTTCGGTTATGTTTTGTCTTAGGTGCAAAAGAGACCGTACACTGACAAACGAAATAAAAAAAAAAGAAGAGAGTACATAGAATAACATTTTTTGGAAAAGAGCTTCCACATTGAGGGGATCTGTGGTAAAGCGGATGGCAAAGGGAAACAAAACATTCAAAACTATTTTTGTATTTATTGTGCAATCTGTTTACAAAGTTTCAAAAGTAATTAACAGTGCCATTGTATTTATAGTATAGTGTGAGGCAATGTTTTATCAGACTGACGATTGAATACTAACGACTTAAAGTTAATCATGAATAACGATTGATTAGTTTTAATCCTTCCACGTTAACAAATTTAGTTTAGGTTTCAATTAGAAACTCGTTTCGTGTGATTTCGATTCGTTAAATATAACCCATACCTTCGCTGCAGTCCTTTGCAATGAATCCTGTAGGGCACGTGCAGTAAAAGGATCCCCATCCTTCAATACAGGTTCCGCCATTCTTACATGGAGATGAATAGCAAAATCCAACTTTCTGGGGGCATCCAACTACTGTTCCATTGTTTGCAACGTAACTAAAACGGTAAAAAAAGGACAAGAATGTATACATGAATCAGCTAGTGCAACTTTCAGAGTAGCTATTTGCGAAATAACACAAAAGGCCTCCAATTTGCTTCTTTTTTAATACATTAATTTAGGATGAATGAGTATATATATATATATATATATCTTCTCTAGGAATATCCGCTAACTGTATCTGGGTATGAGGACCTGATATAAATATTTGGAGGGCCATTTTTGGTATACGGCTTGAATGGATCGTTTCTGGTCTACGGGCCGGATAAAATATATGGAAGGCCGTTTCTGGTCTACGGGACCAGATAAAAATATTTGAAGAGCCGTTTCTGGTCTACGGCTTGAATAAATATTGGGAGGACCGTTTCGGGTAGGCGGCTTGAATAAATATTCGAAAAGACTTTTCTGGTCATAAAGTCTGATAAAAATATTTGGAGGGCCGACTCTGGTCTACGGGCCTGATTTAAATATTTAGAGGACCGTTTAAGGTCTGTGTCTGAGAAGCCAATCAGGAAAGCCTTATCTGGTCTGCGGCTTTGATAAAAGGGCCGTAAAATTTGGTGACAGGTAGTGTAATCATGGAATGGGCTCTATAAGTATTACTGTAACAATCAAGAAATATTTTAATTTATCATGGTATTCATAACAATGATACACTCTAGGACAAAAAAGTTGTACCTAGAAGGAACTGTCAGAATGCAATGAAATTTACAAGGTTGGTAAAGTACTTTTTTTATGAATGAGTAAATGATTAAAATTTGAGACTGAAATATGCAAACTTTATTGAGAAAAATTAAAAAAGTGGTATCTTGCTTGAACCCTGTCACATAATTCCAGCAGATTACGCGGTACGGTGAGGTGGTGAGATCTCGTACAATAGCATCTAATACATTCTCGATCGGGGACAGGTCTGATGAGTATGCCGGGCATGGTAAGATATCGTTGTCATAGACAATTTCTAGAGACGGCAGCAATATGGGGGTCGAGCATTGACTTGTTGAAAAAACGGGTGAACCTGGAGTTCTGCAATGGGAGCGTAACTGGCTGCAAAATTTCTTGCACGTAACGCTGGCCTGTCAAAGAGCCAGTAACGAATTCCAAGGTGATTTGGCATCATACGCAATTGCACCCCACACCATGACACCAGGTCTTTTGGACGTTAGACGCTGCACAAAAAAACATGAACCTTGGCACTGGCCAAGTTGCCTCCACACACGGATTCGACTGTCGTCTCCACCCAGACAGAAGCGGGATTCGTCAGTGAAGACCACTCGACGCCCTATGTCTGTCTGACACGACACCATTCCAGTCTTTGACAGCGATGCAATGCTGTTAAAGGTAGTCGTCGTAACTATCTACATTAGTTTAGTCGAAAAGTACCTTAAAACCTTTCCACAGTGAACGAATTATCCAGAGAAGCATTTGAATTCACGAAGAGTAATCGAGGGTTTATTTATTGTACATCGCGTCAATGAGAATTAGATGGGAGTGCAGAAAATTGACGACTTATCCAGGTTATTGATTTACTGTTCGAGGTTTTAATGTATTTTTTTATTTATGTTATAAGACAGAAAAGAATATATTTCTTAAATTTCGTTCCCATAGTGATTGGACATGATAGACGTCTATCTTTTCATATTTCTCTCACAGTGCTTTTCTCATTTCGTTGTTGAATATGTAAACCTCCTTTACCTCTTCAATAATTTCATGCTTGAAACACAGTCGCGGACTTTTAGGTATTAAAAGCAATGAGGAATCACCTGTTCCGAGAGATTAATGGCAATTGAATAATGTATTTATAGGAATAGTCTTTACAAAAATTACGAAGCTTAAACCCATATTTATTTTTAATGAAGGTTAATAAAATAAGTTGAGGGAGAGAGAAAAAATATTGTATGTAGTTTTTGTAGCAAATTTGTTTACATCTGATAATAGATAGATAATTATATCAATTTACTTCTAAGAGAAAAGAATGAACTTGCTATGTACGATATAATTACGTACCTGATTTTATTAACAAACGTTAAAAAAAAGGATAGGTGAAGAATTGATTTCATAGAAATAAGGCATGTTAAATATTTAAAAATATTTAAAAATATATCGTTAGATGTTTCAACCCCATCAATACCGTAACTATTTATCTTGACAACAGCTTCAGGTTGATATTTGCTTTTAACTATACAGAGTGTTTTGTAAATATCTGACCAGATTGTAAAGGGTGGTAGAGAAACCCAAATTAAACATCTTTTGTCAAAGAATATGTCTCCGGAACCCCCACATAAGTAATACAGGGTTGTTTAGGTCATTTGATAGAGTTAAGACGCCAATGCCCACTTGGATTTTCAACGGTAAAGTTCCGAACTCGTGAAGAGATACAGGATGGTAAAAATCTGAGTGGGAAATGGATCCTTATCCCACAGGAAGGTAATTTAATCAACGTCACACTGGAGCTTCATAACGGGCTATTGGCGACGGTTCGGGATTAATTTCGAAGAGAAAGATCCGAGGACAAAGCCTCGTAATTTCGAATCCCGGTCAGATGACGAGACAAACACCTGAGCTGGCACCCGAATTTCCAAACTTCCACACCACGCCAACGTGAGGATATTTGAAGCCACGATAGATCTAACGTGCACCAGCCCCCATGCACACGACGGTCTTCAGCTGAACCGAGTTTCGAACTCGCAACCCACCGGTTGCTCATCCAATTGGGCTAGCGCGGCCCCCATCACTTTAAGACTACGCTTGATCAATCTTTGTTACTCCCGTCTAATTGTTTAGCGTCATTAGTTTTCAATAATTATTCACATTCACAACAGTGCTACATCAATAATATGAACTATGAATTACCTATTGAGATCAACCAGTTGGTTATCAACATAAAAGTCCTTTATACAGCCAGCAAAGTGCTTATTTTGGACTTGGAAGTCGCTCTGTAAAGCTGGTAATCCTCCAATTTGTAATGGTCCAGTAAGGTCCAAGTATCTGTAGCACGTTTGAATAAAGTCGGAACACCTGGAATAAACGAAGAATTTATCAAGAAACTAAAGTTCTAAGTACAATTTGTAGGCAGCTGTTACAGAGTTGCATAGCAGTCTTGTTTTTAGTAGGATGCGTTGTACGTTTTCATATCACTCACCAGTAATACTTCACATTCAACTGATACTTTTTTCTACAAACTATTATTCAAACTTAAAAAATCAATAGAAAACAATTGTTGAATGTTGGCTGTTATCGGAGGTTTCGGCACAAGTGTCATATTTAGCCAAACTGCGCCACAAACAAGACACGCAACACAATGACGGAGGAAGAAAAAGCAGAAGGGTAGGCCAGGGTAGGTAGTTAAATAACGTCGCACGGAAGCAACACAATGGGCTATTGGCAACGGTCCGGGAGCAGGCTAGAAGGGATAGACCGAGGACAACGTCTTATAATTTTAAACCACGATAAGGTGACGAGGCAACAGATGAGCTGAGGCACCCCACTTCTATAACGAACTACTAACCGCATTTAAATCACATGTTGTTGACCGTTTCTTTCCCAAAATATTTTATTCTTTAAAGTTTTGGAGCTGGAATAATTTTTCCCAGTTTTTTGTACTATTTTCTACATTTACAATGATTTTATTTTATTGGGCGTTTGGCGCATCTTGTCCACTTCTGGACATTGCCGCCATAAAACCTAAAAGAACCATAAAGAGGGTAAAATATAGTACATGAACGGCTTTGTAATTTGGAAAGACATTTCTTGACAAATAACATTCCTTAAAGGGGTTGCAAGAAAATAATTGCCATCGGATGGACGTAATTGGTATTTAAGATAGCCTTCTTAAATCACTTTGAAATTTCATTAGGGCATTTCAAAGTTTCTCGACCACGATCTAATTGCGGAGAAGAAAAATGTCCTCTGCTTTCAGAGTCTCAGACACCCTTAATGGCCTCAAATATTTCCCAGTGGATTGTTTGACTAATGCAATAACGGAGGGTGATACTCGAAGATTATTCTTCGTTGGAAATGAATTCGTAACGAGCATTCATTTCTTTCGTAAATTTGTTAGGCCTACTGGTGGTTGTCTCAACAAGATATCTCGTCATTACCAAAATTGGTCAGATCTTGATGGACTAGATATCTCGTCATTAGCAAAATTCGTCAAATCTTGATGAACTAGATATCTCGTCTTCAGCTAAATTGGTCAGATCTTAATGGATTAGAGGTCTAGTTATTTTCAAAATTGTTCAGATCTTAATGACGAAACATCGCGTCATTAGAAAAAATTGACCAGATCGTGATCTCGTCATCATAAAAAAATCTGTAATATTTTGACGAAATATCTCGTCGGAACCGCTTGGAGGGTTAATCTTCTGAGCGGTTCACTAGCATCATTCCACTATGCAATCTGCATGATTTCTAACTCATTTTGACCTTATTGACCAATGAAATCTTTCCAAAGGATTCTATTCCTCAAAATGAGCCAGTAGAATCGTTCCAAAAGTTTCTATTCTAAGGAAAGGATCAAAAGAATCTTTCAAAAGATTGAAGAATCAATGGATTCTTTAAAGACATGTTTGTTTAGTCATTAAAGCCGTGGTCAAATACACAGTCCAGTCACATTACTGTGACCACCTGTCAAAAGCCAGAATAACCACCTTTGGCAGAGCGGACTGCTGCGAGATGTGCAGGAAGAGAGTCAATTAGGTTTCTGAAGGTGTTCACTGGGATGTTGAGACATGCCGACTCCAGTGCCGTGGCCAGCTGCGCTAGATTACGTGGTTGAGGATCCATGGCGCTAATAACCCGATCGAGGTGGTCCCACAGATTCTCGATTCGGTTTAAATCTGGTGAGTTTGCTGGCCAGGGGAGTACGGTAAACTCATACCGATGCTCTTCGAACCACGCACATACACTGCGAGCAGTATGACGCCTCATATTGTCCTGCTGGTAGATGCCATCATTCTGAGGAAAAATAATTCGCATGTAGGGGTGGACATGGTCCGCAAGGACAGATGCGTACTTGTGCTGATCCATCGTGCCTTCCACAATGATGAGTGCACCCAATGAATGCCAGGAAAACATTTCCCAAACCATAATGCTCCCTTCTCCAGCCTGGATCCTTCCGGCAATTGTTGCCGGGTGTTTGCTTTCTGACGTTTCACGCCATATACGCCAACGTCCATCTGTCCGATGGAGCATAAAACGTGATTCATCGGAAAAGGCCACCTGTCGCCACTCTGTGGACGTCCAGTTGCGGTACTGGCGTGCAAATTCCAGCCTTCGTCGCCGATGAACAGCAGTCAGCATAGGTGCATTAACCAGGCGTCTGCTGCGGACGCCCATGCGCAGCAACGTTCGCTGAACCGTTGTTGAGGATACACTCTTGGTAGCCCCTTGGTTCATCTGGGCGGTCAGTTGCTCAACAGTTGCACGTCTATTCGCCCGAACGCATCTCCGTAGCCTTCGTTCGCCTCTGTCATCTATAGCCCGTGGTGCACCACATGTGCCACACCGCTGATTTTGGATAGTGCCATTTTGCCATGCACGGTATACTTTTACCACGGCGGCACGCGAACAGTTCACAAAATTAGCCGTTTCCGAGATGCTTCCACCCTTGGCCCGAAAGCCAATAATCATGCCCTTTTGGACGTCGGATAAATCGCTACGTTTCTGCATTACGCCAACGATTGAAATGCTTTATATACACTCAACTGCAATGTGCTGCCACCTGCCTTTTGTGATTGGTTATTTCATGTTGACGTCGAAAGTAGGTGGTGGTCACATTAATGTGACTGGACTGTGTATTAAGTGCAAGGCGTATGGCGATACGAGCAGACCAATCAGAAAAACCGCCGTGTGCGGTGGAAACGTTCTGATTGGGTTGCGCGAGTCGCTTTGAGTCTTGCGCTACCTATTTGACTACGGCTTTAGTGTGTTGTGAGTACAACACTCACTGCTCGGAACTACTCTAAAGCAACACTACACTACTCAGAAATCTCGTTACGCTTAGAGGGTTAACACAAATTGAATTTCAAGACGAAATTATAGTTTTTGTACTGTTTAGAGCGAATGATAAAAATAACCTCTAGTCCTATCGAAAATTGTAATAATGATAGAAATGGGTATAGATTTCTTTGAATATGAAGTAAAATACGGGGAACTAATAATACCAGAAGGCTTTTGCTAACCCATTTCGAACAGTATTATTTGATACTAGATCTTACAGTATTATAAAAATTTCAATCTATTTCTAAAATTGTAATAATGCTCAAAAATGTCGTCATAAATATCGTGGAATATAAAATATAAATATACAAGATAACGATTCTATCTAGACTGACAGTTTACTTACCCACTTCTCACTATATATTAGCATAGTAGATCTTATAGGAGGAAATGTTACGCCCAGTAATCCAGTTGGGTGGAAACCAGTTTAAAGGAAATGCTGGTTCTCCACACAAATCAAACTCGCCCTCCATCAATTAAGAAAAGGTTTGAATAAATATTCGGGTAGTTTTCTCTATTTATGACTTTCGTAGCACGAGTTGTACGCTGTCGAAATTTTGAAATTTACGACGTTGTACAGCAACATAGTGTTATACGCTATAATGCCGTATTTGTCAAGAATGAAGTGTCTACAAATTTTGTCTCTTCTTTTTAGAATAAACACTCACTCTCTTTCAATGACCTTCGAAGCAGGAGCTTTACGACTGCCGACATTTTGAATCTTATGAAGTTTTATAGCAACCTAGTGCTATATGCAATACTGCCGTATTAGTCAGGAATAGTAATTTAATTCGTAGCATAAAAGTCTCTTTCAATGACTAATGACTACCGAAGCAGGAGTTTTACGACTGCCGAGATTTCGCAACTTGATAAGTTTTTTAGCAATACTCTAGTGGTGTCATGCTAGTCAAGAAAGCAATATCTCCGAATTTTGTCCTTAAGTTTCGGACTGTTAAAATACTGATAACGATTGAAAAACGCCTTCCATTGTATTCGGTAGGTATTTTTTGAACGTCACACTGGAGCAAACACAACGTACATTGTATTAGGAAAAGGATGAATGAACATTCGTGATCTCTTTCAATGAGTTTCGAAGCACAAGCTACGACTGACGAAATTTTGAAATTTATAAAGTTGTATAGCCACCTAGCATTATACTTTATACTGCTGTGCAAGTCAAGATGATAGCATCTCGAAATTTTGTCCTTAAGTGTTTCCGATTGTTAAAATGTTGATAACGATTGAAAAACGCCCTCCACTGTATTAGGTAGGTATTTTTTGAACGTCACACTGGAGCAAACACAACGTCCATTGTATTAGGAAAAGGATAAATAAACATTCGTAGTCTCTTTCAATGATTCTCGAAGCACAAGCTACGACTGACGAAATTTTAAATTTTATAATTTTATCCTTTGTGTTTCCTATTGTTAAAATGCTGATAACAACTGTAAAAACACCTTTCATCATATTACGAAAAAGTTTGAAAAACATTCGCAGTCTCTTTCAATAACTTTGAAGACTGCCAAAATTTCGAAACTTGTGAAGTGGTATATCATCCTAGTGCCATAAGCTATACTGCCGTGCTAGATCGAAACCTTTAAATCTGACCTCAGTTTAAAAAGATTCGTTTCCTATCATTAACTTTCAGAGACAATATTAATAAATCACAAATTTTATAAGTCATAAAATAATGATATCAAATGAAAATTTGTCTTCAAGAATATGTTTCCAGTGTGCCAAATATCTTTTGCTGAGAATGATATTCAGACTTAAAACAAAGTATGGAGTAAAACAAAATGAAAAATATCTTATTGACTTAAATTTCTCCATTCTTAGCATTTGTACTTTTAACGGAAGGTGATAGAAAACTTTTGTGTGTCCAATATCGTTGTTTTACGTGTTTCCTTACATTTAAAATACTTTTACCCAAACTTATAATAATTATTCCATTATTTTGATGCGATGTTAGAATAGAAAGATAACTTCAATGTGGTGAAATTCAAAATTATTTTAACTACATCCTTATAAATTTCATGAAAATAGAAACGTGATGTCGAAAAGACTTTTATGACCAATTACAGGACATAAGAACTGATAAAAATTATGGTATGGTAGTTTTAAAAGAGTTGATATATATAATGTATATTTACCTCTTCTCTAATTTTCTGGTGGTGATATTGGCGCAGAGATAATTTCCGAGCTTTTTCCCATATTTTATAGATAGACCGACATCACAATCGTCAATACTAAGAATAGCACTCTGAAAAAAAATGGTATGTATTAGAAGAAGAAATGAAAAACGCTTGAATACGGTTACAAGCCACATATTTCAGTTTATAAAGTATATGAGACTTTGATGAAAACTCAAGAATATTAAATGTCCAGCCAAAGACCGTCATGTACACGGGGTTGGGAACGTTAAATCTGTCGTAGTCTCAAATATCCTCTAGTTGGTGTGGTGCGGAAGTTGGGAAAGCTCGTCATCTGACCGTGGTTCAGAATTGCGTGGTGCTGTCGTCGGATCTTTAACTTGGTGTTTGATCCCGGACAGTCACCAATAGTCCGCTGTGTTTCTCCAGTGTGACGTTAATTAAATAACTACCTAACAATCAAACATATCAAAGTTTTGACTATCGTCGTTGAAGATTTATAAATTAAAATTATTTATTTTGACGACTGGTAGTAGCCATATTCTCTTGTTTAAGGGTAGTATCAATACTTTCATTCTACTTTCCTTTCATTCAATACTAATTTGTAGAGAGGGGTTAGCTAAGGGTGATCATGGATCAAAATGACCAAGTTTTTTCCTCGGTTAGGTAGCTACTTAACATCGCACTCGAGCGAGACACGGGCTATTGGTGAGACGGTTTGGAATCAATTCAGAAGGAAATGTTTCACTATGGTCCAGATGACGAGAGCACCTAAACTGGCACTCAACTCTTCAAACTTCCACACCATGCCAACGTGAGAATATTTGACGCCACAACAGATTTAAAGAGTACCAGCTCACATGTACGCAACGGTCTTTGGCTGGACCTAGTTTCGAACTCGCAACTCTCCGTTTGCTAATTCGTTACTTTTCCAACCGGGCTACTACGACCGGGTTTTGTCGTCGGATCTTTCCCTTCGAGATTGATCCTCGCCGTCGCCAATAGCCCGTGGCGTTTCTCCAGCGCGACGTAAATTCAATTCTAATCACTGTACAGTTATCGCTATAACATTTTTCGGTAACTGTTACCATCGTCGAGAACAGTTGCAAACTGCTATTTTTCAATAACGGTTATTTAAACTGCAATCGCAATAACAGTCGGAAACCTATTTGCTAGCTCGCCTTACCAGCTCATAAACTATCCACATGGACGTGAAATATAAGTAGACTGAGCATTACTATTGCGAGGAGATCCAAAAAGTATGACCACGCAATATGGCGACTAGTAGTCGCGTGACTATTCTATGAAAAATAGACTTGTTTGGCCGGCATCTCAGCGTCTAGTTTAGCGAAGTAACATCTTATGACATAGTAGGTGTGTGAATGCCCATTTCTACAAAGTGGCGACAGAAATGAAAAAAAATCGAAGTCCATCACTATCTAATGACCAATGAACCAATCAGATTTTGAATCAATGGATGGGCGTTTTCTTCTGTTCGGTTGATCAATGTGAGGTTCCACCCAGCAGACGAAAACAGTCTAACGGCCATGTTACTACTAGTTTTGGTCACATAATCGTGAACACATAAAAAGGTTACCTCCTGCTCACTCTAATTTTATTTTTCCTCTACGCTATCCCATGAAAATGTACCTTTAGATCAGGGTTTGCAAACTGTGTACCTTTCCAGGGACTCCACGGTCCGTCCAGGAAAATAAAATAAATACAAATTAAATTAAATAAAGAATAAGAAACAAAACGGTAGAATCAAAATAAGAAAACTAGAGATTACATTATGAACGGAAATTTGCTAAATTGAATGTTGCGCATTTGAATAACATTGAATAGGAATTGTCTCCTATCAAGAGTAGTAAAAATTCGAATAACAAGGTAATGAACGAATATGTATTTGAATTGAATGGTATCTAATGAGATTAAATTGGAAGAACTGGGTTTATTGTATGGACCTTATTGCTGCTCACACCAACAATATAAAATCTGTTGCAACGCAAAAGATTTGATTAATTGAATTTTGGAAGAACTTTTATGTATGGCCAAGTTTTGACAGGACACCTCTGCTTTACATGACGACAAACTAAGACCAGACTTTAAGCTATTTTATTTACTTATATTACAGAAAGAACAAAAGCAGTCTCTTACCCTATTGAAATAATTGATTTCAGCTGTGTGCCATTGTCCATCACTCACTCCAGCGCTGATGAAAGTTGACACTTTGGATACTGGGCCACCAAGAGAAAACGAGAATACAAGTTGGGCATTGATAATTTCCAATGCTATGAAGTCGTGTTCGTCGTTATAGCGTCCATTGTACATGAGAAGAGCATGGCGTTCTTGTGTAGCGAATCTGAATGAAAGAAAGAAAATTTAGTTAAGGCTCATTTACATTTGTACGTCTGCTTGAATGTCTACGTTTTGGGATGAGTCGAACCAATGAGAAACGAGGACAGAATGATTTACAGATTTAAACACTTCCGTTCAACGATTCACTGGTTCAACGGATCCTAATATAGAGAGCGGATCCCGTCAGCCACAATAGTGTAAATGAGAAAATGGAGCCGAAAAGGAGAAAGTGGGATTATACTTTCTCGATCTAAGATTAAATTGTTTCGCATAATTTAAATGAAAGCGAAGGACGCTCCTATTTTACCCTGTGACACTATTTCTCTCGTTGATTGCAAGACAACGGAAAGTTAGACTAATGTTTCAAAAGCAACCTGGAGCATGTCGTTTGATCTGATGACATGATGTATTCTCCCTTATATCGCGGCAAAAATTAATATTGGGCATTGAGAACAAAAAGGCAAAAGCTTCCTGTGTGCTAAATCGGCTTTTTAGGCAGATGGGGGCAGCGCAGTAGTTACAGAAATGCTTTTTTGTATCAATTGGAATTCATTATGCCCCTGTGAGCAACAAGTACTGGTTACCAGGTTAAGTGCAAGAGAGTCAACTCTATATTACTAGATCGGTATATCAAAACCCAGGATATATCGGCAAGATTCCAACATGAGACGTTAGGCAGCGCAGAAGTTTTGGTAATGTTTTGATATTCATTAGGATTCGTTATATTCATGGCAATTTTAGTGAAACCGTGAAAAAGAGCCAACACGTTTTTAGATAGATGTACGCATCCCGAAATAGGACCCCTAATAAACAGAGCATCCTTATACTTGGATTCAAGGGTGATAAGGGCTCGAAAAATGTTGTTTCTGTTCCTTAAAGTGTTTTCTTTTAAATTATAAAAAAAGGTATAAACCACTCTTCAATCGATTTATGTAACGATAAAGCTGTATAACAAAAGAAATATGTGTACGTTGAAGCATGTTAAAGATTAAGATTGAGTTGTTTAAATTTAAGTGCATTTTTATATCATGAGCAGCACAGTCATCTTAGTACTAAGGCCAAGAGTACAACATAGTACAAGGGCCCTGAGGGCATATGTAATATTTTTTCCTTTTGCATGGATGACACACGAGGCAATTTAGAAGCGCGACCCGGGTTGGCAGATGATTGAATTTCTACTGTTTCTGTCACGTGGAGAAGCTCTGCTTATCAAATCGCGCTCGACGAACGGCGTATTCGCTATTCAACCGAGATTTATAAGTCACGCCATCTAGCCAGTCTTTTGTTTTCTTAGGTGGTTGACACAGGAGACAACTTGGGAAGTGCAACCCAGATTTGTTTTTTCATCCAGGTAAGGAAGAAAACGACTGAACCGATCGGAAAGTACCACCCAGGTATCGAGCAAAATCCCAACGAAAAGAAGAGCAACGTTGGGTCGCACTTCACAAACAGTGCCCTACAATAATGAACCGGACAGCAAGATGTGATGCTATAAGGGAAAGAATACATGCTTTAATAGGGGGATGGTCCTTCACATGCTGCAATTATACTAGCAACCCTTCTGGGCATACTTTCAACAAGGTTTTGATACACAGCTATGGGTATTTGTGTCCATTCCTGCTGCAAGAATGTCGCCAGCTCAGCTGTAGATTTAGGACGTGGTTCCCTGGTACCTAAAAGTCGCTCTAACTCGTCCCACAAATGTTCTATGGGGTTTAGGTCGGGACTTTGAGCAGGAAAGGGAAGACGTTTTACATCCATATCTTGATACCACTGCTTGACAGAGGCTGCAACATGACATGGAGCGTTGTCAACCTGGAATTAACATTCGTCCCATCTTTCGTATCGACATATTGTCACAATTTCAACAGAACTAACGACGTTACCACTTCTCGTATCGTATTTAACCTTAAAAGGTTACGTGCGAGCACTGTATTTGCATAAAATCCGACATGCAGTCAGATTTTATGCAAATCTGGTGGCGTCCGGTCCATTATTGTAGGGTAGTGTAGACGTGAAATATAAGTAAACCGAGCATTACCATTGAGTGGAGTTTCTAAAAGTGTGACCAACATGTCGACTAGTAGTCACGTGACTGCTCTGTGAAAAATTTCTTGGTTTGCCGGTTTGGCATCTTATTGCCTCTTTTGTCGATCTAACATCTTATTACAGGGTTCATATGTGAATGAGCATTTCTATAGCGTGCTCTATATTGAACGAGCATCTTTATAGAGTGACAACAGGAATGGTGAAATCCCCAGTCTAATAGCATGGTGCGCGGACCAATCAAATGACAAATCAATGGTTTCTCACAATCAATGATCTGAATCAATGCTCTTCTACCCTTCCGTAGACCAATCATGATGACAGTTCGTCTGTAAGGGTCACGTTACTACTAGTTTTCGTCACGTGATCCTGGGTACATAAAAAAAAGCTACCATCGCTCACTCTATTTTTATATTTCCTCTATGGTGTCACCATCCTTAGTGAGCACATGAAACAAATGAATTACAAACCATAGCGGTGAGAAAAGAGAATAACTTCTTACTTCAACGAAATGGTGAGTCTGTGTCGCTGTCTCAGAGCAGGAAATGTCAAATAAGTTCCTTTCTCAAAGCTTCTTGCTCGCAATTCACATGTATTAGAGCTCCAAGGTTCCAATGGACAGTTCTCGCAAGTGATGGCAAAGTTATTGGAAACGCACTTAGATCCTCCGTGGCAAAAACTTGGATAACAACTGCTATTGGAGATATTAACCTCGCATTTCAGACCTAAAAACAATTCAACAGTCAGATTCATGGTATTTAAAATGATTCCTACACATAGAGAGCTTATATATACAAGTTCTACAACGATATTAGAATTCAGATAAATCTAAAATAACTATGGTGACAAGTAATACATTTTTTTTTGTTCTGATATTTCGAAAAAATCACAATTATCCTTCAGGTTAGGAGATAACCATAAAGGCGATATATCGAGTTAGGATATATCCAACTGGAGTGTCACAAGGAAGACTTCACGCGCAATTTTAATCCTCCAAGTGGTTTCGACGAGACATCTCGTCCATCAAGAGTTGACCAATTTCGCTCATGACGAGGTCCTCAAGATATTTCCTCTTTCGGTGACGACAAGGTCAAGATTAGGTCAGTTTTATTCAAAGGCGAGAGATGACAGATCTTGATGGACGAAATATCTCGACACAATAATTGGATAGTTTGCTAATGACGGATACATCGTCGAGTCAACCACCAGGATGGCTAATTTTGTGGTATATATATATATATATATATACATAGAGAGAGAGAGAAATATGAGCTTATTTAGTATTAAGTGTGTTGTGGGATTCAAGCACCGCTCTACAACGCTCATATCCAGCGACGCCTCCTGAGAGGTTAAATAAACATCGAGAAAAACCCTCCATTGTTTGTGCCCGGTAACGTTTCCCACTAAATGCTACCCTAAGCAAGAAAATGAATTTAACTCAGCGTGTGCTTGCTGAACGCATTAAATGCGACTGGTTCAACTATGGGTCATCTACAGAAGCAAGCGCATTAAGTAAACTGCCGCGTCTGTGATTATTTCCGCAGTAGAATGGGGCGGATTAATCTTTCTCGGGTCAAAATTAATCACGAAATTCTTCGTCTTCTAAGTCGGGGTCGACTTTCTCGGGATAAACAGGGCGCGTGACTTGCTTTTCGTTTTATGGAGCGAGCAGTTACATTCATTTGAGTTTGTTAACTAATTTACAGTTAATATAATGCTGAGTAAAATTCTCCGCTTCTGTACTGCATTTTATTTCTCTCATCTAACTCAATGAGCTTAGCAAGATTTTCCAAGTTGTGTAGTATTGCTTTTAATCCATGACACACTTTATGACTAAATAACCACATTTATTTGATTGAAAGAACCTATGAACTATTTTAACTTTTAGAACCAACCTTTAGATTCTATTGGGTCTTTTCTTGGAATAGAATCCTTTGGAAGAATTAGTTTGGTCCTCATTACTTGTAATAGAATACTTTTGAACGATGCTATTGACCCATTCTGTAGAATAGAATATTTTGGAAAGATTCTAATGATTCTTTATTTAGATAGAATCTTTTCAAAATATTCTGTTGGTTCTTTTCTTAGAATAAAATTTATTTTTCCTTATCTTTTGAAAATATTCTGTTGCTCATATCCTTTGAGTCTTTGGATACTTTGGAAAAATTATATTTGTCCATTCGCTAGAACAGAATATTTAGGAAGGATTCTCTCTCTGTCTTTTCCTTGTAATAGAACCCCTTGCAACGTATTATATTAACCCATTTTATCGAATATAATCCTTTGTAAAGATTATAGTGTTCATTTCCTTTTAATAGAACCTTTTGGAAGGATTCTGTTGGTCCTTTGCTATGAATAGAATCCTTTAGAAAGAGTGATTACTCCTTTCCAAAAAATATATTGTTCGTTTCTTTTTAATAGAAGTTTTGGAAGTATTCTGTTGGTCCTTTGCTATGAATAGAATCTTTTGGAAAGAGTGATTACTCTTTTCCAAAGAATATATTTCATTGTAAATATTATGTTGGTATTTTCCTTAGAATAGAATTTTCTTTTTTCCTATCCTATGGTCTATAGCTCATTTCTTTAGAATATAATTCTTTGAAAGGAGATGCTATTGTTCTTTTTCTTGGAATTGAATAATTTGGAATAATTTTACAGATCCATTCAGTGGAATATTATAATTTGGAAATATTCTTTTGATTTCCCTTAAATAGAATCCTTTGGAAAGACGTATTAGAATAAGAAGATTATTCCTTAGAATAGAATTTCTGTTTTCTTATATTTGTAAGCTATATTGTGGTAAACTCAGTCAACACTAAAAAGTTAGCTTACAAAGCCTATCGCCACTATGAAGTACGTTTCGGTACACAATGTTGCACTGTCTTCAACAAGTCTTGCTGAAAGTCTATCTATTACCGTGCCCCTCGTTTTTGTGGAAGTCACCAACCTCACCAGGTACGTAAGTAGGTACATATTTAATTAACGTCTCACTGGAGCTCCATAACGGGCTATTGGAAACGGTTCGGGATCAAACCCGAAGGGAAAGTTCCCCTCACCAGGAACAACAGCTTACAGCAGTATTTGGAAAATAGCAAAAAAAAGCTTTTTCTTTCCATTTTGTGCAGTGAGAGCCAAGCTTTACACATAGAGAACTATTACCGAGAATTACTTGGAGAGTTTGCACCGTGGTAGTGGTAGAAAATCCATTTCCAATGCAAAGAATCATCGATTTTGCTTTTGTGGAATGAAGCTCTGACAAAGCTGGCATAAAAGCAAATTGGTAGCAATTACAAAAAAGAAAGCTGCCGTGATGGGTTCTTTGCATGTATATGAGTCGATTACCAATTATTCTTATATCGCGCTCTGAAAATAGATTTTTTATTCTTTTCGTATGAGCTTTTTGGAGGAACTGTGTGCTATAAGCGTCTTAGCCGCGTGTTATAGCAACGGGATCGTGTTATAGCAACGGGAGAATTCTGTGACATTTAATGCTGTAAACATTAACTTATATTTATATAAAAATGTTTGTTGAAGCTTTTGGTTTACTTCCTTGTGTTGGAAAATTAGTGTTAAATAAGTAAATTGCTTTAAATATTCCTGCAAAAATCGCTTCAACACTGAATAGAATGTTTTATGGAAATGAGAGAGTTTCTCTCTTTCGGTGACATGTATAACTTTAAATATTAACTCATAGTTCAACTAAGAGCTAAAAATATAAGCTTCTTTAACTCTTTCAGCGTCTCAACCACGAACACTATATTATGGCAATGGGAGAGTTCTGTGACAAGTGTTTTTGAATTGTTCAATTATTTGACATAGAAAGTTTTAGTGAAGCTTTTAGTTTACTTTCCTGTGTTAGAAAATACGTATTAAGTCTAAGATTTTTTTAACTCTTAGAATGAGATTGTCATCCATAAACATTATATTACGAAAATGGGAGAATTTTATAATATGTGTTAGTTTAAATATTAAATTGTTAGTTAATTTAATGAGGTTTATCAAGCTTTTGGAGTACTTTCTTGTATTAGAAAATAAGTGCTGAGTATTTTGCGAAATATTATAGCGATGTAAAAATTGTGGAACAGGCGGTACTTTAAACATCGAATTGTTAGTTAATTTTAAAAGCTTTGTCGAAGCTTTTGATTTACTTCCTTGTGTTCGAAAATAAGTTTTAAATGCGTAACCCATTCAGGGGCTTACAGGATGTCTGCCGTCCCACTTACTGGAATAGGCTAAGGCCGGGTATATAACATGTTTACAAAAGATTTTATTTTAATAAAAGAAGCAATAGAATCTTTAAAAAGTATTGTATTCCAAGGAAATGAAAAAATAGAATCTATCCAAATGATTCTATTTTAAGGAAAGAACCAATAGAATCTTTACAAAGCATTGTATTCCAAGGAAATGAATAATATATTTCCAAAAGATTCTATTCTAAGGAAAGGAACAACGGGATAATTCTACAGGTTAAACAAATCCACGGGATTCATTGAACTAATAGATGAATTTATTTAGTTAAGTGCGTTGTTGGGGAAAAGGATTACTGCACCACTAGGTAATCTTGCGACGCACGGAGGGTTAAAAGAAATCGAGGAAATATAGATAAGTTTACTATTTGTTTAAAGCAGCAGTCAATGCTTATCAGTCCAAAGTTTGTTCAATATTAAAAGCAGAATGCAGTCCAAAAGTTCAACAATGACTGCCGAAACCTAAGGACGCACCGATACACTCGAGGAAATCTAATTAGAATTCGACAGATAAAAATTCCAGCACGGCCCTAAAACAACAAACAAAATAAACTTGTTCAAAACAACAAACTCGAAATTTTTTGAAAATTCTCTAATTGTTTAAAAATCGATTTCCGCTACCCTCAAACCCACTTGATTAGAACTGCTCCCTAAAAGTTCTCACCTTGAATTAATTCGAAAGTTTAATAAGATTAAAGCAGTAATTTGTTTTATGGGGAATTTTTCTTCCGCTGAAATTAGGTCGGGGTTTAGGAAACACGCACTCTTTAATCTCATTTAAGAATTGATCGCAAAGCGCCCCAACTGCTATATATAGCTATGCCTCGTCTTCTATCCCAATTGCCAAAGACGGTATCGCTCAATATTTTGACGATCTGAATATACTCTGTTGTTTTAAGTGAAATTAACGCAATTGAGAATATTTGCGCTTACATACTTTCACCTGTTTCAAGGGTAATGTCCCAAAAGCCTGTAAACTTTTCAAAAACAGGAAAAATGGGTACTTGGAACCCTCCAAATGGTTTCGACGATATATCGCGTCCATCAAGATCTGGCCATTTTGACAATGACGGGATATATTCTTCATCAAGATCTGGCTATTTTATCTATGGCAGGATATATCGCCCAACAAGATCTGGCCAATTTTACTAATCAAGTGATTCCTCTTCGAGACATGATTGCCCTGATATTGCAAGGGAAATGAAGATCCAAGAAGATAACACAAATAGTCCTTTGCCTTGAACCAGTTTGACACGGGTTTTTGCACCAAAGGCTGATTGTTTCAGGGCAATTTTTGACGTGAAGATAAACCACCAGGAGTGTTAAATAAAGTCTCCGCTCTATTGCTGCCAATACTCTGTAGCGATTTTGGAAGGATATCCTTAATTCTGAACCAAACCCTACGACGTACCATGCGGCTGAGTTGCTAACGTCACGGATTACAACACAAAAGAACTCAGTTCGAAACCCACATTATCTCTGGGCTGCGGTAGCCCAGTTGGATGAGTAACGGATTCGAAACCGGAGGATTGCGAGTTCGAAACTAGATCCAGCCAAAGATCACCGTGTACGCGGGGACAGGTTCACGTTAGATGTGTCGTGTCCTCACATTAGGGCGAGGTGTTGTAGTTTGGAGAGTGCCCGCACAGGTTTTGTTCTCGTCAACTGACTGTGGTTCAAAATCACGAGGCGTTGTTCCCTTCGGATTTGATATGGGACAGTCATCAATAGTCTGTTGCGTTGCTTCAGTTTGACACGTTAATTAATTAACTACCTCAACCAAAATAATCACTAAAGGAAACTCAACTTCAAAACTTTCTTTATCCAATGTTATCAATTATCTACTGCTATTTTGGAAGGACCGTATATCCGCTATCCAGGAACAATATAAACCCTAGAGGAAAACTGACGTTTAAATAAAATTCATCTAGTGTTGCTAACACTGGTTTGTTATTTTTTTATTTATTTTTTGAAAGGACTATACATCTATTCTATTTAGGAAAAATATAATCGCTAGAGGAAAACTTACGTTTAAATAAAATTTCATCTAGTGTTGCTAACACTGGTATGCTATTTTTTGAGAGAGGACTTACATCCACTATACATGACCAAGATGATCACTTGAGGAAACAAAAGTTTAAATTAACTGTTCTTCATCTAGAAAACTAGTATATCATGATAAATGAGGCATCAGAAAAATATTATTTGGACTACTCTTTTTCTTTAGTGATTATTTTGGTGCTCAATAGTGTTCCTTCACATCATCATCTATGCTGATCCTATGGTATTCATGCCCAGTTCTAAGCCTGAAAAGTGCCACTACGCTGTTTTGGTTTCTTCTGTCATGACACGCTTTTTGTATGTGGTTCCATCTCTCATTTTTAAAATTTTTGAGTGGCTCTTTTTTTTATTTCAAAATATTGTTTTATTGCTTAAATGCTCAGATACATGAAGGATACAAAAATATAGGATCTTTCGAAAATATCTGACCCAATTGTAATGGGTAGTAGAAGGGCCAAAATAAACATTTTGGTCGAAGATTGTATGTCCGAAAGTGCCGTGTTTAAGTGGTAGCTCCGAATTTGTGTAGAAATGTATGGCGTTGAAGATATGAGCAGGGAATGATGCCTTAAGCCACGAAAATGATGTTATCGACTGACCTAAACAACGCCCTCTACCACCTAAACGCGGCATTTCCGCACACCAATTCTTTAAACAAAATGTTTATTTTGAGCCCCTCTACCACCCGTTACAATTTGGCCAGATATTGTTGAAACATCCTGTAGATATTGTACCCTGCTGTTTTCGTTGATAGTTGGAAGTCACTTTTCTCTCTCGGAATTTTCCTCTCTAACTCTTCAAAAAAGAAAAGACCCATGAAAATTTGATAAAAGATTATAAAAAATCATACCACATATCTTCCGTGTCAGGGCAGAAGGGTTTAAGTCTGAATTTTAATGGGACCAAATGGAGTCAAGTGCACATTTAATTTAAAATGAAATATAATATGCTTAAAATCAAAACTAAATTAATCTACAAATATAAATTACAATTTTTTTACTATGGTTTGCTTCTTTTTTTTCCTGAATATTTGTGAAAAAAAGTGAAGTATTCAACTTAAGATTCTGAGAAGTAACCATTACGACTTAATCCCTTTTTCTCAGACACGGAAGATACTACATATCTACACTTGGTTGATTGGGTTTTATAGCGCAATGGCCATATAAAGCCAAGCTGCGCCAAACAACGTCAAGTAAATGGACATACAAGGTTTTACTGACACAGTAGACAGAAATACACCTAGGGAAATAGATAAGCATAAATAGCAATGTATGGAAAATGTTTCAGAAATAATCCGTGAAATATTTCACTGTCCCTAAGATTCAGATTCCTTTTAATCTCTTCTCAGTTGGCTCCGAGCCCTGAAGTGGTACTGAGGTCCCGAGGGTTTTTCGAATAAAATCAAGACCCGCTTGTTTGCACTCCCGACTGTAGTCCTTTTTCACCCACGCAGCTAGAATAAATGCTCCAGCGATATATCTCGTCTACGAAGAAAGTTAACAAAGTTCCCGGTTAACGTTCCCAGACACTGCACCCAGGAGGGAAAACATTTCGACGGATCAAATAGATTCTTTTATATTGCTACCCAGTCTAATAAATAACAAAAGTACTTGTATGGTAGGGTCTCGATTATCCGAGCTCCGATTGACCAAGTGTTTGTGCAATCCAAGTCGAATTGAATACTTATTTCTTAAAGCTTGAGATAATTTTTACAGATCTCACGGCTTAATTACCATAATAGACGAGTAGGACGGAGAGCAATGAAAAAAGCGTCTATATTAGACCACAGTCATGTTTCGTTCGAATGCTATAAGAGATGGCGCCGAAAGTTACAAGTTACTTATCAACAAATTAATAATTCCTTGATCAGCAACACTCAGATTTCATTGTATTATATGGTATCATTTGATGGGACATTTTTTCTAAACAGATGGATCACGGCGTGGGAAGATGCATTTAGCTGAGCTTGCATAAATTAATTATTTCTGATGTAATGGGCCGAGAAACTGTATAATACTCGTAGGCACATGAAAAAAAATATCTTAGAGACGCCGGTCAGTTAGACTGGAAGCATTTTCTCATGTGCATGGGAAATATGAGTAATATTCTACTGTTGATTCCATTTGGAACTTGGTTGATTTGTAAGCTAGTAGCTTTAATAACTTTATATCAACATAATCTGATGTAATAAAGGAAAAAAAATCTATTCGTCCGCAGATTTGGAGATATACTTAGTTGCGGCACTCCCCATATACTTGAGTCGTGACATTCAATCGCCACTTTAGCAACAAGGACGAACTCCATAATCAGAAACTTTATGGATGAGGGCGGCCACAGAGGGACTCTATGCAATGTCTACACTGAAGCAACGTCGGACCACAAATACCAGAAACAAACCAAGAGAATGCTAGTTTGAAGGATTTAACCTGAGCTTCGTAATAATTTACTTAGTTGGGACCATTCCAGACATATTTCAAGCAACAGAGGGTATTGTATTACTATCCTCCATCTATGTCCTTCCAAATTGGCATCTATGGACCAAGGATCAAGTGTATGACATTCAGTCGCCACTTTAGTGACAACATGGTCCACGGACTCCATAATGAGCAACTTTAATCATGTGGATGGGCACAATGGGGACGCTATTGTTAGTTAAGCAATGTCTTGTCCTAAAACCCAGAAACTAACCTACCAACCGTAAACACATAATAAATATATAACCAAGACTCCTCAATAGTTTACTCTTAGTTGGCGCCACTCCATACACATGTGAAGCAACTGGGGTCCTCTCCTCTACTATTTCCCCCAAGTTGGCTCTACTGGAAAGACCTGTAACGTTGAGTCGCCAATTTAGTGCCAAGGTGATCCAAGAACTCGATAAGGAGCTATTCTGTTGGTGAGGGTGGGTGTACATAGGGACGCTATTGCCTTTCAAGCGTGTTTTCTTGTGCCATAAAAGCCAGAAACCAACTAACCGAAAACACGTATGAAGGATTGAACCTTGCCTTTCCAATAATTTACTTAGCGCCACACCACACATATGTGAAGCAACTGGGTGTCTTATTCCCCTCCCCTCATCCAACTCCCCCCTAAGGCGCCACTGGACCGAAGACCAGGTCTGTGACATTCAGTCGCCACTTTAGTGACAAGGTGTCCCACGGACTCCATAATGAGCAGCGTTATTGATGAGGGCGGGCGCAGAGGGACGCTATTGTTTCCCAAGCAGGAGGTGTGATTCTGACTGGCGCCAATTTGTTATCTGTCGGGGGCACAAATGACATTTTAATTGTCAGCGTTTACAAAAATCAATAGAGGATTACATTACTCGGGATTCTTAAACTGGAGGAAGGGCGGATCAATAGCTCCAGACTACGAACAGGTCCGGATATTAAAAATCCATTGAAAACATCCCGAGGGCCGATTTCTTTTTAATGAAAGATTCCGAAAGTTGGAGGTCGGTAGCGTCTGCGCAAAACGCCATCGACAAATGATCATCAATAATAAATGATTTTTCGCGCTTACTTTAGAATTTTATTAGGGTACTCTGAAAAATTTATGTCAAGATCAGTACCTTTAGAAGAGCTTATTAGGAGAAGGGGATAAAATCACACACACACACAAAGAGGACATCTCTTTTTGGAGGACAAAGGTTCTCGAAATAGCTCTAAAATGGTTCCTCTAACAAGTCGTTTTCTTTCACTGGAATTCTTAATCATTGGCTGTATACCATGATCAAGTTATAGATAGTTAAAGATGCTCGAAGATCAGAAATTATCAATATCGAATTTCAGGGTTATTTTGCATGGTTAAATCATTCTCTGGAAAATTTCTTATATTTTTGAATATTTGTAGTATAATTGGTCTTTGGTGGTTAGGTATTCAAAAACACAGCCAAAATTTTATTAGGGTATTCAAAAAATTAATATCAAGATCAGTACCTTTTGGAGACTTTGTTACAAGTAGGGGCTGAAATCAAAGAGTACAAAGGTTCTCGAAATAGCTCTAAAATGGTTCCTCTAACAAGTCGTTTTCTTTCAGTGGAATTCTTAATCATCGGAATGCATATCGTAATAAAAAAGTAATAAAACTGAAGCTCTTGAAAGTGTCCAAAACAAGCTGTCGTTTCTATTTTAGTGTGTTATTTTACATGGTTGGATCATTTTCTTTGGAAAATTCTCCATAATTTTGAACTCTTGTCGCCCAAGTTGGTCTCGGCATAAAAAAGCGTAGCCATACGTATTTTCAACAAACGTATTAAATTATTAACAAAATCAGTACGGTTAAAGAGAGCGTGTTATTAGTAAGGGTTGAATACATAAACAGGGACATCTCTTTTAGGAGGACAAAGGTTCTCAAAATAGCCCTAAAGTGGTTCCTTGACACAAGTCTGTTATCTGACCATGATTCAAAATTACGTGGTATTGTCCTCCGATGTTTCCTTCAGGTTTTATCCCGGACCTTCGTCAATAGCCCGTTGTGTTACTTCACTGAAATATTAATTATAAAAACTACCAGACACGTCGTTTTCTTTCAGTGGAATTCTTAATCATTCGGAGCCGATCAAACGGTATAGTGGTTAAGGTGTAAGCCTCTAGATATCTGAAGGTTCCTAGTTCGAATCCGGGTCCGGGCATGGATGTTTGTAAGAGTACGGTGTAGAGGCGGCTGGTGCACCTTAAATCTGTCGTGGCCAAAAGTCGTTGGGTTGGTGTGGAAGTTTGGAGAGTGGGGTGCCAGCTCAGGTGTTGCTTCGTCATCTGACCGTGGTTCAAAATGACGAGGTGTTGTCCTCGGATGTTTCCTTTAAGGGACCGATCCCGGACCGTCGTCAATAGCCCGTTGTGTTGCTCTAGTACGACGTTAACTAAAAATTACCAATTACCTTAATCATTCGAGCTGAATATTATAATCAAGTTATAGATAATTGAAGTTGGAAGTTTATATTTAGAGGAGAAAGCACAAAATTTTATTTCGTAATTTCATTAGAGTGGACTGTTAATTTAGTATCGAGATCACTACTGTTTAGAAAGCTTGTTGAACGTAAGTGATAAAATCTAAGCCATCTCTATTTTGGTTCCCCTAAGAAGTCATTTTCTATTCGTGCAATTCTTAATCGGTCCACATTCTGATCGATTGAATTGAATTTTCAATCAGCATCTCAAGTGCATGTGATATTTAGCTAGACAGAAACCCGTCTTTGACCATTTCACAAATGGGTCCTTAAATTTGTGTTTTTTCAAACGTCGATTGAGATTTCAATCAGCAATCAAGTGCGATATTTAACTTGTCAGAAAATGCCTCTTATTACATATATTTGACAAACTTGCAAATGCCGCTTTAAATTTGTTTTATTTTCGCACGTCGGTTGAATTTGTAATCTACAATTCAAGTGCAAATGATATTTAGCTTAACAAAATGTACCTCTCTGCCCGTCTTAGACTAATTTACAAATGCGTCCTTAAATTTCTATTTCCACACGCCGATTGAATTTTCAATCAGCAATTCAAGTACAATTCCCTATCTCCAATCCTGCTTCATTTCCGAAGTCTGACTAATTGGATGCAGGGACATCCCGCAATGAAATCCTGGCAGGGATATCACCTCATCAAGCAGAGATCCAAATATGCAGTGGGATATCACATAAAAGAATCCCCACCACTTTTGATTGCCTACGACGTCTGATGGAACCTCCCGCCCAAATAAAAACGATCACTTCGGGGGGTTCCAGACGTCATAAATGTGTTTTCATGGTCCTGCCAGTCACGTGTTCTAGCTTTTCCCAATCGCAATTCCCGTAGCTCTGATACGCTTTATGATTAGGTGATGCTTGTGAACCACCCGAAGAGCAATTTCCTGTCTGTGGCAGTTTACGGACTGGTTACGTCTACTGCGATAGGGCTTGCTGCTGTTTGGACGGTGGGATGCTTGTCTGATTGGGGGTAGCGAAATGCTACAAACCAGCTGTTAATTCTACTCCCCGAGTGTTTCAGACGCACTAATGAAACATCTCGGTTGTTTCAGGACAGAAGTAGGACCTGCGTGGAATGGATCTTGTATCCAGGGGCGTAAGTGGGAGGATTTGGGAGCCCAAGACGACCCCCCAAAATCGATAATTCATGATACTTTTTGTTTTTAAAAACATTAAAAGGAGATAAATTTTTGGTTTTGATTTTTTAGCGACGCATTTTACTGCAAGACCGAAAAGTATGGCAAAGGATTCTCGGATATTGACCTTGGGCGAAAATTGATTTTAAAATTTTGAAAGGAGGGAAATAAATTTTGTTTGATGAGATTAAGTGTGGTCGTTTCATAGTTTGGTTGTCTTTATGAAATGAAAATTTTCATCTGACTATTGAAAAGTACAAAATGTGTACATGAATTTTTAGTCTTAATTATTTAGCGACGCATTTTACTGTAAGACCAAAAAGATGTGTCAAAGAATTTTCGTAAATTGATCTTAGACGAAATTCAGTAGTTTTAGGAGATTGGATGCGGTTATTTCCTTTTTTGGTTGACTTTATGTTCGGAAATTTTTTATTTAACTAGTGAAAAAACACAAAATGGGAAATTTGCTTTTTAGACTTGATTATTTGGCGACGAATTTTGCTGCTAGTTAGATCAAAAATTTTTGCAAATGTTTTGTAAATTTAAATCTTAAGCAACAGTCAACGTTAAAGTTTTAAAAGGAGTGAAATTAATTATATTTTATGAGATTTGGTGATGAGTTGGTGCATTTTTTTTGTGATCCATTTGTAAGTGTGAAAAATAGAAAGCTTAGGCTTTCCTTCGCAAAATCAATAATAAATAAGCCCAAAACGGATTGTAATCAAAACTTATTTAGAGACGAAACAAAATTTAACATTTGTGGTTCCGATGGGCATATGGAAAAGAAAAAATGAGGAACTTAATCCCAAGAACTTAGTTGGAACAGTAAAACCTGGCGGTGGAGGTGTTCTTGTATATGTGTGGGGGGAGTGTATGTCAGAATCAGGACTAGATTATTTGAACTTTTATTAATGGCATAATAAATACTGCTCTTTAACTCAATATTTTAAAATACGATTTAAAATTATCAACCCAATATTTGGGTATTGGAAACAACTTTTTTTTTATTATAAAGATAACCATCCTAATCACATGGCTAAATGCTCGCCTCTGGGGGCTCTATAATTGTCCACGAGTTCTGAAAACACCACCTCATTCAACGGATTGAACCGGATAGTCCCAATAGAACACATTTGGAGAGATCTGGAGGTTAGAGTACGAAGACACGACATTAAAACGAAAAATGAACTAAAAACAGCAATGATTGAAGAATGGAGGAATATTTATGCAGAATTGAACTCTAATCCCACACATTTAAAAGCTGTTGTGGATGCTATATGATATCCTAGTAAGTACTAATTTACCGAAATATTACAACATTTACTAATATGTAGAGATTTTTTTAAGTGTACGAAGACTTTTGTGATGTAACTTCTTTGTTACATTTTGACTATTGATTTTCCAAAAAATAGTTTTACTATCTTTTAAAAATATTTTATGTAGTTCTGTTACAAATAACTAATAGATATTATAAAAAATTCCCATTCTGAAATATTAATTTTTATTAAGATAGAGCAGTATTTCCTTGAAATTCCTAAGTGTACGTCCACTTTTGGGAGTCAATTTACATAAATAGTCTCAAACTTCCAGAAAATTGCTCTTGAAATTTCGGGTCTTCTGACAAGCAAAAACAATTTCTGTGTGCACAAAACGTACATTTTTCACTAAAACAGAAATCTAATTTATTTTTACACTCGTGTAGTAATAATGGATATTCACAAAAAAAAACCAACTAAAATATCTTATCTGCAGAGAAAAGCATTCAAATCTACCATGTTTTACACAAAGTTAAAAGAATAAAATCAAGCTCAATGTATTTCTTTTCCTTTCCTTTTTTTATGCCTTAATTGAATTCGTGAATTAGCACGCTAAACTCGTATTACTGAGACTAAATTCGAAAGCAAGAAAGGCGAAACTTTCTTTCAAGCATTTTCTATTTAGGTGTGAGAGAAAAGAAAATGTCGGTCGATGAAGCATACTAAGGTACACTTGATTGTTTACGTGTTATTGTTTGATTTATCGTAACTGTCTAGAATTTATAATTTTAGTATTCAATGTAGCATTTAGTTCAAGGCTTAAATATGGATATGGCGAGATATTATTTATTTTTCGTTGATCCAAGATAACGTTTGAAAGTTTTTTACTTCTGGATCTTCGAGGTATAACATAGCTAAGAGAATATTTTCTAGCATTAAAATGTTAAAAAGTGATGGTGCTTGACTGTTTGCATAGAAAGGGTTCCTAAACAAATATTATATTCAATAACAATGGTGGCATTTTACGAGCCTTAGAATTTAACATTTGACTGCTCAAAGAAAATATACATTTTCGATCCACTTGTGCAATCAGTTCCACACGAGAATTGCGAAATTTAAATTGTTAGATATGAAACGGTACTGAAAAGAGCCCTCTAAAATATAATATTCACCATCGATAAGTTTCTCATCGTTCTAGAGTAATTCCCTTTTTTTCATACGCAGGTCTTTGCTTCATTGCCATAGCCATCTGGTTATTGACGTTATTAGATGTTGAATTACTAAACGAGGCAATAAGATGTATTATCAGTCAATCAAGCCAAGTTTTCACTGAGCAGTCACGTGACTACTAGTCGACATGTTAGCCACACTTTTTGAAGATCTTCTCTACTTACATATCACGTCGATGCTACAAACATACCCACTCATTGAAGTTGGTTGTTTCTTCCTATCTTATCCAATAAAACACAAACCAACCAACCTTTCTGATCACCGATGCATTCCATCACAACACTTGAGATGTAAGTGCGACTTAGAAGAAACACCGCCTTTTCTACCGATAAAATTTTTAATAGGTTCCCTATTCCAACGGTGGCGGTGGTAGCCCAGTTGGAAGAGTAACGAGTTAGTAACTGGAAGGATGTGCGTTTGATACTCGGTCCAACCAAACACCACACAACTTACTATTTCAGGACCAAAGGCTTTTAAGTGGAAAATAAACAGCATTAAAAGTTTATGAAACTCGATAAGTAACGTTAAAAGTTTATTTTGAAACTTCACTGTCTGCGTAATTCCTTTTTACAGCAATGGATTAGCATCCGGAGGGTTGAGAGTTAGGAACTCGGTCCAATCAAAAACCGTCTTGTATAATGCGGTTGGTTCACGTTCAATCTGTCGTACCCTCTAACGTCTTCACGTTGGCGTGGTGTGAAAGTTTGGAGAGTGGAGTGTCAGCGCAGATGTTCTCGTCATGTGATCCGTGGTACATAATTACGAGGCGTTGTTCTTCGAACTTTCCCTTAGAGATTAATCCCTGGCTGTCGACAATAGTCCGCTGTGTTGCTTCAGTGTGACTACCTACCTACTTTTTTACATCCAATGGACCTAGATCTCTGAATTCCGCAGACGATATTGTTAATTCAAGTGTTATCCCTTCTGATGGTTGTCTCGACGAGGCATTTCGTCATTAGCAAAACTTGCAGGACGAGATATCAGCAAAGTCGATCAGACCATTTTGACGAGATATCTCGTCGAAACCACTTGTAGGGTTAATTTCTTTGTCTATAAAGCTACCTTTATTGGACACTAAATTTATCTAAGGGATCAAAATATATCTACTATCACAGAATATTCTATTCTACACAATATTATCTAAAAATCAAGTAGCTGTGACGAGATATCTCGTCCATCACAATTTGACCAACTTTGCAACTGACGAGATATATAGTCATCAAGATATTGCAAATTTTTTATGACAACGAGATCACAATCTCGCCTTCTAATGACGAGACGTCCATCAACATCTGGTTAGTTTTAATTCAATGACGAGATATCTCGTCCATCGAGATCTGGTCAGTTTTCTAATGACGAACTATCTCGTCCATCAAGATCTGATCAGTTTTCTTTTACTGACGAGATATCTGGTCCATCACGATCTGGTCAGTTTTGGTGAACAATCGCATCGAGACCAGGAGGGTTAATTGTATTTCGGTAATTGTACTACGTTACACCACTAATTCGTTCCATGGAGTTGGGGTTGAACGCCACTTTAAGAGGTTAACTTACCTGTGTAACCTTCTTTACAGGTACAAGAAAATCCCCCTTCTCTTCTGACGCATGTTCCTCCATTGAGACATGGGCTTGAATAACAAAGGTTCACCTCCGTGTCACATTCATATTTATGATTCATTCCTTAAAGAAAAAAGCACATTCATGTTTATAGAGCAAAGATTTGAGGAACAGCCCATCAGTGTCGGGCATAGCTAAATCTGACTGGCTATTGAAAACGAATGACTAAGAAATTAATCATGAGTAACATGACTACTGAAAGCGTTCCCTTGGTTTTAGTACCAAGTTAAATAATGAGTAACTGTTTTAATCGAGTAATCATGATTAAAATTTGATTGAAATTGAGTCGCCGTGCAACATTCTGAATACATAGTATGTGTGGAATTTTGCTACAAATACCTATTAACATGTTGAAGAGGAAAATTACAATAAAATGAAAAAAGGGTAATACGATGAAATTATTTATTTTTACAGCGTAACGAAATTCATGTAACCCTACAAAAATTATATTAAAAAAAAATGAATTTAAAGGATCAAACATGTTGGTTAAATTAGTTTGGTTCCAAATAGGTCTTCACTCGGAAGTTTGGAGAATGGTATTCCAGCTCAGGATTTGACCACGTCTTCTGACAGTAGTTCAAGATTACGAATTTTCCCCTTCGGGATGGATCCCGGACGTTTGCCAATAACCCATTGTGTTGCTCCAGTGCGATGTTAGTTCAATTATCTAACAAGCTTGCTTTATAGTAATGGTTATGTTAGGTAATTTAACGTACCATTGGAGCAACACAACTGGCTTTTTGCGACAGCTGGGGATCTATAAATTCCAGAAGAAAAGATCCCAAAACAACACCACGAAATTTTGAAGTACGGTTAGATGGCAAGGTCTACACCTGAATTGCCACTCTCCAAATTTTCACATCATGTCAAGTTTCAAATAAATGAAATTCTTGAATCGATTCACCTTTCAAGGAAATCATGCCATGAAATGAGCCTAAAAAATGTTGCTAAATTAATTTTGTATACCTCTATTATAAAAAATTAGTTAACGTATTAATAACCGAAAGTAATGATTGAATGATTAATGACTCACTGATTTAGTTATGATTCTGACACATTTTTCAAGTAACAATAATTTTAATCGTATTTGAATTGAATCGATTGAAGAAATATTTTATTACCCGGTCTATACCGCAACCCATCAATTCTGGTAGCAATGTTAATAAAAATATGTTTTTTGACTGGTTTTCTTCGAATTATAACCAAGATCAAAATACTTTTGAATGATTGCTCATAATCCAGTAACGGATGCCATCTCCATTGACACCTCACATTAAACCGATGGAAATAATCCCCCCATCATTTATTTATCTCAAAACTTCTTCGAGAAAATGAGATTCATTTTTATTTTGAAGCAAGATATGGGGGAAATGAGCTCATAAACTATTTTAAAGCTAGGTATGAATATTAAGAATCTATATTACAGTTCAAGCATTCCTGTAAGTATATCTCTTTTCTTGCCCACCATAAAACCAAAACATCCAATCCAATCCTTTTTTCTAGGGATATTTTTTTCATTTTTCTAGACTAAAAAGTTAGCCGTTAGATATTGAAATTCTGCCAAGAATATTCTTTCTTTGGAGTCAACCATCATTCTTTATTAGTTCTAGCTCTCTGGTTACCACAGCTTTTCTTTCATATTTGTCTCTTCCGTCTTCAAACATTTTTTGAGAGCAACATGCTCTGATCTGAATTTTTTATGTAAATCTTTCTTTTTATCTTCACATAACGTGGCTATAAAATCTTGTCTTTTTTTTTGGTTTTGTGAATTGTGCTCAACTTACAGTCACCAATTATATATGCTGTATAGCAGTGTTGGGCAAGGTTTAGCACTCTGCAACTCACAATATTTCCGAGTAGTGTAGTACTGCTTTGGCCACATACCCTTAAGGGCAAAATTTCGGAATCTATTAGTTGAAAGAATCTATGGATTTTCCCTATCTTTAGAAATATTCTATTGGTCCTTCCCTTAAAATAGAATAATTTCGAAAGATTAAATCGGTTCTTTCCTTAGACTAATACCTGATTTATCAGGTTTTTCCTTCGAAAAGAATCTTTAGGAAATATTCTCATCGTCTTTCTTTAGAACATAATCCTTTGGAAAGACGCTATAGCTTCTTTTTTCAGAATAGAATAATTTGGAAAGATCTTAGAGTAGAATACTTTGGAAACATTCTATTTGCTCTTTCCTTGAAATATAACCCTTTGGAAAGATTTTAACGGGTTTTCCCTAGAATAAAACATTTTTAGAACGATCCTATCTGCCTTTTGTATAATAGAATAATATAGAAAGATTTCACTCATCTCCTTTCCTTAGAATAGAATCAATTAGAAAAATTATTTTGCTCTTTTTCTTAGAATATAAACATTTGAAAAGATTTATAGGTTTTTCCTAAGAATAGAATTCTTTGGAGTGATTCTGTTGCCCCTTTCCTTAGAATAGAATGCTTTGGAAACAATCTCTATACGTTTTTATTTAGAATAGAATCATTTGGAAAGACTTCACACTGATCTCCCTCCTTTCGTTGAATATAATCCTTTGAAAAAATTGTACTGTTCTTTTCCTTAGGATAAAATCCTTTGAAAAGAATTTATTGATTTTTCCTTAGAATAGAATTTTTTTAAATGATTCTCTTGCCCCTTACCTTAGAATAGAATGCTTTGGAAAGTTCATGGTTCAAGAAGGTCAAAATTCGTTCGAAGTCGTGCCAGGAAGACTGCAGGTTGCAAGGTGGAATTATGCTGTGTGAACCCCTCAGGGAGTTAGTTTTCTAATGATTGAAAACTAATGAGCAAAATAATAATCATGACTAATGAGTAACGATTGTATGCTTATTTTCAGTCCTTTAGTGCTGAATAATGATTGATTTCGCTTTAATTTAATCAAGTAATCATGACTGAAAATTATGATTGTAGTTGAGCCTCCTTTCAACTTTCCCAATCCATTCAAAATAACACGCGTGCGTAAAGTTGTGCGACAAAATACATAATAACGAGTTTTGAAAGGGAAATTGCAGTATAATTAAAAAGGAATAAAATGTTGTTAGGATTGATGGATTTCAATTTTACGGCCTAACGAAACTCATGCAACGCAGCAAATTAATGAACTCAATGAATTAAGCCAAGTACCAAACATCTTGGTCAAATTAGCTTGTTTCATAGTAATTATAGGGGACCGCGGTAGTCTGGTTGGAAGAGAAGCAGCCGGAAGGTTGCGGGTTCGAATCCAACCAAAGACCGTCGTATACAAAAGGGGCACATTAAAACTGTCGTGATCTCAAATGTCCCCACGATGGCGTGGTGTCGAAGTTTAGAGAGTGAGGTCCAGCTCAGGTGTGACCTCGTCATCCTACCGTGGTTGAAAAATCAAAATGATGTCCTCCTACCGTGGTTACATGATTCGGATCTACCCCTTCGGGTTGGATCCCGTCACCAATAGTTGAATTAACGTTGCACTGAGGTAACACAGCGGGCTATTGGTAACGATTCGGGATTAATCCCGAACGGAAAGATCCGAGGACAACACCTGAGCTACGTGGAAGAGCAACTCGTCATCTGTATGTAAACATTGAATTGACACTACTGAATTTGTCTTTCTTTCATTTATTGCACATAAATAAATGCTATGAGCTGACAAGTCTTATACGTAAGATAGGTAGGTATTTTTATTAACGTCGCACTGGAGTAACACAGAGGACTATTGGCGACGGTCCGGGATCAAATCTGAAGGTAAAGCTATACGGCAACAACACGGTCATATGACGAAGTTACGGATGTGTTGGCACCCCATGAAAGATTTAACGTGTATCAACCTCCTTTGTACACGACGGTCTTTGGTTGGATTCGAACTTATTCACGTAAGACCTTGCAGTCGGACTCCGACACATTCTACCCAATTTTTTTTATGATGAATTCCCGACGATGAAGTTCAGTAAATTTTATCAGAAGTTTATTCAAATGGTTTCCCACTCCAGCTTGAGGCCACGGTAGCCCAGTTGGAAGAGTAACGGATTAGTAACCAGAGGGTTTAGAGTTCGAAACTCGATCCAACCAAGAACCGTCGTATACACTAGTACTGGTGCATATTAAATCTGTCTTGGCCTCAAGTGTTCTCACGTTGGTGTAGTGTGTAAGTTTGAAAATTAGGGTGCCAGTTCAAGTGTTGCCTCGTCATCTGACGGTGGTTCAAAGTGAGGGATGTCCTGGGATCTTTCCCCTCTGATTGAACCCAGATCGTCACCAATATATTGATCTACCCATTGAGTGATACAGACCAGTAGCCCGATGCATTTATGCAGTGCGACGTTAATTATCTACCTACCTACCCATTCTAGATCTGAGAAGATACAAAGAGCATTACCTGTGAATCCAGGTGGGCATCGGCAGGCAAAGGTATTGATAGGGATGATAGACCGGAAAAAGTACATATCGGAGGAGGTGAAATCAGATGCATTCCCAAACTTCAGTACTGAGAGACACTGCTCGAAATTAATGCATGGCTCTCGAACACATAGGTTATCCTCGAACGGTAATACCTGAAATGATGGTTCATTTCATTTATAAATGTACTTATAAATTAACCCTACAAGTGGTTTCGACGAAATATATCGTCCATCTGATGAGTTTTTTCTTTTATGAGATATCTTAACCATCAAGATCTGGTTAGTTTTTCTGATGACGAGATATCTCTTTCATCAAGATATGATAAGTTTTTTTTCTTTTGATGGGGGGATAGCTCATCCATCAAGTTGTGATTAGTTTTACTGATGATAAGATATTTCATTCAAGATCTGATTAGTTTTACTGATGACAAGATATCTCGTTCAAGATCCGTTTTTTTCTTTTGATGAAATATTTCGTTCATCAAGATCTAGTCAATTTTTCTAATGGCGAGATACTTCGTCGAAATAACCACCAGGAGGGTAAAAAAAAGAACAGTGAAATATCATGATAGTAAATAATGCAAGGTGATTAGATTCAGGAAAACCTTTTCGTTCACAGTATCTAGAAAACTGTCAGTTCAGTCATACCATCATACAATTGAGTCGCACACAATTTTGAAAGAATTTTAATACACACATGTTCAGAAATTAGTGAGCGAGCCGAATTCGTATGAAGCAAGGTCATCTTATCTTAATCCAATAAAACATGCTTGGGATGATCTTGGACGTGGTATTGAAGCTTACACAACACCGTCGAGGATGAAATGAGAGCAAATACGTACTTTAGAGTGTGAATGGGTTGGGTTTTATTGTGTTTGCCTAAGGAATTTTTTTTATTTATTTAGTTCCCAGTTGCATCACGAGTAATGTGACGGTCTTTATTTTACCTAGAATAATTTGTGGAATATTCATTTGTCATTTGAACTACTTTAATGCAGTTATTGGCACTATTCTTAATCTTGGGATACGTGTGCACATTTAGCATTTAAATGTCCATCGATATATAATATAGGCTTATCTATTAGACTATTAAATATTCAATGCAATGCATGTTCACTGAAAAAGACATCGAGATCATTTGTAAAAAATATAATTTCGTAAGCTTTCCTAAGAACGTAAACTATAAAAATTTAAATACAAAATTTTTATTTTAAAATCTTTTTGATATTCTTTTCAATAATTATTCTTCAAATGATTAATGAAATATTTAGGAAGATTAACTTTTAGTTGAGAAACTTTACATTAAAATCCCCTCATATTAAGACTTGACAATTGTACTTAGTGCAACATCTACCGTAAAGGTGATAGATCTTTATCCAGCTTGCTAGGCAATAAATTAACTCTGTCAAAAATACAATAATAAAAAAAAAATTTAGAGTAAAAAAAACCTTTTAGAAATATCCATAAACATACAAAAGTAAATATTTTTGGGAAAAACATAAATTGAGCGAACTTTAGTTTGGTTTTACATAGATTAAGCTAACTTTATTTTGGTACACATAGATTAAGCTAATTTAATTTCGGTATTATATAGATTCAATTAATTTTATTTTGATATTATATAGATTAAGTTAATTTTATTTAGGTTTTACATTGATTAAGATAACTTTATTTGGTAGAAAGCGGGTTGAAACCTATTTCCTTATATGAATGTATTTTTTGCTCTTTATTAGAAGCCGTAATCATTTCAAGGTAAGAAACCAGACGTTTAAAAAAAAACACGAAAAGAACTGAAAACGAATTTATAAAAAAGTTATAAAAAAAAATCTCGAGAGTAAATTTTTTAATTAAAATAATATTTTGGGAAGCAAAAGGGGTGAAAACCTTTCTCTTTTATGAATGTGTTTTGTTCTTAACTAGGAGTCCTAATCATTTCAAGATTCCACTTTCCCTGAAATTGTTAAAGTGAAAGATTGGAGTTTTCTGTTCGTTTACGAGGTCTTTGAAAGAGGACGCGGTGAGTTTACTAGCGCTCAATGTTCATCGATGGGTGATGAACGGAAATTTTCTTGTGGACGCGGTGAGTTTACTAGCGCTCAATGTTCATCGATGGGTGATGAACGGAAATTTTCTTGTGGACGCGAAAATTTATTATAAAATCACGTAAGAATGACCAAAAAATTCGTACTCACATGAACGTGAGTTAATCTGGCGAGTATGGCTCGTCCAAGGTATACCCTCTCTTGCAAATACTGAGACGAAAAGAACGTATCCGGATGCCTAGAATCTGCAGGTTTTGCTGAAAAACTTACATTCAGAATTCTTTCTTCAGAAGAATTATCCTCCTAAAACAAATAGAATCAAACAATTTTAACAGTACAAACATCGTTTAAGTCTTGGCTTTCTTCTTATTAAGGTTATAAATTATAAATCATTGCAAAAAAAACTATCCATAATAGTTTCTACAAAATATTATTAGTAACAAAATTATTCAATTTATTAATCTTTTATTTATGACCTATAACTGAGGATCACGTTGAAGTTAAGTACACAAAAGGATACATTATTATTAGTTAATTCTGCCAGTATAACGAATATAAACATTTTTTTTCATTAAAAATCGCACCAATGTGTATTAAGTTTTCTCATAATTTGAAGTGCTCATTTGTTTTAATGCTGCTTACATTAATGTTTCAATGTGCTTTTAATTTTGTTCAGGTAGTTTAATCTGATATTTCAAAAAAAATTTTTATTGAATATTATTTAGTCTTGCGTTTGGCGCAGCTCTCTCTCTCTCTTATCCAATTTTGGATCTTGCACATAAAAACCAAAACAACCATCTAACCTCCAAAAACAGACAAGGCTTGTTGGCTGTTCTGGGGTTTTATAGCGCAAGGACCATATTTGGTCATGCTGCGCCAGATACAAGACATACAATATCGAGTATCAGACAACACACACATGAAAGTTTTACCGACACAGAAGAGAGAGAGAGATACGCCCAGGGAGGAATGTACCCGACAGGAATCGAACCTGCGCCACCTGCAACTCGAAGGTTGCTAGAGCAGTGGACATATCCACTGAGCCACGACGATCCACAAAACAAAACCATTCGTAGACAAAGAGGACGCACTCGAGCTCAAAATCTTGTTTAAAGCTTTCAAACAAAATACTTATCAATTTCGGTTTGAATAACGCGGATACTCGGTTAATCGGAATTCGGGTAATCAAGGTTCATTGCAATCCCTACATGAAACCAATCCCCATTTCTAAAATGAACCGAATGCGAAAAGAACTCTTGTAATTCAATCGTGAAACTACTCTGCGATGCAAACATCTCGCAAAAGTATGTAATAAAACTAAATAATGTAAAGTAAGGGTCATAAAAAGCAGCATTTGTATCTGTTATTGTTTAGTCGTATTATTTTATGTTTACGCCAGTGAAAGTGGAAAGACATCCGAGGTCACATTGCTAGCTATTCCAGCGAGGATTTTTCGTATTTGTTTGCATACATGAGCCCCGGGGGGGGGGGGGCATTTCATACAGAAAAGTTTGAAGCCGTCGCTTGAAACAAAAGTGTCATGTCAGTAGTTTTAGATTCAGTCCAAAATGTATCTTTTTTCTAGTATCATGAAGGCGTAGGTATTTGAAATACACAACTTTACAAAAGTTAAGCACACGGTGCAAATTCTGAGCTTCGAAATGCGCGCTTCAACTTCAATGAGTGAAACTCACTTCGGTTGTAGAAGGGAATATACACATATGATATGATGTACCCCATCAGAATTTACTTTCCAGAAATATGCAAACTAGGCATTTGTTGAAGACAACACATTTCAGAACCCTTCAGTGGATGATATGTTAATTTTAAAAATTTGGAAGAAGATTCTGGTTTTATCGCACCCCGGCAAGAAAAGTGACACAAGTCACAAAATAAAAATTTTGTGATGTAATGTCATTTAAAAATATTTATGAGGTGCCCCAGCGTGTTATATTACTATTCTATAGAATATAATAGAAGTTACCATCATAAATACGTACCTAAAATTTAAAAGAAGCTTATACTATTTCAATATAAGTTTTATAGTATTCTTTAAGTTGATGTTTTTTTTTTTTTTTCTCAAATTCTGCAATTTTGAATTATGTCACTTTTCTTGGCGGTGTGCGATATGTGGATTAGATAAGGTAAATTATGGCTGAAAGAAGACGACTGGAAAATTTTCAACGCTAGCGTGCAGTGGGTACTGCGCTTGAAGCAGGACAGTCCATTAAAGACGTCGCTGTTTGTTTTTAGCATCGACCACTCTGCGATTTCTCGTCTATCAACTTCAAACGAGTGTGTGAGTTGTTTGGAGACTTGTTCCCGGTGGTCGTACAAGGGTTACTACACCCTATGATGATAAGTATTTGGCTTTATTGGCTAAGCGGCAATCGACGAACGACCGAATCAACTTTAAGATGAATGGTTTACAACAATTGGAAGATCAATCTCTGCCACGTCTATGCGGCGAAGGCTACATATGGAAGGACTGTATGCCCGCCTACCATAAGTCTGTATCCTTTAAGCTTCAAATCCAGAAGAGCACGTTTGAAGGGGTGTCATGAGCATTCGAATTGAAAAGCAGAGGAATAGTCCAACGAGCTGTTCACGGAGCAGTCTAGATTTGCCCTGTATTCCGATAATAGGCGTGTACGGATCTGGAGAGAACAAGGAACAAGTCCAATGACATCACTGAACACCCCACTTCAAGTGCTACCAGTATAATGGTACAGGCTGGATTTTCTTTGAGCTATCTCACTGACCTTCATGTCTTCACTGTGACAGCTGAAAGGTATCGGAGTCACGGCCCATTGTGAGACTGTACGTTGCAGCAGTTTGTCCGGCATTTCTTCTTATGCACGATAATGCACGTCCACATAGATCAAACCTGGTGGGTGAGTACCTTGAGAGTGAAGGCATTGTTTGTATGGAGTAAGCAAAATATTCACCCGACTTTAACCCCATAGAAAAGCTTTGGATACCCTTAGACGTGCTATCTCTACCAGTGCATCCCCGCCGGTTGCTAATCAGGTTACTCATCCAACTGGGATACCGCGGCGTCTACAGTAAAAAGTTTTATGACTTCTTGAATTTAGAAAACATTGCACATATGACGGAGCAAATATTTCGCCTTTGAAAACGAAATATTTCCAAAGGTACTCGATCTACAACCCGTATGTACCCAAACCTGTATGTTACCTGTGTGTAACAACCCAAATGTATAAATTGTACTCCTTTTGCACTTTATGGTTTCCCTTTCGGATTTTTACTTGAAACTTTGCGTCTATCCAATCGCGATTCCCGATTTCTCTGTGTAGTTTTCCTCTCCGTCACTTTTAGTTTTTCTACAAAGGTCTGGAATAAGGAAAGACTCGTTTTTACCTGGATGCTAAAAATAAAGAGATTTTCTCTGGGACAGGGTATTATGGCTGCCAGTCCCTCGACAAAATCGTCAAAAATCGGCGTGAGGAAAGTGACTGCTGTCATGTGCTGCAATCGAAGCGTCGCGCTGTTAAATAGCATCGCATCTGTCACATGCTGCACTATGAGCTGGCACTCAGCTGACACTTCATTGATGCCATCTGAAAAAGCAAAATTCATGAATTTATTTGCATTAAAATTTCATTCACACACACACGACTAAGGCAAAAACAGCACTTCTTTAAGAAAGCAAAAAGTAATTTAAAATGACGAACCCCTCCAAATGCTTTCGAAGAGATACCTCGTCCATAAAAATCTGACTAAATTTGTCAATGACGAAATATCTTGTCCTCCAAGATTTGGTCAATTTTTTTGATAACGAGGTATCACGTCCATCAAGATCTGACCAATTTTTATTTGACGAGATATTTAGTTTTTCAAGAACTGGTCAATTTTATTTTTTCAATGACAAAAAACATCGTCTTTGCGAATAGTGTAGCATCGCTTTTACCTCAACACTTACAAAATGACTAAATAACCTCTTATTTCTACAAAATACATGGATTCTTCAATCTTTTGAAAAATTATATTGTTCCTTTCCTAAGAATAGCATTCTTTGGAGTGAATTGACCCGTTTTGTGTTGTCGAATTAAATCCAATGGGATTCAATTCGACATTCTATTGCTCATTCGGATTGCGCATTTCCTTATAATATAATGTTTTGGAAAGACTCTATTGGTCATTTCCTTGTAATTTAAACCTTTGGAACGATTTTATTGACGCAATCTGTACAAATGAAAATCATTTGGGGAAATATTATATTTGTTATTTCCTTATAATAGGAATCATTAAAAAACATTATCTAGGTCCTCTCTTTAAAATAGAATTCGACAGATATCTTTAGTACTATTCTTTGGGCCCATTTTGTAGAATAGATGGTAATGGTAATTTTTAATTAACGTCGTACTAGAGTAACACAACGGGCTATTGACGACAGTCCGGAATCAATCCCCTAATAATTGTAGAATTGAATCCTATGGAAAGATTCTATTGGTCCTTTCCTTAGAAAATAATCCTTTGGAGAGGTTCTATTGGTCAAGAAGGTTAAAATTGGTTAGACGTCATGCAAGGAAGACTGTAGGTTGCAAGGTGAAATTATGCGTGTGAGCCTACAAAGTGTTAACCCTCCTGCTGGTTACCTCGGCGAGATGTCTCGTCATTAGACAAAACAGACCAGATCTTTCTGGAGTCATTGGAAATAACTGACCATATCTTTATCTCGTAATCATCAGAAAATCGGCAATGTCTTGATGACGAGATATCTCGTCATCAAGACATCGTCAATCATCAAGACATCATCAATCTCTTTGTCGTCAAAACCGCTTCGAGGTTTAAAGGAACCATAACATTGCAGAAATTTGTAACATTTTTTAGGCGGAACTCGTCCTGTGTTTTCTTACGCAACCATTTCCGTATAGTGGTATACCACCCCAAGGTTATGATACGTTTATTACAAATAAATTACATAAGCCTGTTTCTTTTCTAAAATTACTGCGGGTGTTAATTTGAAAATAAATATATCTATTTTAGTTTTTATGATTGAAGTAACTTAAATTTAATCCCCTGGGGATTCACATGCATAATTCGTCTCTCCGTATTTGGATCCGTCAAAGCAATGAACAAAAAAAAATGGGAATAATTAAATATTTCCAATCACGCCCGGTTTTAGTTGCTCATTGGTTCGACGGATACGTACAGCCGGATTGACTTGTATGTGTAAATGAGCCTTTAGATTAAAAACCTAGAATATATATATTTAGGCATACTAGCCTTAACCCTTTGAAAGACGGAATTTGTCGCTAAAATAGTTAAAATGGAAAGCAAATAGTAAAGTTAAGTAACAAACTGCAAATAAAAAATTAACAAAATCTGCATAAAATTAATTTATGAAAATAAATTTTTAAATAATTTATTTGATTATAACTTCTTTCAAAATCTTTGATACCATTGATGTTTTTATGGGCTATCGCAAAAATTGTGCTTTCTTAGATACTTTTGAATGCTCTTCGAATTTGACAGCAATGAAATATTTAAATTAGTGCTACTTTTTAAAACAATTTAGTATAACCGTGACTTAATACTAAATTGTTTAAAAACGAGTTAAAAAGAGTTATATGAGTGTCATGAATCAATTTACTGCTTACACTTAGAACGAAATGGAACTAATGGAAGCAGTAAAACTAATGGAGCAGTAAAAGGACTCAAAATGTCTTATAAGTGGTTATAAGTGTTTTATAATTGCGCTGTGAAAAGGCAACTAAAAATTGGCAATTTTTAATCGTAAAAGACTTTTCGATTATAAATACTTCGCATAACAAATCGAAGCAATTTTCAGCGAAACTGATAAATAAAAAGAAATTAGTATAATTTTAGACAGTACAATTCAAGTAAAATCAATAAAAGACGAATGCAGGCGACACTAAGTATGACAGTGTTTTACTAAGTAAACTATAAATTTAACAAACTTTAACCACAAATAATTTTTGTGATTATAAATACTTGAATTACAAATAGAAATAGTTTTCAGCGAAACTTAGAGAGGAAGTGAACATAATTTAAACCAACACACGATTCAAAAAGAAAACTAAATGTAGGGAAATCAATAAAATACAGCTTGAAGTCTGGCAGAATACAGGCGACACTAAGTGACAAAGTGTTTCTAAGAAAACTAAATTTAACAAATTTTAACCACAAGTGATTTTCTTAATTATAAATACTTGGATTACAAAAAGAAACTTTTTCAGCGAAACTTTGAAAAAAAAAATAACATTTTAGTTAACACAATTCAAATAGTAAATATTAAATAAAATTAATAAAAGGCAGCTCAAAGTCAGACAATGCGGGCGATACTAATGTGGACAGTGTTTTATTAAATAAATTAAATTTAACAAATTGTAACCACAAGTGAATTTCTTGATTATAAATATGCTTGTATTACAAATAGAAAGTTTAAAGCGAAACTTTTAAGAAAGAATAATACCATTTTAGTTAACACAATGCAAAAAGAAAAACAGCAGTGATGAAATCAATAGACAACTCTACGTCTGACAGAATGCCGGTGACTTTAAGTGACAAAGTATTATAGAGTGTAAAAAGAGGGAAAAAGGAGTGCAATTTTTCAATAAAGACCTGTCTAATAAAACGAAGTACTGACTCTACGTCAGCTGAATAAGAATAAAATGCAAAGTAGTCTAAAAAACAAATAAAGCCTATTCATCATAATCAATCTACGAAATTTCAAGAAATAACCAATGAACGCAGAGATCGCACACCTCCAAAATTGAAAAGCGACGAAAAAAGTCTGGAAAAGGACATTACTATTTTCTTTTTTGTAAATTTTTACCGTCCTTCAACAATATGAATGGTTTTGACCGTATCACAAAGGCGGAAAAGATGTGATTAACCTATTGTGTTGAGGGACATGAATCAATGATGAGCCTTTTGACATGCTCACGTGTCTTTTATTTGTTATAAGAACCAGCGAAGAAAGGTTACTTAAAAGAGTTACTGCATGACAGTTGGAAGTAAACGTATTTGACCACAAATGATTTTCTTGAATTTAAGTACATTGGATTACAAATAAAAGCAATTTTCAGCGAGTTATAAGGGAAGTAAATTATAATTTCCCTCAACAAACTTCAAAAAGTAAACTAGAAGCGTGGAAATCAATAAGACAACTCCAAGTATGACAGAATGCGGACGACTTTAAGTGACAAAGTGTTATAGAGAGTGAAAAGAGAAAAGTGCAGTTTTTCAATAAAGATTTCACGACCTGTCTGGTAAAAAGAAGTACCGAATTGACGTCAATTGAATAAGAATGAAATGCAAAGTAGTCTGAAATGAATAAAACATATTCATCACAATCAATCGAGAAAATTTTCAAGAAGTAACGAATGGGACGAAGAGCAACGATCACACACTTACAAAAGTGGAAAGCAAGGAAAAAAGTCTCAAACCACTGGGACATATCTATCTTTCTTTTTGCTGATTATTACCATCCGTCAGCAATATGGATGGTTTTGACCCTATCACAAAGACGGAAAAGATGTGATTAACCTCATTTGTTGAGGCACATGAATCAATGATAAACCGTTTGACAAGTCTCCGTGTCATTTATTTGCTGTAGGAACTAGTGAAGATAGGTTTCTTTGGAACAAGTTCGAAGACAGCTGGAACTAAATTCATATGATGGGCTGCTTTTGGAGGGTCGGAAACTAATTAGAGTTGAGGGAAGCAGTGCATATGTAAACAGAAGATTCGTCACGTATAGTCCGACACAGGCGAGCTGTAATTTGAGTCACGTGTTTTTCAACGAGTCTATTCCACAGGAAAGAAATTAAAGTTGATGAAAGCAATGCATATGTAAATAGAAGATTCGTCACGTATACTGCACAACCCGACTCTAGCGAGTTAGTATTTGAATCACGTGATATTGAACGAGTCTATTCCACAGGAAAGAAATTAAAGTTGATGGAAGCAATGCATATGTAATTAGAAGATTCGTCACGTATACTACATAGTCCGACTCTGGCAAGTTGGTATTTGAATCGCTTGATTTTGAACGAGCCTCTTTCCTTAGGAAAGAAATTAAGAGTTGATGGAAACAATTCATATGCAAATAGAAGATTCATCACGTATAGTTCGAGAAGGTATTTCAATCACGTGATTTTGAACGAGTCTATTTTGAAAATTAGGTAATGGCGCGAAAGTAAAGCGCTTGTACAAATTTTGTACAGGTGCTTCAATTTTTTAAAGCTTGAAATTGAGCTTGAACTAAAAAAAATGTATTTTGCTACTAAACATTTAATACAGAGGCTGTTTACACATTTTTTAGACAATGTATATTGTATTCACAAAACTAAATTACATAAAATTCTTGTGTATTAAAAGTTCTATTTGATAGCCCTTATTCTAAACTATCTTTCGACATCGTAATTTCCAGTATAATAATGCCTTTTGAAGTGTCAGAAGAGGTATTCTATCCCATTCCTCCTGAACAGCTTTCCAGAGTCCTGTAAGGGTTGTGGGACGACGTTTGGATAATGCAGATTTTAAAAGTCCGAAAGCACAAAAATCCATAGGTGATACATCGGGAGATTTAGTAGGGATATCAGTGAAGGGTATGGCCTTGATACCGGTTTTTTGTTCCATTTCTTTTAGGAAATTTACAGTGGATTTTGATGTGTGACTGCTAGCTTTGTCTTGATGGAGTTCCACAGATTGATGGCACTGTGGGTAAAGCGATGGTATTTCATTCAGAAAAATTGGCGATAAAATATGTTCCTGATAGTATTTGGAGTTAATCTTGACATTTTTTCCACTCTCTTTATTTTTAACTTGCCATTTTATGAAAAACCAGCAACAATCATGAATCCCTTAGAAAAACTTTCTTTCGATTCTGTGAACCATGTACTTAAATTTTTTTCTCCCCTTTTATGATAATAAATGGCTCTTTTTTTGTTGCAATCATTTAAATACACCCATGATTCATCTATTGTGACAATTTTTTTCCATTTTTCTTTGGATAAGTGTTTTTCATATACAATTCGGCAGCGTGTCCTGCGTTCAGCGATATGCTTTGGAGAAAGACGATGCACATTGCGTTTTTTCGCTTTCTTAAGATTTAAATCAATGTTTATCATTTTGTTTACAGTGGACACCGAACATTTTAATGATTTTGCAACTGTCCTTTGACTAGGGTATTTTCTTTTAACATTAAACAACGTACCTTTGCAATAGTCGAAGATGTCCGTTTCTTCCTTGGATACTTGTTTGGAATTTTTGTCCTACTCGTGGGTCCAATTTGACGTTTTTTTCATTTCTTGTTGACGATATTACCTATCGACGCTTTAGATATCAAAAAACCATGACTCTCACATCGTTTTTGGATAACGGAATATGAATATTTCTCTTCGGAAAGAGCATAAATATAGCCTTCGAACCACTGCTTCGTTAAAAAGGCCATTTTGAATAAAAACAAACCTCTCAAGCCGCAGACGATAATTTTGACTTTTAAAAACATAGTACAACTGCAATTATTTCTTTTGCAGCAAAGGATTTTTTATTACCGCTAACCAAAATCGTCTAAAAAATGTGCGAACAGCCTCTGTATATTCTCTTCTGCAATGCTCTCCAGCGTACATCAAAGCCCATTTGTCTGGTGAATTAAACATTTCAGGATCTGTGTAAATTGCAATAATCCTTCCGCGTGTGAAATTACTTTTATTCCCAGTATGCGGAAACAAACTTGCATCTGTCTTTATTTTATTTCAAAATCTTTATTAACAGAGAAGTAATAAACGAGTAAGTGCGATTAAACTTTTCGGAACATGAGTAAATTGCAATAATCCTTCCGCGTGTGAAATTATTTTTATTTCCAGTATGCGGAAACAAACTTGCATCTCGTTTTACTTTACTCCAAAATGTTTATGAACAAGTAGTCAACGAGAAGTGTGCGAAACTCCAACTAACTACAAATACGAGTGAGTCCTGGGAAAAAACGAAGACACAATGAAATCTACTGGTTCCTAATTTGCTCTTCAGAGTACGTGAGTGAAATCCGTGTGAGCGTGATATCATAAAGATTTACTCCGCAGAGCTTGCCAATAAGCCTCCCCTTTCTGGAAAAAAGGAAAGAGCTTAATCCTCAGTTCCCTGCCCGCTTTTCCCTTTTTTTTATCATTCAGGAAACGAATCGATTATATTCTGGAGCAGATAGATCTTTTCGGGAACATTTATGAAGTGGGGGGATTCTGAGCCTCCCAAGCGTGCGAATAATTGTTGGATGTAGAAGTTTTTCCAGCTTCTCAAAAGAGAAAAAATATGAATTGAATTCAACCCTGAGTTTCAATTTATTTGTCGTTCAAAAGCGACACAAAATAAGTATGTATTAAGCAAGCCACACATTGCTCCGACATGCAACAAAACACACGAAATGAATGTGCGTAGAGTTAGGCGGGGTAATTGTAAACAAGCAACACAAGCGCCCATGTGGGATTCCAAGAAACTAAAAAGTTGTGAAATAGGAAAGCTGGCAACCCTGAGGATGTAATATGGTGACCATGTATATCTTTGAACCAGACCTGATAGCAATCTGTTTAGTTGATAAATTTGTGGTTGAAACTTTGGGTTTTAAAGTTGTTGTGTGCTGCATTTTCTGCTGCCCTCTAGAATATATTGAAAGGAATATTATTCCAATTCTTTACTACGATCAGTTATGGTTCTATCGAACAGAAAATCATTGACTTTTCCTTCTGGGAACTTTAATACACCTACAGTTGAATGTTTACAATTATCCCGTATTTTTCAAGGGACAGGGTAATTGTAAACGTAACTTTGCCAATAGTTTCGTTCAATTTGGATGGGAAACCAATGTGTTTTATAGAGTCATTTTGTATTTAATCGTATTTAATACGTTTGAATTGCGTTTTATTGCATTTTTCGTGTTTGTAGGGCGAAAGACTGTTTTACTAAAACGTCACACATATGGGGAAGTTCTTACAACTGACCAAGTACTGTCACGCTTGAAGGAGGCAGAATAGAAATAGAACTAAAGGAAGCCGAGTGAGAAGAAAGTGAAAGAGCCAGGAGTAATTAAGAAACCAAGAAAGAAGCAAATGAAAAGGAAAGCAGAACTCGAGGACAGCGAGGATGAGGAACTATTGAAAGAATTGACTAACATTAACGGTAAAGAGTTTGAAGTTCTCCAAACATTCAGGCAAAATATAGAAGACTAGCTTGTAGGGGAAGTAAAATATTTTGGAGGCATTCATGGAAGACATTGAAACGGCTACGTTTCTGCTTGTAGATGTTGAGGGGGAAAGAAAAGAAAACCCATTTTTCGTATGTATGAAGGGTGGATGTTGTTTCAGAAGAGGAGTTTGAGATCACCGGACTCAAAAGCATCGATAATGCATAGACTAAATTCGCTGTGATTGAAAAAGATTAATTCTGTGTTATCAAAAACCATGTCAAAGCAATTTTACCTACTACAACCTGTAGCAAAGAAGGCCGCAAAGAAAGTTTCCAGTTTGAGGGCACTGTTAATGTGTAAGAAATGTAATGTTTGTTCGTATTTTGTACCTAAATTTTTAACTTTCAATATTTTTAGTTTTTTTTTATAAATTTTTTATCTTAAAATTTTTATTTTTCAATTTTTTACACTAAATACATTCTTTGTTCAGTAAATGTTTGAAGTATTTATTCTTATCTATTCCTGGAAGTTCACCTCATGATCAATGCAACTTTCAAGTGTCACTATATTTTGCTGCTCCACCTCCACGTCGCGGTAGTGTAAAACAAACTTCGTTCATATAGGAAATCGTTTTATACTCTATCACATTGAAAATCCGCGTTGCGAATGAAGAAGTTTAAAAACAGAACGATTTGAAACAATACAATAATTCCAAAGGATTCTATTCCAAGGAAAGGAAGAATGAAAACACACTTTCCAGAGCACCCACTTCCAAAGAAAGGTGCAATTCCAACGGATTCACTTCCGAAAGAAAGGAGCAATTCCTACGGATTCACTTCCAAGGAAACTAATAATTACAAATGATTCTATTCTAAGGAAAGGAGTGATAGAATCTTTCCAATGGATTCTCTTCCAAGGAAAGGAAATCTTTTTGTAGGCAATATCATGACTCTCAGATAGTTGAAGTTTGTTTTTTAGACCCTCCCCGGACCAACTCACTCTAAGGTTTAGAGCGTTTTGGAGAGTTGAAGTTTGGCCAAGGAATTCAGAATCACCCTGTATATGTGCCTGCGTATGAAGTAAATTAAACTGCTCCCCTCAAATACTTTTTCCAAGTCAGCCATATTAATTAACCCTCCTGCTGGTTGTCTCGACGAGCAAAATTGACAAAATCCTGATGGACGAGATATCTCGTCATTAGAAAAACTGGCCTGCTTTTGTTCTCGTCATCATCGAAATTCGGCAATATCTTGACGGATGACGAGGCATTACCGATTTTGCTGATGCAAATTTTCACTAACAAATTGGTCAGATCTTGATGGACGAGATATCTCGTCGAAACCACTTGGAGGGCTCAGGGCGTAGAGACGCAATAGCGTTTGGCCATACAAGGCAACTGACGAGTGCGAGTTATGATCCCTCGAGGGCGAATCTCGAAACGTGCGAAGTGGATAGAAAAGCGCGGGAGGTTTCAGCCTCACTTTAAAATGGGAGTACCCCGGGCAACAACCTTTTCACACTGACGCTACTTCAACAACACGAAGGTGCAAAAACACGAATTGCATTCAAGATTTATTGGCAGACAAGCGACTTTCTTCTTTCTGGTCGGGAGAAAAGGCAGCATAAAATGTGGGAGTCGTCTCTATTCCGTTGGTTCGCCACAGCCATAAATTCAGAGTATCTTTTCCCTTTTGTGACCCTCCGCAGTGGACTGAAATTAACGAGGCGTAGAATGCGCCGTCTCGATCAAACCACCGTGAGAGTCTTTGTAATCTGTATGACATATTCTGATACAATTCCGATCTCGGATGTGCTAAGCAAAATATACTTCGATATTCCCCAAGTGTGAGCATGACTTCGAAACTCATACTTACAAATAACTACTAAGTACTTGAGTCCTGGTTTATTTCAGTGGAAATTAAGATTAACGTGGACAAATGCCAAACAGTATTTACTAGGAAAAGTATTTGAAAATATCATTCCTCGCGCGGTCTCCTAATTGTACAAGTACTTGGGGTCGCGATGGAACGAATTAGAATCGAAGCGTTGCGAGTTCAAATCCATCTAAAGACCGTCGTGTACAAAGGAGGCTGGTGCACGTTAAATTTGTCGTGACCTCAAATGCCCTCACGTTGGTGTGGTGTAGTAGTTTGTAGAATGGGCTGCCATATCGGGTGTGACATCGCCATCTGACCGTGGTTCAAAATTACGTGGTGTTGTCCTCGGATCTTTCCCTTGGGGAGTGATCCCGAACCGACACCAATAGCAAATGACTCGTTATTAACTTGGGGAAAATACAATACATATTAAATTCCTTACAAACATGTTCCTAGCTGCTAGAACTGTCCTATATCCCCTAATTGCTAAGAACTGCAAACTCTCTATTAGAAACCAGAGGCTCATCTATAATACAAAGATCAGACCAGTAGTCATATATGACAGTCATGTTTGGGGATATGCAGCAAAGACCCATATTGAAAAACTTGACACTTCAAAAGACTACTCTCGGGATATTGGAATAGCCCCTGGTTTTACTGTATAGTAACGTTCAAACTCGTGAAAACTTGGGTGTGTAGGTGTGTTAGAAATCCGAAAATATTACACTAAAATACACATTAAATTCTTCCACAGAATGGAACAAATTGATCACACCACTATTCAGCAAATCCCACGATATATTCGTCAGCCAATTAAGAGTAAAAGATCGAAGGCTATTCTTAATATATAACTTTTCAATTAAGTTTAATTCTAATGCTTAATAATTTTCTAAAAAATTCTTAATCTTTTTTTTATTGCCCTTAAGCCCTTAAAATGCTTCATTGACTCTCCATTGGCAAAGTTTGATTGCCATATGACGAATGGAAAGGAGCACGACATCTGACCAACGACGCTGCAACTTGATCAGCAGTGCTTCTATTGGCTCCCGATTTCCAATCCTTCTTCGACTACGAAAAAAGCTATGCAAACTAAAAACCATTGAATTCCCTTCAAGTTGACCAGAGTCCTGACAATCCTGGACTAGTCTGTTGAATTTCGGTCAGTTACCCGATCCATATGGATGCAATCTCCTTCTAATCAAGCTAGAAATCTTGCAGGGAAGACAGCAGGTTGTGGAATTATGCGTGTAACCACCTCGGGGGTTAGGGGATGGTAGGTTACATCAAAATAAACATTTTGATGTCTTCTAACTCCGTGGTTAGTATGGAGCGAATGACTGACGCCCACCTGAGACAAAAATAAGTCCCGATTGATATCGTTCAAAATACATGCCGAGCAGTAATCTTATGTGTGAGAGCTTGTGCTGAAGATGGAAATACCTTCCATTATGCATGAGCCTGTCCTCATACATGTTGATTTCCCTTGTGAAGACATTTTACAGTTACAACAATAGATTTAAAACTTTTATACGCCAAAAAATAAGACTTGATCTGAAGAAATTTCGCGCAATCCCAAATGCATGTCGTAATACAGTGATTTGGAACATACGTTTTCAATGGATTTCTGAAGGATCTACATCTGACATTCATCATCCATTTACATTGAAGCAATTTTTAAAGTACATGTTTTTGTAAATTATACATTCAATTCGGATCAAAAAATTGGTAACCAAATTCTCTGTACTAGGGTCATGCCAATTGGGAGAAAATTTCACTCCAGAGGAGGTTGCTTTGTATGCATAGGGGAATATATACGACGGTAGATCATATATAAAGAATAGGTACAGGGTTTCTCAGGAGTAGGAAATTCTCCTTGTCTGAGATGCTTTAAAAAGCATTTCAAGACCATTTGCCAATCCGAAAAAACGTTGCATGTATAAGAATGCGAGAGTTTATTTACCCTTGGAAAATCGTTCATTGTTTGAACCTTTCGTTTCCTTCAATTTTGTTGTTTCTGGTAGGTAACGATTTTCCAGACTCCATTTACTATACCAAAAACCTTAGCTTGTGCCGGCATAGAGCAGAAACTGACAAAAAGTGTTACAGCACAGAAGATTAAAGATTTAAGGTCAAAAACAAAAGTTCTAAACATTTTGATACAGGCATATTTTTTTATACCGAATATGACAATTTATATCTCATCATCATGAAAAGTATTATTCAGCGCTTTTATAGCTTTCCTAATATTGTCAATTAACGAGTTTGTGCTCTGAGTAGACGTACTAAAGTCACTAGACCATTTAAAAATATAATTATTTTATGTATTAAAAATTCACATTTATTCTTTTATAAACAATCAATATACTTGGATATTATTTTTCATTCGTTTGGTACATTGTAGTTGTCCCTTGTTTCGATGGCGTTTGTCTGAGCCCAAAATGACCAATGGAAGCTCTTTGGGTGAGTACGATTGATCGCTGAATGTGTAGATGAAATTAGATTGCTTTGACTCGTTGCTCTGTTGGGAATTTCTCCATATAACTATTTTCCAAGGATAATAATAATTTCCAATAATCCGAAGAACATTTAAAAAAAATTCATCACAAAAAATATATTTTAATACATTTTAAAATGGTCCAATTTATTTATCCGCGGAAAATTATTTGTTGTTTGAACCTTGATTTTCTTAAAATTTTGTTGTCCATGGACTGTTAAGGACTTTCAAGACTGAATTCGCGTTTTTTCGCATAGAAGTTGTTTCTGGTAGTTAAAAGGGTATCAATGCTACATTTGCTCTCCGAAAAACCTTAGCGTACTCAAGAACGCCCGCGTTTATTTACCACTAAGCGCCTTTTCAAATTTAAGTTGTTTTGGGTAATCGATCGGGAATACACAGAAAGAGCTCTCCTATTTCATGGCCAAACAGGCTTAAAGCGCTTTTAAAATCGTCGTTGGAACAGCGAAGAGTGCACGCACCTCAGCTAATGTACTAGACATCCGGTTGGCACGCAATGATATTGATCTCGAACGTACGGGTGCAAGTTTTCTTTCACATATATTAGCCCTCAGAGGCTACAGATAAAAATTCCATTCACATAATGTAAAATAGTCCGACGGTCTCTACAATACGAAATATACGTGCGTTTGGTACTCTATAAAGTATAAATATGAGTAGCTAGTTGCTGATACTCCAGTGCGAAGTTTACTAAAACGTATTTCACGTATTTTAGCTCAACGGAGGTTACAGACAAAAATTCCATCGACTTAAAAAAAAAAACACTCCGATGGTCTCTACCATGCGAAATATACATGCGTTTGTTGCGTCTGGTACTCTATAAAGGATAACTAGCTCGTTGTATTATTGCTCTAGTCGAAGTTAATTAAAATACCTACCTATAAAGTACAACATAATTTTACAATCTATAACCAAAAAAAAAATCGATGCTCCAAGAAGGAGCAGAATTACAGTGGTGCCGGGCTCGATTCACTTAGAACAATGCTGACTGGGGAGTAATCGTTAGTGACGAGCCCCCGTTTCCAACTGTGTTCAGACGACAACCGCAGACGGGTCTGGTATACGTCCAGGGCGGCGTGGAAATCCTGCCCTTACTATCGCAAGCCACACATGCCCACAACAGGGCGTTATGGTCTGGGGTGCCATCTCCTTTGATAGCCGAACCCCTTCGGTAGTTATTTCTTTAACACTTACAGCACAGCGTTACGTAGACGACCTTCTACGTGTTTCTGTTCCTCTTGCGACACTCCGGACTTACTTTTCAACAAGACAATCCCCGGTCGCACACGGCACGTGTTGCTATGAATTGTCTTCATGCTTTCCCAACACTTCCTTGGCAAGCTAGGTCCCCTGATCTTTCCCCCATAGAGCAAATTTGGGAAATTATGAGAAGGCGATTGCAACCATCCCAGAATGTTGACCATTGAGTCCGACAGTTGGGAGACAATTTTACAAGAAATTCCGCGGGACACCATCCGGGAACTTTTTCAGTCTATGCCACCCCGTGTGAAAACTTCCAACGCTTTATTGACTTCCTCCCTCTGTAACGGTCAAACTCTTGAAGTAAGTCATTCAATTGTTCTGAAATTTCAATCGTATGTTTTTCTATGTATGTTCTTCACATCCACCCATTTTTATCGCAATCGGAAAACTCCTTCTTGGTGCGTCGATTTTTTTTTGTTATAGTGTATTTTTGGGTAGGTCGGTAGTTGAATTAACGTTGTCGTGGAACAAAACAAGGTCTATTGACAACGGTCTGGGTATGTATTCAAATTAGCGTCGCACTGGAGGAATACAACCGGCTATTGGTGGCGGTCCGGCATCAGACAAGAAGGGAAAGATACGAGTACAACACCACGTAATTTTAAAGCAGTCAGATGACGAGGTTGAACCTGAGCTGGGATCCAACTCGACAAATTTGCACACCACGCCAACGTGAGGAAATTTGAGGCCACGACAGATTTAACGTACACCAGCCCTCTTTGTATACGACGGTCTTTCTTAAAAAAGAGTGAATAGTTCGATGCATCAGTCTTTTACTCTGCATCTAAATCTGATGGGATAGCGAAGAATGAGATATAAGGTCACGGGTATTATATTATAGGAGTCTTCCTCGTGATTCTCGTACGCTTCTAGAGGAAAAGAATTGCTCAGACTTAATATCGGGGGATTCTTTTCAGACCTCTTCAAGTTCTTTCACACTTAATCCAGATTCATTGCTTTTTCGGAGTGTGAAGAAATGGAAAATTTACTCATCGTTCTGATGAAAAGTATTACGTGGAACGGGATAAACGAAACTCAAATGCTTCTCATAAAATAAACGAAATACTATCATGGAAAATAATCTGCTTTGAGCCTGAAAGAATGAGATTTGTAATCGGCTTCGACATTCAATTCAAAAGGAAAAATTGTTTCATATGTTTTTAGAAAAGCTTTTTTTGTCTAGAAAACGAGTTGAGATCAAAACAAATCGAAGACGATAGTTTTGAAATTCTATAACAGAATCTGTTAGTTTTGGAAATATTTATATTGTTCTTAGTTATATATTAGTGTGTATTGTTAAGGACTATTAAAACTAAAATAAATTTTCTAAATTGATTATTACAATTCAATTTAAACACGAGTTTAGTGGAAAACACTCGTTTGAACACACTTTTCGTGTGTTCTAAGTGAAACCTTCAACTCTCTGAGAGCTAATGCAAAACGCTTTATGTTTTGCTCGTTCTGCTTGTTTTGTCTCAAACTTCGATGAGCCGCGTTACACACGATTGGTTGGTTTTTGGATTGAATGGCGGCCGTATTTGGCAGTGCTGCAACACACATAAGACATAAGATACCAAGTAATAAACACACACAAAGTTTTACTGACACAGAAGAAAGAAGAACACCCAAGTCTAATGAGCCCAAAAATCTCAATTTGAAATTGCAATAGTTATTTCATGATTCAGAGTTATACTATTAGCAATTGTTTTTCCAGCTTTCCTTTAAATTTTGTATCGAGTTACGACAGTGTTTTTCTAGGGGTTAGATTTTTGGATTGATTCCCCAGTATTTTAAGGAGGCGTACCTAGGAAAAATACTACACTTATACAAATAGTAATTTTTATGAAAAAAATGTATTAGTGTTGTATAATACATAAATTGTATAATACATTGATAAAAGTTACCATTTGTTGAAGTTGTAAAAATTTTTCGTCATACCGCGGAACAATTCCTTTTCCAAAATAACACTTAGACTGATTTCTGATTGAGCCGTCGGTTTGGAGCTAAGACCATGCCTTTTTTAATGTTCGGTTCAAACCACCACAAAATGATCTTTTTTATCTTTGAATAAATCCCCCTGAGAGCTTTAAAACAGTACCACCCATATTGCGCTCACAATTGTCGAGATAAACAATGACAATGTCAAAAGTCTTCATCGGTTCACGAGGAAACAATTTTTAAAACGTCCAGTTCAAACCACCGATAAATGTTCTTCCTATATACGAATAGATTTTGTCGAGAGCTTTCAAACGATGCCACGTAAAGTCGTGTTGTGCTCACGGTTGTCCAGATAAACCACGATACTGTCAAAATTGTTCACTGTTTCACGAGAAAGCAATAATTTATATGCTCAAATGCACTAAATACACGAAATACACAATAAAATACACGAAATGTTTCGTCTATTTGAATAGATATTGTCGAGAGCTCTGAAATGGTACAACACATTGATGTTGCGATCACGACTGTCGAGATAGACTGAGTCAAACGCGGAGCCACCCCAGAAGTATTGCATCACTTCCCCTGCACTCGGGAAGGGGATTAACGAGCGAACAATGTATTGCATAATATGCAAATTGGACTCAGTGCCATTTACGATTATGCTAACACGACTAATGTTCGGTACGTACACTCTATAGCAAAAAATGGGCGCACCAAGAAGATGCGGAATTACAGTGGTGAAGGGCTCGATCAACTTGGAACGGTGCTGAGGACGCATAGTCTTTAGTGACAAGTCCCGTTTCCAACTGTGTGCTATCGACAATCGAAGACGTATCTGGAGACGTCCAGGGCAGAGTGGGGATCCTGCCCTAACCCCTAACTAGAGCACGCCACACATGCACACAAAAGGGCATTATGGTCTGGGGTGACATCTTCTATGATAGCCGAACCCCTTTGGTAGTCTTTTCTAGCACACTTACAGCACAGTGGTACGTAGACGACATTATACGACCGGTGGTGTTACCATTCCTTTTGCGACACCCCTGACTTACTTTTCAACAAGATAATGCCCGGCAGCACACGGCACGTGTTGCTACGAATTGTCTTCAAGCTTTCCCAACGCTTCCTTGGCCAGCTAGGTCTCCTGATCTCTCTACCATAGAGTACATTTAGGACGTTATGGAAAGGTGACTGCAACATTCCCAGAATGTTGACCATTGAGCCCGACAGTTGGAGACAATTTGACAAGAAATTTCGCAGGACACCATCCGGGAACTTTTTCAGTCTATGCCACACCGGGTGACAGCTTGCATCAAGGCCAGAGGTGGACCAACGTTTTATTGACTCCCTCCCTTTGTAACGGCCAAACTCTGAAATAAATCCTTCAATTGTTCTGGAATTTTAATCGTTTCTTTTTCTATGTATTTCTTCACCATCCAGCCATTTTTATCGCAATCAGACAACTCCTTCTTGGTGCGTCGGTTTTTTTTTATATAGAATATATATTTAACGGCATGACGAATTCAATAAGAATCTATTTTCGTTTTTGTAGGAAAATTCCCCACACTATCAGTCAAATCGGACGTATTCCTACAACATCTCTATTTCAGAGCGAAAACTGAAATTTTCAATTTCAAAATCTATAAGGCAAAAATGTTTGACAACTCGTATCTTTTCTTGCCTATCTAAAATACGAACCCCTTTCAGCTCATTTCGCACACATATCAAAACTGCGCAGGTACTAGAAGTATCAATAGATTACGGGCGTAGTTCCTATGGAGCAATGGAAGAAGAGAAAACATCAACAAAAATTAACGGTCGAACGGTTTTTCAAAACCGAAAAGAACGACATCGAAATAGCCGATTTAGGATCAAACTAGTTTGAGAAATTTTACGACTGTTTGCGAATTCCTAGGTTGCAGTTAAAAAAAACGGGAAGGGAAAAAGTAGAAAGAAAAGAAAGATTTATACGATCAGCACACACATAGTATCGAGTTTGAATGTTGCTTGATTCGATGCTAAGCGTTATAGAACTAACTCAAGAGTCACGTATCAGTGTTGATTACTCCAAGCATATTTCAAATTTCATGGATCTTCCTTTTTGAAGAGTTGGTCAGGAAAGTTGGGAACACCATTTTAAAACTAAGCTTCTATGTGGTATGACTTAAAAATACATTTTTTTTCTCAAATTTTAATAAATCCTTTACATTTGAAAGAGTTAGAGGAAATAGTAATAATATTTTAAAACTGTTTCTGATAACAAAATGTGTGGGATGATTTTGTAAAAAAATTTTGATCAAATATCAATGGATCTTTAATTCTTTTAGAGCTAAAGAGGAAAATTATGAATAATATTTTGAAACTAAACTTCTGTGTGGTATGATTTGTATACATTTTTTTCTTTAATAATACTTTAATTAATATTTTATTTTTGAAAGAATTAGGGAGAAAGTTTGGGAATAATATTTTGAAACTAACCTTCTTGGGGTAACATATGTATCTTACGTGTCAGGTCAAAAGGGGTAAGTCTAAATGGTTACTTCTCGGAATATTAAGTCGAATATTTCACACAAATATTCAAGAAGAAGCATGCCATAATAAAAATACACTCATGTCCAAAACTATCTTTACATACCCAAAAATAATGAATGAAATTCCATGAAATACCCAATCGATGTAATTTATTTTTGCAGGGAATGTGTGAAAGACAAGCCTAATTAGAATTATCCAATCAAAAGTGTTCAAAAGATTTATGTTATGCAAATCAAGGCGTTACATCATCCGACGGTGAATAAAGCGTTTTGCGCAAAGTGAATATCTGAGTGAATTTCTGCAATAGTGTGTGATTTCAGTGTGTAAGGACTCGAAACGGTTTGTTATGGCTCCGAAGTATCATTTGGAAGAATTTGTGAAGTGGCGCATTATCAGCCGTTTAGAAGCAGGGCAGATAATCACGGAAGCAGCGAGATGTGTGAATATTTCAAGACACACAGTCTCTGCGTTATGGAAACAATTTCAGAACTCTGAAATTCCTGTAAGGAAGCCTGGACAAGGTTGTAATCGTATAACAACTGCTTCTCAAGATCGATATAAGGTAATAATTGCCCGTCGTAACAGGAAGTCTTGTGTTCGGCAGTTAAATTCAGAGCTTGCAGCCGCCACGGAAACTGTTGTATCACGGCAAACTGTATACAGAAGTCTTAATGAAAAAGGCCTTTATGCCAGAAAGCCAAGGCTATGTGTATCACTGTCTTCACAAGGGGGAGGGATCGCTTTAATTGATGCGAAAAACATCAGAACAGGAGTCAACACCAATGGACCCATGTTCTCTTTACTGATGAGTCGAGGTCTAGTTTAACATCTGATTCTAAACAATTTTATATCTGGAGGGAACGTGAAATCTTCCTTCAAACATTATGGAATGTGACCGTTTGTGATGGTGTGGGGAGGAATAATGGAGGGCGATTGACACACGCCCTTATACGTTTTCAACAGAGGATCTGTGACCGACCAGAGATATCGGGATGAGGTCTTAGAACGTTGCGTAAGACTTTTCAGAGGTACATATGAATCTAATTTTTTATTTATGGACGATAATGCTAGTCTACATAGAGCAAACCTCGTTGACAAATTCCTTGAAAATAAAGCCATTTCGCGAATACCGTTACCATCAAAATCTTCTGATCTGAACCCGATAGAGAACTTATGAGACTAACATGCAAAAGAAGTTGCAAGGAGACATCCTCCTCCTAGAGATATAAATGCCCTGAAGAGCGCATTGCTAGAGGAGTGGAACTTAATTCCCCAAACTGTGGTTAACAATTGCCATTGTTGTAATTAACATTATTGCCAGCATGAAATCACGTTGTAATATGTGTGTACAAGTCAGGGGCGATCACATTCCATATTAAATTCACAACCTTAATTTTTTTGTCTGAACTCTCCTTGTCACATATTATTGCAATTTTTATGTTTTCATGCTACAGTTTTATATCATATGCAGTGTTCTTAAAATTTGTCGTTTGTATTTGTGTGTTATGATGTTATGTCCCATTCCAGACAAATTCATCAAATTATAGTCCACAGTTTCTGGGAGAAATCTGTGATTCTATGCATGTAAAGATAATTTTGGACACCAGTGTAATTGTACTTTAGATTAGTAGATTCATTCAATTCTAATTTTAAGCATATTATATTACATTTTAAATTACTGATGCAATCAAAATCTAGAAAAAAAACTTTTTCCCTCGACACGGAAGATATGTCATATGATTTTTAATAAATCTATTATCAAATTTACATGGCTCTTTTCTTTTTTTGAAAGGAAAACTACCGAGAATATTGACTTTCAACTATCAACGAAAACAGAAAGATAGAATATCTGGTCAAGTTACAAATCGTTGTAGAGAGACTCAAAATAAACATTTTTTGTCGAAGAATGTGTCTGGAAATGTCGTGATTAGGTGGTAGAGGAATCCAAAATAAACATTTTTTGTCGAAAAATGTGTTTGGAAATGCCGTATATAGACAGAGACACAGAATAAACATTTTTTGACGAAGAATGTGACTGGAAATGCCGCGTTTAGGTGGTAGAAAGACACAAATGAAACAATTTTGTTGAAGAATGTATATCTGGAAATATCGCGTTTAGGTGGTAGTGGAACCCAAAATCAACATTTTTTGACGAAAAATGTATGTCTGGAAATGCCGCATATAGACAGGGACCCAAAAAAAATTTCTTGTCGAAGAATGGGTCTGGAAATGCCACGTTTAGGTGGTAGAGGGGCCCAAAAGAAACATTTTTGTTGCAGAATGGGTCTGGAAATACCGCGTTTAGGTGGTTTAGGAAACCAAAATAACATTTTTTTGTCGAAAAAGGTGTGTCTAGAAATGCTGTTTATAGACAGGGACCAAAAATAAAAAAAATTGTCAAAGAATGTTTTTGAAACGCCGCGTTTAGGTGGTGAAAAACACTGTTTAGGTCAGTTGATATCATCGTTTCTGCGGCGTAAGGCGTCATTCTTCGCTCGGAATTTCAATGGCATGTATCGCTGCACGAATTTCGAGCTCACAAACATGCATCTGATGTATGGGCTATGAACAGAAACGGACGAGCTGCTGCTCAAAGTGTGTACAGTGGTCGGAAATGTTGCTTCTGGATTCTAAGGTTGATAGTTTGAATTCGGGGTAAGGCATGGATGTTTGATTGATCAGCATGAATGTGCTGGTGTGGCGTGGAAATTTGGAGAGTGTGGCACCAGCTCAGGTTATCTGACCGTGGTTCGAAATTACGTTGTGTTGTCCATGAATCTTTCCCTTCGGGTTTGATCTAGGACCGTCGAACAGCCCGTTCTGTTGCTCCAGTGCGACGTTAATTAAAATACATGCCTACTTCTCTCACGTGGTTTTGTGGCGCAGACCTAGTCTGTGTTATTGTGCTGTATGTCTTCCGTTTGTACTTTACCCTGGCCATTGGAAATAACAAATGATGCCTTGAAAAGTACAAATCATTCAGAATTTCTAGATACGCGCAAAGGAAAACGAAAAAGTTTTCTTAACCCTCCTGGTGGTTGTCTCAACGAGCTTTGCTCATTATCAAACCAACCATACCCCGATGGACGAGAAAAAAAACTGACCAGATGTTGATGGACAAGATATCTCGTAATGAAAAAACACCTGAAAAATAGGAAATGCCTTGATGGCGAGACATCTTGTTGTTATCGAACTTGGTGAAACCACTTGGAGGATTAAAAATGAGAATCAGTATTAATCATTACAATGAAAATTTTTCGGGACAGAAAGTCATTTCGATTATACAATTTGCAGCTCATCGATTTAAATCACAACCCAGAAGAGCAATCAGATCTGTCTTAATAGAAAAATAAGCCTCATTTCATTGTATAAATTTGAGTACAAAAGAGTACGTAACTTCGGTAGCCATGTAATATATCTACGAATCACTTTAATTCTTATAAATAAAAGAAGTGAAATAGTTAAAACTTCAGAGGACAATGCACACAAGATGCTGGGCTGAGTCTGGCCATGATCAAAGCTCCGTAATCATAGCAAATTTTTTTTCCAATGTGTAAAAAAAAACCCGAAAGAGTTCTGTCTTAAAAACGCGAATCCATTTTAATAATCACAACATAAATTTTAAGTGATCGTAAGCAAGAAAAGATTGCAGAATTCGCAGCTCTTAAATTGAAATGACAGACCTTGAATTAAATGACAGCCAAGAGATGCAATCAGATCCAACTTAATTGAAAGATAAACCTCGCGACTGATTAAATTTGAGTACAAAAGAGTGCGAAACGTCCGCAGTCACGCAGTTATAAACCCGAAACACCTTTACTTCTCATAAATAAAAGTTAAATAATTAAAACTTCAAGGGACAATGCATACAAGACGCTGTTGGGTGTATCATAATCAAAGCTCACTAATCATGGCAAAGTAGATTCCAATGTACAAAAGGAAAAACTTCTCTTAGTAACGCGAATCCATATTAATAATCGGAACGGAAATATTAAGCGACTCAAAGCAATTTAAGATTGAAGATTTTGCAGCTCTTACATTTAAATGACAGCCGAGAGGAGCAATCAGATGCCTCTTAATAGAAAGATAAGCCTCGCGACTGATTTAATTTGAGTACAGAAGAGTGCGAAACTTCAGCAGCCACGCAATTTATCGCCGAATCACTTTACTTCTCAGAAATAAAAGAAGCGGAATAGTTAAAACTTCAGGGGACAATGCGCAGCAGATGCTGCAGAGTCTCGCCATAATCAAAGCTCTTTGAAATCAGATCTACCACAATGAGATCTTCAGAGACATTGTCAACAAAGATTCAACACAATCTATTGTTGGCAGAAATTATTGCGGAGAAATTCAACAGCGAGTGAAAAACCTCCCGCTTTCTTTCTGCTTCGTTCAAATCTTTGTCTTGCTCGGATTTCTAAACTTTTCCTGTTACGCTATTCTTAGGGCTATTATCCGTTTCTAGAGTCAATTGTATACTTTCGTGGTCTATTATATACACTCATTTTATTCTGTCACGGACAGGTTTAAGCATTCAAGTGAGATTTCGCTTTTTCAGCATAAAGGTGTCTTGTTAAAAGTGTGCTGTTTCAGTGGCATAAAGCAGAGCTTCTCTACCTTTGTGAGACCGCCTGTTGGGTAAATCCTTTTCTTATAAGACCAGAGCCGCAAATTTAATCGTAAATTCCTTTTCACCTTTTTAAGTTCTTTCATTAACCCTCTGAAGGGTTCGCACGCATAGATCCACCTTGTTTCCTAATGCCTTCCCAGAATTATTCCTATATATTTTGGCCTTCCTAATCAATTGAATATATCCAGAGGATTCCATTATAAAGAAATGAGAGATAGAATACCTTCCAAAGGATTTCGAATCTAAAGAAAAGACAAATAGAATAAACCCAAAGGATTCTATTCTAAAGGTAAGAGAATTAGAATAATTCCAAAGGATTTTATTCAAAGGAAAGATAAATATAATAATTCCAAAGGATTCCATTAGTATATGGAAAGGAGAAAAAAAAATAAATCCAAAGGATTCTATTTAAGTAAAAGAGAAATAGATTTTTTTATTCCAAAGAAAAGAGAGATAGAATAATTCCAAAGGATTCTATTCTAAAGGAAAAGTGAGATGCCAAAACTTCAGGGGTCCTTTGGAAAAATTCCTCCCTAAAGAAAAATCCGATAAACATTTTTCCCGTCCTCTATTTAGAAAAAAGACTATATTCTTTTAACTTTTAGTAAATTAAAAAAAAATAATAACATTTTGAAAATTGGAGCTTTTGAATCGATTTTGCTTTAAAAGATTACCCTACTCACGGCCCGGTGTTGAAAAACACTAGCATAAGGCATTGTTCCCAAAAGTGGGCGCTGAAGGAATCTTGGGGCAGTCTTGGTCCCAGGGGCTGAAGGGTGCGCCCTCAAGTAAGGAACTCCAGGGGGAGCAGAGGAGCGTTGACGAGTAAGAGGTAATTCAGTGCTAAAAAATTTGTCGTTTCGTTTACTTAAAACATTTATCCTCCAGACTACAGACACGTGGTGTTGCAATTATCCCTTGAGGATTGATCCCGGACCGTTTCCAATAGCAAGTTGTGTTGCTCCAGAGCGACGTTAAATAATTACCGTTCCTTACCTCACCTAACAATAGACACTACATTGATGCTTTGTTACAACGTGTTGTAAAATTCAAATTGTGATTATTTTTTTGAAAAAAATCGGGTAGTCTGTGTCGGTATGGTAATCAATTAATGTCGCACTGGAGTAACTCAAAGGGGTCTCAGCGATCCCCAAGGGGAAGATCCGAGGACAACACCACGTAATTTTGAACCACGGTCAGATGACGAGGTCAACACCTGTGATGGCACTCCACTCATTACACTTCCACACCACGCCACCGTGAGGACATTTGAGGTCATGTCACCATTTAACGTGCACCCACTCCCTTTATATAAGATGGTCTTTGGTCAGGACGGACGTACTCACAACCCTCCGTTTGCTAATTCGTTTTCTTCCATCCTGGCTACCGCGACCTGGCGCAAGGTCCTGATACGGATAAACTGTGCCCCAAACGCAAGATAAAAAATTGCATTTGGAAAGTGTAAAAGCCAATCTTATTCTTTAATACAAAGTAATCACTATCAGACTTTAAAATACATTACTGTTACCGCAACCTTCCAACTACAAGAATGGCGCAGCTTGTCCGCTTTTGGACAATCAAGATAGTCATATCAGACTTGAAAAACACTGTGTTCGCCGTAACCTTCCTACCGCAAGAAACGAACTGCCGGATTAAATTGTAAATATTACAAAAGTGAATGGAACTTTTGATATTCGTAGTAATATTCTGATTTAATAATAGGACTATCGGACATGAAAAAACATTGTGTTCGCCGTAACCTTCTTACCGCAAGAAACGCGCAAAAAACAGTGTCTTCTGTGGTCTGATAAGATAGCCAAGACTTCTGGAGACGTGTTATCTGTATTCTAGCCTGATGATATGAGCAGTGACTCGTATCATCGGTATATCCGAAACTGAACGCTATCAATTCCTCCATCCAATTCATTTACACAAAAGAAGGTAATCGCATCATACAGAGAGAGATAAAGAATGATAACGCAGCTACCAAAAAAAAAGGCAAAACTCTCCCTTTGTTTCGAGACGGCACGAGTTCTGTTTCTTACGATACATGGCTTTGATGGAAGAAAGAATCGTAAATAAAAACGACGTGTTGGTACTTTTTATACGTCGCTGCGTAGATATAATTGGAGCTTTTTACAGAAATGGGATGTTTTGTCTCGTTTGATACATTGTAACATAAATCTCTGAATCATCAAATACTTTTAAGAGTTTGTTGCTTCGCCAAGCACTGTCAGGTGTGGTCCTCGTCATCTGACCGCGGTTCAAAACTACGTGCAGTTGGCTTCTGATTTTCTCCTTCGGGTTTGATCACGGACCGTCGCCGATAGCCCGTTGTGTTACTCCAGTGCGACTTTGATTGCCTACCTACCCAGATGTTTTATGGATTCCAAAAACAACTCCAACTCGTAATAAGTTAAGTTGACTCCCACCTTTTAAATGAGTCGATTCCAGCACTTTCAATACTGCACACCATAGATACGAGTATCTGCTTTGATTGTTTTCACCAAACGTATTTTTAGACGTTTTATACAGTACCAAAGACACTAATTCTGACTTCCTAAATCAGAAACAGTGTAGGTTCTCTAAATAAATTCCATATTAACGTTATAATTTCAGATGACAGGACTCGATTTTCTAGTTAAAGTACATAATTACATAACATATTCGTTCCAGAAAAGACTATTTTTACACATCAATCATAGTTTTACTCAGTCGTCGCCAAAGTGAATGTCGAAACGATCGATATCGACCCCCAGAGGTCGATTCTGGTTCAGGGGTCAATAGAAAAATATAAGACATCACATTTTACGGGTAATATTTAATTCGGTTCACTTGGATTACCTCCATCCTGAATGACAAGACAATGAAGAGTGAATTTTATAAGTTTGAAACGTACATATATTAAACTCACCCTTGCCAATCTCGTTAGGAGTTCACATTGAAAACGTTAGTAAATTGTGCTCTGGGTTAATGAATCTTATTTTCATATACACTTTATGGACAAAAGTATTTGGACAGTGCAGAAATTCGGAGGCCATCTTAGTGTGGGGTTGTTTTTCTTGGTTAGGACTCGGACCATTGCTTTATGTACCACAAACGCTGACGTTCTGGATAATTCGGCCTCGGCAATACTGCGGCGATGATGGTTGTTTCTTCCAACAGAATCGAGCTCCATGTCATACTGCAAACCGTGTACCGGACTGGCTTCCGGAAAAAGAGGTGAATTTGCTTGACTGGTCTGTTCAGAGCCCCGATCTCAATTCGATCGAGCACTTGAGGGACAACCTGGAGCGACGAGTTGGACACCGTCACGCACGCCCAGATCTTCACAACAATCTCTTCTCACAGCCTTGCAAGAGGCATGGCTAGCTATTTCTGCCCAGACTTATAGAGATCTTGTGGAAAGTATGCCTCGACGTGTTGCAACTGTAATACAAGTAAAAATAGTGCCTACTCGTTACTAAATACAATAATAAAGCACTTTTTCTGAAAAACATGCCCAAATACTTTTGTCCATATAGTCTATATAAGAAAGATAGTACTATGGTTATTTTGTCTCCTTAATTAAATTTGATTCATTATTTATCCCTCCTATCCAATATATATTGTTGGAAAAGACTTGAAAAACAAAAACGCATCCCTTTGACATTAAGCCAATATATCATATATATGTTATATATTATACATACAATAAAAAAACCACTGTAACTATAAAATAAACAGTCTAAAAAATCTCATTAAGTGCCTTTCTTTTGCTTGTTCTTTATAATTATTTAATATTAAAATAGAAGCGGTAGATAAAGTCAAGAAACTCTTAAAGATGGACGACGGTTAAAAAGGTTTGTCGACCCCTACTTTAACCAGTATCCAATAATGTTTAAGCAAATGAAGACAAAAAATGAAGGCTGACTTTTTTCCCGAATCGGGATATTTCACAAATAGTTGGTTAAACGTACACGAACATTCGCACAAGAGAGCAGAAAAAGACCGATTTTCGATTTCATTCCAGTTATGCTGAACCATCAGACGAGAAAAGAAAGGCAAAAAAAAAAAACCCGGTTCAATGATACAAATTTCTCAACTGCACAAAAAACAAGAATGGACGGTCTTTTTAAAAACCGATTTAGCAGTGAAGTGCAAGAACATTCGAAGATAAAAACCCAGGGATGTCCCTTTTTATTGCACTTTTTGTTCTCCCATCCAGCAGAAAGAAATGCACAAGAAAAAGAAGGAAAAAACGATAATTTCGGCAGAAAAACTTTTAAGAACCAAATGAAAAAGACTGCAAAAAAGTATCAAAATAAATGAAAGAAAACAGCTCGTTCCAGCGATTCTGAAAAGCTTTTCTGCTAAAAAGTGCCGGCACTTTTTCCCTGTAAATAATAATTTTCGGATCGAATCTAAGGCTTTTCTTTTTTCTGTACCGATACAGTGTTTATTCGCCGAAGAATCGATAGACAAGTTCCGGATTCACCTCGGCAGATATTGTGAAGAGTGGAGTTGTGCTATGCTGCTGCCCCATTACTTTCTTTTTGCTTGGGCTACGGTAGCCTAGTTGGTAGAGATGCTGATTACGGAAGGTAGATATTCTAATTAAAGCCGCGGTGGAGCAACACAACGGGCAGTAACACGTCCTTTTGAACCATGGTCAGATGACGAGGTCGCACCTGAGATGACACCCCACTCTCCAAACTTCCACACCGCGCCAGCGTGAAGACATTTGAGACCACGACAGATTTAACATGCACCAGCCTTCTTTTTACACGACGGTCTTGGGTTGGATTCGAGCTCGCAACCCTCCGGATGCTTGCTGATTACAGAGTGTTAGGAGTTAAACAAATCGTCGTAAATGAGTAATCGTGATTTCAAATGTACAAACTTTTTCCGCTTTCATCCTTGAGCAAATTTCAAAATAAAATATAATCTTTCAACAATGATTTCATCGTTTATTTTTAAAATGTTTGTCTAGTAGTCGCTCATTTTTTGAATTTACTGAATATTTGCCTACATCTTATTTCAAAATACCACATTAAGTTAAAGTAAATAAATACATCGATATTCGCTTTACGACAGCAAATTTTGAGATAAAATCTAATAAATCAACAAAAATATTATCGTTTATTTTAAATGTGTTTATCTAGTAGTTACTCATTGAGCTAACTTTTAGATTTTTTGTCTGAAAATTTGCCTACTTATCATTCCTATATTTCGCATTAAATTTCAAGCAAACAAATGTGACGACACTCACATCTGGAAAGTATGTTATTCCATTTCGTACTCGTGCACATTTGCATGAAATAAAATCTTTCTCGGGACTTTACACACTCTTTGTCATTAATCGCCTCAGAACGCGAGGCCAGCTTGACGCGTGGATGAACCACTTAATGAGATCAATGGTTTCCATGACAACGCGGGCACTTAGTCCATCAAGCTTCATTTCGAATCCCAAGTTCCTTACTTTATTTACATCGGAAGAGAAAGAATTTTATCAAATGTAACTCCTTTGATAAAAGTACTTCAAATATACCTCCAATCAGAATTGCAAATGACTGAGCATTATTCTTGTTTGAAGAATGTATAAAAGTCATGTTTTAATTAAGCATTGAATGTCCTTGAGGATTTTATCGGAACCTTTCGAAAATTTGAGACTTCCAATTCACATTTTAAAACAATAGCCTCTTCAAAAGAAAATTTAATCAGTTTTTTAGTCAAGAAAGAAACGTAGGGTACCTCATTCAATCGCCGAGATAAGAAAACAAAGAGGCGTAGAAGTTACTTTCGTAATTAAGCTTTAAACCACTCTAATTAAGTGAGTTATCCTGAATTGGTACCAAGTTATATGCTGCGATAAGTACTAATAAGCTTTCGAGGAAAGGGGAAAAAATTCTCTGAACTGTTCAAACAGCCGAGTTAATGAATTAAAAAGCAGAACTAAAAGGATTTTTTTTGAGACTTAAAAGTATCTGAAATTGATTTCATCTGCGTACAAACTCACTTGACTCGACAGGTTTTACAGTTACCGTTTCGTTTAAGAAAGAGCAGCTTTAATTGCTGAACAAGCAGTTTCCTAATGAAGTACGATTGATCCTTTTTAATGAAGTTTTAAATCCCTCTTCGCTACATTTGACTGCGGTATGTTAATTGGCATTTTTAAATAACGTCACACTGGAGCAACACAGCGGGCTAATAGTGACGATCCGGGATCGATCCTGAAAGGGAAAGATCCGAGGGCAACACCACGTCATTTTGAACCACTGTCGGATAACGAGATTACACCTGAGCTCACACCCATCTCTCCAAACTTCCACGCCAATGTGAGGACATTTAAGGTCACGACAGATTTAACGTTCACCAGTCTTCTTCGTATATGCGGTCTTTGGTTGGATTTGAACTCGCAACCCCCGCTTGCAAGTCGTCCGCTGCCCTTTCAACCGGGCTGCTGCGGCTGCGAATGTTAAAAACAGTCGCAGTCAAGAAATCGCAGTCAAACATCGCGGCTGCGAGTGTTAAAAACAGTCGCAGTCAAGAACTCGCAGTCAAACACCGCGGCTGCTAGTGTCTGACAGCGAGTTGTGAAAAATTCGACGCATTTTTTATCGTAAACACAAACATTTCACAGAAGATTGTAGCGATCGAAAAAATTTTACTACATGTTAAAACCGTTGCAATAAAACTATTTTTAATTTAGTGTTTTCTAACTTAAATGTTGATTGGGCTACTAGTAAAATTTTACAAAAAAATTTATTATTACTTTATTAAAAAAATTCAGCAAAGTATCATAAAAATATACCTAAGAGCCATTTGTTAATGAACTCAAATCAGAGAAATCTAGTATTTAAAGTGATGAATGAAAAGTGATCTTTGATGCTGCGCATACATTTACCCCCCCCCCCCCCCGGTATTAAAAATTATACTCTCTAGAAATTTGCAAAATTCGTTATTTCTTTATAAAATTAAATACGAACAGAAAGCTAAGAGGGGAATTAATAGTAAATACGAATTGGGGGTTAAATTTCCTCTACCAAAGATGAAACACGAATCTGAGACGAACTTCAATATGTCATTGAATCTTTTAATAGCACAAATTAAAATCTGAAGAGCGTGAAAAATTAGAATTAAGTTTCTAATTAAAACTATTGAATCCAAACAAAGAAATTCGTTAAACCACGGTGTGCGTTAAATCTGTCGTGAACATCCACTTCAATTGTATGCAATTTAATTGAAAGACGATTAGGTATATTTTAACATCCAAACCTATTTTCTCATACGTTGCCGTGGTGTGGAAGTTTGGAGAGTGGGGTGCCAGCTCATGTGTTGCCTCATCATCTGACCGTGGTTGAAAATAACGAGACGTTGTCCTCAGATCTTTCCCTTCGCGATGGATCCCGGACAGTCGCCAACAGGTCACTGTGTTGTTCCAGTAAGACGTGAATTAAAATACCTACCAGCCAAAGACCGTCGTGTACAAGGATGAAAGTTAAATCTATCGTGGCCTCATCGTGTGGTAGCCCGGTTGGAAGGGTCACGCATTAGCAACCGGAGGGTGGCGAGTTTGAATCCAACCTAAGACCGTCGTGTACAAAGGGTGAGGTGCACGTTAAATCTGTCTTGGTCACAAATGTACTCACGTTAAATCAGCCGTGGCATCAGATGTCCTCACGTTGGCGTGGTGTGGAAGTTTGGAGAGTGTGATACCAGCTAGGATGTCGTCCTCTAGATCTGATGGTACATCAGAATTGCGAGGCGTCGTTCTAGGATCTTTCGGTACGGGATGGATCCCGGACCGTGGCCAATAGTCCACTGCGTTTCTCCAGAGCGACGTTAATTAACTACCTACCTTCTAAACTGGAAAATTATCTCCTTAAAGAAAAGAGTGGGGTGCCAGCTCAGGTGTTGCCTCGTCATCTGACCGTGGTTTAAAATTACGTGGTGTTGTCCTCGACTCTTTCCCTTAGCGGATTGATCCCGGACCGTCGTCAATAGCCCGTTGTGTTGCTCTAGTACGATGTTAATTAAAATTTACCATTACCATTGACTTAAAGAAAACGCATGAAAATATTTTTTCGTCTGGAAAACCGAAAAACTTTTCCCTGAAGAATTGTGCCAAATCCGGAAAAGCTTGCAAGAGCGCCTTCTAATCCACGGAGGAAATGATGACTCCTTTTCGCAATTCAAACAACTCCAAAGTCAAAGCAGGAGATCCGAAGCCAACGGTTAACGTTAACCTTCTTCTCGCGAAAACTTCTTTCTTGAGTCACCAAATCTTGAATTAATAATGACTCGCAGAGGAAGAATAGACTCTAAAATCTCATTCCGGAGCGTTCGGTTCTTTTTTCCACCGCAGGAATCCGTCCCAGCACCAAGTGGTTTCTACAGGGATTTCGAATTACCTAAGTGAATTTAATTATTCATCGCATTCGTTTCCTTCGGCGAGTGTCTTTGCATACAGAGGGTGCTGCATCTGCTATTGGGGTGGAGGGAACTTCTTCAAGTCTGGAAGGCCTTCCTTCTCTCTGGGGAATGGGAAGAGGTTGAGCCACCGGAGGGGTGAAAGTTCGAGGCTAGGTCCGACCAAAGTTCGTCGTGTACGAGGGTGTTGGTACACGTTAAATACATCGTGAACGCAAATGTTCTCAAGTTGGCGTTGTGTGGAATTTTGTTGAATGGGGTGCTAGCTCATGCGTTGACTCGTCTTCTGACCGTGGTTCGAAATGACGTGGTGTTGACCTCGGATCTTTCCCTTGGGGATAGATTCCGGACCGTCGCTGATACCCTTTTGAGATGCTCCAGTGCGACGTTATTGATTACCATACCGACACAGACTACCCGATTTTTTCATAATTAATTGGTAATTTTTTAGTTAACGTCGTACTAGAGCAACACAACGGGCTATTGACGACGGTCCGGGATCACTCCCTTAAGGGAAAGATCCGAGGACAACACCTCGTAATTTTGAACCACGGTCAGATGACGAAGCAACACCTGAGCTGGCACCCCCACTCTCCAAACTTCCACGCCAACCCAACGTGAGGACTTTCGGCCACGACAGATTTAAGGTGCACCAGCCGCCTCTACACCATACGTTTACAAACATCCATGCCCGGGCCTGGATTCGAACCAGGAACCTTCCGATCTAGAGGCTAACACCTTAACCACTATACCGGTTGGTCGGCCCGATTTTTTCAAAAAGATCACTTAATACTTCAATTTTACAACAAAATTCTTGTAACAAAGCATCAATGGAGTGTCTATTATTAGATAAGGTAAGGTAATTGGTAATTAACGTCGTACTAGAGCAACACAACGGGGTATTGACGACGGTCCAGGGTCAATCCCTTAAGGGAAAGGTCCGAGGACAACACCTCGTAATTTTGAATCACGGTCAGATGACGAAGCAACACCTGAGCTGGCACCTCACTCTCCATAGGTAAGGTAAGGAACGGTAATTATTTAATGTCGCACTGGAGCAACATAACGGGCTATTGGTGACGATCCGGGATCAAAACCCGATGGGAAAGAACTAAGGACAACACCATGTAATTTTGAAACACGGTCAGATGACTAGGTCACGCCTGAGCTGGTAACCCACTCTCCAAACTTCAACATAACGCCAACGAGAGGACCTTTGAAGCCACGACAGATTTACAGATTTTACGTGAACCAACCCCTCTTGAACACGACTGTCTCTTTTTGGATTGGAACTGGGAAACCTCCGGTCCCTAACATGGGAACCTTAGGGATTGATCACGGACCATCGCCAATGGCCCGTTGTGTTGCTCCAGAGTGACGTTTAATTAACTACCTATCTGGATACCTCTTGTTAGGCACATAGGTAGATACGAGACGAGATAGCTCATCCTTAGTAAAATGGATTAGATCTTGATAGACGAGATATCTCGTCGAAACCACTTGGATGGATATTCCATTAAAAATAATTGTATGGGTAATGGCAATTAATTAACGTCACACTGGAGCAACACAACGGGCTATGGACGACGGTCCGGGATCAAACCGAAGAGAAAGATACGAGAATGACGTAATTTCGAACCACGTTGAGACATGAAGAGGTCACACCTGAGCTGACCCCCACTTTCCAAATTTCCACAACATGCCAACGTAAGGACATTTGATGTTACGAGATTTAACGTGAGGACATTTGAGGCCATGAGATTTAACTTAAGGACAATTGAAGCCAAGAATGATTTAACGTGCACTTGAACCTTTGTACATGGGGAAACTTGTCACCCTCCGATTGCTAATGCGTTACTCTTCCTTCCGTGGCCCGAAAATCAAACGGATAGCCTAAATAATGCCATTACATAATAAATAAACAGGATCTAACCGACCGATTCAGACAAAAACGAACGAACATCGTAAACTATTCTGCTATTGTTACCCCCATATACGACTCTACTCCATCTACTGATCAATAAGTTGAGCTCTTGTGAGAGTTTGGAAAGTAACAGTGTAAATATATTTGCCTTCTCCTGAATATAGGGCGTCGCCTCTAGATTAGAATTCTCGTTTCCCTAGAACTGGAGCGAAAAAGGCAACCACAACCCTAGAAAAAATAGAAAATGGCTTTGTCACAATTGATGTGTTCGTGCGCATATGGGTAGCATAGTTGGAACAGCAACGGATTAGCAACCTGAGGGTTGCGAGTTTGAAACGCGGTTAAGCCAAAGATACGTAGGAACTGGTGTACAATAAATCTGTCGTTTCCTCAAATGTCCTCGCGTAGGTATGCTAACAAGATTCTTCTAAGAAATGCAATTAGATGGTTTGACTTCCTTCGTGTTACCCCCGGTGTCCTTTACACACGCCAACGACTACGAAACATGATAATTGGACATTGGAGTTAATCCAATCTGCCATGCTCTAAGACATTTTACCATAGCTATGAGCCGCGGTAGCTCAGTCAGTAGAGCGTCGGGCTCGCATCAGAAGGGTTGTCGGTTCTGTCCTCGGCGGAGCCTGCAATTCTGATGATTGCGAGATCGGCGCTTCGACCTGGCTAAAGACCGTCGTGTTCACTAATGGTGACTGGAGCACGTTAAATAGGTCGTGGTCACAAATTCCCCCATGTTCCCATACCAAATCAATACCTCTGGGGGTACCTGATCAGGGGGTTATCGCCCTCTGACTGGGATCTAAATTACGATATGTGTGAGTGAATGGATGTATGAAAGGGGCCTTCCTGTAAAACGGATGTGCCATGTATGTCGAGCAAAGTCGGACTTCCTCCCAATGGGGCTCAATAACATGGAAGGCGCACCCCCTCGCCTCTTGCCGTCTTCGACGGGCCTGGCACTCCTCTGGTCTGCCAGTGTAGGCATGAGAAACAACAACAACCAGAAAATCTATACTAACAAAGCTCCTTTGGGAAATCGTATTCGATGGTATCAATTTCTCGTGTTATTTCAGGAGTCCGATCCTAACCATCAATTATGAAACAAGGAAATACGACATTGGAATTAATCCATTCAGTCATGCAATGATACATTTTTTTACCAGAAAAGGCTTATGCGTATTAAAAGTGTTTAAGGTCAGTTGGTTGGATTTGGTTTAATGGCTCAAGTCAGGCCATATATGACCAAGCTTCGCCAAACACAAGCTGTATACAACGAGTAAGGGAAAAAGTTCAGCGATCGAAAACAGGGGAACGACAGATCACTCGGGTACTTCGGGGTTGCGACGGTCGTACACTCCTAAATATGTGCTCCCGAGGACAAGAGTTTAAGGAAAGCCAATGTTATGTCCTGTCAGGTGTCATGTACCTTCGTTAACTCTTACGAAACAAGGAAATACGACGTCGGAATTACCTGTCCTGCACTTAGGTCATCCCACCCAAAGACTATGGATGGGATAAGGCCGAGGAAGGAATACTGTGGGCATGAAACAATAAAATGGGATGGATCAGCAAGGAGAAAATGTTGCCTATTGATCCGAAAGTCACTCGCGGAAAGCTGCCAGGAAGGGGCAGTACAACGTTTCATCTCTTTTTGGCTCGGTTTCCTGTGGGAAGGACTAGTTAGTCCAACATGTTGTCAAAAAGAAATCCCGAACTGGTTTTAAGCTCCAAAGTCGTTTCGCTAACAAGGGAATAAAGTCGTTTTCTTTCTGAGGAATTATTAATCGCCGGAGCTCCGTATCAATCAAGATGATTGAAGCTGTTCCAAGTTCATAACAAGTTAACAAGTTTTATATTTCAGAGCTATTTTGCATAGTGGCGTCATTCTTTTGGGAAAACGCATCATTATTTTGAATGTTCGTGCGTAAATCAGTCTTTGGCGAGCTGGTTAGGAGAAAGGGCTGAAATCAAAGAGATCGTCTGCCTATGGAGGACAAGGAGTCTCGAAATAGCTCTTAAATGTTCCCCTAAGTCATTTCCTTTCAGTTCAATTCTTTATCATCCAACTGCATGTAGATAGGTACTTTAATTAACGTCACACTGGAGCAACAGAATGGGCTATTGGCGACGGTCCGGGATCAAACCCGAAGAGAACTATCCAAGGACAACGTCACGTAATTTTGAGCCACGGTCAGATGATAAGGGCCCTCCTGAGCTCACACCCCACTCTCCAAACGTCCACACCACGCAAACGCGAAGACATTTGAGGACAAGACAGATTTAACGTGCACCTGCCCCATTGTACACGACGGTATTTGGTTGGATTCGAACTCGCAGTCTTCCGGTTGCTAATCCGTTGCTCTGTCCACCGTAAGCGAAGGTAAGCGCATACCGAAATGGTCATAGACTAGTTTTGTACAACGAAGTCAACTATTGCATATCGTATTGATGTTCTATGTTTAGAATGAAGTGTTTTTAGGAAACCTAATACGTATAGCGTTTTCAAAGGACTGATCAGATTATGTTGAGACAAAACAATTCGCATTTTATTTAAGAGGTTATTAACTAACACTTTGAATAATGACACGTAAATTCATATTTTCCTCAAAAATTTTATTAATAAATGACAAATAGGAATTAAATAAAAAATATACATCTATGCCATCTTTTAATAAAGTATCAGTTGCTTGTGTAACACTAAATTAACGAGTTCACTTCTAATTAGAAATCATAGTTTTAAACTTAAACTAAAGGTACACGTTATGCATGAATTAAAGTATATGTTATTCGTGTTCATGTGTTTCCCACTTTACGGTTGCGTTCTTAACAGTCCAAGTGGCTTCGCGACGAGTTATCTCGTCATCAAGATACTGCCAATTGCTTGGATTCACACACGCATTATTCCACCTAGCAACATGTAATCATTCTTCTTTGACTTCTGATAAATTTTGAACTCTTTGAGTAATAGAATTTTTTGAGGAACAAAACTTTCGAAAGGATTCGATTCTATGGAAATGGCAATCGAATATATCAAAGGGATTCCAGTCGAAGGAATAAACAATATAATCTTTTCATGGGATTCCATTCTAAGGAAATTAGCAATAAACTTTCCAAAGGATTCTATTCTAAGGAAATGAGCAATAGAATATTTCTTAGTAATTAAATATCTCTAAGGATTATAGTCTGGAGAAGAGCAATATAAATATTTCTAAAAGATTCTGTACTAAGGAAATGAGAACAACACAATTTATCCAAAGAATTCTATTCCACGGAAATTCCAGATAATTATATTACAAGGTGTTGAGCGACAGAATCCTTCAAAAAGTTTCTATTCCAATGAAGGAGGACCGATAGAATCACTCTGAAGGTTGAAAGAATCCACGAATTCTTTAGATATATGCGGTTATATTTAGTCACTAAGTGTGTTGCGTGACGAAGGCGGCACTAAACTACTCAGAAATGTCGAGACGCTGAATGACCACAGTAAGTTTCAATCAACATACGGATGCGAGTTGGATTCCAACTAAAGACCGTCGTGTACAAAGGGGGCTGGTGCACGTTAAATGTGTCGTGGCCTCAACTGTTCTTACGTTGACGTGACGTGGAAGTTTGGAGAGTGTGTTGCCAGCTCAGAGGTGTGATAATTTTTTTTGGTAATTTTTTATTAACGTCGTACTAGAGCAACACAACGGGCTATCGACGACGGTCCGGGATCAATCCCCCTAGGGAAAGAACCGAGGACAACACCATGTCATTTTGAACCACGGTCAGATGACGAGGTAACACCTGATCTGGCACTCCACTCTCCAAACTTCCACACCAACCCAACGTGACCAGCTCATGTGTGATCTCGTCATTTAACTGTGGTTCAAAATTACGCGGTGTTGTACTAGGACCTTCCCCTAGGGTATGATCCCTGACCGTCGCTGGCTCCAGTGCAACGTTAATTAAATACCTACATCCAATCAACATGTGGCTCATCCCAAGCCCAATAATGAACCAGGCGGGGCGTGAACGAACGCAAAGAATGCCGTTGAACAGATCTCGACGCAAGAAGAAGAAAAAAAAACCCAAATCAACTCGTCTTCAGCTCTTTTCCCACCTGTCACACACAATCCTGGGAATTCTTCATCATCTCTGCGAGTGCCCGGAAAGAAAATTAACCATATTTTACGACTGCTTTTCTCTCTTCTTTTCCCTCCCCTCTCGCTCCCCACTCCGAAACGAAATAGCTCGCACCCTTGTTTGAGAGGAAAAAACGAAATAAAGCCCGCAACAATAACGCGAAAGAATGAAAAGGAAGCATTGAAAATCAAAAGACTCTTCAGTTCCGAAAGTAAGACTCCAGGCGAGAGGAAGGTTGGGGTAATTTCCGACCCCCCACTCCGTCCTCGGCCGCTCCCATATAGGCGCGTGCCTTTTCGCGATTTTAACCTCGGGGCGCCCACGCCACTGAACCCTCCACGCCCCTCCAGTCCTCAAACACAGCGCCCTGTCCCCCCCTTGACATCTCACATAGCGAAGGGAAACGAAAGGGCAGCAACGTGATCAGCCTCCCAATCGCTCTGCTCCCACCACCATCACAACTACACATTTGTCGAAAGGAAACCAAATATTATTACGAGCTATTCTTTCCAATTGCGACGCATCCGATGCAGTTGCAGCGAGGTACCAGTTTTCCAAATGGGGACCGAGTTTTGGAGACCGTGATTTGGGGAAAAATGATGGTCTGCTGGATGGTTGATTTGTACAGGGGAGACCGAACCAGCTTCGTGTATTCATTTTCGTTTTAATATTAAAAGCTCAACGAATGTGTCGATTTTTAGCGTTCATCTAGGGTGGGTTGATTTGCTCTGTGGGGTCGAAAATAGTTTGAGAGCGTATGAGCTCTCCAGAGATCGCAAGGTCTTAAGGTCAATAAAGGGACAGTTTGCCAGTTATACTGGGGGAAAGAAATATGTATGCATTCTTTCCAATTGTTCCGTATCCAGTGCAGTTTCAGGGAGGTACAAGTTTACGAAATGTATTTATTTGTGTAAGGAAGAACAAACAAAACCTTCGCGTGTTCAGTTTGGGTGGGTAGATTGAAATCTCACAATTGTGAAATGGAGGTAGTTACTATTACTATTGAGGAAAAAGTGTGGCCAAATATTTCGACTAGAATTCGCGTGACTGCTATTAGAAAAATTAACATGTTGGGCAGATTTGGTATCTTATCTCTTTGTATGGCGATGTAACACTGACAGGGTAGGTATGTGAATCCGCATTTTTATACATTGTCGACAAAACTTGTGATACCGCCAGTCTGCTACTATCAGATGATTAATCAATTGACTAATAAGAGGATTAACCCATGGACCAATCACAAGATGAATGCTAAGTTCCACCCAGCAGACGGAAGCAGTATAAGGATCACATTCTTACTTTTGATCGCTGATCCTGGTGACATAAAAAGTTTACCATTGCTTATACTCTACTTTTATATCTCCTCTACAGATCCAATGACAACACCATGTAATTTTGAACCGCGGTCAGATGACGAGCCACTCTCCAAACTTCCACACCACGCCAACATGAGGGCATTTGAGGCCACGGTAGATTTAACATACACCAGCCGCCATACATACGGCGGTCTTTCGTTGGATTCAGTTTCGACCTCACCACAGTCGGCCGGATGCAAGTTCCCGTAAATTGTCCTCGGAGTTGGACGTAGTCCTACCCGTCAAAAGAAATGACTGATACATAAAACGTCTCAACAAACAAGAAAGCACGTTAAGAACTGTTGTGAGTAGTGTCGATGATTTTAAGCTTGTTCCTTGATTTTGTTGTTGCGCATTTTTCATCCCTGCAGGAATTCCAAGACATTATAATTCTTGTCGCGATTTGTTTAGCTCTCTATATTCATTTGTTTTGAAAAGTCTGGGAAATCTTCTCCTTCTTTTACAGCAATCAATCTTCATTCGCGCTTACAGGCACTCCCAGAGGAGTTTTGACAGCGACAGAATCCATTTGATATTTCTGTGTGAATACAAAAGACTGGAGAAAGTCTTACGGCTTCGGTATTTTATTGAATCAATGACATTTTCAAGTTGTCTGCATTTCAATAATGATAAAACTGCGTCTTGTTTTGAGACCCAGAGGAATTTGTTTTAACATTTATATTATTTATTATTTTTACCGTTTGGACATAGTGATGTAAATATTGGGGTTCTCTACAGTTATTATTGTCTTTGTTTTTACATTATCTTATTGTTGAAAAGAGCAGAATGTTTTGGGCCTTAAATTGTCTTAAGATCTACTGCCGTTTGTCCCTATTTGTAATATGCTATAATTTTCAATCGGTATAGCCATCCCAGTTGCAGAACTAAACATTAAACCTTTTGGTAAGGTTAGACCGGCAGGTTATGAATGAATATTTCAACAAATCTGTGTTAAAAACGAGGAAGTTAAAAAATAGTAGTTCGTCCTTTCAATACTATGTTAGATTTTGCAATCCAGTTTAGTAGGCATCCTATACGATTGAGGAAGCGCCAAATGACAAAAATATGGGATGTATTGCTAGAAATCTATTTGCAGCTGGATCAAATCTTAAGTCATTTGGTAAAGTTAAAAGCCCAGGTTATAAACGAATATTTCAACAAATATTGAAAATATGGAAGTTGTCCTTTTAATACTATGTTAGATTTGGATTTGTTTCAAAGAGCCATGCATCGGGAGTAGACTTATACGATTGAGGAAGCGCCAAATGACAAAAATATGGGATGTATTGCTAGAAATCTAATCTGAGAAGCAATTTTTGCCGTGAGAGGTCTAAGTTTAAATAAACATCAGTAAAAGTACCTTTTTGCCTTGACCGCAACAGTAATTGCTGTTATTTTAGATGTGCATCTAAGAAAACAGCTATTGAAGAGACGTTACTTGTTTATACGGCGTTTAATAGAAATTTGAGTGCTCGGAAATGTATTTTAAGAGTTTCATTGGGAAATTCCTGACAGACTTTGTAAAAAGAAAGTTTGTAACTTAACCTAGGTTACAGTTTGAAAATTACCAGTGAATGTGATCATTATCTGTGAGAATTTTTTTTTTGTACCGAAGAATTTTCCTTAGGGGATAGATCCCGGACTGACGTCAATAGTTGCGTAGCTCTAGTACAACGTTAATTAAAACTACCTTACCTCTGTACCGAAGTAAAGGCTATGTATTGATGTTATTTTACCTACCTGTTTAAACATTTAAAATTGTTTTCAACGAATTTTGTAGAACAAAACTAGAACCTAAGTCATTAAACTAACCCTAGTCAGTGCTCCCGCTACGGAAAAAGTAATCAAAAAATGTAAAAGCCTTGTTAGGAAATTTTCGCCGTAAATCTACCGACATTCAAAATGCTGGAAATGTTCAAACCCTAGTGGGTATATCAATTGCATGTTTGTCCATAAATATACTTTTCACACAAGCACATCTGAACTTCCAGTTCTTATTACAAAATGAAACAATCTATTTTTTGTCCGAAAAAAACGAAAAGAAAATGACATTTTATTAAGGAATGAGACGTGTCAGTCAAGGCAGGTCGAAAAGTTTCTACGGAAAATTTTGGAAGTTGGCTTAAATGCACTTAAACACAACATCGGAGCCTACATTCCTTATTACAAAATGAAGCAAGTTGTCTCTCTTGCTGGAAAAAAAAGTGGAAATTATATTTTAATAAGGAATGAGATGTGGCAGTCAAGCCCGTTCAAACATTTTCCACGGTAATATTTGGAAGTTGGCTTTAATGCACTTGTGACACAACATCCGAGCCTATATTCCTTAATACAAAATGAAGCAAGCTATCCTTACTGGAAAAAATAAAAGTAAAAAACCGGAATGATATTTCATTAAAAAATGAGACGCATCCGTCAAGATTGAACAAAAACTTTCCACGGAAGATGTAGTGGTTGGCTTTAATGAGCATTTCACACAATATCCGAGTTCAAAAGAAATAAAGAACGAAAAGAATGGAAATATTTTAACAAGGAATGAGATACGTGGCAGAGAGTCCAGGCCGTTCACAAATTTTCAACGTAACATTTTGGAAGTTGGCTCAAATGCACCTTTCACAGAACATGCGAACCTACATTCCTTATTATAAAATAAAGCAAGCTCTCTTGCCGAAAGCAAAACGGAAGAAGAAAAAGGGATTTCATTAAGGAATGAGAAGTGTGTCAGCCCACAGGAACAACGCTTTTGTTTTAATTACGGACGAGCGTCGAGTCGTAGATCATTCCTCAAACGCGTCACTTTCAGCCGTTTTTAGGATCATTCATGGGTGAAACGACGGAACAAAGGGGAGAGCGGAAAGCACTTATAGATGAAGTGAGGAGACAATTAGGAGAGTGGCGGAAGTGAGAGGACAATGAAAAGTAAGGTGGAAGATGTACGAAAGCAGTACTGCACACTTCCGTGGATTTGGATTGTTTAGTAAATTTGGATACATGAGGTAGCATTAAATACACTCTGTAACAAAAAAATCGAAGCACCAAGGAGTTGTCCGATTGCGATAAAAATGGGTGAGTGTGAAGAACATACACAGAAAAACAAACGATTAAAGTTTAAAAACAATTGAATGGTTTATTTCAGAGTTTGACCGTTACAAAGGGAGAAAGTCAACTAGGCGTTGGTCCACCTCTGGTCTGGACGCAAGCTGTCACCCGGCGTGGGATAGACTGAAAAAGTTCCCGGTGGTGTCTTACTGAATTTCTTGCCAAATTGTCTCCAACTGTCGGGCTAAATGGTCAACATTCCGGAATGGTTGCAATCGCCTTCCCATAACGACCCAAATGTGCTCTATGGGAGGAAGATCGGGAGACCAAGCTGGCCAAGAAAGTGTTGGGAAAGCTTGAAGACAATTCATAGCAACACGTGCCGTGTGCGGACGGGCATTATCTTGTTGAAAAGTAAGTCCGGGATGTCGCAAAAGGAACGGTAACGCAACCGGTCGTAGAATGTAATCTATATACCGCTGTGCTGTAAGTGTGCCAGAAATGACTACCAAAGGGGTCCGGCTATCAAAGAAGATGGCACCCCAGGCCAAAACGCCCTGTTGTGGGCATGTGTGGCGTGCGATAGTAAGGGCAAGATCCTCACGCTGCTCTAGACATCTCCAGAAACTTTTGCGGTTGTCGTCAGGACACAGTTGGAAACGGGACTCGTCACTAAAGACTATACGCCCCCAGTCAGCGCTGTTCGAAGTGGATCGAGACCGGAACCACTGTAATTCTGCACCTCCTAGGTTCGTTGATTTTTTTGTTACTGAGTGTATTTGGGTAGACGTGTTTTATCTTTAAACTGCCCAACAAGTGCGAGATATGTTCACTAAACCTTTGATTAGTACCTCCGTTTAGGGATACCGAGTCTTAGTAGCGCTACGTTATCAAACTGCGATTTGCAGACGGCGCAGGTTCGATTTGTCCCTCGGTGTTTTTCTCTCTTATATGTCAGTAAAATACCATTGTTAGTGTACGTCCAATTACTTGAAGGATCGCGTTTGACCGGTCGGTAGAGTGGCGTATTAGTAACCGGAGGATTGCGAGTAAAAACTTCGGTCCAGACAAAGGCCGTCGAGTACATACACGCTGGTGCTCGTTAAATCTGTCGTGGTCTCAAATGTCCTCACGTTGGCGTGGTGTGGAAGTTTGTAGAGGTGGAATGCTTGCTTACATGTTGACTTCGTTGTCAGAAAGTGGTTCGAATTACGCGGTTTTGTCCTCGTATCTTTCTATTGGATATTGATCTCCGACTGTCGACAATAGACCGGTGTGTTGCTCATGTGCGACGTTATTTCAACAACCAATTACTTGACGTTGGCGCAGCTTGGCCAGAAATTTCCCTCGCTCATTAAAACCCCAAAACCAACCAATCGAGCTCAGATCAAACGAATGTCCGCGTTAACAGAGCCGAATTCGATTCCGAGTTACCGTGTTTGATGAATATTTCACTAGCATCAGTAGCAACATGTAGTACAGAAAATTATTTCTCTATATTTCGTACAGGCTGCTTTATGTTTATTACGTTAGTATTATCCGAGTGACCGATTACTTGAGTTAATCTCATTATCTTAGAATTACATGAGTCGAATTTGATAATATATTATTTCAAAAATTTTGTGCAAACTTTAAGGATAGATACGAAGGCAAAATTAAACCGTATTCAAATAAAAGGGATGTCCAATATACACACGGTTAAATGTTTGTAATTGTTTTAATTACCAACATTTACAGTTTGTGTGTGTATGTTAGTGTGTGTGTTATGCGCGCGCCCCTATACACTTATAATATCATAGTAGGTGATCAAATTTGGAAGTATCAATAGTAATACACGCTTGACGCAGTCGCTTTGAAGAACAGCGCCCTCAACAAATCCAGGTGGCGCTTTTACAAACTTTAATATTCCTATGTATGTCAACACGTTTTTTCAAGTTCGCAACGTTAAACCTCCATGTGTTTCAATAATCTAGATCAAGACCAATTGTGCTAATGACGAGAAGTCACGTCAAGACCAGGCTGCCCTATTACTCTAAGGGAAAGAAGATTGCTTGTATGGTGTGGTATTTTAATTAACGGTCACACTGAAGCAACACAACGGGACTTTTTTGACGGTCCGGGATCAAACCCCACTTGAAAGATCAGAGGAAAACATTGAGTAATTTTGAATTATGGTCAGATGACGAGGTCACGCCTGCGCTGGCACCACATTCTCCGTATTTCGACCCCACGCCAACGTGAGGATATTTGAGGCCACGACAAATTTAACGTGCTCCCCCCTTGTACACGACGGTTTCTGGTTGGATTCCAACTCGCAACCCTCTGGTTGCTAATCCGTAATCTTGAAACTGGGCTACTGTACCGTTCCCTACAATTAATCTCAAAGTGAGTTATGTGCATTTTAGTCACATTAGTGGTTGTCTCAACGAGGTATCCTATAGAATATGCAATCATTAAAAATACCGACCAGATTTTGATGCGCGAGTTATCTCGTCATTCGAAGAAAACTAACCAAATCTTGATCTCATCGTCATAAAAAAAAATCGACAGTATCGTGATAACGAGATATCTCATCCTTGGCAAAATTGGTCATATCTGGATGGATGGGATATCTCGTCGAAACCACTTGAATGGTTAGACTCTCTTGGAAAAAGTCACCAGCGGACTTCTGTTTCATAGCACTTTCTCGCTTTGCTAGATAAAGTATACACTTTCGTGCTGGCCGAAGCTTTATTAAAAGCCTAAGATAAACTCAGTAATAAATTAGGTTCAGAGAGAGCTCTTGTTTAATCGGATCTCGGAAAATCAAGATTCAACTGTATTATTAACCATTCAAGTGATTTCTACGAGACATCTTGTCCATCAAGATCTGACCAATTTCGTAAATGACGAGATATCTCGTCATCAAAAATATCAATTGATCTCCAAATGAAAATATTGCTGGGTTTTGATGATGACGAGATCGAGATCGGGTCAGTTTCTTTCTAAAGACGAGATATCTCGTCCGTCAAGTTCGTATGAGCTTTGCTAATGACGAAATACCTCTTCGAAAGAACCCCCATAAGGGTTAAATAAGAGTAGAAATTATTATAAAGTTTAAATGGAATATAAAAAAAGTCGAAGACACAAAATATGAACTTAAAAACATGCATTCTCTTTCAACAAAACATTAAGCGTACACGAGCAATAACTACATATTTAGATATCTAGGAAGAATAAATAGTATTAAATCTGTAAGAGCTATTTCCCTACCAAAGGACGACATCTGCAATGAAGCCTCAAATACTCTTACATCGAAGAATCATTACCCCTAATCTAGGGCAATCTGGGGCATTTTATTCAGCCCACCGAATTATCTTCCGATTTGTCTTTATCACAGAAGGGTTGTGCACCAAAACCCATCATGAATGGTTGACAGCTTTCATCGATTGGCTGCTTTAAAACTTGTGCTCTTAATGCATCGAGTCCCGTACCCTGCGATGGACAATTGTTTAATTTGTAAAAATCATAAGATGGAGGAAACATCAATCAGTTTCTTCGGTGAACTTTTACTCAAATGCCGTCACTCAACAAATAATAATTGATCTCCCCTGCAGGGGTAAGAGCTTATTATTTTACATCTTCTGAGACTAAGTAAAATGTATTATTTTCAAATGATTTTTACTGTCTTTAATGGGACTAAGTAAAAATCCTAAGATGGAGGAAACATCAATCAATTTCTTCCATACAATCAATCAACTTTTATTCAACTGCTGTATTCAAATAAACAATAATTTGTCTCCACTGAATGGGTGTTCGTTTAATATTTTAATTCTTCTGAGACTACAATACAAGCAATTAATTATTTTCAAATGATTTCCACTTTGCATGGCAGTACTGCAGATTCGGAATCGCGAGAAACCCTCAGAGCTTAAAATATGTGACGAGTCACAACCCTGATATCCTGAGCCTCCAGACTGATCTAAGTCTGGAAGCGAGTTCTAAGACTACTCCCACATTTCCGCAGCCTTAATGTGTATCGAAAGTATAGATAGATATAAGGCGGAGCTCGGCAGATCTAGTTTAGCTACCCTCCTGGCGAGAAACTGAGCTTAAATAAGTTAAAAAGTCAACTCAAATGTGAAATTAAAGTGGACACGGGGGAGCTTTATATGAAGTTCTCAGCTTAAGCCTTGCGATTATCTCCTCTTGTCGCCTCCAAATCTGCGAAAACCGCTTTTCGTTGAATTGTAAAAGGCAGCACAAATGCGTCGAAAGCTGCAGATGTAGGAAAAGGAGAAAAGCCGGTCGAAATAAGAGATCGCGAAAGAAAGAAGATGAAAGAAATAAAACTGTCCACACAGAATATAAGTTCTGGAGGGACAAAAGTCGGGTTGCACTTTCAGTTGAGAAAATAAAAATATGATTGCGATGCAAGAAAATCGCCACCATACAAATGCATTCAGTTGCAGTTTTGTTGAGATACGTATGTAGGTAGGTCTTTGAAGGAACGTCGCACTGGAGCAACACAACGGAGTTTAGTTGAGTCTCAATTGAAGCTTGTCTATTGATAGCGGAGGACGCGGTAGCCCAGATGGTGGAGCAACGTATTAGCAACAGGAGAGTTGCGAGACTAGGTCCTGTCTAAGGCCGTAAGTAGGTAGGTATTTGAAGGAACGTCGCACTGGAGCAACACAACGGAGTTTAGTTGAGTCTCAATTGAAGCTTGTCTATTGATAGCGCAGGACGCGGTAGCCCAGATGGTGGAGCAACGTATTAGCAACAGGAGAGTTGCGAGACTAGGTCCTGTCTAAGGCCGTAAGTAGGTAGGTATTTGAAGGAACGTCGCACTGGAGCAACACAACGGAGTTTAGTTGAGTCTCAATTGAAGCTTGTCTATTGATAGCGGAGGACGCGGTAGCCCAGATGGTGGAGCAATGTATTAGGAACAAGATAGTAGCGAGACTAAGTCCAGCCAAAGGCCGTAGTGCAGACGGGAGCTGATGCACGTTAAATGGACGTGGTGTCAAAGTTTGGAGAGAGGGTGCCAGCTCAGGTGCTGTCCTCGTCATTTGCCCGTGGTTCGAAATCAAGTGGTGTTGTCCTCGGATCTTTTCCTTTGGGTTTGATCCCGGACCGTCGCCAATAGCCCGTTGAGTTACTCCAGTGCGACGTTAATTGAAATACTTACCTGCCAAACGGATAACGTATTCTATCAGTAACACAGAAAAGTGAAAACTTAGTGTCGAAAGCCATGAGTGCAGAAAAACAAGTCAAAGGAAAACAGGAAACCGTAAAAGGAAGTATGTTCATTACCCCTTAAAAACTAAACGTTTGTCATGTTGAAATTGCATTCAAATAAGGGATATGAATAAATTAAAAAGTTTAAGTTTTAATTGCAACCAAAATACTTTTCCTAACCTTAATCTTAATGTCTTTCATTGGGTTTTTCAAATGAAAATAATTTGTTTAGTTTTAGTTCAGATGAAAACATTCCCCTTATAAGAGGCTTCTACAATAATAAACGACCAATAACTGACAGAATAGCGAAAACTGAGTGTCGAAAGATGCGTATGTAGAAAAATAAAATAAATTACATTCATATCTGGGATAGATCTCACCCATATATTCTTTTATTTTATTCACCATGCCCTTCAAAAGGTTGTTCAAAGGCCACTTTATTCAGAAGACAGTTAGAAAACGTTTCACTTTATAAGAGGCTTTTAAGATTTAAGACATTACCCTACCAAACACATAATGGATTCGACCAATAACTGACGGAAAAGCAAAAACAGAGTGTCAAAAATTGTGGATGCTGAAAACGAAAAATTACTTTCATATTTGGGATATAGGTCTCATCCATACGATATTCTTTTATTTAATTCACTGTGCCCTTTAAAAGGTTATTCAAAGGAAAACTTGTTCATGTGATAGAATACGAAAACGTTTCACTTTATGAGAGGCTTTTAAGATTTAAGACATTACCCTACCAAACACATAATGGATTCGACCAATAATTGACAGAAAAGCAAAAACAGAGTGTCAAAAATTGTGGATGCTGAAAACGAAAAATTACTTTCATATTTGGGATATAGGTCTCACCCATACGATATTCTTTTATTTAATTCACTGTGCCCTTTAAAAGGTTATTCAAAGGAAAACTTGTTCAGGTGATAGAATACGAAAACGTTTCACTTTATAAGAGGCTTTTAAGATTTAAGACATTACCCTACCAAACACATAATGGATTCGACCAATAACTGACAGAAAAGCAAAAACAGAGTGTCAAAAATTGTGGATGCTGAAAACGAAAAATTACTTTCATATTTGGGATAGATCTCACCCATACGATATTATTTTATTTAATTCACTGTGCCCTTTAAAAGGTTATTCAAAGGAAAACTTGTTCAGGTGATAGAATACGAAAACGTTTCACTTTATAAGAGGCTTTTAAGATTTAAGACATTACCCTACCAAACACATAATGGATTCGACCAATAACTGACAGAAAAGCAAAAACAGAGTGTCAAAAATTGTGGATGCTGAAAACGAAAAATTACTTTCATATTTGGGATAGGTCTCACCCATACGATATTCTTTTATTTAATTCACTGTGCCCTTTAAAAGGTTATTCAAAGGAAAACTTGTTCAGGTGATAGAATACGAAAACGTTTCACTTTATAAGAGGCTTTTAAGATTTAAGACATTACCCTACCAAACACATAATGGATTCGACCAATAACTGACAGAAAAGCGAAAACTGAGTGTCGAAAGCTGTGGATGTGGAAAAAGAAAAATACTAAAGAAACAAGAAACCGCAAATAAAAGTGTCCCGCCACTCCAAAAAAATAAACTAATTTTTTAATTAATGTTTATATTTATTCATAAAACGGGTCCGAAATTATTTTTTTACCAAAACGTGTCCTTCATATTGTTATTCGAATGAAAATAAATTGGTTCAGGTTAGTTCAGATGTAAACATTCCCCTAAAAGATGCTTTTGTGATCTCATTTAAGACAACTCTACCAAATGATGGGTAGTGATGAATAAATGGTGAGACGCAATCAAGATCGGGTTGGTTTCTTCCGATGATGACCTGTTGACGACGAGATCTTCATGAACGAGATATCTCGTCCATCACGATCTGGCCAGTTTTGTTTGTTTCGAGATACCTCGTCGTGTCAATCACCAGGAGGGTCTTCAAAAGGTTATACTTTTGAAAGCAAATTGGTTCAGTTTTAGTTCAGGTGATAGCCTTACCAGAACGTTTCCCTACCAAATGTATAACGGATTCTACCAACACGAGACAGAAAAACAAAAACCGAGTGTCGAAAGCCCTGGATGCTGATAAAGAAAAGCCGATTGGAAACAAGAAAGCTTAAAAGAAAGTGTCCTAAAAGTCATAAATATTTAATTTTTTTTTAATGTTCAAAATATATACAGTTCTTCACCCAAACGATTTCTCCGTTTTCTTTCGCTTTGTGCACTTCCAAAGAAATTATGAAATGAAAATAAATTTGTTCAGATCAATGTGTTGCAATGGTGTCAGAAAAGCGAAAAGCGAGTGTCGAAAGCCGCATATGCCGAGAAAGAAAAGCCGAATGAAAACAAGAAACCGTAAAAGGAAGGGGGAGGCAGAATGAAATAACACTATCCCACAGAAAACGTCGGCGAAGGACGAAAGTGGGTATAAACAGAGGGATGGAAGGGAGGGACCAGGGACAAAGACTGAGGGGCGCCAGGAGTCCCACTACATGGGTCGATGCCGCAGTCAGGGTCAATCATGAGCTCTGGAGCCTGAGACAAGCTGGGATGGAAGCGTTTAGCGACGTATTGCGATATAAAAGCAGAGAATATTTGGGTCATATGTTTTTCACACTTGTCAAAACTCTTAAATAGTTCTGGACTGCGAAAGCCGGATCAAACAGTTTTAAACGAGGGGACGAAGTTGGGAAATAAATGTCGACTCAGGCCGAGGCGATGCCAGTTTCCTTAAACTCAGCCGATTAAATCCAGTGAGGGATGGGGTCGTTTATCGTTGGTATATATATCAGGAGCTTACAGACTCTTGTCTATCTCTCCGTGTTTATAAGAGTTCGTATATTTGTATCGCGTTCAGGAATATATATTTTTACGTGTATCACAACAAAGTGAAGTATACGACATACTTATTTAAAAAAAACTTACTACGGTTAAAATTTCTCAAAATGAAACGATTAAATCCAGTGAGGGTTGGAAACATTTATTCTTGGGATGTATATCAGGAGGGGACAGACTTGTGGTTCTCTATCTGTGTTTGTAATCGTTCGTATATTTGTATCGCGTTGATGAATATACATTTGTACGTGTATCATCGATATGAAGTATACGACATATTTATTATTTTAAAATATTGGCTGGTAAAATTCCTTAAAATGACTATTAAATCCAGGGGGAAAAGGGGCATTTATTGTTGGGATCTGAATCAGGAGGGTATAGTCTTATACTGTTCTATTTCTCCATGTTTAGAAGAGTACGTATGTTTGTAGCGCGCTCATAAATATATTTTACTAGTGTCATGTTTCAGGACTAGACATATCATGGTATTGTTAGTGAAATAACTTAATGCTTTCTTGCTTTTGGAAAAGTTTTTTCGGTGATGCAAAAAAAAAAAAAAAAAAAAACTTTCTCCCATAATGCTAAAAGAAGAAATCGGATTACAATTTTAATTTTTCATTTTTTTACTACAGTAATTTTCTCAAACTGAGGTCATCAAATCCAATTCAAATGGGTGTGTTTATTGTTGGGATCTATACCAGGAGTGAACAGACTCGTGTTTCTCTTTCTTCGGGGCTTCTAAAAGTATGAGTATATTTATTTGCAAGATGAGTACTGAAGAGGAGAAGTGATTATATTCTAAGAATTAGAGTTTATATAAACGTAGAGAAGACAATATAAAATTATAAGCGCTCTCTTATTGTTTGCGCTAAAGTTTGTTGATCAGTGTAAATATTGTTTTTCGTGATTCTAGGACGAAAATCGATTTGACGTAACGACACTTTTCGTTTAAAAAATGTTCTATTGATATTTTAATTAAACTGGTACGATTCAATACAGTGAAGTGGCGTTGTTTAATGTCGTGGTATATATAAGGAATGGACATAGTTGTGGTTCTCTTTCTTCGCATTTATATTAAAGTTTTTTTTTCCATCACGATTTTAAAGATATGTGTTTACAACGTATAATTGTACTCCTTATAAAATGGTCCCATGTAATGATTTTTGAAGTATAAAGTATATTACTTCCAAAAAGGGTTTGCAGGTGATAAAAAAATTGTTTTCCGTGATCCTAAAATAAAAATCTATTTCAAGCATACTACATAATAATTCTGAAAAAAAAAAAAACACTTGTTTCTAATAAGATTCCTTAAGCTGAGACAATTCAATCTAGTAAAGGATGGGGTCATTCGTAGTTGGGATATATACCAGGAGTACGCGGAAGTCGAAGCCAGAAACCTGAAATCTTCTGCGATATTGTGCAGCAACCAGAAAGAGATGGAGAAAGATCATCGAACAGAACGGCGAAAATGCACACGCCGCCCTAATCTGGTAATGTATGGTTGTTTTCCATCCGTCTACGGTGACTGGTTCACTGTCAAGGGATTTGTTTCCAATTTATGTGAAATTTTAAAAGCAGGTTTAACTCTGTCAATTGATATGGTAGTCCGTTTGCCATTCAATTCGAGGACAATTGTTTTGTCAAAACGGTCCAATAACAGATGAGGTCCAGTGTATGGAGGTGATAGTAGCATAAATAAACAGGAGTACAATTGTGCATTAATTGGAGTACATAAATAGATTGGTTGCCATGATGGGTAGGTGAAACAGATGTTAAGGAACATAGGATTCTGTAGGCAATGTCACATTATTAGAGCAGTTCAGAATGTCCGATGGTAGTCTAAGGGTAGTGCCGTACACGAGTTCAGCACGTGACATCAATGTCGCTTTTAACAGCTAAACGTATGCCTAGCAACACAATGGGTACAACTTCTGACCATTTGGGCGTGTAATGGGCCATTATGGCACTTTTCATATGACGATGGAATCTTTCAATAGTTCCATTGGATCTCTCGGGTGGTAACGTGCTACAAATTTGATTTGCTCCAAGAGTGTTAGTAAGTTCTTGGAATAATTTCGATTCGAAATTTCGGCCTTGGACGGTTGTGATAATAACTGGGCATCCAAAACGGGATATCCAACCATTTATTAGTGCTTTACAGGTAGTCTCAGCATTTATGTACTTAGTTGGTATTACTTATGGCCACCTATTGAAACGGTCGATTATGGTCATGCAATACTGATAACCCTCGAACATTGGAAGTGGTCCTATGAAATCGATATGAATGTGAGAAAATCTAGCGTCTAGCAAGGAAAAAACGAAAGTACCTAACCGAGATTTTGTATGTCTCTTTATTTTCGATCGTTGACAGTTTGGGCAAGAAAGGACTACATTTTTGATAAATTTGTACATGTTAGGCCAAATGAATCTTTTTGATATCATCCGAGATGTTGCTGAAATACCAGAATGAGAGGGATTAAATGTAATTTTTAGTAAATAAAATAATGTTTTTCAATTTTTGTCAAAAAAAACCCCGAACTTTTGTAGCAATTCAATATAACAGGAGTAAGCAGAAGTCGAAGGAACTTCATCGCTGAGATACTTGTGTCAAATGGATAGGGTTTTGCATTGTGGAAGGAAAGTACCTAGATCCTGCTGAAACTCGAGTATGCTTTAGGTCTATTCATAAGAGGCATACCAGTTAAGAAGGCTAATACGATTCCAGTAGCAGGGGAAACCTGAATGAATATATTACGAGACATGGGGGTCCTCCCTAGTCATTTCCTCGGGTATTGATTGATTGATTTCCCATCAGAAAGCCAATCGGATGCACAGTTAGTCTCGAAGGAATAATAATTTACCCCACACCACCTCACTAACTACTATAACTCATTCCAGATTGTCCTTCACGTGATTTGGCAGCGGTCCTCATCATCTCTCATGCCATCCGGTTTAATAGGCAGCCCCAAATAAAGCAATTAACAACTTAGAAATTCGCTCGACATAACCTGCAATTTACGAAATGGTATTTTTCTCCCCTCCAAACATTTTCTCACTTCGGCAGTTCCCGATATGCTGTGGCTTCCGGTTATCGATCTTTTTTTTCGTGTCTTTCTTGGATTTTTATACGGAAGATGTCCCGAGGGGTGAAGTAACCTCAGAAGGGTAGGCTCTTCTAATTATATGAAGTGCTGCGAGTTAATACATGAGGAAGGGGTGGGAAAGGTTTCTGGGTTTCATACCGCTCGACTTTTTTGGTAGGTATTTTAATTAACGTCGCACTGGGGCGTAAGCAGCGGGCTATTGGCGACGATCTGCATCAAACCCATAGGGAAAGATCCTAGTACAACACCACGTAATTTTGAACTACTGTCCGAGGACGAGACGATGGTCCGGAATCAATCCTGAAGGGAGAGATTCAAGGACACCTCGTAATATCGAACCACGGTCAGATGAAGTCAACACCTGAGCTGGCATACAACCATTGACATGCTCTTTTCGTACCTCCAAATGAGATGGAATTCATTAAAAATATAAAGAAAAATTTTGTGTTCTTATTGGTGTTCATTCTTATTTCCAGTAGAATGCTGGGCAAAAAATGAATACCTCAATCATGTTACCACAAATGTGTTGGTGAACATTCAATTCATTACTTATTTGAGTGTCTATTAACCAGTAAATATCACTTAGCTAAACCATAATCGACAAACGAAATCCAATGGCCAAAATTGAGCAGTATAATTCTAACTTCTTTTACGATGTTAACCATCCAAGTTGTTTCGATGACTTTGAGCGTATTGATGCTTCTGCGTAGGTGAAGTATGAAGTATTAATATTTACCCCCCAACAAATAGAGACTAAATAACTAAATCTCGTAATTAGCAGATATTGGAAATCGTCATTAGGATCGCGTCAGCCCAGTAGGAAAAGCATCGGATTAGCAACCGGAGGGTTGCGAGTTCGAAACGGGGTCTAGCCAAAGAAAATCGTATACACGGGGGCTGGTGCACGTTAAATATATCATGGCCTCAAATGTCCTCACGTTGGCATGGTGTGAAAGTTTGGAGAGAAGGGTGCCAGCTCAAACATTGCCTCAACATTTGACCAGCGGTTCAAAATTACGCGGTGTTGTCCTCGAATATTTCCCTTCGGCATTGATCGGTGACCGTCGCCAATATCCCATTGTGTTGCTCCAGTGCGACTTTAATTAACTAACTATCTACCTACCTCGTCATTAGGAGAAAACGGATTAAATCTTGATCTCGTCATAGTACACAAAACGTGTTGACGAGATTAATATCTGGTCAATTTTTTCCAATGACGATATATCTCGTCCATCCAGATCTGCTGAGTTCTGAGAATGACGAGATACCTCGTCGAGAAGGGTTAAAGAAGAATTCTCGATTCTACCCTCACCAAAAGCAGTCGTAATTCAGTCCACACGGGCAAAGAGTCAGCAAGCAGATCACGTCACGAAGAAATGGCGGCGAAGAGGGCAAAAGAACACATCCATATTTGATGCAACGGGAAAAAAGGGAATCGCTACGGTACAGGTGCTTTTTCCTGAGAGCGAGAAACAACGCTGTGGTAACAATGCACTACAGAATGCACTGAGTTTTGAATGGTCCCCGATTCTTGATTCCCCCACTGATTGATTAACCATCGCAGAAAATGGGGATGATCCAATGCGGAGAATGTCACCACACCCACAGCATGCTTGGGAATTTTTTTTTTCGGGTTCTTTTTGCCATTTTTTTTCTTTAGTCTAAAAAAAGGATTTCCTCTCCCTTCTTTTAATTTTTTATTTTACTTCAAATTTCCTTTCCTCTTACTGTCTTCGCGGTGCGGATAAAGAATTAACTATCAGAGAACATGTATGATCAAGCGATGCTCTCCCTCTTCCTACTTACTCTCCTCTCTCTCTCCAGAGAGGCATCTTAATGAAAATCGATCCCTTGCAAAGCTCCGACATGATCTTAAAATCGGTGCCGGTCGCGAAAAAGTTGGAAAGTTGCTGAGGGAAGATGTGTGGAGAGTAGCGGATTTTTTTCCCCGATACTGATACAAGATTTTACTTTCTTTTATCGGTCAGTAGAAAACATTATTTTTCCTTTGGCGGATTAAAGTAGGTGGAATAGAAAACGCTACTGGAAGTGCCATTTTGACGCATGGCCGCCTCATTGAGCAGTGGTACGTGGCTTCGCAATGCTCAGGTGTGAATGTATTCACCAGGTGAGGTGGTGAGCTCACCTAAGTTGATATAAGCAGGGTACTAGAAGTACAGAGTGTCCTAAAAGTTCCCGTACTCCAACTTAAAGAAAATTATTACCCGTGTTTTTTTTTAATTATTCAATTTTATATCGTCTGCTTATAGTTTTATCGAGTCTTTAATATTTATCGTTTGGTTTTCTTTGCGCTCAAGTTGTGCGATAATAAAGTTCCACGACATTTCGTTCTTCGTTGCAAAATGAGTTTATCACGTATTCAGAGAATTGCGATGCTTGAGGGTTATTTTGAATGTAAATCATATGAAAGATGTAAAGAATTCTGGCGACATAAATATCCAAATCCTGCAATACCGAGTAAAGATACGCTATACCAATTCGTTCGGCGATTTCGTAAAACAGGTTCGGTGGAAGACAAACACAGGAGTGGAAGACCGAAAGCACACTTATTGAATGACCATTCACACTTGACCATCACAACACACTTTTTGAATGACGTTGTTTGACGTTTAATTTCATGTTGTATATATATATATATATATATATATATATATATATATATATATATATATATATATATATATATATATATATATATATATATATATATATATATATATATATATATATATATATATATATATATATATATATATATATATATATATATATATATAAATTCTTTAGAAAGATTCTATTGGTCAAGATGGTCAAAATTAGCAGTCAAGCAAGGAAGACTGCAGGCCACAAGGTGGAAGTATGCGTGTGAACCCCTCAGAGGGTTAAACACTTCCGCTACCCGATTTCATATCGCCAATATCTTCACCACCAGTTACACACAGTAACCCCGGTCTTCACCATTGAAAAGACAGCCTCCCGACGTTTCTAAAAGCATTTATCAATCCGAGACCCTACATAAAGTTGTTTCGGAACATTCTCTCACTCAGTTGCCCTTGCTAGATGCATTTGCACTTAACTCGCAAGGTACTCTCTGAACATCTTAACGACTCATGCACCGCAACACTTACTGGACCTCCTCCTCTTAATGGAAGAGCAGATACTTTCATGCGACCATTTGTCTGCCTTAAGTTTTCCCTCCGAGATTACTTTTTTCCGGGAGTCAGCTCCCAAATACATAAATGAAGATAAAGAGTGCCCTAAAAAAAGGATTGTTAACTAATGTGCAGTTCCTCGTTACGTGTGAACGTTATTTTGATGTTTATGTGCCAGGGCAAATGAGTTATGGAGCGGTAGGAACATTGAATTAAATATTAACAAGGGGGATAAACTTATTGCTGCAGGGAAGATCGCTTTCCCCCTATGCTTGTCTTGAGTTGATGTATTTAACCTTCTGAGGGGTTCACTTGCATAATTTCACCTTGTAGCCTGCAGTCTTCCCTGCATGACTTCTAACCAATTTTGACATTCTTGCCAAGAGAATATTTCAAAATGATCATCTTTCTATTAAGTGAAAAAGAGCAACATAATCTTTCCAAAGGATTCTATTGTAATTCAATAAGCAATATAGTTTTCCCAAGAAATTCTAATCTAAGAAAAAGAGTAACATATATTTTACAAAGAATTATATTCTACAGAATCAGCCAATGTAATAGTTCCAAAGGATTCTATTATAAGATAAGGAGCAATGGGAATATATATTTTCAAGGTGTTCGATTGTAAGGAAAAGAGCGACAGAAATTTTTCAAAGGATTCTATTCTAGAGAATGCAAGTCAATATAATCGTTCCAAAAGATTCTATTCTAAGGGAAGGGGGCAATAGAATACTTTCCCAAGAATTCTATTCTAAGTACAGGAGCAATAAAATATTTCCAGGGGAATCTAGTCTGAGGAAATGAGCAACAGAATCTTTTCAAATGATTATATCAGTTTTTTCTAATGACGAGATATATCGGCCATCAAGACCTGTTCAGGCTTTCTAGTGACGAGATACTTCGCCGGGACGACCTCTAAAAGGACCCAAAAACGGAGCAAGCCGGAAAAAAATGGCGCAATTACGACATCCCTGAAAAAAAAATCGCCCGTCTTTAACGCACGAAAAATTACATTCAGAACTTCCAAATACTTTAAAAGTTACCCTAGCCTCATTCAAAAACTGAGCGGACTCCAGCAATTATGCTCTTTCGGTTCCCTTAATGAATGAAAAATGCTCCAGCCAGCACTTCCTTGCCATCAGACCCGCAAATTGCAGCAGCCAGTCCGCCAAGAAAAAGCGTTACAGGAAGGTTCGCGCTGATGATACGACGTCCACTTTCAGGTTCTTTGTGACTTAATGAGAACGGATGAATACTTAATGACGACGGCGGGGGAAAATCGATGCATACTCGAAATGGAATTGGAATCCGTGTTTTCCACGGGACACCATATTTTCCCGTTTTATGGGTGCCATTACTGGAAGGGGGCTATCCGGTACCACATGGAATTGGGAAACTGTGAATGGGGGACAATTAACGAGACGTTTAGTGCTGTGTGGGGCGAACAGGATAGATATCACGTGTGCAGTTTTATGTAAAATTTATCGCTTGTGTCAGAGGCTTTGGTATCGTGAAAAGCAATTTATCGGGTTTGTACACAAATACGAGCAATCGAGAGTGAAGTGGGAATGAGTAGTTGAAGGTGCTGGATGGTGTTGTTATGTTTTGAAGTAGAAGGGGAAGTTGCGTTAGCGTGGTTTTGATTTATTGAAAAAGAATGTTGTTTGGTGTGCGTTTGCTTTGAAGTGGTGGAGGCTGGCTTCGGATGTTTCGTTCTCTCTTCCCAGAGTAGAATGTTGAGTTAATGTGTATGAAACCGAGCTTGTTCATCGTGAAGAAAATATTACATGGTAGGAGTCTGTTTTTAACCCTGTGAAGGGTTTAGAAGCAATATTAAACCTTGCAACCTGCAGTCTTCCCTGCTGGACTTCTAACCAGTTTTGACCTACTTGACCAATACAATAACTCTTAAGAATTCCATTCTAAGGAAAGGAGAATTAGAATATTCTGTTCTAAGTATTTAGTTCAACAGAATCTTTCCAAATGATTATATTATAAGGATAGAGGTAAAAAGAATCATTCCGCAGGATTCTATTTCAAAAAAGGGATCAACAGGATCATTCCAAAAGACTGTTCACAGAAAAGGTGAAGTAGAATACTTCCAAAGAATTCTGTTCTAAGGTAAGGAGCAATAGAATATTTCCGAACGATAATATTCTAAGGATATAAGTCAATAAAATCGTTCCGAAGGATTTTATTCCAAGAAAAGGACCAATAGAATCATCTCAAAGGATTCTGTTCTAAAGAAAGGAGCGATAAATCTTCCTAAAGGATTCTATTCTAAGTAAATGAGTACGAACACCTTTCCACAGGATTCCATTCTAAGAAAAGGACTAATAAAATCTTGCGGATTTGAAAAGAATCCATGTGGATTCTTTCAACCAACATATGTGGTTATTTAGTCATTGTGTAGTGTGGGGTAAAAGCTACTACACTACCCGAAAATCACACTACACGTAGCGGGCTAAAGCAGTAGGAAAACGAAAATGCCCAGTTTTGGATTTATAAGTGGAAACGCTTCAAAATCAAAAAGAACAACAAATGCGTTTTTCAAATATGCATGTAGGAAGAAGTTGAAAATACTCGCATGCATATGAATGCATGCAAATGCACGGATTCCGGAATTTCCTTAACGATTTTCGAAAACAAAATCGCCTGCTTTTTCAGCACTCCTAACGAAGAAAATTGCAAAATCCTCCCATGCCTCATCTTTTTAACTCTCGAATAATGCAATCCGATTCTACTTCGATCTCCTGCACCAACAAATGCAAATCCCCGAGCGCAATAATCGCGAAACAAAAGGAAACCCATAAGGACTTCCAAAAAACTGCGCATCTGATAACAGAACACACGGAGAAGAAACAGCAGACTGCAATCTCCGTAACCCGGTGGTTTGTAGGGAACGAAATGCAGAAGAAGCGAATATGGACAACGACTGGAAAAGATACGGATATCGGAATGATTACCAGTTCTCATATTCCGGCTAAAACCCGTGGTGGAAAATATCGTGTAATATGAACTGAAAACTTAGCTCGAATACGAGCTACAGGCGATGAATTATTCATTTCGAATATTCTACACTCATTCGCTCTTTGTTGGGGGATCATATGATCCCTTTTGCCGTTCGAAAGGATCCCTTTGACGTTATCGTGGGCTGATCTGATTGTTCCTTCTACTGCGATAAAATATGAGGGCACTGGAAAGAGGGAAGCTTGAATTTTGAGCCGAATCGGGATGACAGAAATATGATAATGTTATTAGATGATCCGTCAAGTTGACAGGGAAACAATGTCCAAGTTGTTTTATTAAAAGCCTAGTCGGGAAACGCTGCACTTCGGACTAGAAGAAAGTTTAAATGTACAATGTTGTGCAATCCGTTTAAAAAACTTAAGGAAAAGTAAGGTTTTCAGCTGCTGATTGGTAATGTGGGGTAATGTAATTAATTAACGTCGCACTGGAGCAACACAACGGGCTGTAGACGACGACGGTCCGGGATCAATCTCCGAGGGAAGATCTGAGGACAACACGACGTAATTTTGAACCATCCGGAAGAGATTTCAAGAGTTAGGGAGTTGTAGTATAATACAATTAAAAATTTGAAAATATGATATTTGGGTGAAAATTACATTTAAAAGGTATATTGGGAAGGGGGGTGCAACTCACACTCAAATTTATCCACTTCAAAGTCTAACAATGGTAACCAAATGCTTGAGTCCAATGACATTCATAAGCCAATGTGGAAAAATCATTTCTTCGAAAACGCTAATTAGATAGCATCCTGATCAAGAACGTAAAAATGCGATTCAAAATCAAAATCCTTTTAAAATAATCACTTTTGATGAACTTTCTTCGGTTAATACAATCAGGACAAAAAATAAAGAGATATAATTATTATCTTCCCTCATCGGATAGAAAAATAAAAAGTAGGGTCAGGCGGGGTAATTGTAAACAAGCTATACAAGCAGTGTGTTGCATTTTCTGCTGCACTCCATAATATATTGCAAATTATGGTGTTCCAATTCTTTACTACGGTCAGTTATCTTTCTATCGAATAGAAAATCATTGGCTTTCCCTTCTGGGAACTTTAATGCATCCACAGTTGAATGCTTACAATTACCCCTTATTTTTCAAGGGACGGGGAAATTATAAACATAACTTTGCCAATAGTTTCGCTCAATTTGGATGGAAAACCAATGTGTTTTTCCGTGTAATTTTGTATTTAATTTTATTTAGTACGTTTGAATTGCGTTTTATTGCATCTTTCGTGTTCTTGGGGATTAGGAAGACGGATTTACTAAAACGTCACACATATGGTGAAGTTCTTATAACTGACCAAGTTCTGTCACGCTTAAAGGAGACAGAAGAGAAAAAGAACAAAAGGAAGCCAGATGAGAAGAAAGTAAAAGAGCCAGTAGGGTAAGCAAGAAATCAAGAACGAAGCAAATGGAAAGGAAAGCAGAACTTGAAATAGCGAGAGTGAGGAACTATTGAAAGAATTTACTAACATTGACGATGAAGAGTTTGAAGTTCTCCAAACATTCAAGCAAAATATAGAGACTAGCTTGTAGGGGAAGTTAAATATTTTTGCGTCATTCATGGAAGACATTGAAACGACTACGTTTCTGCTTGTAGATGTTGAGGGGGAAAGAGAAACAAAGCCCATTTTTCGTATTTATGAATGGTGGATGTCGTTTTAGAAGAGGAGTTTGAGATCATCTAACTCAAATGCATCGACTAAATTCGCTGTGGTGGAAAAAGATTCATTCGGTGTTACCAAAGACCATGTCAAAGCAATTTTACCTACTCCAACCTGTAGCAAAGAAGGCCGTAAAGAAATTTTCCAATTTGAGGGCACTGTTAATGTGTAAGAAATGTAATGTTTGTTTGTTTTTTGTATCTAAGTTTGTATTTTTCAATTTTCATTTTTTTTTTAATTTTTAATTTTTTGTTTATACACTAAATACATTCTTTGTTCAGTAAATGTTAGAATTATTTATTCTTATGTATTCCTGGAAGTTCACCTCATGATCAATGCAACTTTCAAGTGTCACTATATTTTGATGGGGTAAGAAGTTGAATATTTGGTAAATGTAAAGATCAAAACGGGGTTGTTGTAAGCATGGTATTAGAAGTGTAAAAATACCATTGGAGTTCCTTCTACTGCCATTACTACTGCTCATGCTGTCACTTGTTCAATATTCAATATCACGAGGAAAATTGTTGTTTACAATTACCCCTACTTTCAGGGATAATTGTAAACACGCGGGGTAGTTCTAAACAGCCTAGTACGGTGTTAAATTTCTTTTCTGGAATCTTCGTACTAATTAAATATCAAAGTAGAATAGTGACAAGTGAGTTTAGTAGGGTGAACAATGTTTAATTACTCTATCAAGAGTTTGAAAATAGGGATTGAAAGTGAACATACAAATTATGTTTACAATTACCCCGCCTTACCCTAATCAGAAACAATTTTCTGCCTCTGCGATGACCACTTAATGCTGTAAATAATTTAAAAGCTGTTTTTCTCTAAAATATTCGTTAATTAGTGAAATATTTCCTCCCTTTTAATCAATCCCCACGAGTTTGGAATAAATACGAGCAAAAGAGGAGATATAAATATAATTTGCCATCAACATCTGTGTAACAAATGTAAAATTTTTAAAGAAATTTTAATCTCTTTAAAGCATTATATGGCTCAATATAGTAGCATGTATTTGTATCTGCGTCACAGTTGGTAGGCAGTTGAATTTATGTTGCACCGGCACAACACGGGCTATTGGCAACGGTCTGGGATCAATTCCGAAAGAAAAGATCCGTGGACAACACCTCATAATTTTGAATAACGGTCAGATGACGTGGTAACCTGAACTGGCACTGCACTCTTAAGACTTACGCACCAAGCCAACGTGAGGGCATTTCAGGCCAAGATAGATTCAACGTGATCAGCCCCTACGTACACGATGGTCTTTCGACTGAATCAAGTTTCGAACTCGTAACCCTGTGGGTGCTAATCCTCGACTTTACAAACTAGGCTATGTCAGCCCCTACACATTTCTACACAGCCCTAAAACTTTTTTTTTCAATCTAAAAGTTAATGCAGTCTCTCCTGCATGATTCTTAACCAACTTTGACCTTCATTCCCTAAGAAAATCCAATCTATTCCTACGAGAAGTCAAATAGAATTTTTTCAAAGAATTCTATTGTAAGGAAAGGTTTAATAAAATCTTTGAAGGGGATTATATTATGAGGAAAGTATTAATAGAATCTTTCAAATGGATTCGATTGTGAGGAAAGTTACAATAAAATATTTCCGAATGATTATATTATGAGGAAAACACTAAAGAATCTATAAGCTGGATTCTATTGAGGAATTTACGACCAATAGTATCTTTCTAAAGGATTCGTTAATAAGGAAAAGAGCAATATAATCTTTCCAAAGGATTCTATTCTAATTAACGATTCAATAAAGGTTTACGCGTGATAATATTCTGAGGTAGGGACCGACAGAATCGTTCGGAAGAATTCAATTCAAATTCTTTTTCCAAGGGCCGACCAACCGGTCTGGTGGTTAAGCTGTTCGCCTCTAGATCGGAAGGTTCCTGGTTCGAGTCTGGGTCAGTGCATGGATGTTTGTAAGCGTATGGTGTAGAGGCGGCTGCTTCACCTTAAATCTGTAGTGGCCAAAAGTCCTCACGTTGGGTTGGAGTGGAAGTTTGGAGGGTGGGGTGCCAACTCAGGTGTTGCCTCGTCATCTGACCGTGATTCAAAATTACGTGGCGCTGTCCTCGCATCTTTCCCTTAGGGGATTGATCTCGGACCATTGTCAATAACACGTTGTGTTACTCTAGTACGACGAGAAAAAAAAATTACCAAAAATTACTGTGCATTTTTAAACACGGTTATTTTACAAAACATTCTTGATGTTCATTATAACAAAAATGTCATCACAGCAAAATACTTTGTGGTTCCCATAGTGTTCGTTATAACAGCGATCCGTATGCCGTATTTCGAACTCGTGAAGTTATTTTATATTCATTCCAAATTAAATAGACATTAATTCCTTTATAACAAAAATATCATCACAGCAAAGTATTTTAGTTCCCCATGGTATTCGTTATAACAGGAATCCACAGTATACCGTATTTCAAACTCGTGAAGTTATTTTATGAGAATACTGCACGTTAAAAGTAATTTCATAATAATTTCGTTGCAACGAAAATGTAAGTCTTCTAAAAGCAGAAAAGGAGTACAAAGCAGAAGAACAAGAGCAAAGCAAAAGCAAAAAATCTTCATAATTGCGTAATTATAGGTTATGCTAAGTGTAACCTTTGCTTTATTTAGTTTTCGCCATTTTCTGAGGTCTTTTCCGTCAAAGCTATAAATATAGCATCTATTTAGAAATTTGAAAGTGGTGAATGCAGTGTCGAGGACCTGATACTACTGTCTATGTTTTTGAGGCATCAAAACTTGTTGCGTGTGTCAACTCAATTTACGATGCTTCCCTTAAAGTTAGGTTGAAAGGTTTAAAGGCTTAGTATTCAAGTTCAAAGATCGTTTAAGTTTTTATTCTGTAAAGCTGAATGAATACTTGATTTTTCAGGTGTTTCCTGATTTCTTATTACAAGTGATGAAAATACAATTGCGTTTTCGGTTCTTTTCGTCGACCAATTTCAGACTGGGAAGAGAATTATTTTAAGTGCTTTAGTTACGCAAGTTGCTCTTCGAAGAATGAAACAGCTTAACTATTTTTCTTTCTGCACATGCTATTGGCTTTATGTATCTTATAACCGGTGCTTTACTCTAAAACTTAACCCATGTGGCCATCCTATACAATACTTGACCCGAGTTTATTTTCGTAGTATATAACACAAACACCTGCACTCTTTTTTTTTCTATGCAGGTTTAATATTTCTTAATAACTGATGCTTTACTCTTCAAGTTAACAACCATCCTATACGATACTTGACCTGACTTTATTTCATATCATATACGAAAATATCTTTACAGCTAAATATTTCAGTGGTCCCGTAGTAGAGTTTGTTATAACGCTGTATTACCGTACTATGAAACTAGTGATACTGCTTTATGAGAATACTTCATGTTAAATTAAAACAATAATTCTGTTATAATGAAAATGTCATTACAGCAAAATACTTTAGTGGTACCATGGTGTGCGTTAAAACAACAATTCACACTCTTCCGTATTTTCGAACTCGTCGAGTTATTTTACATTCATTCCAAAAATAATAATAATAATAATAATTTCTTTAGAACGAAATGTCATCACTGAAAAATATTTTATTGCCCCATGGTGTTCGTTACAATAGGAATCCACAGTACACCGTATTTCGAGCGTTTGACATTATTTTATGAAAATACTTCATGTCAAATTAAAACAATAATATTTGCATTACAACGAAAATGTCATCACATCAAAGTATTTTAGTAGCCTCATATTTGTTATAACAAGAACTCATAGTATAACGTATTTAGAAATTCGTCGTGTGTGAAAGGTACACACCAATTACATCAGACAGCCGGAATGATAGTCTTTGCATCTCAAGGTAAAGGTCATGATGGGAAACCATTCTATTTTTCATTCTGAATCACGTGCCTTAACTATCAACGAGCGATTTCTCCCAAGTATTGGTCTTTATTATTCCTTGCACGGAACAAATTATGTTTCTAAAATCAGTGAGCACAGCGGTGGCTGTAGCTCTTGTGACTAATTTCGTGAGGGATATTCCAAGGAACTTTAGGCACAATTAGTATTTCCATTAAGTGTGGTCGGGCAGAGACTCTCAAGGCGTTAGAATTATATCGATAAGTGAAAGCATTGCTGATCCTTGGATGATGCGAGTGTTTGGTGGTCATTTAGCGGTAATGCAACCGTGGTTCATTTAGTATGTGAACTCATGAATCTTCAAACGTATTGAGCCGACAGTTGCATTATTACGCGAGTCGGATAGAAGAGATAGTTCACGATTAACAGCGATTTTCAACCTTCTTTTATCCCATGATACGTATAAATGACTTATTTTCTATATTACTTACTTTATTTACTCATTACTTACTTTATTTAATTTATTGCTTAATTTATTTACTCATTACTTACTTTATTTAATTTATTGCTTAATTTATTTACTTATTACTTACTTTTATTTACTTCTTACACATTTATCAAACTCATAGAGCATTATTATTATATTAACATTACTATGGCAACCCAAATGGAAAAATAAAATTTGCAATATTGTAAAACAATGATTTTCAACATTTTTCATCTCATGATACTCAAAAATTATTAAAATTCTACTGCAAATCAAATAATACGTGCGGTAATGCAACCATGCTTGAATTAGTACTGTGCGATCTCAAGAGTCTTCAAACGTATTGAATGAATGGTTGCATTACAATGCAAGTCGGATAGAAAGATGACGAGTATGCAATATTCTGTGGCTGCTATTTTCAACCGTTTTCATCTCATGGCACACATAAACTAATGACTAAAATTCTACGGCACACCATAAAATATGTCTTAGTGTTCATTTAGTGGCAATGTAACCATAGTTGATTTAGTATATGAACTCAAGTCTTCAAACTTATAGAGCGAAGGGTTGCATTACTATGCGTTAGATAGATAGAAAGAAGTTAACAATATTGTCTTACAGCTGTTTTCAACCTTTTTCGTCTCATGCCACACATAAACTAATGAATAAAATTCTGCGGCACACCAAAAAATATGTGCCAAGTGCTCATTTAGTGGCAATGTAACCATAGTTTATTTAGTATGTGAACTAAGAGTGTTTTAATTTATATTACTATGCGAACAAAATGCAAAGAGGAAGTTTACAATATTATATAGCAAATATTTTCATCTCATGGTACATACAAACTAATTGTTAAAATTCTGCGGCGCCAAAAATATATGCGTTTGGTGGTCATTTAGTGGTAATGTAGCAATAGTTGAGTGATTTAGTATGAGAACTCAAGACTGTTTTAATTTATTGTGTGAACAGAGGGTTATATTAATATGCGAACCGGATAGAAAGAGGAAGATTACAATATTCTATAACAGCAAATGTCACCATTTTTTACATGACAACATTTTCAACATGACACACGTAAATTAAGTATTAAAACTCTGAGGTATATCAAAAAAGATATGCCTTTGGTGATCATTTAGTGGTAATGTAGCCATGGTGGATTTCGTTGTGAACTCAAGAGTCTTCAAACAATATAGATATATACAATATTAAGTGGAAGGTTACATCACACTATGCGAGCCGGATACAAAGAGGAATTTACAATATTCTACGACAGTGATCTTCAACTTTTTTTTATCCCATGCCACAAACAAACTAATTGTTTATTTTTACTTACTCATTACTTATTTATTGCACTTATTGAAGGTTATATTAGAATACGAGTCGAATAGAAAGACCAAGTTTACAATATTCCTTAACAGCAATTTTCAACCTTTTTCATTTCATGGCATATAAAGTAATTACTACAATCTGCGGCACACCAAAAATATTTTTTTTTGTACATCTGACAAAAAATAGCATAATTTTGCATGATTTGCAAAGTAATAACAATAATTACCTAACCCCTTCTTGCTCCAAAGTGGCTTTGAAAAAATTCTGCGGCATACCAACCAGTATAATTTTCCGATCAGACAAAAAAGTAGTTATAATTTTGCTTGCAATAAGAAACAAAATAATTACCTACTCTTTTTGTTCCAAAAAGGCTGTTTCGAAAAATTTTTGAAAAAAATGTTTTTGATACATTGTAGTAAAATTTTTATTCTCAAAATTACTTATGCCGCATTGCTTGAAATTTGGTGAATACACCTAACAAAAGTTAAAAACTAAAACGTTGAAATTAAATCGCTTTAATGCAATTTTAATCATCTCACAATCCATAAGGCTCACCGGTTGAAAATTACTTTCCTATAAAATTATATTATGTTATGAATAAAATCTTTCATTTTCATTCAACTTACGTTTTTTGGTATTATATCAACTTTCGTCTTTCAATTCCTCTCTCACACTCCGGGATTTTAAACCCTCTCGTTTGAATATTACTGTCTTAGCGATGATCATTTCACCAGTCTTAAATAAGCTAAATAAGACCCGCTCGTGGTAACAAATCCATAGCACAGATACTCTCCTAGGCTCTCTTCAATAACATGCTGATAAATTATATTTGCATTTACAGACGGAGGAAGTAAATAACTTATCTTGCACCCCAGCTTGAAATACTCAGAATACGGCTGTGAAAACTTCCCAAATAACTACAAAAACAAATGATAGTCAACTCAAATAAAATTACTACGTACAACTATTGTTTCTCTGTGATTTCAAATTGCATTTGCTCTTACAGACGGAGGGAAATTAACTTGTCTTGTATCCCAACATGAACTATTCAAAACACGGCTGTGCGAAAACTTCCCAAGTTAATATGAAAACATTTACTAGTCAACGCAAATTACATTGCTACTTACTAGCAACAATTGCTTCTTTGTGACTTTAAAATTCTATTTGCATTCAGAGACGGAAAAAATAAATAACTTTTTCCCTTGCACCCCTATGTGAAATGTACAGCGCACCCTGTGAAAACTTTCCAAAATAACTACGAAAACAAATACTAGTCAACGCAAATAAAATTACTATCTACTAGCAACTATTGCTTCTTTGTGAATTCAAACTTCTGTTTGCGTTTACGAGCAGATGGAATAAATAACTCTTGTCTCCCAAGCAATATGAAAAGTCCTACTCATACCTGAGAAAACTTCCTAAATAACTACGAAAATAATTACTATTCACCGGCAAATAAAATTCTACTTACTAACAACTATTATTTCTTTGTGGTTCAAAATTCTATTTGCATTTACAGACAGAGAAAACTTCCCAAATAACAACGAAACCAATTACTCTATTCAACGCAAATAAAATTACTACTGCTAGCAACTATTATTTCTCCTGTGGGTCCAAAATTCTATTTGCATTCACAGGAGGGAATAAATAACATCTTGTCTAAAAGGGTTACTGCAAAACCAATGGGCCCGATATCTGGAAAATGTAGGCGAGGAATTTCTTTTCCTAACTCAAATGTCAAGCGTTTTCACGAGACATCGTGGTATCTTTCTTATTGTTTCTGGAGAATTACTGTTAAGAAATCGCAGGATTCTCAAACCCATTCGTTTCCGAATTTCAGAATTGCTCTTGAATTCGTTATCGATTTCTGCTTGCAAACAATGATACACAGTGAATAATGCACAAAGTTATTCCCTTTTTACTTCGAATCTGTAGTGTGTATCTGAAGCAATAAACTTTGTATTCCTTCACATTTTAGGGTAGCCCAATTGGAAGAGAAACGGTTTAGCAGCCGGACGGTTGCGAGCTCGAAGCTCGGTTCAGTCCAAGACCGTCGTGTACCCTGCGGCTGATGCACATTAAATCTGTGGTGGCCTCAAATGTCCACACATTGACGTGGTGATGAAGTTTGGACAGTGGGGTGCCTGCTCAGGTATTATAGTTGTCACCTGACCATGGTTCAAAATCACAAAGCGTTGTCCTCGGATCGTGACCAATTTTGTCCTTCGATAGTAATCACTCCAGCTTTGCCACTGGGACGGCTAAGCTTGAAATTTAATTGAAGTGCCCGTTTTTATGAAATTGGAATCGATTCAAACGGAATAGATGATTTTGGCTTTGTTTTTTAAATCAATGATAAACGTTTGTTCATAAATTCAAACATACGTATTCAGTTTCGCTAATTCATTTCAACAATTTTGTTTCCAGTGCCCGACCGCTTCGACCTTCAGCAATACAAGGGGTGGCCACTTGTGAAGGTCATGAGTTTATTCATTCTTTGGATCATAATAAGGGCAACTTTTTGCAACAAATGCAACTTTTTTTCACACGTTCAACGCTGCATGTAAAGTACTAAAACCAAAATTATTCCTCCATGGGGTGTATTGTGAGTTATAACGGCAACATAAATGCAACTACCTGCAACTTTTTTAAATTTAGCTTAAAATTAATTAATATTAAATTTCTATTTCATTTTTTACCTTCTGAATCAACTCTTCGATCACGTGTGTCTGATCTTACGAACGCTGATGTATTGAGGATCAAACAAGAAGTTCATGGAAAGAAGGTGTTCGTCCTAACAGACGAAAGTGAAATAAATGGCAAGAAGTACTTTAACAGATTGTTTGCCACTCTTGATAAATCAGAGGAAACTTGCGTAATCGACTGCAGAGTTTGCGAGGTGAGTGTCGAACATCAAAATGATGTTCACCTTGTAGGTGTTGATGTTTTAAAAACCCCGAATATGGAGCGAAAGGATTTTGCGTTTCTGTTATCCGATACAGCATATTATATGTCTGCGGCAGGAAACACACTCTTGGTGCTTTATTCGCGATTGCTCCAAGTTACTTTCGTGGCACACTAGTTTCACAACTGCAGAAAAAGTCAGCGGAGAAAACCCAAAAAGTTTGCTGAAAATCAAAAGCAGCTACGAATGTTTGATTCGTCTCGTAGAAAAATCGGAATCGAAAGCATACCACATTGAGTCAGCTTATGAAGATATCAGATCGATGGATTTTAAAGAAGATCCTTGTAACCTTAAAGCGTATCTTAAAAACGATTGGAAAAGAATAATGACCTGACGGTTATTGCTACACTTTCCCGAGGTGATTTTTCCCCCAAGTCAGTATTTAATATTGCAACAATGTCAGGCAACATCAGTCTGTGTTGAGCACAGTTTTTCTATGTTAAAGAAATTACTGGCCAAAGATCGGAAATTCAACGACATCAACGTTCTTCTGTATTTAATAATGTATTATAATATTGTTGTACATGATTAAAATTGTCAATAAATTTTGAATTTTTCATTTTTACGAGTAATTTGTTTTAGATTTTAGTGTATCAAAAATAAATGCAACTTAATTTTCATAAATGCAACTTTAAGTATTGATAAATGCAACTTTTCCCATTTTTACTGTAACAAAAAAGTTGCCCTAATCATAATACAAAAGCTTCTATTTCCAGGGTGCGGAAAATTTAAGGTTATAAGATGGCAGGAAGTTGTGAATGATAGTGTTGAACATATCTTAGAAATGTCTTTTTGTGATGTTTTAAAACTTTGTCTTAAAAACTACATTACTTTTAGTGTGACCTAAAATACAGCATGCTTAAACACATAAGATATGAAGATAAGAGAGTTTTGCATTTGTGGATTGAATACCTCCATGATGGTAGAAGGTAGGTAAGATTTTCTCTCTCTATTGCACCTTTCCTTAGAATAAGATCATTTGGAAAGATTCTATTAGTCCTTTTCTTGGAATACTTTGGTAAGGTTTTGATGGTCATTTAATTAGAATGGAACCCCTTAGAATTATTCTACTGCTCTTTTCCTTAGAAGTGAATCCTTTGGATTTGTCAAGAAAGTCAAACTGGTTAGAAGTCCCGCAGAAAAGACTATGGTGGAATTATGTGTGTGAACCCCTCAGACGGTTAAATAAGCTAGTAAGCATCGCATTCACTTTCTCTCATTGGATTCAATGCTACACCTATTTGCAACCAAATCGGTCTTTAAGTGATACTCTTGTGATACCATTGTGTACAAGTATTATCTATATTTTGCTCTACTTTCATCTATACAGTAGTTTTCGCGCGATGGTTCGGTTTCTTCGAGTGTCTTATCTGGCTTCAAACACGAAGTGAAATGCTGATAAATAAGGCTTGTCTCTTACATCACAAACGAAGACTTGTTATCAATTGCAAGGTGAGCCGTTTGCTTTCTCCGCAACTGCAGTGATGATAAGAACAATGGGATGCCTTCGAAACTTTTACCAAAATAAGTCTTTTATCACACAAGGTACATTGAAAATTCAACACTTCTCTTTCAAGATGTGTTCAAGATGTGATTTGTTTATTGTGTAACCCGAAGGGGGGGGGGGTTTGTAAGCCATGACCTTCCTTTTGAAATGAAGTTGTTGTTGAACGTGTTTTAACATGCTGGTGATGTTTATCGAAGGATAACTAAGCGATTCGCGAAAAGTACTATATTTTGGAAGTTTAAATATGTTTGACCTTTTGCGAAATAAGTGTTGTGTAATGACAGGAGACAGATGGTACCCGAATGCTAAAAATATTGGAGTCACGACGAGGTATCTCGTTGCTATCAAAATTTATCGGATCTTAATGAACGAGATATTTTGTTGGTAGAAAAAAATCTGAACAGATCGTGATCTTGTCCGCATCGAAAAATCGTAATATCATGATGATGAGATATCTCGTCATTAGCAAAACTGATCAGATCTTGAGGATAAGATATATCTCGTCATTAGCAAAAGCGATCATATCTTTATGGACGAGATAACTCGTTGAAACCACTTGGAGGGTTAAATATAGTATCTCTGTATCTTGGAGGGTTAGATCTCCAGTCATCTATGTGCGGTCGATTCTTTTTTTTTAGTTAAAAGTGTCAATGACAATGCATTAATATAGTGAGTGAGTATGGTCAAGTGTATAAGTGTTATATTGTATAAACCTATGCGTAAGCATGACTTATCTAACCCTCCTGGTGGTTTCGACGAGATATCTCGTACATCCAGATCCAACCAGTTTGCTGATGACGAGATAACTCGTTATCCAGATGCTGACGATATTTTTATGACGCCGAGATCCAGATCTGAACAGTTTTCTTCTAATCACGAACTTGCCAATTTGAATCCACCAAAGGACCCTTGTGTACACGGGGACTGGTGCACGTTAAATCTATTGTGGCCTTAAATGTCCTTATTTTGGAATGGTGTGGAAGTCTGGAGAGTGGGGTGCCAGCTCCCGTGTGACCTCGTCATTTGATCGTGGTTAAAAATGTAGTGGCATTGTCCTCGGATCTTTCCCTTCGGGTTTGATCCCGAACCGTTGCCAATAGTCCGTTGTGTTGCTCCAATGTGACGTTAATTATAATACCTTCCTACCCAGTGCCGTAACTAGCCATTCATGTGCCCTGTGCAAGAATTTGCATTTAGGCCCCTTAATTAAGTAGTTTTTCAGGAAAAATTAATTAATTACATCATCATAGTTAATATTTATAACTATATTGTATTCTATTGAAATAATAGAATGATTGGATAATCGTTCTTGTCCGATAATTGATCTTAAATAATTTTTTATTAATTTCAATTTGCTAAAACTTTTTTCGCACGAAACAATAGAAACGAGAAGAGTTAGAAATATTCGAAGAGCGACATTGATATTTGGGTAAGACTCAGTTAAACCAAAATCATGAAAAGCTTGTAGAATATTTAGGGGAGATGCAGTTTCTGTATTTTGTATAAGAGTCGTTACTTGAAACTTAAAGCTTTCAATTTCACATGGGAATTCATACTTTTTTAAATCTTTGCTATATTTAATAGCGAAATCTGCAGCTAATTTTATTTTCAATCGGCAACACTCATGTATTGTAAAGACAAGCCATAGAGAAAGCAAAAATCGTCACAGATAGTTTTCATCTTTTGATAACGCCAGTCTATATGAGACAATATTATGTCAAGAACACCTTGAATTTGTATTTTAAATAATTCTTCGGGTTACTTCCTTCATCTGGTGTTTCGTCTATTTCCATTATCTTAACTCTTCTCTTTGGGTTCTCTCTCTCTCTTTTGGGCCCCCTTCCAAGAGGGCCATGTGAGGGTGCACCTGTTGCACCTGCCTAGTTACGGCACTGTTCCTACCCACCTGATGAGATGTCTCGTTCATAAAGATCTGGTCAGTTCTTGATAATGACGAGAGGCCAATCACAAGGCGGGTGAAACGACAATTTCTTTAGCATCTTCTCATGGCCCATTCTTGTTCCTCAACGTCCCCAATTCCCCCTGGGTCCAGCACTGACCCCTAAGATTCTTCTAGAGACCGCTTTGGGATGGTAGATAGGTATTTCATTTAACGTTGCACTGGAGCAAGACATCGGTCTATCGATGACGGTCCGGGATCAAACCCAAAGGGAAAGATCCGAAGATAACGCCACATAATTTTGATTCACCGTCAAATGACGACTTTGGGAAACAGTAGACTAAAGCAAAACAGACAGAACAATGATCCATTTCGGGTGAAGAAAAAAAAAACGAGAAACGAAAGGTCCCCAACTCCATTACAATAACTGCCACCGAAAGCCTAATTACACAGCTCCGTCTCCCATCCCATGCCCCGAAGATTCGAAAATAGAATTTTTTTTTACCGCCCTCGGTCGCTGCCCAACTTGCGCCACCAGAATATCGACTTCTGGTCAATTACGGAGTCAAAACAGCAGCAGGGCAGTGAGAGGATAATTGCCATTCGCGCATATTACCCCAGGGGCACTTGCACCACCGAGGGCTGAAGCGAACAAATACTGTTGACACTGACAAGACAACAATTAAAACGAATTGATGGCCGAGGTTACCACTCGAGTCCTTTTTATTTACAGGCCCAAGACGTGGGATAAAACGGGCTCTTAAAAGGGTTACTCGAGTGCCGTCAATAATTGCAATAACTTACGCGAAACTCCGCCGATAACAACTTATTAATAACGTAGAGCATGCTTTGGAAATAGCCTCGTGGCATAATAAATCATCCCGGAATGAATGAGGTAAACGATGTTTTATCGGATCCTCCGTTGATAACATCCGTTTAGGACATGTCTCATCTGTGTGTTTTGGTGTAGATCCAGATCTAAATGTGTATGATGGTGTGCGTGATTGAAGTCTCTGGCTGTGAGCGACTCCCGGAGTGTTGTATGTTTTTCGGACGTAACAGGTTATTATTCCCTGGGAAGGTTTCGCAGGTGGGTAAGTGAATCAGAGACATCGAGGTAGTCTGATTGCGCGGTGCTGGTTAGGTTTGATTGTATTATTAAAAAAAGGGACGTATACTTTTTATGGCTCTTGAAGAGACGAAATGGAACATTCAAATCATCTAGTAGATTGTTGTCTGTGTACTGCGGGAATTGCTTTAGGCACTGCGTCTTTCCCTGTTTCTTGCAGTAGTAACGGACCTATCCTATTCGTTCCATGCTAGAAGAAGTGTATTCAGGTTTATCCCATTGGGGTACTTAATGATAATTTGAATTTGTTTAGCATTTCGCTTGTCGAACACTTTTGCTCGTTAACAACCTCTTTCCGCCGCAAGATATGGCGGAAAAACAAAGTGACTTCATCCCTACTCAAAATGTGCGAGCCCTGTTACTATGGCGACCGCCATCTCCTCAGACTTTGGGTATGGAGCCATTCTCGTGGTAGACAGATAGTATACTCCTATTCAGAACAGATGCTGTAAGAAAGACCGATTACCATGGGCCAAGATATCTCATCTTTGCGGATATTATAATGAGCGCTATCATTTATACGAAGGTTATCTTAAAATATAATTTATTGCTACTTTGGTGGCGTTTAGATATAATCTAATTGGCGTTGACCAATCAACTTTCATATCATTCGGAATACATTTTCCTTTGAATTTTTAGTGGTGAAGGGTTGCAATCGCATTCGAAAAAGAAGCCAGGTGACGTCACGTTTGGAATGCAGACAGGAAACACGCGCAGAGACACTGCCGCCACCTACATCTAGCTTTACAGAAAATGCCTCTGATAAAAGTTCAGATTGTTAGAAGAATAAACCTCTTGATCGCTCGGAATTTGCGCCAAACAAGCGAATAATTCAGAAAACACGCGTCAAAAAAGACTGGTCTACAATCACTAATTTCAAATGCCAAAAGAGATTATCTTGAGTTTTAATTGTCGTTGAACATTCAAATGGTTCACGAATTCTTTGCACAACCCAACTCACATTCGAGGCACACTCCCTTTCTGAGCTCGCATAATTACCAACTGCTGGTGCGAACCCATGCACGCTACAGTGCAAACAACTGTACTTCCTAACAGATGTTCATAGCCCCTACTTCATGGGGGCTCGTGTGGTTTTGGCCGTGCTTGGCCTTTGCGCCGTTAAAATCCAACCAACCATAGTGCCCCGAGCAATAACCTCGCAAGCGTAACGGCAAAAATACACTGATTCAAGCAGATAAGATGAATTGGAAGGCACCTGGTGAACATTTTTGATTAGAATTTTCGTTAATCCGAAATTTTCTTGTTTACCGTGACGCCCAATCGCACGTATAGCTGAGGACTGTCACGCTTTGTTTTTCATGATATTGATTACCCGTGATCAGTTACGCTGCTGTTGATTGTTTTCATTTAAGGTATCTGAATACGTTAAGAATGTCCTTTTTGACCAAAAATTCCAAAAAAAAAAATGTTTGATCGTATTTGATAGAGTATTTATTTGACTTTCCAAAGTTATTTGATTTTTTTTCTCTAAGTTAATTACATAGTTGCAGAGATATTAAGATTTTTATCGAGGCGGGAAAACCTGAAGTAGGTATGGAAAACACCGTAGGTGACCGTTAAAAGACCAAAAACCTCAAAAGTTTAATTTAAAACTTACTTTTTTTGCAAATATAATTTTAGAAAGATTTCTCAAATGTTTAAATGGTTTCTCTTTTGGAAATAGTGTGAGCATTTTTAAAGAGAAGTGAAGAATAAAATTGTTTACACAGACAGTAAAAGGCGAGAGATAGCAAACAATACACTTCAAACTATTTTTCACTCTAAATTAATTTTTACGTATTATTTCCTCCCTTCAAATGTTATAACACAAAAGGTTATTGATGGATTCTCGTAAAATTTTGAGAACTTGTTCTTTATAATGTTGTCTAGGGAATGAACTAGAATAATTATGCTGTTTAAAAGTTTTTTAATTATGGTAATTTATTTAAGAATTAGGAATGCAAAACTTTCACAAATCTTGTATTCATTTTTCGATCGCTTGTAAAATTTTTGTTTATTTAAATATCTTTTTGATTCTAGTTAATTCTCTAGAAAAATGCATGCAGTTTATTTTCGTAGCATCATTTTTCAAATGGGCTGAATAGATTTTCATGTAGCACATTTGAAGTTTTTGACAAATTTCTTTAAAATTTCATACATAATTATCATGTTTACAAAATTATTAATATATATTTTAAATATTTATATCCCAAAGTTATTGTTTAATAACACTAAACATAAAAACATTAAAATGTTTCTATACCACATTACAAAAAAGCATCTCGAATGTGTCCGGATACCTTAGAAATCATTTCGATATTCAACACTCACTGTAAATAGAATTATCGCCAGAATAAATTTATATTCATTCAGAATAAAATTATTATTCTTCATCATCCTGTGTAAATATATTAAGGGCAACATACTACACTTTCCATACTTTTCAGACAAGTCATTTTTAACCGTCTGAGCGTCGCGAATTAACCGAGTAGTGTTGTATTGCTTTTTTTTCCCACAATGGGGGGCTTAATGACTGAGTAACAGCGTCTATTGGTAAAAAAATTATTTCAAGCTTTAGAAAGATTATATTGCTCCTTTGCCTACAATAGAATCCTTTAGTAATATTCTACTGAGAATTTCCTTATAATAGAATCCCTTGAAAAGTTTCCTTAGAATATAGAATCCTTTATAAATATTGTATTGGTCCTTTCCTTAGAATAGAATCCTTTGGAAATATTATATTGGTCCTTTCCTTATAATAGAATCCTTTGGAAAGATTATATTGCTCATTTCCTTAAAATGGAATCCTTGGAAAAGTTTCCATTGCTCTTTTCCTTCAAATAGAATCCTTTATAAATATATTCTATTGATATTTTCCTTAGATAAGAATCCTTTTTAAATATTGTATTGTTCTTTTCCTTAGAATAGAACGTTTTGGAAAAATTATATTGACCATTTACTTAGAAAAGAATCATTTGGAAATATTTCATTGCTCCTCTTTCCTTAGAATAGGATCCTTTGAACGATTCTATTGGTACTTTTTTTTAAATAGAATCCTTTGGGAAAATTATATTGGTCAAGAATATCAAATCTGTTTAGAAGTCATGCAACGAAGACGGCAGGTTGTAAAGTAGAATTACGCGTGTGAACCCCTCAGAGGGTTAAAGAGTATAACTAAGATATTCCGGGAATTATAATACTCTATTTATATAGATCTATAATAACAGTTTAAAAAAAACACCTTCAGGGGTTTTAGGCGCCCAGACTATACCACTGCCCAACGCATTTGTGACACATTTTAATTATTACCGAATTGATCCAAATTATACCAAACTGCATTTTCTTATCACACACAATTGTCATAACAAGGATAAGATACAAATCGTATTTATCTGTTTTCCGTCTATTTTCAAAGCTAATTCAATTTTACAACGATACACAATGGAAATTACAGAATGAATCCAACTGAATAAGTTAATAACTCAATAATAATTACAATGTTTTAATCAAGTTACTTTTAGAAAAGCATGATGGAATTGCACATGCTCAATCTATTGACTGCTTAGTAATTGTGAAAATAAAATAAACCTTTAAAGACAAAGGATTTATTAGAAAGTATTAATATAAACCCTTTTTATTGAAATAGATAAAAATATAATTTCCGGGTCCGTTCTTGTAATAAGAAATAGAATCGCTGCAAACAAGCTCTTTTAAAGGAATATAAAGCTTAGATTAATGAACATCACTTAAAATAAGGACTAAAAAAAGTAGTATATTTATATTAATTTTCAGATAAAAATCGTAGACGGAATAAATTATCGAAATTTGTATGAAATAGTCCCAGAAAAAATTATAATAAATTAAAAATTCAGAAGATAAGTATATTTTTGTTTTGATGTCTTGTTACTAAACATTTTATGAACTGCATGCAATAAACTTCCGTAATTTTAATGAAATACCATAAAAAATCGTAGCCTAGGGTCAGATCAAAATAAAGGAAATCAATATGTTTACAATTATTTTTAGTTGTACGTTTCATTCGCGCGCGCGTTGTGTAGTATTATGTTACTGTGTATTAATGAAAGTCTAGAGAAAATACAGCATTATTAAAAGTAATGAAAACTAATATAGGCTTTTTTTTAGAGTTAATTCTTATACAATTTCGAGGTATAAAGGAGGTGATCTTTGCGAAAAATATATTATTATGTAGAAGAGTAATGATAGGTATGTAGGTATTTTTAATTAACGTCACACTGGAGCAACAAAACGGGGTATTGGCGACGGTCTGGAATCAAACCCAAAGTGAAATATCCAAGGACAACGCCTCGTGATTTTGAACCACGGTCAGATGACCAGGTCACACCTGGGCTGGTACTCTACTCTCCAAACTTCCACACCACGCCAACCTGAGGACATTTGAGGCCACGACAGATTAAACGTGCACCAGCCTCCCTTTACACATAACGGTCTTGGGTTGGATTCGAACTCGCAACCCTCCGGTTGCTAATCCATTATCCTTCCACCCGGACTACAGCGACCCGTAGAAGTGATGGAAATGAATGGGTTCATATTTGTTTTGACGTTTGATGAATCGCAAACAGTGAGCTAATTGGAATATCAATGAGATCGCTTACGAAATAAGAGCGTCTTCTCGGTTTTGTTGTCTTTTTAAATCCTTACTCTAAACCCAGCAGGTGAAACAGTGGAAGGTAATAAGCAGTTCACTATTTTTGTATGGCCAACTATATGAATGAATCCCCTACTCATGATTGGTATAGGAGACCTCTCCCCGGCTTTCCTTTGTAGGGTGTTGTGCGATCGAAAATCACGGACGGCTTTGTCGAGATTCAGGAGTGGCGAAACTAACACTCCCGAATTTCAAAATGGACAGAGAATTGTTAGTCCTAAATGCACGAACTTGCAAGTTTCACAGGATCATATGATTTTGTGTATCGGTTGGGAATCCCATGATCTTTTTGAGAATCCTTTGATGGTTTAGGACCTTCTAAAGAGGTTTCATGGATTGGTCTAGCATGTTGTATACGACGCTATTTGATTAGACCGAGTTTCGAACACGCAGCCCCCCGGGTTGCTAATCCGATACTCTACCGACCGGGCTATCGCGGTACAGAAGTTTGCAGAACTTAACGACCTAAAGAAATTATACTTTATCACAGCAATTGCAATTTTGGTATTCAATCGAGAGACTTCGTTTTTGGAAAAAGCCCAATGCCGTTCATTCCAAGCCCCAAAGAGAAACTTAAAGTTTTTTTTCTTGAATAGATATAGGGGGGGGGTAGTTGAATTAACATCACACTGGAGTAACACAACGGTATACAGGTGATGGTCCAGGATAGATCCCAATGGGAAGATCAGACTAAATAGAATAGAATAAAAACGAAAAGCTCTGAAATATAATTTTTTTCTCTTATAAATCGTGAAAGCAATAAAAAGTAAGACAGTTGCTTTGTGTTTGAGGTATTTCCTAACTGAAGGTTTTTTGCCTTGGACATCATGGCAAAAATTGGCTGTTCAGATAGATTAGATTTCTGGCCGCATTACGTATCCTACAGTCAGCATTAACTGTAACTGTCGTCATATAAGCCATGAAGAAAAATATGAGGGAAATTAAGCTGTCTTTAATAATTCCTTAAATATCACGATGCGCCAAACTCTGGTTTTACCGGGACTTTAACACTATAAAATACCGACTTAATCCAATTAACGGCTAATTCATTAACATATTTCATTATGAGAGGAAAATGTAAAATTGCTTATTTCCAGTAGACTTTAATACGAATACACTTACAAAAATGTAAAGAAAATGAAAAGTAAGAACACGAACTGGCATCAAAATTATTTCCCGAGATTAAAAAAATTATTAATTATAACATAAAAAATAAATTTTTATGAAAAAAGTAATTAATTTTATATAAGTCTGTAAAAGCCGACTGAAATGAAACAGAGTACATGGCTACTAAAAAACTGGCTCTTCATCTGACCGTGGCTCGAGATTACGTGGTGTTGTCCTCGGATCTTTCCTCTCGGGTTTAATCCCGGACCGTCATAAATAACCCATTGTGTCGCTCCAGTGTTACGTTAATTAAAATAACTACCTCTAAAAAACTGAAAATATAATTTTTGAATAACTGTAGTAATTAGGACGCGCTTATAAGACTAAAAAGTCAGATTGAAATAAAACATTATAGACGGTTTAGTAAAAATGTCTATGGGGAAAACTGGAAATAAAAGTTTTGAATAAAGTTAGTAATAGCTCTTTTACATTTTGCTTAATAAGGACGCGTATATAAGCCAAATGTAAAACAAGTCTGGAATTTAAAATGATAAACGTCTTACGAAAAACTAGAGGGTAAAAAACAACAAATAAAATTTTACAATAAAGTTAGTAATAAGGACGTGTGTATAAGACAAATATACGACTAAAAGTCAAACTAGATAGACGGTTAATAAGAGAATGGAAGTAGAAAACTGGAAATTTTCAACTTTTGAATAACAACGCGTATATAGCTTAAATATAAGGGACTAAAATTCAAACTTAAATTAAACATCATAGACGGTTTACAGAAACTGGAAAGGGAAATAAAATGTTTGAATAAAGGTAGTAATAAGGACGTGTATATAAGATACATATAAGAAACGAACTAGATACACAGTATGATAGACGGTTGATAAAAGAAATGGGATGAGAAAAGTGGAAATTAAATTTTTGAATAAGGACGCGTACATCAGATAAATATAAGACTACAACTGAAACTGGAATAAAACATAATGGAAGGCTTATACAAAACTGGAAGGGGGAAACAGGAAATAAAACTTCTTATTAAGGTAGTAATAAGGACGCAATATAAGACTAAAAGTGAAACTGGAATAAAACATGATACACGGCTTACACAAAACTGGTAGGAGAAACAGAAAGTAAAATTTTTGTGTACAGGTAGTAATAAAGACGCGTGTGTAAGGCAAATCTAAGGACAAACTGGAATAAAATATGATGAAAACTGAAAAAAGAGGCAGTTTTAATATCCTGTTATTTATCGCCCGCTTTACTTTTTAAAATTTAAAACAACACACGCTGAAATAAGTACGAAGGGGCAAAAAACTAAAGATGAGCGCTTTTTTTTCCCGTTCTAAAGCGAAAAAGAATATAATTCTCCTCAGAATAGACTTTTTTCTTTAAGATAAGGCATTAGTGTCAACTCATGTCATTGTAGCGAAAAAGTCGTGAGGTTTACCAGTGTGGTGAATCACAAAAAATAAACAGATGCAGTGTTTAATGTAATGAAAAGATTAATTTTGTTACTCTTTGGTGGTGAAGTGAAACTCCTCGGAAGTGTACTCTGTAAGTAAACCATTTAGGATGTAACATTATGAGGCAAAGCACTATACGCAGTATGTGGAAAGTTTATTTTAATACCTCTTTCCACTTTAAAATTCATAAAATAAAAAAATCTTTAAAAATCATTAAAATAACGATGCATAGAACGCGACAGTCAACATTAGTGTTGGTATCTCTTTTCGATCGAGTGGTCCTTCAATATTAACCCTCAGAGGGGTTCACATGCATAATTCCACCTTGCAAACTGCAGTTTTCCTGCGTGACTTCTAACCAATTTTGACCTTCTCAACCAATATAATCTTTCCAAAGGATTCTATTCAAAGGAAAGGACTAATAGAATCTTTCCAGAGGATTCATTTTCAAGGAAAGAAGCAATAGTCTTTCCAGAGGATTTTCTTCTAAGGAAATGAGTGAGTCTTTTCAAGGGATTCTATTAAAAGGAAAGGAGTAATGGAATACTTTTTTTTTTCGAAATGATTCAAATCTAAGGAAACGACCAGTTGAATGTTTCCAAACATTCTCTATTCTACATAATTGGTTAATAAAAACATTTCTAAGAAATTTATTCCAAGGAAATGGTCAATGGAATCTTTTCCAAAGATTCTATTCTGTTTCAGACCAATAGAAAGTTTTTGAAGGTTGGAAGCATCCATAGATTCTTTTGAAAGATGTGGTTATTGTGTCCTTACACGTGGGGTAAAAGCAGCACTACACTACTCGCACGACGCTCGGAGGGTAAATGAAAAGGGGACACTCACAGCTTCACTTGGGACCCAGACCAGATAAAAGGACCTCGGGAAATACAACTATTTTCAAGCAGTCAAATCAACTACTGAGGAAAGAAAATATTCTTTGATCATCAGAAAATGAATCAGACACTAAAACATCTTAAGAGACTAGACAGTTCCTTCGGCAATGCAGCGAACCTTGCCAATTTTTAAAGCACTAAAATCAACCACTAAGAAATAGCAAAGAAAATATACTTTGCTCATCAAAATATCAATCAGAAACCTAAGCATCTTAAGAGAAAGAACAGCTCTTTTGCAATGGAACGAACATTGGCAATTTTCAAGACTTAAAATCAACTACTGAAAATATTCTTTGCTAATCTGAAACTAAAACAGATATTAAGATAATGAACTATTCAATCGATAATGGAACGAATATTCCCAGTTTTCAGGTTCTGAAATCAACTACTGAGAAATATGATAATGTTCTTTGCTCATCAGTAAATAAATCAGAAATTAACTAATATCTCAAAAGATTTAACAGTTTAATCGGTAAAGGAACGAAAATTACCAATTTTCAAGCACTAAAATCAGCTACTGAGAAATAGCAACTATAAAATTCTCTGCTCATCAGAAATCAATATGAAACTTAAATAGTGTGACAAACTTTGCCAATTTTCTCTCTCAAGCACTGAAACCAACTACTTAGAAATATAGCAGACAATATTCTTTGCTTGCCAGAAAATCAATATGAAACTAAAACAGTTCAATTGACAGTGGAACAAACTTTGCCTATTTCAAAGCACTGAAATCAACTATTTAAAAACAAGAAAGAGATTATTCTTTCTCTTCAGAAAATCGATCAGAAACTAAAACATATTCGAATAACATTGATCCATCCGCTTTCAGAATTACCTATGAAGATGTAAAGTGTACTTGAGGAATGATAATTTCATAATTTAAGATTAAAACGTTAATTGTTACCCGAAACAATCCATTCTGAAACAAATAAGTTCCTCAAACGAATTCCGAGAGCATCTAAGTAATTGCCAGAGTGGCCATCAGAGTTACAGTTCGAAATGGGGAATTGATCGAAGTGGAATAATCGAAGGTACTACAAACGGTGAACGGAATGGTCGGCTAATCAAGTTAACCCAAACAAATTGATGCAAACCATTTATTTCATTGGATTGAGACACGGGAGAAATTGTTTGTTGCATTTCAAACTGAATAAACTATGAAGCCGTACAGGAAATTAAAAAGTATTATCTTATAACAATTTATTTTCTCAAAACCACTAGAACAGATCATGTCCAATCTTCTATTATCGAATATCAAACTAAGTACAAAACATAAACAAAGGATTCCGTGTTTTCACATAATATATTTTTCTTTTTATATTTGATAAAAAAAATTTTTTTACTCCTAAGTATTATTTTTGTATCTCTCTCAAACATAAAATTTTGAATTCGAAAACATGTCGCACCCTTACAAGAAAAGTGACACAAGTCAAAAAATAAAAAAAATGATGTTATGTCATTGAAAAATAAGTATGAGTTGCCCCAGCGTGTTATATTACTATTCTATAGAATATAATAGAAGTTATCGCCATAAATACTTACCTAAAATTTAAAAGAAGCTTATGCTATTTCAATATAAGTTTCATAGTATCCTTTAGTGGATGTTTCTCAAATTCTGCAATTTTGAGTTGTGTCACTTTTCTTGCCGGGTTGCGATATGTGCTTTTAGATTTTATAAGTTTTTAGACATATACATCATAAAAGTTTTTCTTAGTTGTCACTATTTTATAATATATATGAAAGGAGTATCTGTACATACATTTGTGTATTTGTATATAAGATACGAGTGGTTTTAAAGGCAATCAGCAAGTGTTTCCAAATTCAACGCAGTGATTATTGGGTAAAGAAAATTAAAATTAAATGTCCTTGTAGATTTATATTACTTAAATAGCACAAAAATTCAAATTATATTCATAGAAATGTAATTTAATAAGTATTTAGTTATATGTTTGTTACTTTTTTCTATATATTTTAAAATTATCAACCAATTTTATAAAGTAACTGAATATCGTTTTTGAGTATTATCTTAAGTATTTAGTTATATGTTTGTTACTTTTTTCTATATATTTTAAAATTATCAACCAATTTTATAAAGTAACTGAATATCGTTTTTGAGAGAAATAAAATAAGTTTGGAAAGATTAAGAAATATAATAGAAAAATGTTTCAAAAATTTTAAATTCGCTTGATCATTTGAAGCTTTACTTTATATCGATGCCTCAAAACACAAAACAAGAACAAATAGATCTATATAAATAAGAATGGAGTGTTTGTTTGTACATTCAATATTTTCGACCCATTTCAAGTTTTCTATCCGTTTTGGACCCTTCTGATGCCGAATCCGCCTTTTTCTCGTTTGGTGTCTGTCTGTCTGTCTGTCTGTCTGTCTGTCTGTATGTTGTGCCCTATACACGTCCACGCGGTTTAAGATATTTTCATGGAAATTTGCATACAGTGAGTACTTATCTTGATTTAGTGAGTGGAAGTGGTTGCGAAAGTCTGTCTGTCCGTCTTTTTGTTCTATGTTCGATTTTGTGTTTGTGTGTTTGTGTACGCATCACATGAATTGCATTCCAGATATTTGATTGCAGTGTATTTTATTTTATACATTATCTATTAATATAATGAATGCAATATTAAACATATCTTTATTGTTATATTTAGATGAGTTTCATGCTAAAACACCTGAGTAAGTATACTTAAATCAGCCATAATTTGGTACTTTTGGAAAAATTGGAATGTCTATTGAATATTACGATTACTTCGATTGTTTTATCAGTACTGCTGAAAAAGTAATTATTCTTCAAAAAATTATATTTTTTAATGAAATTTCAGCTCTGATACTTGATTTATTTCGAGTCTTATTTTTGTTCTTAGCGCAATGAAAACGATTTCGGAATATATTTGAGACAGACGATATTTTTCAAGGAAACGAGAATGAACAAGATCGCGTGAGCAGTGATATTTTCTGTTTCTTTCGCTCTGAATTAATTTCACATTTCTAAATTTTGTGCACTTTTAGTTGTAAATTGTGGCAACTGTGCGAGATCAAGAGATAAAAATGAATCACAAATTAATATCTTTAGAACAATTTTTCCGACATCTTTTATTCTGTTCTATTTTACTGTTTTCTGTTTTAAATATTTATTATTTGTAATAAATGTGTTTTCCTTCTCATAACACCCTACAGCACCACAAAGTATTAGACTTGAGAATGTTAGGTAAGTCAGTATAAATTTTCAGTAAATTTTAAGTGTAGTTATGCCATTATTGAAAGAATAATGCCGTTATTTAAAGAATAATGCCGTTATTTAAAGAATAATTCCGTTATTTAAAGAATAATGCCGTTTTTTAAAGAATTATGCCGTTATTTAAAGAATAATGTCGTTATTGAAAGAATAATAATGTTTAAAAATTAAAACTAGAACTTTTTCCAACATTAAAAAATTCGTTGTAGTAATGACAGGAGAAGATTGCAAAATTTCACAATGTCGCATACCGGAGGCAAGAGTGTCACAAGTAAAAAAATATTGTTTTGTTGACTATGAGTGCGAGAGCATTCGCCGTAAATCGTAATTTTAATTAATTGAGTTGCCCATGAAGAGAACTTAAGAAAGGGAATTCCAAATCTTCCTATAAATCGTCTTTTATAGTAGTAAACTTAGTATCACCTTTCGTCTTTTTGTAGCTTTGTCATACAGCAATTGTGCGATGTATGTGAAATGTATTACATGAATGGATATGCATGTGTAGGATTTGTGTCCAAAGTAAGTTGTAGAAAATATAAAGATGGCGAAAGGTGTTAAAATAAATTTTTATTCTACAAAAAACGTAAGTCATTATATATTTTGGTTGTCTCTTCAATCTAGAGTAAACGAATTCAAACCGAGTAAGGTCGGGTATTTTGCTAGTTATAAATATGAAACACATAATTTTCCTCTGAAAATGTTTTCACTAAATTTGTTTGAGTGTTTTAAACTGGAAAGGCCCCATTTCAATACCATCCAGAACTTACATTTTACAAAACGTAAACACAGAATAGGAGGATAATTTTAAAACTTACCAAATACGCTAACTTCCATGACAGCATTTAATGGCACGTTGGTGTCCAAATGTGGACTAAGGGAAAGTTCACCAGTTTTTTCATTCAGGATAAGCAAATTAGCATTGTTTCCTGCTATGAATTTGTATCGAAGTCTGTCTGTGACGTCATCGTCGTAGGCTGGTACTTTGCCTATAGGATTCTTGGGGAAATGGTTTTTGTGGTGGTTAAAGACGATCACGAAGTCCCGCAATCGGGGTGCATTGTCATTGACATCGGTCACCCAAATGTTGACTTCCACATCGTTCCTCAAAGGAGGGGACGCTGCTCTGACCACTACAGCATACTTCTTTTTGCTCGTCTCATAATCTAAATGTGTTTTCGTGAACAATTCAGCAGGTTCACCGTGCCTCGAGACCAGATTGAACTTGTCCGCGTCTGGTCCTCCAACAATGCTGTAGAAAATGTCTGCGTTCGTTCCTTCATCTGGATCCGTAGCCAGGATCTCCCCGACTAATGACCCAATTGGGCTGTTTTCGGACACAAACATCTTCACGACGTCCGTGTGGAATCTCGGGGGGTTATCATTGACGTCCTCAACATTGACTGTGATCATGGCTGCGGAAGACAGAGGCGTCGCACCCCTGTCAACAGCGTAGACGACAAGCCTGTATAAGGACACAGATTCCCTGTCCAGCAGCTGGTTTGTCCTGATGATGCCGGACGTCGGCTCGACGATGAAAGCCCCGTCGCCGTCCTCCCCGCCGCTGAAAGTGTATCTGACCTGACCACTAAGCCCGATGTCTTTGTCTGAGGCAGAGACTTGCGTCACGCTCGAGCCAACTAAGGCGTCTTCCCGAACAGAAGCCGAATACGAACTGAGCACGAAATTCGGCGGGTTGTCATTCACGTCCAGGACTTCCACTTCCACGTTGATTGTCTCCGACAAGCTAGGGCTGCCGTGGTCTTGAGCAGTCACGACCAAGACGAAGCCAGCGGTGAGTTCCCTGTCTAGCATCTGGGAGGTCGAAATCGCGCCGGTAGTGGAGTCGATCGTGAACTCTGGGTTGTCCTCGATAAAGTACGATATGCGAGCATTCTCCCCGACATCGCCATCCGAAGCTTCGACGACGAGCACTGTTGTCCCTATCAGTGCATCCTCCGAAACACTTGCGGTGTAGGGGACTTTTTCGAACATAGGACGGTGCGTGTTTGCATCGGTCACGTTAATATGAACGGTGGCGGTGTCAAACCTACCACCCGCGTCGGTGGCTGTTACAGTCAAAGTGAACTTTTTGTCGATCACATAATCCAGAGGCTGAGCTACCGATATCAAGCCCTCTCTGTTCTGGTGGATGATATTGAATCTCCCTCTGTGATTCCCTTCGCTGATGTGGTATATGAGTCTGGGTTCTTCATCTCTATCTGTTGCCGTTACTCCAACAACAGGAGTTCCAGGAGGGTCTATTTCCGATACAGAAGCCTCATAATGTTTGGGATCAAATACCGGGTCGTTGTCGTTTATGTCTTGCACTCGAATTATGACCGATGCAGTCGAAGACCTAGATGGGGAACCCCTATCTTTCGCCATCACTTCGAAGTCGTAAAATGAATTCAACTCCCTGTCTAGTTCGCGAATCGTCACAATCCACCCAGACATCCTGTCCACAGCGAAGGGAAGAGTCTGTTCCGTGGGCAGAATGGAATACACTATTTCTGAATTGGGTCCATCATCAGCATCATAGGCTTGCACCCTGATGACACTGTGACCTATTGGAACCCCTTCCGAAACAGAATCCTGAATGAGGGATGTGTAAAACTTCGGATCGTTATCATTGGCATCAAGGACTCTTAAGATGACATTGCTGGTGTTGGAGCGAGAGGGTTGACCACCGTCCTGAGCTCGGACGATGAGTCGATAGCTCCGCGCGCTCTCATAATCCAGTGCAGAGACGACCGATATCTCCCCGCTCTGAGAATCGATGACAAAATGCCCTTGAGTGTTTCCCCCGATAATCGCATAGCGAATGGCAGAATTGACCCCCTGGTCTCTATCTATCGCCTCAACGACTGCAATGACCGGTCTGGAAACCCACTCGATGTCTTCAGGAACGTCGATCAAGTAGGTTCTCTCAGTAAACTGGGGGTAGTTGTCGTTGTCGTCCAGAACGGACACTTCGACCGTTGCGATCGCGGACCTCTGCTCGGGATCTCGGCCCCTGTCCGTGGCCTGGACCAGCAGAGAGTAGAACGCGGTCGCCTCGCGGTCGAGTTTCTTGCCTATCGTGATGACCCCGGAATGGTGGTCGATCTGGAACGCGTCGTTGTCTCCGGTGGGGTTCAGGATGCTGTACTCCAGCTCGGCGTTCAAGCCGATGTCTTGGTCGGTCGCCCGGACCGTGACCACCGTCGATCCGGTCGGGGTCATCTCCCGGACGGAGGCCACGTAAGTGGCCTGCTCGAATACCGGGGTGTGGTCGTTGCGATCGCTGACGGACACCTCGACAGTCGCAGTCCCAGTCAGATGGGGCAACCGGTCGTCCGTGGCGGTCACTCGGAGGAAGTGCAGGGTCATGAACTCGCGGTCCAGGTGAGTTGTGGTCTTCACCTCCCCGGAGTCCCGGTCGATTTCGAATAGCCTCTGACTGCGAGAATCCAAGGCGGCGTGTAAAGTATAGGAAATTCTGTCTCCGTCCGGGTCTTTGGCTTTGACGGTGACCACCGAAAACCCCCCTTCGACTTCTTCAGGGACGTCCACCCTGTAGACGGCTTTCTCGAAGACCGGTGGCTGGTTGTGGGTGGACCTACGTGTCCGGTCTCGAGAAGACCGTGCGTTTTTCAAAGATTCGCGTTGGAAATACAAGCGCACCGGCTGGCTGTAGGAGTAACCGCTGCAAACCACCTGAAACTCAAACTCCACTGACCACGTCGGCGCTCCCGTACAGAAATCCGTGTTGGCCACTAGCTGGCCACCGTTGACTTCTATGCAATAGTTTTCATCGGCCGGTTGGACGTAAATTACATCACACCCCCGCACCTGAGCCTGCGGAATAATCGAAGACAGGCTCAGGATTTCCTGACTTTTTTTCCAGCAGGTGGTATAATTCTCCAGGACCGACGGCTTCCGATACACGTCGTCTGCGACATCCACCACTGCTTCGAGGAAACTGTCCCCGTCGGCGTGCTTCTGCTTGCACTTGCTGTCTTTGAAGTACAGAGCTATCGGAACGCTAACGTAATCCACTGGGGATGCCGAGGAGTGATGAGGCTTGGAGCCGACGAAAAACCTCAGGGGGTTTCCCGAAAAGTTGTATTCCCTCGCACCTTTAGCATCACACGAAATGGTGTTCTTAATGTACAGTTCCCCGAGCCGGGGCTCGATTTGGAAAAACCGAGATAGAGAGACAGGGGAAGGTTCTAGGAAATAAAGCCTACCTTGCGCGACGCTGCCGTTAAATACCATGTATCCAGGTTTGTTTTCTCTGGGGGAGATGTGGAGATCAAACGCGGCCGAGACAGCGACGAGGAGGAACAATGCAAAGGCAGGGCCAGCATTAGGCCTATGCGCTTTGCCGGCCGATACCGCGAGCATTGTAACAAAAGCACCACTACGTCTCGGGAGAGGAGAGCAGTCCTCGTGTCAAGTCGCGACTCGCCGCCATATAGACATGACATCCAGAAAGGCCATGCTTCAAGATCCGCGCGTAACGGTTTGCGAATCGACGCCGTCTGATGCTTACTATCAACATACTACTGAGCAGAGAGCAACCGCTACACGCACCGAGCGCCGCGGGGTTACCGAAATCAGTGAGGTAGCCGATGTACAGAGTAGTGAATCTTATAGAGCGGGAAGCGTCGCCAAGTGGTTAAAAGTAGCCAAACTGGCAGCTGAGCTTCGGAAGGAGCGAACTTCGTGAATGGGAGATTCTCTTAGCGTTTTCATCCAAAAAAAAAAGAAGTTGGAGAGGGGTTTAATTTATAGGTTTGGTTCGGGGAGGTGAGTGTCCAAAATGTTGTGTGGGAAACCTTTTACCAGACCCATACCTTTCAGCTTCTTAAAATTTTTTAATGAAATTGACTTTGTTTATTTTTCATTTAAAATTTATAATTATTACTTTCCTTGATCCTGTTTAAGTCTTGTTTCTCTGCAGAAAAATCTCCAAAAAGGGGTATTATTATACATAGGGTTCGAGATATTATTATAGGAAATGATTTATAGATTTGGTTTGAAGATAAGATATTATTTATATATTTGGGGTTCACACAGAATATTATTATAGGACATTATTTGAAGATTTGTGGGTCAGGATATTATTGTAGAATATGATTTATAGATTTGATTCAGTATATTACTATAAGATATTATTTATAGATTTGGTTCAGGAAAGGGGAGTGGTTCCAAAATTTACCGATGAAAACTTTTTAATTGCCCATCTTAAAATTTAGAAAAAAATTTTCAATTTTATTTTTTATTTTTCACACAATATATAATTGTTATCATTATTTTTTTAAATTCATTTTAGTGATGTTTCTCTGCATAAAAAGTTCAATTTGAAAGAACCAAACTATCGTTGACTTAGAGCAGAAACTCCTAAAAAAAACGAATTGTTTACTGCACAGCTGTTTAAAAACAACTAATTATTACTTCAATTTATATAAATTTTAAATAAATGTGACTATATTTTTCATTTTATTTATTATTACTATCATTATTTTTCTTTACCTGTTCAAGTCTTGTTTCTCTGCAGAAAATTCAATTACAGAGAACCAAATTAATCGTCAGCTTAGAAGAGAAATTCATTAAGTGACGTAACGAATTCTTTAATGTAGAGTTGTGCGTAGAGACTGGGTATTAATATTTTAATTTATATAAATTTTTAATGAATTTGATTTTTTCACTTGTTAAAAATTGTTATCATTATTTCACTTTACATATTTAAGTCTTGTTCCTCTCCAGAAAAAATCCAATTACAGAGAACCAAAATATCGTCAGCTAGAGCAGAAACTCATTTAGAATCAAACCGAATTTTTTACTGTACAGCTGTTTAAAGACTAGTCATTAATACTTCTATCTGTATAAATTTTTAATAAATTTGACTGGTTTTTTTTTCATTTAATTTATGGTTGTTGTTATTATTATTGTTCATTTATTTAAGTATTGTTTCTGTACAGAAAAAATCTTATATAATCAAAATGTTGTCGGCTTAGAGTAGAAACTCATTAAATTATAAAAAGAATTGTTTACTGCACAGCTGTTTAAAGACAAGCTATTAGTTTTTAGGTAAAAAAACAAACATTATAAGCACACACATTTTGATAGCGTCATGTGTATTTTGAACAGGTTGCTATATGTAAAGCATGTAAAGCATATGTAAAGCGATAAATAAGCATTTAAGACCTTCTAAAAAATATCAATTGATGAGTTTATGTTCTAAACCGACGATACACGATCAAAAAGTACAAGAAAAATGCACAAATACAGTTTAAAAATAGATAAAACAAAATACTTCGCTTAGAAATAGGATTCTTTGCGAGTTGAAATAATTTAAAATACAGAAAGAATTATATATTACTTACAAAATCCGAGAAATAATTATATATTACTTACAAAATCCGAGAAATAATTATATATTACTTACAAAATCCGAGAAATAATTATATATTACTTACAAAAATCTATTTGTAGGAAAATGGTTACATACATATAATATATAAACGATTCAACAAAAAATACTTCGGTTTCTGGTGATATTCCTGGGGACGTTAAAATCAATACAAGAAACTTAGAAGAGCGAATCAATTTCGTTATGTAGGATGTTGCAAAAATACTTTGCTAAAGCAATGTCTGCGAAAGTTCAAGATTATCAAACCAATAGGATTCTGCAATATACACCTGAATAACCCCTGAAGATTCATAATTCTTAAAATAAATGCTGATAAATGAAGAGAGAGATTAATATTGTGTATTCTTTCAATATTTACCAAATCTTCCCTCTTCTACGATCTATCTACCATAGATCAACAAAAAATTATTTTTCAACCCAACAGATCCGAAAATCTCATTGATAATCAATCCACGCGTAAAAGTAATGTAGATATTGCAAGGTATCTAATCATTATTATTTAAAATAATTAACTTACAACTAAGTAGATATTCTTCACTGAGTATTCCCTCTTGTGGGGCAAAAACGTAGTGTAAATACTGTTATTAAGTCTTTATTAAGTGTTAATTTAAAGAATTATTTTATAACCAAACAAATCCGTATATTCTCATAGAGTATTATACGGATCTTATTAGCTCTTGTGTAACAAAAAAAAGTGCTGTAGACACTATTGTAAGGTCATCAATCATTATTAATTCAAATAATTCATTTATAACTAAACAGATGTTACTCATTAAGTAATATACGGATCTGTATATAATTAGCCTTTGTGTAGCAAAAAAAGTAGCGTAACCACATTTCGGCAAACTAAACCAATCCAAATTCAATGAACTTCAACCGCCTTCTAAAACCAATGTTTCCCATTTCGGGGCTTTTCCCAACCCTTTATCACGCATTACTCAAAACGTTGTGACACTCACTCGCTTTTGAACCGGGATCCCTATCTATAAAAACAGGAGCGTGAACGGGGTCCCGTTTTCATAAGCACGGTAGCTGTATCACAATAGCCCTAAGGGGGACTGCTGAAAGAACATCCGTATGGAGATCGAATTAGAAGGGAGCAGTTACTTCACAGTCAGGTGAACGTAGGGAGAGGATTAGTTTTGAAGTACTGAGAGGCATACTATGTACTTGAAGAGTAGTTCACAGAACTACTATTTTATAAAAATAATAATTCTGCAAATAGAAGTGTGGATTAAATTTAAAGCTAACGGTCATAAAATCATTTGACTGAAAAAAAATGAATAAATAAAAGTAGAAACGAGATTTCATCATATTGCATATTTTGAGTCATATTATGTGCTTGTACAGCAGTTCTCTGAGAGCTACTATTTTACTCAAAATTAACTCGGCAAAAAGAAGTGTCGATTAAAATTTCAAGCTAATGGTCACAAAATCAGTTAATGGAAAAGTGAATAATTAAAAGAAAGAACGAGATTGCATTATATTCCATATATTGAGGAATATTGTGTGCTTGTGCAGTAGTTCTCTGACAATTAATGTTTTACAAAAAATTAACTATGCAAAAAGAAGTGTCGATTAAAATTTCAAGCTAATGTTCATTATACCAATGAATGAGAAAGTGAATAATTAAAAAGAAGGAACGAGATTTCATTCTGCAATCAATTTAAACAGAAAAGATATTGAAAGTACTTGTAAGTAAAACAAATTGGAAGATAAGTTTGTTTTGCAAACACCAATAACGACAGTCATGAAATTAGAGAGTGAAAAAGGTATGAGTAATTAGAAATGAGGATCGAATATCACTGCTACTTTAACTCAAAGAAAACCAAATTATAAATGTTTAAGTGGAAAATAAACGCTCTAAAATGAAATTCGTTGTAAAAGCATCAATACACTGACATGAAATTGTTCAATGCAAAAGTAAATAATAATTAAAGAGAAGGAACACGAATATCCTATGCCCCACTTTAATTAAAAATATTCAACTTGAAGACTGGAGTACAAAATAAATTTCTCAATCAAAATTTGTTGAAAGAGCATCAATACACGGACATGAAATTACCGAATGAAAAAGTGACTAATAAATAAAAATAAGGAATGAGTATCCCTATTATTTTAATTTGAAACAAAATCAAATTGAAAATGTTCGTGCAAAAAATAAATTCTATCGATAAAAATGTATTGCACAAGTATCAACATGACCCTGAAATTACTGAATAGAAAAGTTAATACTAATTACAAAATAAGGAACGGATGTCCTTATTGCTTTAATTCAAACAAAATAAAATTGAAAGTGTTTGAGCATATATAAAATAAATTATCCGATTAACATTTCTTATAAGAGCATCAAAACACGAGAATGAATAAAGTGAATAACAACTAAATATTGCTATCGAATCTTACTAATGAATCAAATCGAAAACTTTTGAGTAAAAAATAAATCCTCCCGATTAAAATATATTGTAAGAGCATTAATATAATTATATAATTAATATATTAATATAATTTCACACTGCCATGAAATCGCAGAATGAAAAAGTGTACATTAATTAAAAATAAGGAACGAATATCCTTATTACTTAACAAAATCGAATTGGAAAGAGTTTGAGCATAAAATAAATTCCCACGATTAAAATTATAGAAATATCAATACACGGCAATGAAATCACTGTATGCAAAAATGAATACTAGTTAGAAAATAGGGAACTAAAATTCCTATTACTTAATTCTTATTCCTATTACCAAATCGAATCGAAAATGTTTGTTTAAATAAATTACCTCTATCAAAAATTATTTTGAAGTACCGATATACGGCCGTGAAATTACTGAATGAAAAAGAGTATAACAATTAAAGAATAAGGAACGAATATTTCTATTACTTTAATTTATATAAATATATATAAACAAAATCAAATTGAGAGAGAGAGAGAGAGAGATATAGAGAAGTGTTTAAGCATAAAATAAATTCTTTCGATTAAAATTTATTGTAAGAGCATCAATTCAAAATACTGAAATTGCTGAGTGAAAAAGTGAATAACAATTAAAAATAAGGAATGAAAATTCCTATTACTTTAATTTAAACGAAATAAAATCAAAAATGCTCTGGTATGAATGAATTATCGCGATCAAAATTTATTTTAAGAGCATGGATACACGGCCATGAAGTTACTGATTATAAAATTTAATAAAATTGCTTTCACTTTTAAATTCCATTTAAAAATGAAAGCAATTAAAAATAAGGAACAAATATCCTTATTTCTTTCATTTAAACAAAATCGAAAAGAAAATGTTTTATTAAATAAATTTCATCGATTAAAATTTACTGTAAGAGTATCAATACACTGCCATGAAATCACTGAATGAAAGAAAGGTATAACAATTAAAAAATAAGGAAATAATATTTCTATTATTTTAATTTAAACAAAATCCAATTTTGTAAGTGTTAAGCACAAAATAAACTCTCTCGATTAAAACGTAGTGTTAGAGAATCAATACACAGTCATGAAATTATTGAATGAAAAATAATTTCAAATAAGAAGAGGGGCTACTATCCTTTAAGTAAACAGAATAAGATAGTAGAATAGAATTTTTTTTAAATTATATATTTCAGAAATTTAGGGAAACACTAATGCACATTGTCATAAAATAAGAATGAAAAGATAATTGTAAAAATAAGAATAATGAATGAAAATTTCACTTTATGTTTAAAAATTCGATAAAATCCGAAAAGGCTTACGTTAACATCTGATATATTCGAGTATTATAAATTATACAAAGCCTGTGTATAGGAAGTGAGAGAAATTACCTGATTATTTCGACAACTGTTGGAGAACAATTTAAAAACCGATTACTAAGTACCAGGAAAACCCGGTTTTCGAGATTGGAAAGAATCTTAATAAAAAAATGTCAGTTTTTTTTCATAGGATTTTTATAAAATCGACTACATTTGCTTTATGTTTTTAAGATCAAGGATTAATTTAAATGACGGCAAATGCAGGCATTATCCTATATTTAGGACTTTTGTTAAATTTACTTAATGCTCCTTGTGAATGTCGATGAAGTATCTTTCGTCATTAGCAAAACTAACAAGATCTTGATGAACGATGTATCTCGTCATTTGATAAACAGACCAGATCTTCGTTTCGTTATCATATAAAAACATCGGCAATATCTTGATCACGAGGTGTTGTGCTTGCATCTTTCCCTTTGAGATTGATTCCGGTCACTCGCCGATTCTTTGTTGTGTTCCGCGGATTATCAACTGGATGGTTACGTGTTCGAAACTTTATCCAATCCAAGACCATCGTGTGCGTTGGGGTAGCGTTAAATCTGGAGTGGCCTCAAATGTCCTCACTGTGGCGTGATGAGGAAGTTTGGTGAGCGTGGGTAACAACTGAGGTGTGATCGCGTCATCTGACCTTGGTTCAAAATTACGTGGTGTTGTCCTCGGATTTTTCCCTTCGGTCTCGGACAGTCGCCACTACTTCCAAAGAAATAAGGAACTGAATTTTTACCAAAGGTTTCACTTCCAAGGAAAGAAGCAATAGAATATTTTGAGATTTATTTCCAGAGAAAAGAGCAATAGAATTTTTCCAAGGAATCAGCCAATAAACTTTTTAGTCACTCTTCAGGAGTAAATAACCACATCCATTTTCTGAAAGATCCAATAGCTGTCGTTAACACTTAAAGTGGTTTTGACGAGATATTTCGTTTATCAAGATGCTGGCCAGTTTTGCTAATGATGAGATAGCTTGTCGAGACAAAACTATTATATTACTCATAGGTGGAATGAAGATCCAAGATGGATAAACAAACTGTTCCTTTTCCAGAACTGATGCCAATTTGGAAGGATCAATAGAAAATGACCACTACGGGACAGTTTTTCGACGAGAAGATCAAACCACCAGGAGAGTTAAGTGTCTTATGGGATCAAAGCAATACTACACCACACAAAATCTCGCGACGCGCAGAGGGTTAGTTGGTATTTAATTAACCTCTGTACAGGAGCAACACAGTGGACCGGGATTGAACCTGAAGGGAAAGTTCAGAGAACAACACCTAGTAATTTTCAACCAAGCTCAGATGACGAGGTCACACCTGAGCTGGCACTCCAAACTTCCACACCGCGCCAGCATGAGGACATTTGAGGCCACGACAGATTTAACCTGCACCAATCAAACTTATACACGATGGTCTTTCGTTGTATTCGAACTCACAACCCTACGACTGCTAATCTGCTACTCTTCCAATCCAAGCCGATGTGGTGTTAAGGTGTTAGCCGCTAGATCGAAAGGTTCCTGGTTCGAATCCGGGTCAGTGCATGGATGTTTGTAAGCGTATGGTGCAGAGGCGGCTGGTGCACCCTAAATCTGTCGAAGCCGAAAGTCCTCACGTTGGGTTGGTGTGGAAGTTTCGAGAGTGGGGTGCCATCTCAGGTGTTGCCTCGTCGTCTGACCGTCGTTCAAAATGACGTGGTGCTGTCCTCAGATCTTTCCCTTAGGGGATTGGTCCCGGACCGGCGTCAATAGCCCGTTGTGTTGCTCTAGTACGACGTTAAATAAAAATTACAATTACAATATATCCTTGGCCCGCAGAGAGTTAAATGGAACTGGAAACTTCCCGCTGTTGTTGAAGAGCGTAACCATTGAAATACAAGAGAAAACAATCGGAACGAATCGAAAAATGAAAAATTGTTTTCATTTGACAATAACATGTCAATTTCGAAGATTGGCGCGTTCTCGCTTCTCATGGCCGAGTGGTCATCAACAGGTCAGCCGTTAAGCAATCAAAGAAATCCACCGCCGTCACACTCCTCGGGGGGGGGGATTTTTTTCGGTTCCAGACAGTGAAGCTATTGACGCAGTTTGGAACCGACCATGAAAGGAGGTAGTCTCCTCAAAAGTAGGAAGATAATGGAACTTCTTCATTAATAACTTCTCTCTACATAAGAGAAATCGCGGTTATTTGTTCCCTGAGGTCATGAAATACTTTTTAAAGGAAATCATTCTATATTTATCTACGGTGTTTATGTGTGAGACGAAATAAACAGCAAACCTAGCAGAGCACGCTATGATTCCTTGTTCGATTACACCTAGTGATCTACAGATTGCGGGACCAACTCACTACGCCCCATTGGAATTAGAAATCCTCAAGCCAAACTGGTGGCCTAAGCTCAAAAGCTTTGTAAGTACAATGATAAAGGTAGGTAGTTAATTACAGTCGCAGTTGAGCAAGCACTTGAGAGTTTCTAGAGGGGGGTGGCTTTGCCCGATATTAAAATTAAAATTAAAAATTTTTATTCTACCCGTTAATTAAAAGTCGAAAATAAAATTTTTACGTTTGGTTCATGGTTCGTAGATATGATTTATGCAGTTGTTATTTTAATGGACCCCCATCTTTTTCATGAAAAAATAAAAACAAGATGGGCAAAGTCACACCTGGCATAATGGGCTCACTTTATCCACTACCTGACTTGTATGTATAACAAGGCTGTGGGTGGATTTAGAGTAAAGTGACCCCCATGGGGTGTCAAGAGAACTACCATAACAAAGAAAATAACGGAAAACTATGAATTTTTTTATATACATATGACTTAATTGAAAAAGAAACTCGTAACTCTATTAAACAATTTAAATAGAATAAATTAAACAAAAAGTAGAAAAAACTGTATCAATCTTAAATATTTTGAGAAGTCTTCGTTAAACTGGACGACATTTCCTTTTCATTAGGAGTTGCTTTTCTATAAGTTTCCAGTATCTAAATCGGAAGGTTCCTGGTTCGAATCGAGGTCAGTGCGTGTATATTTGTAAGCGTATGGTGTAGAGGCGGCTGGTGCACCTTAAATCTGTCGTGGCCGAAAGTCCTCACGTTGGGTTGGTGTGGACGTTTTGAGAGCGGTGTGCCAGCTCAGGTGTTGCCCCGTCATCTGACCGTAATTCAAAATTACGTAGTGGTATCCTCTGATCTTTCCCTTAGGGGATTGATTCCGGTCGTCAATAGCCCGTTGTGTTGCTCTAGTACGATTTTAATTAAAAATTACAAGTCCTTACGTTTGCTTTTCTTTGGGTTGAGCACAATATCGTTGACAGAAACACTCACCTCATCCTGCACCTGATGAAAAATGAAAGCTTTCCCTTTAGCACTTGTTCTCAGGGAAGAAACTTTCAAATCTTTATCATAACACGTGTTCATGATTTTCGCCATGGAGTGTTTTATTGATTTCCCACCCCAAAAGCCTTACTACCACGAAGTCGCCAATTTCGAAATTATGTGGTTGCGACTGAATACTATGTTGGCTCAAGATCTCGTCTTCGTCACATTCAGTTGTGAAAGGTCTCAGGGAGTGAAATGTCATCTTTAAGGATTGCAATCCGGTCGGATTGACACTAATCCGTTTATAAAGGATATTATTCCAAATTGACGAACAAAACGTTTATTTTAGAATTAGAAAATCAATTTTATTAATTACTATCCATAGGTAGGAAATCAATCTCCAACAATTAATTATAGTAACTACTAGTACTACTAGTAGTAAGCATTAAACGAATGGATGATGATCAGTGTTACTAGTTTCAGCACCAAAAAACATCAGTTTGTTTTATACGTAGTACTTTTCTATTTATTTAAAATTAAGTAGTCTCTATCTCTAATGTCGTTGAGCAAATGACATATAAAGTGTACCTAACCTTGTCTCATACTAACATAAAAAATATAATCTTTGGCAGTTTTGGGTCAACATAACAAACAAGGAACTCTTAATTCTTCTTAGTTGCCTAAATCGAAGTTATATAGTAATGAAAATCACTTTTGAGTTTGTAAAACGATCTAAGGAAGGTAACAAATCGTATGAATTGTATCGTCCCCCAACCTGCTTCTCAATGAACTGTAAATATAACCAGCGGCCGAGAAGGTCCTCTCAGCTTCGACACTAGTTGGTTTAACCGTCTTTAAGTAGTTGTATATAAGACACAAATAATTTCATTTAACTCCATTTCATATGAAATCATTTCTTTCTGCAGCATTTTCTCAAAAACTGTTTCTTTTCTAAAGTTTGTCTTTTTGCAATAGTCTTCATTTTCTTGCAGAATTTGCTTTTCGAATTCCTCTTTATTAAAAAAATTTTATTGATCATTTAATTTATTATTTTTGCTCGAATTCTCCAAACTGATAAGTGAAAAATATAAAATCGATTCATTCACAGTCGATTGCTTAATAAACGATTTCGCGACTTTAAAGTTGAGTTTGAATAATCGATTATTTAATTTTAAAAAAAATTCGGGTTTGTCGGATCCGGACCGGATTCGATAGATGTTGCTGGATCCGGTAGGTAATTAAATGAAGCCGGATACGCTGGATTACCGGTTCCGCCGGATCGGATTGCAATCCCTAGTCATCTTCCTCCTGGCTGCTCAGATCTTCATAATTGGCATAAACATCCAGATATTTTTTTAAATGGTACTCTGGTACAAAATAACAGTTAGAAATTGGGCAAAGCCAACCCAAATTTTCCAAGGAACCTGTGGAGTGAGATTGCCCACTAAAATAAAAACCTCCAGTTAAGGTTCAAAACCAAAACTAAAAACTTGTTTTATAATCTTCTTTACGTCTACCAATTGCAATAACAAATGGGACTCCCCTCGTTATTGAAAAGGCTGCACAAATGAAAGTAGGAAGTCTTCAAATTTTCCTTGATATTAAATCGGGTTGAAAAAACAGCTGGTCGGCGATATCCTCTGATCCGAAAACGCTCCCAAACGTAAGGTCGTCTCATCTACATGTAAAATGAATTCCTCGACGACTGCAGAGCCACAAACGATCAACTAAGTAAGTTTTACACTGCCAAAAAACATTTTTCTTAAAATTGGGCAAAGTCACCCTAGTTGGCGGTATTTAGTTGTTATTTAGGGCCGCTGTCGCCCGGTTGGTAGGTAAGTATTTTCATTAACGTTACACTGGTGCAACAGAACGGACTATTGGCGACGGTCCGAGAACCAATCCGTAGGTAGCCAGGTTGGAAGAGTGATGGAATAGCAACCGGAGGGAGCGAGTTCAAGACTCGCTCCAGCCAAAGACCGTCGTGTACAGAGATGGCCGGGGCACGTTAAATCTATCGTGGCATCAAATGTCCTCCGTTGGCTTGGTGCTTTTTGGAGATTGGGGTGCCAGCACAGGTATTGTACTCGTCTACTAACCGTGGTACAAAATGACGAGGTGTTGTCCTTGGATTGATAGAACCGTCGCCAATAGCCGGTTGTATTGCTCCAGTATGACGTTAATAAAATACCTGTCTCATTGAGTTTTGTTTTGGACAGTGCGGCATCATTCTCGTTTGCCCAAGTTCCAATAAACAAGTTCATTATCTGACAGTGGTTCAAAATGACGTGGTGTTGTCCTCGGATCTTTCCCTCAGGAGATTGATCCCGGACAGTCGTCAATAATCCGTTGTGTTGCTCTAGTACGACGGTAATTAAACTTGCCTTACCTTAAGCAAAAAACTAGCTGTACCTCTGCTGTCGAGATTAGAGATGGGAATATTCGAATACAAAATATCTCGTGTACTATTCGGTACTTGAAAATAACCGTTATACTCGATTCTTTCCTCCGAATACAGTAGTGTTTTTAAAGTATTAAATACCAAAATACTCGAATGCAAAAGTATTCAGATACAAAAGTATTCAGATACAAAAGTATTCAAATACAAAACTATTTGGATACTAAAGTATTCGTACGCGAACACCAAATTAATCTCAAACCAAAGTATCTGAATATGAAAAAAAAAGTATAGGAATACGAAATCATTCATCCAAAGTATGAGAGTACAAAGTACTCTAATACAAAAGTACTTTACTTAAGTACTCGGAAACCAAAGTAGCAAACACCAAAGTATTCATCCCCAAGTAATTCGAATACCAAAGTATTCATCCGAAATATTCGAATACTAAAGAAATTATCCCAAACATTCGAATATCAACATATTCATTGCAGGTATTTGAATACAAAAGTATTAGAATACCAAAGTAATCATCTCGAGTATTTGAATATCAACGTATTCATCCCAGTTATTCAAATACCAAAGTATCTATCCTCCGGTATCGGTGTAAGAATCCTAAATATATAAATAACAAAGTATTCGACAACAGGAGTACTCAAATACTAAAGTACTCACATACAGATGTAGAACTCAAAAAAGTACTCAAACAAAAAACCGCGAAGTACTCCAATACTCCATACCAAAGTATACGAACACAACCAATTCATCTCTCTCTCTAACTTTAAAAAAATTATATAACAAAAAAAACCTTTATATCGACAGTTGGGTCATTTCATAACATCAATAAGTTGTTTTTGAATACGTATTCGAATTCTCTTCACACATGAAAGTACTGGAATGTCAAACATTCGATTCTAAAACGTGTGCTGGGTTCTTCTGCCCATTTTCAAAACGCGGAATTCGGAATCATCGCTAAATATTTATTGTACAAGGGTTTGGACTAATTCCCGACGCCAAACCTTGGCGAGTAACGTCGGGAAACCGGCAATCCTACACCCCGCATGGCGTGTGTGTGCTCCTAGCAACGCTCCTCCGAAGACCAAGTTGCGATTGGCGAGCGCAATGTCAACTGTCATTGCCCTTAGCAACGCCCCGCCTTTCCGATTTCGGTGAGCGTGTGGATCGAACGCGGTTATTTCAAATTGCGCTAAATGCATTAAGGGAAACTAGGGGGAATAATTCCATACGTCTTGTGGTCCTTGTCCAAATAGGGGCCGCGATAGCCCACTTGGAAGAGCAACGGATTAGCAACCGGCGGTTGCTAGTTCAAAGCTCGGTCCAGCTGAAGACCGACCGAGTACATGGTCGCTGGAGTACGTTAAATACGTCGTGGCCTCAAATATTCACACGTTGGCGTGGTGTGGAAGTTTGGAGCTCAGCCAGCTCAAGAGTGACCTCGTCATCTGACCGTGGTTCAAAATAACGATGTGTTCGGGGATTTTTCTCTTGATCCCGGACAGTCGCCATAGTGGTTAAGATGTTAGCCTCCAGATAGGAATGTTCCTGGTTTGAATCCGGGTCAGGGCATGGATGTTTGTAAGCGTATGGGGTAGAGGAGGCTGGTGCACCTTAAATCAGTCGTGGCCGAAAGTCCTCACGATGGGTTGGTGTTGGAAGTTTGGAGAGTTAGGTGCCAGATCAGGTGTTGCTTCGTCATCTGTCCGTGGTTCAAAATTACGAGGTGTTGTCCTCAGATCTTTCCCTTAAGGGAGTGATCCCGGACCGTCGTCAATAGCCCGTTGCGTTGCTCTAGTACGACGTCAATCAAAAATTACCAATTACCCGGACCGTCATCAATAGCCCGTTCTGTTACTCTAGTATGATGTTAATTAAAATTACCAATTACTAATTACCCGGACAGTCGCCTGTTGTGTTGCTACAGCGCGATATTAATTACTTACCTATCATTCGCCAGTTTTGTACTTGGTTTAGATAGGTTTGATTTAATATATGGTAATTGGTAATTTTTAATTACGTCGTTCTAGCCTCCAGATCTGAATGTTCCTGGTGCGAATCCGGGTCAGTGCATGGATGTTTGTATGCGTATGGTGTAGACGCGGCACCTTAGTGTGGCTGAAAGTCCACACGTTGGGTTGGTGTGGAAGTTTGGAGAGTGGGGTGTCAGCTCAAGTATTGCTTCGTCATCTCACCGTGGTTCAAATGACATGGTGTTGTCTTCGGATCTTTCCCTTAGGTGACTGACCCCGGACCGTCGTCAATAGCCCGTTGTGTTGCGTAAGTACGATGTCAATTAAAAATTACCATTACCTTTTCCTTGCGGATTGATTCCGGACCGTCGTCAGTAACCTGTGGTGTTGCTCCAATACGACGTTAATTAAAATACATACCTGCCTAAAAATTAAGCGCCTCGATAGCCCAGTTTAAGAGGAACGAACTACATAGTAGAGGGCTGCAAGTTCGAATCTAATAACAGACTGTAGTGTACAAAGGGGGGGGGGCTGGAGCACGTTAAATCTTTCGAGGCCTCAAATGTCCTGACATTGGCATGGTGTGGAAGTTTGGAGGGTGGGGTAGCTATCAGTTGTCACCTCGTCATCTGACTTTGATTGAAATTTACGTGCTGTTGTCCTCGAATTATTCCCTTCGCTGGTTGATCCCGGACCGTCGCCAAAAGCCTGTTATGTTGCTTTTTTGTGAAGTCCGTTAAATTACTACCTAAAAATTAAGGATCTCGGTAGACCAGTTGAAAGAGCAAGGGTTTAGATACCAAGAGATTTGGAGATTGTTGCCCTTCAAATCTGTCGCGCTCTCAATGTCCTCAGGTTGGCGTGGAAATTTGGAGATTGGTGTGCCAGCTCAGTTGATGTTCTTGTCATCGGAGCGTGATTCAAAATTACAAGATGTTGTCCTTGTATGGTGATGAAGCGTTGCCAAGTTGTGCTGATGCAGTGGAACGTTAACTACCTTATAGGGATGCGACATCGACAACAAAAAATAGAAGTTTTGAAATATCGATGTTCAATATTGAAACATCGATGTTGATAATACATCGCCCAAAAATCATCGATGGTTTTAAACCATCAGTGTATTTAAACTTTTTTTCCCTTTTCTATAAAACTAGTTTAGTAACCTCTAACATTAATGTTAGAGGAGTTCTAGTAGTTATATATTAGTACTATAGTATGTGGAGGAGGGGGAGGAGATTTAATTTGTCAGTTGTATTTATTAATTTTTACTAAGATTTTTTTTAACTGTTAAAACAGTCAAAAAAATTAATAATAACTATTAACAAATTTTTTATTTTCAAATTGAAAATTACAAAAGAAAATAATGTTTACAGTTTGAAATAGGTACTAATTATAAGTATAAGTAAGTAGGTTCATAACAATAATTATTGTTAGTTATTATTAATTATTTATCAAGTTATGCGGAAAACATAACAAACTTATTTTTTATGTGCTATAGATAAAACGGTAACTGTTATGGGAAAATCTTTTTCTAATGGGACGGAAGACGCCATCACTTACAAATACTGAGTCGCACGGTTACTATTATTTTTTTAATTTTTACTATGGTACTTTTTTTATTCAAAAATAAAACATCGATAACATAAAAACATCGATAACGTAAAAACATCGACAATCTAAAAACATCGATAATCTAAAAACATCGATGTTAAACAAACATCAGCTCCAATAAGTCTATGATAAATAAACCATGTTTTTATAAAACATCGACATCGATGTCGAATCCCTATTACCTAATTAACGGAATATGAATTCTCTTCCTTTTGCTTAAAAATTGACCGCGCATTAACATCTGGTTAACATGCAATCCCCATTGATTAGGAAATCGAGAGTACAAAGCATTGAAACAATAAAATATAAATTTATGCACAGACAACGCTAATTATGATACAAGAATAATATTCAGAAACTTTTAACCATCGCTTCATAGCATAAAGAAGTACACGACACTCCGAGAGTGTTTTATCTTTCATTTTCCTCTTTTGTACCCTGACAGTTATTATACAGTCATGAAGGAAAGCGCCCTATTTCTACGACAGATATTTCAATTTGTTTGGAGTAGGTACCAGTGTTATGCTATTTACTTTCGTCGAAACGGCAGACATCAGACGAGGAAAAAAATTTTATTCCGTCGTCGGAATCGAAACTGACTTTTTTCCCTCTTGTGCTGAATAACTGATAAGTACAAGTTATTATGAAATGCAGAAAATAAAATATCGTACATTGTAATCATAAATAATGGAAATTTTCTCGTGGACATGAAAAATAAACCTACGCGACTTTTATTTCAGCCCAAATTGTCTGTCGACATGTATTCCCTTTTAAATAAGACTGCCAATTTTGAAATAAAAAATTCCTTCTAGGAGATTTCAATCTTCTGTAGGATTTACACATATATATCCCTTCAATCCTAGTCTTCCCAGAAAGACTTTGGCTGAGCGGTAGCCCAGTTGAGAGAGGATTAGCTACAAGAGGGTTACGAGTTCGAAACTCGATCCAACCAAAGACCGTCTGGTACGTGGGGGCTGGAGCACGTTAAAACTGTCGTGAGCACAAATGTCCACACGTTGTTGTGGTGTGGAAATTTGGAGTGCCAGCTCAGGTGTTCTCGTCATTTCGCCATGGTTTAAAACGATGAGGTGTTGTCCAGGGATCTTTCCCTTCGGGATTTATCGCGGACCGTCGCCAAAAAACCGTTTAGTTAATCCAATGTGACGTTAATTCAATTACCAACTACCATTCATTCAACCTGAGTTGGCACCCCACTCTTCAAACATCCACACCAATCCAACGTGTGGACATTTGATGCCACGACAGATTTAATGTGAACCAGCCCCGTACACGACGGTCTTTGGTTGAACTGGAGCTCGTAACCCTCCGTTTCCAAACCCGTTACTCTTCGAACCAGGCTTCTGGGCCCCATCAATACATAATGTTACTTAGTCTTTGTGTATGTGCTGTGGGGTAAATGAAATTCTAATTTTAAATCGTGCTTATAAAATTTGTTTTGATTTGTTTTATATTTTTACTATTGACAGATAAATTTATTTAGTCACTGTAAATGTGTTGCAGGGTAAAACTAGTTCTAATTTTAAACCGTTTTCAATTGTTACTATCGACGGATATGGTTATTTAGTCATTGTATATGCATTTTGGGTTAAAATTATTTCTAATTTTAATCATGCTCATCTGTCTTTTGATTTTGTTTCTATTTTTACTATTGACACAGATATGGTTATTAAGTCATGCTATGTGTGTGTTGTAAGGTAAAATCAGTTATTATTTTAAATTGTGCTAAATCTTTGTTTTATAGTTTTACTATTGCCAGATATGGTTATTTAGTCGAGGTATAGGTGTTGTTAGGTAAAGCACTAGTTATAATTTCAAATCGTGCTCAGTTTTTGTTTTGACTAGTTTATTATTTATGTACTTTGACAAATATGTTTATTAAGTGATTGCATGTGTGTTGTAGAATGAAATCAGTTATAATTTTAAATCGTGCTTATTCTTTGTTTTGATTTTTTTCAGTTTCTACTCCTGACAGAAAAAGTAGGTAGGTAAGTATTTTAATTAACGTCACACTGGACCAAATAACGGGCTATTGGCGACGGACCGGAATCAAACCTGAAGGGAAAGATGCAAGGACAACACCACGAAATTTTCAATCACGGTCAGATGGCGAGGTCACATCTAAACTCTCATCCCACTCTCACAACTTCCATGGCAACGTCGTGATGCCTCAAAGAGTCAACCTAGATTTATTGTCTTTGGTTCATTCCTCGAATCAACAGTTTTTGGGTTCGAACCTCCGTTTTGGGATGCATGATAATAACGGTTTGGAAACCACTTTAAGTCGTAAGTCTCGTCTTGAATAAATGTCTCGAACTCATTTGTTCAAAATAGGTTTCTCCGATTTTCTTTATTCAAATTTTAAGAAAGAAATCACTACGTTTTTACATTCGTGTCTAATGACGTCATAATAAAACTGTATAAAAAAATTCTAAACATTAAACAATTATAATTCCTTTATTTATTAAGATTAATGCAATTTCTTTCAGAAAAAACCCCGTTGCATTTCTTCTGTGCGAGGTTAGTTAAAACACCCACCTAAAATTTATATACCTTTCAGAGAAACATTTTCCATGTTTAAATGAGAAATATAATCAAATCTACAATTGTGTGATAGAAAGTAAACTTACAAAGAAATTTTACAACGTCTTCTCCAAGTAGATTGTAAATAAAATATCTCCGAAAATGAAACAAGTTAATTGTTAATCTTTCAGAAGGATCAGAAAATGAAAAGATTTAGAAAGCAAAAATATGTATTTTGTTTGAGGAGGCGAATAATCTAGGCGGATTTTAACATCATTAAGTTCATCTGCTCCATCAATCACCAGATGGCACGATTGTCGCTTCCGGAGCCTCAATGAAAACGTCAAGCCTTCTTCCCGATGCAAGATCTCTCCAGCTGGGTCTTGTTTTTGATCACATGCCGGGTAGGTGGGTGATTAAGGAAGGTCCAAAAGCGGACAAGCTGCTTCAATCACATGCCGTTGATTGAGTCAATTAATAAAGCATCACTCATTCCAAAAAATATCTAGACTCGTGTTTTCTTACACACAAAAGCAATTCCCACTGCTCTTGATGATCAAGAAGAGAAAAGAAAATTAAGTAGAGATAATGTTCTTCATCGAGAGTCCAAATTTACAGGAAAAATTCTGCATATTTTGACATGAAATAGGAATAGAGACAAAGCATGAAGATTTAGCGGCGGCAGGACATTTTCCGTTGGTAGGTTGTTTATTAACTTCGCACTCGAGCAACACACCGTGCTATTGGCGACGGTCCGAGAACAAACACAAAGGGATAGATCCGTAGTAGGGATTGCAATCCGGCACGATTTTCAATTCGGCCGGTTACGGCTGGATTGACACTAATCCGGTTGGATCCGGCCGGATTGGTACTTTGGTAATAAGTCTATCTAACCAGTATGTATTTTTCCAAAATCGGCTGAGTGAAAGTAAATAAAAAGGTTATTATTCCAAACTGACGAACAAACGGTTATTTTAGCATTAGAAAATCAACTTTATTACTAATTATCCATAGGTAGAAAATCAAACACCAACAATTAATTATAGTAACTACTAGTCCTACTAGTAGTAAGTATTAAACGATTGATGATGATCAGTCTTACTAGTTTTCCACATAAAAAAACATCAGTTTGTTTTATACGTAGTCCTTTTCTATTTATCTAAAATTAAGCAGTCCCTATCTCTAATGTCGTTGAGCAAATGACATATAAATTATACCTAACCTTTCCTCATACTAACATAAAAATATAATCTTTGGCAGTTTTTGGTCAACAAACAAGGAAACTCTTAATTCTTCTTCATTGCTTAAATCGATGTTATATAATAATGAAAATCCCTTTTGAGTTTGAAAGAACGATCTAAGGAAACAAATCGTATTAATTGTGTCGTCCCCAATCACTTCTGAATGAACTGCAAATATAACCAGCGGCCGAGAAGGCCCTCTCAGCTTCGACATTAGTTGGTTTTTAACCGTCATTAAGTAGTCTCGTACATACGAAACAAATATTTTCTTTTGACTCCATTTAAAATGTGAATTCATTTCTTTCTTCAGTATTTTCTCAAAATCTGTTTCTTTTCTAAAGTTTGTCTTTTTGCATTAGTCTTCATTTTATTGCAAAATTGGCTTTTTCTTATTCCTCTTTGTTAAAAAAATACTATTGATCATTTAATTTATTATTTTTGCTCGAATTCTCCAAACTGATGATTGAAAAATATAAAATCGATTCATTCACAATCGATTGCTTAATAAACGATTTTGCGACTTAACTCTAAAAAAAGTTGGGTTTGAATAATCGATTATTTAATTTTAAAAAATTCGGGTTTATCGGATCCGGTGCGGATCCGATAAATGTTGCTGGATCCGGTAGATAGCCACATGATGCCGGATCCGCCGGATCGGATTGCAATCCCTAATCCGTAGATAGGGAGATATTTAATTAAGGTATCCGGACATGTTCAAAACGATTTTTTAAATATGTGGTATGGAAATTTTTTAATGATGTTTTTATGTTTAGTGTTATTAGCTTTAGGACATAAATATTTAAAATATTTATTAATAATTTTGTAAAAATGATAATTATGTATGAAATTTTAAAGAAATTTGCCAAAAACTTCAAATGTGCTACATGAAAATCTATTCAACCCATTTAAATAGATGTTTACAAAATAAACTACATGCATTTTTCTACGGAATGAACACTAGAATCAAAAGGATATTTAAATAAACAAAACTTTTACAAGCAATCGAAAAATGAATATTATATTTCTGATAGTTTTATAGTCTTATATCTTAAATAAATTGCCATAATTTAAAAATTTCATTTTCTCAACAAAACTATTCCAGTTATTCATTAGACAACATTATAAAGAACAAGTTCTCAAAAAAACTTTTACGAGAATCCATCAATAACTTTTTGTGTTATAACATTTGAAGGGAGGAAATAATTCATAAATATTAAGTTAGAGTAAAAAATAGTTTGAAGTGTATCGTTTGCTCTATCTCTTGGCTTTTACTGTTTATGTAAACAATTTTGTTCTTCACTTCTCTTTGAAAATGTTCACACTGTTTCCAAAAGAGATAACATTTAAACATTTGAGAAACCTTTCTAAAATTATGTTTGAAAATTTTTTTTTTTAATTTGATAGAGGTTTTTGGTCTTTTAACGGCCACTCCCGGTGTTTTCCATACCTACTTCTGGTTTTCCCGCCTTGATTAAAATTTTGATATCTCAGCAACTAATTAACTCAAGGAAAAATTAAAATATATTTTGGAAAGTCAAATAAATACTCTATCAATAAGATGAAAAAATGTTTTGGAACTTTTGGTCAAAAATGACATTTTCAACGTGTTCGGATTCCTTAACGTCGTACTGGCGCCACATAATGGACTACTTGAGACAGTCCGGGATCAATCCCAGAAGCGAAAGATACGAGAACAACACTACGTACCTAATAATTTTGAATCACAGTCAGATGACAAGGTCACACGTGAGCTGGTACCCCACTCTTCAAACTTCCACACCACGCCAACATGAGGATATTTTGGACCACGATAGATTTCACGTGCACTAACCCCCTTTGTACACGATGGTCTTCGGTTGGATTCAAACTCGCAACCCTCCGACTGCTAATCCGTTACTCTTCCAACCGGGCAAATCACATACGAGCACTGAGTCGAGTCAATTAATAAAAATATATCACTCTCATTCTATTGGATATATTTTACTTAAGGTTGCCAAAACATCTCTTTTAAAGAGTACATATCCTCTTTTTCCGCTCGGATCTTTTTTCACTCTCTTTTTTAAGTCAGATCATTTTTGTCCTCTTTTTTTTCAACTGTTCACTTTTTGTTCTCTTTGCTCATCATTTCGGATTGTGTTAAAAAATATATTTCACATTTCAAATTTTACGCGCTAATATTCACATTTCCTACAATTCGTTAAGTAAATCACAACTATTCAAAATCTAGTACTTAGTACGAAAATCGTACGTAATTTTAAAACGCATCAACATATAATAGGAAGGTCAACCTCTAGTGTATATCGAGCTCCATGTTAAAACGTCTCATTAGAAGATCAAATAGATAACCAAAGCGAATTTAGATTTGTGTTAGAATAATAAGAATAAGAAATATTGTTCTTATTATATCAAAATGAATATATATATAGTAAGACAGACGAGAGAGATTCACAGCCTTTTTTATTTTGGAAGGAAATCGCGTTGCTAACCTAGGCATATTTTTGTTAGCATTAAATTGAAGGCGATAACTCCGCTATGATTGCTGCGCAGAATTACTGAATGTTGGTGTATCATTTACTTGTGTTGTTTCTCAAGTATTTGTATTAGTTCTGTCCATTGTTAAGTTATCATTTTTCGTGTTTGTTTATGTGATAAAGTTAAAAGAATATATTGGTTGCAGTTCGTTTATTAATCGAAATTCTCAACAGACGGTACATTTGAAAATAGAATTGTTTAAGAGGTTCATCCATGTATTTTCAGACGTAATTTTGTCTGTAATTTTTCTCGCAAGCTTGTCAAATGATCAAACACTCATTCGGAAGTAATTAAAAACCTTCTCTAGATTTTCACGTAAATCCGTAAAAAATGTTTCAAATCTACCCTTTTGTAAGTCTGAAAACAGTAAATCAATAAATAGCTGTATCCAGAAACTTCTATTTTGTTTTAAAATATATTTTTTGTAAGCAAAGTAAGCAAAATAAACGTTTACTTCTATAGATATCCATCGCAAATGGGTTCCTGGCTCGAATCCGGGTCAGTGCATGGATGTTTGTAAGCATATGGTGTAGAGGCAGCTGGAGCACCTTAAATCTGTCGTGGTCGAAAGTCCTCACGTTGGGTTGGTGTGGAAGTTTGGAGAATGGGATGTCATCTTAGGTGTTGCCCCGTCATCAAAATTACGTGGTGTTGTCCTCGGATCTTTCTCTTCGGGGATTAATCCCGGACAGTCGTCAATAGCCCGTTGTATTGCTCTAGTGCGACGTTAATTAAAAATTACCAAATTACCATCGCAAATGGTGTGAAATTAGTACTTGGCGACATTTCACGGTTATGAGTGCATAGTTGGGCTTAAATAAATGATCGTTGTTGTCATTTATAAATTTGTTTTCGCATTTACTAATTTTTATGAAAATACATAAGTAATAAGTTCAGCAGATTTTCTTTAAGTTAGTGGTTTATATATTCAAGATTCGTCAAAGATGATTCATTTTATTAGATATCTAACAATTATACCCTAATACTGAGTGCTTTTCGTGTCTTCTTTATGTCCTCTTTTTTTTAAATAATTTTACCTAATTTTACTAAACCTATGCAACATTCGTGTTTTCATCACTGCCGTCGAGAGTGATCCCGGGCCGTCGTCAATAGCCCGTTGTGTGCTCCAGTACGACGTGAATTAAAATACCTACCTACCAAATGTCAGCGTCGGGTTCCTACCTTTAATGGGAGGATAATATTAGATTAAACACACTCGTACAATCCAAACACGTAGGACTGTCGAAATGTTATCTTGTCTCGGACATTAAAATGCAGAAGTTGTGCATGGAAAATTGATTCGATCTCGTAATAAAGGGGAACTAGATGCCCCATTTTTGCCAACTAGGAATAAGCTGTTTAAAATTGCATGATTTAGATAACGTGTCTGTAGTGGGGTATGTGTGTATTGCCTTCCTTTTAAGACTTTTCCTTCTTGGAAGCTTGTATACTTCTAGTCTGGCTCAGTGCCAACCGTATCTTTCTCGAGATGTGTTAGAAGATCTAGGAATGTGCCGCAGGAAATGCAGGCTCAAAAATTAAAGTTTAAGATCGCGTAATGTGTTTCTGAAAATTTACGAGACGGGTTTTCAAATCTATATATAGCTGTCCTAGACTAAAGATGTCCAATGCTTACGCCGGCCATGGTAGCCCGGTTCGAAAATTGGCGGTGGAGAGGTAGTTACTTAACGTCGAACTGAAACAACACAACGGGCTATTGGCGACGTTCCATGATCTGGGAGAGATCCGAGGTCAACACCACGTAATTTGGCGTCACGGTCAGATGACGAGGTCACACCTGAGCTGGAAACCCACTCACCCCCCAAACTGTAGGTTTGGAAGGGTCGCTGAGAGGCACCCGGAGGATTGCGAGTTCAAATCCAACCAAAGATCTTCGTGTACGTGTAAGCTAGTACACATTAAACCTGTTGTAACCTCAAATGTTCTCACGGTGGGGTGGAAATTTAGAGTTGGGTGCCTGCTCAGGTGTTAACCTTGTCATCTGACCGCATTTCAAAATGACGCGGTGTAGTAATCGGATCTTTCGATTAGGGATTGATCCATGACGGTCGTCAACAGCCCGTTGTGTTGCTCTAGTACGACGTTAATTGAAAAAATTATCAGTTTTTATCATTCAGCGCAAAGTTTGTATCACTGTGTTTGCATACAGCAAATAAAGTAGTTTTGGTGGTAAGTATTTTTATTGACATCGTACTGGAGCAACACAACGGTTTATTAACGACAGTCTGGTATGCGATTTTCCAAACCCTCACAGATACTACAACAGGGGGCGGGGCTAACCGTAACGGCCAATGATCGCGAGCGCTGGATAGGAATGTCCTTCACTACTCTAAAGACAGCTGAAATCCTGTCTGATCCTGTTTGCAGTGTAATAAATGAAACATGTTAAATAATTTTTCTGTTTTCTTCTTTTCTTTTCAGATCCATGGCTATGGGTGGGTAGAGGTGGGAGCCGAAAATTGTATCCTTTCATTATATAAGTTAATAATTATATAAGTTAGTGTTTTATGTATGCTTTTTGTTACATCATAATGGTCCTAAACCAGGGGTGGATACGACAACATCATCCTATAGCAAAGGGGACGGCAGAGGGGCGGAAAAATATCAGCTGGCAGTGAGTTCAGGAGTGGTTCTTAGATTATTTATGTAAAATCAACGGAAGCTTGGAAAAATAAAAAAGGGTATTAAAAATTAGGAAAAGTAATTTAGAATCAAAAGGAATTAAATTGGAATTTTTTTTAAATAATTTGGAGGATCTAAAAATTTTTCCACTAGCTGGGTTTGAACTCGGGAAGTCATCCTCCGCTGCCGACGCCAAACTGAATTTAGGTGACTTTAGCCATTAGGCCATCGTTGCTTCACGAAAAGAAGCTCTTTGTCTCATTGGCCGTTACGGTTAGCCCCGCCCCCTGTTGTAGTATCTGTGAGGGTTTGGAAAATCGCGTCCGGGATCACTCCCCGAGTGAAAGATCCGAGGACAATACCACGGAATTTTGAATCACTGTCAGATCACGGCAACACCTGAGCCTGCACCCCACTGTCCAAACGTCCACATCACGCCAACGTGAGGACATTTGAAGCTACTACAGATTAATCGTGCACCAGCCCCCTTGGTACACGACGGTGTTTGTTGGGTTCGAACTCGCAAGCCTCCGGTTGCTAATCAGTTACTCTTCAAACCGGGCCAAGCGGCCCTAGTATTGGCGAAATCTGAAGGCAAACTGAAAAACAATAATTCCTCGGTTAATCTAGGAGACCAAAAAAAAAAAACGCGATGCACTGGGTACTGAGAAAAATTAACGTTGTGAAAGAGGTTTAAATTAAGTTTAATACCACACTTTATTTAAAAATTAAGATCAACAACACGGTAGATTATTTTAGTATATACTGTATTATGTGTGTTTCAAACATGACCGCGACATTTCCCTGTGTTAACTCAAATACGTACACAAACACTGTAGAATGTTTTTCCTACCGCGGAAGCTAAAATATTACCGCAAATTTCCCTGTGTTAAACTCATACACAAACTCTGTAGAAGTGTTTCCTTGTCCACGTCCATTTATTGCAGAAAAACAAACTTTATATCTTAAAGTTGGGTCTTTGAGGAGCACTTTTAGGACTACCTGTGTGCCAATTTTCATGGCTACAGAATGGTCTGAAGACAGGAAAGAAATAACCTATGTTTTCCGCAGTGTTCTAAAGTATAAGTTTACCAAATTTGGTGTGGATCAGTAAAATGGTGTAGATTTGTATAGAGAAAATACACACACATCCTTTATATACATATAGATGTGAAACTACAATCTATATATATAATTATCTTACGTGGCACACAAAAAAAAGACGTTATTTATAATCGCGTTTTGGCAGCATTGTACGATTGTTTGTTTACCACGTAGCCTCGCGCCTCAATTGATTTTATAGCACTTTCGGAGGAAATTTTATTGAAAAAAAAATTAGTTTTAGTCAAGCAGTTGCAGTGTATAATTAGAAATAAAAAAAAAGGAGGAGGATCTTTTCAGGGCCATTTAAAAAACGGTCCTTTTCAAGGCCAACCATTATTCAACAAGACGCTTGCACTACAACTTTCGACAGCAAACTCAATGAAAAAATGTGGATGGCTCGAGTGCTGGGGAAATGTACACACAAACAACATGCTAAGTATTCAATTTCCAAAGCAGCGCTCACATTTCGAGTCACAATTTGCTCAAAGTTTTCATTTGAATTTTGATTCCAGAGGTACTGTAGCTATCTTCACTGTAACATAGCAAATTTAGATTTGAAAAATATTTGTTTTTATAATATGATATTTTGTAAACAATCCCTTCTGCTAGGACACATGTCTTCATTGATGCGAGCGAAGCGAGCATAGGTTCGCGCAGCGAACCATTGAGGTTTAAAAAGCAATCCTCCGGGGGCTGGCGAGCGTTAGCGAGCAGGGGGCGGGCCCCCAAGTATTGTAGACTACTTTTGTAGTACAGTAGGTCATTCAAGATATTTCTACCTTCTTTTCCGTATGCAACCAATGAATAATATCACGCTTTTTTTATTTGAAATTATGTAACACAATACGGTAGATTATTTTTGTCTGTAGACTATTCAGGATTTTTCTACCTTCCTTTTGGTGTCCAACCAATGAATTCTATCACACGTTTTTTATTTGAAAATTATGTAAAACTACTATACGGTAGATTATTTTTGTCAGTAGACCATTAACGATTTTTCTACCTTCCTTCTAGGGTTTAGCTAATCAATTATATCACGTGTTTTCTTTTTGAAATTATGTAAAACTACAATTCAAGAGAGTGTTTTTGTACATAAAGTTGACCATTCACGATATTTCTTACTTCGCTTCGGGGTCAAGCCGAAAAGTAACTGGATTCTGCTTGTAGAATTAATGAATAAATAAGTATATAGTAGATCAGTCTCTATAACGTTTTTTATTTGAAAATTATGTAAAACTACCATACGGTAGATTATTTTTGTCAGTAGACCATTAACGATTTTTCTAACTTCCTTCTAGGGTTTAGCTAATCAATTATATCACGCGTTTTCTTTTTGAAATTATGTAAATCTACAATACAGGAGAGTGTTTTTGTACATAAAGTTGACCATTCACGATATTTCTTACTTCGCTTCGGGGTCAAGCCGAAAAGTAACTGGATTCTGCTTGTAGAATTAATGAATAAATAAGTATATAGTAGATCAGTCTCTATAACGTTTTTTATTTGAAAATTATGTAAAACTACCATACGGTAGATTATTTTTGTCAGTAGACCATTAACGATTTTTCTACCTTCCTTCTAGGGTTTAGCTAATCAATTATATCACGCGTTTTCTTTTTGAAATTATGTAAATCTACAATACAGGAGAGTGTTTTTGTACATAAAGTTGACCATTCACGATATTTCTTACTTCGCTTCGGGGTCAAGCCGAAAAGTAACTGGATTCTGCTTGTAGAATTAATGAATAAATAAGTATACAGGGTGGTCCCGAATTCATGGTACAAACTTTAATGGTAGGTACAGGACATTGTAACAATGATTTGTTGTATAGGAATGTATAGTCGCAAGTGACGCGGTGAGGCGTAAACAGGGGAAATAAAAGGAAAGAGAAATGGAGTGATCGTTTGGTATCATTGCCGGTAGAGGGCAGTAGATGTCTAGCCGCTGTTGAACATGATGCATCGCAGTAGGGAAAAGCGCCATTCACAATTGTGCTGCCGTAGACGATGGGTGACTTTACGTATGCAGAAAAAGCAGACATGCATTACATGTACGGCCGTGCAAATGGTAACGGCAGAGCTGCGTTACGAATGTATCGCGCGGAGTATCCTGATCGACGAATGCCGGATCATAGAATTTTTCAACGGTTACATCGTCAACTTTGTGAAACAGGTGCGTTCGACGTCAACAGACATGGCGCTGGTCGAGTAAGAGCTGTACGCACTCCAAGGCTGGAAGAAAGCATCTTGAACATTGTGGCTGATAGACCCGAGTCAAGCACAAGAACTGTTGCGCGTGACGTAGGTGTGAGTCATCAGACTGTATGCAGAGTGTTAAACGAAAATCGCTTACACCCCTTCCATTTTCAGAAAGTACAAGCATTGAATCCGGCAGATTATCCTCGCCGCGTGAACTTCTGCCTGTGGGTGATGCAGCAATGTGCGTTGCAGCCGGATTTCGTAGATTATGTGCTATTTACAGATGAAGCGACATTTTCACGCGAGGGTGTCTTTAATGCGCACAATTCCCATGTGTGGGCAACCGATAATCCACATGCAACGCGTCGACATGCGTTTCAACAACGTTTCAGTATTAATGTGTGGGCTGGTATTGTGAACGACTTTTTGATTGGCCCATACTTACTACCCACGCGGCTCACTGGCGGAAGCTATCTTATTTTTCTGAAAGAAGTGTTACCACAACTGCTGCATGATGTTCCGATCGCCATTCGTAACCGCATGTGGTTTCAGCACGATGGGGCGCCAGCACACTTCAGCATTGATGTACGGAATTACCTGAATGCCACGTTTGGTACTCGATGGATTGGGCGTGGTGGACCAGTCCCTTGGCCACCCCGATCTCCCGATTTATCGAGCCTCGATTACTTTTTATGGGGACATCTAAAGCATCTTGTTTATGAGACTCCAGTTGACTCAGATGAGGATCTCGTCGCTCGCTTATCTGTAGCTGCTGTAGGTGTGCGTGAAATACCAGGCATCTTTGAACGTGTACGCCAATCGCTCCACCGACGCTGTCAAGCATGTATCGATACTGGTGGACGCAATTTTGAACAATTACTGTAAACATGACACTTGTCAACAACGCTTTCAATAAAATCTTTGTTTTTCCTTTCGGCCGTTATTTCCCCTGTTTTCGCCTCACCGCGTCACTTGCGACTATACATTCCTATACAATAAATCATTGTTACAATGTCCTGTACCTACCATTAAAGTTTGTACCATGAATTCGGGACCACCCTGTATAGTAGATCAGTCTCTATAAAATCCAAGTACTCTTTGAAAACAAGTCCTTAAAAAAATATTCTGCTGCCTTTTCTAAAACAACTCTAGAGGAATATACATTTCTCCGTCCTTCCCTCACCCCCCTGCATATTTGGTTTTGGATCGTTAACTTAGGGTAGAGTCCAAAAGGTTAAGCAAATCAATGGGTTACACCACCAATCAATAACGAGTTTACAGTGGCCATTGGTCTTCTCATGGTTCGCTCGTTTCTTATTGAACAGTTCAAGAGTCGAAGAGTTGAAAACACTTCAAAAAAGGAAATACGGCTGAACAATAAAACACTCGTATTTCACAGGAAGGATTTTTGTCGGAGGTTGGCAAAACGTGTTTATAGAGGGGGTCTTTTAGTCCATCGATGCCTGCGGGCCATAGCTATGTAAACGCCAGCTGAAGTTGGAAAAATCAATTTAGCTTTTGAATCGCAATAAAATAAGATTGATAGCATCCATTGATTCGAAAAGCCTCGTAAAACGTGGAAAGGGCGGAGTTAGTTTCCCTTTTAAAAGGAACTATGCTTAAAAGGTTTTATTAAAAACAGCCTTATCACCTTACATGAATGCATTATATATATATATATACACACACACGTCAATGAGTACAAGGAAACACTGCTTGAAGTCAATGAAATACCCCAAATCAACATCTCATGGGTTAAAGCACACGCTGGCATTGAAGGAAAACGACAAGCACACTTATTTGCAAAATCTGCAGCAAATGGGATTTCTCCCCCAAACAACCAGTTTAAAGTGGCCTAGGTGCAAATTACTAAGTTCTATTGATACATTGGTCTTGAACCAATGGCAAGCAGAATAGGATGCTTCTACCAAAGGGAGATACACTCATTAATTCTTTCCGAAGATTTCAACTCACCTAGAATACCAGAACTCGAAGCTGGTACAATTTTTCGCAGGCCATTGATCATTTCCGGTATATTTAGAATGTTTCCACCTTTGAACTAGTGCGCTGTGCATCAGCGGCCGAGAAGGGGAGAAGCCACTACCTTTTTGATTGTGATCTCACAAGTCCGTGGTACTTGGTAAAACCTTCTCTTCAAAACTACTCACATTGGTGCCAAAGTACTGCCAAGAACAAACACTGCCACCACAAAATCCTTAAAGTGATGGAATTTCTCAGCTCCAACATTGATTACATCTGTGAGAGCTGAGAAGTTGAAAGTTCTCAAAATAACTGATTTTCTTTCGAAACTAGTATATGTAATTTTGGCTGTCTTTTAAAATGTTCTGATTTTAGGATTCAATATCTTTTTTTTTTCCTTCCCAAAATGATTTCCTGTTTTTATGTATGATTTTTGGTTATTGTTTTTTTGTTTTTGTTCTGTGTCTTCAAATTATGTCATCCTTTTCTTTTGTCATTATGTATTTTTGTACGCACATGTTTTGCCCTTCACTTACCTTTCCTCTTTCTGTGTACTCAAATGTTTTATGTATGGTGGATTGCTTGGCTCAACTTTATTCCCAAATCTCCTTCGTAAGGCGACTATACAGCAGAAAGCCGCACAGGTTAGGCAATGTCCGTCTACGGCGTCCAATCCAATCAGAGATATTTGGAACTAGATTTTTGAAGAGGTGATGTGGGCCTCGTTGTTTTCACACACGTCCAAAAATTAAGGATATTTCTCTATTCGTGTCCTGCAAGCTCCCCTGACCCCAATCCTATTAAGAATGCTGAAGATGCTCTTGGACGTTCCACTATACAACACTACCAAGGACCGAAAGAGAACAATGTGATCTGGAGAGCGAATGGGATTCTTCGTAACAGGATGTCCTGGACAGCCTTGTGAGAGGCATATAATGTGAGACCAGCACACATTATTGTCAGAAGTCAGCACATTCCCTATTAGGTTGCTTTTTACAGAGCAAATAATGTTATTTTCGCAATAACAAAAACATGCAATTGTTCTCACCTAAGCTATTTTTCATTCCTTTCTTTCTTTCATTTTTTCTTCCACATAGCTTGTGGTATATTCATTTGTCATTTGAGATACTTTTTACTTGCATACTTGGCATGGAATTTCGTTATTCTTAGTTTAAGTGCATGTGTGTATCTAGTTCTCCGAAGAGGATGAGGCCGGGGTAACCCAGTTGGAAGAGTAACGAATTAGCAATCAAAGGGTTGCGAGTTTGAAACTCTGTCCAACCAAAAACCGTCGTGTACACGGGGGGGGGTGCACGTTAAATCTGTCATGGCCTAAAATATCTTCACGTTGACGTGGGGTGGAAGTTTGGAGATTGGGGTGACAGTTCAGTTGTAACCTCGTCACCTGACCGTGGATCAAAATTACGAGGTACCCTCGGATCTTCCCTTTCGGGCTTGCATCCGGACCGTTGCTAATAGACCGCTGCGTTGCATCCTAATTTAACTACCACCCACGTATAAAAGGTATAAAATTAAAAACTCAAATCAATAACTCTTAACCATTCAAAGCTACGTCCTCCAGCATTTAAGTTATGCGCTTAGCACACTTTCAACAAAAAATTGTTTCAGAATTGGCTTTCAATTAGTTTCGGCTCATTTTTATCTCTAGGGAATTATAATTATTGATCCAACTTAAGCCCTCATAAGCTCTTTCTCATATATCCATCGTTGATTTGAATCTAAACTTTTAAACTGACGTTTCATTTCCCATCATGAACCTTTTTTTAATTCTGGTAACTTTTCAGCCGGAGACACAAAATTTTTTGTCAAAATGCAGCCATATATTCCAAAAGAGGGTCTATGACACCGAAATATCTGCCCTGTCCAGTATCCCAGAATGATTAATGCGTTTTCCTAAGATTTGATTTTAAATAAAAATGATAGAAATGTTGTTGAAAAAAAAAACGCCCCCCTTTCTCAATTTTAATCTGTAACATTAACACCACGCGTGTCTCAATTAATTATTTTAATGTTCTCTATTATTAGTCCCACACATACTAAAAATTGTTACGCATTTTTATGGTATTCGTTGTTTTTGTCCCATAATTTAAATACAACAGTTTAAAGAGTTCTACATAGAGAGAGAAATGCTCAGGGTTATTAATCTCTCATTTTGTTTCTTTTACTCTTTAGAGAAAATTTATCTATGAATCGCTTTTTATTACCAAATATTATTTATTGCTTTCTGTTTTTATATTCAAAGCGCTAAAATATTTAAAGTATACATTTACATTCTTTCTCTTTAAATATTCGAAACAATAAAATATTTAAAATATACATTTATCATATTCGTTCCTTTTACTATTCGAAGGGCTAAAATATTTTAATCACACATTATTAATATTCGAATGCCTAAAATATTTTAAGGGTATACATTTATAATATTATTTCTCTTTTAATGTTCGAAGGGCTAAAATATTTCAAATATACGTTCTTAAAATGTTTTCTTTTCAAGAGCTAAAATATTTTACGTATACATTTATAGCGCTCTTTCCTTTTAATATTCGTGGTGGCGTGTTCTGGAAGTTTGGAAAGTGAGGTGCCAGCTCAAGTGTGACCACGTCATCTAATCATGGTTCAAATTTACGTGGTGTTGTCCTCGGATTTTTCCCTTAGGAGGTTGATCCCGGACCGTCACCAATAGCCCGTTGTAATTAAAAAATACCAAATGCTTTTTAACATTCGAAGGGCAAAAATATTTTTTAAGTATACATTTATAATATTCTTCTATTTTTAATATTCAAATGGCTATAATATTTTTAAGTATACATTTGCAATGTTCTTTCTCTTTTAATATTCGAAACGCTAAAATATTTTAAGTCTGCATTTATAATTTCTTTACTTACTATTTTAAATATGCATTTATAATATTCTTTCTCTTTTAATAGTCAAGGGGCAAAAATATTTCGCATTTTATATATATACTAGCAAACTACCCGACCTCACTTGATTTGAATTGGTTTACTGTAGATTGAAGAGATGATCAAAATATGTAATTACTTACGTTTTTCGTAGAATAAAATAGTATTTTAACACCTTTCGCCATCTTTATAATTTCTACAATTCACTTTGGACACAAATCCTACACATACATATTCATCCAGATAATATATTTCACATACATCGCACCCTTGCTGTATGACAAAGCTACAAAATGATGAAGGGAGACACTAAGAATACTACTGCAAAAGACGATTTTGAGAGAGATTTGGAATTTCCTTCTTAAGTTCATTTCATGTTCAACTCAGTTTATAAAAACGACGATTAACGGCGAGTGCTCTCGCACTCATAGTCAACAAAACAATATTTTTTTACTTGTGGAACTCTTGCATCCGGCATGCGACATTGTGGAATTATTTTGCAATCTTCTGTTAGTATGACAAAGCATTTTTTAATGTTTGAAAAGTTCTAGTTCGGATTTTTTAAACGTTATTATTCTTTCAATAACGGCATTATTACTTCAATAGTGGCATAATTATTACTTCAATAATGGCATAATTACACTTAAAATTTGCATTATTCTGACTTACCTGCCACTTTAAGTCGAATACTTTGTGGTGGTGTTGCGTGTGAAAAGGAAACACAATTTATTAAAATTATGAATATTTAAAATAGAAAACAAAAGAAAACAGCGAAATAAAACAAAATAAAAGATGTCGCGAAAAAGTTGTTCTAAAGATATGTGGGATTGTGCGACGAGAGCGCCAAAGCCTGATACGTCAGCAGCAGTAACTCCACCTAGAGGAAGCGTCCGCTCAGAAGCGACCGCAGCATTGAGACAGATGTTCCCCAAACACCGAAGCTAGCAGTTGGGCAGACGGCCCATCGCTTTTTAGGCAGATGGCCTCTTAGCTGTCGAATATTCTTAACTGTTAAAGATGTTTGTAAATATATTGTGAATACATTAATTATGTAATTAAACTTAAATTTAAACTTTAAGAGTTATTTATCATTTGCCTTTTATGAACCCACAGATATTAATTTGTGATTCCTTCCTCTTGATCTCGCAGTTGAAACAACTTACAACAAAAAGTGCACAAAATTTAGAAAAGTGAAACTAATTCAGAGCAAAAGAAACAGAAAATATTACTGCACGTGATCAACCAAAACGAGTTTGTCTTTCATTCCCGTTCGTTGAAAAATATCGTCTGTCCCAAATATTCTGATATAGTTTATATTACGATAAGAACAAAAATAAGACTCAAAATAAACAAAGTATAAGAGCTGAAATTCCATTAAAAATTTTTTTTGAAAAATAATTGCTTTTTCATCAATACTGGTAAATTAATCAAAGTAATCATAATACTCAATATTCATACCAATTTTTTCAGAACCACCAAATTATGGCTGATTTAAGAATATTTACTCAGGTGTTTTAGCATAAAATTTATCTAATGTGAAAATAAAGACAACTTTAATATTGCATTTACTAAACTAATATATGATGTATAAAACAAAGCACATTGTAATCAAATATCTGGAATAAAATTCTTGTGATGCCTGTAAAAACACACAAACACAAAATTGAACATAGAACAGAAAGATGGACAGACAGATTTACGCAACTAAGTTTTGTCACAAATTAAGATAAGTACTCAGAGTATGCAAATTTCCATGAAAATACACTCATGGCATGCTGAGTATCAAATTGTCGAGCTGAACATGGGAAAGATCACTCCACTCAGTAAGCAATGCTCTCCGAAGTTCCGGTACACATGTAGGAGGTGGTTGACGGGCTGCAACTCGTCGGCCAAGCATGTCCCACACATGCTCCATCGGATTCAAGTCAGGTGAGAATGCTGACCATTCCATACGGGTGATATTCTCAGATTCAAGACAATCGTTTATAATGTTTGCACGGTGAGGACCGGCGTTGTCATCCATAAACATAAATTCTGCGCCCATGGCACCCCTAAATAAACGTACATGTTCTTCCAGAATGATGTCCCGATAAATTTGGCCTCTCATGGTTCCGATTTGAACATGCAGGTCTGTTTTGGAGCCCAGTATAATTCCGCCTCAGACGGGTAATCCTGCAACACCGTAGCGGTGTCGTTCAATGATGTTGTCTTGGTAGTAGCGGGTACCTAGCGTTTTCCATATGAACGTCCACCGTGAATCAAACTGCAAGCTAAACCTGGACACCTCGGAAAACATCATACAAGCTCACTGTGACAATGTCCACATCGCATGTTTTCTACTCCAGGCTAACTGCTGGCGACAGTGAGTTGCCGTGAGCGGAACACTTTTGACAGGCCTGCGAGCATATAGACCAACATGTCCCAAACGTCTGTAAATGGTTTGTCTTGAAACTGTTGTACCCGTGGCTGAAGATAGCTGACGAGAAAGGTCGGATGCTGTGCTCCGTCTGCTTCTTTTTGCAGTTACTGCGAAATACCGGTCATCATTCGGCGTTGTAACTCGGGGGCGACATGTACTGTAACTTCTACGGACATTTCCATCCTTTTGGAATCGTTGCCAAAGCCTAGAGATGACACTTTGGGCGATTCCAAGTTCCCCTGAAACTTCAGTCTGAGTACGCCCACATTCCAGGCGGTCAATAATTCTACCACGTAAAAAATCATCAACATGCACCCTCTGTGCCATAATTATTCGAATGTGGCACTGAGCGCCTTACAGAGAACGCTTGTGAACAATTTTACTTCTTTGTTACCATTCCTTTTATACACCTCTCTTACACTCTCGTCATTATGTCGTAGTATCGGCGTCATCTGATGGCTTCCTGTAATTTGGATATTATTCTTGAAGATGTGTGCGATAATTCTACAGGTGCAATTTTTACTTTAGAGTTCTATTTTTGTGTGATTCTGAATTATCCTTAATTTATGAACATCAGTGTATATTAAACCGTGTGGATGTGTATAGGGCACATACATACATAAAGACAGACACCAAATGAGCAAGAAGCAGATTTGGCATCATAAGGGTTCAAAACGGATAGAAAACTTGAAATGAGTTGAAAATATTCAATGTACACACGTCAAAAAAAACCCGATCGCAATTGCACAATTTACATCGCAGAACAAAACGGAAGGTAGCAGTCGATAGTGATGAATGTTTTCTACAAATACCAATATTTAAAATTTGTCTAAGAGGCCGTCTTTATATTAAATTGGGTGCTTGCTCCGAAAATATCAATACGAACCCCCATCTTTTATCACAAATTTGGATTCTACACACGATTTCAGGCGTAAATAACAAAAGTTCATCAATTTATGGGATTTTTCACTGATTTGCAAGTGTTTGAAAATTAGATCTCCCAATAAAAAAATTGGTGTTTCACGTTTTATTTTTTATTTATTTATTTTTTTTATTTTTTTTCCCTACAAAGATTAATTTTTTTTGGAAATTGTTTTTTCATCCTTTGCTACCCAAAAACCCAAACACAATCTATAAACATTTTAACTATCAAACTAAATTTACTATTTTTTATCAATTATTAAATTAATATTCATAAAAATTATGAATAGAAACATGGGCAAATTTTGATACCATGTGATTCAACTGTTTCTGAAACATCTGAATTCCAAATTCCAGCTCATTTCGTGCATAATTAGTAGCGCAGTGAGACTCTTTGCAAAATTCGATGATTATTATCGTTATTGGGATTGTACACAAAGTGAAAACAGAAATTTCTGCCAACAGATCCTAGGATTCAATCAGAATGGATTCTGTATTTGTCACCATCTTATTGGACTCCATACCAAGGTGCCTGCAACAGGTCATTGACTGAAACGGCCACTATACGTCTTTATTAATATTTATAATGTGATTGAACTCCTAACATTTACACGCTCCCTCAATGGTTTTTAAGGATTTTATCGGTCAATTTTACGCAGTTTTTCATTATTTTTTTCATCAAATCCGCCTGCAATTGTGTGTAGAATCCAAATGTGTAATAAAAGATGAGGGTTCGTATTCAAAATATCGGAGCAAGCACCCAATTTAATGTGAAGACGACCCCTTAGACAAATTTTAATTATTGGTATTTGTAGAAAATATTCACCGTTATCGATTGCTACCTTCTGTTTTGTTCTGTGATGTAAATTGTTCAATTGCGATCGGGTTTAAATTATGGGGATAAAAATTAATAACACACTGCAATAGAGCTAACTAAATCAATCTCAAAGCAATGACGGGAAAGACAACAGGTGTTTATCAATATTTTCCACAGATGACTAAAGAACGAGATAGCGTGTACCCTTATAATTTGTTGCGTGATAGCGTACCTTTCATTTCACGGTGTTTAATCATCTTCGTGAAATTATTACGGAAGGTTTGCTATCTTTATTTCTGGAAAACATTATCATTATAAAATTGAAAAGACGTATTTCATTTTATAACCATATAATAACAGTATAATAAAAACCATATTAATAAACCCTATTTTCTTCAATCTCGTCTCCGGCTTCTCGGCCATTAGTCGACAAACAGCCCAAAAAGGTCTGAAGTGATACGTTTCAAAAACACCATCTATAGTATGTACAACTGTATTGTCGAGAACTTAGTGCAGTCCTTAAGGTGTTCTCCAGTCATTCTGTGCGGCTTGCAAAGAGGACAAATAATACTCCAATACAACGTGTCTTTGTAGGTAATATTGTCATGAACTTAGAGCAGTCCTTAAGAGAATCTCCAGTAGTTTCGTCCAGTTTGCAAAGATGACAGATAGTATTCCATTATGACGTAAATGTCTTTGTCGATAGTTATGTCCGGTAAGAAGTCTAAAGCAAGGTACTCCAAAAACTCAGGGCAATGAACCTGAGAGATCTGAGCTTTATTTCTCAATAAAACAGTCCAGTTATTTCCAGTAGACTCTGTTCCTCTTTTTAGTAGATTGAAAACCTATTAGTCCTATAGAAGAGCATACAAGCCCTTCATATTACGTAGAAGCAATGGGGAGAGTTAGGTTGAGGCTACTTAGCTCTAGCCTTAGACAAATGGTCAGCTTGTTCATTGCCATATAAAAACAGTGTAACATTGGTTTTACTCTTTAAAGAACCAAAACACATTAAGGAATTGCTAATAGTAATCTGATTTGAAAACTTATTCTGTTTCACATGAATATATGTAAAACAGTGAGCCATCTTTCATTTTGCAATGAATCTCGTTCTCTTCGTATTAACTCCCCAAGTGGTTTCGACGAGATATCTCGTCCATCAAGATCTGAACAATTTTGATAAATATGAGGTATATCGTCATACCAAGACTTACTGATTTTTTATGATGACGAGATCAATATCTTGTCAGTTTTCTCTTATTGACGAGATATCTCGCCCATTTATATCTGGTGAGTTTGCTAATGACGAGATATTTCGCCGAGACAACCACCAGGAGGGTTTAAATGTTAATTTGAGAGTGCATACAAGTCAACGCATCGAGCGTTCACCAATTTTAAGGCTTTACTGTGAAAATTAAAGAACATTTCCTCAAGATAATAGTAGATATTAGTTGGAACAGAAACTGGGGTGAGAGAGAGAGAGAGAGAGTGATCGCACGTCACAATTAAGCAGAATGAATTGGAAGAAATTTTTTAAATATTTTATTTCACTTGATTTCGTTTACGACTTTTAAGAATACATTTTATTTAAAATAATTCAAATCGTTTTGAAAAGTATTTGCATTTCTAATTTGTTTAAAAAATGTATACCTTAATGCGCATATTCAAAGAAAAACCCCTTTATGAGCAATGAGACTTCTGGCATTCCACCTCATTTAATCCTCTGAGGTGTTTACACGTATAGTTCCATCTTACATCCTGAAGTCTGAACTGCATGACTTTTAACCAATTTGGACCCTGTTGACCAATATAATCTTTTCAAAGGATTCACTTCTAAGGAAAGAAGTAATAGAATCTTCTTTACACAGAAGTACAGAATTCTCTTTCAAGGATAGGAGCATAGAACCCTTACAAATGATTCATTTCAAACGGAAAGAGCAATAGAACTCTTTTCAAAGGTCGATTCGGTCACCCAATAGATGTCGTTATTTAGTCATCAAGTGTGTACAAATACACTTTGCAGAAATTCTGTGAGACTTAGAGGGTTAAATAATTAAGATTAGTATATAAATATTCTATAGAGAGAGAAAGGTATATTATAAGTCTGTTAAGAGTTATACAAATATTCTGTCATTTAATAATGTGATGTCTACAAGTTCTTTAGATAGTCGGTGAAACAAAAAAAAGTGCATCGCCATTTAGAAATATTTTTAAACTAAATTTTTGTTATGGTAAAAATACACTCTGTAACAAAAAAAAAATTTACGCACCAAGAAGGAGTTGTTCAGGAGCTGTCCCGGGCTCGATCAACTTGGAACGGCTCTGACTGAGGATATATATATATATGTCCAAGTTCCTCAAATGACAAATGAATATTCCACAAGCTGTGTGGAACAAAAGATGAAAGAAGAAAAGTAAAATGCTGAAGTGAATAAATTGTTTTTTTATTGCAGAGAAAAAAGCGTTTTTTAATCTGTAGGGAGCAACCCATAATAGGGAATGTTCTGTCCTCTGACCCTTCCGAAGGTCATGCACGTTACCGACATGCTTTACACAAGGTTGTCCAAGAGTTCCTGTACCGAAGTGTCTCATTCGCGTACTACAATACTTCACTCTTATGGAGTCCTTGTTAGTGTCAAATAGGCTGCAATGCAACGTCCGAGCATCCCAAATGTGCTCAATTGGATTGAGATCAGGTTACCTTGCTGTATACAAATTCAGCTTTTTTCCCGTTTCTGTGCATCAACGACTATCAACTACATAGTTTACTCCCTCGGTACAAAAGCAATAGAATATTGCACTCAACTATGAAACAGAATAAACTAGTTTACTTCTTCGGTACACAAAAGCAACAAAATGATCAAAGTGGCCGACTTGTCTAGGTTAGTTTGTGATCCTGTGTACCAAGGACAGCTGACAAAAAGAGAACATATGCTTCCTCGCCAGAAAAGCATGAAACGGAAAATCTATCAAGGACGCTACATGTCTCTCTGCACTTTCATCCACTTTCCCAATACACAAAAACAGCAAAGCTGTCAGCTTTCTAAAATCCGGTAAGCTCTTTGTCTATCGGAAACCCAAAAGGACAATTCTCTCTCGAATTTCAGCGTCATGTAACGATTTTGAAGAGTATGGCTGATGAGTAATCCTGAAAGGTGAGACCTTTACTACCGGCCTTATGTACCTAAGAACAAGCATCGGAAGGTCACCTAGTTTTGCATCGAAGAGATGCTTTTTTTTCCCTTTCGCCTGAAGACATAACGCGATTGAAAGGGGACCACGTGATTGTTCTCATGCCCCGTGATCACTGGTGTGACATAACGTTTCAGAGAAACCAGATTTGCATTGAAAGTTTCGGGCACATCTATCCTGGACTCTTTTGAAGGAGAGTCATTTCGTCATTTGCCTTGTGGATTGTATTTGTGTGTTTGAGACTATGGTGGATTGATAAACTGTGCAGGCAATTTGAGGATTTGTATAAGGATTACATCTGTTTTAACTGGTTGATAGATTAGCTGTGTATGCAATCTGAGGTTTGCTTATGAATTATATCTGTGTTGTGCTTCTGCTATGGTGGATAGATTAGCTGTGCAAGCAATTTGGGACTTTGTTTATGGACTATATTCGTTTTGTGTTTTGACTAATGGGTAGATTAGCTGTGCGTGCAATCTGAGGTTTGTTTGTGAATTTCACAATGCATAATTCATGTGTGAGATATCTATGAATGTGTCAACATTTGAAAGCGAAACCATAAGTTGTGCTGGTAATCTTAGAGGATTTACAAAAGAAAATTTTTCAATGATTACAGATTGAACCTACATTCTACATTATTTGAAGGAATTTATGGACGTTTTTTGCATCTGAGTTGAGTATAATATTTAAAGCAAGGTAGATTTCGTGTGAATCTTATTTATCACATACAAAGTAAGAGAAAAGATTCATTTTACTTCAGTAGAAACTTATTCTTATTCAAATCTTATGAATTGCTTATGACATTCATTGCCTGCGAATTTCAGAGCAAGAGATTTGCATTCAAAAGTAAAAAAATAATTGTATCTAATTTGGGACCTTGATTAAGAATAATTTCCAAACATACAATTTGAAAAATTCGTAATGATGATTAAGTATTTAGTTTATTCGTAAAACTTAGGAAAATAAATAAATAAATCGTAAATTTGATAACAAAATTTACGGGTGTGCTCCTTCTACTAAATTAATTTAAGATGAAAGAAAATGCAGCTATGCTTTTATGAGGAGTTAAAATATTTTTTTCTAGCTAAGGGGAGGTGAAGCCACGTGAGTTTTTTGTACCCATATTGTTTAACAAAGCTTAACAAAACAGCGATAAAACTAACTTTGCATTATGTTTTGATCCAGCTATTAGTGAATGTCATTCAGACAGGCTTGTTAGTGCACGGACAGTAATTGGGTATGTTCATTCCATTTGTAAATGATTTGCTCTGTAGCAATTTTCTTTCGGCGTTTTTGTGTGCTATCTTAGAGTAAATAACAAAACAGATAGATTAAGAAAAAAGATATAACAGACATTTATTTGGGTTTCTTGAATTATCTCAATACTCGATAAGACTCAAACAGATTTACCGACATTGCGCTCTCGTACGAAAGCATACATCAGTCTCGAGTAAGAAATAGCGGTGATTTTGATAGAGATGAAAAAAAACACCTTCGCCTTCATTTAATTTATGTCGAATTGATTTTGTATCAAGTTTTAATTGCTTATCACTACGCACTGCTTCAGTTCGAGTCACTGCATTTCCAATCGAGTTTTAGTCGAAAACGTGTATCTATTTAAACAAAGGAAGGTTATCGTGAAGTGTGTCTATAATCGACTTGATTCTTTCAACTGAATGCTTTATTGAACATTCAAGTTCGTAAGATTCACAGTGAGATCAGAAGAAACAGTTCCCAATCAATTTTTCAAACCTTGAGAAATCAATCACTATGATGCTTCCGAATGAATATCGGTCTCCAAGAACAATTGCCAGATCCGATTCGTCTGAAGAAGATGGTCAAATACCAGGCAACAACTGGCCACCACCCTCCTCACTAAACACATCTCACCAACTAAATACGTCTCACATCAGTGAAAACGGAAACCGGATTTGTGATTTAGAAAGCTCTGGTGTGTTTGTGGCTGGATACACAGGTCCCATACACAGATGGGAGCATCCTGGATACCAGTTTCTAACAGAATCTGCTCAAGGTAAGAACAATTTCATCCATCCATTGAAGTAGTAAGGAGGGAGAAATGATGATCCCTGATGATTTCTGATTTTTAAGCCTTCAAGTGGTTTCTTCGCGATTTCTCGTCAATCAAGATCTGATCAATCTTTCTAATGACGATATATTTAGTCCAACAAGTAAATAATGTGTAAAAAAACGAATTAAAAATGTTTTATTTATTACCATCCAAGTGGTTTCAACAAGATATCTCGTCCATCAAGATCTGACTAATTTTGCTGATGACGAGATATCTCGTTATCTAGACATTGCCAATCGTTTCATGATGACGAGATCAAGATCTGTCAGTTTTGTTAATGGGTGAGATACATCGTCTAGACAACCACCAGGAGGGTTAAAACATCCACAAATAAAAAAAAATAGTGTTTTTATGTAAGAGCCTCATTTTGTTTGGGAGTAATTTTTAACTCCCACGGGAGTTGTATCGACGAAGTGTCTCGTCATTAGCAAAACTGACCAGATCTTTATCTCGTCATCATAAAAAAAATCGGCAGTATCTAGATAATGAGATACCTCGTCATTAGCAAAATTAGTCAGATCTTGATGGACTTGATAAAAAAAAGTCAGATCTTGATCCTAACGAAACCACTTGGAGGGTTAAATAAAACATTTTAATTCAATATTTTTAGATTTTGTTTACTCAATATATTGTTTACTTTATTGGACGAGATATCTCGTCATTAGAAAAAAACGCGATCACGATGATTAGAGGAATCACTGACCAGATCTGATCTCGTCATCTTCAAACAATCGGCAATATCCTGATGAGGAGATATCTCGTCAATAAAAAGAATGGTCAGATCTTGATTGACGCGATATCTCGTCATCAGCAAAATTGGTCAGATCTTAATGTTCGATATATCTTGTCAAAATCACTTGGAGGGTCAAATAAAACCTTTTACTTCAGTTTTTTACATATTGTTAACTCAATTGATGTTATTGTTTAGGAAATATGTGTATATATTTGAACACACCGGTCAAATAACCGATAACGTTTTCGACCACATCTTCCATTACGTTTTGTCACATTTTTGAAGAATTTGTTTAATTTCTTCTAAAATGTTTTTTTTAAGCTGCCGAATCGTTGTTGGCTTGTTAGAGTAGACTCGTTCCTTTAAATGTCCCCATATAAAAAAAATTAGGTCAAATCAGGGGAGAGAGGGGGACCAATCGACATAATCAAATTTGACATTATTCTGTCAAGAATCTCGGAAATATTGTGAACATTTTTAAAGAGAAGCGAAAAAAAAAATTGTTTACACATACAGTAAAAGCAAGAGAGCAAACGATACACTTCAAACTATTTTTTACTCTAAATTAATATTTATGCATTATTTTCTCACTTCAAATGTTATAACACAAAAATCTACTGTTGGATTCTCTTAAAACTTTGAGAACTTGTTCTTTATAATATTGTCTAGTGAATGAACTAGAATAATTATGCTGAGTTGAAAAGTTTTCAAATTATGGCCATTTATTTAAGAAATAGGACGGTAATACTATCAAAAATCTTGTATTCATTTTTCCATCGCTTGTAAATTTTTTTTTTACTTAAATATCCTTTTGATTCTTGTTTATTCCCTAGAAAAATGCATGTAGTTTATTTTGGTAGCATCATTTTTCAAATGGTTGGATAGATTTTCATGTAGCACATTTGAAGTTTTTGATAAATTTCTTTAAAATTTCATACAAAATTATCATTTTTACAAAAATTATTAATATATATTTTAAATATTTATAGCACAATGTCATTAAAATGTTTCTATACCACATTAAAAAAAAAAAGGGTCTCGAACGTGTTTGGATACCTTAATCCTCCAAGTGGTTTTGACGTCCATCGCGATCTGGTCCGTTTTGCTTAATGGCAAGATACCTCGTGGAGACAACCACTGGGAGGGTCAAATGGCCTTATTTTAATGGAATGGTTAAATAGTGATGCATTTTGTTACTCGTCGAGTCATTGAACCTTAAAAACGTCTTATAAGGGCTTGAGGAACTGCTCGCCAAGTATGGTTCACCCATTAAAGATCTTGTGCTGACTGAGTTATTTGAGTTGAATGGGAGACGGATTCTGATATTTACCCAATATTGCATAGGGGGACGTATTAGTATGAAATGGTTTGGTAGCGATGCAGTTCGCAACCTGTCAAGTCATTGAATCCTACAATCCTCATAGTCGCCAAGCTTATTCCCCTATTGAAGATCTTGTGGTGACTGCGGTGTTTTAGTGCAGAGTGCAGAGACGGAGTCTCAAATTGGTCCAGAATGACTCAAATGGCCGTATTAACATGGAATGGTTTGATGGCGATGCAATTCGTTACTCGTCGGGTCATTGAACCTTAAAAATGTCGTATAAAGTCTTGGGGTACTGCTCGCGAAGCTTGTTTCAAGATCTGGGGTTGTGATCTGGGGTTGTCTGAAATATTTGATTTGAGTCTGGAGACGGAGTCTCAAAATGGTCCAGAATTACTCAAATGGCCATATTAGCATGGAATGGTTTGATGGCGAGTCACTTTGCTATTCGTTCGGTCATCGAACCTTAAAAATGTATAAAGTCTTCGGATAGTACTCGCCAAGTTTGTTCCTCCTATTGAAGATCCTGTGCACACACAGTCTGAGGTTTTTGAGTCTCATTGGCCTAAAATTGTTTACATGGCCGTATTTGCATGGAAAATTTTGACGGCGATGCATTTCGCTACTCGTAGGGTCACCTTTAATTAAAATCTATAGATAAAAAAGGATATGTGTGTATATATATTCTCTATACAAATCTACACAGTTTCACCAATCCACACCAAATTCGGTGCACTTATATTTCACAACACTGCGGAAAACATAGGCTATTTCCTAGATATCCAGAGATAGTGGTTTCACTTGAAAGTAACTTGATTGCAGCTAGCTCTTCGTATAGTATAGAGCATCTTGAGCATTTTATTCGAGTTATTTTTCAAACCAACCTATTATGCTCAACGTTATTGATGTATCTACCTGGCTACGCTGAAAAGTCGGTATTTGACTAAAATTTCATTCTACGTTATTCAATATTCTTAATATTTAGAACTTTTCGTATCAAAGCTGATGTTATTTCTTCTGTATAGTGAATAGAAGCTCAGATAAAGCAATTTGAATAGATCTTGACAGCTGTTTTAATTCGTTTTCAAATCTTTAAATGCATTTGATTCTCTTATTTTGACATTTTGAACGAGAAACGCGCTAACTAAAATTGTACAGTATAGTTTCGAATGAAATTTGGTGTTCTCATTTTTGTGTTTTGAAGCGGCTGAACTAGGATATAGAAGTCATCTTCATTGGAAAATCTTTTGGAGATTTTACTGTTTAAATTCATGTTTACCTCTCAATTACTCTCAATATCTCTCATGAGTGGAAGGGAATGTTGCATATCTTTTAGTTCAGGCTTATCGTATATATTAAGGTAGTTATTTTAATTAACGTCGTACTGGAGCAACATAACAGGCTATTGATAACGGTCCGAGATCAATCCCTTAATGGAAAGAACCGAGGACAACACCACGTAATTTTGAACCACGGTCAGATGACGAGGCAACACCTGAGCTGGTACTCCAAACTTCCACGTCAACTTGAGGATATTTGAGGACAAGACAGATTTAACGTGCATTAGCCCCCTTTGTGCAAGACGGTGTTTGTTGGATTCGAACTCGCAATCCTTAGGTTGCTAATCCGTTGCTCTTCCAACCGGGCTCCCCGTATATATATTTTGAAGAATTAATGTAAAGTTTTAGGCAGATGTGTTGATGCGTTTTTCAGTTGTAATGTTTTTCAGTAAAATCTCCCTTTTTTACCTAATTTTTTCCAATCTATACAAATAAGAATATAATGTTTGTTTGTACATTGAGTATTTTCGACCCCTTTCAAGATTTCTATTCGTTTTGGACCCTTCTGATGCCAAATCCGCCTCTTGCACGTTTGGTTTCGGACTGTCTGTACGTGAGTGCCACACGTTTTAATATATTTTCATGAAACTTTGCATACTGTGAGTACTTATCTTCATTTAGTGAAAAAACTTGGTTGCGTAAGTCTGTCTATCCGTTTTTCTGTTCCATGTTCAATTTTGTGTTTGTTTGTTTTTACAGTCATCACCCCCATGAACTTTTCTTTATTTTCATATTTAGATAAATTTCATGCTAAAACACCTGAGTAAGAGTATACTTAAATCAACCATAATGTATACTGAGTATTACGATTTCTTTTGGATTGCTTTACCGGTACTGCTGAAACAGCAACTATTTTTCCAGAAATATTTTTGTTATGGAATTTCGGCTCTGATACTTCATTTATTTCGAGAGTTATTTTTGTTCTTTTCGTAATGTAAATTATATCAGAATATTTCGGACAGACGATATTTTTCAACGAACGTTTTCTGTTTTAAATATTTATTATTTTAATAAATTGGTATTCCCTTTTCATCACACTTAACACCACCAGAAAGTATTCTACTTAAAGTGACAGGTAAGTGAGAATGAAGTATTTTTTAAGTGTAATAATGCCGTTATTGAAAGAATAATAATGTCAAAAAATCCAGACTCGAACTTTTCAGTAAAAAATTCTTTGTCACAATGACAGGAGAAGCTGGTGAAATTCGATAATGCCGCATGCCTAATGCAAGAGTGCCACAAGTAAAACAAAATTGTTATGATGGCTATAAATCGGAAATTCGTCATTTTTATTAATTGAGTTGAAGATAAAAAGAACTTAAATTTCAAATCTCCCTCCAATTCGTCTTTTGTACTCGTATAATCTTAGTGTCGCCTATCGTCATTTTGTAGCTTTGTCATATCTGTGCTCAGATGGCAAATTGTTATGTCACTTTTCCCGAAAAATTGAGTAAAATCCCATCCTGGAGTCTGGTTTGTTAATGTTCAGAAGGTGGCAAAATGTCGTAAGTCTTTCAGTTTATGAGAAAGCAAAGGTGGAAAATTGTAATAAGTCAAAAACCACAGAACCACATGTTGAATCTTGAATCTTAAAATTACTGTCACGAAAAATTAAAAAATGTGACTTATAACATTTTGCCATCTGTGCACAGATATAGCAAGGGTGCGATGTATGTGAGATGTATTAAATGAATGGATATGGCAACTGTAGAATTTGTGTCCAAAGTAAATTATAGTAATTCTAAAGATGGTGAAAGGTGTTTAAATATTGTTTTATTCTACAAAAGAGAGACAGAAGTTATTACATACTTTGATTATCACTTCTATCTAGAGTTAACCAATTAAAACCGAGTAAGGTCATGTATTTTGCCAGTATTTAAATAAACTTGAATAATTTTTCGTAGATTTGTTTGATTCATAACGTTTTTTATAAGTTGTTTTACCTTAAAAAGGGGCCGAGGTAGCCCGGTTGGAAGAGTAATCGATTAGCATCCGGAGGGTTGCGAGTTCAAATCCAACCAAAGATCGTTGTGTATAAAGGGGACTGGTGCACGTTAAATATGGCGTGGCCTTAAATGTCCTCACGTTGGCATAGTGTGGAAGTTTGGAGAGTGGGGTGGAAGCACAGGTGAGACCTCGTCATCCGACATCGTGGTTCAAAATTAAGTGCTGTTGTTATCGGATTCATCCCTTGGGAATTGTACTAGGACCGTCGTCAATAGCCCGTTGTGTTGCTCCAGTGTGACGCTAATTAACCACCTACCTACTTATGCACCCTGTTTTCCGAAATTCAAACATGCAATTGTACTGCTTCAAAATTTCGTCTTACTACCTGCCGGAACTACTTAATTCGATGAACGAAGCTAGACTATGCTGTTTTTTCCGTTATGAAACACATCAATGCAATATTCCGTGCGAGCTGTCCGTTACATAACAGAGAACAGGTTCTCTTTTCCTACGCATTCGGAATGTGCAAAAGTTTCATCTACGAAAAAGAAAAACATCCGGATTCAGTTTTTCCTTCAGCATTCTTAAGAGGATCGATAATTTCATTTCTGTAGACCAGAGGTCACCAATATGGGCACTACCTAAATCTTGGGGGCAATGCTGGCCCCTAGGGAAATAGGGAGCAGGAGTGGGTAGTTACGATTCTAAAGGAATGTGTCGCCAAAAATGTTTTAACCCACCTGGTGGTTTTGTCTCGACGAAGTGTCGTCTTTCACAAAACTGACCAAGACGAAATATTATTAGAAGAAAAGTGATCGCGTCATATCCTGATCCCCTCGTCATAATAAAAAAAAACCTCAATATCGTCATGACCAGATATCTTGGCATTAACATAATTGGTCAAATCTTGGTGGACGAGATATCTCATCGAACCATTTGGAAGGTTAAGGAAACTCTCACTCTCTTGACCATACGGACACTCACTTCACTGATCATCTCCGTAAGAATTATACCAAGTAAAACGCAAGTTACAATTGATCGGTCTAAAATCAAGACGACACATCGTAAGAAACGAGTGTTAGCATGCATGTTTCTACTAGGGATGCGACATCGATGTCGATGTTTTCAAAACATCGATGTTTTTTAAAAAACATCGATGTATTTAACATCGATGTATTGGGTTCGATGTTTTTGTAACATTGATGTTTATACTTGTCGATGTTTTTACGTTGTCAATGTTTAATTTTTAAATGAAAGAAGTACATTTATAAAAATTTAAAAAATAACCAAGTAGCATCATTTTTATAATTAGCAAATTGAACGTACTTTTAGACCAAAGTGACCAAGTGTGAAGTGTCTGAAAAGTAGGGATGCGACATAAATGTCAATGTTTTCAAAACATTGATGTTTTATAAAAAACATCGATGTATTGGTGCCGATGTCGCATCAATAGTTGCTAAACGATTTTTTCGAAATGGGGAGAAAAGTTTAAATACACTGAATTTTAAAAACATCGATAGTTTGGGGGGCGTTGTATTACCAACATCGATGTCTTAATTTTGAACATCGATGTTTTGCTGTCGATGTTGAATCTCTAGGTGCTAAACCAATTTTAAGAAATGGGGGAAAAAGTTTAAATACACTGAATTTTAAAAACATGGATGGTTTGGGGGCTATGTATTATCAACATCGATGTTTTAATTTTGAACATCAAAGTTTCAAAACATCGATGTTTTGCTGTCGATGTAGCATCACTAGTTGCTAAATCAGTTTTAAGAAATGGGGGAAAATTTAAGTATATTGAATTTTAAAAACATCGATGTTTTTGGAGCGATGTATTATCAACATCGATGTTTTAAATTTGAACATTGATGTTTCAAAACATCGATGTTTTACTGTCGATGTCGCATCCCTAGTTTCTACGCGTATTTTGGTAACATTCTGTTTGACCAGTTGGTAGAGTTTCCAATCCTTAACCTGAGGTTGCGAGTTCAAAAAAAGCTGCCGGTTGCGGTCACACTCTGCTGCTAAAGGCATCACATGACATTCTACGGCATGGATGCACACTTGTTAAAACTGAGGTCACATCAATTAACTGCGACTTAGGGGGGGGGGAGCGAAAAACTCCAATACCTAATCACTTTTTTATTTCATTTATATTTATCGCACAATGTTACAAAAAATGCACGAATAATTGAAATTTATGCGTGATTAACAAATGTTTTAATACACGATTCGATTTTTGAGGTAAAGAAGCGCAAAACTGATTCTACATTTTCATTAGTCAAGTGCTTCTTCTTTTTTGATTTGTTAACCCTTCTTTGCATGATTTTTTCTTTATTGGTGAAATAAATCAAGGTGATATAATTCATGTTCAAAATTAAAGGAAAAATGGTTTAAAAAATCTTAGTATATTTATAGTATAAATTTAGCAAAAAACAATATGATGGTATCATGTGGTATTTTTTAAATTAAACGCAAACTTTTTCAGAAATTGCTCTTAAAATAACAGAAACACATGTTACAAATCCTTCTTCCACTCATTTTTACTTTTTTAGCAATAGAAACTCAAATATAATAAAACAAAATTAAAACCGAAATCATACGTTTATTGCAACCAACAAACAGCGGAATGACAACTTCTTAAAACGTTTTACTGATAGTGACACTTGCATATTTTTGACAGCTATGTTTTGTTTATGCAATGGACATTAAAAAGGTATCCAGACACGATCAACTTAAAGTGAACTTGTTCTTTTATATAATTTTTGGGCATTTTATGTTATGATGGAAATTTCCACCATTATGCAAAGAAGGGTTAAAACTCATGACTAGGGCAACTTTTTTGTTGCAGTAAAAATGGGAAAAGTTGCATTTATCATTCCTTAAAGTTGCATTTATGGAAATAAAGTTGCATTTATTTTTGATATACTAAATTCTAAAATAAATTATTCGTAAAAAAATTAAAAAATTAAAAATATATTGACAATTTTAGTCGTGTACAACAGTATTATAATACATTATTAAATACAGAAGAACGTTGAATGGTCGATCCTTGGCCAGTAATTTCTTTAACATTGAAAAACTGCTCCAGCCGCAGTCATGTAATGTGCTGTATCGGATAGCAAAAGCGCAAAATCCTTTCGCTCCACATTCAGAGATTTTAAAACGTCATCTACAAGGCGAACAACATATTGATGATCAACACTCGCCTCGCAAGCTCTGCAGTCGATTACGCAAGTTTCCTCTGGAATATCAAGAGTGCCAACCAATGTGTTAAAAGTTACTTCTTGCAATTTATTTCACTTTCGTCTGTTAGGACGAACACCTTCTTAACGTGAACTTCTTGTTTGATCTGCAATACTTCGGCGTTCGCAAGATCAGACAGACGCGATCAAAGGGTTGGTTCTGAGGGCAAAAAATGAAATAGTAATTTCATATTAATTAATTTTAGGCTACATTTTAAAAAGTTGCAGGTAGTTGCATTTATGCAAATAGTTGCATTTATGTTGCGGTTATAACTCACTTACAATACACCCCATGTAGGAGGAATTTTGGTTTTAGTACTTTGCATGCAGCATAGAACGTGTGAAAAAAAGTTGCATTTGTTGCAAAAAGTTGCCCTACTCATGACTAAAAAATTTTATTCACAGATATATGTTGACCCAAAAAAGCTCGGACATTTTAATGCATTATTTAGCAACGATTTGCAATTGTTTTTATTCCCGATGCAACGCTAGAAGTTTAGTAAACGGTCTTCATTCGATTAATTTAGCAGTTTTCATCGTTTTGCATGTCGATGAGTCCAAGTTTAATTCGGGTGCGTTTTCAGGCAAAATGGCAAAAGTATTGCTAAATAAATATAGTAACGGTTGTGAAAATAAGAAAATGATCCTTCAAGGCTAGCATCAAATTATCAATCTTTTCAACATAGTCGGAAAGTTGGTATTGAACCTTTCAGAAACTTTCTTATCATTAAGAAAATAGGTCTCATTCCCTGACTTTAATTGGGTTTGAAATATGTAGATTTAACTTGTGAAAAAAGATGAAATGTGAAAGTAAAGTAGAGCAATGAATTTATCTTTGCCCTCGAGTTGCGTGTTTAAGGTATTTAAATGCTTAGGAATGTCAACCAGAAAATCTAAGTCACATAACTAATCTGAACTTTTTATATCAAGGACGTTTTAGTTTTCCTTCTCTCAGCCACAAAAAAATTCAATTTCATCAATGAACTTTAGAAACCGGTCCAATGTTTGGCCGCGACTGCCACCTCACTTCTGTGTAAAAAATAAAGTCACAATTCGATTTCACTGACTGAAACAAAATGTTTGAACTATCGGTGATTAACGCCACGGGATTATATAAAAATTAATTGTTGAAGCCACACAACTGTCAAGATTTGTTCAAACCCTAGTTAAATCCTAGTAACCTAAGTTTTAACCTAAATTACCTTCATGCGACTTGTTAAAGTTAAAACAACACATGGTGAAATCAACGGAGGTTCGCAGTCTGTGCATACCTGATCTAAGCTCGCAATATAATACTATATACAGTGAAGTACTTTTTGGTAGACAAATGTTCAAGTGTTTAATGTCTCTAATATGTCTTCGAAGTCTCATTGAGGCCGCAGTAGCTCAGTTGGAATAGTAACGGATTAGCAATGTAGGGCTGCGAGTTCGAAACTCGGTTCCACCAAAGACTGTCGTGTACGTGAGGGCACGTTAAATCTGTGGTAGTCTCAAATGCCCTCATGTTGGTGTGGAAGTTTGGAGAGTGGTGTGCCTGCTCAGGTGTTGACCTCGTCATCTGACTGTTGTTCATAAGAAGCCTGAGATGTGTCGGAACCTTCATTTCGGGACCGTTACCAATTTTCACTTGTGAGACGTCAATTGAACTGCCAACTTGCTTTGTTCAACTTGGGTTTCGTGCAGTGCCTTTTTACTAAAACTAGGAACCGACTGGATATTGATGACCGTCGAGATTTAACCCTCCTGGTAGTTGTCGTTTCGACGAGGTATTCGAGACGCCATTAGAAAAATTGACCACATCTTGATGGACGACGTAAGTAGGCTATAAAAAATAGGCAATATCGTGATACCCTATAATAATGGATCGGACAGCAGGATGTGATGGCATAAGGAAAAAAAATACATGCTTTAATAGGGGATGGCCTCGCGTGCTACAATTAGGGATGCGACATCGATACCAAATCATCGATGTTCAATATTAAAACATCGATGTTCAATATTAAAACATCGATGTTTAAAATACATCGCCCCCAAAACATCGATGTTTTTAAACATCGATGTTTTTAAACTTTTTTAATGTTTTTTTATAAAACATCGACATCGATGTCACATTCCTCTTGTCTCGTTGCTTGGGGCACCGTCCCCCCTCTTTATCCTCGTCGTTTTCAGACCCTTCACCCGTGGCCAGTTTGGTCTAAAAGTATGTTCAATATATTGACAATAAAAATTATGATACTTGGTTATTTTTTAATTTTTGAAATGGTACTTTTTTCTATTAAAAATAAAACCATCGATGTTAAAAAAACATAGGCTCCAATACATCCGATGGTAAATACATCGATGTTTAGAAAACATCGACAACATCGTCCCTAGCTACAATTACACTACCAACCCTTCTGGGCATACTTTCAACATGGTTTTGATATACAGCTGTGGGTATTTGTTTCCATTCCTGATGCAAGAATGTCGCCAGATCAGCTGTAGATTTCGGACGTGGTTCCCTGGTCCGTAAGCGTCGTTGTAACTCGTGCCACAATTGTTCTATGGGGTTTTGGTCGGGACTCTGAGCAGGACAGGGAAGACGTTTTACATCCATATCTTGATAGCACTGCTTGACAGAAGCTGCAAGATGACATGGAGCGTTGTCGTCCTGGAAGTAACATTTGCCCATTCCTTAAAATTGCCAGAGCGTAGGAAGAACCTGATTGTCCAAATGTTCCTGTAGGCGTCGGCGTTCAATTGACCAGAAACAGCATGCAAAGGTCCCAGGCCATACCATGAAAAACTTTTCCAAACAAGTAGTCGGATTTTATGCAAATCCGCTGACGTCCAGTCCATTATTGTAGGGTAGTGTAACTCACCATTAGTAAAATTGGTCAAATCTTGATGGACGAAATATCTTGTCAAAACCATTTGGTAGGTTTAGGATGCTGCTGATGAAAATAGCATAATATGGACAAATTGATAGTACAACGCCAAGTTCATTTTTACTATATTAGAGATTATTTCCAATTTGACTGATTTAAGGGATACAGAGTAATCGAGTGCAATTTATTTCTTATTTTTTCATTGCAATAAATAGCTTTATTGTATAATTTCTAAGTTGTTTCCAAACTAGATTTTTGTAATTCTAAAAAGCTGCACGCACATCTAGCTGGATAAGTATTTGTGGTGAAATTCACAAATTATTGACGCAACTACACTTGCAACTTATTATTAGAGATTGTTTTCCATGGGGAGCGGGACCAATGGAAATTTTCTCTGAATAGGGGCATGGAAAAAAACTTTTATATTCTGTCTCTTTAGTCTAGTACAGTGGCCGATATGGACCCCCAGGGGTAAATATAACATATTAGGGATCGATTCGAGCTCTCAGGGGTCTAGAAATATATAAGACATCATTGCACGGGTAATATTAAATTCGGTTAACTTGGATTACCACCATCCTGGATGACAAGGCGATAAAGAGTGAATATCAAATTCCGTGGCGAGATTTAAGGCAGAAACTTACTAATTTTGAATCGAGCATTGCTGATCTTGTCAGCTAGAAGATTGGAAGATTGTATTGTTATTTTGTTATCTATAAACTAAGTGTGTTTGATACATTATGTATTCCTCCTATCAAATATGTAATGTTAAGGACGTCAAAAACAAAAATATCCCCTTTGACGTTAAACACTATAATAATATAAAAAACCAAAATTATACAAATAATAAACGGTATAACTATAAAATAAGCAATCTAAAAACTCATACAAGCGTCTTTTTTGATTATCCTGTTATAACTACGAAATAAAAAAAATAGAGGGGGTCGATAATAAGTCAAGAAACTCTTGAAGGAGGTCGATGGTCAAAGAAGTATGGAGATCCCTGGTCCGACATGTGATCGAGTGGTTTCAACTTTTTTACTGTACATTTTACTGAAAGAATTTACTAACATGACCGTGAGGAGCACAATAAAAGAATTAATATCCGGAGCAATCTGATCGCTATTGACAATTCAAATGGGACAACAGCCATAAAATTTCGAAACTTCTTTTGTGGCAGTCAAAATATATTCCCCACACGTTCCGGGCATCAATCGAAAGGCCATTTTACAAGGTGAAACGAAAATCGTCGCTGCTTTGAAAAAAAGGTTTATTTGAATGCCAATTAAAAATGAGTCCAATCATATCAAGCATGCAGGGCGATAAAAGCAAAAAGCTGAAGACTGACCTCCTTCCAATAGTTGTCTTAAAAAATGCTATTTATTTCTTTTTCTTTTACTTCCAGATGATGGATTTTAATAAGTCATTTGTAAACATCTTATGCAACGCACTAGTGTGCGTGGTTTAATCACGAGTTTACTTCTCTGAGACCATCAATAGAGCTTTTAAAAGTTGTTTTTGCGTTTTCTACAGTTTGCTTTGAATGCTTTATGATGTGGAGATAGCTCAACGAAACCTTCCTTCCAATTTACCTCGACAGCTTGGGAAAGAATATTTATGGTAAATTACAGTGGAAGAGAATTCTGGTAAAATTTAATATCCAGTGGCTCCAGAGAAAGCAATAAATCTCCGCCTCAAGATAAAAGTAATAGAAAAATGACTCAACCGCTATACATTGATCATTTACAAAAGCTTAGGAGACATGTTCCACGTATACGTCCTTGTGTGTGGCTAAATGAAAGGTCAATGAAGTTAATATTTTTGCTCTACTTCTCAAAAAGAATGCCTTTAAAATTCTTTTGAAACAATTTACTTACTTCCCGACATTAAATAGCATTTTAGTATCGTTAAACAAAATTATCGCAGCACAGAAATGATCATACTCAGTTATTTTCGATAGCTTTCGTCTTCTTTTTATATAGTTTGTGAATTCTCAATTTCTTGTTCCGTCTGGGTTTTGTATAAAATACCCTTTGCATGGTTTCTTGAGTGAAATTATAACTATGGCAAACAAAATATTCTTATGAATAATAACTTTGTGTAACCAACTTAAATAACACTATAGTTTAACGGAATTAGCGGTGAAAAAAGAAATTATCCTTCTTAGTTATTTTCAGTAGCGTTCATCTGCTTTTTCGGTATTTTTGTATTCCGCGTCTCAAGAAAGATTCCGTTGGTCCTTTCCTTAGGATATAATTATTTAGTAAGATTATCTGTTGGTTATTTCTTTATAATATAATCCTTTGTGAAGATATATTGGTCCTTTTCTTATAATATAACCCTTTGGAGTTATTTTTTACTGCTCTTTTTTCCAATGAAATGAATTCCCTTTGTAAAGATTCTATTGTCATCTCCTTAGGATATAACCCTTTGGAATTATTTTTTACTGCTCTTTTTTCCTTGGAAGTGAATCCCCTTTGTAAAGATTCTATTGTCATCTCCTTAGGATATAACCATTTGGTAAGATTCTATTGGCAATTTCCTTGTAATATAATTCTTTGGAAAGATTAATTCGCGCATTTCCTTGTAATGGAATCCTTTAAAAAGATTCAATTGTCCATTTCCTTATAATCGAATCCTTTGGAAAATTCTATTGCCCATTTCCTTTTAATAGAGTGCTTTGAAAAATTTGTATTGCTCCCTTCTTTAGAACATAATTCTTTGGATATTCTATTCGTCACGAAGATCACAGAATTGATTCGAAGTCATTGACGGAAGACATGCAGGTTGGAACTATGCCTGTAAACCACTCAGGGGGTTAAAAAGATGATTTTTTTTCACTTGATGAATTAGGCTCTGGCTTAGTAAAACATCCTTCCAATCGGGAGCGTCTCAACAGAAAGCCCGTATGAAAAGATAATTTCAGGTTTTTTTTTTTACATATATATGTGATTCCCGGTAAAGTAATCGATACATCCAACACCTGTTACGGAATTGACTTTTTCCTAATGCTGGAAATATACATATACTCTACATACTACTACTAACCTCTTTAAAAAAAATCCATACCGAAACATCCCCCTTAATGATCTGTTTCAAACATTACACCGGAAATCTTGGCAATATAATCTGCTTACATTTCGATTTATATATTGAAATTTTATAGAATGTTTTTCGCCTTGCCAAAATATTTAAACAAATATTCCTTTTGTTTTTCAGTTACCACTTCAACAGTTGAGAGATTGTTTAAAATTATCGTTGTAGGAGATGCCACAGTTGGTAAGACATCATTTGTCCAAAGATACGTCAACGACACTTTCCGTAAGGATTATAAGGGTACAGTTGGAGGTAAGAAATTTTAGCTTTACATCACTGCATAGTTTGAGTAATATTTTCATTCGAGTTTCTATTTTTCATCCACGTTGACGATGGTAATCATTAGCTTAGCGTAGCGTTGATAACTGGGTACCCCGAGATTGGATAGAAGGCAAAAATATAGCATACTTAGCTTTAGACAACCTTATAAGTCAACTCGATTCCCCGTACACTCAGACACACTACAATACAAAGAAATTTTAGCCCTAATTTAAAAAGAATCAATTTCACCCAATATTTGCAATTGTGTGAATGACCAAAGGGCTGTCTTAGGCCGTGGTCAAATAGAAGGTGCAAGGAGCAGAGCGACACAGTCTCAGTGCCGGCACGAGGGGTGAGAACATTCTCAATAGTCTGGGCTCGCGTGTCGCCAGAATGAATCCAGCAACTCTGACCAATTCCGTTTTCACCTGATGCGGAGAAAAACGATCGACCTTTCACAATAGTCCTTTCCCTCTGACGTCACGAAATTTACAAGTAGTAGTGAGGTTTTACCCCACAAACTAAACATCTAAAGATTAAATAATCAAGGTTTGAAAGAATCCATGGATACTCTCAGACACTGAAAATAGTATATTGGACCTTTCCTTAGAACAGAATTTCTCTTTGGTTCCATTGGTTCTTTCAGTAAAAAATAATCCTTTTGAAAGATATTATTGGTCTTTGGTACATTTTCCCGGCGTGCGCACAATCCGTGGTAGCCCATTTGGACAAGCAACGGTCCAGTCAAATATAATCGTGTACGAAAGAAGCTGGTGCATGTTAAATCCGCCGTGGCCTTAAATGTCCTCACGATGGCATGCTGCGGAAGTTTCGATAGTAGGTGCCAGATCATGTGTTCATATCGTCATCTGATCGCGGTTCAAAATTAAGTGATGTTGTCCTCGGATCTTTCCCTTCGGGATGGTCCCAGACCGTCACCTTTGTGTTGCTCAAGTGCAACGTTACTTAGCTACCTGCGTTCCATTCGTTCTCTATAGATGGGAAATATATTCAATTAACGTCGCACTGGAGCAACAGAACATGGTATTGGCGATGGTCCGGGATCAATCCGGAAGAGAAAGATCCAAGGACAATGCCTCGTAATGTTGAACCACGGTAAGCAGACGAGAACAGTACCTGAGCTGGCACCCCACTCTCCGAACTACCATACCACTTCAAAGTCAGGACATTTGAGACCATGGCAGATTTAACATGCGCCATCCCCCACGTACACCACGGCGGTCTTTTACTCGACCTAGTTTCGAACTCGCAACGCTCCGGTTGTTAATCCGCTGCTCTTCCACGCTGTGCCACCGCCACCCCATATACACTGTCCAAAATTATCTTTACATACCCAAAAATAATTATATTCCATGAAATACCCAATCGATGTAATCCATTTTTGCAGGGAATGTGTGAAAGGCCAGCCTAATTGGAAATATCCAATCAAAAGTGTTCAAATGGTTTCTGATATGCAAATCAAGGCGTTACGTCATCCGACGGTGAATCAAGCGCTTTGCACAAAGTGAATATCTGAGTGAACTTCTGCAATATAGCGTTTGATTTCAGTGTGTAAGGACTCGAAACTAATTTTAATGGCTCCAAAGTATCATTTGAAAGAATATGTGAAGTGGCGCATTATCGGCCGTTTGGAAGCAGGACAGACAATCATGGAAGCAGCGAGATGTGTGAATATTTCAAGACAGACAGTCTCTGAGCTATGGAAACAATTTGAGAACTCTGGAACTGTTGTAAGGAGGCCTGGACAAGGTCGTAAACGTGTAGCTGCTTCTCAAGATTGATATATATATATCTATAACTGCCCGTCGTAACAGCAAGTCTATTGCTCGGCAGTTAAGTTCAGAGTTTGAAGCCGCCACGGAAACTGTTGTATCACGGCAAACTGTATACAGAAGGCTTAATGAAAAAACCCTTTATATTAGAAACCCAAGGGTATGTGTTTCACTGTCTTCACAACACAAGATGTATCGCTTTAGTTGGTGCAAAGAACATCAGAACTGGAGTCAGCACCAACGGACCAATGTTCTCTTTACTGATGAGTTGAGGTTTAGTTTAACATCTGATTCTAAGCGTTTTTACATCTGGAGGGAGTCAGGAACGCGAAATCTTCCTTCGAACAATATGGAATGCAACCGTTTTGGTAGTGCATATATGATGGTGATGGGTGGAAATAATCGATGGACGTATGCCCGTACACATTTTAAACAGAGGATCTGTGACCGGCCAGAGATATCGTCACTATGTCTTAGAACGTTATATAAGACTTTTCAGAGATGCATATGAATCTAATTTTTTATTTATGGATGATAATGCTCGTCCCTATCGAGCAAACCTCGTTGACGAATTCCTTGAAAATAAAGCCATTGAACGAATACCGTGGTCAGCAAAATCTTCGGATCTGAACCCGATAGAGAACTTATGGGACTACCTTGGAAAAGAAGTTACACTGAGACATCCTCCTCCTAGAGATTTAAATGCCCTGAAGACCGCATTGCTCGAGGAGTGGAGTTAAATTCCCCAAACTGTGGTTAACAACATTATTTCCAGCATGAAATCTCGTTGTGATATGTGTGTACGAATCAGGGGCAATCACATTCCATATTAAATTCATAAGCCTTAATTTTTTTCTGAGTTATTCATTTTTTTCCTGAACTTTCCTTGTTACGCATTATTGCCACTTTTATGGTTTTATGCTACAGTTTTATATCATATATGCAGTGTTCTTAAATTTTTTTCTTTGTGTTATGATGTTATGTCTCATTCCAGATAAATGCATAAAATTATACACTCACTGCCAAAAGTTAAGCACGAAAGGTAAAATGCGAAAAAACCACAAATACAGCTTTGACTGACACGAAATGCGGCAGGAAAGTAGCAAATAGGTTTATGCATGAAACAAAACAAAGAATTAAATAGAAAGATGAAAATAATATTGAATTTTCATAAATTATAAGATGAAGTCATATTGGAGTCATTAACAAAATTATGTTTAAATCCGAAACAAATATACAAAACCGACATTAATAGGGTATGTGACCACCCCTCATCCTCATACAAAGTTTACAGCGTGTGACCATGCTTTCCATGAGGTGATCAACCACCCCAGAGTCAAGTAATCGACATTCCTTCTGTAGAACACTTTACAACTCTGTGAGATTATATGGGGGTGGGAATCGTGCTGACACAGCATGGCTGAGGGCATCCCAAAGATTTTCAATGGGATTAAGGTCGGATGAATACGCCGGAAAAATCATACGCGCAATCCCCCTCACTCTCCAGGTAGTCGTCGACGATGCCAGCTCTATGGGGCGCGCAATATCACCATTAAAACGAAAGAAGGACCAACTGCTGCAGCGCACAATTTCACAGTCGGTTCTTAGACTTCATCGCGATACCGGACAGCCGTCACGGAACATCGTCCTTTGATGTGCAAGTCGGTGCGATATCCCAATGAAATCCCGGACACACCATGATGCTTCCACCTCGGAATGCGTGATGCTCGATAATGTTCTGGGGCCGATTGCGTGTGCCTTGTTTTCTCCAGACCCTTATACGTTTCTCATCTGGCTCCAGGGCCAAATTTCGACTCATCCGTGAACATAACATTAGCCCAGTCAGACACAGCCCAATTCTCATGTTGCCAACACCACTTTAATCGTGCCCCTCTGGAATGGGCGGATAGAGGAACACAAACTCGTGGTACCCGGGCGTACAGTCTATTCATGTGTAGCCTTCGGCGCACAGCATTGGCAAATATCATCTTACCAATGGACGCTGGAACCATAGATGTCACACGTGCGGAAGTCACTCTTCGGTTCAGTTTTGCTACAACAGCAATATATCGAACTTCCTCGGGGGTCCTAACCCTTGGGCTGCCGGCCACAGGTCTTCGGACAACTGTTTGTCTTGTTTGGAATTGTTTTCATAATCGTGAAATGACGGAATGGTGAACGCCGAAGAAAAGAGCAACATCAGTGATTCAGCAACATCAGTTGATTACCCTGCTTCAAGGTTTCCCATAGAACGCAGCGCTCACTATCTGCCATTCGTCTTCTGGAAGCCATAGAAACACATCTGTCTTGAAAGCTAATCGTACGAAAGTTCTAAACAATTTTTATTTGCATTTACATGCAACTCCTCTAACCCTTCACAATGCTGGCTTCTTATACGACTGCCTTTTTTGCATATTCCTCGACACTAAACTGTGATTGGTTGTTCATAAGACATTTGCATACTTAATATCTACCTCTGCAGCAAATTGCAGTCTCTCAAATTTATATTGGCTTCTGAAAATTAACATTTTCCTTTCCGAGTGTAGTTCAGAGTTTCTGAGAAATCCATGAATCTATGCATGTAAAGGACAACAGTGTATTTCGATGTGAAGGTCAAGAGAAAAAAAAAGTGTTCTTACATTGAATTCCAACTCGCTGAACTGATCGTGGTTCAAAATAATCCTCGGATCTTTCCCTTAGGGGATTGGTGCCGGACCGTCGTCAATAGCCCGTTGTGTTGCTCTAGTACGACGTTAATTAGAAATTACCATTACCCAACTCGCTGGTACTATATCGTAGCGAACAAGTTGATTAATTGACAGGTCTGGAGCACATTTTCCGCCAATCTAAATCCCCGTTATCTTTACGCAACATCAAGAGGGTCTTCACTCGTCTCTATCGAGTCTAATAGACTCTCAATTTACCAAGAGATGGAAGTGGTCAGGAGTCAACAGGATAGAAGTGTAATGTTTAATTGAAAAATAAAACTCGGATCCCATGTTCCTCGCTCAGGGCTATTAGAGTGGCTTCTTTTCAATTTGCAACAGAACATGTCTACCTACAAAAGCACTAACTCCGTATTTATTTTTCTTTAGAATAGATGCAGCTATATCTGTCCTCTGCGAACTGGACGAACTGACTGGCCTCAAGGGGATTGCTATAAAAATTCGTGACAGTAGCAGGAAATACCGTAGATAGTTTTTTTCAAGGGTACCAGTTCGGTATAAATTATATGCGACTATTTTGCAGATCGCGGCTTTTTTTTTCGGCGTAGGGTTAGTAGGTTATAAAATCCCGTCTTGATCTCTATCTTTGAGAATTGACGTTTTCTACTGATAAAAAAATAGAAAGTTATAAATGAATCTCTAAAGATTTGTGATTTGTTGCCAAATATTTTCAATCACTAAAGTTCATCAAATAGCCATTAGCGACCAAGGCCTTTGTGTAAAAAAGAGGTTCCATCTTACGGAAATAATTTGACCAAAATTTCAGCGTCATTTAACCTATAATGGTACCCTTTCATTCATGCTTTACATTTTAATGGTTGCATTATTTCCTTGAACTCGCTTACTGTTCGATGTCCATAATTTTATTAGCTGCTCAATGATTTGGAGAATTTCGGTCCCTCTTTTTATTTATTTGCGTCATATGCTCGTAATGGTGAAATAACACACGTTAATCAAGCACAAGAAATTTTAAGAGACATAAATTTAATAACGAGACTTGCAATAATGCGAGGGTCGAAGTAGCCGAGTTGGAGATAGGTAGGTATTACAATTAAGGTCGAAATGACGCAACACAACGGTTTATTGGCGATGGTCCGGATGCAATCCCGATGTTAAAGATCCAAGGACTCCTCGAAATTTTGATCCACGGTCAGATGGCGAGGTCCCTCCTGAGTTGACCCACTCTCCAAGCTTTCACACCACGCCAACGCGAGGCCATTTGGGACCCCGACATATATTAAACGTGCATCAGCGACGTATGTACACGACGGACTTTGTTTGGATTGGAACTCGCAACCCTATGGTTGCTATTCCCTCACTTTTCCAACCGCGACCCCAGCACTCAGCCAGTAAAAATTCCATAGACGGAATTCCGAATTGATCTGTCTGTCGTGTACTTCTCTACATGACTTCCAACTCATTTTGACCTTGACCAATTGAATATATACTCTAAGACAAAAAAAAAAGGTACCTGGAAGGAGTAGACAAGTATAAATGAAACTCGGAGGAGTGGTACATTTGCGTTGGAGATGCAAATGATCAAATTTTCAGAATCGTTTGAGCACGCGCATGGCAGCTCTCAAGAACGTTGCCTACTGGGGCATAAAAGGACATCCAGAAGTGTAGCAAATTCATTTCGACTCATGCTGTTGTGCTGGTTACATCGTTTCTCATTGAGTTATGCCTCGGAAAAGTGTTCGCAGGCAATTTAAGCAACTGCGAAAGTTTGACAGAGGCCGAGTAATTGGAGGATGGTCTAATCGACGGATTGCGCAACATATTGGTAGTAGTGATGTTACTATTGCACGCTGTTGGTAGCGGTGGATGCAACAAGGCACATGCCAGCGTCAACTAGGCTCAAGGAGGCCTAGAGAAACCAGACCGAGAGAGGATCGACGTGTTGTAAGACATGCACGTTCTGATCCAACAGCCACTGTTGTTACAGGGATCCAACAAGCAGTGGGAACCTCTGTTGATCATCCAATAAGTGATCGCACCATTTGCCGACGGCTTCACGAAGTGAGACTAAACTCACGAACATCGTTACAACTGCCTTTAACAGCATTGCATCGCCGTCAAAGACTGGAATGGTGCGTACCAGACGGACATGGGGTGTCGAATGGCATCCAGTGGTCTTCACTGACGTATCCCTCTTCTGTCTGGGTAGAGACGACATTCGAATCCGTGTGTGGAGGCAACGTGATCAGCGCCAAGATTCACGGTTTGTTGTGCAACGTCACACATCCAGAAGACCTGGTGTCATGGTGTGGGGTGCAATTGCGTATGATGCTAAATCACCTTTGGTATTCGTTACGGGCTCTTTGACAGGCCAGCGTTACGTACAAGAAATTTTACAACCAGTTACGCTCACATTCTTGAACTCTTATATGCACCCGGTTTTTGCAACAAGACAATGCTCGATTCCATATTGCTTCTGTCTCTATAGCTTGTCTACAACACAACGATATCTTATCATCGCCGGCATACTCATCGGATCTATCCCCGATTGAGAATGTACGAGAGGCCATTGGACGAGATGTCGCCTCTCCACCCGTACCGCGTAAACTGCTGGAACTACGAGACAGGATTCAAGCAGCATGGGATGGAGTATCGCAGGACTTCATAAAGAGTTTATATGACTGACTCCCAAGGCGCTTGGTATGCTGCATTAGGAATATTGTCGATCATACGGCACACCGAATGATACCAGACTTTTTTTAATTTTTCTCAATAAAGTCGCATATTTAAGTCTCAAATTTTAATCATTTACTCATTCACACTCACACTTTACCAACCTTGTAAATTTCATTGCATTCTGACGATTCCTTCTAGGTGAACTTTTTTTTTATGTCTTAGAATCTACATAAAGGATTCTTGGTATAAGGCAATGAGCAATAGAATCTTTCGAAATGATTCTTTTATAAAAACAATTGATAAAACCTTTCTAAATTATTATATTATATTCTAAGCAAATGAGCAATGTAATAATACAAATGCAAATACTAATATTGACGACCAGCTACAGGCTCCAGCCCAACAAGGCTGGTCCTTTGTTTATGAATTCCCCAATTCCCACTGACTATCCGATTGTATCTTAAATTCGTACACTCCCTTTGAATTAAATTATGGTTTAAAGAATCTCTCTAAAAGTTGAAAGAATCTACATATTCTTCAGAAACATCTGCAGGCCTCCCTACATGATTTCTAGCCAATTTTGACCTACTTGACCTATATAATCTTTCCAGATAATTCTTTTTTAAGAAACGTACTAGTGTAATTATAACCGAACGATTCCGTTATAAGGAATAGAGCAATAAAAATGTTTTCAAAGGATTCTTTTCTAATTAAAGGACCAATAGAATCTTTCCAAGGTATTCACAACGGGAAAATGCAATACGCTGTCTGTAACAGTCGAACTCGAAAACGTTAATGAGAAAGCTGAAGTAGGTGGTTAATTAACGTCATATTGGAGCAATACTAGGGGCTATTGGCGATGGTCCGGATCAATCCCGAAGGGAAAGATCGAAGTCGTAATTATGAACCGTGATCAGACGATGAGGTCACACCTGTGCGCTACGCTATCATACTCTCCAAACTTTCACACCGCCCCAACGCGAGAACGCTTGAGACAGATTTACGTGCACTAGATCTCACGTCCACGACGATTTAGGTAGAGCTTCTAACTCGCAACCCTCCGGTTGCTAATACGCAACTCTTTCAACAGGGCTATCTCGTCATTAGAAGAAAACTGACCAGTTTCTGATGGACGAGATACACTACCCCACAATAATGGAATGGACAGCAAGATGTGATGGTATAAGGGATAGAATACATGCTTCAATAGCGGTTCCCTACGTGCTGCAATGACACTAGCATCCCTTCTGGGCATACTTTCAATAAGGTTTTGATACACAGCCATGGGTATCTGTGTCCATTCCTGCTGCAAGAATATCACCAGCTCAGATGTAGATTTCGGACGCGGTTCCCTGGTCCGTAAGCGTCGCTCTAACTCGTCCCACAAATGTTCTATGGGGTTTAGGTCGGGACTCTGAGCAGGCCAGGGAAGATGCTTTACATCCCTATCTCGATACCACTGCTTGATAGAGGCTGCAACACGACATTGAGCGTTGTCGTCCTGGAAGTAACATTCGTCCATTCCATAAAATTGCCAGAGCGTAGGAATGATCTGATTATCCAAAATGGTCATGTAGGCGTCGGCATTCAATTGACCAGGAACAACATGCAAAGGCCATATCACGAAAAACACCCCCAAACAATTGGTCGGATATTATGGAAATCCGCTGGCGTCCGTTCCATTATTGTAGGGTAGTGTTTCTTGTCAGAACCACTTGAAGGGTCAGTCTATGCATAAGAGCACATGTGAGAAAAGAGATCCTGCTACATCTTGATCATTTTATCTTTACGATATTTCAACGGAGGACCCCCATGAGGATCAAACTGGAGAGTCATATTCAGTTACTCCATTGTCGCAACGAGGACACAATGGAGAGGCCATAGGATTCCTACAACCAGATTCCTCCTATCAGACTCGCGACTCCCGTTAAGGTATCGTTTACGACCTCGAAATCTCAAGCGGATTGACCTTTCTGTGGAACACAATGCGTCCAATGATCCTCCTAACTGTCTCGTCTTCGCGGCTCCAGACGTAGGGGACGCAAATGTGGGGGAGGTGGGGAACTCGATCCTTATGTCGAGTGTATCGAATTTCCATCCGCGATGTCTCGTTTGTTTTCGGATATCGCGTTCCTTTCGACTGCGACCGTTCGGTTTTGCTGGAGATCGAATTGTGGAGTCAGTCGGCCGTAGAGATTTTTCATCGATTATCTCGGGATCGATTCGCAGCGGATTCGTTACGAGCGGCAATTTCTCGGTTTTGTGCGGACGCTCGCGGAAAATACGATTTGCTGTTGGGTAGGTTCTCTAAATAAAGTCCGTACTGGAGCAACACAACTGGTTATTGGCGACGGACCGGGATCAATCCCGAAGGGAAAGATTTAAGGACACCACTTAATTTTGAACCACAGTCAGATGCCACAGTCACAACAACACTCCAAACTTCCCCACCACCCCAACGTGAGGACATTTGAGGCCACGGCAGATTTAACGTGTACCAGCCCCCTTTGTACACGATGAACTTTGGCTGGATTCGAACACTCAACCCTACGGTTGCTGATCGGTTACTCGTCCTACCGCGGCCCCATTGATTGGAGAAGGTAGTGCGTTCTGTGGAGGGAAAATTCGTGTCATCTTCTGATCTGGACATTGTCGACTAACCGGTCTGGTGGTTAAAGTGCTAGTCTCTAGATCGGAACGTTCCGGGTCAGTTTGTAAGCGTATGGTGTAGAGGCGGCTGGTGCACCTTAAATCTGTCGTGGCCGAAAGTCCTCACATTGAGTTGGTATGGAATTTAAAGAGTGGGGGTGCCAGCTCAGGTGTGTCCTCGTTATCTGACCATGGTTCAAAATTACGTAGCGTTGTACTCTTAAGTTTTCTCTTACTTGTTGGGATTGATCCCGGACCGTCGTTAATAACCCGATGTGTTGCTCCAGTGCGACCTTAATTAACTACCTACCTACTATCTACTTTCTCGGAAACTTGACTACTATCTACCTTTTCGAATAAAAATATTTGGAGGCCAGTATCTGATCTGCGGGATGGGACCCTATCTGATCTGGGGTAATGGTAATGGTAATTTTAGTTAACGTCGTACTAGAGCATTACAACGGGCTATTGACGACGGTCCGGGATCAATCCCTTAATGGAAAGATCCGAGGACAACACCTCGTAATTTTGAATCACGGTCAGATGACGATGCAACGCCTGAGCTGGCACCCCACTCTCCAAAATCTGATCTGGGGAGTGGGTCCAGGGAGGGTCTACGATCTGGGGAGACCGGTTAAATGTATCCGCAGCTCTGTAACTTGTCAGAGGTCCTGATAAAAATTTTGAGGGAGTATCTGGATTGCGGGAAGGGTTTAACCTATTCGGAGGGCCATATCTGGTCTGCGGGCCGGAAAAATCTGTCTGAAGAACCGCATTTGGTCTGCGGGTCGATTCAACGTATCCGAAAGGCCTTGCCTAGTTGCATCAAAATTATATTTATCACAGCTAAAGTAAACGTTGGACGTTAAATCTAATGGCTCGATCAATCAACAATCATAAATTATTTCAGAATTTTAATTAACGTCGCATTGGAGTAATACAACGGTCCGGGATCAAACTCGTATAGAAGGGAAACGTACGGATGAACCGAGGCAGGGTCTCGAACTCGCAACCCACCGTTGCTCGATGCTGTTCCAACTGGGATACCGCCACTCGAAGTTGTTTCTGGATTTTCATTACTCAGAAAACAGGTGTCAGGTCAAGCGACGCAAACAGCTTGAACCCCAACATTTTCAGGGACCATCGTGGGCCAGTGGGTATGCCCGCTGCGATAGCAACCTGCGAGATGGAAGTGGCGCGGGTTCGATACCTTTCAGGTGTATTACTCCTTGGGTGTGTTTCTCTCTGCTCTGTCAATTACGTAGTGTTGTCCTCAGATCTTTTACTTTGGGTTTGATCCCGTTCGTCGCCAATAGCCCGTTGTGTTGCTGAAGTGCGACGTTAGTTAAATACCTCCTGCCATCACTTCTGTGTCTGTAAAACTTGCATAGTGAGTGTATGTCTGTCACTTGGAATTGTTTGTCTAATGTCTGGCGCAGCATGGCCAAATCTGGTCCTTGCGCCCTAATAACATTAAAACCAATATTTTCAGGGCTGGACCCTGCTCCCTCCTTTTCCACGCGAGGGATAGGTATTTCCGAAAAAATTGGCAATGGTCAGCTTTCACAAAATAATAATGTCCAAAATCACATGAAGCTAGTGGGGTTTCATTAGTATTCCAATCTCTTCTACAGATTTTAAGTTTGAAAAGTAACACCAGATGTCGCCTCATACAGCCTCGGTTTGATTTCGTAAACGTGAAAGTCCGATCCTCGGAAAATCTTATTAAGGTTTCCTCATGATAATTTCCCAAAGTATTTTCACGAGGGTGAAAATCTGTTCTCTTGGGATGCGATTGTTCAGCGAACTGGGGACTCCAACCAACAAATGCAAATCGATATTGGAAACTCAAGCTCACATGGAGAGGAACAGATTAGGAACTAGGGAACTCGCTTTTAAAGTTACAGGGTGGGATCATTGCCGGGTGTTTTATATCAAATTGAAGCAAGAAAAATGAATTTTATTTCGTCCTATCCAAAAACCTTTAAGCAAATGAAGGGTTCACTCATAATTCCGTCTTACAACTTGCAGTTTTCCCATCAAGACTTCTAACCAATTTTGAACTTCTCGACCAATAGAATTATTCCAAAGGATTCTATTTAAGGAAATTAGCAATATAAACTTTCCAAATGAAGAATAGAATACAATTGTTCCAATAAATCAATTGGAACAATTCTATTTATTCTACGAAAACGAGTGATATAATCGCTCCAATTTATTTTATTTGCGAGCAATAAATATTTGCAAAAGATTGTACTATAAGAAAATAAGCGAAAGAATCTTTCATAACAATTATTAAATCTATCTAATTTTCTATCAATAATAATTATTAAAGTAATGTTAGAAAAAAATTATGAATTGCAACATTGCTATATTTTGATGGGAATCGATTCGGAAAGAATTTGAATATGACTTTGCAAAATTTCAGCTCATTCCAACCGTTAGTTTCAGCGTTTCTGTGAATTTCCGGGTTTGACCGTCGCCACTAGCCCATTGTGTTGCTTCAGTGCGACGTTAATGAAATTACATACCCTCTGATATGAAGTCCTGGCTACGCTACTGGTTCTTTAATTCTGCGTAATAAAATATACTTTTTGGTGCTGAATTTTGTCTTTTAATACTTTTTGCGTTTCCTATATAAAAACAAACTGTTTTACTAAACCTTTCAATTTTTTTACAGTGGACTTCGCCATGAAAGTGCTGTGGAAATCTGAAAAAGAAGTAATAAAGCTTCAGTTGTGGGACATAGCAGGTAACACTTTATTGCAAGCTTAATCAAACAGAGGACTCCTTTATCAGATTATAAACATTGACTGTCTTTTGTACGCAGGCCAAGAAAGGTTTACGTGGATGACCCGAGTGTACTACCGAGACGCCCAAGGCTGCATTGTAATGTTCGATTTGAATAAAAGAAGTACTTTTCTAAGTGCGATGAAATGGAAAAAAGACGTGGATGCGAAATGTCAGTTACCGGATGGATCTTCGCTCCCGGCTATACTCCTTGGAAATAAGGTGAAGTAACAACTCAGTATGGTCAAGTGAATCAAATAGAATGAATGATGAATCTAAAAACTCTTGAAAAATTGTAGCAACGCACTGGTAATTGGTAATTTTTTTAATTAACGTCGTACTAGAGCAACACAACGGGCTATTGAAAACGGTCCAGGATCAATCCCTTATGGGAAAGACCCGAGGACAACACCTCGTAATGCACGCACTGGAGGAGCGTGCAATCAAACGTACGACATGCACGTTAAATCTGTCGTGACCTTAAATGTCCTCACGTTGGTGTGGAAGTTTGGAGAATGGGGTGCCATTTCAGGTGTGATCTCGTCATCTGACCGTGGTTTAAAATAACGTGGTGTGTTGTCCTCGACTCTTTCCCTTGGGCATTGTTCCCGGACCATTTCCAATAGGACGTTGTGCTTCTCCAGTGTGAAGATTAAAATACCTACCTACCCTCATGGTGGTTGTATCGGCGAGATGGCTTGTCATTGGAAGAAAATTGACCCGATCTTGACGGACGAGATACCGTCAGTAGAAAGACGAAATCGTGATCGCGTCATCATCAAAAAATCATCTGTCTTGTTGACGAGATATCTCCTCGAAACCACCAGGAAGGTTAAAAGACTTGTCAGCGCTCTTAATCCACGACGAGTGTTAAAACCTTTCAAACTGTCAGATATTTTTAACATCTTCTGACTATCCACTCTTGCTCCTCAACGCCCTCTTTTCCCCTGGGCTGAGCATTGCCCTCCAAGATTCCCCAAGCGCCCTCTTTAGGAACAAACATTATATTATATCTCATGCTCTGTTGGTGATCAGTGCACCTTGATTGCCTGCAAGGTAAGCTACACATCGATCCAACATAAATCCTGAGACCCTAAATTGGCTAAAATACGCGTGCGTGCCGATATGGTTTTCTGTACGAAACTGAATATAAATACTAAGATGCATGCCCATGTCGTATGTTTTGTGGCGTGTTCCAGTGTGTTGCCTGGCTTATGACTACTCAGCGGCGAAAAATTTCAGGACAGTCTCCTAAGGACAAACTATTTGCCTACACCGACAATGCCAGTGTGTTTTCTTTATTCAGAATAAATAAAAACATCTAAGCTCCTCGCTTAACGACCCGTTTGATTAACCACCTATTAGTCATACGAAAGTAACTCGGACGCAAAGTAGGGAGTGCCTGCGCGTTTTTAAATGTTGCGAAACGAGAATTTTAACCAACTTCTATTCTTTCTTTAACAGTGTGACTTATCGATACGTGATGTTAATCAAGATGAAATCGAGTATGCTTACAAACGAGGAAACTACATTGGATGGACTGAAGTGTCAGCAAAAGAAGGATTAATGGTGGATGACTGCATGAAGTATGACAATTTCTATCAATGAAGTTACATAAAAATACGATTAACTACACTCTCTGCCAAAAGTTAAGCACGAAAGGTAAAATGCGAAAACAACGACAAGTACAGCTTTGATTGACACGAAATGCGGCAGGAAAGTAGCAAATAGGTTTATGCATGAAACAAAACAAATTAAATACAAAGATAAAAATAATATTGAACTTTCATAAATTATAAGATGAAGTTATATTGGAGTCATTAACAAAATGATGTTTAAATCCAAAACAAATATACAAAACCGACATTAATAGGGTATGTGGCCACCCCTCATCCTTATACAAAGTTTACAGCGTGTGACCATGCTTTCCATAAGGTGGTGAACCATCCCAGAGTTAAATAATCGTCATTCCTCCGTAGAGCAGTTTGCAACTCTGTGAGAGTAGTTGGGGGGGGGGGGTTGGAAACGTGCAGACACAGCACGGCCGAGGGCATCCCAAAAATTTTCAATGGGATTAAGGTCAGGCGAGTACGCCGGCCAAACCATACGCGGAATCACTTCACTCGATGCCAGCTTTATGGGGACGCACATTATCGTCCATTAAAACGAAAGAATGACGAACTGCTGCAGCGTACAATCTCACGGTGGGTTCTAGGACCATCACGATACCGGACAGCCGTCACAGAACTCTGTCTATAGATGTGCATTTCGGTGCGATATCCCAACGAAATCCCGGTGACAATGATACTTCCCCACACAATGATACTTCCACCTCGGAATGCGTGATGCTCGATGATGTTCGGGGGCCGATTGCGTGTGCCTTGTTCTCTCCAGTCCCTTGCATGTTTCTCATCTGGCTCCTGGACAAATCTCGACTCATCCATGAACATAATGTTAGCCCAATCAGACACAGTCCAATTCACATGTTGCCTACACCACTTAGATCGTGCCCCTCTGGATTGGACGGATAAAGGATACCCGTGGTATCCGGGCGTACAGTTCATTCATGTGTAGCCTTCGGCACACAGTAGTGGCAAATTTCGTCTTACCAATGACGCTGCAACCAAAGATGTCATACGTGTGGAGGTCGCTCTTCGATTCCGCTTAGCTACAACAGCAATATTTCGAATTTCCGCGGGGGTCATAACCCTTGGGTGGTTGGCCACAGGTCTTCGGACAACTGCTTGCCTTGTTTGGAATTGTTTTCATGATCGTGAAATGACGGAATGATGAACGCCGAAGAAAAGAGCAACATCAGTGATTGATTGCCCTGCTTCAAGGTGTCCACAGAACGTCATTGCTCACTATCTGCCATTCGTCTTCTGGAAGCCATAGAAACACATCTGTCTTGAAAACTAACCGTACGAAAGTTCTAAACACTTTTTATCGGCACTTACATGCAACTCCTCAAACCCTTCACAGTGCTGGATTTTTGTACGACTGCCTTTTTTGCATATTCCTCGTCACGAAACCGTGATTGGCTTGTTAGATAACACATTGGCATGCTTCCATCTACCTCTGGAGCAAATTGCAGCCTCTCAAATTCAGATTGGTTTCTGGAAATTAACATTTTTCTCTCCGTGCTGAACTTTTGGCAGTGGGTGTACAAGGATGTGAGCAATAGAACCTTTCCAAAGCATACTATTATCAGGAAATCAGCAATATAATCTTTCCAAAACAGTCTTTTATAAAGAAATTTGCTATAGAATCTTTTAAAAAGAATCCATTATAAAGAAATGAGCTATGGGATCTTGCCAAAGTATTTTATTCTAAGTAAATGAGTAATGGAATCTGTCTAAAAGATTCCATTCCTAGAAAATGAGCAATAAAATTTTTTCCAAAATATTCGATTCCAAGGAATCAGCAATAGAATACATTCGAAGGATTCAATCTCAAGGAAAAGACCAATGTTATTTTTCAAGATGTAGAAGCATCCACGGATTCTTTAGAAAAAAGAAGTTATTTAGTCATTAAGTGTATTGTGTGTGAGGTAAAAGCAACCATACACTACTCAGAATTCTTTCGGCGCTCAGAGGGTTAAAAATCCCGACGACTCCACAAGACAAACTTCCCACAAAATAAATCTCCCCCAACACCGAAAAACTCCAAAAAAGGCCGCCATAAGAAAAACAACTGACCATATACATATTCGGAAAATAATTTAGGCACCCAATCTTCTCTCCTTATTTCCTAATTCGGTTAAATGAACATTACGTTTAAGGAATTTGTATACCTTCGAAGTCCATTTTTTTAAATTATCACGAAACTTAGATTTTTTAGATTTAGGTTTTGATTTCTACTAGAAAAAGCATTTTATGGCAGAAAATGTTGTTTCAAATTTATCTATATAAATAAGAATGGAGTGTTTGTTTGTACATTCAATATTTTCGACCCATTTCAAGTTTTCTATCCGTTTTGGACCCTTCTGATGCCGAATCCGCCTTTTTCTCGTTTGGTGTCTGTCTGTCTGTCCGTCCGTCTGTCTGTCTGTCTGTCTGTCTGTCTGTCTGTCTGTATGTATGTTGTGCCCTATACACGTCCACGCGGTTTAAGATATTTTCATGAAAATTAGCATACAGTGAGTACTTATCTTCATTTAGTGAGTGGCATTGGTTGCGAAAGTCTGTCTGTCCGTCTTTTTGTTCTATGCTCGATTTTGTGTTTGTGTGTTTGTGTGACATCACATGAATTGTATTCCAGATATTTGATTGTATTGTATTTTATTTTATACATTATCTATTAGTTTAGTGAATGCAATATTAAACATTTCTTTATTGTTATATTTAGTTGAGTTTCATGCTAAAACACCTGAGTAAGTATACTTAAATCAACCATAATTTGGTAGTTTTGGAAAAATTGGAATGTCTATTGAATATTACGATTACTTCGATTGCTTTACCAGTACTGCTGAAAAAGTAATTATTCTTCAAAAAATTATTTTATTTTTTTTATGGAATTTCATCTCTGATACTTCATTTATTTCGAGTCTTAGTTTTATTCTTTACGCAATGAAAACGATTTCCGAATATTTGGGACAGACGATATTTTTAAATGAAACGAGAATGAACAAGATCGCGCGAGCAGTGATATTTATTCTGGTTCTTTCGCTCTGAATTAATTTCACATTTCTAAAATTTGTATATTTTTAGTTGTAAGTTGTGGCAACTGTGCGAGATCAAGAGATAAAATTGAATTACAAATTAATATCTTTAGAACAATTTTTTGCGACATCTTTTATTTTGTTTTACTTCGCTGTTTCCTGTTTTAAATATTTATTATTTTAATAAATGTGTTTTCCTTCTCATCACACGCAACAGCACCACAAAGTATTAGACTTAAAAATGTTAGGTAAGTCAGTATAAATTTTCAGTAAATTTTAAGTGTAGTTATGCCATTATTGAAAGAATAATGCCGTTATTTAAAGAATAATGCCGTTATTTAAAGAATAATGCCGTTATTTAAGGAATAATGCCGTTATTTAAAGAATAATGCCGTTATTTAAAGAATAATGCCGTTATTGAAATAATAATAATGTTTATTAATCCAAACTGGAACTTTTTCCAACATTAAAAAATTCGTTGTAATAATGACAGGAGAAGATTGCAAAATTTCACAATGTCGCATACCGGAGGCAAGAGTGCCACAAGTAAAAAAAATATTGTTTTGTTGACTATGAGTGCGAGAGCACTCGCCGTAAATCGTAATTTTAATTAATTGAGTTCAACATGAAAAGAACTTAAGAAAGGGAATTCCAAATCTTCCTATAAATCGTCTTTTATAGTAGTAACCTTAGTATCACCTTTCGTCATTTTGTAGCTTTCTCATACAGCAATTGTGCGATGTATGTGAAATGTATTACATGAATGGATATGCATGTGTAGGATTTGTGTCCAAAGTAAGTTGTAGAAAATATAAAGATGTCGAAAGATGTTAAAATAAATTTTTATTCTACAAAAAACGTAAGTCATTATATATTTTGATTATCTCTTCAGTCTAGAGTAAACCAATTCAAACCGAGTAAGGTCGGGTATTTTGCTAGTTCTTTATAAAAATGGATTGAAAAGTGTAAAAAACAGCCAAAAATATCACTTACGCGCAATACGCAATACTTTTAAAAAACAGTTGAATTTTTTCCAGTTTGTAAAGTGAATTATCTTCTAAAAACATTGAGTCAGGTATTGAACTACACTCCGTTTTTTTGTTACATTTGAATTCATTGCTGACTTAAACGTCAGCCATGCCTGAAAAAACACGAAAAGGTAAAATGCAAAAGGTATTCAAGTTTGCATCCTGTTTTTTTTTAAATGCATGTTTCTTAATAATAGTAGTTCACACCCTGTTTTATAATCTTCGGAACACGCATAAAAAATTTCAAAATAATTCTATTGATGCATTCTAAGATATTGAGTTTTACGGAATATAACACTTACCGAAAATTGTATTTCGAGATAAAGCTAAAAACAATAGTCCAACTACCCACATGTCAATACTACTAAACATTTTCACATTGCTAGTTCTAATGGTCGTAGAGGTAAAATACGATGTTATTTCAAGAGCTAACTATTGATAATAATAAAATGTAAAATTTCAAATTAGTGTGAAATAGCATTTTTAAAGGTATACATGATACATTAACTTGAAAAAGTCCTTCATAGACTCGGATTTAACCATTCAATGTCTAACAATGGTAGCCGAATGGCTCCTGTTCAATGACACTCAAAGGTCAAAGGAGGGATTCTCTCAACCTCTAGAAAGATTCTGTTGGTCTTTCCATTGGAATAATTCTATTGCTCATTTTCTTGTTGTGTTTCTTTTGTTCATTTCCTTAGAATGTAACTCTTTGGAAAGATTCCATCTCATTTCCGTACACCTTTCCTTGGAATCTTTCTGTTTTATCCTTTTTCCTCGGAAAAAATCCTTTGGAACTATTCGATGAGCCCATTCCGTAAAATAGGATCCTTTGGAAAGATTCTATTGACCCTTTCTTTATAAAAAGAATCCTTTTGAAAGTCGATTTATCCTTTCTTTCGGAAGTTAGTTAATTAACGTCGCACTGGAGCAACACAATAAGTTTATTGGCTACGGTTCATGATCAATTCCGAAGGGAAGGATCAAGGACGCCTCGTAATTTGAACCACGGTCAGATGACGAGAACGACACCTGAGCTGGAACTCAACTATCCAAACGTCCACGCCACGCCAACGGGAGCGTCTCTCCTTTCTTTAGAGTAGAATCTCTTGCAATAGTATTATTGCTCGTTTCCTTGGAACAGAATTCTTATGAACGATTCTACGGGCCCATTCTGTAGAATAGAATCTGTTGGAAAGATTCTATTAATCCTTTCCTCGGATAAGAATCCTTTTAAAAAATACAAGTGCTTTTCTTTGGAATAGAATCCCTTAGAAGTACTCAGTTGGTTGAGGTTAAAATTGGTTAGAAGTGTCAGGCAGGAGAAGACTAGGTTACAAGACGAAATTAAGTGTCACCCCCTCAAAGGGTTAATGGTGTTTTGACTGTATAGACATCCATTTCCTGCCGACCACGAAAACTACATCCGGCCCGAAGTCTGGAAGGTGGCGGGAGGTGGCTATCGAGAGAAACAGCTACATTCCAGCTCCTACAAACAGCTCCTTCATTTTGAGTAGAGGTGACTCGGGGATAAGGTTCGTCTCTACGGCAACAGACTGTGTGGAGCAGTTTTCGTAGACAGAACGAACATTTTACTTGTGATAAAACAATAAATTTGTTTGAGTGTAAATTTGTGGACTTTAACCTCGAACTACTCAAATCTAGTCGAATAGACTTGAATTTTCTCGTATGGTCCAATGTCTTCGTTTGCGTTAGCAACCGCAAATATTACACGCAATATTATTCAAATACACAGTCCAGTCACATTAATGTGACCACCTGTCAAAAGCCAGAATAACCACCTTTGGCAGAGCGGACCGCTGCGAGACGTGTAGGAAGAGTCAATTAGGTTTCTGATGGTGCTCACTGGGATGTTGAGCCATGCCGACTCCAGTGCCGTGGCCAGCTGCGATAGATTATGCGGTTGAGGATCAATGGCAATTGTTGCAGGGTGTTTGCTTTCAGACGTTTCACGCCGTATACGCCAACGTCCATCTGTCCGATGGAGCATAAAACGTGATTCATCGGAAAAAGCCACCTGTCGCCACTCTGTGGACGTCCAGTTGCGGAACTGGCGTGCAAATTCCAGCCTTCGTCGTCGATGAACAACAGTCATCATAGGTGCATTCACCAGGCGTCTGCTGCGGAGGGCCATACGCGGCAACGTTCGCTGAACCGTTGTTGAGGATACACTCTTGGTAGCCCCTTGGTTCATCTGGGCGGTCAGTTGCTCAACTGTTGCACGTTTATTCGTCCGAACGCATATTCGTAGCCTTCGTTCGCCTCTGTCATCTACAGCCAGTGGTGCACCACATGTGCCACGCCGCTGATTTTGGATAGTGCCATTTTGCCATGCACGGTATACTTTTACCACGGCGGCACGCGAACAGTTCAGAAAATTAGCCGTTTCCGAAATGCTTCCTCCCTTGGCCCGAAAGCCAATAATCATGCCCTTTTGGACGTCGGATAAATCGCTACGTTTCTGCATTACGCCAACGATTGAAATGCTTTCCTATGCCCTAGGACTTCCATTACATACACTCCACTGCAATGTCCTGCCACCTGCCTTTTGTGATTGGTTATTTCACGCTGACGTCAAAAGTAGGTGGTGGTCACATTAATGTAACTGGACTGTGTATATTTGAATATTGTCGAACCTGCCCATTTTTCTTTTTGCGGGTTTCACAAAACATTGATTAAGCTCAAAATTTATTTTTGTAACATCTATAAAATTTCGTGGTTTCCAGGCAAATCAAACCCTCGGAATCCATCCCCGCAATTGATACAGTACCGTCGGCAATTTATGCAGTTGACGAATTTCCCAAGTCTTACTTGTATTTATATTGTTTAGTAATTGCAGATGAGGCTTTTCCCTTATACTCTAGTTATTTGGCAAGGTAATATTTGTGGTCAAGCTGTGAACACACAAGACAAAAGGTCAAGTAAAGAACATACACACAATGCAAGTTTTAGTCTACTACATCGATTTCGGTCTGCGATAAAATGACGTATCATAAATTTTTTTCGGTGACATAAAGAAGAGTATGGGAGCTTGCAGACAGTTGTATCTACTCGCAACACGACAAGATATCCGTTTTCCTGTCGTCGATTGCCACTACAGCAGACGACTGCTGTTGTTTATTTTATTCGAGAAACAAAATAAAAGGGCTCTCTTGTCCAAGTTCCTATCTTCGCGATCGTTAAAGATAGAGTGAAAATTTCAACGGAATTGAAATCTGCTGAAAATTTTACTCCAGATCAATACCTTAAATGTAATTTTCTTAAAATAAATAATTTTTCACTTGTAACTTTTTTATTTTTTATAAATATTCTCTTTGCGATCTTCTGGTTTTTGACATAAATTGTTTTTTGGTCATTCTTAAATTGTTTTTAGTTTAGCATAATTTTCTCGTTTTGTCGTGGGTTTTAATCAAATTTTTGTTGAAATATTCCCCAGTACTTCAGAGCAGACGTCTTTCCATGCATTTCTGGTGGAAATTTTATCTTTGTACAGTTATGCTTTATCACGTAGCGCTGGTCTTATTTGTACCAATTTCCAAAAATTAAATAATCTAATTTCCTTATTGTCTTGAAACTATGTTTTCAACATTCAGTTTTGTGAAAAAAATTTTAAATCCCTACTAATTTAAGTTTCTATGTTTGACAGGTCATTTAAAAAGCCATGATTTCCATGCCATCGATGCTCTATTACAATACGAGGAAATTCCGAATTTTCTCTTTAATTGTTAAATACAATTCGAAAAAGTGAATCGCAAAGACCCTGTGTTATCAGTTCTTCCCGATTTATGGAACTGTATTTTCGTTTCGAAAACGTTTTTATTTTTTAAACTAGCAAAATACCTGACCTTACTCGGTTTGAATTGGTTTACTCTAAATTGAAGAGATAACAAAATATGTAATGACTTACGTTTTTTGTACAATAAAAATTTATTTGAATACCTTTCGCGCCATCTTTATAATTTCTACAACTTACTTTGGACACAAATCCTACACATTCATATCCATTCATGTAATACATTTCACATAAATTGCACCCTTGCTGTATGACAAAGCTACAAAATGACGAAAGGTGACACTAAAGTTACTAATACAAAGGACGGTTTTGAGGGAGATTTGGAATTCCCTTTCTTAAGTTATTTTCATGTTCAACTCAATTAATTAAAATTACGATTTACGGCGAGTGCTCTCGCACTCATAGTCAACAAAACAATATATTTTTACTTGTGGCACTCTTGCATCCGGTATGTGACATTGTGAAATTTTGCAATCTTCTCCTGTCATTATGACAACGACAATAACGTCATTATTCTTTCAATAACGGCATTTTTCTTTCAATAACAGCATTATTCTTTCAAAAAAAGGCATTATTATTTCAATAAAGGCATAACTACACTTAAAATTTACTGAAAATTTATTCTGACTTACCTGCCATTTTTAAATCGAATAATTTGTGGTGGCATTGCGTGTGATGAGAAGGAAAACACATTTATTAAAATAATAAATATTTAAAACAGAAAACAAAAGAAAACAGCGACATAAAACAAAATAAAAGATGTAAGGAAAAAGTTGTTCGAAAGATATTAATTTGTGATTCCTTTACATCTCTTAATCTCGCAGTTGCCACAACTTACAACTAAAAAGTGCACAATATTTAGAAATGCAAAATTAATTTAGAGCGAAAGAAATACGAGTTTACGTTTTATTCCTGTTCGTTGAAAAATATCGTCTGTCCCAAATATTCGGAAATCGTTTACGTTGCGCAAATTACAAGAAAACAATCTCGAAATAAATAAAGTATCAAAGTTAAAATTCCATTAAAAAAAATTTTTTTCTTAATTTTTTTTTTTAGCAGTACTGATAAAGCAAATAAAAGTAATCGTAATACTCAATATATATTCCAATTTTTCCTAAACTACCTAATTATGGTTGATTTAAGTATATTTACTCATTTGTTTTTGCATGAAACTCATTTAAATATTACAATAAGGAAATATTTAGTATTGCATTCACTAAACTAATAGATAATGTATAAAATAAAATAGATTGCAATCAAGTATCTGGAATAAAATTCATGTGTGATGCCTGCACAAACACAAAATCGAACATAGAACGGAAAGACGGACAGACAGACTTTCGCACACTAAATGAAGATAAGTACTCACTGTATGCAAATTTTTATGAAAATATATTAAACCGTGTGAACGTGTATAGGGCACATACATACAGACAGACAGACAGATGGACAGACAGACACCAAACGCGAAAGAGGCGGATTTGGCGTCAGAAGGGTCCAAAACGGATAGAAAACTTGAAATGGGTCGAAAATATTGAATGTACAAACACTCCATTCTTATTTATATAGATTTTATTTTTGGTAAATTGCATAATTTTTAAATCTACCTTTTCAAACAAAGAATGATTTTTTGATTCCTAAACTATTATAATTTTTTTTACCGATACGTGTTGTTTTTCTATTGTATTTGCAAACAATATTGCACTTCTGAACGCAAATTAAATTCTTCTGTGCTTACTCTAAACCTTATCTTAATTTTCTTTAAATTAAAAAATTAAGAATAATTTTATCTTAATTTACCTACCAATAAAATGGGTAATGACAGAACCCTCCAAACTTCTGTCTTTCAGAGGATTTGTAGCACAAACGGAACCGCGAATGGTATAACGACTGGGGAATATTTCAACAAAAGTTTAATTGAAACCAACGATAAAACGTGAGAATTATGCTAAGCTAAAAACAATCTAAGAATGGACAAAACAGTTTATGTCAAAAACCGGATGATCGCATAGAGAATTTCTGTCTACATAATATAAAAGTTTAGATAAAAATAGTAATAACACTAACTTCAAGATTAAAATATAAATTCAACGAGAATAAGCTCACAGTAAATTAAGTTGAGTAAATCAGGCTGAGTTCATTTTCAAAAGCCATATCGAGTTCAATTTAGCACGAGGCTGTGAAAAATGAAACTATCTTTCACATTTCACGTTAAAGACATTAAAAAAATAACTTCAAATTGAATGTTTAAATTTAACTTTATTTTAAAGATTTGCCACGCATGAAAACTTAAACCGACCGTTGTGGGTATACGTTATCTCAGAAATAAAATTACCTACTATCCCCTTTGTTGTAAACTCAAAACATCGGATACGATTAAATATTCATCCTATAGTTGCTATTTATATAAAGCAGCAAATTGAGGCAAATAAGTACTCCATTCAAGTTATATATTTTCTACAAAACGAGATAAATAGCCTTTTTTGTGTCCGTAATAATATCTTCGTCAAATGCGGCTGAATTCGCATTGCGAAAATATAAAAGTCAAAATTAAAAAATGATTTATTTAAAGAAAATCACATTTTAGGTATCGATCTGATGTAAAATTTTCGGCAGATTTCAAATCCGTTGAAATTTTTACTGTCTTTAACGATCGCGAAGATAGAAACTTGGGCTGGAGAATAAAAAAGTCCTTTTGTTGTTTCTGGAATAAATAAACCACGACAGTCGTCTGTTGTGTGCAAGCAACACATGATAAAATATCGTTTCGTTAGTTTATCGCACGACAGGAAATCGATGTGTTTGCAAGTAATCTAAGAGAAATACATTTAAGGCCGTTCATAAAGAGTTGGCTGCCCACGTGTAAAATATTTTTTAGGCAAATTTTTCTAAACTTTATAATGGATGCATCTGGACATGGACACACCACTGGAAATGGGTACATAATAAAGTGCACTTTGAATAAAGGCATCACCGTGCAAAAAAGTATTTTACAGTTTTACCGATAGAGGGCACTGCACCATGGGCTTCATGTTATACATGCAAATGAGAAAACTAAGGCAATATACCCTCTGCTAGCGATTAAAGTGGAGACTAAAAAAGCGTAGTCCTCGAGTAATTACAAGACAATTTTTGCATTTTAAACCTTGGATGTATTTTTGATTTGTACTCGTTTAACTACTGGCTTGGCTAAGATTGTTTCCTCATTTGCATGTCTAACATATGAAGCTACAGCTAACACAGGTCAACACAAATCTGGGGTTTGTAGAATAGCACTTTTTTCTTAGTAAATCAGTCACGCTGATCACAAATATGACATTAGTGTTTTGCTATCACCCACAGTATTTTCACAAAACAAAAAAGGAGCGGGTGCCTCTTAATAAAATTAATGTGTGATATTTATTAAGTAAAATACATTCATAATAAAAACAAAAATTAATTTCTTAGTAAAATGACATTAATAAATGTAAAATACAATACTGCACTAAAGGATGTGAAACATAATTATAGATAGTGCCACTTTATGTGTTGATATTGCCTGAGAAGGCGCAATTTTCTCCCGCGCATTTGTCGTGAAAATGTACGTTTATTGTTATCTTGCGTTTGTTTTGTCAATTTCTTATAGCAGTATGGCATCAAGAGGTTGTATAAATAACCCGAACTCATTTTGTTATATCTGTGGTGGATACGTTGTCGAAAAAAGGCAGCGGAACATAACCGATTTCGTTAAAAAGGCATATTATGCTTACTTCGGTATGAAACGTGATGACCAGGAAAAGAAATGGGCCCCACATATAGTTTGTCACACATGTGTTGAACATTTACGGAAATGGACTCAAGGTAAAATAAAATATCTTCATTTTGCTATTCCAATGGTATGTCGAGAGCCAGCTAGTCATGAGGATTGCTGTTTTTGTTTAACAAAATTAAAAGACTACAATAGCAAAAACAAAGCAAATGTTGTGTTCCCAGAAATTATTTCAGTTATTAGACCTGTACCACACGGTCCAGATTTACCTGTGCCTCTAACTCCTACATCTCTTGATTTATCATCTGATTCTCAAGAATTGAGCAGTGATGAAACCGAAATCTTGTACACAAACCAAACATCTGATGTTGAACCATAAAAATTCACGCAGTTAAACGATTTAGTACGCGATTAAAATCTTCGGAAACAAAGTGCTCAAGTTTTAGGATCTCGACTAAAGAATAAAAATTTACTTGCTTCAGGAACAACATTTTCTTGGTACAGAAATCGAGAAAAAGAATTTACCAAGTATTTTTCCCAAGAAAACTCACTTGTATACTGTACAGATATTCCTGGACTTATGACTCATTCATTTTCCACCCCTGATCATGATCAATTTCAGTGGAGACTATTCATTGATTCTAGTAAGAGAAGTTTAAAAAGTGTCTTACTTAATAATGGTAGTATTCTACCTTCGATTCCTGTAGCTCATTCAGTAATTTTTAAAGAATCATTTGTAAACCTTGATTTTCTCCTCAGTAAAATAAAATATCAAGAATTTAAATGGCAAATCTGTGGAGATTTTAAAATTTTATCGATGTTATTAGGCCAACAAGGCGGCAAATTCTTATGCGAGTGGGATAGCCGAGCTAAACACCAACACTGGATAAGGAAAGAATGGCCTGCAAGAAAAGATTTAAATCCAGGATAAAAAAAATGTGATTCGGCAGAACTTAGTTGATCCAAAAGAAGTACTCTTGCCTCCCCTTCACATTAAATTAGGTTTAATGAAAAAATTCGCAAAAGCCTTAGATAAAACAGGGGTATGTTTTCGATATTTAAATGAAGTTTTTCCACATTTATAGGGAGGTAAAATCAAAGGTGTGTTCGTCGGCCCAAATATAAGACGGTTAACAAAGGGCGAAAAATTTGAGGAAAAAATTAAATCAGTCGAGAAAGATGCATGGGTTAGTTTCAAAGATGTTGCTCAGAAGTTTTTAGGAAATTAAAAAGATTCTAACTATGCAACAATCATTGAAAAAATGCTTCAAAACTTTCAAAAACTAGGCTGTAACAAGAGTTTAAAAATACATTTTCTGCATTCCCATCTTGAATAGTTTCCTGAAAATCTTGGTGAAATGTGTAAAGAACAAGGGGAGAGATTTCACCAGGACATAAAATGCATGGGAAAACGCTATCAAGGACACTGGAATGTCAATATGTTGGCAAATTACTGATGGGGGCTAAAAAGAGACACTAAATAAGCTACAAAATCTAAAGGACACAAGCGTTCTTTTGATGATAAAGAAAAGTAATTTTACTGTATATATTAGAATATAATTCCTTATAAAACATGCACACACATTTATATATGTATAGATCAGGCCTCGAAATAGGTTTTTTAATTAGGTGCACAGTTATGTAGTGGGAAAAAATTAGGTGCAGTTATATTTTCATGTGCACAGTGCACCTGGGTATTTCGAGCCCTGGTATAGATTTATTTATCTGATTTTTTGTACATTTTTTAATGAATGTTGTGTAAATTGTATATTCTCAAATTCTTAGTTTCTTAATTGTAAAAAATCCTGACGTGATACATAAAAATGAACATTATTTTTGAAATAAGCATAGCACACACAGATTTCTTATAATTTACATAAATTCATAAAAACCCCAGACAAAAAGTTAAATTTTGTAGGCCTGTGTAATCCATCAAGGAAACTGAAGTAATTTTGATACTAAAACATTGAGACTATACACATTGAGAGTACTTTTAGTACAAACCACACTATATACCTATTTTCAGCATTTTTTTTAAATAAATTTTTTGTTACTGAATAACTTTAAAATTAAAGCATTTTATTTTTAGGTTCCTAGTTGATGCTATGCTTAATAGAGATGTTGGAAAGATATCAGTTGTAGAAGATTTTGTTCTTGGACAAGATAAAGTTGATCTAGCTAAACAGAAGAAGAAGAAAGGCTGTTGTAAATAATATATATACATTATATTAAATACTATAAGAAATAACAAATTCATTTTAAAACAAAAATAGCTTTATTCACTCTTTTGTATTTATTTCATTACATGCATAAGGCACATTTTAAATAATCAGGAACCATATTTGTTTTTCTTAAATAAAGTGTAATCATGCAAATAAGAAATATTTAAATACATTTATTAAATCATGTTTGAAATAGATTGTGCTTACAAATTCACTTGCAACAAATAAAGCAGTTTAAAACAGGAGGTTAGTCATAAGTGACACAGAAGCCAAAATACAAGATATTAAATATTTATTCTTGGCTGAAATACATTTGTTTTCACTCGAGAAGCATCATTTGGAGATGAATTTTCAACTATGTATCCTTCTAAGTCTATTTTTTCTTATGCATGTAATGTGTTCTCAGTTAGCTTTATAAAATTTAAATACATGGTAATTTCCGAATTCAATTTTAACACAGTTATTACTTGATGTGTACCTTTTCATAAAGTTTCATACATCTTTATCCATATAATCACAGTACTCAATTGTTAACTTCATTTCAAAACAAAGTTGAATACATTTTGACTATTATTGCAATAATCTTGGATAACATATCAGCTTCATGGGTGATCGAGAACCTAGTGAATTTTGATAATTTTATACAAACACAAAAAATTTACTGAAAATTGAAAATGTAAAAATCAGTTAATTCAGCTATGCAAGAGCAGCATCACACCAACAGAATCCATGTCATTCCATTAGAAATTGACAAACAGATTCGGAAAAACTGCCTCCATATAAAAAATAGTTTGTTCATTTTAAAACCTTTCACCTGGCCTGAATTCAGTGTTTCACTTTAATGTACTCAAATCTACATTAGTCAATTTCAAAAGGATTCAGATTGACATGGATTCTCTATTGGAGTGAAGTAGCCCTAAGATTACAGAAAATGCTGAATAATGGAAACTATCCACATTGTCAAACATATAAGGAAAATTAAAAAAGCAAATGAGGTAAAATTAATAATTGACAACTCAAAAATATAACACATAGTACAAAGAACAAAATCCTTTCTACCTAAGGCAAGCAACTGAAAATATATATTTACTTCAACAGCATCTAAAGCTACATCAACCTGTCTTTTAATGACTAAATAAAAAGATGATTTGATGAAACTTGAAATATATAACCGTATTTAAAACAGACTAGAATAATGCAAATTATTTCTGAACGTAATTCAAAATATCGATAACAAAAGAGAATCTATGCTATGCACATTCACAAACCAATGTATAGAAAATGTAACTTATAGATTAGCCAACCTTTATGAGTATTTCTAGAAAAGTATTAACAATTCAATTTCTTAGCAAATGTTTTGTATTAACCTTTATGTATTTTTCATATACACAGAATATATAATAAATACAAAAATTTAATACTATGTGGGAAGAACTGCTCAACTAAACCTATCATGTACAACTCCAGCAATAGCTATAAATGAAAAACTAACAAAATATGAAGATTTGAAGCACACAATCTATATAGTTAAATGGAGGCAATGATAAACATCATTTTGCAGATTAAAAGTACAATTTCACTTCCTAGTTCAAGATATTTCAGATATTATCAATAACACTTTCGTAATGATGGTATCAAGAATAAAATAGACATCTTAGTATGGTGATGCACATGAGACTTGGCAGAAACAAATGTTTTCTTCTAAAAGATCTAGCTAAATGTTTATTAACTTGCAACAAGATCTAGTTTCTGAATTCTAAAACAATTTTATGAAAAACAGAACTTATAGCATGTTAAGTTCATTACTTTTAAAGCGAGATTTGTTTTATCATTCAACATAATATTGTTATCGCAGATCAATTGGTTTAAATTTGATTTCTATTACTGATGTAATGAAAATATTTTTAACATTTGTATATCCGAAAAATTTAATTTTGTGCTTTCCTGATGTGTTTGTCCAACAAGTCTTATGCAAAGTTGTTCTTCTATGGTCATGGAATTAGATGAAATAATAGCACCAAAAATTCATTTTTACATACTTGCATAATTGAGTATGAAGCCATTCCAGATATAGGCAAATCTAATTGCAAACATAAAATACATGGATATGAGTATCACATTGATCATACCACCAATCAAACTTAATAATAAAGCAATTATGTGTAAAAAATGCACCAATGAATTATTTTAAACACAAAACTATAGAAGTTGAGAAGATAAATTTAAAAAATGTCTTCTTCTAAAGTTCCAGATAAATTGTTAAAAATCATAAGATAAAAATGACATATTTGGGAAAAAGTAACATACTTTACTACACTGTCCGATGGATATTGGTTTTAATGACTAAAAATAAATCTCATATTTACTAACTATCCAAAAGATTATTTAAATTCTTTTAACAGTTAAACGTTTAATCAGCCTCATAACACAATACCAATTCAAAGAAATATAGAAAAAACAAGAAGTCTTGGATAATTAAAAGCATCATCAGTAACCCACTACATAGAACTGAAATCAACTCAATTCTTCAACTATACAATTAAAATACCGAGAACATTTTCAATATTGCTAAATAAGGTGTAACCTGCCAATTGTAAATGGGCATTTTCCTACATGTCCTTCTAAGCTGCATAGCAAAAGAATGACCATTGAATGACAAACTAAACAAAACTGCAGGTCCTCAGACATGCCAAAGAAAACAAATATGCATTAGGTGATATAAAAGTAAAAACCCCTCATCCCTTTGAATATGTTCCTGACTAGTAGGACCCCATTACCCAGGCTTCAGTTTTATAATCACAAGAGATAATGCTAATTTTAGGAACATGGAGAAAATGAGGCTGATGACCATTTTGAAAACAAAATTTATGTATTCATAATGAAAACAATTAGGATGAAATGCACTAGTTGTAACATGTTATTTTGTTCTTTTTAACATATTAATGCTCCCAATACTTTTTTCATCACAACTATGCATAAAAACTAGCAAAAAGCAGGAATTTTTTAGTGGATCTACAAAATGGAAGTATGAAAAGATGCTATCTGTCATGTTTTGTACTCTCCAGACGTTTGCGAGATGAAAATTGTAATGTACTTTGTCTCATTTCTCTTTTCTGAATAGAAATACTATTAGAGGGCACATGAAAAGGACCGAGTTTCAGGAGTTGTATTCCAAAGATGCAGTGCATGAAATCATGTTCACTTCATGTGCATAGCAATGGAAAATGCTTGTATGACAAGGACTAAGCTGTGCTTAAATTTATAGCATTTAAAATCAGTTTACCAAAAAAAAAAAACATTTTAATAAATATTTCTAAAATACCACCATTTTAGACTTGCTTGGGAATGGGGTAAGGTGCTTTGCTACTAATATCACCAGATATTATAGAATAAACATGATAAAGAATATATATATATATATATATATATATATATAACTTGTTTACATTAGCACTTAAGTAATATATATATATATATAAACATACAAATTAAAGCAGGTAATAATTTAGCGCAGAAAGTAATTGACTAGAAAATTATATTGCACTATTCACTGATATTAATTTTTTAAATGCAAAGTTTAAAAATAAAGCATTCTAAACTTTTATTGCATTAAAATTTTTAAGATCACAAGATAGGACAAATATTGAGGTTTGATTTAAAATATATGTAAAGGCAAATAGTTATTATGCAAGTTCAAATTCTCAAGTCAACATTTTAACAAATAGCTGTGGCAAGAGGCACTGATCGAATAATAGCCCTGTTGTGACAAGAGTACAAGTGAAGTTATCAAAAATAATTATGCAGTGATCATTCAAACTTCATTTAATATAATTTTAAAAGCTTTATAAATCAAATCACCATGTTAGCAAAAAAGGCACAATATAGGAAAATCTATTTGATGATTATTGCATTCAAATAAAAAATAACCCATGGAGATTTTTGAGAGAAATATGGATAGATCTTCATAATGTATACAGTAAGATAGATTGATAATATATATGCATTAATAAAAGCCTACATTGTTTTAAATGCCACTTGGACAAAAAGTAGATTATCAAACTCGTGTTATTTTTATGGCACAAAAAGAATAAAAAATGTTTTATGAAAGCATTGGTTTATTTTAAGAAATTTCTTGAAATAAATCACATGAAATGATTTAAATAAATTATTCCTTTTCTCTTAAAAAGAGTACAACGATGAAAATGTTTTACCACCTGTTAAGTAATTTGAGTGGGAGAATCCACAATTCTACATAAATGATTATGATCAGTGTTCTTATATTTGAGTTTACTAATTTCAAATGTTAAAAAAATGAAATGAAAGTACATTTCATATCAACTAACCATTTTTACAAAAATGTTGACTAGTTAAAATAGAAACTAAAGGATCGAAGCACAAGGCGCAATTGAGATGTATGGAATTAAAGAATTCATAAAAACTGAAGGTTATTTTCTTATACCTTACAATTTCCTTTCGAATATGGATCTTCTTAATGAGAAACAATAATGCACAAGGGAGATATGTAGTATAAAGGACTGCCAATAATGGTAAATGGACAACATATTGAAGAATTAGTACTGTGCAATCTCCTAAGTTCAACTAATGTTTACTAAAAATTAAATAAAATTTCATAGTAACTGTGGATGGTTTCCCACCTTAGCCACAAGTATTAGAAAGATGAACTATTGGGAAAACCGTCAATTTCAGTAATTGTAAAGTTAAATAACACACACACAAGGCTTCATAATTTTTAAATGTATTATTTTGATGGCAGTTTATTCTTTTAAAACAAACCTATACTTTTCAAAAAATTAATTCAAATTTTACCTTTACCAGAACAATTACAAAAACATCCTTATATCACCTATTCATTTCTAAATAACTTAGAACTTTTGGACAGTAAAATTTAAATAAAAGACTAAGTATTTTTATATAATATACATATTTTAAATGTATGTTAAATCTTTCGAATATATCCTTATTCTAAATTATCAAGCCACCAAACATGATGGAAATTAACGTCTACTATGTAGGAAATAAAAAGGTAATGCTTAAGTGTGTTACACCAATATAATGGATAAAGGAATAAAAGACAAATTTAAGGACAACAGAATAAAATGAATATCATTCATCAGTAAAATCAGAATAATTATAAACAAATTAACATATCTATATAAAAATTCAAAACATGATATATGAAGTAATTGTGTCAAAATTTTACAAGAATTCAGGTATTGCTTGAAAATTAAAGGAATACACAATATCAATTAAATGTACCTCACAGTATTAGGCATTAGAGTAAATATAAAGTTCACTACAGAGTTAGAAATCGATGCCTGAAAGTGTCTCTAGGCGCTCATAAGTACAAAGTTACAGGGTGTCAAGATTTAAATCAACAATTAAAATGATGATTTTAATCAAATGAATTTTTTTTTAAATTTCACAACTTAACTTACATTTTTATTACTATGTAAATACACCAGAGGAAAATCACTGAAGTGGTCAAATGCTTTAATTTCTCTGCACTCATGGTGATTTAAGCACTAATGGCTACACCCAGCTTAGAGGGAACTGAGTCAATTACTGCATATTATAAAAGATTGCAACAGCCAGTTGTAACTTATTAGAATATACTATATACTGGAAACAGGAATGTAAACACACGATATAAATCTAAATGCCAGGAAGAGTAATGTATAAACATTCCCGATTAACAGCACTCATAATATAAACACTTAAAGGAAATATGCAACAGCTTGATTCAAAATTATAAACTAAAGGGGTGACCTGATTTTATTAGCTAAAAAAAAAAAACACAAGTGGGAACTAAAGTTTTTTGAGGCATTTGTCAGTTAGCTTATTCTTGTGGTGTGCAATAGAGATTAAAGAGTAGAAATATACATTTTCTCACACACAGCCATTAAAATGTCAACAGGAAGAAAGAAAAATTCAATATAAATTGAATTAAAACTAGGTGAAAATTAATTTATTATTGCTGCTCGGCAGTTTTATTATTAGAATTTACTATAGTCTGATTATTTCTCTGTCCTCCATTCTGCTTCTCAGACTATAGTTTAGGTCTGTGACACTTACTGATAAATTTGTTAACATGATCATGTAATTTACTCAAGAAAAACTATGAACGATGTCAACTTATGTTATAAAGTTAAAAAAATGCTTTACCTTTTGCTTTTAAAATTCATTTACCATGTCACAAATTCTTATTGTTTACTTAAAATAAATATTGATTTACACGTCATGTCACAAACTCAATTTTGTATTTAACAAATTTATAAAAATAGTGTAGTGGCCTACAGAAATTTAAATTAAGAAAATCTAATTTAAATTTTTAAAAAATCTGATTTAAATAAAAAAATCTGATTAATTGATTAAAAAAACATGATATTTTTACACACTGCTAAGGTAAAAATAAAATGCAGGGTGATTCATAAGTACGTATACAGTTTCCAGATGCTGTAAAACAGAAACAGTTTAAGACACGGTCTGTAAATGCGAACTGTTGGCTAGGTATACTAATAAAGTTTGTGCCCCCCTTTGGAGCGAAGTGACGTAGGCGATAGTGAGCATGTCACGTGACTAGTCAGTGGAAATGGCAGTGTCGTCAACGGAGAAGGCGTTTTGGGTTTTTGAATCGAGGAAAACGAAATCTGCCACCATTGTATAACAGCATTTTCCATCACGATTTGGATAAGAACCTCCAATCAGAAAATTGATTAACGATTGGTTTAAAAAAATTTAAACTACCGGCCATATTCATCCAATTTGATAATAAAGTCGAAAACTTTATTTTCCAATTGGATGGTAAACTTTCACATGGGTCAGGTGACACATTCGAAATTACCTCTATTAAACTTCACAGATGGATTCGATGAAGCGTCGATTACAGCATGCTACTAACCCAATGGCCATCCCAGATGCACTGATTTAACACCATGTGACTTTTTTCTTTGTGGCTACGTAAAGGATAACCTATTTAACCCTCCTCTTCCTGTTGATCAAGCGGAGTTGAAACAGCGTATCACAACCACTATCACTGCTCTTGCTTCAGATACCGTAACACACGTCTGGGCAGAAATGGTTACCGGTTCGATGTGCGTAGTGACTTAAGAGTGTGCACATAGAACATAAATAAAATATCTTACATTGTCACTGTTATATAGTGCGTTGAAATTGTATACTTACTTATGAATCACCCTGTATATTGACAGAGTTAATCCAAAACAAATTATTTATTATTTTTACGACTTTACGAACAGAGAATAAGTTTCTAGGCCTTGATCAGAAATGCAAAATGCAGGAAAATTTATCCTAATCAAACTTTAAATAAGAACAGAATTCATTGGAAGATGTGCAGTCCAAACATACCATTCCATAATTTATAAATACATGCTTAGTTAAATATGAAGAGGAAAGAAAATGCAGAGCATATATAATGCACTGCAAACATGCCTTATTTCAATGAAAATATGTAATGCTAGGATATAACAATCGATAAAAAAGGCCTTAGCAGTTCTAGATGTTTACAATTATTTTAACAGCTAAAAAAGGACGGAATCACATAACAACCCTCTGAAACATTGACCACTTAGACCCAGCCTCTCACTCATAGGGCTCTACACCAGTTTTCTTCAACCGGCAGTCCGTGGATCGGCACCGCTAAGCAAAAGCTTTTTCACTCAGCTAATATCGCTACTCGATTCAGGGAATTCCCGCAGTTGCAGAGCACTGCATTTGATGAGTATAGATGGCCGCCCAATGCCAGTATTACTTCAGTTCTCCTATCAACAACATGGTGCAGGAATTCTTATTATCAAGATATTGCCAAAGAGATCAAGATCTGGTCACCTTTCTTCTACTGACGAGATATCAAGACCATCAAGATCTGCTAATGGATTCGCTAATGACGAGATATTCATCAAGACAACCATCAGGAGGGAAAACTGGCAGGTAATTTCAATTACATTTGAATCGCTAAATGTAAAAAGGGGTCATGTCTCATTTTTTTCAATTTTCATGTTTTGATTTATTTATGTAATCAATGCCAACGCGTCGTTTAATGGCAAAATGGGTTACGTCTTATTTCTAGATGTGTGTGTATTCCATAACACAATTAAATTTTTTACTTTAAATGTACTATTGGAGAAGACATATTTTTTCCTCTCCTGAAAATTTTAGAAAACGACCCTTGACCCCTTTTTACATTTAGCAATTCATTTGAAATCCCTGACATAAAGTGAATCTAAATCTCTAAATCCCATTGATTTTTAAATAAGGTAAATAGGTAGGCACTTTAGTTAGCGTCGCACTAAAGCAACACAACAGGCCATTATTCATGATGGTCCAGCATCAAACCAGAATGGAAAGATAACTGTACCTTTTAATTGGAGAATTGTCATTTATAAAAACCTGAGATTAAACACTCAAAATAGAAAAGTACTCAATGCAAAAGAATATTGAACAAATGTGAAGTAAAGAATATATCCAAATAACACATCAGGCAGTTACCTTAATCCAAATGCATATTAGTTGAATATTTTAAACAGCATAAAATATTATTTGTAATGCAGCAGCATCAACAAATTGATGGGAGCATAAGATAAATAAAATGAGTGTTCTTTTTTAGAATGTCATGCACTTACTATAAGCAAATGTAAACTTTCTTTAATTTGGTCACTAAAATACAATTTAATTGACTTGGGAAGTCAGCGATATTTACATACACAAAATTGTACAGTGCGCATCGTATAAAAATATACTATTATTCATTAATATCAATATAAATATTTAAGGCAAAATTGTGATTTTTAATCATGAAAAATAGTAGATTTCAATCAAGGAGAAATTAACATACACTAGAAACAATCACTTTAGTAGCTAACTACATCTATTATTAAGGTGCTAAGTTGCACAGCACACATACATTGGTAAACAGTTGAAAACAATTTTGCTTTTTGTCCTTTAAGATAAACTTGAAAATTTGTTCAGCACTTCTGAAATATACTTCTTTTAAAATTACAACACATTTCAGGCAAATTTATTTTCTATAATTGTTGTGCACATACAAATTGTTCCTCTTGACTAGATTTGATTGAGCAATTAATCGACTTTCTCCATGTTTCATTGTGAAAAAGAGCTCTGGAGGGATTTCTTGCTTGTCTAAACTATCTCGCAACTTCCGAGGAGGATCCAAGTAATACTATAAAAATATTGGAAAATATAAATTCATCAGAAGGTTGAAATTATTCATTAATAAAAATATTAAGCAATTCACTATACTAAAATTCAATTGCCTAAAACAGGGTGTCAAGATTTAAATCAACGATTAAAATCATAATTTTAATCAAATGATTTTTTTTAAATCACTGATTTAAATCACAACTAATCTTACATTTTTATAACTACTAATAATAATAAATAACTAATAATAAATACGCCATAGGAAAATCATAGAAGTGGTCAAATGCTTTAATTTTTCTGCACTCATGGTGATTTCAGCACTAATGGCTACACCCTGCTCAGAGGGAACTGGGTCAATTACTGCATATTATAAAAGATTGCAACAGCTAGTTGTAACTTATTAGAATATACTATATACTGGAAACAGTAATGTAAACACAAATGATATAAATCTAAATGCCAGGAAGAGTAATGTAAAAACATTCCTGATTAACAGCACTTAAAATATAAACACTTAAAGGATGAATGCAACAGTTTGATTCAAAATTATGAACTAAAGGGGTGACCTGATTTTTTGCTAAAAAAAAAAAAAAATACAAGTGGGAACTAAAGTTTTTTGAGGCATTTGTCAGTTAGTTTATTCTTGTGGTGTGCAATAGAGTTTAAAGAGTAGAAATATACATTTTCGCACACACACAGACATTGAAATGTCAGCAGGAAGAAAGAAAGATCCAATATGAATTAAAACTAAGTGAAAATTAATTTATTATTGCAGTTCGGAAGTTTTAATATTAGAATTTACTATAGTCTGATTATTTCTCTGTCCTCTATTCTACATCTCACACTATAGTTTAGGTCTGTCACAAACACTTACTGTTAAATTTGTTAACATGATGATGTAATTTTTTCAAAAAAAACATGTAGGATGTCAACTTGTGTTTTAAAGTGAAACAAATGTTAAGTAAATATTGATTTACCATGTCACAAATTCTGATTGTTTACTTAAAATAAATATTAATTTACATGTCATGTCACAAACTCAATTTTTTATTTAACAAATTTATATATAATATTATAAAAACAGCGTATAGGGCCTACAGAAATTAAAATAGAAAAATTTGATTTAAATCAAAACAATCCGATTTAAATAAAAAAATCTGATTAATTGATTTTAAAAAATCATGATATTTTTACACCTTGGTCTAAAACTCTATCTAATGCAATTTAAATTCAAATGCAAATTCATATAAGCTTCAACTGACATTTGTATTCAAGAATATTTGTACATCACTACAAGTTGAGCTGTCTGAGAATAAATTTAAAGTTGATCCATAATAAGCATGGCTTTATAGAACCAGATTACCTTACACATGGGGAGTGAAGGTGTTAAAGTTTAAGGTCAAACCATTTGGAGTCACAAACTTGGAATACTTTAAAGCACTTGGTGCATCACAGGCTGTGATGAACATTATTTCAGACATGTTATTTTCACTTGTAGAGAATATTGTGCACAGGATACAATTCCTGGCCCAAGAGAACAGAAGCCAAGTTGAACTCGGTTGACTAACAATAAGGCAAGTGGATGTGCTGAATAAAAAGTGATGTTTAAATTCAGTTTTTTACTTGATATTTATTTGTTAGGTCCATTGAAATCCATATATACATTGCAAAGAGAAACATTTCCCCTATTAACAACTTATGGAACTACTGTATTTTTTTTATGGAATCCTTCCCATATCTTATTAAGCCCCTACCAAATTCAGTGCCATTCTAGTAGTTAGATCAAGCTACAAATGGCTTTGAGTAGTGTCAATTCAATTATGTCCACCTTGAATATCGTAGAACATTTCAAAATGCTAAAACAAAAACTACAAACAGTATCAGAAAAAATAAATTTGTAAATTATGAGATAAAAATAACCAAGCAGAAATAAATACAAAAATAAATTTAAATACTTCATTGGCTAAGCAGAATGTTCCCCAGTGTATGGCTAAGCTACGTTTGCTTCGCACATCGATATGAATTTGAACAGCTTCTTCAGGGTTAACATGTTGGTATTTCATAAACCATCTATAATAATTCAAAATATAAGTTCATGAAGACACTTTTAAAGAGTTTTAAAATTATAATTTATCATATCAATTCCATTACAATATTACACTCTCAATACTTCTGAATATAATTTTTCTACGATGCAGAAACACTTTCTAATGGTGCAGCAGTATTTTAAGCAGTCTATAAAAGACACATTTTCGGACACCAATGTTTTCTGAATTGTTTCTGTTGAAGGGCAATTTACACTTTTCTAAGTCGTCTTGGTCAGCAGAGAAATATTTAAAAGTGATATGAATCATAAGCTGTCTGCAACTTCTGGAAATGTAGCTCTTAACTAAATGTGCTATTAATAAGATGACCAGATTTCGAAAATCAGCACAGCAGACAGGCAAAACTAGTGACAATGTAAGAGCCAAATGAAATAAGATCCATAGATCCAGGATTATACAAAATTTTAAAATAAAAATATTTTGAGTTTTCAAGTAGTTTGATGAATTTGATAAGCAAAAACAAGCATGAGTGTTAGTACTGAAAAGGAATATCTCCATTGTAAGTGGTTTTAGTGTTAAATTAGTTGCGACAATTCAAGTAGATGAAGATGAAAATTCAATATATTTCTCCCAAGTAACGTTCACGAATAGCCTTCAAGAGTCACTTTTATCTGTTTCTATGGAGCAAACATTCAATGAAAAAAATGGGATTTTGATTTATTAGCAATATTTTTTTTGTTAGGATATGGCATAGATTTTGATTCCTGTTCTGAAGAATGATTTTTCCCAAACCAGTTTTTGGAAAAATAGTGTTATTTCTAAAAATCTGATATATATTTGAATTTGAGGAAGTACCAGAACTTGTCTTAAAACTAAAGCAGCTGATCCCTTTAACTAAGAAAATGGAAGGTGCAGCTTCCATTCAAAATATTTTAGTATTTATTCAAAATATTTTAGTTTTTATTTCCAAAAAATACATTTTTAACACTCAAATGTACACTTGAGGCTCTCACCCCCCAAACACTACAAATGTAACTTTTCCTTTTTATGATGCAAAAATTCAACAGCTGTAGAATGTCCAAGAAAATCAGAAAAATCTTTGAAGACGCATTAGGACATATTTTGTAGCCCCATCTAGTAACCACACTGGAAACTAGTTCTCTCTATACTTCAGTTCATATTTTCTCATGTGGATTTTAAAACAAATTACAAACTTTAAAAGGGAACTCAAGCTCTTTCTTGCATAGTAAATATTCAGAGTTAAAATTTAAAAGTCCAGGAAATTATTTGAGTTTTCAGAGGCTCTGATAAAATTTAAGTCTTCCAGGGGCCTTGAAATTTTTTATTTTATTTTGGAAGATGTGTTTACTTTAAATGTACAGAAACCCCAGTTTAAATTTTATGAAATAACTTTGTATGATTTTATCTTAAAATACTCATACCTTGGTTCATATGCTCCAATAGGTATGGCGCATAAGTCAAAAGGTCCATGCACCCTGCCTATCTGCTTGAAAGCATCACAATATCCAGTATCACCAGCAAAGAAAAATCTATATCTAGGACCTAGTATACACCAACTCCCCCAAAGTACCTATTTATGAAAAATAAGATATTGCTAAATAAATACTTCAAATAAAAATTGAATTCACAGTTAAAAATAACACTGAACACAGAATTAAAAATAACACTGAGTTTGGAACCAAGGTTAGATATATCTTTCACTTTAACCTTTTATAATTCAAATAAATATTTGATTTTAAAATTCATTATAAAAATACAAATTCATGATGGATATCACATAAAAAATATCCTGTCTTCATTTCCTATATATACAAGGCAATTCTACAGTCATGGGACAAACTTGGAGGGGTGGTACAGCTTACTAAAACATACAATTTTTGTACAGGAATGTATGGTTGGAAGTGACGCGTGGAGGCATGAACACAAAAAATGAGACATGAACAGAAAAACATTGTTTATTTACATCATTGCAAAGTGCTTCTTTACAGCAATGTTTACAATAAATTATAGGCGTAACTAGGGTTGTTGAATGCGGGGGGGGGGGGGGAGAGAGAGAGAGAGAGAGATTGGTTCTCCAAAAAAGTTTGGATTGTACCCCAGTAAAAAGGGGAAGATTAAATTAACTATATTAATATTTAATAATGATTTATATTAATATGGTTTTTAATCTATTAATATTAATTAACTAATTATATCAATATATATGTATTTAACACTTGCTTTTTAAAAAAATCAAAACTTTTTTTTATCACTTTATATTAAAAAAGCGTTGCTGCCGTCTATTATTTGGGATTTATTAAGTGTCAAAGTTGAAAAAGCGGAATTTCGAACGCGAGTGAGCAAAAGACTTTCAGTCTTCCGTCAAGATTTTTCAGTGCTTCCAAACGTAAATTTTTGCAGCACGTTGAGTTTTTTTAGAAATTTCAACTTGGTTCATGGTAATATTTATGTGAAATTCGGGAAAAATCGGTATATTTTATGGCAAAACTGTCATATCTATAGCTTATTACTGTAGGTTTTTAAATTTAAAAACATCACACTAAACCACAGAATGTAGTCTTTCTTAACGGTTCAATTATATTTGAAACTGGTTAATAAATAAATTCGATGTGATCAAAAAGTTGGTCATACAAATTTTGGAATATTGGGAAATATTCGTACTTTTTGTTAAAACTGTTATATCTTAGCTTAATACTATTATCTTTTAAATTTGATAGCATCAATTAAAACCTTAGAATGTACTCTTTTGTATGGTAAAATTATTTTTGAAATTGGTTAATAAATAAATTTTGTATACAATTTTAAGTTGGTCAAACAAATTTCGGAACTTTTTGATCGCAAGTTCCAAAACACAAAACTAAAACTGTCAAATCTATTGCTTAATACTATACGTTTTAAAATACCATGTGAAAGCTTAGAATGCACTCTTTCTTACAGTAAAATTATTTTAAAAATTGGTTCATAAATAAATTTGATGCAATCAAAAGTTGGTCAGACAAATTTCGTAGTTTATAGATTGCGGATAGTATTTATGCTCCTTCACGAAAATGAAGGATACATTTTCTGATTAACTTATTTGCCAAAGATAAAATTTATTGTAGCAACGATTTTTTTTTTTGGCGAAGTTAAAGGCTCGCTTTTTTACCTCCCTTCTCAGATGGTTTCACGAAAAAGTAGAGATCAGAAAATTAAGAGATTAACATGGTCTATTTAAATTTGTACAGGGAACAAGATGGAGAAGGTTTTTTACTGATGCGGCTACCAGTTTAGGGTGTATTAAAATTTAAAGTAAAGACAAAAGGAACCACTTGTGAAAGGAATGTTGGTTTGCAAAGAAAACCAAATAGGATTGAAGTAGCAATCCCTGGGTGCTCTCGATCAGGGGATGGAGCCCCCCTAGTTTATACAATATTTATCAGATGTTTTTATGGTGAAGTTTAAAACTTAAATACATTTAAATTGGAAATTAAAACGTCAATTTTTTCGATTCTTCTTGGATTTAAACTTGATTTGTTAGAAGCACATCAGTAAAAATTCGCTCGAGTCTGATTCTGTCGTCTGTGAATGTTCACAATTTTTTATTAAGTGTATTAACTATATACTTGTGAATAACTACATGCAACTGTAATATTAATGATGAGATTAAGACATGAAACTATTCATCAGTGTTGGTAGAAACTTAAAAAGAGATATCACTGTTGTAATGTCAACAAGAGGAAAAAATAACATACTTTTTGCAGTAACATTTCTATTGAATTTTTTTAGTAAAAAAGTCATCTCCCGAAAGTAATATTTAAATTCTAACAAAATTACATTAAATATGTCTTACCTTTAAACTGTAATAATGCTTTCGTAATGTTATTTTTTATTATGTCTTGTAATAAAGGAATGAGAGAGTACTTCCAAGTCCAACAAGACTTTTAATAATTAAAAAGGGACATCACAATAGACAGGGATAAGTACGAAACAACAGCATAAAGACTCAGAGGCAATTGGTCAATTACTATTAAAAAATAAATAAAATCAGCCAGTTGTAACTGATTAGAATATACAGAGTCCAGTCATATTAATGTGACCACCTGTCAAAAGCCAGAATAACCACCTTTGTCAGAGCGGACTGCTGCGAGACATGCAGGAAGAGAGTCAATTAGGTTTCTGAAGGTGTTCACTGGAATGTTGAGCTATACTGACTCCAGTGCCGTGGCCAGCTGTGCTAAATTGCGCGGTTGAGGATCCATGGCCATTGTTGCAGGGTGTTTGCTTTCAGACGTTTCACGCCGTATACGCCAACGTCCATCTGTCCGATGGAGCATAAAACGTGATTCATCGGAAAAAGCCACCTGTCGTCACTCTGTGGACGTCCAGTTGTGGAACTGGCGTGCAAATTCCAGCCTTCGTCGCTGATGAACAGCAGTCAGCATAGGTGCATTCACCAGGCGTCTGCTGTGGAGGCCCATGTGCAGCAACGTTTGCTGAACCGTTGTTGAGGATACACTCTTGGTAGTCCCTTGGTTCATCTGGCCGGTCAGTTGCTCAACAGTTGCACGTCTATTCGCCTGAACGCATCTCCGTAGCCTTCGTTCACCTCTGTCATCTATAGCCCGTGGTGCACCACATGTGCCACGCCGCTGATTTTGGATAGTGCCATTTTGCCATGCACGGTATACTTTTACCACTGCGGCACGCGAACAGTTCACAAAATTAGCCATTTCTGAAATGCTTCTACCCTTGGCCCGAAAGCCTATAATCATGCCCTTTTGGACGTCGCATAAATCGTTACGTTTCTGCATTACGCCAATGATTGAAATGCTTTCCGATGCCCTAGGACATCCTTTATATACACTCCACTGCAATGTGCTGTCAACTGCCTTTTGTGATTGGTTATTTCACATTGATGTCGAAAGTAGGTGGTGGTCACATTAATATGACTGGACTGTGTATATTCTAGAAACGGTAATGGAAAACGCATGATATCATAGATCTAAATGTGGGGAAGAGAAATGTATAAACATTCATGATTAACAGCACTCATAATATAAACACTTAAAGGAAGTATGCAATATTTTTAATATTGAAACATCTGCTAAAGCAAATGTACGGTAATGGAACTTTTATTTCAAATAAAGTCATTTTAAACAATGTTGCTTTATTGTGTCACACATGAGAAACACATTGTTTGGTTTAATAACAAATTATTTAAGGACAGTCTTGAATTACACTATAACCCTGCTAATTCAAACCACTGTTCATTCGAACCATCTGTTTTTAAAATTTGTGAAAGAAAATACAGTAAATCAGTGATAACATATGTTATCATTTTTGAAATAAAAACATTATTGGTACAAAACATCAATGCACATACTTTTAGATTTTTACATTATCATTTAAATTAAAAAGAATAGAAAAATAGTCACTAGAACTTCATGAACTATAACGTTTGGACAAATTTAATCAGTTTTTGCTGTGGTAAGTACATATAAAAATTATACTAGTTGATTCTTCAAAAAACATATTTTAAGTTAAACATAAAAATCAAGTGAATAAAAATTTCATTCTTGTCATGCAATTATGCATTTATTATTATTTTTATTCAATATAATCTAGTTTAAATAGCCATAAAGCTTAAAACTCTGATTGCTCTTCATTTTCAAATTTGACTATCTTTTACGACGAACTGAATCGGGGGTGGGGGTTGAACCCCCAACTCCCCCTGGTTAATCTATGCACAGAGGACCGTTGTTTCATTTATTACATTATTACACAAGTAAAACATTAATTAAAATTAAGTTACAAATAGTTTGAGTAGTTATTAATAAAGGATTAATTTGTGAAAAATTCATATATATATATTAGCAAAAATTTAAGCACCTGATTAAGCCTATTCAATAAATGCTCAAAATTGCGACCACCAACAGTAATACAAACTTGGCAGCTGTGATTGGCTGTCAATTGATTGACAGCAGTGAGTTAAGGGCAGTAGTGTGCCTGGCCATTTGTGATATTATGCATCTGCGGGAAAACGTCATTTGCAACTGTGCTATTGGCCGTGATGGGAGATTTTACAAATAGTGAAAAGGTGGACATGCACGTGATGTACGGCGCTGCTAATGGGAACGGCAGAGCAGCACTATGGCTGTATCAGGAATGTTTTCCGAACAAGCGCATGCCAAGCCACAAAATGCTTGAGTGGTTGGATCGATACCTTTGTGAAAATGGTTCATTCATTGCCAGCTCTGACAGAAGAACTGTACGACATCCAAACATGGAACAAACCACCTTGAACATTGTGGATGAAACACCCCACAATAGTGCAAGAGCTATTGCACATCATGTACATGTGAGTCAACCCACTGTTTGGAATCTTCAATAAAGAACATTTACACCAATTCCATATTCAGAGTCCAAGTGTTGCAGGCAAGTAATTACCCACTGCACGTTTAGCAGTGCGTGTTGCAGTTGGATTCCCCAGCTTCTGTGCTATTCATAGATGAGGCCACTTTTACACAAGAAGATGTTTTCAATGTGCACAATACTCATGCAGGGTTCCTTACAGAATTTTGTATATAAAAGTTAAGGAGTATTTAATGAGTTCTTTTGAAATTTTCAAGGAGTCATAGAAGGTTTATACACACATTTTCAAGATTGAAAAATAAAAATGTTTCAACACTTTTAAGAACTTAGTTCCACTTAATACTATATTACTCATAACTTAAAATAACAAAATTATACTTTGATATTTTAACTCAATACAAGTTCATTTTCCACCTGCTTGCTGGAGCTATTTTATCTAGGATGCTACTGTAAACAGTTCTTATGCAGTGAAATCTTGGTATAACCTTTTTCAGTTTAAAGTTCATATTTCTCTCAAATCCCAGCTAAAACTCACAATAGAAATCCAAGCATACTTGTTTTCAATATAAAGTATTTTTCCAAATAAAATATCAATTAAATATTTTTAGGATGTAAGTTATACTCAGATTTCACTGTATTCTACAAGTAAATACACATGACCGATTTCAGACAGACAGAAATGAATGAAAACCACAATTATTTCTGTTAAATGAATAGGTAAATTATATTTTAACTTCAAATATTCAAGTATGAAATAATCCACTTCGATTATAACATATTGCGACTTTCAATACATTCTCAATGTTACTCTTTCATTAAGATTTAATGTTGAATTAAATTCAAAATAAATGAAATACGATAATATTTAGTTTACTTAATAAGTAAACTATCGCTTTCACTAAAAAAATTCAAGAATTTGTAATAATCAACTTCGATGATAGCAGATTGTGATTTTCAATATGTTCGCAACGCTCCATCAATATTTAATGTTGAGTTAATATCAGCTTGATCCGTTCGGTCTCTCGACCTCTCCAAGAAATCTCTCTCTCTCTATCATTCTCTGTCTTCTTATTCCAGAATCTGAAAATAAAATGGGCTTGTTGACGACCGTTCTCTTTTGCTTGATTTGTCACAATCACCCTCTTGCCGTTGGATGGTTCGAATTCGGGATGTCCACTTGTTAACCTTTTTACACTGTGACAGATACTTTTGTTACCACTAAAATTTCGTTTACACCAGCGACATTGTATAAATCTGTGTACAGTGGATATTATCCCCATTTTAAGTGACTGTTGGCATCGATCACCCTTTACCAGCTGTCAGCGACTGACCTAGATGGTTCCTTCTTTTGTTTGACCCTGTCAACCGTGAGGTGTGAACGCTTTGGGGGAAAGGCAGAAGGTCATGCTGGTGATATCTCTCTCTCGCGCCAAACAATACACCACACAAAACTATGAAAGGAAAGCGTAAACGCCAAGGCTCTATCACTCAAGTTAGATAATTAGGTAAAAGAGGTTGAACATGCATTTGGCCTTGCTTCCCTTCAACTTCACCTTACTGATAACAGTCTTTTACTTGTGGGAAAATTTCCAGAGCTTGCAGCCAATACACTGTGTGCAACATGAAGTACCCTTTTACAATTGAAACGGGACGTATTTGAATCCATTCTTGCGGTGGAACGTAGCGTGCATTTCGAAATTGGAAAGGCGAAAAAAAATATTAGGAGTTTTTAATGAGTAGCACTTTAAAATAAGGAGTTTTAAGAGTGCTTAAAAACAAGTCCATTTTAAGGAGCATGCAAACCCTGTCATGTGTGGGCAACAGAAAATTCACATGCTACACGTTCACATGCATTTCAAAAATGCTTCTCTGTGAATGCTTGGGTGGGTGTTGTGAACAATTTCCTCATAGGCCCATCTCCTACCAATGCGACTCAATGGCTCACACTATCGTATTTTTCTGGAAGAGGTTTTAACGGAATTGCTGTAAGATGTTCCAACTGTCATTTGTAATCACACGTGGTTTCAGCATGATAGTGCGCCAGCCCATTTCAACGTGGTTGTCTGTAATTACCTGGATGCCAGTTTTGCGGGGCGATGGAGGACCAATCCGATGACCACCCCAATCACCAGAGTTATCGAGCATCAATTACTTCTTTTGGAGATATATGAACATCATCGTTAACGAGACTCCAGTTGACTCAATTGAGGACCTCGTTGCTCGACTATCCATTGTGGCTGCAAGCGTACGCGAAATGCCTGCTATCTTTGGAACTGTTCGCCAATCACACCTTCGACGCTACCAAGCATGTATTACTGTTGGTGGTCGCAATTTTGAGCATTTCTTGTAAACATTGCTGTCACTTTGCAAGGCTGTTGTAAATAAACAATGTTTTTTTGTTCATGTCTCATTTTTTTGTGTTCGTTCCTGCATGCGTCACTTCCAACCATACATACCTATACAAAAAATGTATGTTTTAGTAAGCTGAACCACCCCTTAAAGTTTGTCCCAAAACCATAGAATCACCCTGTATATATAGTAATTTAGTTCAATGTCAAAACTAAGATAATTTATGTTCAGATTTTATGTTATGAAATCAGAGCCATAATTTACATTAGGCTCTTGAGCAGTTCAAAGAACTGAGGAAAATGTTTGAACATAGAATGAAAGACTGAACTAACAGTGTTCATTAGTTCATGTTTGTGTAATAAATCCATCAATCATTACAAATTTTAAGTGATTTACATATTCAACTGACTATTCAATTAGTCATTTGTTTCTTTTTCAACATTTTAAAAGGAAATGCAGAGCCCAGAAACATAAAATTTTTGTCCTGTCTCAAAATTTAATAATTTTGAAACACAGAAATAAAAGAATGTCGATTACAACTCTCCATAAAAAAAAAAGCAAAATGTATTGTGTGTTACAAATTGTTTAAATACCTTATTATCATCTCCAATAGTTCTTTTACTCCAATGTTGAGCAGGAGTAAAAACAAAAAATGTATCACTATGTTCAGGAACACAATTTTCTTCCCACCAGTCAAGCTCTACAACATTTTCACAACCAATTTGTTGCATCCATGACTGTAAGCCAAGTGGAACAAACCAACGAATATCTGTTCCAAACCTTAAATTACAAAAAAAATATGTTGATTGAGAGAAAATAATTATTTAATTGCAACTTTTTGAAATAAACTAATCTTAAAACTTTATTTTACATTGGTTTAAGCAACAAGCTGATTTTGATTAGTTTATCAATTTGCCGATGTCATTTGCAACACAAGGGTTAATTAAGACTGGAACCATCAGCTTAGAGATCCCTTCTCAAAAAAGAAAGAGCACAAAATAGCATCAGTGTTATTGCTTGGTGGCTTGTATCGCCGCTCTGCACACACATTTTACTTCAAAAGGACTACTAAAACCGAATCTATGGATTAAAAGTAGATTCCAAACCACTAAAAACATCCATGCCTGGTCTGGAATTCAAACAGTCTGTTGAATTGAGGGCCAGAGAGCTAAACCCTTGGTTACCAGGCTGGCTTTGGTTTGAAGTATCTCATAACTATGGCACATTATAAGATATAGTTCATTCAGAAACACAATGCATGTTTACAAATACAAATATTGACGACCAGCTACAGGCTCAAGCCCAACAAGGCTGGTCCTTTGTTTATGAATTCTCCAATTCCCACTGACTATCCAATTGTGTCTTAAATTCGTACACTCCCTTTGAATTAACTATATTTTCTGGCAACGCGTTCCAACTGTCTATTACCCTATTAAAGTAGTAGTTTTTCCTTAAATCCCGATTAAAATGTGTTTTATTCAATTTATACCCATGGCCCCTTGCTCTGTTATCCCTATTGAAATTTAAGCCCTCTGTGTCCCCTTGTTTTACAAACTTGAAAAGCTGAATCAAATCCCCCCTCCTTCTTCTTCTTTCCAGTGTATACATGTTTAGCTTACTTAAACGTTCATTATAGTCGAAATTTGCTAGCCCCTTTATTATTTTTGTAGCTCTGTGCTGAACCCTTTCAATTGATTCTATGTCCTTTCTCATATATGGAGCCCAGAATTGTACAGCATATTCTAGATGTGGTCTTACTAAACCCTTATATAACGGCAAGATTATATTCTTATCCCTTGAAGTTACAGTCTTTTTAATATACCCCAAATACCTATTAGCCTTTTTACCCGCAGCTGAACATTGATGACCCATTTTAAAATCCCTGTGAATTATCACCCCAAGATCCTTGACTGTTTCTCCCTCCTTTACCTTTACTCCCTGCAGCCTGTACTCGGCTCCACTGTTCCTGTAACTCATGTGCAGAACTTGACATTTCCCTACATTAAATGACATACCCCATTTTACAGCCCATTCGGATATCTTATCAAAATCCCCTTGTAAATTTTCTATCTGTAACTTGGTATCCACTGTCCCCCATATTTTTAAGTCAACTGCAAATATACTGATTCTATTCTTGATCCCCTGACCTATATCATCTATGAAAATTATTAATAAAATTGGTCCCAAAACTGATCCCTGAGGCACCCCACTTATAACTTCTGTCCACTGTGAATAATTTCCTTTTACCTGCACTCTCTGCTTTCTACCCAATAACCAATTCTTTATCCATATTAATGTTTTTCCCTGAATCCCCAGCCTTTCCAATTTAAATAGTAATGCCTCATGAGGTACTTTATCAAAAGCCTTTTGAAAATCTATTTACATGATATCCACACTGCTCTTATTATCCAGCTCCTCAGTAATTTTTTCGTAGAACTTCAACAGGTTTGTAGAGCAGGATCTGCCATTCCTAAACCCATACTTATTTCTCTGATAACAGTCCCCCCTCCTCCACGTATAACATTATATGCTTTTTTAACAGAGATTCAAATATTTTGCAAATTACTGATGTTAGACTTACAGGTCTATAGTTGCCCGGATCACTTTGTATTCCCTTTTTGAAAATTGGAGTTATGTTGGCCAACTTCCAATCCATTGGTACCCAACATGTGCTATATGTTGAATTAAATATCGTGTGAATTACTTCCCCCAGTTCTTCCGCGCATTCCACTAGTACTCTCGGATAAATATCGTCTGGCCCTGGTGCTTTAGATGGCTTAATTCTTTTCAACTGATGTACTATTTCTTCCCTGTTGAATTTGCATTCTTTAATTATACCCCCTGCAAAGGCTCCATCCTTGGGATCCTTTTTTAACTTCTTCTTTTTTTAGTTTCTTCTAATTTTATCCACTGAACTATAATTGAACCTTACTGCAATAACATGTTTTTTTATATACTCCAACATTAGACCAATACAATCACACTATCAAATCAAGATACCATTCATTACTCCCAGCAGCATTTCATGGTTCCCACACCTTTATTCAAAAAAAATTCAAGGACTTTTCAAAACCAAAAATATATTTTTCAAGGACCTAAAATTTTTTTATAACAACCTAAAACAAGGCAAACGCAAAAGTTTAAAAAAAAAAAATGTAAAATATATAATAAAAAGACAATTTTTGTACTCTATTTTTTTTTTTTAAACTACTGATAGTGTAGTGAAGTCTCTGTATGAAGTCTCTGTGGTGAAATCTCTGCTGTGAAGTCTCTGCTGTGAAGTGATACTTCATATGTAAAAACGTAACTGCGAACTGAATTGAAGTAGTGGTTCACCGAAATGAATATAAAACCAACTGTGACAAGAACAGAACATCCATATCAATACCAGGCATTAAGGAATGTAAAGTGTCATAACGGTTCACGAATAAATAATTTGAATGTTTTAGTCGTTGTATTAATTCATATTGGATTAAATATTCTATAATGGTGACCCGGACGTGATATGGATGTTCTGTTCTTGTCACAGTTGGTTTTATATTCATTTCGGTGAACCACTACTTCAATTCAGTTCGCAGTTACGTTTTTACATATGAAGTATCACTTCACAGCAGAGACTTCACAGCAGAGATTTCACCACAGAGACTTCATACAGAGACTTCACTATAATAGTCAAAAAAAGAAAGGTTATCATCAATTTTGGTTACAATTTGGATTATCTTTCTCACAGAACGTGTGATTTTCTTTTGTTGCAAAGTGGTCTTCTCGTCTCAATGCTAACTATCAGGCTACTTGCACACCTATGCTTTTGGTTTGCGATAAAATATTGTACGATAAATTATTTTTGTGGTTTGAACAAGAGTATGGGAGCTTGCATCCGGTGTCCTTGCACAATCTCCATTTTGCTGACGTCCACTGCCACTACAACAGACGACTGTCGTAGTTTATTTTGTTTGAGAAACAAAACAAATCAAAAGTTTTGTCTGGAGATAGAAACTTACACTAGAGAATAAACAAGCCATATCTTTGCGATCATTAAAATTGCCCTATCTTTGCGACTTTTAAAGATGAATTAAAAATTTCAACGGATTTGAAATGTGCAGAAAATTTTGCACCTAAAGACTATCTTAAATGTAATTTTCTTTAAATTCTTTTTTTCAATTGTAACTTTTATATTATTGCAATAAAAATTTGGCTTCCTTTCTTTGAACACATGGCAGGTTTTCAATGATGTCCTGACTGCTAAAGCTACAGTTTCCTAAGAAAGCGGTGCTGTTATCTAGCAACAGTGATACATTATGATGCAGCGGGCATAACAAGGCGGACATCTTAACAGAGACCAGAGGTGTCAACTTACATAGACAGAATACGGTGGAGAATGGATGATCTAGACGTAGCATTATTAGTATATCACGTAATGTCAAAGCGCAAAACACCGGTTTCATTCAGTATAATGCTCAAATGGAGCACCTACTTCTAGTCTGGACAAAGGAGGAAACTAGTCGGGACAAGTTCCAATGCAAGACGAATTATGCAATTATGTGCTAGTTAAAAAAAATCAAGTACTTTTCACCAAGTTCCGTAATTTTCAAGGACTTTCAATTGCCCCTAGTTAGGGAAAAAAATTCAAGGACTTTTAAGGACCATGGGAACCCTGCATTTGACTTATAACATTTTCTGACTTACTATTCAGGACTATTAAAGGACAGTCCTGAATCTACCAAGATATAATTTATACACTGTCACTGCAATAGAAAACAGTAAAACATCAAAAAGTAATACAATGGGAGGATCCAAAAGATTTGAGTACATCAACTTTCAAATTATGACTTTTGTTTTAAAAACTAATTATAATAGAAAAGAAGCTTAGTTTTTAACTCTCAAGAAAATGTCGTTTGAAAATACATACCTTGCATTTAAAAGTATTACAGTATTGAGATCCAAATGATCATAATGAGAATGACTAATTACAACTGCATTGATATGAGGAAGATCATGAATAGAACACGGAGGATCTCTGTATCTTTTGGGACCAACCACTTGGCTTGGAGAAGCACGATCACTAAATATGGGATCAGTCAATATATTTAAACCATGCATTTGTACAAGCACAGTGGAATGTCCTATCCATGTAACACGTATACCATCATCAGGTATTGAAAGCTTTGCAAAATTCTGTTTCACAATTGGTAACACTAATTCCAATTCCTGAAAAAAGGAAACATTTTCTGTACATTTACAACACTAACTGTGTGACAAAAATCATGCATCATGTATTTTTCTAGCTTATAACACAATTTGTTTAGATAAATATTAAGCAAAGAACATGCAAAATGATACTATATATCAAGTTCAAAATTGTTCCATAGGCAACAGATTATCAAAGTTCTGAAGATTAATTCAAATTCAGCGACACAAATCATTATGTGTTTGCTTTGAATGTATTATGACTAATTTTAATTGCTAGAAGCTATTTGTAACTAGAGGTCATCCAATAACATTAGCCATGGTCTAAACAGCAATTTTCAATCTTTTGAATTCTATTAGTATTGCTTTAAGAGTATTTTAAAGCATTTTTTAAAATTTGTTCTGTGGAAATAAACCTTTTGGAAACATGGACTGGCAAATTTCACCTTCCATTTGACACAGCTGTGGCTACTTTTTGAAACAGAATAAATACTACTCAGGTATACTAAATTTTGAAAGGTAATAATTATACTCAAAATAATTTCGGCCCAGAAGAGATCACATTTAAAATGAGCATGGCACTCAATGTGTAAAGAAATAAAAATTAAATACATTAAAAAAAGACAAAATGACTTAGTTTAACTTAATAGTCAGTAAATTAAAAACCTACAAAAAACATAAACTGTTTGCATTTACCTGCTTTGGTGGAACTTTACTTTTGTCTTTAGAAATTCCAAACTTTAAAATATTTGTAAATGTAGGAGGCCTCCATGTGGGCCAAGGATTCTGAAATCTTCCAGCTATACACAATGAATGCTGCATGTCAACTCTTCCAGGATGGACAACAGAGTCTCTTTTTATGAGAGGGCTTTTAATGCTGACAGTTTTCTTTTTTAATATAGAAGTTTGCTTCGCAGTATTAGCAACAGGAGGTTTTGATGATGTTGGAGGAGGTAGATTCCTTAGCGAGTTTTTCGTTTCAGCAAATGAACTTTCTAACTCTAGTCCAACAGATCGAGCAGGAATGTCGTGTCTATGGCAATCATATGTATACTTATCAAATCCTTCAGAGCAAATCATAGAACTACGACGAAGTAAATTTTTGCTTGCTTTTTCCTCAGGAATGGCCTCATTGGCTACAGAAGAGGGTTTCCTGATTCCAATTCCAGGAGGCATGACAGATTCTGACCGCCGAAACACTCCCATCTTGGTCCCCTTGGGCTTTTCATTTGTGGCAACTTTCTTGGAAGTCATTTTCACATGTTTTGAAAGCTAAAAGAAAAATAATCCAAAACTGTTCAAATTGACAAGCATTGCTATTAAATTGCAAAATATTTCAAACTATCCAATGAAATTCAAGCATTCCAATTTATTTTTTCAACATAGAATCAAGTAATTAAATTATACTTATGTCAAATGAGTGCAAATTTACAAAATGTATCGACTTAATTTCAGTCATGAATATCTTAGAAAATTAGTACTCTTAATTATTACAATGCAGAAATGCTCCATTTGTTCAATTGTGGGTCCCTAATTTTACAAATGTCAATTACTTTTCTAATTATTTTGTATTTGCTGTAATGAAGACAATTTATGATGCCAGAATCATGTCTAATATGGCCCATAACAATCTCATATCTTGCACACATACAATTTTTTTTTATATCTAGCAAGTATAAACCCATTGTTTGCAGTTGAAATTTGTTCCATTTAGATGTTTCAAACTTTTCGGAAGATTACATTTAAGGTTCATTGTAAGAAATTTGGAAAGCTCCATAAAAAAATATAGATGTTACCAGTTCCGTAGTCATTTTAATAAACATTAAAAAATTTTAATGCTTTATAAAACTTACAATGTTCTAGAAGCATGATGGAACAGTATGATACCTCCAGAAAAAATTACTTCAAAACTTTCTAACAGAAATATAGCCAGTCTCTCCAAACACGTAAAGTAATTAAATCTTTAAAAAAATGTTTCCCAATATCAAAATGTCTAGTGTGCATGATCATGCATACTTGACAAATGTCTATCTGTGAAGTGACGCATTATCGGTCTCTGCGCAATTGAAACACTTTCAGAACTCTGGAACTGTTGTAAGGAGGCCTGGACAAGGTCATAAATGTATAACTGCTTCTCAAGATTGATATATGGCAATAACTGCCTGTTGTAATAGGAAGTCTACTACTCGGCAGTTAAGTTCACAACCTGCAGCTGCCACAGGAATTGTTGTATCATGACAAACTGTATACAGAACGCTTATTTAAAAAAAAAAAGCCTTCTGCACATGAGTTACAGGAACAGTGGAGCCGAGTACAGGCTGCAGGGAGTAAAGGTAAAGGAGGGAGAAACAGTCAAGGATCTTGGGGTGATAATTCACAGGGATTTTAAAATGGGTCATCAATGTTCAGCTGCGGGTAAAAAGGCTAATAGGTATTTGGGGTATATTAAAAAGACTGTAACTTCAAGGGATAAGAATATAATCTTGCCGTTATATAAGGGTTTAGTAAGACCACATCTAGAATATGCTGTACAATTCTGGGCTCCATATATGAGAAAGGACATAGAATCAATTGAAAGGGTTCAGCACAGAGCTACAAAAATAATAAAGGGGCTAGCAAATTTCGACTATAATGAACGTTTAAGTAAGCTAAACATGTATACACTGGAAAGAAGAAGAAGGAGGGGGGGGGGGATTTGATTCAGAGTTTGTAAAACAAGGGGACACAGAGGGCTTAAATTTCAATAGGGATAACAGAACAAGGGGCCATGGGTATAAATTGAATAAGACACATTTAATCGGGATTTAAGGAAAAACTACTACTTTAATAGGGTAATAGACAGTTGGAACGCGTTGCCAGAAAATATAGTTAATTCAAAGGGAGTGTACGAATTTAAGACACAATTGGATAGTCAGTGGGAATTGGAGAATTCATAAACAAAGGACCAGCCTTGTTGGGCTTGAGCCTGTAGCTGGTCGTCAATATTTGTATTTGTATATGCAGTGTTCTTAAATTTTTTCCTTTGTATTTATGTGTGTTGTCTTATTCCATACAAATTCATAAAATAATACCTCAGCTTCTGAGAAATCCGTGATTCTATGGATGTAGATATTATTTGGACACTAGTATATATACATAAATAGAATGCTTTCAAGAATATCATTGGAACAGCAGCACTTGGGTAGGTAGGTAGTTAATTAAAGTCACACTGAAGCAACACAGCAGGCTATTGGCTACTGTCCTGGATCAATCCCCAAAGAAAAGCAGCACTTGGGAACTTCCAAATACTTTTTCATTTGCAGTTCTTTAATTAGTTTTAATGTACTTTAAAAATATTTTTAGATATCTAGACAGCAGCATAACCAGAATTTTAATTTGTAGGGGGCATAAAAATAAAAATTGAAGTTTTTATGCAACACAGTGTTTGATCTAATATTTATACACTATTTCTAGAATTTCACTTTTTACTCTTGTATCGCTATTTGGGGAATGATATAATGTATAGATCTGAGGATATTGGAGTTAAAGCAGAAAAAAAGGCAGTTCATGATTATTACTTACAAACTCTAGCAGCATTGACAAAATATGAAAAAACATGACAACGAATAATATATTTGTTTTAAAAATGAAATAACTGCTATTTTTATTACAACGCAGAAACATATTTTATATATTTAGAGGATATGTGAAGATACATTAAAAATCAACGCTTTTGGGGCTACTTTACAGAACTTCAAAAAGTATGTCATGGTTGAGTTGGGTTACTATGAGGTTATCAAAGCTATAGTGGCCTAATCCACCAGAATACTCAATGGAGATAAATTCGATTTTCTTGCCATCATTTTTTTATATCTTCTTATTTATCCACAAGATGATTTGAGATTCTGAAAATTTGTTTTTTCAGAGATCAACACTAAGTTATTTTGTAATTTTAGAGCATTAAGTGCTCTAAAAACTTGCACATTTAAAAAAGAAAAAGGTCTTGCGATAATAAAATTTTCGGATTTTTGTAGGTTAAGACAAATCTTGCTGATAGCTTCATATATACTACTGATGGTAAGTTAACTTTTGTAATGGTGGATAAGTTCCCCACCCACTACTTAATAATCATTGCACAATTTTTCTGAATAATTTTGAAGGCACTTTTAAGGTTGACACAAGTAAATCTTGGAGATCACCTTTGAAACATAAGTATAAATTGAATAAGACACATTTTAATCTGGATTTAAGGAAAAACTACTACTTTAATAGGGTAATGGACAAATGGAACGCGTTGCCAGAAAATATAGTTAATTCAAAGGGAGTGTACCAATTTAAGATACAATTGGATAGTCAGTGGGAATTGGAGAATTCATAAACAAAGGACCAGCCTTGTTGGGCTTGAGCCTGTAGCTGGTCGTCAATATTTGTATTCTTTGCTTACATTTCTGAAAAATGTTTTTTATTACTTTGCATTTTTATTAAATTCTGTAAGCAATTTTACAACCCCCACAGCTAATTTTATATATTTCAATGCAACCATATGATCAAAAAAGACTAAACATCAGTTAATTGTGGAAAGTACCAATGCTTTCCCTCAAGAACAAGAGAATGAAGATTATAAAAACAATTTACCGAATAAAATTATTTAAACAAGGCTGCAAGTAATATATTTTTATACAAAAATTGTTTCACTAGTTCATACATTGAATGTGAAAAATAAATATTTCAGATTTGCATTAATAGTTTTTGTTTTACAAGTCTAGAAGAAAGATGTTTCTCTTGATTTCAACTTTGTTTTGGCTTGATTTTAAGTTGTAAAATAATTTTTATCACCCATCAATTTGTTAAAATCCTGACCTAATCTTGGATTTGAGAAGCAATCTTGAATGAAATATGTCAAAGATAATTTAAATATGAAATACTAGGTGAAATGAGACCGCCAGAACAGTTAAAAAGGTAAATTTAAAATTTTTTTTTCGCCCAGCAGATTGGAACAAAAACGGTTTTAAGGCTCTAAAAGTTAGGTTAGTTTTTAATTTTCTTACTTTGCTAAAACATTTTAAAATTTCTCTGAACAGGAGATATATTTTCATATTACACTTCAGCAAAATGTGACGTAATTAACGCAACAAGACCATTTAATAGGGAAAAAAATGTCGTTAGAATATAATAAGTTAAACATTTCTACACGAAAGAATCATTCAAAAGTACAAGGACCTGAAATCTATTAATACGAATTTAGCATTTTCACATGGTTCAGCATTGAAAGTTCAAAGTTAATCACAAAAACAATACAGACCACTGATTTTACAAATTTGAGTAAAAAATTCGGAGGTCTCCACATGTTACATTGGCCATAGTTTTGCAATTTATATTATGAGAAATCGGAACATTCGGAACTCGAAATTGTCTACCTCCTATTAATTCTTGTTTATTTTGAATTCTAGACAATTATATCTATTTTTAGTTCAAAGAAGACTCGCTAGATGTCAGTCATTCGTAAAATTTGGAAAAATATCTTTTTAAAATATAAAAACACATTGCGCGAATCACATCATTTGAAGTTTCTTTAAATCAAAACAAACTCGAAAATTGTTTTACGATGGAAAATGTCTGACAAAGTAAACAAAAGAATAATATTTCAAAATAACCCGTAGGGAATACGTAGAGGTTTTTTTAAAAATTTGTTATTAAATTGCTAATGTTAATTGCAAATGCTTTCGATCTAAAATTTTAAATTTACTTCAAAATACTATTTTGTATTTGATAGATAGTAGCTCAAATATTTTTCTGTCAGTTGAACTTCCAAAAAGAATTAATTCACTATACGCATATTTCTCTATAATTTTTTTTTTTTTTTACAAAAGCCAGAAGCACAAACAAAAGTTGCCTGTTCAATAACCAAACCAATAAGAAATTCCCTTTGTAGTACACGATGGTGTGAACACAATATTCTGCAATTTTCTTCCCCAATAGGACATTTTTCTCTTGAGTGAATTGTTTTTCATGAGGATAGTAAATTTTCACGCGCATTTAAAATACGAATTATTGGTCGAAAAATGCTTCATAAGAACAAGACGGGTATAAACTACTGATCACAAACCTAGCTGGAGCACCAAACCAGCATACTACGATTCTGATCCAATCCACAACCAATCTTGTAGAACAACTGGAAGTTATGCTTGAAATTGAAGGAAGGTACTGTGTGTTGTTTTGGTAATGGTAAGTCACTTCTCTTGAGTTTCGCTTTCTTGAATGGATTTTGTATTTGTTTCTTTGCACAGACTTTGTTATCGGTAATTAACAGTGGAAGTCTTGTTTTAAAAATTAGTTTATTAATCAATTATATTTTGAGAAACCGTAATTGAAACAGTTCTTTGAAGAAGATTTTTTTTCAGATCAATATTTGCCCCAAAAGAAATTTCCTGTATTTGTGTCTTTGTTTCAGAGACGTTTCATCAGTTGTGCAATTTTTTGTTGGTCACCTTTTATTAGAAAATAATCTTTCAAGTATTTACTATTCTACTTCTGAAACCAGATGAATCCTCCTAAACGTGTTCTTGAAAATCGGTCGAAAAGGGGATTTCGAGATTCAATTCCGTTAGTGTATTCTGCTCTCCAACAATTAATTTTCAAAGTTTAAAAATCTCATTGATGTAACATACTGCTCATGGCATGCTAACTTGAGCAAATACGCATCTCAACAGCTTTATTTGGTTGCAATTTCAAAGTATATTTATTTACATAGGTATGTATAAACACACTATAATTTTTGATTGGGCCTATAGACTGCTTTTCTGTGTAAGGATTTTTTGTTTAGAGTCATTGTTTTGCATTTACATTAGATTGCTGCATTTGCATATAGATTAAAGAACTAATTGTTAGAAGGAAGAATGGATAATTGATTGGTCAGAATTTTGTTGTACAAGCAAATATGGAACTTAGAATCCAGAAAACTTGGACATCAAAAATGATGACATGTCTGAAAACTTAGTTGTCAAAATGTACACTGACAAAGGTAGAGAGTCCATATTTCTAGTACCTGTAGAATAGTGACGTTATTCTAAAGTTTTTAAACTAGTTTAATGATGTCTAAAGATTGCTTGTATATTAAATCCCCTTATTTAAACTAGTGTTTTCAAAATAAAACACTTTTCTGCAGGGTATGCCGATTAAAATCACGATTTCAATCAAGTGATTATTATTTTTTTTAAATCATTGATTTAAATCAAAATTTTAAATTTCATATTTCTTTTTTGTGTATAATAATATTGAAAATTAAATAACTGAACAATATGCATGTTATTAGATTCGAATAAGTTAAGAGCTTCAATCGTACTAAGCTCACCCCAAAATAAAAATCATCCTCCCTTTGAAGTCACTAAATAACAATATTTCTTGATTAGGATCATAATTACTAGTCAAGAGTTTCCATCTTGGAACATTGACCAATGGGTGTCACTCACAAGCCTACTCATCATTGTTGGTTTTGTTTTACACATTCCATGTGACTATAACTGCACATGTCCAATTTTAAACCATTCATCATGTGATGAATGAAGATGTTCAAAATATATTCACTCAAATTTTGAAATTGTAGTATCTTGCTTCCTCTTTTTGATGTTCTAGTTATTTATTTAGTATTGTGGTCTGTGTTCATATTAAAAATATAGACACTTACTCACAACTAAAAGATTTTCTGTAGTATCCCAAAAGCTTTCCTATTTTGCATAAGTATCCTTATAAATATCAATTTTAATAGTTTCCAGGGTGTAAAAAGTCATGATTTTTTAAAAAACTCAAGTAATTGGATTTTTTAAATTTAAATTTCTGAAGTCCTACACAATGTTTTTATGATAATTATGCAAAATTTATTGAATAAAAATGTGTATTTTTAACATGACATGTAAACCAATATTTATTTTAGTAAACAATCAGAATATCAGAGGTAAAACATTTGTTTAACTTTAAAACACAAGTTGAGATCCTACATAGTTTTTCTTGGATGAATTACACCATCATGTTAAAAATTTATCAGTAAGTGTAAGTGACAGACCTAAATTAGTCTGATTAGATATATATTTGTTATAGGTCAATACTCTTAAAGTGACAGGTGACTGTTTCAGGGTGCATTTTGCAAAAGGAAAAATGTTCATAGTGTTTAAACTTTCATCCTTTCAAATAGAAAGTTGTATTTTTTATTTAACAAATTATTACTCAAATTAATTAAGTTATTTTGTATTTATTTCAAAATTTTTAAAAAAGTAGTTGAAAAATCACTAGCTAAGCCATTGGCCACAGTCAATCAAAGGGGTAACAAGTAGTTTAGACCTACTATTAGGGTTTTTCTTTGGCTGTCTAGACATTTAGAAGTACGCCTACTGAGGGGGTCATGGACAGTATAATTAGCTAAAGACTTTGTTTAAATACAACATTAATGTATATTTTCCAATGCTTCCAACACTTGAATGAATGCTTTATTGTTCATAACATACTATAAAATTATGCATTTTAGTAGTGGTAGGGGCTAAGTTCTTCACATTACTCACCATCCTGAATTTAGCAATGGCTGATTTCGATAGATGCTATCACTAATGGTCTGATTACCAATCGCGTGAGATCTTTGTTCAAATCATCTGTATGTGTGATCATGTAATGGAGGATTGTGACAACCGTTCTAGGGGGGGGGGTGCCTTTAGCATCATAATTTGTTAGAGTATGCTGATTTAAATCAGCTTGATTTGAAATTTTTTAAATTATTAATTTTAATAAAAAAAGCTTTGAATTTCATTTTCCTTTCTGTGTATTACGTTTGTTTTTATTGAAAATAAAATACCTATATAAACACCAGATGCATGCTGTTTTATTTAAATAAGTTAAGTAATCTGTATGAAACAAATAGACTCAATGTTTATTGCAATATCACAAAAGCTTTCCAATTTTGCACATAAATCTCTTTTATTAGCAATTTTATTATTTTCATTTTGTTTCTTATGTTGGTTAATTTTTATTTTAATATTAAAAAAAAAATTCATTGGTTAAGTTTGAGCATTGATCCCTAGGAATACTTTACATTGCTAGCATAACAATTCTGTAATTATTGATATGATATTGAAACTTGGAATGTGTAAAAGTTAATTCGCCCTTCTGAAGTTGAGTGAGTATATTAACAAAATAGATTATGGAATTATGGAGAAAAAATATCATATTTTTTATGATGAATTTTGAATGCAATGATGAGTTTTTTATTGGAAACTCTTACACTTATTTTGTGTTGTTCATAGCGAAAAGCTTCATTTTCTTGTGTATAAACCCTTTTTGTATTCTTGGAATTTTTATAACTTTAAAATATGAGTAGTACTTATGATGAGAAAAAAAAAATTTAAATAAAGCCATATTTAATTTTAATTCATGAAAGTTTTTATGTCTTTCCTCAATTTATACTCACAAAAAAAAAATTTGCATATAAATACATTTTGCATGTTAAATGTTAATGAGAAGTAGGAATTTGTTCATGAATTTTTTTTTGTTGCAAGTTTCTTATATTTTATTTTCTATTAATGATTTTTTTTCTCTCAAATCAAGCTTATAAATAACAAATAAAAAAAACTTGTATAAATTCTGTACGTTTCATTCATATGATAAATTTATAATGTGGTGTTAGTGGGATCTTGACAATTTTATTTAGCTAGGTCCAAATTATTTCACATGGCCAAATATGTCCCTTTTGCCATAAAACCCCAAAAATCAACCAAAACATTTCATGCCACCGGTTATAGGTTAAAATAAAACTAATCTAAAACGCTCGAGAACCAGATTTGAAAACATTGCTTGTGCATGACATTTGTTGTGCTTTTCTATTTACACCATCATTTGATTAACTTTGCTAATTCCGAAATCCGCCTTTCAAAAATTTATCTGGCTGTATATCCTAATAGATTAATGCTATTCGTCATAAATATTAATGTTTGATAGCTATCTAGAATCTACACTGATTTGTATGTCATGTCCAACGAGTTTAAACTTGTACGGGCAAGGGTTAATTAAAATCAAGAATCTGATTTGACTGAAAAAAAATCTGAGTTAAATTAAATAAATCGCATTTTTCTAAAGTTGTAATATTTTCATACCCTGGTTTGTTGAAATGAGGTTGAGGGGTAACGAATAGTGAATTTGGATACAAAGTCTTATCACAAAGCTGCAGACAGATGTTGGAAGTGAAATGCATCGCATTGAGGCAAATGCCATCTTTTTTTTTTTTTTTTTTTTAAGTTCACGTGTTGACATTTCTTCTACCAGTTGCCAATTTAGCAAGACTTCATGGTGGAGTTGCGTTACACTGCTGTATTGTGAGTTAATTTTTGTAGTGGTGAATAAGTTCAACTTCTTAATAAGCAAGTTAGGCAAATTGCTTGTAATACAGATTAGTAGTCACTCACATCCCTTTCATTTGGCAACTTTAGCAAGACATGTGGAAGACGAAGTATCTCGTCATTGGCAACGCTATCAACAGATCTTAATGGACCAAATATTTCACAATTATATTAAAACTGACCAAATCTTTTCATCATCAAAAAATCGTGACGTCTTGATGACAAGGTATCCCATCATTAGCAAAATTATTAAAATGTTGATGGACGAGATATCTCGTTGAAAATCACTTGGAGTGTTACGTGTGAACTGTTAATTAAACACCTATCTACAACTCACTCTTCTGAACTTTCTTTTCTAATAGCTTTGTCTTATGTTTGCCGCAGGTTTTCCAAATATGGCCCCTTTTGCATCATAAAACCTTAAAACAACCTACCCTCTTGGAAGTTGTGTGTAGAACTCCACACAGCTGTTTCTTTTTAGACTGCGCTGAGGAAGTACTGCTTGTAACAACTAAAATAAGCTTTAAGAGAAGACTAATTATGCTACTATTTTTAAGAATGCATGCTTTTAAGCTACTATTTCGCAAATCCTTTGAATGTGGCAGTCCCACCATCGCATACTGTACATTCAAGCGGAAAGTGTCTTGTGCATTCGAAAATTATTTTTATTTCCTCGGTTGAACTAATTGCTAAAGCAGAAGCTGACAGTTTTGTCCATGAAAATCAAATTACAATACTCTAACTGAAGCTGATCCTGTACTTCAAACAGTAGGTAATGAAATTGTATTATCTGTGCTCATAGGAACATGCACCTAACAATTTGACATTTGAAGTCAGTGAAAGCGCAAGCTCTATATATGCGATTTGATCAAATCTTTTTTTTTTAATCTGATTTTGAGACGCATAAAGTTGCATAGACGTCTGAATTAGATAGTAGGCATTCGAAATCAATTGAATTAGTTTTGGTATATTGTTGGATTTTCAGAATTTGTGTTCCTATTCAGAACTATTTGTATCAAATATTCTTTGATTGATTTTATTATTGGACGAGTAGATCAATCGGTATGACATTTCGTTTTATTTCTATGTGTGAACTTTGGATTGAGAATTGCTTTTTCCGAGAGTTATTTCTCAGTTGAAGTTGTCACTTGTGCATTTGATAAGCCGATCAGGTTGTTAAATTATGTTTTGTGTTTATAATAAATTTGATTTCTATTTTAAATAGTATGGATTTATTCCGTTTGCGATAAATGAACACTAACATATGTTATTTAATTGGTATCAAACTACAGATAGCAATAATGATTTTTCAATTTCGATCGTTTTTGACGGAGTTGCATGTGCAATGTAAAACAAATAAATACAGTAGTCTTCTACAAAATGCGTGTTTTTCTCCGATTAAGATATTTTGATTCAAAATGTTGCCTGACTGATTTTAATGTTTCACCACTGATTTTAATTGATTTGCTTGAAGTTTTTCTTGCATAATCCTTGAAACCTGTTGTAATATCCAAGTACAAATGAGAAATTCGTCTTTCTTCCAATTTCCAAAATTTTGTTTTATGATGTTGCTTAACTTTTTTTTTTTTAACCAATTGAGCGATGCACTTGCCAAATGGAGTTAACTTTTATCTCTTCTATTTGCAAACCGAAAAAATATTTTTCGGATTTATTTTAGAGAAAATTATTATTTTAGAGAAATTTATTTATTTTTGGTGCCTAGCTGTTTCAACCATGAAGGACAACCATCGGAGTCTGAGAAATTTATTTCAAAACTTAAATTTCTATCTTTCTTGGCGAAAAATAGAACTTCAACTTCTGTGTTTCATTTACTCAATTGGGTCATTTTGTGTTTTTACCAATTCATTTCGTATCGGGGTAAGTAAAATTGCTACTAAAATATTGTTTAATTTGAGATTTTTTGCTATTTTAACTTTTATGCTGCTATTTCACAAGTGCTTTCACGGTATCAGCCTTGAAAATAAGCATCTAGTGTCGCCGAAAAAATATCAGTTAGTGAGTTTCTGCTCGAAGCTGACGATATATCGCACCCAGGCAAGAAAATTGACAGAAGTAAAAAAACTAAAAACTTTGATTTTATGTCATTGAAAAATATGTTTGAGGTGCTCCAGGGTGTTATATTACTATTCTATTGAATATAATAGAAGTTATCACCATAAATATTTACTTAAAATTTAAAAGAAGCTTATACTATTTCAAGATAAGTTTTAGATTATCCTTTAAGTTGATGTTTCTCAAATTCTGCAATTTTGAGTTGTTTCACTTTTTTTGCCGGGGTGCGATATATTTAAACGATATATGTCAAGTTCTCAGGAGTTTAAGGTACACGAGAAGATTTTTTTAATTTTGACTTTAAAAGTCCAATTTTTTTTTTACAATAGGTTATGTGCTTAAACTCATTTCAGTGTAAACAATTCAGATTAAGCGAATTATTAATTATGTAATTTAGATATGATTGGAGCCGACCAACCGGTATAGTGGTTAAGGTGTTAGCCTCTAGATAGGAAGGTTCCCAGTTCGAATCCGGGTCCGGGGCATGGATGTTTGTAAGCGTATGGTGTAGAGGCGGCTGGTGCACCTTAAATCTGTCGTGGCCGAAAGTCCTCACGTTGGGTTGGTGTGGAAATTTGGAGAGTGGGGTGCCAGCTCAGGTGTTGCTTCGTCATCTGACCGTGGTTCAAAATTACGAGGTGTTGTCCTCGGATGTTTCCCTTAAGGGATTGATCCCGGACCGTTGTCAATAGCCCGTTGTGTTGCTCTAGTACGACGTTAACTAAAAATTACCATTACCATTAGATAAAATTGGCTAATTAGATGTTTATATTTAATATGTCAAATTCTAATTTGTTCAGAAAGACAATCTCCGTTGGAAATTATTCCTAATATTCTTCATGTTTTGACCATTAATCATTTTCATAGAGGGAATAGCTTTTTTGCAACTTTTTCCACCAAGAAAGTCTAAAATCAATATTTTTTTTCAGGAATTTTAACATTTAAAAATTATATAAAAATTTATTTTTTTAAACTAACAACTGATTGAAAGTCAAAACATCCAGTGTATTATCTAACGTTACGTACAATGATCAGTTATTAACAATGTTGATATCAGTTTGAACAATTTCATCATATTGCAAAACTTCTTCAGAAATTGAATTTAAAGTTTTGGGCACATGTTTGTACATGGTGACAGTACCTAACGAAAACCCTTGTAACTAGAAAATTATTTCGAAAATTTACGATATCTTAGTATCGATTGAAAGCTAAGGAATTAGAAAATATTTTGAATTTTAAAAAAGTATCAATATTCTGGTCGATTTTAGTGATTTCTAGTGTGTACGAACATCTTAAAACTTTCTTATCCCCTGACAAGGGAGTTTTTCAAGGGGCCTCAAAAAGGTAGAAGAGTTGAGGCCTCTCGACCTCCTTAGAGGCCCAGATTTCGGGTAGCTTAGCGATCTTATGTTTGATTCCCATCTTTTCCCTAGGAAGTTGTGGTATCTTATATTTAAGTAGTGCTGCCAGTTGACTTTTGCTACTGTTTTTCAACTTTCGTGACTAGGGATGTCTTTTAAAGCAATCGTCTCAAAAGCTCATATTTTCAAATTCGAGTCCTTTCGGGAGCGATTCTTCCTTGGCCGTATTTCTCTCTTCTTAGTAAAATTTTCAACGTGTGTTTTTGTCTATTTACTTGATATTGCATGTCTTGTGTCTGGCGCAGCGTAGTCAAGTATGGTATGTATATCTATAATGTATTGAACCCTTCCGTCCTAAACATTCTGCGATTGCGTACAGCTTCCTGTATTCGTTGCTGGTAATTACATTTCACTCTTTCTAATAATTGGTTCGATTTTTTCTTTGTTGTTTATAATTGCACGTTGGCGACAACAATGTTACTCTCTTTCCTGTGATACATCTTCACCATAGATAGCTGAGGACAAGAAGAATTGCTGTTTTCTTAGTTCCTTTACATAACATTTCCATTTTATAATTCTCCACAGGCCTGTATTTTTCAAACAGATTTGGTCCTAGGCTCATTTTACTAAACGTGGCTCAGTGGGTTTGTCCACAGAGGAAATATAAACGTAGAGTTAACAATGGTAACCTTGTATGCTTATGATCAAAAGTGACCCTTAGACTACTTTCTTCTGAAGGATGGAACCGAACATTCATTATCTGATTGGTCCGCACGGCATAAAATGGATTTTGACGATTTCACCACTTTTATCCCCATTATGGCCCACTTGACCAATTATGGCCCTTGCGCCATAAAACCCAACCAGCCTTGTGTATGTCCATTTAACATAAAAACATTGCTTGGTCAGATCTGACCCATGCACCCCACCCAACCGCTGTTAATCTGATTCCAATCACGTGATATCACATTGTGGTTTGTAGCTGTGCCAACCACAAGACAATGTCAAGTAATGCACGCGCATAAAATGAACGTTTTACTTACACAAAATAGAAATGCACTTAGGATGGTAAGTCTCGAGAATATAGGACCTGTGTTGCCTATTACTTGCAGTTTGTTAGCGCAGTGATTGAACCCACTAAACCACTGTGGGGATATCTCATTTTGATTTCGATTCCTAAAGGAGGTTGTTTTGTCATCCTAACACAGCCAACGTGCTATGCAGTATAGAGACGACTACCTTCCAACCTATACAGTATAGGCAAGCAACTACCTTACTACATGTGTATTATATGTAGGCAAATACCTTACTACCTATACAGTATAGGTAAGCAAATATTTTCCTACTCGTATAGTTTGGGTAGGCAATTACCTTAATACATATACAGTATATGTGAAGTGTCATTTGGTGCACGCGAACAATTATTCCTTTTCTCCTTCCTTTAATTTACGGAATGTAAATTATAAAAACAGTCACCTGCTATCAATTGGCTTTAAAGTTCGTATGCCTGTTACTCGGAAATGTTTTGTCATCTGTCCAAAATTCCAGCTTGATGTGAGACAAAATCAATGTTATCGGAGTTTTGCTTTGCTCCACCAATAATTCCAAGGTACTTCCAATGTCACTGTTACTCAACGCCTTAGTAAAGAGTATAAGTAGACAATTGCCTTCCTACCCATACGGTATAAGTAGGCAGTTGCCTTTCTATACTGTATGAATAGTGGTTTTAGTGATACTTGTGTGGAGAAAGGTGAATTCAACTTCATTTGTCTCTTTCAAATGTATTCCCTTTAGCAAGTTGGGGTCGCCGTGGCTCAGGGTTTTGCTCACTGTGCATGCAACCTGCGAGTTTAAGGCAGCACGTGTTCGATTCTTCCCTGGGTGTATTTCTCTTTTATATGTCAGAAAAACTTTCCTTGTGTGTATTATCCTCGTTGCTTGTCCAAATATGACCCTTGCACCACAAAACCCTTCGTCACTTGAATTCTCCCCTTACGTACAAGGATTTCATTCATACGTAGCTATTTGTTTCGTTCACATAATCTGGAAACCCGCCATTTGGCTTTTCTATTGCGGAAGGTTATCGACTGCTGCTATACCCCCAAGCACAGTTCTAATCAAAATTTTTATCCTTTCCAATACTGAGTTATCAGGCCCCGCATTTAGTGCACAGTTTATATGTCTCTTAGGAGTAATCTGGAACGAAGTCGGATTTCTCTTTACATTACTGCCCGGGACAAATGGGAACGCGGAGTCCTTTAGTGCCCCAGATCAATTATTCCCTTTTCCTTCCTTAAATATAGCGGATATAAAGGATAGAAGCAGTCCTTTTTACTACTTTCAATTGGCTTTAAGTTCGTGTGCCCGCGACGCGGAAATTTTTCGTCATCTGTGTTCAAAATTTCAGCTTGACGTGAGACAAAATCAATGTTATCGGAGTTTTGCTTTGCGCCGCCGATAGTTCCGAGACACTTCCAATGCCGCTGTTAGACAATTGACAAATTTAACACCCCGGGTTCCGAAAGAAGGATCTTGCCTCCCGGAAAGCTGTCCCGGTATTACCATCGATTTTTTCCTGATTTTTTTTCAGGGTGTGCTTCCGTTGCATCCCACTCTCTTCTGGATCCCGTTTGGTACAGCTCACGTAGTGGCGAAGCGATTGAAGGGAGTTAGCGAAGTCGATTTACGTCAGACGCCAGATTCGACGCCCGCGCTGCCGTGGATTGATTGATTGAGTGATCAATAGGAGAGGATTGATGCTCACTCGCATGCGGTGTTCCTGCTTTCCCCACGACAGCTTTCATTAACGCTCTTGGAGGTGTTTGGTGCGCTATCAATGAAAAACAAAATGTATGCATCCAGTCTTCCTGTTTTTGGCCCGACCGGTTGGAAGAATAACGTATTAGCAACCGGAAGGCTGCGAGTTCGAATCCAACCAACGACCGTCGTGCACAAAGGGGGCTTGCGCACGTAAAATCTGTCGTGGACTCAAACGTCCTCACGTTCTCGTGGTGTCAAAGTATGCCGAGCCAACTCAGGTTGCAGGGATGGTAATTGAATTAACGTCACCCTGGAGTAACGCAACGGGCTATTGGTGACCGTCCGGGTGAAATCCTGAAGGGGTGTGACATTGTCATTTGACTGTGCTTCGAAATTACGTGACCGTCGCCAATAGCCCGTTGTGTTATTCAAGTGCGACGTTAATTAAAATGCCTATCTACCTAATGGTCGCCAATAGCTCGTTATGTTGCTTCAGTGAGACGTCAATGACTTGCCACCTGTTCGAGTATTTTATTTTTGGTGAGGAGAGCGTAATTTCTGGATGATTGACGTGGCTCAGTGAATTTGCCCACTGCTGCAGTGTGTACACAAACCAGGGTATTTCTCTCGTGTCAGTAAAGCATTTTTATGTGTTCATTTTTTGATGTTGCCTGTTGTGTCTGGCGTAAGTTGGTCGGCCCCTGTATCACAAAAACCCACACGACCATCTTCCTATTCTAGTGTTTTGAATTACTAAAAAAGCTCTGAGAGAATTGAGCTGTTTTTAATAATTTAAGCAACTAAAGCTACTGTTTCACAAGTGCTGTGGCAGGCGACTAAAAAATACTCTGCTGTTGTTGATCAACCTTGGCGATTAAGGGTATCTATTTTAAGCAAAATCGTCTCCAAAAGTTCCTATTTTCAAATTCGTTTCCTGTCGGGTACGATTCCTCCCTGGAGCTATTTCTCTTTTGTGTCCTTAAAAATGATCATTGCGTGTTTGTCTATTTGCTGAATATTGTCTGATACTTGTGTCTGGGCAGCGTGGCCAAGTATGCGCCATAAAATAAACCCAACAATTTTCAAAATTTTGGTGACGTTTTTGAAAATTCACTTAAGGCATACGAAAATAGAGTACCACCTTTTTTTCAACTAATAGCAGACGGAAATGTATTAGTATATTTCGGGTTTTTCCATGGGTAGAAAATTTTCGAAGTGAGCCAATTTCGGAATTTTGGCGTCAAACCGTGAGGGAAAAACATCGGAATCTGTTTACTATACTCATGAAACCTCATTAACCTTTAGACTATGGCCGGTACAGCAGTTGAACCTTGATAACGCTAAGAAAGAATTTTGACTACGGCCTGTACAGCAGTTGTACCTTGAAAGTTATAAGAATAGTATATATCTACATATCTTTGCTCAGATGGCAAAATGTTACGTTACTTTTCCAAAAAAATTGACCAAGTCCCATCCTGGAGTCTTTTTTGTAAATATTTAGAAGGTACCAAAATGTCGTAAGTCTTTTTCTTTCAGTTTATGAGAAAACAAAGGTGGGAAAATTGTAATAAATCAATAACCAGAGAACCACATGTTGAATCTTGAAATTGCTGTCACGAAAAATTAAAAAAGTGACTAACAACATTTTGCCATCTGAGCACAGATATAACCAGTTAGAAAATGTTAATTTTTCATTTCCAAATTTCAGACGGCGATATCTTTAGCCGATTTACTTTGCATCCCTGAGCAACTGAAACTTCCAGTATTGGGTGGATGCAAAAGTTCGTCTCGCTTTTATGACAAAAATTGATGAAAAATTATTTATTTACTGTTCGGATGACATTTCTCATCTCCGGTAATTGCATAATCGAGCTCTCATATTTGTTCTGGCTAAAGAACTGATACTGGTGACGAAACTTTCTGAACCACCTACGGCACGTGGAATCGTCAACTGCACCCACATAAATTTTGCGTCTTTTCGGAAATAAAAAAGCGTATGTCGAAAATGCTCCGTATTTTCTGCCATTTTTAGTGCTTAACAAAATTTAAAAAACGCAACCAATAACATAATTTTTTTTCCCAATTACTCCCTGAAATTCATTCTTTCAAACATCAAAACTGCGTGTGAAGTGGATAACAGTTCGGTTTTGCCTAACTGTTAGTGCCAGCTTGCGCCAAAAGCGGGACGACCTATTGCATCAACGCAATAAATAGGATTTAAAGGACTTTTTTGCTATTTAAAAAATTTTATGCAACTTTTTTTCAAAGTAGCCCTGCTCTATTGTTTTGAAGTTCGATGTTCCATTATTTTCATCTGCACACACATGCATTACCTTCTCTTCTCTGCTTGATGAGATAAATGGACATACCTCGTTGGGGCACTGTCTCAAGGTCAAACGGAACATACGTATAAAGTCTGGGTAAGGAAAGGAAAGCCACTCTTCAAATTCGAAACCTGTTATTATGGCACGGGGCTCATTTCCCCTCCTATTCTATCGCTCTTAAAGTGCGTGAGGTCACCTCAAACAGTTCCTCCTTAACAAGGGCTTTTGGCAGAAAACGCTTTTATCCAAACTTTGGTCGCTGGTTTTAGTTTTCGTACCTTTAAAGAATAGGCTTGAGTCCAGACGACGTGGATGCGCTTCTAAAATTTATGGCGCTTTTATGTCGCCCAAAGGGAGTTTTGAAAAGTCTGAAAGTACTATAGCTGATTTTTGTAAGCTCTATTGTTCGGTCTGATGAGTTTGCTTGGTCCTAGATTTTAACGCACAGATGCATTCAGTGTGAATTTGGACCTCCTATCATCAAAGTTAAATATGCTCTGGTTCACACTGGAAATGCCAGTGCTTCCGTATTCCTGTGTTTTAGTCTTCTAGATATATTTGAGCAATGGACGCACTTGGCAATGGAATAGACATAAGAATAAATGAATGGAGTTCGAACCATAATTTTCAATGTAGGTTTTGGCATGATCGTTCCAACTATGTCGCCGGCCGTGGTAGCCTGGTTAGAAGAGTAGTGGATTAGCAATCGGGGTATTGCGAGTTCGAAACTTGATCCAACGTGTAGGTGGAGGCTGGTGCACGTGGCCTCAAATGTCCTCACGTTGGCGTGGTGTGTAAGTTTGGAGAGTGGGGTGCCTCGTCATCTGACCGTGGTTTAAAATTACAAGGCGTTTAAGTGTTTTTTATCTAAAATAAAACTGGGCATTAGTATGTCTTTTTCTTGCATTTTTTATCATATATTTTTTGTTCTTAACAATTGGATGTTTTCTGCAGAAAAAACAATTGAGTGTCACATAAACTGAAAATTATCTTGAATTAGCCACTGCTTGGCCAGCACGGCGTTGCCCGTGACAGTTCTTTTTGCGGGGTCAGGTGTGACCACTGCTCGCCAACCCCCGGTGATTACTATGTATTCCCATTTGTTTTGCTTAGCAAACGAGTTTACACGTGCAGGCCTCGAAGTGGCTATTAGATATCAACAACGTAAATAAAAACACGCTAGAATCAGAATATCGCCATGGTTCCAAAAGCTGACGTGTCAGCTGTCTAAAATCGCAAAATCTGCTTCTTCTTTCCGAGGTACGGGTGACGTCACATTTCGGAGCGAAAGACGAAAGGTGAAAAAACTAATAAGTTAATTTTAAACTATTCTAGTTCAAGTTTTAAAATTCGGGCGCGATACAAAAATCGCAAAAAAAGTGTGCCAAATTCCATTATTTTAATTGCCATGGATTCGTCTGGACAGTACACACAAACACTTCCTTTTATAATAGTAGATTATGAAAGTATTTCGAAAGTGGTCTGTAATTGCCAAGTATAAGTGGCATTCTTTATAAATAAGTTTATTCGTATTGGGAATGCATGGATGTGTATTAGTAAGTGCAAATTGCAGCGAAATAAATATTTCATTTGTATATTTTAGGTAGCCAAACTCAGTATCTGCTGGCATGGTGCGAAATTTTATCTATCGATTATGCTCCGTTTCGTTTCATAACCTTGTTTGTATTTCTCTTCTGTGTCAGCAAAGCTTTCCTTGGTTGCGTATGTCCATTCGCTTGACGTTTGGTGCAACTAAATATGGCCTTTGCGCCACGACACCCAAACAACCTTTTCAGTCTGGTACACCAAAAAGAAAGTATCAGTGAAGGTGTTTCAGTCGTATAACTGAACCTGAAATCAGTCACTTTCATCATCAACTTTGACAGCTTAATGGTGTGGAGCCTTTTTTATGTATTTTTTTATTTTATTATTATTTTTTATGTCCTTAGCGAGCCGCGATAAGTGCTGAGTATACAATCATAATCGGTCCAGAGTCAGTCATATTAATCTTTTCCCCAAGAAATAAACGTTGGCGTTGTGTGTAAGTTTGGAGAGCGGGTTGCCAGCTCAGGTGTTGACCTCTTCATATGACCGAGGTGTAAATTACGTTACGGGGTGTAATCGTATCCATAAACTTGGGTACAGCTTCAGTCTACGACTATAGCGATGGCAACGACGTTGGCACTTTTTTTGGCGCACTTTTAAAGTCGCCTAGGAAATATTTCAAATGAACCAATGAAATCAAACGACAGTTTAACGGATTTTAAAAAAGAACTTTCTAGAATATTCAAAATGAAAATTTAAACTTTCCGCTTGCCGAGGTTGCCATAAAAACCGCAATAACCGTAATACAGATAGGTTGCCTTAACCTGTCATAACTCGCTATTAGAAGTGCTCCAAAGAAGAAGAAAAAAAAAAAAGCGCCAAGGCTGTTGCACCTCTATAAACGTAAACTGAAGCTATACCTAAACGTGTTATACAAGTAGACTGAGCGTTGCTATTCAGAGAAACTTCGAAATGTTTGGCCAAAATGTCAACTAGTAGTCACGTGATTGCTTTGTTAAAAATTAGCAATTAGCTAGCTTCGTGTACAGGTCTTAGGCATTTTAATCAACGCTTTTTTAACACTTCAGTTTTATCAGACTTGTTGGGTCACCCAACATGCATCAATCTCTCTTTGCCTTCTTACATCGCTGCGACATTTTACTATTATTATTACTTCATTATTTTTTCCTTACATTTCATTAGAATTTCAATAGTCGACTACGATGGTGATACCACATCTATTCAAAATTTTCTATTTATATTTTTAGCCCTCACAATTTAGTTTTGACCAATTATGTCCTCGTCATCGGGTTTGATCGCGGACAACCTCCAATAGCACATTGTGTTGCTCCATTGCGACGTTAATTAAATACCTACCTACCAATTATGACTTTCGTATAATCTGTGCAATAAATATATAATTTTAATTCTATTATTGTTGATTAGACTGTTTTTATCTTTAATTTAACTTTAGTGGATTGCATCATCTTGCGTTTGGCGTAGCGTGTTCGTCTTTGGGCCTTGTACTATAAAACCCAAACATCGACAAGATTACCTTACCCGCAGTTAAGATACCGCCCTCCGTCCAGATATATTATTTCGTATAAAACTACGTTCAAATTTGCGCAAGCAGATTTATATATTGTTTTCATCGAGGTTGTTTTTACTTACACCTGCGAATTTGCTTTATTGCATCCTGCTGAGCACTTAAGTGCTGAAACGATGTCAGAATGGACTATTGTGAGCTATCTAGTAAGACTAAGAGACAAGAAATCCAGATAGGAATTACCAAACCAACGTTGCGCTACGGTTTCCACACAGCTGTTTAAAAATTGCAACACAAACAATCAACCTAAATAAATTAAATTTATTCCACGTATTACTTATAGTGGTTTAAATAAACGGTCAAATTTACAAAGCAACGAAACAAAAAAAAAATAACGCCGAAAATCAATATCTTGTGCAGCCGCCACGATGAGTGTCTGTACACGTCGTGGCACCGAATCACACACATTCTGAATATCATGCTGAGGAATAGCATTCCAAATGGCCTCTATCTGATGCCGTATGATGTAAGTTCAACTGTACTCTCTGCCCGACGAGCTGTACAAGCGAGTCGCCGTCCGATGTAATCCCAGACATGCTCAATGGGCGACATATCCGGGAAGCGTGCCGGCCATGGAAAAAGCGGAACCTGTCGTGCGTTGAAGAACAGGGATGGGACGAAAATGAGTGATTCGTTCTATTGAATCCAATCTTTAAAGTGAACGAATCAGTCAAACGACTCCCTTGAAGTGAATGAATCGAATCATCGGCTCCCTACTTTTTCTTACGTGCAGTAGTCTATAGGGTTACTAGTTTCCATTGTGAGGCTACGACATTTTCCGGTTCAGCTATTGTTTTTTCATTGAAAAGTGAAGGAGCCAATTAATCCGATTCATGAACAATCTTATCAGTCTCGATTCGTGAACGAATCGGATCATTTGACTCATTCGATTCACCCTTTTGGGATTTGAATCTTTGGGATTCGGAACATTTGGAGTTTATTCGTTTGGTTTGGAATAAGATGAGACTTTCATTTTATTTTTTGCTTAGATTTTTTTTCCTTTTGTGTTTATTTTTACAATATCTTCACAAAATGTGGAATTTAAAATCAGGTATCACAAAAAGTTTATATGCTTTTAAAAAAGCAATGAATTTTTAAAAGGATATCCAGTAATCGACCGGCTTCACACGCTCGGTAAATACGAATTTAGTCAATACCGATTGGAGACTGTTACCATTCAGAGAAAAACAATAATAATTCAAAATCTCATTAAATTAATTTTAAAATGTTCTAGATTAAATTTTAAAATTTGGTCTGGACTACAAAATTGCAAAAAAATCGGACTACCTGTGTGCCAAATTTTATTATTGTAAGTGCCATAGATTCGTCAGGACATGCTGCACAGAGACGTTACAAACTTCATTTTATAATAGATATGTTAGATTTTACTTAATTAAAACATTATCATGCAACTAAGTAAAGTACTACTTCAATCCACTTCACTGCTATCTATACTATTGAATACGTGAATCTATTTGGCGTTGGCCAGTCAACTATCTCATGAATTCGGAATTCATTGCTGGAATCGTATTCGAAAAAAAGCAGTGACAACGCACCCGGAAACGTATAAGAAACACATTCCGTCGCAAAAAATACCGCTACCTGCATTTATTTGGTACGGTAGGTATTTTAATTAACGTTGCACTGGAGCAACGCAACGGGCTATTGTCTGCGAATATTAGGACGGAGAAATTAAATATATTATTTTCTTTTTGATTCAATTTGAAAATAAAAGATTTGTTAATTGTTGGTATTAATTGTTTTTTTACTTTGTTTTGACAGTTTTAAAAAAGATCTTGGGTATAAATCATTAAACACAGCAAATGACGAATAAAATCTCTCTTCCCCCCCCCCACGGGCGAACATTAATGTTTGAGGTTACTAAACCATACACTAATACACTGATGTTTTTTGGGCTATATATTATCAACATCGATGTTTTGTTGTCGATGCCGCATCCCTAGTGTGTATCTGTTTTAATTCTCACCTTTAGTTCGGCAACAGTTCTGAGGCTTATAGCTCCGCAGCTGGCGCTGCGCTCGTAGTTCACTTGTTCACAAACCTACATTTATACTTGATAAAAAAAAGTATCATTTTTCTGGAAATGTGTACCCTGAAAATGAGTTTTTGAAACTAAATCTGAAAACTGGTCGCGTCCTTCGTTAAAGAACTGTACCACCGTTACGGTTGAGCCAGATCGTGATTACAGGAGCTAGTTTACATTTTCATCGCATAAACTTAACTTCAACTGAATAGCCATCTGTTTTCGAGCATGTGTAATACAATGGATGAACCACTGGTGTTTAATTCTATCTTTAAGTGCCAAAGACGTCTTTTTAAGGATTAAATAAAATAAACAATTTCAGTGTTCGGATTAAATACTTAGTATACGTCAACTTGAAGTTTCACTTTTTTTTATCTAAGACGTTGAGATGAAGATCGATGTTTCCAGATTTTAATCTGGAATGGCGGCTCTCCTCTCTCTGGAGAGAAGAAAAATGTACAGCATTAGTCCCGACAGCTTTCAGAGGAACAAGAGCGTTCTACTCTTTTAGCTAAGTAATCGAATGTATAAACTTCTTTTATTTTCGTTTTTTTTTATTGCGGCAAAGTGGAGAGCAAAATTCTATTGTGCTGTAATTCTCGCCCGTTTTGAAACATTGAGTTCGATGCGGTAACATTAGTTTCTGTGCTGTGAAATCGATTATACAGCAAACTCGCTGTATAGCGACCCTCGGTTTAACGACTTCCTGCGATGTAACGACCCATTGAGAAGGCCTGGCAATTCTATAGCTGTAGTGCTATTTTGTGGTCGATATAACTACTGCGAAAGAGGTAAAAATCTCGTTAGTGACCTGTAGTTGACGGGGGCTGATTCATTAAAACGATTTAGGTTTCGTTGATGGTTCTTTGACGTGATTTTCGGGTCTCGCCAAATACGTGTTCGGTATACTTCGGTTTCTCTACGTATCAATTCCGCGTCTTTTTAGGGAGACCAAACAACTGTCATTCAAGCCGTGGTCAAATAAGAAGCACAAGGACACGGGTAGACCAATCGGAGGTGCCGGCGCGAGTGGTGAAAACGCTCTGATTGGTCTGCGTTTGTCGCTTTGCACTTCCTACTTGTTACCACGGCCTGAGCCAGCGATGACTTTTACCCAAAACTAAGCTCTTGACATTGTCCATTTCAAAGTAATTGGAGCTTTCTACTCTTTCAGCTAAGTAATCCAAAGTGTAAACTTCGGATTTTTTTACTGCGGCAAAGTGGGACAGCAAAACTTTATTCGGCTGTAATTCTCGCCCGTTTTGAAACATCGGACCCCATGCAGTAACATTAGTTTCGGTGCTGTAAAATCGATTATACAGCAGACTTGATTTATTGCGACTCTCGACTTAACGGCACATGATGGCCCGACAGTTCTATAGCTGTAATGTTAATGACATGTTCTTCTGCGTCTTAGAACTCAACTTACACCTCTTATTTCATCATAGTCATATCATAACGGTGTTCTAATCCTTTTGTTTATTCAATGATTTATGATTTTTCCAACAGGCGCAGTATCAAACCGTATACCCTTGCGCCATATAGAACTCCAAAACCAACCAATCAACAGGGGATGCCCCGCTTCACTGGACGTTGTAGTCCGGGGCTCTTGCGAGTAGGTAGTCGAGTCTTGTGGTTTTGGACGAGTCAATTCTTAAAACGATTGAGTACTTCTCGACTCCCTAAGAGAATTTTCTATTCTACATAAACATCATGTCTTTCATTTCTGCCATGTCGCCGGTTTTTTTTTTTTTTTATAGAATCTGTTTATTCTTGTTTATAAAGATAGCCATAACAGATCCACAAGGGTTTTAAATAGCTGGTTCATTATTTTTTTTTTGTAGTTGCCTCAACTCGAGTGCTCTTTACTTGTCAAACATTTTTCTTGGTATGGCAATTCTGCCGCGATGCAATTAACTTCACCGGCCTGTTGTGACGTCCGAACAATGTTAAGTGCCAAGTTCAAGGCCTCGCCGGATTTAAAGTAGTCCTCCCAAGATTACCTTGAACAGACAGATGGGGGAAAAAGATGCAAATTGTAATTTGCAGAGGATAAAGTGACCCTATTACTATGTAAAGTGGCTCTTCGCTGGCTTGTTATTTCTTCCTTTTTACCCCTTCCTGGTCTTAAGTGGACATTCGTGTTACTTAGCAGGGCCGTCCTAAGATATTTGGCGTCCGCGTGCTACTAACAATAATGCGCCCCACTTCATAAGAAAATACACAGGAGGAGAAGCGGGAGTGGGGTTTTTTCGTTTGTGTTCCAAGTAGAGATTAACCTACCCGTTACCGCAGATATTAAAAATACGACGTATTATTACAACATCTATACACCAAAATTGAGAAATACCGAACTTAAAGAATCCGTTAAAGTTCAAAATGAAGGTAATTGCATCCTTGTCGGTTCGCAGTAAAGACCAGTCTGTTGTGCCGTGCCTGTAGTGTGTATATCTAATTGCAAGGCAGCTGGCAGTCACGCGCTGGTCTCATGCCGTCAGACTGATTTGAATGCAAGCAAAATTGCCGCCCCGGGGTTATAGCCCATTTAGCCCTGTGGTTAGGGTGACCCTGTTACTTAATATGCATCGTAACTTTTTTTAATCTTTTTTTGCGAGAAAAGGGATGAAAATTGCTCATCTTTTTTTAGGTTGCGTTATCCTGGTATTACTCATTTTTATTTTTGATTGCCGCAAAAAATAAGTGTATTGTGATTTTTTTTTAGTCAAGATAGATTGCCGGTCTAGAACTGTTGAGGTCCTGAAAGAGTTGCGCCCTACAACTCAACGCAGCCAACCTGAGAGAGTTGCATCATTGTTAAAAATAGGATTGATTGAATATGTTGCGTGTCTTCCTTCATGGCCAAAGGCGTCACACCTGTGTTGATGAATCGCTGAGGTTGACTCTGGTGTATAGTACGACAGTCAATTCATTATCTTGTGCAGGGATGTACAACTTCATGAGATCTGCCTGTATTGTTCATCTTTATTTTTGGTTGATGCTTAAAATAAGTGTTATTATGATTATTTGTTTGAGGCAAGAGATCCTCGGCCTAGAATCGTTGGGGTCCCGAAAGAGTTGCACTTGGCAAAATATGACCCTTGCGCCATAAAACACAACGCAGCCAACCTGAAAGAGTTGCAGCATTGTTAAAAACAGGATTGATTGAATATGTTGCATGTCTTCATTGATATCCTACGGCGTCACACCTGTGTGGATGAATCGTTGGGATTGACGTTGTAGTACAATTCGTCAGTCAATTGAATATTATCTTGTTTACCCAGGGGTGTAGAGTTTCTATGTCACTCATTTTTAAACAGAAAGGAGGGAAGATCACTCGGGGTTGTAATGACACTTAAGATGTACCCCTGACATAATTGCACTATTGGAAAATATATTCCGTCTTTCCAAACAGTTCGTGGTGGCTAAGTGGTCTGGCAAACCGCGCGCGCGCAAGGTTGCAGGGGACGGCGCAGGTTGGATTTCTATAACTTACTCTGCATGGATTTCTATTTTCTGTGTCAGTAAAACTTTTTTAATCCTAATTTTACCCATCATCGGGGGCTGCCGCAGCCAACTTTTTGCTACTAGTTTTCAACCTTGCGAACTACGACTAGAGTATCTTTCTAACCCTCCTGATGGTTGTACCGACGCAGCATCCCGTTGTTAGTAAAACTGTCTAGATCGTGATGGACAATATCTATCTTGTCATTAAAAGAAAACTGGCCAGATTTTGATCTTGTGATAAAAAAAATCGGTAATATCTTGAGGACGAGATAACTCGTAAAAACCACTTGGAGGGTTAAGCAAAATCGTCTCTAAAACTACTACTTTCAAAATTTTGGTCCCTTTTTTTAAAAAATTCATGAAAGGTCAATAAAAATTTAGTCCATTTTTTGAACTAAAAGCGGACAGAAAATTTTTTTTTGGAATTTTTCTTTAGGGACAAGTTTTTTCCAAGGAGACGCCAATTTTTAAGTTTTTGCGCCAAACCGTGGCAACTATGAAAAAAACATTGGAATTTGGTTGCTAGATTGGCATGAAAACCTTATCAATAAGAGATTTAGGTTTAAAATTTTTTATTTCAATTTCTTGAGATCTTCCAACGTCTGTTTCATACTTAATTAGCACATTTTGTGTTTCAATCGATTCATTTTGTATCTGAGCAACTAAAATTGGTTACTAAAATAACGGTTAATAGGATATTTTTTGGTACTATATTTAAAAATTTGTTATTTCACAACTGCTTTGGCTGGCCTTGATATTTTACTTGAAAGACTTGATAGGGAAAACTCATTCAAATATTTTTGGCGTTTTACATTCCATTGTTTTTTAAACTGTATATAATATTTTTTGTCACCCTTTACGTATTTCACAACTTAATACCTTATATTGTTGATCAACGCGTCTAAAGTGCATAATTTTGCTAATTTTATTTTAGTTTTTTAAACCATGACAGGTTTTTCTGATACATGACAAATTTCTTGATGTATTTTAAATATTCTAGTGTTTTTAATATTTTATCTGTAATGTTTTTACTGTTTTATCTTGCATTTGGCGCAGTTTATTCGTTGGACCTTGCGCCATTAAAACAAACCAAAATACAATAGAAACGTAAACAAATTTTTTGGCTCTAATTGAAGACTAATTTGTCGTAAATCAATTCATTTTCTTTGAACAGTCAGTACTGTGTTCACTGCAGAATAAATCAAAATGTTTAAATTGTACGAAATTGTATTTACTTTGTTTAATGGGTATAAATACTAATGACGCACTCTCCAAGGGATGAAAAACTACTCGGCAAGTAATGGGATTAGAGAGTGTGAAAAGAGCTTTTTTGTCAATAGAGAAACTCTTCGGTTCGCTGGAGTAGCCAAGAACGCGAGGAGAATTCTCAATCTTTGAAGATTGATTATAAATTGATGTCGGGGAGTTAGCACTTTTTTTGCTGGGGACTATCTGTATATTACACCTCTTCTATCCTGAGGTCCTTATAAATACGCTCTTCTTTCACCTCTCCATCCTTTTCACAATTACTTGACATTGTTTAATGTTTGGTGCAGCTTGGACAAGTATGTTCCTTGCGCCATAAAACCAACTAACCAACCTTAGAGGTAAAAATTTTTTAGACATCTTAAATCAGTTCCCCAAATGTTTTTGGCTCAGCGTCCTCTTTTCTGAGACAATTTTCTTCGGGGGCCTTTTTGTAAAGCCTCATCTCCACTAATAATAAATTCCAGCCGTATTTGTGCTTATGCTTTTTTTAATTTCACCGAAATATTTATGTTACTATAATTATAGAATTTCCTAAAGCTAGTTTGATAACATAACAGAAACTGTAAAGCAATTACCAGTACAAAGTCCCAAATCCGTACAGTACAAAGTCCCAATACTTGACCTCTTTCTAATGACAACCAGTACCTAGATTTTCTTGAGCAGTTCTGACAGAGAGTACTCTAATCTTTACACTTCGATACTTTCAAACTTGTACAGTTTGCCCATACAATGGACGGACTTTGATTGTACGCTTATACACGTTGAACCGTAAGATTGTTAAAAGATACAAACCAGATTCGAAGTCTACGGGAAGTATATATAAACTACCAATCCACATAGTTCTTTTTCGACAGCTTTCATAGTTGCAAGATCATCTTTTCCCATATTCCTCATTCTCAGACCACGTGACAGCGAAGAACCATCAATTAAAAGTCTAATTAGTCTAAGATTGAAAGAATGATTAGTCTAATATACGAATTGACTAACCCATTTTAATATTAGACTAATACTAAACATATATTTATTACCATGGAGCAGTCGTTCCCATACTTTTATGTCCAAGGACCCCCTTGAAAATTAAAACTTTTTGTAGACTCCTTGAAATTTAAAAATTATGTGGCTCACAAGTGACCCCACAAGATTCTTATTTTTTATCTTAATAAAGAGAGCAAAATTTTTAGATGTGTCAAATAGATCATAAAATCCTAAAAACACATCACATCAAGAATCAGTAATAGCAACTGAAAGTTTTTGATCGCAATAACCTTCTCAAATAAGAAAACTAGAGTTCTGGTAATAAATAAACAGCAAATATTGTACGAAACCTTATTTATTAACTAGGCACTGCGTGGCCAGCACGGTGTTGCCCGTGACAGTTCTTTTTGTGGGGTTAGGTGTCACCACTGCTCGCTAATCCCCACACAGTGATTGCAAAGAATTCCCTAGAGAATTCGTAGCCGTGATGGCCTCGTCATTGTCAAATGCGGCCAAATTCGAATTGCGAAGAGATTCAATCGGTGTGACGTCACAATCTTGGGAAAATATAAATATTTAATTGAAAAAATTTTTATTAAAAGAAAATTAAACGTATAAGGTATCTATCTGGTATAAAATTTTCCGCAGATTTCAAATCCGTTCAAATTTTTATTCTATCTTTAATGATCGCTGAGATAGAAAATAGCACTGAAGAACGTAAAAGTCGGGACGTCATTGTCTAATGCTCCCATATTCGTACCCTCGCCATCCCCGATTGCTACGCATTCCCATTTAATTGCGAAGAGACGGAAGGTGAAAAAAACTTGGCGTGGTTCCAAAGGTTGATGTCAATAGTGACGATTATGACGTAACGTAAGAGGGGAAAATAGCAAAATTCTGTTCGTTCATCAATCTTCCGAACGGAAGATATATTCGGGTGAAAAAACTAATAAATTAATTTTAAAATGTTTCAGAAAATTTTTTAAAATTCGGGCTTCGTACAAAAATTGAAAAAAAATTCGGACTACCAGCGTGCCGAATCCCTTTACTGTAAGTGCCATAGATTCGTCAGGAACGTGCATATAACAAACAGATAAACACTTCCTTTTGTAATTGTAGAGGTTAAAATCAAAAAGGGTTCTGAACTTACAAATTTGTAATATTAATGACATCAAAGCAATAAGGCTGCTTTTTAACTATTAGCCCAGAAATGTTTGATTCAGTATCAAATCATTCTCTACTTCAAGTATTTTGTAAATCAATCAATACTGGAATCTACCAAATGTTTTAGTTTCTAAAATTTAGTTTTCAAAACATAAACGAATCTGAGAAAATAACGGACTTTTTTTTAATTGGAAGTTATCTGTTTTAGCTAGTGTAAAATACTGCATGTTTTACGAACCTCTTGAAACCTTCTCACGGACCTCTGAGTCCTTGGACTGAACCACTACCATAAAGCAACAGACGAAACTAATTTTAAACAAAATAAATCAAGACTAAATAAGATAAAAATTACAAGGCATGCAGCTATACCCGAACAGGAAGTTTCACTCTCTTTCCATCTTAAATGTTCATAAGGGATTCTCGACCTTGTTTATTTATTTCGATCAACAAATGCTTATAAAGCGCTTAATTTGAAAAAAAAAATAATAAAAAAAATTCAATCCTTAAAAGGTTTGATTTTTGCAAAATTAAGGACCAAATGTCTCTCTGTATTAATTTTGCTTCCATTTATTTTCAAGGCCGCGATAGCCCAGTTGGATCAAGCAACGGATTAACAACCGGAGAGTTGCGTGTTCGAAACTCGGTCCAGATAGACTCGTGTTCCCGGGGACAGGTGCGGAAGTTTAAAGAGTGCGTGCCAGCTCAGGTGTTCTCGTCATCTGACCATGATTCAAAATTACGTGACGTTATCCTTGTATTAATCCCGTACCGTCGCCAATAGCCCGCTGTGTTGCTCCATTAGGACGCTACTTAAATACCTACCATTTCTTTTCAAATGTAAAGTTTTAATAACTAATTGAATTCATGAAATTTCATAAAATATTTGTTATCAAGTGGACAGAACGAATCAACCTGCTCAAATTAGTAAACAAGGCACAAAATAAAATGAGTTCTTTTTGTGTGAAAAAATATATCGAGAAATAGCTGCGCGCGACAATTGCATACAGAAGCTAAAAACAGCGGTGTTGCCCCTGAACGAGAAAATTAGGAGCTCTATTTGGCGCTATTTATGCTAATAATAGCGTTTTTTTTATCTTAAACTATTTGAATCGCATTTTTCATCTTGAAACTAAAATGACAAATTTATTTGGGAGGTTTTCTTTGGTTGGGTCGATTGTTGGATTTTTTTATGGTCACTCGACTGATAACGTCAAGATTTTCTTTGTTAACAGATGTACAAGATTTGCCAGATTGCTTTCATTGATACGTATCTAAAAAAATAACAATTGTGTGTAAATATGATGAATGAAATTAATCTAATAATGATCAAGTGAAGGATTTTATTTACTCGTACTTGACAGAAGCTTTAATTTTTTTTAAGTGGAATGAACGAATCATTTTGCCTGAAAGCAATAAACAAGATGACGAGACTGCTTCCGTCTGGTGACAAGCATTTGGTAAAAGAAATACCTTACACGTTATCCGAATGTGGTAAGTGAGAAATTTTGTGAACAAATCTGAGTGGGTCCATAGTTGGAATTCTGAATTGATATATGAAAATTGCCAGGTCAACACAAATTAGATACAACACCAAGCGTCGCCAAAACGGCGATTAACAACATTTTCAGGCAAGTCCGATATTTAAGACATTATGGTAACAGTATGTGAAATCTCCGCAGACGTGCAATGCATCTTGGAACATTTATCGTCCTCGTCTCTCATTGTATCTGATCTAATTATACTCTAAAAGAAATTTTCAGCTTAACTAAATTTCATGCTGTTCACATCAAATACTTGATCTGGAGACGGTGGGGGCCTTCTGCCCAAGTGCTCCGCGCACATCCTACGTTCAAATTATCAATCAAACTTCAGAATCAATTCGTTGCGCAAAGTGAGATAATAAATGTACTTTCAGTGCAAAAAAGCAAGGCGAAATATAAAGATTTTACCACTGTTTTCGCATTATACCTTGACGTTATCTTAAAATGTAGTGCAGCGCAGTTTTGCCGAAGTTGGTGTTTAATTTAAATGGCGTTGGCCAATCAACTATCATTCCAATTCGGAATTCATTCTTTGGTATTCGTGTTGGCAAAATGCTGAAATTGTGTTCGAAAACCAAGCCAAGTAACGCCGCGTTCGGGATACACACAGGAAACACGTTCCGGTGTAGAAACAACTGCATTTAAACTTGGCAGAAAATGCCTCATAGTAAGGAAACAGATTCGACATCGGTGTGAATTAAATGACGAAAGTGCAATGCATCTGGAACATTTATCGCCCTCGTCTCATGTATCTGATCTACATTTTCCTTCAGCCATTTGGAACTACCGCGCACTTAGAGCAAATTCGGTTCGTAACTGGAGATAGTAGATATATGTAAATCAGGCGCGGCTGGAAATATGATATTGCAGAAAATCCACGAGTATCGCCCTTCGCCTAAGGCGACTAGGCAAAAGCTTGGATTGCGTGAAGGCAGACTGGAATGATATGTTAATGGCATGGCTGCCAAATCATGCAGGTATTGAAATGTGAGAACGCATGAGCTCTATTTTCTAACGTATGCTTGAAGGTAGATTTAATTGAAATGTATCTTCTCAATCTTAATTTTTACTTCAAAATTAATTGTGATCACTTCTAAATCGCTTATGTGTGAACAGATTTTACTTTCTAAATAAATTTTTAATTCTTATATCAATCAAGAGGGCACGATTTTAATGTATTGGGCGGAGTGGACCATTAATTTCACCGTGTTGGTTGTTGTGGCACAAGGAACATATGTAGCCAAACTCCGCTAAACACAAGATACAAGGAGGGAGGAAAAAAGGGTAGGCCAGTGTCAAACAGAAGGGAGGACAGTACATCGGAATGAAAGAAGTCATCGGATACCGTCGCGTCCGCTGAGTCCGGATCTTTCCCCCCAGACCGTCACCAATAGGCCTTTGTGTTTCTCCGGTAATTAAATATCTACCTGTAGCAATTTAATTTAAAATTTCCTTTGCGTTTCGCAGGGCCGTCCGGTTATAAGAGTTGCGGATTAGCAACGGGGACTTCCCAATTCGAAACTCGACCAAAGTCCGTTAAGTAGGTGAGAGCTGGTGCATGTTAAATCTGTTGTGGTCTCATCCTTACGTTGACGGGGTATGGATGTTTGGAGAGTGGTGTGCCAGCTCAGGTGTGGCCTCGTCAACTGATTATAGTTCTTAATTACTAGTTGCTTCGTCAATTTTTTCCTTGGGGATTGATATGGACCGTTGCCATTTGTGCTGCTTCAGTGCGACGTTAATTAACTACCTACCTTGTCTTTACAGTAGATACTCTAAATATTATGATCCGCGGTCGTATAACTCCCTTTTTTGACGAGTTCTTCGTGAAAAGAATTTTTCCCCACACTTAATACTATTACCTACTGAACTCAGATATTCAATGTTTTTTTATTTATACAAGTCGAGGTTCATTTGCATAATGATTTCTGCACTCGTTGAGCGTCTACATCTCTGAATGGAGTACCCTGTGATGTTTCCCGAAAGCTAAACGATGATCAATAGCTGCGCGTGTTTTACATTGAATAATGATGTAACTTAAGAGTAAAATGATTGTTTTTAAAGCGTCCACCATCAATCTAATATGCGTTAGAGCGCTGCTTAGTCGACCGATTTGTTTGCTTGTACGGGTTTGTGCTCAGAAATTGAAGTCAGAAATTGTGAGAAAATAAGCAGACACGGAATTTATTTTTCTGAAATACGAATTTCGGGGGGATTGATTTTCATCGCAAAAATTGGTCTTTGTTCGAAATTTCGTGTAGAATATTTGGTAAACATGACTTCAAGAAAGCGTGGATTCTGAGATTTGTGAGGCATGCTTGTCAGTCGTCATGGCTCAGGGAGTGCGCCCACTGCGATTGCAACTTTGAGTTGCGGGTGCATTCCTCCGAAGTATATTTCTCTAACCAAACCTATTAACCAAGTCTATTAACCATAGGTCAATTATTTGCCTATTTGTGGTAGCCTATTAGCCTGCTGTGGAAGCGATTTGTTTACATTTCAATCGTTCGCCTTATTTGAAGGATAAGCTCATTGTAAGCCACGTGACTCGATTGCCATCAGTGATCATCGTGAGAACCGACTATAATCACTGCTATGGCTACCGGTATAAACTTGTAGCCAGAAACCACACTAAAGACTCCAAATGAGGGTTGGTTTCAAGTTTTGTGGCGCAAGGACCATTCTTGACCAAGTTGCGCCAAACGCAAGACAGACAATGCGACTTCAGGGGCCTTCCGTTCTTTGCTTTTTTCCCCTCCCTCTTTGTTGTCTTGTGTTTGGCGCAGCTTGGCTAAATATCACCCTAGCGCCATAAAACCCAAAAACCAACCGTCTGGGAGTTGACATTTGAGTCGCATGGTTTTGAATGCGTTAGCTTAATTAGGGATCGCATCTGGTTCATAATTACGAGATATTGTCCTCGGATCTTATCCTTCGGGGTTGATTCCGAGCTGTCGTCATTAGCCTGGTGTGTTGCTCCAGTGCAACGATGATTCAATTAGAAGCAAGTTTAACGTAAACAACTGTCTCCACTCTACTGGATGAAAGGGATTGATGACAGTAAGAAATGGTAGCGTAAAAGAACAAGATCTTTGGGTTTCACCACTGCAGCATTTATTTTAACATCCTACAGCTTGACAGATATTTATAGCAAATTACAGATATTTTGGGACAATAAGGGTTCGGCAGGGTTTAACGAGCATGTCCTCGCGCTCTCAGTTCTCAAGGGTCTCTGTATGGTCTCTGACCTCTTCCAGCCAGGCCGCCTTCAGCTGAAAACCACATGTCGATGGAATCTTGAGTGTTCTCAAGGGGCTTGAGATTTATGAGATCGTAATGTCAGTGTAACGTCAGTTGAAGAGGGTTTATGTCAAGTGCCCAGAACTTTATGACCGATGTAATGTCAAATGGAGTGCTGTAATAGTACTTCTAGGGTTAGTTATGGACAGTTGATCACTTGAAAGTAGTTTTATGATCTTCAATTAAGGAATTCCTGAATATGTCTGCTTCGTGTCGGCTTGATCAGAAAAGGCGCGTTTAGAACTTTACACCACCTATTGGCTTCTTGGTGGCGGATTTTGACGAAAAGTTTATAGTTCGATGCGGAGGCGATTTCAGTTACAGTTTAGATTACGGTTTGTCAAACATCCTACAGCGATCGCAATTCATGATTTTGGGTTTAGCAGCCCTTTTACCTAAAGAGCTCTCACTACCTTTCTAGAAATAGACTCCACCAAGTTCATTTGTCCATCAGAGCCACATACTATACGTATGACAGCTTCTCTTTCCTGTGGGTGGCCCTACGAGTTTCTGATTTTCAAATTTTGTTTTTAAATATTTTTTTCGAATAAAACTTTTTATCTAATTAAAGTTTTTTTATTTTTTCATATTAAAAAAACTACCTTTTCAAAACAGTGCCAGGGTGTTCTAGTTCCATAAATACACCCCAAAAAAACGTTACTGACCGTTTGGTTCATACACCGATAAGAAAACCTCGTATGATGTTTGTTCTTGTGGTGTATATTTTGAACGTCATCGTTAAATTAAAAAACTATTTTTTTTAAACTTTCTTTACCAGTATAAAAATTAAACTTTCTTTATATCTATATTCTTCACAAAACAAAGTACCCAACTTCTTAGTTGTCATCAGAGTAATAACTTTTTTACGAAAATGGCTTCCAGAAGAAATAACAGTTCGCTTTGTCAGTAAAACTTTCGCCCCTGGCCTTTCGGTAGAAGATGGGAACCAAAATAAATATCAGGAAAGGCCCCAGCGTATTTATGCTTACCGTGTTTTTAGCTCTGCAATTTTCTTGTTTAAAATCCGATGCCACATCGTTGGGTTTTTAAAATATTTCAATGCATCTTCCCGAATTCGATGCGAATCTCTAATTAGATAACCATGGTTTCCTATATTCCTTGTGTTATCTTAAATTTTTAGTTTTCCTCTCCCAACATCGCAGCTGACTGCCTGATACGAACCCCAGCCCTTTTAATGGATTGGATTTGCATTTTCATCATAAATTCTCTGAATATTTAACCACTGTTCGCATGCATGCGGCAGGGAATGGTAACTTAATAATGCTGTTACTAGAGCTTTGAGTTTCTAATCTTAGTATCCCACCAAATGAACTCGCGAGTTTATGTTGATGTGTTTAAATAGGGTGAGGTCCTCGTCTGGTGCTTGGTGATGGATCGCCTGGTTTAAATGGGAAACTCGTATCTTTGGAAATATTGTTGTGCTGTCTCGGCGTACTAGTTTTGAAATAGGTGAGTTTTCAATTTTTACATTCGTTTGAAGACATTTCAGGACCTACCATGCAGAGCAAAGATTAGCCACCAGGAGGGTTAACCTCCCCTCCCCCCCCCAAAAAAAAAAAAAAAAAGGTTTCGACGAGGTATCTCGTCTATCGACATCTGACCAGTTTTACTAATGGCTCATTCAGTAGAGCGTCGGGCTCGCATCAGAAAGGTTGTGGGTTCTGTTCTCGGCGGAGCCTGCAATTCTGATGATTGCGAGATCTGCGCTTCGACCTGGCTAAAGACCGTCGTGTTCACCAATGGTGACTGGGGCACGTTAAATAGATCGTGGTCACAAACTCCCCCATGTTCCCATACCAAATCAATACCTCTGGGGGTACCTGATCAGGGGGTTATCGGCCTCCGATTGGGATCTAAATTACGATATGTGTGAGTGAATTAATGTATGTAAGGGACCATCCTGTAAAACGGATGTGTCATGTATGTCGAGCAAAGACGGACTTCCTCCCAATGGGGCTCAATAACATGGAAGGCGCACCCCCCTCCCCTCTTGCCGTCTTCGACGGGCCTGGCACTCCTCCGGTCTGCCAGTATAGGCATAAGAAACAACAACTAATGATGAAAACCTCTTCCATCAAGATATTGCTGATTTTTTTATGATGACGATATCAAGATCTGGACAGTTTTCTTCTAATGAGATATCTGGTCCATCACGATCTGTTAATGGTCATACTAATGACGAGATACCGCGTTGATGCAACCACCAGGAGGGTTAAAAGCGCCTCGCCGTTCGAAAGTCGAATATGGAATATGATCCCAGTAGAAAAAAAAGCGAGATATCTCTCTTTGACATTCAGTCATTTAACGATAGTTACTTCTAATTTCTATATATCTGCTTGTAATTTCTAGCCCTAGTGAGTGATTTCACCAGTGCAAATCTGTAGGACGAGCGAAGCAATCAGATTACTTTTTATCACTGATACAAGCTGCTCAACTACGATGGTATCTTTGCCGTACTTTACTACGTGATTACCATGCATGTCTGCACTTGTGTGTTCTCCGTTTCCTAACAACTCCATTGATCATTTTCTGACACAGCAGCTTTGTAGGCAAATCCAGATGTTCTCTCCTTGCTTCTCCGGTCAGGTTGTTCTCGTGTTTCACCTGCTGTCCGTCTGCGGATGTTAATGAAAATAGATCCCACGCATTAGCCGTATTTTCCAAAGTGGCGTTTGCTATTTAAGAATACTGATGAGACATCAGTAAGAATGATGTATATTGCAAGGACATGCCCTGTCCACACTGGACGTACAGACCGAGGAGATTGATTAACCAAGGCGCCAGGTCTGGTTAATCGATCTCTGGTTTCTGGTTTGACAGCTCGTGCGTAACTTGTTCCATTGTGTGCGCGTGCAATCTGAAGGTTGTGTGCTGAAATTAAACTGAAAACTTATTGTTTGAAACAAATTGTTTAAATGTCCCGTTCTTAACGAGTGCTGCGTATATATCCTTTATTAAAGAGAAGGGGAGGAAAAGGTTCCTGAAAAAGGCGACATTGGGTATTAAAAGATAAATTTTTTGATAGCTTAAAAAGTAGTAATAAACTGTAGTTGTATTTTTGTATTTTTTAAAGGAATTAAACAAATCCATTCAAACAATAGGATTTGTAAAAAATATTTTATGCAGCAGTTCAAACTACTATTTCTGACTGTTCAATTTTTATCGTTAACTAGCCACTGCGTGGCCAGCACGGCGTTGTCCATAACAGTTCTTTTCGTGGGGTCAGGTGTAACCACAGCTCGCTAACCCCCGGTGATTGCTGCGAATTCCCATAGGAATTCGTAGCTAATTCGATAACAGCCATCATAGCGTTGTACGTGGTGTTGGTTTGCTTCCCAAATCAAATGAGAATTCGTAGCCTATTGGATAACAGCCATCACGGCGTTGCACGTGGTGTTGATTTGCTTCGCAAACCAAATTGGAATTCGTAGTCTATTGGATAACAGGCAACGCCGTGATGGCCTCGTCATTGTCAAATGCGGCCAAATTCGAATTGCGAAGAGAACCAATCGGCGTGACGTCACAATATCTTGCGAAAATATAAATTTTTAACTGAAAACTTATTTATTAAAAGAAAATCAAACGAAAAGGTATCTATATGGTGTAAAATTTTCCGCAGATTTCAAATCCGTTTAAATTTTTTTTCTATCTTTAACGATCGCTGAAGTAAAAATAAGCACTGAATAACGTCAGTCATAACTTTGATTATTTCTTTTGCTTCACTCGAATCCGTTTCTCAGGAAATCAAAATGAAATAATTTCGAATCAATTTCAATTCGGCTTATTTCGGTAAAACGTATTAATGTTGCACTGTGACAATTTTAACTTCCATTGGGGGGCAAAAATGTGGAAATACATATAAATAGCCCCCTCTCCTTTATCTTAAAGTAGAAGAAGTCTTAAGAAGTGCAATACTTTCCCAGTATCACTATTCGTCTAAATGCACATGGATGGACACATCAATTTTATAATATTGATCGACATAAATATTCACAAAAAAAGGTTTTATTTCATTTTTTTGATAATTTTTTTTTAATGTCACCTTTTGAAACCAATGATATTTTAGGGTTTTTACGAACCTTGAAAAGCCATAAGAAGGCCTGATGTTTCATTTTAGTTTTTAAGGGCCTTAAAAAACCTTGTTCCTGACTGAAAGTCCTTTTTTGAAACGTCTGAATTCCCAAGAACACTGCACATTTTATTATTAAACACTGCATGTATTTTAACACCAAGGCAAGCATAAAAGAAAAATATTGGCATCTAATTGATAGATTGTCGTAAAAACACATTTAGTTTAATTTTTACATTTAAATTTCCTGGCGATGTCTTCATCGCCTGTTTCGTACTTAGCACGTTTTGTGTTGAAGCCGGTTCATTTTGTATCGGAGCAAATAATTTGGCTACTAGAATATACGTTAAAAGGGGAGACTTGTTTGCCACTACTTTTAAAAATTCATGCTACTGATGCTACTATTTCACAAGTGTGCAGCCCTGTGGGCGAGAACACAATCCATTTTGTTTCTTGTTTTAATTTTAGCTTGACAAAGTATCCTCTCTTATTCTCCTCAGCTACAAAACGATGCGTCAGCAGCATTTTCTCGCTCATTGTGTCTGGCGACTGAAAATATGATGACGTCGCATATCTTTGGAAAAAAACGTGCTTCATTCTGCCGTTAACTGGCTGGAAATGTAAATGATCCAGTGAGGCCATGTGTGGAGGAAGTTGGGGCTTTGAATCTTCTTTTTCTGTTTAACTTGCCACTGCGTGGCCAGCACGGCGTTGCCCGTGACAATTCCAAAAAGGTCGAAAACGTTGGTGCAAGGGAGAAAAAAAACTAATAACTCTATATTAAAAATGAATTCTCATATAATTTGCGAAGCAAACCAAATGGAATTCGTAGCCAATTGGATAACAGCCATCATGGCGTTGTCTGTGGTGTTTGTTTGCGAAGCAAATCAAATTGAAATTCGTAGCCTATTGGAGTGAATTCTCTGCGAATTCCAATTTGGTATCTTCGCACATAAATTATGAATATTTTGAACTATGGTTTGAGAAGCAACCGTGATGCCGCAGCGCCGTGATGGCCTCGTCATTGTCAAATGCAGGCAAATTCGAATTGCGAAGAGATCCAATCGACGTGACGTCACAATCTCTTACGAAAATATAAATATTTAATTGAAAAATTATTTATTAAAAGAAAATCAAATGTATAAAGTATCTATTTGGTGTAAAATTTACCGCAAAATTTCAAATCCGTTGAAAATTTTAATCTATCTTTAACGATCCCTGTGACCATCTTCTTACTTCGTATGTCAGGCGTGGGTTCTTTCGCAGCGGAATGGGCACTTCGTCAATAACAAACTATTTTGAGAGGAATTACACCTTTTATTTAATGACGACACACACAGAAAAGCTCATGTACAGCAGAATGAAATTAAGGTGATAGGAATAATCATTCAGGCATTTTATATTTGTAGCCAAATAGTCGACGTTCAGCGTCCTTTTGTGTCGTTCCTCGTTTCTCTTACATGTCTCAGGGAAGCGTAGCGCGCCAGTTCGGCTTAAAGTGCGCATGCGCGTATCACGACACCTTCCCCCTTCAAGTTTTGATTGCGTCTTTCATAGACCTGTCAAATCCACTTGTCAACACTTTAAAATTTAAAAAAAAATCTAACAATTATAAAATTTTATAGCTTAAATAATTATCTCTTTATTGAAAATGGTCTTCCAATTAAAAATATTTCAACATAAATTCACAATAAGATTTGCTAGCTAGAGAAATATAAAAATCATTACACATTTAATTGAGAACAATAATGATAAAGACAACTCTTACTCATCTGTTCCAACCTACATACTAAATATTTTACGATCAGTAGCATATATTTTCCTCTAGAAATAAACAGACCTAGAAATATAAATTTCAGCAAAAGATAGTTGAAGAATATATAGATACATACACACTCACTAAGCAAAAAAGATAAGATAATAAGGTAACGTTTAAGATTATTAGCAAGTAAACATCATATAAATTAACTTTTAAAATCTTAATCAATAGTAATTATTTACGCATACATGAAAGAAATACACATTAATCATTAAAGTTAAAGTTTACCATATAAGGAATTAAACTTAGTATGCTTTTCAAAATGTAGCTACATGTTAATCATATATCGTGATGTATGTCTTAAAGTTCAGTATTTCAGCATTTAAAGAAAATTCAAATTAAACAGTCATAATGTTCGTAATGGTTCAAAAGTTATGCTTCTTTGTCATGTGTTCAGTGGGAGGCAGTTAACCTGGACAGTGAGTCTGTATTAATATGGTCTTTTCCTTTACGATACTTGATTACCGCGTGAAAACGCTGTAATGCTAGTGACCAACTTTGTAAACGAGAACTTTGGGACGAACATTCGGTTAGAAATTTAGGGGTCACTAACGATGATGATTTCCGAACCGAAAATGTAAGTCTCGAATTTCTTTAAAGCAAAGATGACGGCATAAGCTTCTTTCTCGATGACCGCGTATTTCTCCTGCGCATCAGTCAGTTTCTTGCTAGCGAAGGCTAAAGGGTGTTATTTGCCTTTTCCATTTCTCTGGGATGAACAAGCTCTTACCGCGTATGAAGATGCGTCGGCGTAAATCATGAACGGCATATTGAAATTTGGAGAGTAGCACTTTGGGGCACTGCAAATCGCATGTTTCAGCTGAGCAAAGGCTTCATCTTGTGTTTTTAGCCAAGTGATTTCATTCGGAGCTCTTCTTTTCGTCAACGTCGTTAAAGGTTTTGTTATTTCAGAAAAATGGGGTACGTGAGATCGGTAGTAAGAACAGCAGTCCCAAAATACTTCGAACGTCCTTCTTGGTACGGTATTCTGTATGGCTTGTACTTCGTCTGGGTCAGGTTCATGTGATCCAGAACAGACTATGTGTCCTAGAAAATTGATGTTATGCTTGGCAAAGTCGCATTTTCTGAAATTAACGGTGAACTCTGCTCCTTCTAGGGTACTCAAGATTTCATCAAGATGTTTCAGGTGCGTATCCCAGTCATCGGAAAATACAGTCACATCGTCTTTGTGTTTGGAGAGGAGCTTATTCATAGTTCTCTGAAAAGGTGCAGCAGCGTTTCTTAATCCAAAGGGTAGCACAACTAAAGCATATTGTCCTCGGTGTGTCACAAATGAAGTTAAATGTTGACACTCAGGGTTTTGTCGTATTTGCCAATACCCCTTAAATAGATCGATCAAAGTAACATATTTGGACTTTGACACCTGGTAGATCGAATCGGTAGCATTCTTCATCGGAAATGCATCAATTTCAGTTTGTGAGTTGAGGTAACGGTAGTCTACGCATAACCTCACAGTTCCGTCTTTCTTCGACACACAAACCACCGGGTGAGCATATTCGCTTTCTGATTCAACGATTAGTCCTAGATGTAATAATTCGTCTATTTGTCGGTCAACATCATTCTTTAGGACTTCTAGGATTCGGAATGTCTTCTGCTTCTTTGGTACGTTTTCAGGTATGAGTTTAATATTGTGTTCACCGACATTAGCGATTTTCGGAATACCAGATCTGAGATTGGAATATTTCCTTAAAATCTTCATAAGTACCGTTCTCTTGCGTGGTTCAAGGTGTGTAAGATCCAGTTCTTCATCAGGATAGTGTTCTTCTACTTCCAATGGAATGATACTTGGAATGTTTTCAACATCACCAAAATCAATGTCCACATCATATATCCCTCCGATATTGTTGGTAACAGTCTTAAATTCTCGTATCTTGTTCGCGTGAACATGTTTCGAACTGTTATCAGGCATTTGTACTATGTAACTATAAGCAGTGTGCTTTTTGATGATCGTTTCGGGTCCAGTCCATCTGGCAGACTTTATTTTCACTATCTGGTATCAGGACTATAACTCTGTCACCTTCCTTAAATTCTTTATGATGAGTCTTCCTGTTATGGTAGAATGCATAAGCTTGTTGCTTGTCAACAGCTGTGTCCTGCGTATTCAGTAGCTTTTTCCAACTTCATCTTCAAGTCATTCAAATAGTCTGTTACTGAGCGTAGTTGTCCTAAAGGGATAGGTGTTTCATCAGTCTATGTTGTTTTCAATATGGACTAAGGGCCATTAGGACGTCGACCATAGAGCATCTGGAACGGACTGATACCAGTCGTAGCATTGGGAACTTCTCGGTACGCCCATAGTAGATAGGTTAGATGTTTCTCCCATTCTTGAGAAAACTCTGGTGGTATGGTGTATCATTCCCTTCAAAGCAGCATTGTATCTTTTCACAAGGCCATTCGAGCTTGGATAGTAAGGGGTAGAGAATCTTGGCGAAGATCCAATCCTCTTCATAACTTCTTGGGTCAAGGATGCGGTAAAATTGGTATCTTGGTCTAATGCGACGATTTGAGGAATTCCCGTACGAGTAAAGATCTGCAACAACGCATCACATGTTGATTTGGCACTCAAGAGTCTTTAATGGTACTGCTTCTGGTCACCTCGTGCATTGGTCAACGGCACGAAGTACGTATTTATAACCTCGACAGCTTGGTTCCACTTGTCTAATTAAGTCAACATTGATTATCTGGAATGGTTCGTCTGGACGCGTTACTGGCGTAATAGGAACTTCATCAAAGGGACGCTTCTTAGCTTGAAGTTGACAGGAAGTGCAAGTGTTGCAATAATCATTAACATCTTTCTTGATCCCAGGCCAATAAAAGAAGTGTTTCAACTGTTCAGCCGTCTTCTTGGTTCGAAGGTGAGCTCCCCATAAGCTTAAATGAGCAACTCCAAAAGTTGTTTTCTTCTTTCGTTGGGAACAAGTAATTGGTTAACACTTTCTCCTAGAATTTTATCTTTATGGTATAAAAGTTTATCGATAACAAGGAATCTATTACTTCCGTTCTTAGCATTTTGCCAACATGATTGTAATGATGGATCATTTAATTGTTGATTTCGGAACATCTTTGAATCCGAAACAGTTATTTCGTTTGATATCATCTATAGAATTATCCTTAGACATTAATGCACAACATTCAATTGTTTTCTCATCAACACTGCTTTCATTATCATGGTTAAATATTTCATAATAATCTTCAATTTCATAAAAAGGCATTTCAATAAGACTCATTAATAGCATTTAGATTATTGCATTCAAAATTTAAACCTTGCTTATTATCTCCATTTAATTCTTTAAAATCACTCAATGACAAAAGGATATTATTGCATAATTTATCAACCATAGCATATGTAATGTTAAAAGGGGACTTAAGTTTACCTTCTTCATAATACTTCGATAAAGGTGAATTAATGTGAGGGGCTTTTAAACTTTGTCCAAAAGTTGACGTGAGAATTACCGATCCTTGGGGCGTTCTATAAATTTTGGGCTCGATATCAGTCTTAACAACAGTTAATTGTGTACCCGTATCTGCTACAGCATTAATTAAATTACCCTCACAAGTAAGCTTAACAATCAGCAAGTCATCGCATAATTTTTTTTGGTTTTTCGTTTCTTTGTTTACGTTCGAAAAACACTTGGAAGAAATCTTTGCGGTTAAGGCGTTAGATTCATTTTGATTTTCAACTTCATTAAACCTCTTCGTTTCTTCATGCAAAAGCTTATGAAATTTGGAATTACATTTGGTGCATCGTAATCTCGAAGTACAGTTCCTAGTAAAGCAATTCTTTTCAAAACAAAGAAAGCAGCGATTCGCATCTTTTAAACTATTTTTTTCTTTCTTCGGGAGTCATCAAACATTTTTCCATAAAGTGAGTTTCGCTTTCGCAAAACAAACAAAAAGAGATCGTTTGGTCGGTTGCAATTTTGTTGATTTTATGCGTTTGTTCCGTGTGGCGTCGACCTTGAAAGGACTGTGAGAAAAGAAATGGTTTATTTTTTTTTCATCGTGAGTATTGAAATGCTTGTTCGGCGAATTATAAGAGTTGTTATGGTAGTTCATATCACACGATAAATTTTGTACCCTTTCTCTGCTTTGCAGTTCTAATTTCAGAAACATTAATTCTGCAACATTGAAATATTCGCTGTTTGCTCTTTGTCGTGCTAAATCACGATGGATATTTTTTAGTAATAACGGGTGAAATAAATTTCCGTATGATTCCGGTTTAATTCCTAATGAATTCAGTGACCTGATTTGTACGTTACAAGTATCATATAATTTCCTCAATGAATAAATGTCACTCGAACGGGTTGTAAATGTAACAATTTATGCATATACGAGCGAATAAGAATGTGTTTTCGACTAAATCGTCCTTTGAGAATTTGAATCGCTTCGTCGTAATTCTCGGGGGATAATGAAAATCCTTCAACGGTTTTTAAAGCTGTGCCGCTCGATAGACTTAGTAAATAATTAGACTTATCAATTTTGGATAGTTTGTTATTTTGATTTGTGGCAGTATCGAAAGAATTAAAGAATGTTTGCCATTCTTGAGGATTCCCGTAAAAGTTATCAATCGTAATTTTTGGTAGCTTTAACATTGAAATCAGATCTTTGGTTACCAACTTCAGAACCAATAGACATATTACTAGCATCATTAGAAGAACCATCAGAAATAGTTTTGTTTACATTTCGCCTTTCTTTTAATAATTTACAACCTCTAATGCTTTTTTTGCAATTTTTTCTTCATAATCGAGTGTACTTCCGATTTCATTTTCAATGTCTTTAGAGTCACTTAAATCTTTAACTTTTATATCTAACGCTTTCAATGCAGCTGATTTCACTTTAAGAATTTCTAGATCTTCAATATTACTAGAACTAAATAACGATTCAATTGAACTAATGACTTTCGTTATGGCTGAACGTACAACTTTTCTTTCTTTGTTTAGTTTCGTTTGTTCTATTTCAGCCATTTCTGTTAAGAGTCTTAACTTCTTAGACAGAATAAAATGCGTAAAATTCCTCCTACCTTTTCTGCTGAATCGTCGGACGTAGCGTGTAATCCAATAAAATAGCCCGCTTTATGACACCACTGTGAAGATCTTCTTACTTCGTATGTCAGGATTGTCAGGCTTGGGTTCTTTCGTAGCGTAATGGGCACTTCGTCAATAACATATACTATTTTGAGATGAATTACACCTTTTATTTAATGACGACACACACAAAGAAAAACTCATGTACAGCAGGATGGAATCAAGGTGATAGGAACAATCATAAAAATGATTTTATATTTCTGGCCAAATAACCGACGTTCAGCGTCTTTTTGTGTCGTCCGTGGTTCCTCATTTCTCTTATGTGTCTCAGGGAAGCGTTGCGCGCCAGTTCGGCTTAAACTGCGCATGCGCGGATCACGACAATCCCGACTTTACAAAAAAGAAATGTTGTTGTTTCTTATGCCTACACTTTCAGACCAGAGGAGTGCCAGGCCCGTCGAAGACGGCAAGAGGCGAGGGGGGTGCGCCTTCCATGTTATTGAGCCCCATTGGGAGGAAGTCCGACTTTGCTCGACTTACATGACACATCCGTTTTACAGGAAGATCCCTTTCATACATTAATTCACTCACACATATCGTAATTTAGATCCCAATCAGAAGCCGATAACCCCCTGATCAGGTACCCCCAGAGGTATTGATTTGGTATGGGAACATGGGGGAGTTTGTGACCACGACCTATTTAACGTGCCCCAGTCACCATTAGTGAACACGACGGTCTTTAGCCAGGTCGAAGCGCCGATCTCGCAATCATCAGATTTGTAGGCTCCGACGAGGACAGAACCCACAACCCTTCTGATGTGAGCCCGACGCTCTACTGACTGAGCTACCGCGGCTCACAAAAAAGAAATAAACAATGCCAGTCAAAATTCTTTCTATTTGTTTTTATTTCCTTTGCTAAAGCCGACCAACCGGTATAGTGGTTAAGGTGTTAGCCTCTAGATCGGAAGGTTCCTGGTTCGAATCCGGGTCCGGGCATGGATGTTTGTAAACGTATGGTGTAGAGGCGACTGGTGCACCTTAAATCTGTCGTGGCCGAAAGTCCTCACTTTGGGTTGGCGTGGAAGTTTGGAGAGTGGGGTGCCAGCTCAGGTGTTGCTTCGTCATCTGACCGTGGTTCAAAATTACGAGGTGTTGTCCTCGAATCTTTCCCTTGAGGGACTGATTCCGGACCGTCGTCAATAGCCCGTTGTATTGCTCTAGTACGACGTTAACTAAAAATTACCATTACCTTTGCTGAAATCGTATGAGCGCAGGAAATGAAATCTGTTGATTTCTCAAACGCCGCGTGACGTCACATCTCTTGCGAAAATATAAAAGATATATTCAATTTAAAAATTATTTATTTAAAGAAAATAAAATGTATAAGGTATCGATCCTATGTGAAATCTTCCGCAGATTTCAAATACGTCGAAATTTTTTACTCTATCTTTAACGATCAATAAGATAGAAAAAAGAACTAAATAACTCCAGTTAAAGGTTTATTTGTTTTTATCGTCTGCTGGAAAATCATTCCTCGCGCAAAATGAAAACGGAAACGAAAAAACTAAATTTAGAATCTGTGATCTTCTATGCTGTTGCATTCAATAGTAATTAATTTTCCTCAAATTCATTTTAAAATGTTCTAGATTGTATTTAAAAATTCGCCGCGACCCAAAAATTGCAAAAAATTACAGACTACCTGTGTGCCAAATCCCATTACTGAATGTACAATAGATTCGATAGGACTTTGCGTGCAGGAAACAACCAGACAGACAGACAAACACTTCCTTTTATAATATTAGAGATTAACATACTCTCACTCAACACTTCCTCTCAACATCACTGATACCAAATATTCCAGTGGTTTTTAACCTTTTTAAGGCGAATTATACCATATCGATCTTCAAAAAAATTTACCCGTTTTAAATTTACTTTTCTCTCAAATATGTCAATTTCAGGTTAACATTTGTAGACCTAGCTGTACGGCTTGAATATTAGACATTCTCAAAACTGGTCAATTACCGGCGAAAATTATCATCCATTGATATAAAACAGTGCCGTTTTTTATTAAGGGTGGAAAGTCAGTTTCAAATTAACCTTAGTCCAGTTGTTGGGGGTGAATATAAGCGCTACATTTTCTTAGCGGGAGACTCAGACTTTATAATAACGACAGTGAGAAACCCTTTTCTAGCAAGTAAGATGTTTCGAATAGTTGATAATTAAAAGCATATATTTTATCTTATATATATTCTCAGCCAACTTTTTTAGTAGGTATCATTTTCAGGCCATGGGGGCAAAAATTATTTATTTGCCTTTTCGTAGACTTCTTAAATAGTAACTTTTTTAAAACTTTTTTATTAGTAGAATTAGTAACGTCAACTGGGGTAACTTTGTCCCATTTTTCATGTTTATTTCACAGGAGAAGCAAATAATAGTTGTAAAACAATTCAAAATTGATATGGTAAGTGGTTTATACAATACTATTTTAAACATATTTAACAATAGTATAAAAAAACATTGTTAACGTATACATACAAACTTTAATTAATTTTTTAATTTGTGGGCTAATGTTAACTTGAATTGGGGCAACTTTGGCCCAGCTCTTGAGAACCAAACATTTAAATGGTTGCCATAGCTTGGGCCAATGTTAGATCATGTATTGCCAACTTACCTATCAATAATATCTTACCTCATCGGAGTTAATCTCAAGCTTAATTTGGAAAAAATCAATAAATTAACCTTTTTGCTATGCAAAACTGACTTTATTTTTATATTACAGTACGTGTCAACCAAGGAAATCTTTTTCATAGCCGAAGCGCAATATCTTGTGCAAATCCCCTTTCATCTGTTTTAATACAAACACTATTCTTGTCGCAAGATTAATCTTATCAATTCTTGCTCAGCTGCCGGTATTAATGTCTGCATACGTACGTTTCGTACTGCCCCATCGTTTAAGCTCACATTTTTTTTATTTAAACTTCTGATGGTTGATATCTCGTCTTGCGAAAAACTGACCAGATCCTGATTGTCGCGATACCTCGTTATTAGAATAAAATTATCTGATCTCGTTATCAAAAAATAGCAATATCTTCATTCGTCATTCCGGATGGGTGAGGTATCTCGTCATTAGCAAAACTTACCAGATCTTGACTTACAAGATGTCTCGTCATTAGGAAAAAAAACTGATCTGATCTTCATCCCGCCATCGTCAAAAAATGGCAATATCTTCATTCGGCATTCTAGATGAATGAGAAATCTCGTCATTTGCAAACTTGGTCCGAACTTGTTGAACGAGATATCTCGTCGAATCCACTTAGAGAGTTAATACCCGACCACTGACCGCTTCGATGCTGTAGGGGGCAAAATGGCGGATATTTATGAAGGATCATCCAATGAATGCCCTCAGGGGCACATCTTTAGATGTACGTGCAGCACAACCCCCAAATACTCGAGTGATCAGTTCTCTCTTCTGTTTAACCTCGCCTAACCTTCGGCATTTTTCATTCTCTCTCTCTCTCTTTGATGTCTTGTGTTTGGTGCTATGCTTTCAAAAAGTCATAAAGCTAAAGAAAAAGCAAGCAACAATATGTATTAATCAATAAATAATAGAAACAATACGTATAATCACGTATTAGAATCACCCCAACCTTATACGGCTGCACTGGATCATGACAAATCAAACAGAACGTTAATTTTTCCAATTTACATATAAAGAAGAAAAAAAAAATCCGTTAAGAAAATAATAAGAACCAATGAAATCAAAGGAAAATACCCCACGGGGTAAAGAAGAAAATTGCACTTTGAATACCATTTGACAAATGACGACATTGATTCAACGCGGCAGAGAGTAAAAACTTGGTGCGCGTCCAAAAAAAGTACCGCACGGGGGGGAAAAGCCAATAGATTAATTAAAAAAATTTCTAAATTAAATTTAATAATTCGGCTTCGAGGTGCATTCAGTCACCTTTAGGACTACCTGTGTGCCAAATTTCATGACTGTAAGTGCAAGAGATAGGTCTCAGACACACACAAACACTTCCTTTTATATAGATTTCTACTATTCCGTATTAAACATCCCTTAACTTCATATAAAACAATGCACTAGATATTGAAATTGCCCCTACACTACACATGAAACGCTGCCCTACCTTGTATAACACTAGCCACTGCGTGGCCAGCACGGCGTTGCCCGTGACAGTTCTTTTCATGCGGTCAGGTGTCACTACTGCTCGCTAACCCCCGGTGATTGCTGCGAATACACCAAATTTGCTTCACAAACCAAATGGGAATTCGTAGCCTATTGGATAACAGCCATCACGGCGTTGCCAAGTGCGGCCAAATTCGAAAACATCCAATCGGCGTGACGTCACAATCTCGTGGAAAATATAAATATTTAATTGAAAAATTATTTGTTAAAAGGAAATCAAATGTGTAAGATATCTATCTGATTTACAAAACATGTTTTACAAAAATGATTTAAACAATGGCAGTCAAAATGTTTTTTATTTATTTTTGCTTTCCTTCGCTGTGGAATCGTTTGAGCGCAGGAAATGAAATCTGATTTCTCGAATCAAATCGGTCATTCTTCGCAGCGGCGTTCGTATGCAAAGAAAATAAAAGTTATAATTTAATAATTATTTAAAGAAAATCATATTTTTAGGTATCAATCTAATGTGAAATTTTCCGCAGATTTCAAATCCGTTGAAATTTTTACTCTAACTTTAACGGTCCAGGAGATAGAAAAATAACTACAAGTATATAACTCCAGTTAAAACTTAATTTGTTTTTAATCGTCCACTGAAAAATCATTCCTCCGCAAAATGAAACGGAAAAAATAAATTTAGAATCTTTGATATTTTATGCTGTTGCTATTCTAAGGAAAACAATACTTAAATGTGTCATTAAATTAATTTTAAAATGTTCTAGATTGAATTTTAAAATTCGGGCTTCGTGCAAATATTGCAACAAATTCGGACTACCAGTGCGCCAAATCCCATTACTGTAAGTGCCAAAATTTCTTCAGGAACTTGCACATAAGCAACACTTTCTTTTATAATAGTAGAGACGCTACACTGCATATTAAAATTACGATTCTATACTGCCATATAAACCGCTGACCAACGGTACATATGAAACACTGCCTCACGTATTTAAATTACCCCTCCACTGCACATGAAATATGAACTAGATAATAAAATTGTGAGATGTACATTTTCCTTCAAAATCAAGGATTGATACTTTATTAACTTATATATTGGTAGTTAAGAGTGCGAAAAGCACTTTATTACCCTTTCTCGTGGTCCTAACTGGTACTTTGAATTCTATTAAATTATTGTTAATGAAATCCGATAACGTCTGTATAAGATCAGTATCTCGAAAAGTTTGTCAAAGTTTCTTGACATCACGTAACGGGAAAAAGTACATCTTGCTCTATCAAATTAATAACAAAAGTCTGCATTAGCACTTTACTTGCCTATAACGCAATTACATAGCATTGTTTTTAGATAAATGGCTTCGGAAATGTGTTAACCTTCTCCGAAAAGGAAAAGGCGTAGCGTTATATCCACACAAAATGTTTTCTTGTTGAAAGCTATGAAAAAGTCAACTTGGGTAGAAAGCTCTTGCGAATAAATCGATTTCTTACGACTCTGAAGAAACGGAGAAAGGAATTATAGAATGAGACTTGTTCTGAAAATTTTGTAGCACCTTTCCTCGCGGTTCCATAGCTCGATCTAGATTGAGAACCATAAAATCGGCACTTTGCTAATACTGAAATCAAAAATATTTCAGAACAAGAAGTTTTGCATGTGTGTGAACATCCAAAAACACTTGGTAGCACGATTGGAAGGGATTAGCAACCAGAGGATTGTGAGAATTCGATCCAACAAATGACCGTCGTGTACAAGACGTCGTTAAATCTGTCGTGGTGTGGAAGTTTGAAAAGTGGGTTGTGCCAGCTCAGGTGTTGAACACATCGAATGACCGTAGTTCAAAGTTACTAGTTGTCCTCTGATCATTGTCTTCGGGGTTGATCCCTCACCGTCGTCAATAGCCCGTTGTGATGCTGCTGTCCGACATAAATCCATCTATCTCCCAAAAACTTTCAGGTTATAACGGTGATTTTCAATGCCGATTTGATAGCAAATAGGTGCAATTTTGATTAATTCACACGCACAAAAATAATAGAAATCACCATCCTTTTTGCTCGAAAGTGGCTTTTGAAAAAAATTATTTATATTGCTTGGTAATAAAAAATAGATGCTGCTCCTGTAACTTACTCTGGTAGTATTTATCTATGTCAGTAATACTTTCTTTGTGTGTATATCGCCTTGGGGATTGATCCCGTACCGTCGCCAATGTATTGCTTCAGTGCGACACAAATTACCCTACCCAACTACCTTGGTACATTACTTGACGTTGTCTTGTATTTGGCGCAACTTTGCCAAATATGGACTTAGCGCTATAAGACCCAACCAACCAATAAAAAAAATAAGACTCAAAATCATTTGTGTGTGTATCACTTTAGAACAAGTATACTTTGTATTGACAAGCGTGTTCACAAAATATTATTTGTGAACACGCTTGTCAATAGCTAAAAACCAATCCGTTGAAATTAATCTTGCACAATCTAAACAGTTTTACCATCCGTAAAACACCCTTCTTACTTCGCACCGGTTGAAAATCATTACTTTATACCATTTCAATGTAGGAAAACTGCTTGAAACAAATGCCTTTGAACTCCAAATATTAATTATAAAGAAAATAGATTTCCTTTGGTGTTCGCCAAACGAAAGTTCCTTTTTAAGGGACATTTAGAGATATCCATTCGCTCTGTAACGAGACGTTTACAAAAATATATTCCCTTAGTAACCCTCCTGGTGGTTTCTCTTCCAAAACTCAATCATCAGTAAAACTGACGATCTTGATGAATGAGATATCTCATAATTCGAAGAAAGCTAACCATATCTTGATCTAGTCGTCGGCAAAAAAATCTGCTTGTTAACGAGATAACCTCGTCGTTAGCAAAATTGGTCAGATCTTGATGAACGAGATATCTCGTCGAAACCACTTGGAGGGTTAAATCTTGAATGAGTTCTCAACCTGGCGATATTTGCCGCCCTGGTATCAGAGTGGTTTCCGCGTTCCCTCGGGCCTTAACCCCTCTGGTGGTTATATCGGCGAGGTATTTCATCATCAGCAAAACTATCAGATTTTGATGAACGAAATATCTCGTCCTTGGAAAAATCTAAATTATCTTGATCTTGTCATCATCAGAATACGCCAATTTTTTCAATCGCCATTCTTGGTGACGAGATATCGCGTCGTTTTTGGTCATATCTTGATGGGCGAGGTATGAATTCGAAACCACTTAAAGGGTTGAAGACGACTTTTTTCAAAAACCTTTTGCAGTTCGATTGTAATAAAACTTGCACACACTGTTTGGTTTCGACTAAAAAGCCCTATAAAAGTTTGGGCCTAAAATATTAAATTGTGCAGAGGTCATTACATACGTGGTCAAAATGGTACGAAATTTGCAAAATTTGTTAGGTCTTATGGGTTGGACGATCAAACTTTCTCAACAGCTATGGGGGTATTCTTATGCTTAAGGTGTTTGGTTGCCCATCAATACTCGGCTCTAAAGACGAAGATACCGATGTTTAACGAAAACAAATTTGACCTTGATCTTTAAGATAAGTAGATCTTGAGTTGTTTATACGCTCGCTTAGTTTTTCTGCACTCGTATTTTACTTACTATAACACTCGAGGCGAAATGATTCCGGTTCTTGCTATCCAAACTGAAAGGTCCACTTGATTCATCAGCGTAGGTGCGCCTTGTTCGAACGTAGACCTATCAAAAGTGATAATTTTTGGTGGAGCATTAAATAAAATAATCGACTCTGTCTATCACATACACTGCTCCAAACAGAGTCTGCCCGTCTGTTACCGTAGAAACGGAGAATTTTTTGTGTAAGGAATGCCTGAAGAAATCTATTCAGGTTTGTCACATTGGACTCACTTAACAAATAGGAAATATCAATAAGAGATTTGCTAAAAGCAATATCAATTGAGGCATCCCTAGAGTCACCCCTATTCAAAATGGACGAGTTCTGTTTCTATGGCTACCGATACCACATAGACTTGGTGTCCGGAGCAGTTCTCGTGAGAAGACCACAACTTCCTAGAGCTGCGGGACGTATTGTGAAGAAAACGGACCGCGTGTAGTAGTTTTAAGAATGGGGAAGGTGTTGAGTGAGAAAAGAACTCTTTGTCAACAATGTTCTATTTTTAGGGAAAATAAACTAAACCGCAACGACATTTTTTCGTTCTCAAGACTTCGGAGTAGATTTTCAGCTTAGTTGGTAGAGTCGCGGATTAGCTACCCAAAGGTTACGAGTTCGAAACTCGATCCAACCAAAGACCGTCGTGTACGTGGGGGCTGATGCACGATCAATATTTCGTGACCTCAGTTGTCCGCACGTTAGCATGATATGGAAGTTTTGAGAATGGGGGTGCCAACTCAGGTGTTGACCTCGTCATATGATTGTGGCTCAAAACTACAAGGTGTTTTCAGATATTTCCCTTCGAGATATACATCTGGGATCCAAATGTCATTTTAATGTTTCCAAATGTTCTTATGATGATTCAATGCATCCCAGAGCTTCATTTATGCTCAAAAGTTCCGACTGAAAAAGAACGTATATCTTTAAAGCCACTTAAAGTATCCGTGAAAAGGCTATAATATAGCCCTCCCGCCATAAAACTGCAAGTCACAGACGTCTCATTTTGCTGCTGTTCCTTCTAGTCAGGTCAGTTTCCACCACTGATCAGAAATGTATGACGCGTTGGCTATCTTATAAGATCCAAATGTTCTTGTCAACATGAGATGATTTAATGAATCCCAGAGCTTCATCGATGGCCAAAAATTCAGAGTGAAATATAATGTGTATCCTTAAAATTACGTAAAGTATCCTTGAAAAGGCCTTTTCTGACCTTTGTACCATAAAACTCAATGCAACCTACTCGCGTCTCACTTTGCTGCTAATGTTTCTGCAGGTAAAGTCAGTTTCTGTCACTGTTCAGAAATCTATGACGTGTCGGCTACCTGATAAGATCCAAATGTGCTTGTCAACATGAGATGATTCAGTGCATCCCAGAGATTCATTGATGACCAAAATTTCCCAACGAAAAACTACGCGTAGCGTTAACTTTCCAAGTCGTTTCGACGACATCTCGCCCATCAAAATCTGACGAATTTTGCTAACGATTGCCGATTTTTAAAAGCAGGACGAGATAATGTGGTCGGTTTTCTTCTAATGACCGTGTTCGCTTCTAATGACGAGATATTTCGTCCATCAAAAATGTGATCAGTTTCGTTAAAGGCTAGATACCTCGTCGAGACAACCGCCAGGAGAATTCAAACTACGTTAAAGTATCCTTGAAAAGGCCTTAGCTTTTCTTTTGCCCAAAGAGTGGGGGCCCTGATTTAACCATTTACTAGATACGTTCTCGCCAAGAAAAAACGTGCTTATACACTGAAAGTATTTTTTCAACTTTTCAAGGAGTGTAGTGAAATGTTACACTTCTACTCCGCAAGACCTGGTTAAAAAAACTATTCCTGCTGTATCTCGCTACCAGCTGCTTTCTCTGATATTTACAACCTTAAGTTATTATAAGAAATTCATGTCACGCTTCCCTGAAACCTGATTTCAATTTTCCATATGGGCCCTCCGCCTCTTAGGCGGCTCGGAATAATTCCTTTTCCATGCGGTTCAGTATTCTTAATGGGAACTCGCAACCTTTTCTTATTTTTTATGTCGTGTCGTTCTGTTTCTAGGGCACTTTTTATTCCGTGCCGCGTCGTTCGGGACTAAAAATTGCTGTTTCAGTGTTTGAACGAAATCTGGATCGCCCGATGAGAGTTTTTGTTGACTGTTTGGTAGGTATATAATTAACGATTGCACTGGAGCAACACAACGGGCTATTGGTGACGATCCGAGATCAACACCCCGTGATTTTTAACCACGTTTAGATGACGAGGTCGCGCCTGAGCTGGCACCCCACTCTGCAAACTTCCACACCACGCTAACGTGAGGACATTTCAGGCCACGACAGATTTAACGTGCACCAGTACCCTTTGTACACGACGGTCTTGGGTTGGATTCGAACTCGCAACCCTCCGATTGCTTGCACATTGATGACCTAAGGCCCTCGGGTCACATAAGGTCCTCCCAATTCGTTTAACCAGCTCATAGGCCATATATGAAGTGTTAACCGATTTATTGTAAGCGGCGCAGGCTTATTTCCTGTCAGGTTCACGTTAAATCTGACGTGGCCTCAAATGTCCTCTCGTTGGGGTGGTGTGGAAGTTCGGAGAGTGGGGTGCCAGCTCTGGTGTTCTCATCATCTGACCGTGGTTCAAAATTACGTAGTGCTGTCCCTGGATCTCTTCCTTGGAGATTGATACCGGACCGTCGCCAATATCCTCTGGACGACACCATGCCTAATGATTGTCGGTAGTGATTCACATCTTGAAAAAATGCTGAACATTCAGTGTGATCTAGATTGATTAAGTAGGTATTTAATAAACGTCGCTCTGTTGCAACACAGCGGGTTATTGGCGACGGTCCGGGATCAATCCCGAGGGCAAAGATCCAACGCCACTTTTATTTTGAAACACGGTCAGTTGATAAAATTATACATGAGCTGGCATTCCACTCTCCAAACTTCCTCACTACGCCAACGTGAGGACATTTGAGGCCCCGACAGATTTAACGTGCACCAGCCCCTTTGTACACGCCGATCTTTGGTTGGATTCGAACTCGCACCCCTTCGGTTGCTAGTCCGTTAATCTTTCAACCGAACTACGTCGGCCCGATCTAGTTAGGAAAAGGGTTATTAATGGTTTAATACCATTAAAGTGTTAGACATTATGAGACATATGACCACCCAAAGGATTCCCGGAAGAATTATCTGGTCTTGGTATGAGAAAAAACAGCGCAGACGTTTTTGAAAGGAAGAGTCTGGAGCAAATGTAATAAAAAAGAAATATACAAAAATACGAATTCTATGAAACACGAGTCTTTCTTATCATTGACTCACTTTGCGGCTTGTTTACGCTGCTAATGATACTACTATACTTCGCGTCACCATTGATTAATAAATAAGTTTTTATTTTCCTTTTCTGGCTCAGCCCGGAAATGACATTTTTAAACGATAGGGGTAATTTACTTTATACTTCGTTTCAGTTATTTGCATGGCCCAAAATTGTTGATGTTTTGATTTGAATTATCTATTTGGTGTTCAGATTGAAGAATGGGACGTGAAGTTCTCACCTCGAGGCGAAAAATGACGTGAATCGACTGCTTTTCTAGACTAGGGATTTTAGCCTGCTTCAGAGCAATAGAGAGCTAAATTTTCATCGATTTGAACATTTGAAGTGGTATTAGTTCGTGAAACTACTGAACATTCTACACCATAGTTTCCCGAAGTGGGCGCGGGTCGCGATAGCTCGATAGGAAGAGTGACGGATTAGCAACAGGAGTGTTAGACCGTCCTGTACACAGGGGTGGTGCGCGTTAAATCTGCCTGTAAAGCTACGGTTTCCTAAGAAAGCGCAGCCGTGATACGTCATGATGCCGCGGGCATAACAACGCGGCCGTCTTAACAGAGACCACAGGTGTCAACTTAGACGGACAGAATACGGTAGAAGATGGTCGATACAGACGGCTGTCGTGGTTTATTTTATTCTAGAATCAAAACAAAGTGGCTTTTTTATTCTCTAGTCCAAGTTTATAACTTCGAGATCGTTGAAGATGGAGTGAAATTTCAACGGTTTTCAAATCAGCGTAAAATTCTACGCCAGATTGATACCAAAAACAGATTTATTATTAACTTATTTACCATTATATTATTTATTAAAAAAAAAATCACTTTTAAGATATCGTTGTGGTGAAAAATTTTCCGCAGATTTCAAATCCGTTGAAATTTTCAATTTATCTTTAACGATCCCGATTTTACAAAAACGAACTAAACAATGCCTATCAAAAAATTTTGTTTTGCTTCCAATCCGCTCGAATCGTTTGGCGCAGGAAATGAAATGCTAGTGACGTTTTTCATGTTGCAGCTCCGCTAATTTTCGTTACGCTCTCAAACAACGCTCTCTAGGAAACCAACACCATCTGTTTGTATAAACAACGTTTTAGAGACGTCATCCACAGCTACATTACAGCTGCTAGATAAAGGCTCCGCTTTCTTAGAAAACCGTAGCTTAACCTCAAATGTCCTCACGTTAACGTGGAGAGGAGGTTTGGAGAGTGGGATGCCAGATCAGATGCTCTCGTCATCTGACTGATTCGAAATTACGTAGTGTTGTACTCGTTCCTTCCCTTGGGGATTGATACCGTACCGTTGCCAATAGTCTGTTATAGTATATTGTTCTATTTTATTGCTATTATATATCTATTATATTGCTCCAATGCGGCCGTTAATAAAAAAAATTCCTATCTGTCTTAAGCTTTATAACTTTAGTTCCAAGTTGTTTTGTTTCCAAAGCACGGTACATCTATGACCACTGCCGTTCGGATAATCGATCATTCGCTTTAACCTATATATGAAGTTATTTTCCTTCCTGGGTACAAAGCAGATGTATAATTGTGAACTAATGAAAATAAAACGAATAACATACTTTTAAACTAACAGCTATTCATTTTCTGGTTTGACCTTATATCGGAATTTTCCGATGCACACTCTCGTAGCTAGTTGTAGAACTCATTTATTAGTTTGATGCAAACGTTCGTCCTTTTCTTTTAACAAAAACCGAAGAAAAATTATTTACTAATCATTATATTTAATCAATATAGTGTGTTCTGTACGACGACCTTTCTCCATCTCTCTCCGCGGTAGCTGCATAATCCCGCTCTCATAGAAGTTCTGTGGTTTCTGGCTAAAGAACTGATTCAAGTGACGACACTTCCTGAACCACTTTCGGCACCCTCGCCCTACATCTTCAGAGTCTGCGAGGCATCCTTGCCTTTACGGAAATAAAAAGCGCAATATGTCGAAAAAGCTTCTTATTTTTTGCCATTTTTCATTCCTAACAAAATTTTAAAAACAAATAACCCATTTTTTCCTCAAGCACTCGCTGAAATTCCTTCTTTCAAACAACTTCGAAAAAATTGCACGTGTGAAGTAAATAACGCTTCGGTCAATGCCATAGAGCGCCAAACACGGGACGAACTTTCGAAGGAACATCACAGTCCCGCGGTTAGTCATCTTGAAGCCGAAGAAAGATCGTTGGTGAAACAAAAAAATCTGCTGCCATTTCCTGAAAATCAAATACTTAAAAATTGCGTCCTTTTTACAGAAGGGGAAAGAGGATCAGCTCGTATCCATTTCCTTCGCGTGAGAAACCGAATGAAAAAATTAATTAGTTACACCGGAAGTCTAGCTTGTAGCGAACACGTGTCGCACTTTCAACTACCCACGCTACCTACCATCCGAGACGAGTTAAGATTTAGAAGAACAGCAGATTTAAACTGTAGATGAGAATGATTTTCCGGCAATTTTTTGAGTCCTGGGCCCTGCAAGCCACCAACAAACTGCATTGTATAAAATCCATCATTCAACAGTGTTTCCAATGCAGGATGTCAAACTGACCCGCCTTCGCATTGGACACACATTGTGCCGCGTGTTGCTCAAGTATGACGTTTATTAAAATACCTACCTACCATTAGTCAAACAAAATTGCAACTTTTTAGTCCGATAAAGCTTGGTATTGGTAATTAATTTACGTCGCACGGTAGCAACATATCGTGCTATTGGCGACGGTCTGGGATCAATCCCAAAGGGAAATATTCGAGTACAACACCACGTAATTTTGAACCACGCTCAAATGACGAGGCAACACATTAGTTGGTGCTCCTAGTTTTGAACTGAACCTAATTTTCAACCCTTCGATTGCTAATCTGTTCCTCTTCCAACAGGACTATTGAGACCCCTTGTTCGACAAATCAACAAGTCTTATTCACTCCGTTATGTTTACATTAGCCCAGACAGTTACATTTTTGCCAGATCGGCAAAAAATATATTTCTTTAGTGTGCCACATGATATTAGTAATTAGGTTATGTGTACCATAAGACGAAAATAGCTGTTGTGTTGGCGCAGTGCAACGTTAATTAATTACCTACAGGTGATGTAGAATGTTAAAGTCGCTTAACGTAGAACGATAGAGCAAAACAATCTGGTGACAACTAAATTCACACCGTAATGTTTGTAATTGCCCAGACAGTTACAATTTGTCAGATCGGCAAAAAATAGACAATTTTTAGTGTGCCTTAGAATTTTAGTTTTAGTTTAGTTTTAATCACACACATGCCATAAGATGAAATAGATTCAAAATTAGTACCGTAGGGCAAAGCAGAAGTTATGTTTCAAGCCTTAATGTTTACTATGGCCTAACAGTTACAGATTGGCAAAAAAATATAAATTTTTTGGTGTGTTCCACATGATTTTAGATTTTGTGGGCCATGAAGATGAAAATGATTGAAAATCGGTAACGTAGAACGATAAAGCAAAAAATTCTAATTCACGCCTTAGGTTTACAGTGGCCCAGACAGTTTGCCAGATCGGTATAAAATATAGTACAGGTTTCGGAATGCCGTAGTATTGTAATTTGTTTATGCGTATACAAGACGAAAAAAGTTAAAATTCGCTACCATAGATGACAAAAAAAATCTGATTCTCACTTTGTGTAATGTTTACATTAGCCCAGACAGTTGCGGCAAAATATATATATATATTTTGGTGTGTCGTACAATTTTAATAATAAGTTTATTCATACCACAAGAGGAAAAAGTTTGAAAATATCTATCGTAGAAACGATTAGTCAAAAAGTCTCCTTCACGCCTTTATGTTTATAGCTCTCCGGATAACTGCAGTTTTTCATATTACCAAAAATTATGAATTTTTGGTGTGCCGCAGAATTTACGATGCGTACCACAAGATGAAAAGGTTAAAAAGCGCTATCGTAAGACGAAGTAAAAAAAAATTTGGCGACACTTTAATTCATACCGTAATGTTTACAGTAGCCCAGACAGGCTTGTCATGTTCGCCAAAAATAGAACTCATTTTTGGTGTGCCGTGGAACTTTAGTAATCAGTTTATTCATACCATATACGATGCAAACAGTTTACATTTTTAGAGTGCAGCAGAATTTTAGTAATTACCTTAAGCCACGTTTACACCGTAGTTCCAAACATCGAAGCTATTCCGAGAAATGGCACTAATTTTATCGTTAAGATCTCGTGTCGGGGTGGCGAGTTTGCAACTCCAACTTTGTTTTCCATCAGGAGTCGGTAAAGATCAAAGGATTGCAACTTATGGGGGACATTTCACCGAGACGAAATTTGGGGTGAAAATGCTGTCCTATTTCGTCCTGCACGATTCGATTGCACACGCCGTCTTTAGTTCGCTCATGGTGACATTTTGCCCTCATCGCTTGCCTTGACCACATCTTCCACCAAACTGTCAGTGAGTGACCTATTCGATTTAAATGGCGTGATGAATGGTGATCACTCTTTTCCACAAAGGGGTGAGGAGATGCTCGCTCCTTGGTGTTGTCGATAACGCGTTATAACGGAGTGGGTCGAAAAGGGGTCAGCATAGGGGAACGTAAAACGTCGCGACCAAAAGGGGGAGAAAAATATTTTCAACTCTCAGTTGTAAACACGGCTTTATGCGTGCCACAAGATAAAAAAAAATTGAATATCGCCACCGTCAACGACAACAAATCTGTCAACATTTTAATTCCTGCCACAATGTTTATAGCAGTCTTTAGGCGTTGCTTTTCTCCACACAAAATCCTCCCCACGATACAACCCCGAACAAGCACTGTAAAAATGATTCGATTTCCTCCCCATCCCATACCTGGCAAAGAAATGACTCGAAAATCGGCGACGAAACTTCTCTCGCCGTGTTTGTGAACTTGATCTCCGCCCACTGCTGCACCTTTCCCAGACGGATGGGATATTCCAACTTCCGGGCAACTGACTGTGAGTCCCCCTTGCGGTTTTCTATTGAAAAGCGCTTTCCCGCTAGATTAGGGTCAATTCGTCCGCTGCCGCTGAAGCTCGCGGCCGACTCGACCACTCGTCGCGGCACCCAGCCCTCTGATCAGCCGTCCGGAGCACCTAGTCCGCCGTGCGAGGTAGGGTAACGATCCTTTGTTTAGCGCCGAGATTACCACTTTCCTTTCTCTTGAAACTGGGTGACATCTGACCTTTTGGAGTGGTGTTGATGCGTGGCTTTGTTTTTGTTGTTGGCTTTCAGTGGCGTGGGCAGCATTTCGACCCCCGAAGTGTTTTCAGGGTTCAGGTACACTTTCGAGGACCTTTCGTAACCCTCCAATTCGAGATCCAGCCAATTTTTCTGATGGAGTGTCGATTTTTTTTATTGTGACGAGATCGAGATATGGTCAGTTTTATGACAGATGACAAAACAAAAATCTGATTCACACGTTGTAATGTTCACAATAGCCTCGCCAGTTGCAGTTTGTCAGATCGGCAAAAAATATGCACATGGTGTGTCGTACAATTTTTTAGTAATAAATTTATTCATACTACAAGAAGAAAAAACTGAAGAATTCACGCCTTTATGTTTATAGCTCTCCGAACAGCTGCAGTTTTTCAGTTCACCAAAATTTAACGACGAGATACTCCGTTTATCAAGATCTAACCAATTTGCCAATGACGAGATATCTCGTCCATCAAGATCCAACCAATTTTGTAATGACAAGATGTCTCGTCATTAAGATATTGTCGAATTTTTTACGTTGACGGGATCCGGTCAGTTGTATTATAATGACGAGTTATCTTGTCCATCAAGATCTAACCAATTTTGCTAATGACGAAATATCTCGGTACGTCAAGACCTAACCAATTTTGCTAATGACAAGATGCTTCGTCATTAAAATATTGTCGATTCTTTTATGATGATGAGGTCGGGATCTGGTGGGATTTGTTTTACTAATGGGCGAGATATCTCGTCTATCAAGATCTGACCTATTTTGAAAATGACGAGATGTCTCGTCATCACGATAGTGTCGATTTTTTAGGATGACGGGGTCGGGTCAGTTTTTTCTAAGGACTAGATATCTCGTCCATCAAAATCTGGTTAGTTTTGCTTATGATGAGGTATCCACCGTCGAGACCACCAGAAGGATTAAAAAAAAAATTTCAGATTGTGCTATTTTTTTTTCTTTAAGGTAACGCAACTTATAAAACATATTCGATAACAAAAGTCGCTAAAATTTATAATTTATTCAAAAACTTGGAAAGTTAAGGCAAAAAAATTATGTTAACAAAAAACACACACACATAACAACTAAACTCGAGTACATTTGCCTTAAATTTTGCAGTCTCCTAAATGTATAAACTGCGACCTGAACTAAAGATATGCACTATTCCTATCCACTCCTGATGTTGAATGAGATGGGAATCATTTAGAAGAAAACGTGAGTTTTTGAAATTTTTCATTAAGCACCACCACCGAAATCTCTAAAACATTGTCTTTTCAAGATAATTCTTGTATCCTAGCCGACCAACCGGTCTGGTGGTTAAGGTTTTAGACTCTGGATCGGAAGGTTCCTTGTTCGAATCCGGGTCAGTGCATGGATGATTGTAAGCGTATGGTGTAGAGGCGACTGGTGCACCTTAAATCTGTCGTGGCCGAAAGTCCTTGTTGAGTTGGTGAGGAAGTTCGGAGAGTGGGATGCCAGCTCAGGTGTTGCCTCGTCATCTGACCGTGGTGTGGTCTTCGGCTCTTTCCCTTTAGGGATTGATCCCGAACCGTCGTCAATAGCACGTTGTGTTGCTCTAGTACGACGTTAATAAAAAAGTTAAATTAATTAATCTTGTATCCAAGTTCAGGCCTGCCCTCCGGGGCACATCTTTTGGTTTGTACGGGCATCCCAACCCCAAGTGATCTGCCTTTTTGTTTTTTTACCCTTCTATGTTTTGCTTTGTTTTCCTTCCTCGTTGGATTAGCGACCTGAGGGTTGACATTTCGTATCCAACCCAAGACCATCGTTAGATCACGTGGTCTCGAATGTCCTCACCGTGACGTAGTGTGGCGAGTAGGGCACCTGCTCGACATCTGACTCAAATGTGAGGGGGTTGCGACGCTTATTTATATACTATCTGCCTACCTCGTTGGATTGTGCTTGGCACAGCTTCACCAAATATGGCAACTTAAAACCAACCAACCTAGTTCAGTCCCTCCAAAATAAATACACCTTGCGCCATAAAACCCCAAAATCCAATCCAATCCAAAATAAATACAAAAATCAGTATTCCAAATACACTACCCTACAATAATGGACCTGGCGCATATGCTTAATTTTTTTTTCTCATTTGGATTTGCATAAAATCAGATTGCATGTCGGGGGTTGTTTTTCGTGGTATGGCCTGCGACCTTTACATGTTGTTCCTGGTAAATTACACGCCGACGTCTACATGAACATTTTGGACAATCAGGTTCTTCCTACGCTCTGGCAATTGAATGGAATGTTCCATGTCATGTCAAGCAGTGGTATCAAGATATGGATGTAAAAAGTCTTCCGTGGCATGCTCAGAGTTCTTTTTAACGATTTGAAAACTAATTTTAAAACAGCTGTCGAGGTCAAACACGGGCAAAACTTTTAATTTGATGGAATTGTTCGAATAGGATTTAATTTCCATTCTTTTAGCGTAAGAAAAATTGGGACTTTTGTAAGGGCTGTTTTACAAGTTTTTAAGGTAATGTTTAACGTAGATCGGTAGTTTTCAACCGATGTGCCTTGCGAATGGTCAAATGGCTTGAATTGTGTAAGACGTTCATTGCAGCGGTCTAGATTTAAACAGGAAAAGTGTGTTCATTTATTTTGGTGTTGGTTCTCTACAGAAATATATCCAATTACATATAATTTAAATGTGTTATTCAAAAATACAAGAAAAAGACAAATAGTTAGATAATAGATATAACACTAAACGCTTCACTAAAGCAGGTTATTTGTTGAATTGACATTGAAAAAATATCAATCTACTAGAAAGAATTATGCAGTTTCAAAAATCTGTAGGTGGAAAATTGGTACCTACAAATTTTTAAAGGTTTAACAAAACATAATTTGCAGTTTCTGGGGATGTTAAAATCAATAAAGGAAATTAAAAGATCAATCAATTTTGCTATGTAGAAGGTTGTAAAAACATTGTTAGGGTAATGTCTCTACATGGCTTCAAAGTTACGAAACTGACATGATTTCAAAATTCAGACGAATGTAAGATAAAAAAATTTATAATTCTTTAAAAAAAAAATCTGTTGAAAATTCTCTGTATTTTAACATTTAATATTTATTAGTCGTAATAAGAATTCGAAATGACAAATCCATAAACAGTCCCGATCTAACATAAATAGTAAGTAACAAAACTATCGTATTAGTATTTGTTTTTATAAACCCTTAAAAAGCCTTAATTTTCTGGAAATTCTGATAAAATAATTTTAAAAGGAATTTAATTCTTTAAGCATATGACAAACAGATATATGAATTCAGTGAACAAGAAAACTTCTGTCACTTGACATTAAGTTTTATCTGAATCTGATGTCATGGACTAAAAATAATTCAAAACTGCCTTGAGTTTACATGAAACACATTTACTAAAGTAAAATTCTACGATTCTTATTCGACTATTTTTAACATTGATGATAAAAGTTAATTAAATTGGCATAAAAATTATAAACTTGCGAAGGCAATCGTTTCTTTTTGTATGAAAACAACTTTACTCGATTTTGAATCTTCCCTTCTAATGTAGAAGCCTCTGGGCACATCATTAGATGTGTACGGGCATCACAACCACGAAGTACCCTAGTGATCCGTTTCTCTCTCCTCCTTTCTACACTTCTGCTCTTTGCCTCTCGTTGTTGTCTTATGTTTATCGCAGCTTGGCAAAGATGGCCCTAAAATTCAAAATCAACCAACCTTCCATTGTAAAAGGGTAGGTATTTTAATTAACCTCGCACTGGAGCAAACTGTCTATTAGCGACGGTGCGGTTTCAAACCCGAAGAAAAGGATCCATGGTCAACACCACGAATTTTCGAACCATGGTCAGATGACGAGGTTCCATCTAAACTGGCACCCCACTCTAAACTTTTGCACCACAGCAACGTGAGGACATTTGAGGCCACGACAGATTTAACGGGCTCCAGCCCCGTGTACACGACGGTCTTTGACTGGACCGATATTCCAAGTCGTAACCCTCCGGTTGTTAATTCGTTACTCTTCCAACCGGATTACCGCGGCCCTACCCTTAAAAGCATGACTTTGTTCTTTTATAGGGTACCCACGGTCCTTTAGGCCGGATTTATGTTTTTAAGGCCCTTAAAAAGCCTTAATTCTTGCTGAACCTTTTTTAAAAAGCATAGCTCGTGTTGTTCCAGAGTGCGACATTAATTAAATACTCACCCTTTGAAATAGCTTTAATTTTTGCATGAACATATTTTATTTCATCGGCATACCAAAAACAAGGTCAATATTCATTAACATCAAATGCCGTCAAAAATCGACGGCATAACTTATGTTTGCTAGAAATTCATGTTCATTAAACTGAGTCTGTGACACCCATACATAACACTTGGGAAACCAAAAGGCCTTAATGTTTGCGGAACGTCCTTAACAATTTTTTTAACGCTTCATTTTTCAACAATTCATAGTTTTTTTTCACTTATACTCGAAAACCATGATGAATGATGTTTGTTTGTGGTCGAGTGTCAATTAAGAATGTTTATAATTTCGCTGATAAAGTTTGTTTTAAAAAATGGTCTTTGAGAGACGGCAATACGTGTGTACACTATTACGATCTATGTCCCACGGACCTTAAAACTTTAGCATTTGATGAACATCCTTACAAAACTTCCCTAAAGAACCTTAATTGTGTGCATTCACGAGGTGGTCTATGCGAAATGCTGTCTTAGAAAATTAAGAAATAGCTTTGAAAAAGCCCCTAAATTTTGTTTGAAGAGTGGGTACCTTATTCTTAATGTTAAAATATAAGAAATAAATGCTTAATTGGAGAAAATCCACGTGTTATTGATTCCGTAAGTAGGAAACTCGTACATTGGTCTGAAATGATTCAAGTGTATTTGGAAATGAAATACTTGTTTAGTATTCGGTTGCTAAAGCAAGCGAAGAATATTTCTGCTAGGTAGATATTTTTAATTTACGATTTGTTCTTATTTATTTGCCTTGACCAGTGGTCGGCAAACCGCGGCGCTTTAGTCAACTGAGTGCGGCTCTCCATGAATCAATTTTGACCAAATGCTGGCAGTAAATATCCCAAGGTGATGCGAGGAAGGAGGAACTTCAGAAGAGTCAAGTAGTATTACCTCCCATACAAATCAAGTTCTATATTTAAGTATTGGGTGCAATCTTCCAAAAATGTTACTATTGCAAGCTTTATTGTTAGTCAAGAAATTGCTAAGTGAGTCAAACCGGTGAATGCATTAAAAGTCGTTTTATAAATGCATTCGAAAAGCTATATATTCCGGAAATTTAAGAACAAGACAGAAATTCTTTTTCAAAAAAAATAGTTACCACGGTATGCTAAAACATTAAAAGACAACAGTCAAAATGACTTCGAATATCAACCAATCAGCAAATCGAAAATCTTAGATTGGTTTCAGCGTTATCAATAACTGTTGACCTTTGTTCAAAAGCCTCTCAATGCTGACGTAACCGAATTGAATATTTCTCCCTTTAATATGACATTGGCACTTCTTTTTAATGACATTGGCACTTTTCAAATGCAATTACTGTAGTTAAAAAACAAAGAATTGTGGAGCTCCAAATTTGAACGCCTTTATGCTGATATTGAAAAATTGAAGAAAATAAATTATCTTAGTTCACAGAAAAAGTGGTCTGGTTTGAAAGACCCACCCCTGAAGACATCATAATTTTCAGCACCTAGAATAGTATTCCTGACTAATGATCAGTTAAAAAAAAATAGCTGTTCTTTTAACTCTACATATTCGTGCAAACAATCATTTTCATGAACCTTATCAAAAGTAAATTGAGAAATCGTCTTATTGATGAGAACATGGAATCCTGCTTGAAATTAAAAACAATGACATATAAACCAGACTTATCCAAACTTTCCAAGAAACTGCAAGGTCATTGTTCACATTAAATGCGCGTTTTGTCGCATTTTTATTTTAATGCAAAAAATATTATTTTTTGTCAATAAATAATGTCTGTTTTTTTTTTTTATGTTAGTAGTTAGTTCAAAACGACTTCCTAAAAACATGGTTCTTGAAAAGAAATTTGGATCTCAAAAGAAATATTAATCGTTGTACTGCTGATCTTTGGCTCTTTTGGGGACTAATTCAGCATAAATCACTGGCCTAGACCAGCAATTTTTAACCGGTTTGCTGCACGAATGGCACTGACGTTTCTTACTAATAGTGAAAGGTACGAATTGTGTTAGAAGTGTTGACCACGCCATCTGACAGGTTCAATATTACGAGATGTCCTCGGTTCATTCCCTTCGCGACTGTTATCAGATCGTCGCCAATAGCCCGTTATGTTGCTCCAGTGCAACGTTAATTTAACCTCCCTACCTTCTTAAATTGTGTTAGATTTATTTAATTTCAACTATTTCGTTTTGAACTTTCCGGAGGGCCGAGGTAGCCCAGTAGGAAGAGCAACGTATTAGTAACCGGAGGGTTGAGAGTGTTGTGTACACGAGGGATGGTGTACCTTAAATCTGTCGTTGTCTCCAATGTCGTCTCATTGGCGTGGTGTGGAAGTTTGGGAAGTGGGGTACCAGCTCATGTGTTCTTGTCATCTGTCCGTGGTTCAAAATTACGTGATGATGTCCTCGGATCTTTCCGAGATCGGATTTGATTCCGGACTGTCACCACTCGCCTGTTGTGTTGCTCCAGTGCGACGTTAAATAAATACCTACCTAGAGAAGAAAATATATAGTTTTTAATTTTAAAAATTCCTTTTCTTGTAGAGATCTGTTTCATACTTATTGAGCACATTTTGTGTTTTTACCAATACATTTTGTATCTAGGCAGCTAAAATTGCTACTAAAATAGAGTTTAAGAGGCGAGTCTTTTTGCTACTATTTCTGAACAGTTATGCAACCGATTTCGTATTTCATTTTGAACTCTGCCGACCAACAGGTCTGGTGTTTAAGGTGTTAGCCTCTAGATCGGAAGATTCTTGGTTCGAATCGGGTTCTTGCGTAGATATTTGTAAGCCTATGGTCTAGAGGCGGCTGGTGCACCTTACATCTGAAGGTGTCGAAAATCCTCACGTTGGGTTGATGTAGAAGTTTGGAGAGAGGGGTGCCAGCTCAGGTGTTGCCCCGTCATCTGACCGTGGTTCAAAATTACGTGGTGTTGTCCTCGGATCTTTCGCTTTGGGGATTGATCCCGGACTGTCGTCAATAGCCCGTTGTGTTGCTCTAGTTCGACGTTAATTGAAATTATTTTACCATAATTATGAACTGCAAGATCAGCTCAGAGCGTTCAATATACAATTGTGGCATGAGACAGAATTCTAATGTGGATTCACTTGAGCTGACTCGTGGTATTCCTCTTACATTAAGGATCCTCCTCGTATCCTTTAAAAGTCGGTGCGTGTTCCATTCCTATACGTAGTCAAATAAAGCGGATTATGGGAAGACAGTCATTTAAGCCGAACGTTTAATTCCAGCGATTCTCAAAAGCCGCGGTAGTCCGGTTGGAGGATTAGCGAATTAACAACCAGGGAGTTGCAAGTTCGAATACAGCCAAAGATCGTTGCGCACAAAAGGGAATGGTGCACGTTATATCATTCGGCGCCTCAAATATCCTCACGATGGCGTGTTATGGAAGTTTGGAGAGTGAGGTGAGATAGCTTAGGTGTGACTCGTCATTTGACCGAGGTTCAAAATTACGAGGCGTTGTCCTGGGATCTTTCCCTTGGGGTTTGATCCCTGACCGTCGTTAATAGCCAGTTTTCGTTGCTCCAGTGCGACGTTAATTAAAATAACTATCTGCGTTATAAGCGTTTACTGCGGATGGCTGACAATTGCGAAAAATCGTTAACCGTTACTGCTCGTAAGATCAGCGAGGGGGGGGGAGCAACTTTTTTGTTGCAGTAAAAATGGGAAAAGTTGCATTTATGGAGAAAAAAAAATTGCACTCATTTTTATACACTAAATTCTAAAATAAATTATTCGTAAAGAATGAAAAAATTCAAAATATATTAACAATTCTAGTCGTGTACAACAGTGTTATAATACATACTGAAACACAGAAGAACGTTGAATGGCCTATCCTCGGCCAGTAATTTCTATAACATTGAAAAACTGCGTCAGCCGCAGTCATATAATGTGCTGTATCGGGTAGCAGAAGCACAAAATCCTCTTGCTTAACATTCAGAGATTTTAAAATGTCATCTACAAGGTGAACAACATATTGATGATCGACACTCACCTCACAAACTCTGCAGTCGATTGCGCAAGTTTCCTCTGGATTATCAAGAGTGCCAACCAATGTGTAAAAAGTACTTCTTTACATTTGTTTCACTTTCGTCTGTTAGGACAAACACCTTCTTTCCGTGAACTTCTTGTTTGATCCACCATACTTCGGCATTCGCAAGATCAGAAACACGTGATCAAAGGGTTGGTTCAGAAGACAAAAAAATGAAATAGTTATTTCATATTAATTTATTTTTAGCTAAATTTTAAAAAGTTGCAGGTCGGTTGCATTTATGCAAAAAGTTGCTTTTATGCAGAAAGTTGCATTTATGTTGCGGTTATAACTCGCTTACAATAAGGAGGAATTTTGGTTTTAGTACTTTACATGCAGCGTAGAACATGTGAAAACCAGTTGCATTTGTTGCAAAAAGTTGCCTTACTCATCATTAATAAAATTGCTCCGATCCTTGACGGACGAGGTATCTCGTCCATCGAGATTTTGTCGTCTCTTGTCATTGGAAGAAAGCTGGCCGGATTTTGATCTTGTCATCATCAAAAAATTCTTGGAGAGATATCTCGTCATTAGCAAAATTGGTCAGATATTAATGAACTAGTATCTCGTCGAAGCCACTTGGGGGACTAAGGCCTGAATTTTCATTTTAGTTTCTAAGGATTCTTGAAGATACTAATATTTACTGAAAGGTCCTTTAAAGTAATCTTTAAAGCTTTAATTGCCATAACACTTCACATCTTATCACCGGTCGAATCGGAAAACGAACGAACCAACTGACGTCCCATTCGGAATACGTACTGGAAACACATATCTAAAGCACTACCTTCCGCTTATATTGAACTGGACAGAAACTACATCTTAAGCAAGTGTATTTTTGAAAGCAATATTTGGCTTAACTTTGCGTTCTGTCCCTTTGCACTGCATTACTACTCAGTGGAATTCTTTTCATATCGAAACTGATTGATGCAGCACGGTAAGTATTACCTCCCATACATCTGGTAGAATAATTTCACCAATGGTGTGCGACTTTCCGGTCTTTGCAATCAGTAAGGAAATGTTGTAAGAAGCACGCAGTCCATCGTCAAATAACTAAGAGTTGTCGCAATGACGGTGTTTTCAAATATTTTTCTTTGACTGTTTAAAAAAAAGTTAAATCTTTATCCTTTTGATCGCTATGGGCCTTTTTCAAATGTTCCTTAAGCTTACTAGGTTTCATTGATTCGTTTGGCAAAGTTTTATTGTATAGAAGACATAGGTAAAGTACTATTTCCTGGTAGCGGAATATAAAGCCATATTTTAAGTATTCAACACTATATTGTCTGCATTTTTTCTTCGGTTCACTCATACTGTTATCTAAAAAAGGACACAAATTTAAGATATAAGAAAATAAAACAAATTATTTCTTTACTCAAGACTTAAAAATCGCTACCAATTTATTGCTATTTATTTTAACTCTCCTAATGAAAATGGGTCACAATTATTTCACCTTATATTAAACCTTTCGCGGACCCCTCGACGTTGTCCACGCACCCGCAAATTAATTTTAATTTGCCACAGACCCCCTCAGCGGTCACAAGGATCCGTTGGGGGTCAGTAGGAACCACTTTGGGAACCATTACTGTAGTGCGACGTTAATTCAACTACCTGTGTCCTCTGGTGAAGTAATAGCCCGTATGTTGCTCCAGTGCGAAACAAATAAAAAAGTTTCTGTTCGGCGACCCCAAGTTTCCTCCCCTGTAAGTCTTAGGTACAACACCCCCTATGAAAAATTAGTCCAATTTTGAATAGTGTCGCATTGATAATCCTCTTTTCATTCGATTGTGTAAACATTCAAGTGTGACACGATGGCAGTTTTGTCAGCAACTACGAAGAATGCAACAAAAATGAACGAAAGGCGAATGAAAAAAAATTATCTTATCTATATCACTTAAAACCTCTCGCGATTTCGCTATGAAAGTTTAGGGGAAATGCTCCGAAGCTGTCATGATAATTTTTCACTCAAGCCATTGCGTCAAAAAATAAATAAATAATACGCGATAATTTTTTTCGTTTGTTATTCCTAGGATGAGAGACATTTTAATCAGTGCCTGGAGATAATTTTCGCTCAAGAATGTCACGGAATTTTTTTATTTAATTTTCCATAAATATTGAGTGTCTTATACGGAATACTTAATTATCATTTTAATTACATGGTTGTGAGAAAGTAGCTAGGCCTTTTGATGGGAAAAATCAAATTTGCGAAAGACGCCCCCTATTCGTAGGAGACAATAATTTTATTTTCATAATTAATAACGCATTTCTTATGAACCCCGCTGTTGAGGATGTCAACCTTTTATCATATGCATATGTATATTTCTCTTAATTAATCAAATTGTTGCGAATTTATCCCGATACTTTGGGGATTTCGAAATGAGCTCTACGTGTATATGCTCCGAATTCTTGTATCGCATTAATTAATGTACACAATGGCCTTTGCAAGGGAGAAAAAGCCCGTTGGCTTTCCAAAAAAGTCGCTCTAGTAAATTAAAGATTCACATTGGCACTGTGTGACACATTACTTTTGTCTTCCATGCCTGTTAAAATCTGTTCTTGGTTGTCATCTGACCGCGGTTCAAAATTAAGTGGTGTTGTTCTTGGATCTTTCCCTTCGGGTATGATCCTGGACCCTCGCCAATAGCCCGTTGTGTTGTTTCAGTTCGACGTTAATTAAAATACCTACCTATTTTAAACTTCCTCTATGTCTACGTTCAACGCAATCAAACTCGTCAACTCTTGTAAAAGAAAGTGACAGCACGAGCCATTTTGGCACATGGGACACAGCCAAGAGCTGAGGAATTTAAATGGTATAAAATGTCCACATAAAAGGCTTGAGTTGCGATTAACTACAAACCCTCCTGGTGGTTGTGTCGACGAGATATCTCGTCATTATAGCACAATTGATCAGAATGATGGACGAAATATCTTGTCGAACGGTTGAGCTAATCCCGATGACAGAGCAGTTGGGTAGCGGAAGTAAAATCTTCACTTTTCGTGTGGTTTGCTTTTATGATGAAAATTCTTCTCATGCTCGATGTTTGACAACCGCGTAAGCCCGGCCAAACAAAACATTACATGCGCATACGGGCTTCGTTTTTGTACAAAAAATATGTCGTTAACGCATGCATGTTTCACGTAATGTAGTGTCTGTCGCAGGACTGATGTCAGAACCAATGTGCCACTTGCTTTAGAGATGTCTCTTTGACTCGCACGACGATAAAATTTCCTCTAGAAATTCATTTTCAAAGTTTACGTTGACTTGTTTGAATATTTTTGTTCTGATCTTCATATTTTTCATGTTTTATATCAACCTTTTATCTTTGGACTATTAATATATATATTTTATACTTTTAATGGATTGTATTGTGTCTTGCGCAGCTTGTCCGCTTTTGAACCTTGCGGCATCAAATCCAAACATCCAATCTGGCCAAATATGTCCCTTCCATCATAAAGCTTCCAAACCAATGTTTATGCTTGAGCTTTTTGGTGGTTATGGAGTTTTATATTGCAAGGGCCATGTTTGGCTAAGTTGCGGCAATCACAAGACAACGTCCAGTGTAAAATGTCGTGAATTGAAAAAGGGATTGGGGAACAGTAGTGGGTTGAAAGCAGAAAAAGATAACTTGTCGAGTGTTTTGATAACAACCTCTTCTAAATCTCTTGAACTACCGCAAATTTATTTTCGAAATGTTCTCCAAAAACTCGAATGTCAAGCAAAATACCAGTGAACGGAGTATTCTTTTTAAAAAAACCCCATTCGAATCTGGTCTTAAATTTTTCCCACTCTGATACAGCCCGGGAAAATAAAAACCCCACCCCCCATTTTGACTTTCAAATCTCCTTTCCTTTCATTAAATTTTAAACTGTCCGCTTAAACAGCCCGGCTAGCCCTATTACATTATTAAGCTTGGGAGAAAAGCGTTCCCTCTTTTTGAACATACTCAAATTGTTTTGCTGTTTTAGGAGCAAGAGCATGTATTTACTTAAGAATAATTTCCCGTTCACGGAACGCGGTCTTCAAGAAAACGTGTTGGGCGGAAAGAAAAAATTAAACAAAAACGAACGTTAAAAAACCTCGTCTCTTATCCCGTTCTGTTTCCAGATTTTTCTCCTGGATGCAGCGTTTTCGGGAGTAACTTGCAATTTTCTTCATTCTTCATACGATGAGTCGCGTGACTGCTTTGACGGAAAAATATTTTTCTTAATGCTTTTCCCGGAAAACCATTATTTATTTTTTTCCTCAAATTTGCTGATGGAGAAGCTTCTTTCCCTGGTCGCGTCGATGTATAATGTTGAATGTGTTATTTTTTTTATTGAACCTGTTATTCTGGGGATGTAATACTCAATTTCTAATTGCGGAAGCGTTTAGTGTAATTGGTTGCTGTCGAATCGGTGTTTTTTTTTTCGCGTTAATTAGATTGCCTCGCCATTCGTCGAAGAGTTACAGCCAATTTAACTTGAGCAATATTTAGTTGAATAATGTGAAGCGAGAGGACAAAAAATTAAGAGCCACCCAAGCCAACGCTCGGGATTTTCTCTTTCAGAAATTCTTAGCGAATAAGCGCATAACTATTCAAGAGTTGAAAAGACTTTTTCATGTAGTGTTCTATGGTTTTTTCAGTAAATTGGGTTGGCGTGGAAGTTTGGAGAGTGGGGTGCCAGCTTAGGTGTTGCTTCGTCATCTGACCATGGTTCAAAATTACGAGGTGTTGTCCTCAAAACTTTCCCTTTAGGGACTGATTCCGGACCGTCGTCAATAGCCCGTTGTGTTGCTCTGGTACGATGTTAACTAAAATTACCATTACCATTTTTCAGTAAAAATATTCCTGCCAATTTAAATTGAGTAACATTTAATAAGATGTGAAGCGAGAGGGCGAAGAGCCGTCACAAGCAACGTTGGTGTAAAGTGTCCTATAGTTTTTCCAATGCAAATGTTCCTGACAATTTAACTTGAGCAATAATTAGTTGTATAATATAAAGCGATAAGACAAAACGAAGAGCCGCCACTATCAAACATTCGTCTTTTTCTCTTTCAAATATTTGTAGCAAGTAAGCACGTCAACTATTCTAAAGTTTAAAAGACTTTTTTTCGTGTGGTCTATATCGTCTTTCCAATAAAAATATTCCAGACAATTCAAACTGAACAACATTTGGTTAGATAATGTTAAGCCAGAGGACTAAAGTCGAAGAGTCACCACCAAGCAACGTTCATGTTTTCTTCTTTCAAAGATTTGTAGCAAATAAGCACATCAACTATTCAATAATCGGAAAGATTGGAAAGACTTTTTTCGTATTAAAACTTCTACAGTTTATGGAAAGCAGGCAGTTTATCTCATATAATTTTCCGATAACAAATAGGCCTCTTAATACGATTCCTCAACCAACGAATTCAGTCAAAACAACCAAGTGCAAGTGATGATCTGACGCCGGTCAAAAAGCAGTCATTTTATGCCCAGATAACACATTAAACTGTGGTAACCCCACTGGATTATGATTCTTTCACCGGCGATTTCTAATAAAAAAATTACACAAAACCCTAATAACCGAAATGGGAGAAAACCGGTCTCTAAAAGATGCTAGTAAATCTAAGACGTTAATAAACCTCTCTTTACGTTAGAACCCCCAGGGACCCGAGCTGAAAAAGATCTTTGAGTGACAGGTATGCATTATAAAAGATAGGCGTGGTTCCCTCCGAGAGGGCAGAGAAATGAAATGCCTTGCGTCAAGAGATTTGGAACGCTCAAAAAGAAGCAATTTCCGAAAATAAGAAGAGAAAACCCGAATGTTCCGGCGTAATTTCCCCTCTTCTTGTCCCGCTACTCTCCCCACAGATGAATTATTAAAATTAATACCATGTACGGCTCCTGGGGTCCTATCTGTTCTCAATTTGCAAGTAATTTCGTCCACGGTCAGATTCATGCGGTGGAGTGCAGGACCTTTCGGGGTTTGTTAATCAGATTTCTTTGATTTTTTTGGTAATGTTTGGGCTAATGCAAGTAAGCGGAATGTGTTGGGCCCCCTCCGATTGCATTGCCCCTAGTGACTTATTTCTGTCTGGACACTGATTTGGGTCAACAACACGTGGTTGTTTCTAAGTTTCTCCCTCCCCCATAGATTAACTAATAGCCCTTTGCTTTGCTCCAATGTGACGTTAATTAAAATATCTACCTACCAATAGGTGAACTATTAAAATTAATACCATGTACAGCTCCTGGGGTCCTCTAATCTGGCCTCTTTATTTGCAAGTAGTTTCGTCTACAAGGGGTGTTCAAATGAAAAGGTACGAAACGTCGTAACAACGTAACCGTTAACATATTTGCCAATGCCGCTATAGGACAACGTAGCGGGACATCTAGGGATGCGATTGAAATCTCCGGCTTGGATCGGAGCATGCGCGGGCGCCCGCATGCGCAAGAGAGAGCAGAGGCTCTTATAAAGAGCGCCGTCCAATTGACGCGGCAGTGCGTGTGAGGAAAGGATGGCGTTCACTTTGCAAAATTCGACGATTGAGGAGCAGCGAGGCGTTATCCGATTTCTGACAGCGGAAGTTGTTAAACCGGCCGTTATTCATCACTGGATGGTGACCGTATACGGGGAAGACTGTGTCCGACAGGTCAGTGAGAAAATGGAGTGCCCGTTTTCGTGCAGGCCGTGAGAGTTTGGTTGATGATCAGGCCTGGCAAACACACTCATCACGGCCGATCTCATCGACAAGGTGGACGACCTAGTGAGAAGTGATCGTCGTGTCACATTGCGAATGTTGGCGGTGAAGGTGGATGTCAGCGTCGGAACAGTGTGGACAATTGTTCACAACAGGTTGCGTTATCGGAAGGTGTGCGCGCAGTGGGTTCCTAAGCAGATCACCGACCAGCAAAAGGAACTGCGTATGGGGCTAGCACTTCAACATCTGTTTCGGTATCGTGAAGACCCCGTTTTTCTGGAGCGGATCGTCACAGGTGATGAGAGCTGGTGCCATCACTACGAGCCAGAGACAAAGCGGGACAGCATGCAGTGGAAGCATGCTTCGTCACCTCCCCCTAAAAAGTTTAAAGCCGTGGCGTCAGCAGGGAAGGTGTTGCTCACCGTCTTTTTCGAAGTCCAAGGTCCGCCACTTTTTTAATTCCTCGAGCACAAAATAACACTTAACTCCGATGTGTACTGTGAGACACTTCGAAGCTTACGCAGGTCCATCAAGAACAAAAGACCGGGTCTTCTCACGGAAGGTGTGGTTCTGCTCCGTGATTACGGGCGTCCACACGTCTCCAGGGTCACACACGTGGAACTGGCCAAGTTCAAGTATGAGCAGCTTGACCATCCGCCCTACAGCCCGTACATTTCGTGCGATTTTCATGTGTTTGGTCCCCTGCAAAAACATTTGAAAATGAAGCGCTTCAACTCGGACGACAAACTTAAGGACGCTGTGAAGGACTGGGTCTCGTCACGGCCACAGGAATTCGGGAAACAAGGAATCCTTCGGCTCGTTAATCAATGGGATCGTTGGTGCTCAGGCCTATGGTGTATACTTTGAATAAAGTTTTCATTTATACCCACAGTGTCGTTTCGTACCTTTTCATTTGAACAACCCTTGATAACTTGTAATGTGTATCAGGATGGCAAATAACTTCGTTTGGTTTTTCTGTGGAGCAGAATACCTCCAATCCATAATCTCTATTGCACAGCGCAAACGCGCAACTAATTAGCTCCGTGACAGGTGACACAATAGTATGTAATTTGTATGTGCCCGCCGGGTAACTTAGATTATTGTGCGCGCTGCGTACTTGTAAACATGGAAAAAAAGAACATCCATTTTCGCCACATTTTACTTTTTTACTGTAAAAAGGTGAAGATGCTGAAGCGCATAGAGTTTTGCAATGTGTATGTCAAAAGTGGTTCACCAAGTTCCGTTCTGGTGATTTTGAACTAAGAGAAGTGCCCCGCTCCTGTCGCCCAACTGAGACCGACCCAGCCGTAATAAAGGTTACCGTCGGTAATAATCCATCCCAAACTGTTCGGGATATTGCTACAGAACTCAGTATATCCCACACAAGTGTAGAGAACCATTTGCACCAGTTGAGATACGTTTTCTCGCCTTATTGTTCGGTTACCACACCACTTAACCGAACACAGCTGCTCGTATTTCCATCTGTGACACGCTCCTTAAACGCCAGGAAAATTATCCATTTTTGAAGAACCTGGTTATGGGTGGTGAAAAGTGGATTGTCTATGATAACGTCGTTCGTAAACGATCATGGGGAAAGAGTAACGAACCACCACAATCAACCTCGAAGGCGTAATTGCACCAGAGGAAAATTATGCCCTCAGTGTGGTGGGATTATAAGTGTATCATTTGTTATGAGCTCTTGCCCATCATGCAAGACAATCAACTCAGACGTATACTGCTCCCAGTTAAGAAAGTTTGAATCAAGCCATACGTGCAAAACGTCCAAAATTGGCAAATTGTAAAGGAGTCTTCTTTCACCATGAAGACCCCGTACTTCATTAAGGACACTGCAGGAATCATTAAGACTCGACTGGGACCCCTTACCATTTCCACGGACCTTGCGACCTCGGATTATTACCTATTCCGATCGCTACAGAATTCTTTGAACTGTATAAAGTTGGCTAACGATGAGACTTAAAAGACATCTGGATCAGTTTTTCACCAGTAAACGTCAGGCGTTTTATAAACGTGGCATGAAGTTGGTA